>OX637490.1:15164404-16419402 GCA_951800055.1 Cenopis cana | reverse complement strand
ACAAAGACTTTGCTTAAGAAGAGGGGTCGGGCAAGCTCTCTCCATACAATCTTTGTGCAGGATTTTTTTCGTTTGTGTTTGCATTAAAGTTATGATTTTTGGTCAGTATGCTTATTTTTTGATATCTATTTCCTGATGTAATTTTTTTTTTTACTTTTTTCTTTTTTTTGAAATATTTGAAAATTTCCACGTCACTTTCTTCGCATATCTAATATTTACAACTAAAAAAAAATTATATACGTAAGTGCCTACCTACGAATAAAACGTGCACAGAGTTTGTATGGAGAATGCCTTGCCCACCCCTGCGCCTTAAAGGAGTCGCATCCAGGCCAAATAAGGGCCTGACACGCTTTGATAGAGAAAGATAGCCTTATTGCGATTTGTATAAGAGGAAACAGAAAAGAGTACCATGTTTTGTCTCTATCACCAACCGAGTATTTTTTCATGGTCGGATTATAGGCACAGGCGCAGTTCCATAAGCTATGCATATTGGTCATGCAAACTGGTCAAATTGTGTGGTATATAGTACATTACTTACCAAGGGCGATAAAACAAAGAATGTCTCAGATCGCAGGCATTTTACGCCCGAGCCGAAGGCAAGGGCGATAAATATGCGATCTGAGGCTTTCTTTATTATCGCCCGTGGTAAGTACAACATTTTGTGTCACCCCCTGGCCAGGAAGTGGGTTTTTTCGCGCGCGGAGCGTGCGATAATGGCCACTTTATGGCCAGGTGTGACATAATAGTACATTACTTAACAAGGGCGGTAAAACAAAGAATGTCTCAGATCGCAGGTATTTGACGCCCGAGCCGAAGGCAAGGGCGATAAATATGCGATCTGAGGCTCTCTTTATTACCGCCCGTGTTAAGTACAAAATTTTATGTCACCCCCTGGCCAGGAAGTGGGTTTTTTCGCGCGCGGAGCGTGCGATAATGTCCACTTTATGGCCAGGTGTGACATAAAATATTTTATATGAATATTCTATCACTTACCCCTGGTCGCTCGGCGGCGCATCTATATGTATATGTATATTTATTTATTTATTTAATCATTTATTTCAGGCATCTGTGGCCCATAATACAAATACCTTATAGACTAACATACATATTATATCATACTACGAATACTATGTATCTATGACCTATATGATATGATGAATGTGTGGTGTTGTGTAGACGAGGTGGTGAGCATCCCTGGTTGGGTGACGCGCGGCGCGGGCGCGTCCACTCATCACGAGTACGAGGTGCGCATCCGGCTCGGCGCCACGCGCTGGGCGCTACTGCGCCGCTACCGCCGCTTCCGAGACCTGTACCTCGCCATGCGCCGGACCTACGGCGCCAAGGTACGGTTCATATAAGAAAATAATAGTAATAATGAACATTTATTCAAAGTTTGTATACAGTACACAGTTACAGGCAACTTACATTCTATGGCACATTAAAAAAGAATACAAAACAATTGAAAAGGTAGGTGGCTCAGCTCGTGTCTGCAGCAAGAGACCACTAAGGACTCTTGGTCAACAGACGCCGTTATTCTGCCACCGCCGTGACTTAAAAACTAAATACATTTGAACCTTACTAAGTTTCACAACGGCGAATTGGCTTACATACTAAGTACATAAGGTGGAACTATAAATTGTAACGCCCACAGAGAGTAATCGTTAATACATGTAAATATACTCAATTGAGTGGAAATCTAGGTAGTTTTTATTATTTATTTTTATTGAGAGTCCAATAGATAAGCCTCACAACGGTTTTTAAAAATCTCTTGTGAATTTCTATCCCTAACTGGAGGCGGCATGTTGTTCCAGCATTTAAGGGCAGGCAGAAAAGCTATCACTTTAAAACTTTCTTTTCACATCACCTATTCGGATAAGGGCTTTTTCTTCCCTGCTAGGAGGGATCAAAATGGCACTTTTCTTCCCTGCTAGAAGGGGTCAAAGTGGCACTTTTCTGTAACGAGTAATAACTTAATGAGTTATTGTATCGATTTTGATAAAATAAATGCACAACTATTGTTATTTCAGATCTTTCATTGTCCTCAATAGGTGATGTGAAAAGCAGTATGTGTCACATGGAAGCAAAACTATTTCCACCTTGGGCGTTAATTCTTGAATCCCTCACTACACTCAGGATTCTATTTTAGATTATTATATAATTCTTCGCTTCGTTCAGGATTCAATTTACGCCCACGCCGTAAATATGTCATTTTGCTCCCTTGTGACACAACTACTCTCTAGTCTACTATTGTATATACCATAGGTTAGACTATTCCTTTGTGTTTAGTGTGACTCACATGATAACACGCGGCGCATACTTGATAAAAGATAGTTATTGACATAAGCAACTCATCGTCATCACACTATACGCTAAACCTCGAAGGTTCGGACACAACTCTAAGGCTAAATTCTGTCAGACGGAAGGCAAGCAAAAAACGACTAAAAGCTCTGACTGTAAGGTAGTTTCTTGTTTGTGTTCATTGGACAGCATTTGCCCTTACAGTTTTGAACATTAAAGTATACCGCGTGCACAATTCCCAGGTGGCGTCGATCCCGTTCCCGTCCCGCCAGCTGTGGCAGTCGGAGAGCGTGGCGCGGGCGCGGCGCGGCGCGCTCGAAGCCTTCCTGCGCCGGCTGCTGGCCGTGTGCGCGGCCGACCGCCGCTGCCCGCTGCACTGCGCGCCGCTCACGCCGCACGCGCTCGTCTCATTCTCGCCGTTCTTCCGCCGGGTCAGTATTAAACTACTTAAACAGTGTACTAAATATTCATGCTTATTCTTCATTTTATGAATTATGAAATAAAAATATACATATTGTCGACACCGTTCCTACGCAGGACGCACTCAGCTGGTTACCGATCAAATATGACGACAGGGCGGCTCTATCTTAAGGAATTTGAATCGAACAACCGTTAGCTGGTTTCCGTTAGGTTAGGTTAGGTTAGGTACAGCGCCATCTAGTGCGCTGAAACTAACTTATAATGAATCGTTAGGGCGTGTTCGAGTCGGGCAAGTGCGGCACGGGCTGACGTCGCGCGGAGCTCGCCGCGGCGCGCGCGCTGGCCGCCTGCGCCGCGCGCCTCGCCGCAGCCGCCGCGCTGCTGCTCGCGCATGCGCTGGCGCTTATCCTTCTGCTCGCCTACATGCTGTACAGGAGGCTCAGGTAACCGTGTTCAAAAACATTTTACTATATAAATAATTTCATTTTTCTCTACACTGATAAACCTCTTCGATGTTCTCGAGTCAAACTCGAATTGAAGCAGCTTTCAGCTTCCTCGGCTGCAAATAAATCGATCGAATATCTGACAGAATACCGTATGTATTGAAAATTAGCTTCAATGAATCCAATATTAATTGAGACCCCACGTGCGGGTAGCGGGAGCGGGCGGCGGGGCGCGTGACGTCGCCCTCGTGCGCGACATCCGCAATGACGCGCCCCTCCACCGCCCGTTCCGTACAATTCCGCATAGATTATACGTAGGACGTTATTTGAAGATCCCTATGACACTTGCAGTGACAGTTCATTTATATAACCTTGGAACAGCGTCGATGTCACATCGAAATGTTAATAAGCATCTTTTGGGAATGTAGCTAATTAATTTATGTAGGATTGTAACATTTACATAATAACAATATGAAAGAAACTTGAATTGTCCCTTATTTCCCAGAAATATGCTTAACGGAATATACACGGTGACGTACTGCAAAAGTTATATCGTTGGTCTGTATCGACTAAGGAAGCGGTGCCGTCGATAACAGATGTCGATAATTGAAGTGATAATAATAAAACGTGTCTTATATTTCATATTAATTGTTACGTGACTGTGTAAAAATAAAACAACGTTAAATTACATATTTATTTATTATTTAACACTTATTGGTTTGACCTGTAGGTACTGGTCTTTCTTCTGGTGCGGCGTAAGAATACGTTATGTCCAAATTTTATGTCAATAGGTCAAAGGGAAGTTGAAAACATCTTCGAAAAATATTTTTGTGGCAGACGACCGACGGAAGGACGCACGAGTGACAACAATAGGGTTCCGTTTGGACCATTCTGAAACGGAACCCTAAAAATGGCGGTTTAGTAGCCAGAAACGTCTTTTACACGATAACCGCATTTGAGGTTTAAATTAATGTACGTGAGAGGACGCTGATAAGAACGCCACAGATAAAAAAACAATTGAAGCATCGACACATGCACATCACTATATGGTATGTCACTGTCAGTGTCATAGGGATCTTCAAATAACGTCCTACGTATAGTATGAGATGAGATGCGCTGTGGAGGGGCGCGTCGTCGTGGATGGCGCGCATATTTATATATCATATTTCATTCTCGTTCCACAATTAAAAAGACGCTTATTACGCGCGGATTGAATTATTTTAATTTAATTTCTAATTAAATTATTAAGGACGCTTGTTATTCCCCTTTTAGCCGAACAAGAGCGTTATAAGAGCAGCGAGCGACGAAGCGCGGCGGCGCGGACCACGGGTGCCTTCCTTATACTTTTGTCAGTTTTCCAAGTCTGAACGAATCTGTGCTCTGTGCCGCTGTTGTTAAGGTTCCGTTTTAAGTGCAGGCCCCTGACAGGGATGTTCAGATTTGGAATTTGTGTTGTTTTTTATGTTCGTACGGCTGAACACGGTAAAGAATGCTTTGAACAACATTTTATTATATACCTACCTAATCAAATTGAATTAAGGTCCATAATGGTTAATAAGTGTTTCTTTGACAATAATGTAACAATATTCAAATATGCGTCTTATATCTGAGTAGCTAAGCATATTTTACCGTGTGTCGCCGTATCATTCCAGGATTGTCCTTAAACTGATTCTAAATGACATTTTACTGTTATTCCTAGACTTGTAAGGCATATAATCTTGTGTCTGTATATTTTGTGCAATTTAAATTAAGGCGTATGCAAGTCTTCCTCTGTTTGCGTTAGTTGTTGTATGTAAGCGAAACACGACTCTATTCCCGTACTGATTGATTTCATTTTTAATATTGTTTCCTGAAGCATGTTTGACGTGAGACAAAGTAAACCACTACGTGTAGAGGAATCTATTCTCTATTATCATTATCAGTGTCATTACGAGTTATTAAGACCTTTGTCGATGATTGATAAGAGCGATTTTTACTTGCATCGTTCTGAAATTAGCGCCTTAATGACACTTATTTCTCTACACGGCACCAAATTGTAACACGACGTCTAGTAAATTTCCCTGTTAAGGAGGCATATCATTAGCCGTTTGATGTTTATTTCTTTAGTCTTGTCTAAAAGACATGAATGCTTTATCTTTTTCAAGAACCATTATATGGGTATAATTATTGGGAAAACAAGTACTCACTCAACACGCTTCATAATCTCTTATTACTTTCATTTGAGGACATTCCAGTTCACCGTAAATTAACCCTAATGCCCAAGGTATTAGAGTCGAAAGCACCCAAAGTTGAAAAAGTATATTTTTGCACGTGGCGAGTTCCGTAAACACGATCTCTGGTAGCAGAGAACAATTAATGTTAAGTGAATATTTCGTGTAGTTAGATTAGATAGTATTGAATTGTTTAAACCGACGGAGGATTCAGTACAGATGACATTATACAATATATAGGGCGCTTTTATACTTTACCGTGGACGTCCACGGCCCGATAAAACTATGGTTTTATTCATAATTCATCTAAAGTCTTTAGTCCATGGTATATTTATGAGTTTTACCGTGCCGTGGCCGTCGACTGTAAAGTATAAAAGCGACCATAGATAGGATAGCCATCAAATGCTGTCATACATTAGGTTTGACTTTTTACGTTAAAACAAAATTCTTGTTTATGCTTGATTAAGACCGCCTTTTGTTCTACCTCTGTATCCCTGTTTCTTTGTTTTTCTTTTGTATGTGTGTTTATGTGAGGTGTGCAATAAAGAGTATTTGTTGTTGCTGTTGATTAATCCCTGTCAAAAATAATCTTTAATAATAAAAAAATACTAAAGGATAAATCATTAATTAAAAATTAATCGCGTATCTAATGTTCATCAAGTTATCATTGAGATGTTCATTATATCGTTTAGAATCAGAACAACATATGCATCTGTACTACACTCGTTATACTATCTTTTTCTCTCCCTATGAAATGTTCAATAGAGAGAATGAGATAGACGTCGGTTTGTTAGTTTTTAAACTAGTATTGTTAATGTGATAATAATTTCTATATTTTTGACCGTTAATTAATTTAGTTGTATGTCAATTTTATATTAAGACTAGCTTTGGCTCGCGGCTTCGCCCGGATGAGCTTTTAGTGTTCTAATAAGAACTGAATACATTAAAACTTTTAATTATTATAGCATTTCTAACATTGGGTATACTTTCTTGCATCACAGAAAAACATGAATTAATATGAAGTACTATATTTACTAAAATCCGGGAAATACAACATTAGTCGCATTATTTATTGTTGATTTAGATTCTAGGAATCGGAGCAAAACCCCTAAGGTCAAGTCCATAATTCGGCGGAGTAAACTGGCAGATGAGATGTTGCCAGGAGTAGAAAAAAATAAATAGTGACGGTATATATCGATAAAAATATGTCGATAAATATAAAGTAACTAACTATACCCTCTTATTCACGGACAATAATGTGCCAGCATTTTCGGAATATTAAAATCGATATACTATTCGATAGGAAGTTTTTTCGATCAAGATTTAAGTCCTACTACTTTACTACCTAATTTAATAAATTGAAAAGTTTCTACTTTTCGGCAACTAAAGGCTCATTAAGCGGACAAAAGTAAAATAAATATGAAGAAAAATGAAAAAATCATAAAATTTACAAATCATTTTAATTTGTCAAATTGAGAGCATTTTAGATAGAGAGAAACACTACTAATTTCTATTTTCGATGATCTCGGCAAGCACCAAGGCGTACCCGATAAATAGGTCCGTAAGATCCGTACGTCTATTGAGGCCTTAAATAATATCGATATGAACAGCACTGGCCGTACTGTGGCAACATTTTTGCATTTTGACTTGTCAAACAACTCCGCCGAATTGTGGACCAGAGTTTAGTTAGTAACATTTATATTGGACTTTATGCGTTGCAAGAGAGTGTAGTGGAAATATTATTTAATGTGTATATATTTACTTTATAAAATGTAACTATAATACGAATAACAAGAGACAGGGTGCAATTTCGCTATTGGACATTATATTTATCTAGTAGCAACAATTTTTTCGGGTATAGTGCGTGCCATCCGCCCCTTCACAGCCCAATCCGTACAATAGGCATGATGACTCAAAAAAAATATTACTTCAATAGAAAGAAGACATAAAACTATGCCAAATAGTGAAAATCCTATTCAAATATCTCAAAAAATAACGAAGCTACAACGGTTAGAATGTTCGTAGTTAGAGAGAGAAAGTGCTACTCGACCGTGACGTCACCTTTGAGTAGCGCCATAGTAAATGACAATCGTTCAATACAAAGGTGCGTTTTGCGGAAAAGCGACAGAAAATACCCACTTTTAAAACTTTGAAGACTTATAATTACGTAATTATTTATTTTTTTGAATTACTTTTTTTGCCATTTGATTGAGAATTTGAGTCATTATGTAGAAAATTTGGATTTATTGATTTTCTTTTATAGTGTCATCATCCCTATTGCGCATAAATTAGTATGAGATTCGCTGTGGAGAGGCGCGTCGTCGTGGATTATAGGCACTATATTATCCTTTTGGTATAACTTCGGTACTGTGACATCTGTCATTTAGCTATCACCCAGTACGATATATAACCTTAAAACGTCGCACATGGCATAATGTGTACTGGGAGGACTTAAGATGTCACCCAACCTAATCTATTTTAAAAGGATGTCAAATTAACTTCATTCGTGTTCATGTGTTTTTTAGATATAATGTCAATAGTGCAATAAAATTTCATGTTGAGATAGTCTTCTGTGAATTAAATGAATTTGTAGCTATAAGGCCATGTATTGTAGAGACGATACAGTAAGAATGAATTCAGCCAAAAAATGCAAACAAAAAACTACCTTATCCCCAGAGTATACAGACATTTTTTGGTTAGGTTCGTTTGACAGAATTCGAGTGTCGTTCCTACTGAACCAAAAAGATTGATTCCTTGCTCATAACTTTTGTAGAAAATCCCATCTATGATAGGTAAGACTACATGTATACATATACGTGTAGCCATACCTTTACGACTTATGAGGAAGATAAACGCCTTTTAGCTACAAATAGTCTTATAAAATTTATCAATTATCAATACAATATAAAATTATATAGTATTTTTTATAAAATGTAGTGTTCAAGTGTTCAAATGGCGTAATGGACTCTTAAAATTATTTCTATATGACCCCAAAAGACATAGTTATTATACATGTATAGCTATGGTTGTGATATATGTGTAATTTATTAGCACAAATGCTAATTATTATTAATGAATTTGATTTGTATGTTTTAGTTCAATTATTAGGTACCTGTTTAATTTGTACAGAACTATTTTGTGCTTTGTTACTATGATTGGAATAATTTTGGCACCCCTTAATTATTATAGTTTCAGTCGCTTTCGACTCAAAAAAAGAATATTCTTTATGAATTGGTATATATGTTTATGTATGAAGTAATTAGCATGTATTTAAAGATAATCCAAACCATTGACTATCTATCTGCAAGATACTACCCCTTTATTCCTTTTTACAAAAATAAAACTTATTTGTTTATAGCTGGGTCATTGTCAGATTTAGGTGCGCGTATTTTCGGTGAACATATCAAAAGTTAAGGACTACAAAGCTTAATTTTGGATTGGTCTAGTAACCCGCAAAAACTGTGTCTCCGTCACTATAAATCCATGTAATAAAAACATAACTTACATGCACATAAGCCGTTAACTATTGACCGCCGGATGGACATCTTTGTTTTTGCAACTGACAATGACCCACCTGCTGTTTATAATATACTTATGACTTATATGTAGTCCGTATCAAAGCTCACCTGTGCCTTAAAAGTTGCGGTAATCGGTTGGCTCGCGAAGGCATCGCTTCTGTGTGCTTTTCTACGTAAAGCCATAACGCATGCGTGCCAAAGCATCGCGAGCTTGCCCACTTGTCTCTCATTTATATATGTCGTTCTGGGGAAAAAGTGACCCTGGTGCGTTGGCCGCGTACTCGTCAATAACGGAGTAAGCGTTAACTACACTAAGATCCCTTTTTTAAGAAAGACAGATACATATTTTAAAAAGCAATATTGTCAGAAAAACTACAATTTTAATACTATTATCCCTATTTCATGTGGTATTGTAATTTAAATACAGCTTGGGTACGGTTACACCTATCATTTAGCTATCACCAGTGTAAATGCCCGAGTACATAGAAACCACCGAAAGGGACGGAATTATGGTAACATAACTTAATTTAGAATTATTAGAAGATTCATACATCCTTTAACGATTGTGACGTCTCGTTCTTAATCGTGTTATAGGGTAAATCGTCAATACTGGTCACTCATATCTATTTTTTTAAATTTGATTATATACATGGAAAACCGACTGTCTAAAACACTTCTAAAAATTACAATAGAATTACATAGCCAATTAACTTCTGGAATTTAACTGCCTTCAAGAAAATGTCATTCAGTTACTTAACAAAATACATGATGTGAGCACTGAACCCAGTTATTTTAATTTTATTCATTTAATTGGAGGAAAAGAGGGGAGGCCTTTGCCCAGCAGTGGGACACTCAAACAGGCTAATATTTTTTTTTTTGCAGAAATGCCAAAAATTGATTTGCTATGTGCATATTTTTGCGATGTGGCCTGTTATTGGGGGGTGACCAACAATAGGCAATTTACCCTATGTGGTGATACCAATGGCAGTTCATCGATTTCGGTGACAAATATGAGATACTCGTATGTTATTGTATCTCGCTCCCACGTATGTTTTTGTCTATACTTACTTCTGTTCACTCATGTTTGTGTGTATTAAACTTGTACTTTTGTACAAAGTATAACCTTAAAATGTGTAGGTACTGGGATGCCATATGTTAACGTACCCAAGCTACATTAAAAGCATAATACTTTCCTAACCACGATCTTTAGTGTCTTTTGGAGTTTGCCTCAAATATAAATGTGTATCATTGTCAGCAATTTATAAAAATACAAAAAAAATGGCTTTAGCGCCTACCCCAGAGTAGTAAAATGGCCTTGTAGATAGAACCAATAAATTAATTATTAGTTAGGTTTGAAATGTATATTTGAATTTTCTCAAGACATTTAGAACTGTCATTATAGTGTCAGAAAAGAGTGTTCGTTTTGCTGTGCTCAAGAAAACCACATTCAAGTAGATGGGCCATTTTACGGAAAGTTGTACACTCGACTTTTTTTTTTAATTTGGATAAAATCGGATTTTTTTCTACTCAGAATCGAAAGCACTTTCGAATGATATAGGGGAAAAAAGTGTCCCAATTTTTTTTATTCCATTCCGTTACCGTTTTCATACTAAGCTTGTAATGCTTGTATGGTGGTGACGGAATGGAAAAACTGGAAACTGGACACTTTTTTCTCCTATTAGGTTCGAAAGTGCTTTCGATTCTGAGTAGAAAAAACCCGATGTTATCCAAATTAAAAAAAAAGTCGAGTGTACAACTTTCCGTAAAATGGCCCAGATTTTCATAGTATAATAGTAAGAGAGACACCGAACTTGAGTGTGGTTCTACTAGGGGCCTAAAGGCTCGGCCACGAGATCATACGGCGGTTGGACCGACAGGGGTGCGCCCTACATCTCACTGCACACCGATCTCGCTCTCACGTATTGCGCTGCGCGTGCGCACCACTGCCGCTGCAGCCGCCAAAGAACGTATTTTAAATATGAGACTGACATATTCTATCATATTGGATATTCAACTTTAACACTACTATTACAATAGTTTAAGCCCCTTTTTATCCTTAAAAAAATACATTAGTTCCTATTACGCAGACAGTGTCTAAAAACCGTGTGATAGTAATAGAAACCCTATTACGTTAGTGTCAAAGTAGAATATCCAATGGTATAAGGTCAGTGTCAGTGTCAAAGTCATTGACCTGTAAGTATTATTCGAAATACCAGGGGCCTGTACCACAAAACTTTACAAGCATACAATTCAACAAATTTGTCAACTTTTTCTATGGAAAATTGTACAATTTTGTCGAATTGTAGACTTGTAAAGTTTTGTGGTATAGGGGCCAGGAAAGCAAACGTAAAGAGCTATGACAGTACACGATTTCCTATTACTACTTCGAATGATCACATATGTGGAAAACAAAATGTTATAGAGTTATATTAAATGTACCTACTGTCATTTATGTAGGTACTGTCATTTCTGTGTTAGGATATTACTATTGAAAACTCACGACCTTTCGAGAATAGTGGCTCTCTAGGGAGCCAATGAGTTATAAGACTTCTGTCGAAGTTGGATGTAAATTTCAGTATGTATTCGTTGAATTGGCTACCCAAATTGGCTAGGGTGGGTAACCGAATTTTGACATGTCTCAAAACCTACTCAGAGAGCCACGGTTATCGAAAGGTTAAGGATGTAACAAATATGTATGTATATGATTTAAATTTAATATCAGTTACCACACGGTAAGAGAGTGCAAGTTCAAACATATCTACCTCTATGGTACAACTTCTCTACCGCCTTTGAGGCATTAAATTAATTGCAACAGTACCTTTGGTTTGTTTGTTGATTACATCCTTATTATAATTCCAGTCAGAGACGTAAAACAGACACTACAAAAATATTTAGGCAAACAAGAGAACATATAAAGTTCAAATAGTGAAAAAAGCCTTATAATTATCTTGATAAATTCTTTCAGATTCCATTTTGTAGTGGAAAATGGACGTGATACGTCGTCAGGGGCTGTAAAGGGGTTAATCCGTGTTAATAATTGACAATCTTACTGGAATTAGATATCATAATAAGCAAAAATAGCCGTGTGGTACTGCCGTGTCGTTTACAAATGTGTTAATTTATTTTAGTACAAATTTCGCACTGTTAGAGTAGAAGTAAGTAATATAATTATATTTTTTCACTCATTTTGGTGTTAATCCTTAAGTTATGGTTTAGTTTGAGACACCTGGTTTGCCTGCATTTAGCTTTGCGGGTTTCAACGGCTGTATAATTACTTATAGACCTAAGCTTACGACCTACGTGCGACCAATATTAATAAGATATTAGCATATTTATTTTGTATATCTTTGTTCTACGATTATTAAGCATCAAATAACTATAGTTATTTACTCATTAATGTTAATAACTACTTATTAATTTAAGGGTGTCTCGTATCAGTAGTATTAAATTATAACGATTTATTTACTATGGACTGTAGGTATTATAACACCAAAATTTTAACTGAATGTAACAACCGAATAATAAAAAAGTGGAATTATTTATTTTAATATGTAAGAGCAGAATTTATAATATTTACGACAGATGTCCATTAAAATAATATTTTATTAAATCATTCACAGTAATAGTCTCACAATAATTATTAACTTTATAAACGTGGGTTCACTTTAATTTTAAGATTTGTTTACAATACACATGTTGTGACCGGAACAAATGCTTTTTAATAACCTTCTATTTTTTTTCTATGCTAAAGTTAGGTTCAAAAACAAAAAGGAAAGGAATATCTAGTTTCCCCTCTTTTTCAGTAATAAATACAAAAGTTTTTTTTAAATACTGTAAATGATATTGGGAAAGTGAGCTCACATATATAAATATAAGCAAACAAATAGAAATATAATCGTCGATTAGTTGTGTAAGGTTTGACCGTCGAGAGTTTAATAAGAGCGTTAACCAGCATAATGTAACAGGAATGTTGAGAGATCAATAAATGCAATGTGTTTAATAAACATTTGTTTTATTGCATTCTTAAGTATAAAAATAACATGACATATCAAGGATTTGACTTTGACATAAACTAAGTTTCCTTTATTTAAGAAAACATATACATAGTATAAAACAGAAACAAAACAAGATCGTACATAAACTTATATAATAAAATTGCCACGAATATCTTGATAAATAATGCTTGAAATGCAATATGGTTTCAAATAAGAACACGTGTTCAACGAATAACACATCACACATACCAGAATTACTCAATAAACAAATGCATTTCGAATTCGACATTCGAAACAAAACGCAAACGAACACGTTTGCGTTTAGTCTTAATTTATACAGCAAAAAATAGATGCCATCTAAGGCCACCAGAGACGCTGCTTGCGTTGCCTTGCAAAATGAGACTAAACGCAAACGCGACGCGTTCGTTTGTGTTTTGTTTCGAAAAACCTACACTAGAAGTACTGTTAAACGCCGGTCATCATCTCAAAGCGGCATCTAGGTCGAAATTAGCGTAACACGCGAACTCGTTCGCGAGGTTATTCCTATGGCGAGGCTGGAACGCGCACATCCGCAGATCCAACAGCGTCTCTACATGTTCCTTCATCACCGCCCCGGTGCACACCACGATCTTGTCCTAGAAAATAGAATGCTGATAATAAAATGGCCTGGTAAAGGTCGCGGGAGTCCGCTGGATGCGGGTGGCGCAAGACCGGTCATTGTGGCACTCTTTGGGGGAGGCCTATGTCCAGCAGTGGACGTCTTTCGGCTGATATGATGATGATGATGAATAAAATGGCCTGATTGGCTTCGAGAAAAGGATGATACGGTCGTGCCTACTTGGTTTTCTGCCGTGCCATGTCCCCCATTGACTTGATATAAAGTCAGGAAGTTAGGTGCCCCACACGCCAATGACTTCATATCGAGTATGCACGTAGCTTGCATTTACGTCGATTAAGTCGATCGTCGTCGCAGCCCAGGGCTGCTACCGCGAACACCATTCGAAATTTTCCCTCTCTGTCGTACTTGCAAGCAAAGCAAAAGTGCGACAGAGAGGAAAAACTTCGTTTGTGATTCGCGGTAGCAGACCAGGGCTTAATACTCCTAATAGGGTATTAAACTAAGGTAAAAATAAGTTTTATCTACACACATATCATAAATCCTCTAATATGCGTTCGGAAACCGTAGAAAATGACTCTCATTTCGACATTCAATGAATTTATGGCAATTTTCTTATCTGTGGCTAAGGCTACAGCAGTAATAAAATATTTCATTTTAATCTCATATATGATGTTAAAATATTACGTCAAACAAAACTGTCAAAATTTAAATGTCAAAGTTGACATGTCCCTATTCTAGTATCACTGAAAATTCAAATTCAGTCGATGCGAAATGTCAGCTCGATGTTTTTTTAGTATATATCGCACGAAATTTGAGCTAGAACGACATGATTACATCAGAATAAGGACTCTTTACTTTTTAAAATAACATTCAGGTATCTGTTGCCAGTTCTGATTTCGATATTTCCGCAACCGTGCAAAAAAGGTTGTATTAACACAATTATTGTATTTATTTACTACGGTTTCTGAACCCATCTTAGAGTAATTATAATATGTGTGTAGATAAAGTAATGTATGCAACTGTACATAATTAGGCATTAAAACACTCGTGTGACCTTATTATGAAACTCGCCTTCGGCTCGTTTCATAAAACACACTCGTGTTTTAATGCCCCTCATTATGTACCAGTTGCATAAACTACTAATTTTTTACTTGACTAATAAAAGATCTAACAAAAATATTCGAAAAACATCAATTATTCATTTATTTTAGCTAATAGAAAGATTTTATAAGCATAAAGATTTAAAAAGGATGCTGATTTGAACAAACCAATTCACACTGTCTTAGTGACGTCACTAAGACAGTATTTCCCTATAAACTTCATATTAACAAATCGTTTTTGACATTTAATAAAAAGTTGCTGATTTGACTATGAGTTTAATACCGTATAGTACCTTGGCCAGCAGTTTGATAGTCTGCGCGGTCTTGGAGATGCACTCCTCGGAGAGGAAGGGCGGGTCTGCCACGACGAGGTCGTACCGCGGCAGGTCTGGCGGCAGCCGGTCCGGACAGTTGTAGTCGTAGAAGATGAAGTCTGGAGCGTGCACCTCGAACCGCCGGTCGTATTCGAGGAGGGACACTAATAAGTTAACGAGACTTACAGTTTGATGAATTTGAACTGAGCTCATGAATGGGACAATAGATACAAAACCCATTGTATTTATACAAAGTCTTTCATCTGTTTTAGTTCAGGTAGCCGCTAATAGAGTAGGCCCATTTTTGAAGAAGTAGCATACAAGAAGCAAGTCATGTAACAGTTGGGGTGACAACGTTATCAGAGGGCTTAGACCCTGTAGAATACGGTTCTGCCTGTCTCCATACCCAAATTTAATTGTTTAAATTAATTAGTGGTAAACGGTGTTGGTCACACATATTGTAAAAATGTATTATCAACAAACTATACCTAAGCCTTTTTGTAGTGACTGTTTGTTTACCCAAATAAATTAAAAAAAAAAAAAAAAATTTGAGCCGGAAGTCTGTTATACCGGATAATGTGCAGCCCATACAAATTTTTTCGTTGTACATTTGGTAAATCGTGGTTTCGGTACCCTAATTATGGTCCGATTGTTATAGGTTTTTGATATGCCATAAAGGACAATATTTGTCATTGTATCCCGAAATTTTCGACCCTCCAGCTCCATATCTTTCTCCGCCATCTTGGAAAATCTGTCACTTTTTCAGTGTTTTCCTTGTACTGTCGCTAAAGTTCATTTTAGTGCTAAACATGGTTAGGCAATATTGTAGAAGACAAAATTTGCTAAAACTTTTGGCTACAAAGATTTTTTGTATGACCCCTAAGGACGAAGGTATGACAGGAGATATTTTTAAAACTGCAAATTTATTTTAGTATTCCTCCCATATTTACGTTTTAAGTGCATTTTAGCGCTAAGTATAGTTCTGCAATATTGTAGATCACAAAATGTGCTACAACTCTTCTATTGAAATATTTTTTCCACGATCATCAGGAAAGAAGATCCGAAGTCATCTATGGAGTACTACCGTCGATATTTGCTTCTTTTTACAGTTTTCTTCCCATATTTGCGTTTTAGTGTATTTTAGCTTAAGTTCTAGGTCTGTAATATTACAGAAGACAAAATTATATGCAAATGATCTTACTAGGTATCGTGGAAACAGACGATTTTGTCTTTTGAGGGATTGAAGTGGTATAGATCGGAAAGTGACAGATGCTTTATCTTGTCGTCTATCCCGCTATCACTCGACCATCATAGATCCCCTACGGATTGCGATTAATTGCACTCAAACCTAAATATGAGAAGAAAACTGCAAAAGTATCTAATTTCGACGGTGCTACTCCATAGATGACTTCATATCTTCTTTCCTAATGGTCGTGGAAAAAATATTTCAATACAAAACTTGTAGCAAATTTCGTGATCTACAATATTGCCGAACTATAGTTAGCGCTAAAATGCACTTAAAATGTAAACATGAACGGAAAACCAGAAAAAAGTGGCAATTTTTAATGATATATCCTGTCATATCTTTGTCCCTAGGGGTCATGGAAAAAATCTTTGTACCCAAAAGTTTTAGCAAATTTTGTATTCTACAATATTGCAGAACTATGTTTACCATTGGAATGAACTTTGACGACAGTAAAAGCAAAGAACTGAAAAAAGTGACACTATTTTCAAGATGGCGGCCAAAGTTATGGAGCTGGAGGGCCGAAATTTTTAGGTTACCATGGCTAATATTGTCCTTCACAACATACCAAAAAACCATATCAATTGGACCTCTTTTAGAGTACCAGAGCAACAATTTACTAAATGTACTACGAAATTTTTAGTATGGGCTGCACCTTTTCCGGTATACCGTACTTCCGGCTCAAATTTCGAGATGGCGACAGACAGATCCGTATTCTGCAGGGTCCAAACCCTCTGATAACGTTGTCACCCCAACTGTTACATGATTTGCCGCTTGCATTGTTTAGAGACGCCTTTTCCAATTCTGTTCTCTAACTATAATTAGTTACCTTACAAAAAAGGTTGGAACTACATTTCATGTATATAGAATTTTCAACCTTATACCTTGTTGAGTAGGTTTGAAATTGCCTAAGAGGATAATAGCACCTTCAACACTTGTGTATTTCTTAAGAACAGATAAGGCCACGCCAGTTATCTAACTGCAAAACAACACAATGGTATTGTGTCTTAAATGAACTTGGCATTTTATCCTGTGTGTCTATTGTACTTTTCATCGGATCAGTTCAAATTATTCATACTATACATAAAGGATGTAGACAAGTGCATAGTTCCAGTTCTCACCTATATGCATATACTTGGTATTTGACGGAAGCCCAGAAGTCCAAACTTGGGGTTCGCCAGCGAGCCACAGGGCGTAGCATATTAGGTGTAAAATTGGTAGATCGTATTCGGAACACCACTCTGCATTCTAACACTCAAATAGTTGACGTAACTCGGAAAACGGTCCAGTATAAAACACGACCCAAAACGGTGACGCAGTAGAGGTCGCCGGCGCAGCGTGGCGTGATAACTTTGACTCCTTTTTAAAAGAAATGGTAGTCGAGGGTATTTCGACGTTGCCACTACTGCTCTTTATTTCCCAGAAGTATAGGCGAAGCTAGAAGCGTGACTGAAGACAGGAAGGCGTGGCGCAATTTGTCGAAGGCCCTCTGCACCTCGGGGTGCCCTAGGACATCAACAACAACAAAGTTGCAGCCAATATCGGTAAATAATAAAGTTTCTTCAAACATGTTATAATTTACAAATTTCCACCAACCTGTGGCCCGGTCCCCAAGTTGCCGCTTAACAGGTACAAAGAGTGTGGGGCAGGAAAGTAGTGCGACCCTGCCTCCGTCAGCCAGGGATTTGTCCACGACCTTCACCAGGGTCTGCACTGTGGCCTCGTCGTACCAGAACTGACTTAGTTGCTGGAATGGAAGTAGAAGTGCTCACTCATTCGCTCAATTAAACCACGAGACTTTTAAAGATCCTTTTAATCTGATCACACAACTTTAATTTTTCCTGATGGTCTGATCTATGCAATGTACACGTATATTGTTATCAGATCATAGAGAATTTTATGGTTCGGTCCACCTGATGGTAAATGGACGCTGTAGCCTATAGACGCTCGCAACTCCAAAAGAGTCATGTACACGTTGCCAACCCTTTATTAATTATTTTTATTAACAATTATCGCATTTATATAAAGAATTTTATAATAAACAAATACTACTACATATAATGAATGATTACCAATAAACTATGAACGATTACTATGATTATGAGTAATATATTTTATAATTTAGACAAATGCAATTGCAATCCAGGGAGGCAATGCCGCCAGCCTTCTGGGCACCTTGCCACACGGCACTGACCTGGGGCCAGTTTTTTTTTGTAAATATTTAGTTTATAGTTAGTTTAGTCTGTTTTTATAATGTTATTTTTCATTTATTAAAAAGGAAATAGTTATTTAGACATCAATTAAATGTGTATTTTACCCAATTCTCATCAAAAAGTATGTTTTCCTTCAGTTTGTCCTCAGCTTGTAACTTGTCAAGTATTTCTTGTCGCTTCTGCTGCTCCGCATAGAACTCCTGCAGTGCTGCAAATGTCTCCGCGGACAGCGCTGGCACTTCTTCATCATCAGCCATTCCTATTAGACAATTTCTTTATGCATATAAAAGACTAACCAGGAACATAACTATAGTGAATCAGATTTGTTTATTATATGAATGAAATTAAAAGATAAATTTCTTTAGTGTCAAAGTATATCCCGTTTACATCAGAGTGAGGCATCCAATGTGCTCAATTTCCAGAGTATGGTTGGATAATGTAAAACTTTATGATTTTTTTTACGGTCTTACAACGTAATAAAATCTTAGTTTACAGTTAACAAGAAAAAGTTGGACCGAAGCTGGAACCTAAGTGGGTAACTTTTCATTGTGCTCCTGATAGCTTCGCAGTCATTTGTTTACTTCCTACTGCATTCCTTCCGCGTTACCTAACCGGCCGCGATGCGCAACATTACCAAACATTACGCGACCAACAGTTAAACGGACAAGAACGGTAACATGCGTGTGACAGATAAAAATAGGTTAGTTCTGTCTACAACGCGCGCAAGCTGTAGCGCGCGCCGATTTTTAAGTTTTTATAAATACACTCACCTCTGTTATAGTGTTAAAATGTGATTTAAAACGTGTGGAATGATTACGTTTAGGTGCGTATCTAAAAATCCAATTGTTTACGCTTTTATCTAACGAAAAATATGCAAATCCAAAAAGTTTTCGCTTTCATTGAACGCTTTTGTCAACTGTCATTTTTGACAGCACATTAGTGATACCATATGAGTTTTATAATTTCTACTATTTTATATTGTTGCCAGGGATAACATTTAACCATGGAACCGGAATCACTGGATGTGCTGCTAATCCATAAACACCCAGAATTTTTGAAAGCGACCTGCGACTTAATCAACGATGAATGGCCTCGAAGCGAAACAGTGAGGATGATGTCGCTGCAAGCGTCCTGTGATTGCCTACCTACTAACTTTATCTTAGTTAAGGACATGAAACAAGTATTAGGCCACTGCAAGCTGACCCCTATCCCCAGTATTCCAGAAAGTTGTTTTATAGAAACCGTAGTCATAAGTAAAGCTATGCGAGGCAAGAAATTAGGTACATATTTAATGAGATACGTCGAGGATTACTGCAGAAATGTGCTGAAGTTGAAAATGGCGCATCTATCGACAAAGGGACAGGAAAAATTCTACGCAACTTTGGATTACGAAATTTGCGCCCCCGTGTCTATTTATGGTGGTT
The DNA here is from genome assembly GCA_951800055.1 of Cenopis cana. Taxonomy (NCBI): domain Eukaryota; kingdom Metazoa; phylum Arthropoda; class Insecta; order Lepidoptera; family Tortricidae; genus Cenopis; species Cenopis cana. Next base: position 16,399,605 of record OX637490.1, on the reverse strand, counting down.
ATTTGCCAGCTAACATAAAACTTAATCCTAGTAGCCATAAAATTGAAAATTCAGTGCCACATGAGAGACGCGCGCAGCCTGCCGGTGCGCCGCCGCCACCGCCCCCACCGATGCCAACACACGAAAGTGCTTGGAACAATAATGCCAATAATGTGAAAACTAGCAAAACATACATGTTTAAGTATTTGTAGTATTTTTTTTGTAAGTTTTTGATAATGGTGTTGTAACCTGTTGAAATAAAATTATATATGAAATGTATACATTTTTTATTCACTTTACATAGTCATCATATCACATCAAGTTTTACAATGAATTAAATTATTATTGTACCTAGTAACATTATCAACAACAATGGGGCTATCACAACTTGCTGACAAAACGCGTCGAGGGTATAATATTATTCTCCTCATTGCGTCGGGTTGCAGCGTCGATGGTGCTCCGCAGGTCTCACTGAGTTGTCACAGTGAGCGTGATCGTAGAGGTCTGGGCCTGTACTCCGAACATCGAAATCCGAACTTCGTATAGTGCCATTCCTTTCCCTCTTATCAACACGAGAGTGAAAAGGACGGCACGACACGAATTTCGATATTCGGAGTAGACCCACTGTTTTAGAACACGAACATCCACGCTAGTGTTGCAGTGTTAAAACTTGGCGGTCTCCATGAACTTTACGGCGCGCTCGCGAACTTGCTCAGCGTGCGCGGGATCGCCGACCCGCTCCTCGAGCTCCGCCCATTTGTTGAACAGTGTTTTCATTTTCCGAGCTGGCAACTTTTGCGACGTCATGCGCTCCATTACTTGCCTGTAGAAATTTATAACGTTACCTTATGGCATGGAAATATTTCTCGTTCTAGCATTGGTTGAGAATTTTTTATTGTTACTTATATAAAGTAGCACGGATGTGCAACATTTAATAGTACATTATTGCCGTGGCCGGGAAGGGAGCAATTGCAGGCTGAGTATTTGTTTAAACGGACGAGCTTGCGAGTCCGTTTAATTATAATACGAAGCCTGCAATTGCCATTCCGGCCGAGGCTAATATAGTGCTTTTCTCAAAAATGGGGAAAATACGACAAAAATTTAATTAAGATTTGATAAACATAACCTTAAAACGTCACAAACATCATGTTTTCCCGCCGTTTATTTTTTTTTAACAGAATCGCAAGTGTATTTTTCCACCGAAAAACGCAAATTATTCGAGACACATAAAAAAACGTCGCGTTTTCAACAGAAAAATACGAGCTGAATTGGCTGAATACGACCTGTGCCTCCTTTTATATGACAGTTTCTACATTTTAAAAAGTTTATAACTCGACAAATATATGTGACATTGCAGGCCATATATGTGGCCTGCAATGTTTTTTACTTTTTAATTTGGATCTGACCTTAAACTATACACTTTACCTTCCAATATGTAGCGACTAAAGTCCAGTTTGCGGGCCATTTTTGAGAATAATATTTTTGCTGGCTTAAGTTCTATTGTGTTTTTAATATTTTTGATTAAATGGATAAAAGACGCGAAACACTAAAGCGTACCACACACCGCACGGCGTGTGTGTCTCGGTCCTTGGCCAGCATGTCGGCATGTATCACGCAATGGAGCGGCCTGCGGTGGCGACCACGTGACAGTAAGACAATCAAGGCCGCTAGTGTCTGAATGATTGTTAGGAATGACATAGTATGCAACTGACCGCCACCGCAAGCTGCTCCAGTGTGTGTTACACACTGGTCATGGAGTACTAGATTTTTAAAGAAAAATAGGGCAGTTATAGACTCACCGCACGGCTTGTATGTCTCGGTCCTTGGCTAGCATGTCGACGTAGGCGGCGCACGCGTCGAGCCGCTGCGGGTAGACGGCCAGCACCTGCTCGAACAGCGCCTCCGCGCGCTCGCGCGACCCGCCGCCCCCGCCGCGCTCCAACAGCGCGAATTGAACTAGCACGGTAACATCTGCAACAAACGATCAATGTTATGCCGGCTGTACAAATTGTGCCAAATAAAGTTAGTTGGACCCAGAACTCGAAAACCGGTTTCGTCTTCATACGATATATTTCCGTACTTTATAGTACATTACTTACCAAGGGCGATAAAACAAAGAATGTCTCAGATCGCAGGTATTTTACGCCCGAGCCGAAGGCAAGGGCGATAAATATTCGATCGGAGGCTTTCTTTATTATCGCCCGTGGTAAGTACAATATTTTATGTCACCCCCTGGCCAGGAAGTGGGTTTTTTCGCGCGCGGAGCGTGCGATAATGGCTAATTTATGGCCAGGTGTGACATAAAATAATTTATTTCATAGATAAAGGCTAACAAAAACAAACCTTAAAATAATAATGGAGATATGAGATTTTAGGAGCTATTTCAGAAATAGTAAAAACCGGTTCCGAGCCCTGGTTGGACCAACACGTTGGGCTAATATGTAGAGAGGTAGTTGGCTGCAAGTCGGTAGTTTTTACCGGTAGTTCGGCGACTTTGGCCCGTTGTATACTGCCAGCTTTAAAATTACGTCTCTAGAATAATATTCCTTTGCTAGAGTTTGACCAGTGAATCTTGTCAGAAGTATTTTTTTCAAATTCTTTATATGGCAACAATTTTGTTGTGATAAAATATGTACTTTTAATGCATGCTCCAGGACACTCCCACCTTCTCATTCTAATAGACAGTTGTCCTGTTTAGTCGCCTAAGAAACCCGTACAAGATCACACGTCCATTTATTATTTAAATACAATGAATAAATGATGATGATGATGATGATAAATTCGTAAAATACCAAATTTGCAAAAGTGAACCCTATTACAACCATCACCGAACAAAAGACAAAAAAAAAACTGTCAGTTACACGACAACCTATCAACCCGCCGACCTATCAACGATGATATATCGATAATATTTGTGTGTATGTGTGTGTGTTATCTATATCATGTTACCGCCCCAGGCCGCCCCGCACTGGATGTTATTGGTGGGGTCTCTTGTCGATCGATCTCAGATCGACGAGCGACGACAGCACCTGATGCTTGAAGGTGTCAAGGGGGGAAATATATTTATCTCCCTCTTACTACAGGTGTACTTACGTTCTTTCTTCTCCAGCACGCTGACAGCCTTCTGCATGACCTGCCTGGCCTTATCCACGAGCCCTAGCCTGAAGCAGGCCGCTCCGCACTGGATGTAGTTGGTGGGGTCTTTCTTGTACTTGCGCAGCATCAGATCGACGAGGGATGACAACTCCTGGTGTTTGGCGGTGTCGCAGTAGATATCCAGCAGTTTGGAGTGGACTTTGAAAGTGTCGTTCATTTGAAGGGCCTCTTCTAGCGTTTTTTGTTGGGATTCCTGTAATTTTTTTAAAACTGAGTTGAGTCTCGCGGTGTTCGTCAAATCTGATTGTATGGAAAGATTGACAAGTTTCTATGGGATGACAGCTGCCGGCGCCATATTTGACGATGACCGGTCTGTGTTCGTACGTTGGTGCAACTGGCACCTCGCTACGCTCAAGATTCTAACTTTCGCGATACTTGATGGCTTATATACTTAGGTTATCGACTGTAACATGCATGCAGGTGAAATATGCATGAAGGAATTTAGCTATAAGATATAACCCTGTTACCATATTCTGGCAAATAAATTGTTTTTTTTTTCTGTAATGTTGAGACTGGTTTCGAACCGGTGCTCGAGGTTGAGCATGGCGAGTCACACGTTGAGCTTGTCGAGCGTCCGTATATGAGAGTTGGGTGGGTGTAATGTTGAGTGTTGAGACCGACCTTGGTGCCGAACCGGTGCTCGAGGTTGAGCATGGCCAGCCACACGTTGAGCTTGTCGAGCGTCCGTATATGAGAGTTGGGTGGGTGTAATGTTGAGTGTTGAGACCGACCTTGGTGCCGAACCGGTGCTCGAGGTTGAGCATGGCCAGCCACACGTTGAGCTTGTCGAGCGTCCGTATATGAGAGTTGGGTGGGTGTAATGTTGAGAGTGTTGAGACCGACCTTGGTGCCGAACCGGTGCTCGAGGTTGAGCATGGCCAGCCACACGTTGAGCTTGTCGAGCGTCCGTATATGAGAGTTGGGTGGGTGTAATGTTGAGAGTGTTGAGACCGACCTTGGTGCCGAACCGGTGCTCGAGGTTGAGCATGGCCAGCCACACGTTGAGCTTGTCGAGCGTCCGTATATGAGAGTTGGGTGGGTGTAATGTTGAGAGTGTTGAGACCGACCTTGGTGCCGAACCGGTGCTCGAGGTTGAGCATGGCCAGCCACACGTTGAGCTTGTCGAGCGTCCGTATATGAGAGTTGGGTGGGTGTAATGTTGAGAGTGTTGAGACCGACCTTGGTGCCGAACCGGTGCTCGAGGTTGAGCATGGCCAGCCACACGTTGAGCTTGTCGAGCGTCCGTATATGAGAGTTGGGTGGGTGTAATGTTGAGAGTGTTGAGACCGACCTTGGTGCCGAACCGGTGCTCGAGGTTGAGCATGGCCAGCCACACGTTGAGCTTGTCGAGCGTCCGTATATGAGAGTTGGGTGGGTGTAATGTTGAGAGTGTTGAGACCGACCTTGGTGCCGAACCGGTGCTCGAGGTTGAGCATGGCCAGCCACACGTTGAGCTTGTCGAGCGTCCGTATATGAGAGTTGGGTGGGTGTAATGTTGAGAGTGTTGAGACCGACCTTGGTGCCGAACCGGTGCTCGAGGTTGAGCATGGCGAGCCACACGTTGAGCTTGTCGAGCGTCCGTATATGAGAGTTGGGTGGGTGTAATGTTGAGAGTGTTGAGACCGACCTTGGTGCCGAACCGGTGCTCGAGGTTGAGCATGGCCAGCCACACGTTGAGCTTGTCGAGCGTCCGTATATGAGAGTTGGGTGGGTGTAATGTTGAGAGTGTTGAGACCGACCTTGGTGCCGAACCGGTGCTCGAGGTTGAGCATGGCGAGCCACACGTTGAGCTTGTCGAGCGTCGGTATATGAGAGTTGGGTGGGTGTAATGTTGAGAGTGTTGAGACCGACCTTGGTGCCGAACCGGTGCTCGAGGTTGAGCATGGCGAGCCACACGTTGAGCTTGTCGAGCGTCGGTATATGAGAGTTGGGTGGGTGTAATGTTGAGAGTGTTGAGACCGACCTTGGTGCCGAACCGGTGCTCGAGGTTGAGCATGGCGAGCCACACGTTGAGCTTGTCGAGCTCCAGCATACGAGAGTTGGGTGGGTGTAATGTTGAGTGTTGAGACCGACCTTGGTGCCGAACCGGTGCTCGAGGTTGAGCATGGAGAGCCACACGTTGAGCTTGTCGAGCTCCAGCATACGAGAGTTGGGTGGGTGTAATGTTGAGTGTTGAGACCGACCTTGGTGCCGAACCGGTGCTCGAGGTTGAGCATGGCGAGCCACACGTTGAGCTTGTCGAGCTCCGGTATCCGAGAGTTGGGTGGGTGTAATGTTGAGTGTTGAGACCGACCTTGGTGCCGAACCGGTGCTCGAGGTTGAGCATGGCGAGCCACACGTTGAGCTTGTCGAGCTCCGGTATCCGAGAGTTGGGTGGGTGTAATGTTGAGTGTTGAGACCGACCTTGGTGCCGAACCGGTGCTCGAGGTTGAGCATGGCGAGCCACACGTTGAGCTTGTCGAGCGTCCGTATATGAGAGTTGGGTGGGTTTAATGTTGAGAGTGTTGAGACCGACCTTGGTGCCGAACCGGTGCTCGAGGTTGAGCATGGCGAGCCACACGTTGAGCTTGTCGAGCGTCGGTATATGAGAGTTGGGTGGGTGTAATGTTGAGAGTGTTGAGACCGACCTTGGTGCCGAACCGGTGCTCGAGGTTGAGCATGGCGAGCCACACGTTGAGCTTGTCGAGCGTCGGTATATGAGAGTTGGGTGGGTGTAATGTTGAGAGTGTTGAGACCGACCTTGGTGCCGAACCGGTGCTCGAGGTTGAGCATGGCGAGCCACACGTTGAGCTTGTCGAGCGTCGGTATATGAGAGTTGGGTGGGTGTAATGTTGAGAGTGTTGAGACCGACCTTGGTGCCGAACCGGTGCTCGAGGTTGAGCATGGCGAGCCACACGTTGAGCTTGTCGAGCTCCAGCATACGAGAGTTGGGTGGGTGTAATGTTGAGTGTTGAGACCGACCTTGGTGCCGAACCGGTGCTCGAGGTTGAGCATGGAGAGCCACACGTTGAGCTTGTCGAGCTCCAGCATACGAGAGTTGGGTGGGTGTAATGTTGAGTGTTGAGACCGACCTTGGTGCCGAACCGGTGCTCGAGGTTGAGCATGGCGAGCCACACGTTGAGCTTGTCGAGCTCCGGTATCCGAGAGTTGGGTGGGTGTAATGTTGAGTGTTGAGACCGACCTTGGTGCCGAACCGGTGCTCGAGGTTGAGCATGGCGAGCCACACGTTGAGCTTGTCGAGCTCCAGCATACGAGAGTTGGGTGGGTGTAATGTTGGGAGTGTTGAGACCGACCTTGGTGCCGAACCGGTGCTCGAGGTTGAGCATGGCGAGCCACACGTTGAGCTTGTCGAGCTCCAGCATACGAGAGTTGGGTGGGTGTAATGTTGGGAGTGTTGAGACCGACCTTGGTGCCGAACCGGTGCTCGAGGTTGAGCATGGCGAGCCACACGTTGAGCTTGTCGAGCTCCAGCATACGAGAGTTGGGTGGGTGTAATGTTGGGAGTGTTGAGACCGACCTTGGTGCCGAACCGGTGCTCGAGGTTGAGCATGGCGAGCCACACGTTGAGCTTGTCGAGCTCCAGCATACGAGAGTTGGGTGGGTGTAATGTTGAGTGTTGAGACCGACCTTGGTGCCGAACCGGTGCTCGAGGTTGAGCATGGCGAGCCACACGTTGAGCTTGTCGAGCTCCAGCATACGAGAGTTGGGTGGGTGTAATGTTGAGTGTTGAGACCGACCTTGGTGCCGAACCGGTGCTCGAGGTTGAGCATGGCGAGCCACACGTTGAGCTTGTCGAGCTCTTCGCGGAACGAGATCGTGCTCAGCGCCTTGCGGCCCACCGCGCGCGCCTTGTCTATCTCCGTCGCCTGCCGACAACATACTACATTAAATGATTATAGCTGTGGTTTCTGTATAATGCTAGCACCACACTTCGTCGTATGTGTGCAAATATTCGTGCTGTATCTCTTTCTTCAATATTGCAAAAGAAAGGGAGGCGAATACGCAACGCGAACACGCATAGCGAAGTCAGAAGTGTAGCGGCCTAAGGAAGCGTCTCCATTAGTGCGTTGCGTTGCGTCGAGTCGGAGACTGACCTGCAGATGGAAGGCCATGTACGCGATCCACAGCTGGCTACAGTTGGGGTTGGCGAGCAGCGCGCGCTGGAACTGGTCTGAGCTCCGCGGCTGCGCGTGGCTGTGGACGGCGCGTCGCTCCAGTTCCCGGAGCCTCTCCTCCTCGGCGCGCGCTTTGGCTACTTTCTCGGCTGCTGTCAGCTTCTTTCGCTTCTTCTTTGGCTGCTCGGCTTCCTGATATAAACAACGTTGGCATTTTATGGACCGGAATTTAAAGCACATGGTACGAGAAATTCCATGCGTTTTTCATTACATTGCAGCGTTTCATCGTTCTAATCCTACCTCAGTAGCCCTTAGCCCCTAAATGTATTGAAAATTGCCCGACCGACCGGTCCGGTCCGGTGCTCGGTGGTTGGTTGAGCCGACGTTGCTGTAACTTTTAATAGAATGAATAAGGTAACCCCTTTATTCATGAACGTTCATCAAATCTATTTTAGTTAAATTGCCGCTGAAATTCGTTAGTCCTTATCTGTCACATTGACATTTACGTTTGTGAGAAAGGGACAAAACGCAGTTTAGTTAGCAGAGTTTTGTTTAGTTTTACTGATATGAATGAGGGGGCGGGGGTGGGGGACGACCGCTTTAGCTTAATTGGTAGTGACCCTGTCTACGAAGCTGGGCCATTTATTTGTGTGATGAGTACGAATATTTGTTCTTGGGTCTTGGATGTTTTCTATGTATTTAAGTATTTATTTATTCATCTATATAAGTATGTATATTGTCGCTTAGTACCCATAGTACAAGCTTTGCTTAGTTTGGGACTAGGTTGATTTGTGTAAGATTGTCCACAAATATTTATTTAAAATGATTATGTTACGTACCTCATCTTCACTGCTACTAGAGGACTCCCTCGCCTTGCTCGCCAAGTTATCCGCACTCTCCGACCAAAACTCCTTAGCACTCGGCACTTCCAACGCCGGCTCTACACTCTCCACCACTTTGATCTCCTTACTCTTGTCTACTTTTTTCTTATTGTCTTTTACATTCTTGCTAAGTTTCTCTTCAACTTCCTTTTCTTTATTAAGTTTCTCTTTTGATTTTTCCCTTTTCCTTTTCTTAGTTTCAGTAGACGTTTCCTCTTCAGAATCATCATCTGCTGATTTCAATTTCTCTTCTCTTTTCTGTTTTTGCTTCTCCCTGTAATTAGGATTTCTGTATTCTTCTTCGTCAAACTCTTTCAACTTCTCTTGTGCAGTTTTCATCGCTTCCATTAACTTCTTTACTCTCTCTTCAATGACCAGCTTTTCTTGGTGCATAGCCGTGTGATATTTCTTATTTTTAGCATTTAAACCTCTGTCTTCTATGTTAAGGATCTTCTGGTCTATTCTTTTTACTCTCTGTAATCTACATTTAATGGATTTCATTAGGGACACTAAACGTTTCTTCCATTGCTTGGCTGTTTCGCAATCTGACAAGTCTATGAGCGCCATGTCCTCTGGCTTGAGTACTTGGTCACTGTCTTCATGTATGTCTGTCTCTATCGCATCGCTTTCTTCTGACGCTTCTATTGCATTTTTCTCCTTTTTATTCTTCTTTTTCTGTTTAATCTCCGTCTCTGCGGTGTCACTTTCCTCTGTGCTTTTTGCCTTATTTTTCTTATCTTTTTTACTCTTTTTGAGTACTTGGTCACTGTCTTCATGTATGTCTGTCTCTATGGCATCGCTTTCTTCTGACGCCTCTATTGCTTTTTTCTCCTTTTTATCTTTTTTATTCTTCTTTTTCTGTTTAATCTCAGTTTCTACGGCGTCACTTTCTTCTATGTCTTTTGCCTTATTTTTCTTATCCTTTTTACTCTTTTTCGTGTCTGTGTCCTCTGGTTCGCTTGTTTTACGTTTTTTGCTAGCCACCTCACTGTCTTCCGTGTCTATTTTGCGTTTTTCACGGAGTTCAGTACTACGTTTCTAAAAACAAAAAGATGCCACTTTAATAACAAAGTTACAGTAGGTAAGCAAGTACGCAATGTCTCTAATATAACAGGACTTTTTATTGGATAAAGGCGAAATTATAGCTCTGGGTGAGAATCTCTATGAGTCTAATAGAGATTCTCAGACAGATACTAGCTATCATACCCGCAGGGTATTTGAGGAACAATTATCACGTGATAAGCAACAAGGTACATAATCCATTACTTTCTAACGAAGGATAATGGAGAGTGACAGAGAAGCCATATCTTCTTCTTCCATCTAAGGCTGGTATTCCACTTCCGAAATCCCAAATACAAACAAGCCCCCAACCAATTCCAAAATCTTTGTCCAATGTGCCTTGATTAAAGAAATTGGATAATGTTTAAAATAAACATTGGACAAAGATATTGGATATGTGGAATACTATTTTAGGTCCCCAGTATACTCACCGCAGGCCAGAATGGTGCTATAGACAAACTGCCCAGCATCTTCTTATTCTGCGCGTCTACATTGAGCACGGTACACGTCACGACTTGCCCCGGATGGAACGCCTCCGTGAGGTTGGCGACAGGCGTGCGGGACACTTGGTTACGGGGCACGTACGCTACCACGTCACCGAGGAATGATACTAGGATGAAGTCTTTCACCACCTGTTAATGAATAATCATTATCATCATCACGTCATAACGTTATCCCAGTCCGAAATTTGGCGTAGACAATAGTTTTATAATATTAAATGTAGGCCAAACATTTCAAAGCAAATATATTGAAACCCGAAAGGAAGCGACATTCACAGTTGTTATAGAATGTTGCAACTTGGAAAACTTCTATAATGTCTACATAGTCAATAGCCATTTCGAAAAATTTGACATGCAGTGAAAAAATCTGTACTTGTCAACACAAAACAGTTTTCGAATTTCACGTTACGAGTACGAGGCACCTCAAGTGCCAACTATGTTTTTGCGATTTTGAATTCCGAATCATTTGGTAATAGTAGTGGCGGCTTATATGAAGATTCTATACAATAAATACACCGGAACCAGGAAGGGGGAAACAACACTTCAAAGTATGCAAAATCAAGTACAGATATAAGTCTGTTTTTTTTTTCATTTTCATTAATTTATATTCAAATTAATTACGACATATGATTTAATTTCAGTTGGCCTGTTTTACACTATTCTCATAAGCATTCATTCAGTTTCTACGGCAAAAATCGAATTAAATTATGTTTCATTACAAAAAGTGATAAGTAAACACGGTTCATGTGTGGGTCTTTAGACGCCTATTGGACGGTAGGTTTTGCCATGGCAAGCTTGACTGATGGCTGCATGATGGAAAATCAAAATATCTAGATATTCGTGAATCAACCATCAGTTTCCGTCAGTCAAAATCTCTGCCATGGTTTTGCCATGACAAAACCTACCGTCTAATGGGCACCTTAGATAATATTTTACAGCGTTGACTATGAACTGTAAAGGTTAGCACATACCTTGATGACTCCAGTGTACCCCTTGCCGACCTCTGCCTCTTCGTACGAAGTTAGCAGCGCTGCGTCGGGCGCCAATAAAGAAGGTTTTAGGGTCAGCATGAGTGTTTGCTTCACCGGGTCCACGGCGAGCACACGAGCGGTCACTTCTTGGCCCACCTGAGGACATATCCGATTACTCAAACTCAAAATATATAACTATAACTATTATGTCCCATATTAAAATGGCGCGGTAACTACGGCTCCGTAGATTAAATTCATTTAAATTGTCTCAAAGTTATAATATTGTCTCTAAACTAATTTAAAGTGCTACTTGTGACTCAATTCATCTGTGAAAATGTTATCTGTGAGTGTAGTGAACGTTAAAGGACTATTCAGTAAATAAATATACCGGTTAAAACAGTTTTTCAACTCAGTTTTTAGCCAGTAGTAATTTCAATGACCGCAGAACAATTAATAGAAAGAACTCAGTGTATAACTCAGTGACAGTTTAAAAACAGTGTTATAAGTACTTTTTGTGATTATTCTAAATTATAACCTAATATCAACTTAAACAATTCTGCAAAAATCTAAATCTCAGTAACCGCCAAAATTAGCGTCAGTCAACAGCTCCATCTATTAGATCTCGTGCAAGACCTTGTCTGTGTTGTGTTGTTTTTTAGCGCCATCTAGCGAATAACCGTCGTACCACATTGTTTTCTCCATATAAGATTAAAGGCCTGCCACCTAGCGGTCTAGTACGGAACTCCATTGAATTACTGGAGTCAGCGCAACGCCAATACTAATTGCAATTACTCCCGCTTTACGCACTAGAGGGAAGCACTCGTATACAGAGGAGAGAAGTGAACGCTCTTAGTACATTTAATGACACATGATGGCACCACTCTGTGAAAGCTGTAAACTACCACTTCATAAAAGTTTCTTTATTACTTGTTTCAAATGCAAGAAAACATTCGACTTGGACTGTGTAAATGAATCTGGACGCCGCTTTGATAATATCAAGTCACCTAAACTGAAAACGGAATGGAATTGTCCCAAATGTAGATCCAAAATACCGAAATATAATAATAACCATACTCCCGCAAAGTCTGTAAATAAAGATGTCCTATCAACTACCAAACCAACTACTATTGCGGCTAGATTAACGGCTGAAGACAGGGCTAATGTCACATTAAGGAAAAAACTGTTGTCAGTGACTATGCCTAATGACAAGCAGCTCACACAAAATTGCGTTAACAATAACAGCAGTGAAATGTCAACTGATATACTTTTGGAGCTAAAGGCCTTTCGCGATGAAACTATGAATCGATTTCTAGCCCAAGATCTACTCATAAGCAACCTATCTCACAATTTTCAACTCCTAAACTCGTCTCTAAACACCATTGAGGACAAATACGATCACCTAAAAAACGACATTGACAGACTGCTTGAAACCGTAGAAGGATTGATTACTACAGACTCTCAGCAACAATGCAGGCATATTGCCCAACGAGTTGAAGACCTGGAGGCCACAAGAAATGAGTTCTGTTCGGAAATTGAACTAACGAAGCAAAAACTTAAAGAGACCGAAAACGTACTCCACAATATGCTGCCAACTACTAACATGTCTAACGCCTCGCTGTCGCCGCGCAAAACCGACCATATTCGACCTGGGTCATCTCAAGTTCTGGAACTGGCCCCGCGAGTTACAAAAACGGCTCCAGCACCTACAACGCCCAGCAATCAAATATCCACCAAACGCAATATTGCTACAAATCCCACGAGTAAATTAACAACCATAATTCAAGCCGAAGAGACAGCAAATAACTCAACGATCAAATCTCCTGTATTGCCCTCTTCTGCCATCCACACGAATGTGAAAGCTTCATCATCTCCATCTCTGCCGAATCTGAACGCTGCGGTTTCAAAAGAATCGGATCAAGATTTTACACTTGTTGCAAATAAGCGTAAGAATAGGAGAAATAGGAAAGTCGTTCATGGCAGCGGGGAATCTAGTGAAATCCTGGAAGCCGCCGAGAGATTATCTTACTTACATGTGTGGGGCGCGCGACCGACAACAACCGAACAAAACGTTGTAGACTATATGAAGCGCAAGAAGTCTAGCGACCTATACAGAGTTACTAAAATAATACCGAAGTGGCCACAAGAATACGCCTCTTTTAAAGTGGGAGTGCCTATCCAAATGGTGGCAGAATTTACAAATGCAGGCTTCTGGCCCAAAGGCTTTTCTGTGGATAAGTGGTTATTTCGGTTGGAACGAGCCACCCGCCAATCCCCGCATGACAGCTCAAACGAAAACTAAAAGTTTTGAACTTGACATATATTACCAAAACGTAAGGTGGCTCAAATCAAAATTACTAAACTGGAGAACCAACTTACTGCTTTCTGAACACATACCTCTAGTAGCTGTGACCGAAACGAACCTGGATGATTCAGTGACCGATGCAGAACTATGCTGTGGAAATTGGAACGTACTTCGGCGGGATCGCGGCGGAGGCCGCGCGGGCGGCGGCGTTTTGCTGGCGGCCCAACCGCCCGTCTGCCTCGAGCGGTTGCCGCAGTATGAGACTCCGATTGGCGAAGATCTCTGGGCTAAGTTCAAACTCAAAGGATACGCTTTCTACGTCTGCGTTGTGTACATCCCACCGAGAGCGCCCGATCAAATGTATACTGATTGGTTTAACAGTGTAGAACAATTCTGTGAAAGTAACCCTAACTGTAAATTATTAATTCTAGGAGACTTAAATTTATATAGTGCGAGTGCCTATGTGTGTAACCTATACTGTTGTTTTTTACCACTGTGCAATTTGTCAGACTACAACTGTGTGAACAATATGAATGATAGAATGCTTGATGTAGTGCTGACGAGTCCGGAGTTGGGGAGTGGGCTGCGCGTGCGCGGCGCGGCGCCGGGAGAGGAGCTCGTGAACATCGACCCCCACCACCCGCCGCTTCTTATACATGTCCAGTTCAATTTTTCCAGCAAGGCGACCTTAGCAAGCCCATCCAACATTGACAGCGTAAGAGATTGGAATTTCCCGAAAGCTGACTTTTACCGTTTATACTGTATGATTAGGGACCACGATTGGACTGACTTTTACAAACTCACAATTGTTGACGAGGTCGTCTCTAAATTTAATAACACGTTTTATAAATATTTTGATGACTGCGTTCCTGAAAAAATACGAAAACCGACGAGTAGTCGTACATATCCTGTATACTATACGAAGGCAATTATTCGTGACATATCAACAAAAGCACATTTGCATAAGATATGGAAACAAACAAAAAACCAAGATATTTACAGACAGTTTCAAAATCTACGCACCATAATTAAAGAAAATATTAAAACATCCCACGACAACTACCTAAACAATGTTTCTCGCAACCTCACCACTGAACCTTCTCTCTTCTGGCAATTCGTGAATAGCCTACGCTCCCGCGGAGGAATCGAACCTGTCGTTACACTCGGGGAGTCCGAATATCGCGGTGCCGAGGCCGCTGCTGCTTTTGCTACACATTTCGAGGCTGTTTTCTTGCCTGAATTGCCGCATCTTGATCCTGAACAGGCCGGCTCGGACCCGTTCGCTGGTGATAGACTTGTTGACATCCGGGCAATCAGTCGTGACGCGGTGCGCCGCGCGGTTAAACGACTTAAAGCAGGCACATCGGCGGGACCCGATGACATTCCAGCTTTTGTCATCAAAGGATGCATTGATCAGCTTATTGGTCCTATTGTCTTTATTTTCAATTTGATACTTACCGCTGGAGAATACCCTAACATCTGGAAAATATCTCGAGTAACTCCGATCCCAAAAAAAGGATCTAAATTGAAAATAGAGAACTACCGACCCATAGCAATTCTGTCTGCGCTGGCGAAGGTTTTTGAGATGGTTCTACACGAATACTTACTACCACAATGTCTGCCTCACCTTACGTGCTTCCAACATGCCTTCTTACCTAAGAGATCGGTAGCCACTAATTTAGTAGAGCTGGTCGATGTGGTCTCAAGGGAAATGGACGCTCGCAACCAAGTAGACGTAATATACTTAGACTTCCAAAAGGCCTTTGACAGAGTCGATAATGACATCTTGTTGCGAAAATTAGGAAAAATGGGATTGGTTCCTCGATTGCTAAAACTTTTTGCTAGCTACTTAAAAGACAGGAAGCAGTTTGTAAAGTACGGACCTTACAAATCTGAGTCGTACAGTACACGTTCTGGCATTAGTCAGGGATCTAATTTAGGACCTTTCCTTTTTCTTGTCCTCATAAACGATCTCCCTGAGGTAGTTAGCAATGCCACCCCTCTTCTGTTCGCCGACGATGTGAAACTCATTATGCCCATAAGGTCCATATTGGACAGTCAAGCTCTACAAAGGGACATCGCAGCGGTGAACAGGTGGAGCGAGGAAAACAAGCTGCTGTTCAATAAGTCGAAATGCGAAGTTATGAGTTTTTCGCGCTCCCCATCCCCTTTCCATTTCGAATATCTAATAGCCGGAGAGTCAATAGCTCGCGTAAACGAGGTCCGGGATCTCGGAGTCATGTTCGACACCAGTCTCACGTTTCGAGGCCATATACGGAATGTAACTAAATGTGCATACCAAAGGCTGGGATTCGTAATGCGTAACTCTGCCCCACTTACCTCTGCGGCGACATGCGTTTTGTACTCATCGCTAGTGAGAAGTATTCTTGAAACGAACGCGGTGGTATGGACTCCGCACGAGAGTAAATATACGCTCATGTTGGAACAAGTCCAAAAAAGGTTTTTAAGGCACCTTTATAAAAAGAATAATTGGTACTACCCATTCATGTACCCAACACGCTTTCTGCAGGGTCAATTGGGTTATGAATCCCTAGAGCTGCGGCGTAACTTAACCCTAATTAAATTCATCTTGAATATTATAAGGAGCAAGGTGGACTGCATAAATCTCTTAGAAAAGACGCTTATACTCAATGTCCCGAACGATTATCGTAACAAGCGGCTCAGAGTACCGCTACTAGCCACTGCGACATCACGCACAAACCTCTACCGAAACTCGCCCATTCCTCGCTCGACTGCTCTACTCAACTCCGTGCTCGCAGCGTCGCCGCAATGTGAT
The DNA here is from genome assembly GCA_951800055.1 of Cenopis cana. Taxonomy (NCBI): domain Eukaryota; kingdom Metazoa; phylum Arthropoda; class Insecta; order Lepidoptera; family Tortricidae; genus Cenopis; species Cenopis cana. Next base: position 16,383,845 of record OX637490.1, on the reverse strand, counting down.
GTGTTTGTGACAGGGATGGCAAGACTGATGACCGAATGTCAGAGAGTGTTAGAGAGAAGTATGAATGGGAATCAATGAGGACTTAGTTTATAATTTAGATATTAAGATATGAATCGCTGTAACGCTATGGTTCTACTGTCATGTTACACAATTTTTGATTCAATAAATAAATAAATAAATAAATAAATAAAATATTCTTTATATCACACCTGGCCATAAAGTGGCCATTATCACACGCTCCGCGCGCGAAAAAACCCACTTCCTGGCCAGGGGGTGACATAAAATATTGTACTTACCACGGGCGATAATAAAGAAAGCCTCAGATCGCATATTTATCGCCCTTGCCTTCGGCTCGGGCGTAAAATACCTGCGATCTGAGACATTCTTTGTTTTATCGCCCTTGGTAAGTAATGTACTATTATTCAAATAGGCCTAGCAACAAGCACTTATAAATCGTCAGTTTTATATTACATAGTTTGAATTGAATTAGTCAGAGCAATTTATTGAAGCAATTATAATTAAAAAAAAAAGTTAAATAGCTGTAATCTATGTCAAACAGAATATAACAAATTCACCAAAAGATCGTCAATAAGTAAAATAAAAACATATAAAAAATAGAATAATCTAGACAGTAAAGAATGAACCTTATTTTTGAAGACATTTGACAATTTCACGAGTCTGAGTGAGCGCTTTAATAATATTACAATTCCCAGACAAACGCTGTTCGCAAATAGTAAATTGTGTATCAAACGTGGTATATTGAATCATGAGTAAAGCGAAAGATTCTAAAGTAGAATCATGAAAGCGAGGGATTCAAGTGTTTACGCTCAAGACGGATATAATTTTGCTACCGATTGGCACATACTGCTTTTGACATCTGCTATTCAGAAAAGATTCTTTGTTGTCATCAAATGAGGGACGAAAAATACAAATCGGATCCCTAATTTGAGGACAATTACTCAATTCTGAATAGCAGATGTGTAAAGCTTCGATTCCGCAGCCGACAGCATACGACAACTGCACGTACCGCTGCACTCCAAATTGAACCGTAAATGTATGCGTAAAAAGCTCCATTTGAAATGAGCGGACAAGTGTCGGAACGACACATGTCGCTCACTCTAAATTGGGACTTTTAGTCTTATGATTACGGTTATCCGTCATTAACTAGTGAAGAAACTGAGAAACTAAACAAGTAGTGGTAGCAACCTTTCGTAGTCGTACATATAAGAGTTTGAAAGAGCGTTTGCCTCCTAGGGTTTGGTCTACTCACTTTATATTTTTTCTTGGTGAGCTTGGATGTGGTGGCCTTCTTGGGGTCGACGTACACGCCCGCGTCCGACAGGTGTAGCTGCGGCACGTAGCCTGCGAACAACAGTGTAATTATGGAACAAAGAAACTAACCTAATCACAGTACCTACTACTAATATTCCTATTCCTACCCACTACTGGTACTAGTGTAGGTTGGTAGAACGCTACCGTTATATTTCAACAGCCAGTTAGATGAACCCGCCATTTAAAAAAAGTACAACGACGGTGGTATAGTTCGTACAAAACTTTAAGGCCAAGTGCTGTCACTTTATCGCAAGCAAAAATTTTCCTTACAATCAGAGCTCAAAGTCGAGTTTTGCTTGCGTTCGTTTGACAGAATTTGGCCATAGAGTTGTGTAAGAACTATAAGCAAGCTTACAATCTGTCTGAAAGAAAAGACGCTGTAGCTAGAGCTCGCCGGCGCGCAGCCGCGAGTGACTGAAGTAGCGCTCCGTGATCAGGGCGGCCTCGTCCGACACGTGACAGACGAGTCATCTTACCCGACAGTCGTCCGACGCTGACGGTGACGTAGCTGTCGGCGACGGTCCGCACGGCGCCCGCGACCAGCTCGCCGGCGCGCAGTTGCGAGTGACTGAAGTAGCGCTCCGTGATCAGGGCGGCCACGTCCGACACGTGACAGACGAGTCATCTTACCCGACAGTCGTCCGACGCTGACGGTGACGTAGCTGTCGGCGACGGTCCGCACGGCGCCCGCGACCAGCTCGCCGGCGCGCAGTTGCGAGTGACTGAAGTACCGCTCCGTGAGCAGAGCTGCCTCGTCCGACACGTGGTAGATGTAGTCCGAGAGATTGTAGGTTAGCACGCGGACGCGGTGTGTGCTGCCTGGGAATGACATATTAGGTAAATCGCCAGTACGTTTTTGAGATATCAGTTCCTAACCACCAATGGCACAATGCTGAGACAGTAACCGATTCACTACCGCGAAGACACGCATTGTAATATAAATAACACTAGTGGCTCTGTGAGCTGTAGACCGAGTGTTTTTTTTATTTCCAAAACTATGTTACATATCGAACCTGTAGAGGAGGACAAACCATAGATTTTTTTTTAGATTACTCGACAAAAATATTCTGTGTAATCAAAGAACGTGCTCACAATACTTCACGAGAATCTGTTGTGAAATGCGACCCTAAGAGGTGAACAAATCGAAATTCGGCCGCAGAAACACAAAATAATTGATAAAAAAATTGTTTTTATTAATTTTGAAAAAGTGACTCGATAAAAAAATTCTATAGAATTGCCGCACCTGCTCACAAAATTTCACGAAAATCGGTTGATAAATGCGACCTGTAGAGGAGAACAAACCAGTGAATAAAAAAAAAATTAAATTTACAAAAAATTACTTGCCTAAAAAATTCTATTTAATCATAAAACCTGCTCACAAAACTTCACGAGAATCGGTTGAGAAATGCGACCTGTAGAGGAAAAAACGGCCGCAGAAAAACACGAAATCATTGATACAATGTTTGTTTTTTGAATTTCCGAAAAGTGACTCGACAAAAATATTCTATATAGTTACCGAACCTGCTCACAAAATTTCACGAAAATCGGTTGATAAATGCGACCTGTAGAGGAGAACAAACCAGTGAATAAAAAAAAAATTAAATTTACAAAAAATTACTTGCCTAAAAAATTCTATTTAATCATAAAACCTGCTCACAAAACTTCACGAGAATCGGTTGAGAAATGCGACCTGTAGAGGAAAAAACGGCCGCAGAAAAACACGAAATCATTGATACAATGTTTGTTTTTTGAATTTCCGAAAAGTGACTCGACAAAAATATTCTATATAGTTACCGAACCTGCTCACAAAATTTCACGAAAATCGGTTGATAAATGCGACCTGTAGAGGAGAACAAACCAGTGAATAAAAAAAAAATTAAATTTACAAAAAATTACTTGCCTAAAAAATTCTATTTAATCATAAAACCTGCTCACAAAACTTCACGAGAATCGGTTGAGAAATGCGACCTGTAGAGGAAAAAACGGCCGCAGACAAATACGAAATCATTGATAAAAAGTTTGTTTTTTTGAATTTCCAAAAAGTGACTCGACAAAAATATTCTATATAGTTACCAAACCTGCTCACAAAATTTCACGAAAATCGGTCGATAAATGCGACCTGTAGAGGAGGACATACAAAAATCCGGCCGGACATACGAAAGCATTTTTGTCGAAGCTAAAACAGAGACCTCGTTTCACTCGGTCAATTATAGATTAACTTAAGCTAATTTACAAGAATTTACATTATAATCGTCAAATAGCGAATATAATAATAATTAGGTAAATATGTCAGGTATATTATTATCTATATCAATATGTGTCTATATGTGTCAGTGAGTAAACGTCTCGGCTGCGTTACCTATGCGGTAGGAGTGCGCAAGCGGCTGCGTTACCTATTGAGTAGGAGTGCGTGAGCACTTTTTCGTCGCTGAGCTCCTCGTGCACGGCCACGCGCTTCAGGCTCATGGTGCCGAGGACAGGGCTCAGCTTCAAGTGAGTCGAGCGCCCAGTGATTTGAACGTTACGGCTGCGTTACCTACGGGGTAGGAGTGCGCGACCGGCTGCGTTACCTATGGGGTAAGAGTGCGCAAGAAGCTGCGTTACCTATGGGGTAGAAGTCGCGAGCGGCTGCGTTACCCATGGGGTAGGCGTGCGCAAGAAGCTGCGTTACCCATGGGGTAGGAGTGCGCAAGAAGCTGCGTTACCTATGGGGTAGGAGTGCGTGAGCGGCTGCGTTACCTATGGGGTAGGAGTGCGCAAGAAGCTGCGTTACCTATGGGGTAGGAGTGCGTGAGCGATTGCGTTACCTATGGGGTAGGAATGCGTGAGCGGCTGCGTTACCTATGGGGTAGGAGTGCGCGAGCACCTGCTCGTCGCTGAGCTCCTCGTGCACGGCCACGCGCTTCAGGCTCATGGTGCCGAGGGCACGGCCCAGCTTCAAGTGGATCGAGCGCCCCGTGATCTTCAACACCTGGGTAACAAATTCTCATTAAAAATTATATAGTAACCAGTGGGGCTAGCACAACTGCCACTGCGACGCGCACGCACAGTTCAAGCGAGACAGGAATCGCTAAGTCGCGCCAGATACAACTCGGCTGCAAGTTGTGCTAGCCCTACAGAGTCTGTAACTGAGTAACTTGTACTTTACTTGTTGAAGGAATGGGTCGAGGTGTGGGCGCGTGCGCGCTCGTAGATGTCGCGCGTGGTGAGGTACGGTGTAACGTTGGACGTACCTGTGGTGAGGTACGGTGTAACGTTGGACGTACCTGTAGTGAGGTCCGGTGTAACGTTGGACGTATCTGTGGTGAGGTACGGTAACGGTGGACGTACCTGTGGTGAGGTACCGTAACGTTGGACGTACCTGTGGTGAGGTACGGTGTAACGTTGGACGTAACTGTTGTGAGTTACGGTGTAACGTTGGACGTACTTGTGGTGAGGTACGGTAACGGTGGACGTACCTGTGGTGAGGTACCGTAACGTTGGACGTACCTGTAGTGAGGTACGGTAACGTTGGACGTACCTGTAGTGAGGTACGGTGTAACGTTGGACGTACCTGTAGTGAGGTACGGTAACGTTGGACGTACCTGCGCCTCGTCGACGATGTCGCCCTCCTTGAGCGTCATCTCCTGGTCGAGGTCGGGGCGCGCGCACTCGAAGATGTCGCGCGTGGTGAGGAACGGCGCGTTGCGCGTCGGCATCACGTACAGCACGTAACCGCGGATCTGTACGTGCGTAGTTGTATATGTATATCTACATTTTATTAAAGCTTTTAATTCGCTTTTATGGTGCCATTCTAACCAGTTTTTAGAGACGATCAAATGTCTGTAAGAGAGTAACTACAAATTAGAGCAACACAACAGACGAAAATGAGCGGCAAAGTTTTCGAGTACTGGAAACGCTCCATACTGATTTTCATTGAAATGTGACGTCACATTGAGTATCGTTGTATGGAAAAAAGAAAAAGAAACGTTTTTCTCCTGAAATATTGCGTTTATGGACATAGTTGCGATACAATTTATTTTTTATTGAAACATGACAATTCTGTTGGTAACTTCATGAAAAAACAAGAATCAAAAAATCAACATTTTTATAGCACCATATCTTATTATAATTTTAATTAATTTGTCTAACTTATTGTGATATTTTGATAGTTTTCTATCCATATAACCACACTATGTTATAAATTGTAACATAAACTAAAGTCCATAATTCGGCGGAGTAAACTGGCAAATGAGATGTTGCCAGGAGTAGAAAAAAAAAATAGTGACGGTATATATCGATAAAAATATTTCTATAAGTACAAAATAACTAACTATACCCTCTTATTCACGAACAAAAATGTGCCAGCATTTTTCGGAATATTAAAATCGATATATATATATATATATATATATATATATATATATATATATATATAACTATTCGATAGGAAGTTTTTTCGATCAAGATTTAAGTCCTAGTACTTTTACTACCTAATTTAATAAATGTAAAAGTTTCTACTTTTCGGCAACTAAAGGCTCATTAAGAGGGCGCCGAGCATATTTAGCAAAAACAGCCTTCACCTCTCAATCTGTGGAGGTCACGATTCTCTACAAAAATATATAAAATATATGTAATTATTATCACAAAGAGTGTGTTTACAAGTTATCACTATTAGTAATCTATAATAAATTACACTTTAATAAATACAATACCGTAAAGTTGCACTAAAAATGAGAAGAACGCGTGTCGGCGTTTAGGTAAAATTGAATTGAAAAATCTATTATTTCGTTTCAAAATCACACTCAAACAAATCTCAAAAGTATTCACTATAAGTTATCACACTTTTCACATTTTTCCTCGCAAAGACCAATGAGAATTTCAAACGTAAATCTAAACTTTAGTGACTTTTCCATACATTTTCCCTGCCACCATACTTTCGAAAAATCGACAGATGGGCATTGGCCCTCGGTGAGAGCAGACGCATGCTCCTTTTTTCGCTTTGACAGCTCTGTTTTTGACATTTTGCCCGTATACGAATACAATATGTATACCACACACAAAGATTGTATTAATTGAAGTAGGGTAAATAAATATTGACGTGTGGCGTTTTAAGAACCTTTTAACATGGAATTTTTGGTATTAGCCTTTTATTTTTTAGAGAACATACAGTGTTTGGTCCCGAAAGTTTACTTATGCGTTCAAATTATAATGTTTTCCTTCACGAAAACGCATTCTAATCGCAAAAAGGTTGCCGATGCGTTTCATTACAATGGAAATTAATTTCAATGAATGGTCACCCTGACGGAACATCTTTATAACGTAATGACATTTGTCACTTACTTCAAATGAAAATTTGTGTACATTTTTCTTTCTTTATATTTCAATAATTTTACGTATCTAATGTTGATATCGAACACCAAATACGCATACACACACGCCTCTCGACAGTTTGCCAACAACGCATACTTATCTACTGGCATTTTTTGGACATATCGCGCGTCGTCCCTATTAGCCTCGAGTACATCATGATGACGGGAAAGGTGGAGGATAGACGAGCTCGGGCCAGCCAGGTGGATTGAAAAAATCTCCAAATTCGCCGGACTCCGAGAACACCAGGCGCTGCATGCAGCGCATCATCGGAACCACTGGCGAGCCATCTGCACTCCCCGCCAGAGACATAGCGGTCACGATCCTCAGCATTGAAGAACCCACTGATTGGATTGATTGGATTGGATTACTTATTGATATTTGTGTGGATATTCACGCTTTCTCGTCAAATAGGAATACATTTAATGGCTAAATATATCTCAGAATTCTCAGATTTTTTATTCTCAGATGTCGTGATATAACTTCAGGAATCGTGGATTATCAATCTGCAGTGTCACACAACAAAGAAAGTAATAAGCAGCAGAAGATTGTACTGTCGAAGCCGCATGGTCATACTAATTATAGAATGAAAATATAAATGTGTTTTTTTATCTTAGTTATATCTCTAACGACGACGTATAATCTGAGTCTTATACAAAATATATGTATGTAGTCCTACTTATTTCTGCAGGTCTTAAGTACGGTTTCTAATTTCTATTTGATTGTTTTTTATGGTTTGAAATTATTTGGTTCACTGCTTTGATTTTGGATATACGGATATACGTACTTTAGTATATACATTGTAGTCTTTGGATATTCGTAAGTACGTCACATCGGGTAGAGTCAGTCCGACCCAGGTCGGGCCTAGTAGAGTTTAGTGAACCAGCGACAAAACTCCCAGTAACTAGCTCGATTCCACTCACAACTCAGATTCGGTAGAAGCCGCGTAACCAATCTCACTGGAGCGCAAACTCTTAGAGTATCCCAGTGTTTAAACCTCCCGCGTGGTCATGTCGGAGGTTTCCCCTCGATTTTCCCCAGGCCACTTTCCAACCGCGCACTCCTATCGATTTATTGGGCCCGACCTATAAGGCCACAATCAGGTTGAAAAAACAAAAAAAGTACGTCGCAATAATTGTTTGGACGTTACGTAAACGTAGTAAATAAAAGTAAGATTGCAATTTAAATTGCGTATATTATAAGTATTATAACTGTTACATTACAGCATGTATGCAGCATGTACATGGATTTAGCTATACGCAACCATTGTCCAAGTAGTGTTAAAAGTTCAGTAAAATTTACTCCACTAATTATTCTATTTAATTATCGTTCTTATAAGAAGGAACATGAGAGCTAATTTGTCATAACATAACTATGGACTCGTACATTCAACCATGCACACGATAGCGCGTCCGGCCGGGCAAGTTCCAATTACAGATAGTGACAATGATTTACTAAATCCTACTTGATCATATTTGTCCTACTTATTTCATTATCATTAGGTTTTAAGAATACTTAACAAACTTATTTCAAAATACTGCCATTGATTTTCATTAAGTTTCATTACATAATATTATATCGAAATAAAACAACCGCATCTTCGCTTAAAACTCGCATTACCTATAAAAGCCGCTTTAGCTTAGTTGGTAGTGACCCTGCCTGCAGAAGGATTACACATTCTTAAGTTTTATTCACCATTTATTCAATTAAATATAATTTAACAACATAACAGCTTAAGCCATGGCATTGATACACTTAAATATAGGTATTTTAATCTATTTGTATATGAATAATTAGGAGCGTTTTACTAAAATCAAATCCCAATTTTCAGAAGTAAGGTTTTGGTGACAGGTCAGAACTTGACTTTTATTTTTACATTTTTGTCATGCCTTAATAAATCATGAAATATTGTAAATCAAAACTTTGTATTCCTTACAGAAATTGACAGAGCATTGTCATTGTACAGTGACAAGTTATGACAATTTCGATTTCTCTAAGGAGTTTTTAACTCTGATTAACTGGTGGCAATACACAACCGAAAATACCTATTAAAAAAAATGTAAGTCAATGACCCGGGCCAACAAAATGAAGTAGTGTGTGTGAAATATGTATGTGTGAGTTACTGGGGAAAATAATTTAAAAAAATAGAAATTTGACAGGCGCTGATAATTTACCCTGCACGACGCAGTCTTAAGCGGACACAAGTAAAATAAATATGAAGAAATATGAAAAAATCATAAAATTTACTAATAATTTAAATTTGTCAAATTAAGAGCATTTTAGATTGAGAAAAACACTACTAATTTCGATTTTCGATGATCTCGGCAAGCACCAAGGGGTACCCGATAAATAGGTCCGTAAGATCCGTACGTCTAGTGAGGCCTTAAATAATATCGATATGAACAGCACTGGCCGTACTGTGGCAACATTTGTGCATTTTGACTTGTCAAACAACTCCGCCGAATGGTGGACCAGAGTTTAAGTCATCTACCCAATAGTGGATATCATTGTGTTGTGTAAGTATTAGTTGCGTACCTTTTGTCCGAGCGTGGGTTTCTTGGTCTTGTTCCGGTCAGCGTGGAAACGCTGGATGTAGGCCGTTTTGTCCAGTACGCGGCCCTCGATCCCGTTGTCCAGTGACTGGAAAAGAATTACTTCTGAGAGAGGCCTTAGGGCGCGTAACAGCTGCCCACGAGTTTGAACGAATTGCGTTTTCTCTGTTCATTGCACGTTCGAGACGCGCAACGCACTTGCAGTTAGCTGGGGTCACACGCAATGTATTAGGAAAACCGTTACCGCTCAAAGTCGTGCCCGAGCCGCGCCTACAGCCTCGCGGTTTGAGGGGACTCGCGCCTCATTTTTTTGTTTTTTTTTTTCATAATATTGGTGCCTGGTTTTTTTTTCATAATATTGCTCTTGAGCAATCAGGGGGCCTCGATAGTGGACACACTACCGAGGCTCCACATAAAAAAAAATTGCTCTCACACAATTAAAGGTCAGAAAATAAAAATTGTAGGATAAGAATAGCGAAGGGAGTTCATTTCCATACAAAGAGAGTCAACCCAAGTAAAATATTGAAGTCGAACCAAGTAAAATATTGAAAAACATTGGAGAGTGCAGTGAGCGGAGATGACTTAAATAAAAATAAAAACTTAATTTTGTATACAATTTTTTGCTTATATTTTAAAAGGGTAGAGAGGTTTCTTTTTGGTAAAATGTATAAAGGTTTAGTGTAGGCTTACGATCAGGTGGACCGTACGCTTGTTCGCCACCGTCGCTGTGTAAAACGGTAGCGTGTCTCACCTTGTCGACGGTGAACTCCACTGCGGTGCCGGGCAGGAGTTGCGCGCCCTTTTTCCTGCGCAGCGCCTTCTGCAGCGCGGCCGGTGAAGCGCTCAGCGACACGATGCTGGTGTCGGCCGACGCCGTCACGGAGTTCACGCAAGTCCACGCCACCACACCGACATCTAAGTGCATATCATGATAGAATGACAAAGGCCTGACACGCTTTTGTAGCAAGACAAGATAGATATATAACCTATATAGAAAGATAGCCTTATTGCGATTCGTATAGGAGGGAATAGAAAAGAGTGCCATGTTTTGACTCTATCACCGACCGAGCATAGGGATGTTGACTCAAAATTTATTATTACTCCATACGAAAGAATACATAAAATTATGCCAAATATTGAAAATCCTATTCAAATATGTCAAAAAATAACGAAACTACAACCGTTAGAGTGTCTTTAGTTCGAGAGAGAAAACGCTACAGATCAGTGACGTCACTGACCTCGAGGGCCATAGTAAATGACGATCGTTCAATACAGAGGTGCATTTTGCGGAACAGGGACAGAAAATGCCCCCTCCTAAAACTTTGAAGACTTATAATTATGTAATTATTTATTCTTTTGAATAACTTTTTTGCTATTTGATTGAGAATTTGATCCTTTTTCGAGAAAATTCGAATTCATTGATTTTCTTATTTGGTGTCAACATCCCTATTTTCTCATGGTCGGATTATAGGTACAGGCACACTTCCATAAGAAATACATTGGGCATGCAAACCATATTTTATATGCATATTCTGTCTCTTACCCCCGGTCGCTCGGTGGCGCATCTATAACTACTTGTATATAATTTTGTAATGTTTAACTTAATAGTAGACATTTGTACAAAGCCGAACTTTGCCCTTTAAGGGATCTCTTCCAGCTAACTGTTCTCTGTTAACTGTGTTCTTTTTGAGATGTGCAATAAAGTGTATTTTGTATTGTATTGTATGGTCGAAAATTCTCACCTAATTCAATCTCCGGGTTGGCGTCAGCTTTAGGCAGGAAGGCCCTGGTGTTAGGCACCCCGAGGTCCATCACGTAGCCGTGGTCCTCCACTGATGACACGGCTGCCTGCAGGATGTCACCTGCAACAGTATTTTGTTTTTACTGACACAGGTACAATACCTGTAGACCACCAGCCAGGTGGATTAAACCAATCCCCAATTTCTCCGGACAACGAGAAAACTGAACCCGATCATCGGAACCATTAGCGAGCCATCCCGAGACATAGCGGTCACGATCCTCAGCATTGAGGCACACCTGTGACACGCGTCAATTGTTTGCGCGGGTGCGTAGCGCGTGGCGCGGACGAATCGCGAGGCGCGACGGCACCCGATCGGCACCAGGCGAGTCTCTCGGGGACGAGGTAACTGACTCTTCTTCTCAGTTAAAAGATTCTGTTAAAAGCTTTGTACCCTTCAAGAGATCCGAGTGTGTCCTTCCAGAGTTGACATGCTGCGGCATCAAGGACAGCATGACCCCCTCGCTGCCCCCGTTGGCCTCCAGCACATGGACGGCCACATACTGCCCGGGGCTAAACATGTCTGGCAGTTCCCGCACCTTCTCTGTCTGATCAAATAAAATGACAATGTCGATAAAAACTATTCAACCCAACGGGGTTCAAAACCAACAGGGTTCAAAAAAAAAACATCATTTTTTTATTTATAATATTTTCTGTACCACCAACTGCATGAACTATTAGTTTTTCTCCACTTCCGAAAGGTTGTTGAAATAAATTGGTCTTTAGTGACGAGACTGCAACAGTCAAAAACGTTAAGGAGAATAGTAAAGCAATAAATTTAAAGTACTGTTTTGAGAAATATAATTATTATTTGTAAAAATCATTATACTCCTACATTTTCTACAAAATATATGCATGATTGTTTTTTACTCTTTAATGGCAATAGTCTGGTATACATCAATGTCAACAAAATGACAGTGTAAATGACACCTTCTTGATGTATGACAACTTATGTAGGATAAATTTCATATTTGCGTTAAATGCTTAAACAATTGATATCAAAAATCAAATCAATAATAATGTTAATATGTAAAAAACACACATAAATACCTCATCATTAACATAAGCTTCCAGTGTCTTGTTGTATGGCTCACTGATGTGGCAGGCCATTACGCTGCCCTCAGTCTTGCCCGGCATCATGACCCGGAGCTTTGTATCCATCACCTTGCTTACTCGGCCCAGCACATTCAGACCAGGTTTCAGTATCTTAAAAAAACATTCGAAATAGTCTTTAGTTACACTCTTTTATTTTACTCTTTTTAAATATGTACAGAAAAACAAATACTCTTTACATAATTTGTGTTTTAGAAAGGTTTCTGTTTCTATAATGTGTTATAAGTTGATACAATTGACACCAAATCCACCTTGTTCAAATCAGCAAGGAATAAAAACCAATAAGATGCAAAAAGTTCCACAGTAAATAAAACGGTTAGAGAGTGGCTTGAGTAAAATCATGTGGGCTGTTTAAATATTGGAATACTCTAAGCTACTGTTCGGCTTCAGTGGCTTTGTCCTGTGTTTCTTAATCTTTGTAGTAGAGTATAATTCTACAGCAACAATACCTTGTATGAAATGCCTGCTGCACACATTTTGTAAGACTGGTCCACCTCTTTGACCGCTTCATCAGATAAGTATCCATCATCTTTTTCCGATTTTCTCTTTTGCTTTTTCTTCTTTCCTTGCCCTTTTTCTGCAGCGCCTAAGAACTAATGAAAAGGTAATGGAATATTTATAAAGTTTAGTCATTTAGTATTGAGTCAGACGGTATATCGACTGTGACAAGTACTTACATTACTGCTTTGCTTAAAATATGTTACATTAGGCTTCTTTCCGCCACGAGGAAAGTATTCTTCGGTCATTTTGTGCTTTGTTATTTTAACTTTACATGAGAAATCCGCAAATGTATACACTGTACACGCGAACTTTAGAGGTTATGATGTCGTTCAATTATTGCATTTCTGGTAGTAAACGTCTAACAAGTATATATATTTTTAGTTACTATTATGCTCTAATAGTTAACGTTAGTAGTAAAATTTTATACTATTAGCTTATTTTATTTAATATTTAACACACAACTCGTAGTAGTGCATAAATTGTATACATAATCCACCCGTGGAAAAATAAAATATTGCAAAATGCAAAACACCTAATAACAAAACGCTGCTGACTGACAGTGTTGGTGATACAAATACAAATACAAATAGTTTATTTCACCAATAAGCATACATAATCAAATACAATAAGTACTGACCCCCACACTAGGCGATGCCTGTCCCGTGGGGGAGGTATACATGCAACGGTTAACATAAATTACGTATATCGACGACTACGCTGGCAACAGTATGACAGTATGACTAATTTTATTCATTATAAACTAATAAAATTTTAAGTGCTACTACTACCTTTAACTATAGACATAGTTTTTTTTTTTTTTTTTAAAGAACAAACAGGTGACTTGCCTGAAACATAATACTAAAAAATAAAAACTTAAACATTTGAATCTTTAACAAACATAAAATCTTCTAAAGTATGTGCTTGAGTAAATATGTATGTGTGTGAGTTTGTGTTTGTACGGGTGTGTATTTATGTGTGTGATTTTGTGTTTGTACGTGTGTATGTGTGTGCGTGTGTGAAGGAGTGTATGTACCTATATGGGAGAGTGAGTATACAAGAATGTGTATCAATGGTATCAATATAGTATCTTTATAAGGTTTTCAGTTTCGGTAAAAGATAGGTGCATCATATGTTTTGACAATAGGTTTTTTGTTTCAGTTATGGAGTGTTCTTGAAATTTATATATACCAACTAAACTAAACGACGAGCAAATGAGGTTTTAACAGCTGTGACAGGAATTTTGAAGTTACGTTTTTTTAGTAAGTTATTGTACTCAGGTAAATTTAGGACTAGTTTGTGTACGTGTGTTGCCACTCTTATCAAGTAAAGTTTACGTACACTGAGTACCTTGGCTACACTATATAAATCGATCGTAGGGAATCTAATCGGTTTCCTTAGAGCTACTTTCAGGACCGCTCTTTGTGCTCTTTCTAGTTTCAGTATGATAGCGGTGGTTGTTCCTCCCCAAGCCAGTATACAATAATTAACTATAGATTGCCCAAGCGCTAGATAAATAGTTTTCAATATGCTAAGGTTGGCCGAGTCGCGAAGCATTTTCATTGTGTATATCAGTTTCCGAACACGGCTAGAGACAGCAGCCACGTGCTCTCTGAAGCTTAACTTTTCATCCATAACAATCCCAAGGTACTTGATAGTAGTAGATCTAGACAAGTTATCGCAGGGGCAATCCCGGGCCGCGCTGTCAACACAGTTACGACTGTGAGCTTTAAGTTCAGGCTCGTGTCTTGGAGCCGAAGCAGATGTCTTATGGAAGCAAAGAAACCTAGTTTTTGTAGTGTTTAGAGTTAGAAGATTCTGCTTCAGCCACTGAGACACCAGCGCGATACCCTGTTCAGCGCGGTCGCACGCATTGACCCACGATTGCCCATGGAAAACGATAGCTGTATCGTCGGCATAACACAAGACTTCGGCATTCTGTATGGGGATAAGTGTAATATCGTTTATATACAAAAGAAAAAGAGTAGGACCAAGAATGCTGCCTTGTGGTACACCGAAAGATACAGGTCTCATGTCACTAAGACGATCACCAATTTTGACGTATTGTCGTCTTTCCGTCAAATAGCTGAAGAACCAATTGAGAGTAGTAGAGATACCAGGAATAAATATAATTTGCATTTGATTGGGATATATAATATATATTATATTATCATAGTATAGTAGTAATTTACTAATTATACTTTTCAACCGTGGATCTAGTGATCCAATATATCTTAGTAGGTATATTGAGAACATGGTCTAGTTATTAAAATGAATATTTTTCTAATATGGTAGAAATTCATACATGTGCCACACTTATAGTCTAGCCAAATTTAGTTGGTTGAGCATTTCAGTAAGAAAGAAATGTTGAGGGTAACATTTATAATTGTTCTGGTTATACTTTGACAGCCGGCGGCCGGTAATCGAGATCGGGAGCAATTTGTGCATCACCTGCATCACTTATCATTATCAAAGTTATCATCACTCGCCCCACTAACTACTTAGAAGATACTAAACTCGCCCTCGCCGAACGAAACACTTTACAATTCGATTATTAAAGGTAGGTGGGTGGGCAGTCTCACACAAGTGTTTGACGACCGATAATGCATTACATTAACATAATGATTTATTTGAAATCACAATCGTCAACACGTTAATCAATTCTGTGTGAACGTGCGTCATGGAATGATTCTAACTGGATTTTAGTTTTATTTCTCATTATCATAGTGAGTTTTGGACTAACGAGTCGTGAATTATCTGCCTTTATCATTATAGATAAAGCTACTGCGCTCTTGACGAGGTGCAAAACCAGTCTAACCAGTTATTTAATTAATTTAGTGCTTACTGCGATCTTGACCAATTTAATCTAATACAAGTTTATTTCTTCGTGTAGTGACCGACCAGCAAGATGGTGAAGAAAATCGTAATATTCGGCTCCACGGGGATGACGGGGCTCTGCGCCCTGGAAGCTGCTGTGAAGAAGGGTAAGAATACATTCTATCTTTTATGTAGTTATTATTATACTACTTAATAAATCTATTTATATTTATCAAATTCCATAACAATATCAGATTGAAATTGTAGCCTGACTGAAATTTGTCTAGTCACTACTAGCATAAAGATAAAAAAACTGTTTTTTTTAAATGTTTTACATCTAAATAGGCTTGGAAGTTCGCGCATTCGTCCGCACCCCATCAAAAGTGCCAGCACACCTTAAAGACAAAGTTGAAATCATCGAAGGAAATGTTCTTGAGCCGGACTCCGTTCATGATGCCATAGAAGACGTGGATGCAGTAGTCATAGCTCTTGGCACGAACAACAAACTGGAGCCTACCTCGGACATGTCAGAGGGCACTAAAAACATCATTGAAGCCATGAGGGCTAAAGGTGTGAAGACTCTGTCGGTCTGTTTGTCTGCTTTCCTGTTTTACGAGCCAGACAAGGTGCCCCCAAGGTTTGTGGACCTTAATGAAGACCACAAGAGGATGTACCAGGCAATTAAAGACAGCTCTTTGAACTACATTGCTGTCTTCCCACCACACATTGCTGGTGAGTATTCTTAACATTGACACTGCATTGAGTATATTTTGTATTTCATATTTTAACTTATATATCAATAAAGTACCATGCCTTACTGCTAATATTATGCTGTATTGAGGACCCCGCATAGTATTTCGCGTAGCAGTAGTATTATTCGCCGCATTTATCTCCTTTTAAATTTTTCAAGGTATTGGCTGGACAAAATAACTGTCTTTTTATAAAATACAAATACAAAAAAATACAAATGCGTTTATTTTTCTCTTTAAATTACAATGGTGTATTGGTATAAAATGTTCTTTTTTCATTTCGATAAACAGTAAGTCAAGATTAACGGTGAGTTTTATCTTTTACAGATGAGCCGAGCAGGGAAATCATAGTAGAAGTGAACCCTGAGAAGTCTCCCGGCAGGGCAATCTCCAAGTGGGACTTGGGCGCCTTCCTGGTTGACTCCCTCAGTGAACCCAAGTACTACCGGTCCATCATCGGCATCACAAATGCTCCTAAACCCTAGGCCCTAGTATACAAATAGAGTGTGGCCAGCCAACGAACCAATAGTAGAGAAACGAATATAGAGAGATGGCTTGGTATGTTAAGAGAAAGAGTTACGTGATTGGCTGGCGTTATCCCCTCGCAAGTTGTCTTGAGAAGGATGGCAAGTGCGCCTTGTCTTGATTAAACAAGATAGTAGTGCGGGGATAAAATGGCTATAAAATAGATTAATTATCATTGTATTATCTAAAGGGTTGTGTTACACAAGGTGTTTTTATAATCGTTGTCCATTTAGGCAATATATGGAGATGATGCAACATACATAATAGTAGAGCTACGATTTGTGTGATCACCTCTGTCCCTCTCGTACGTAATAAGAATAAGTAACAGTATTGGCCAATATACATGCTGTTGTCATTGACATAAGGTTTAAGTTTCAATGCGGACTAATGCTCCGGGTGCAATGAAATTTATACCTTACGTGGTTGACAGTAAAGTGCAATATCTGTTAAACAAGATTTTATTATGTCTTGCGTCACGAGTGTAGTCTAAGTGAACGTCTTCCAAGGCATCTAGATCAAGTAGTTATTATAAAACAACGCCATCATACACGTAAGCATATCTATGTATGAAATGTATGTCATGAACGTAAGATGTTAATAGTTTAGTTGTTACATATGTATAATTTTAAATATTTCATATAAATATTCTTCATGTTAAATAAGTTTTCTTTTTCTTTTATCATTTTAGCTAAGACTGTTCCTATATATGCCATTTTCCTGGAATGTATGAAGTCTAACTTTGACAGTGTCTGAATCCTTGATTGTTCTTGACTATGTAGTCATAGTCGACAAACCGCGACAGCTTTAGGCGTCCATGACGTTGAAACAAAGGTTAGTTTTATAATATAATATAATGATCAGCCTAGAGCCAGCATGACAGGTTTTATGGTCATGGTTTACGGTTGCCACAGAGTCGCAAAAACAGTCTTAACCGACGAAACGCGAGAGCTTTAAGGTTTAACTCCGCAGCCGACAGCAACTGTACGTTCCGCCGCACTCTAAATTGAACCGTATTCGTAAAAAGCTCAATTTGAAATGGGCGGAGAAGTGTCGCAACAGCACTCGCCGCTCACTCTAGTTTGAGACTTTTAGTCTTAAGATTACGGTTCAATTTGGAGTGCGGCGGAACTTGCAGTTGCCGTCGGCTGCGGAATTAAACCTTTAGGCGTCCATGACGTTGAAACAAAATGTTAGTTCTACAATGACCAGCCCAGCTTTTCAATTGTTTAAAAAAAAAATGGCTTCCATCAAATTTATGATGATTTCGCCAATGTCACGTGTTCAATGACGTTGTTCGGTAACGACGCCATGACAGTAGGTAGTAAGGTTTTGTACGGTAAATGGATTCTGCCCATCGTCGCCCCGGGCACGTGTGCTCACCAACGCGGCGACGATCAAAATCCAGCCCAGCTTATGGTCATGGTTTTCGGTTACCACAGGGTCGCACAAACCATGCATAGAACTTGACTACCCATCGTGCTAACTGGGCAGTTTATGATCGATCTACTTATCTACAAACCGGCTAGCCAAATAGCTGTACATGTAGATACAGTTGCCGGCAAACATCTTGAACCTGATTGATCTTCGCAGTAGCGTGATTTGTACATAAATCGGCTACTGTGCAGACGAGGTTCAAGATGTTTGCCGGTAACTATACCTACTTTTATGTATTAATAATTATACAGGTTGGCCCTTTTATCATATGTTGTCAACCTTAACAGCACCAATAATTGTATTGGAACGTGCTACCACCGGATCACTTATAGCCGTAGAATACGTAGTCTCTATTCCACGAAGGAGCAAAGGGTAGGTATTTCTAAAGAAAGTCATTGTCAACAAACAATGGATATAAGACTTGCGCTTCCCGGTAAATGGCTCTGGTTGCTAAATCGGCTCTGAGAGCTGGCGAGGATCGTAAACGAAGTTCGTGCTGATCACTCTCGCCTGGTATGCAGTTGGCCTTGCCTGCTGAACGGCAAAGACTCTTGAGGTTGTCGCAATCTATTGCGAATTTGCGACTTAAACCTTACTTTGGTTGTAATGGCTGTTAACCTATTCACACCCCATAATAGATTCTGTAAGTTGTGCCGCACACGCCAGTCTTCGTAGAAAAAGACTGAAAATGAATCTTACTCGATAGCACGTAGTTTGCCTTTACATCGAATTGATCGACTCGATATCCCGAGATGGGCCCACCGCTCGGGCTATTTCGCTGACAAATACAGTAAGTACTAGAGCATCGATTACACTGAAATACTTCTAGTGCACTAACGGGGAGTTAAACTATCTCGCTCTAATGAGTGAGATAGTTTAACTCCCCTCCACCAGTTAGGGCACTAGAAGTAGTTCACTGTAATCGATGCTTACCCCAGGTCCCAGATGCCGATATTTTTGCCGATAGGCTGGGCAGATTCATCCGCAATGTCTGCATTTAACAATATTTTTTTCACACCACCTGCTCGTCAATGACCAATTATATATCATGCAAACCTTACCGAAAGCAAATCATTATAACCCTTGGCTTAAGCCGGGTAGTAATATCGTACTGAATCTCATTATAACCCGCCGGGTAATAATGTGATTTCACTTTTCATAGTTCTTATAGTTCTGTCATTAAAATCTAATGTCGTGAATTACACTAAGCGGCGAGGAGGCGGCACACCAGCTCCGTGTTTTGTTTGGAACGTCGTGTTCGAAACAAAAGACTGCGTCGTCGGCCGCCGCCTGTAGCGCGTCAAGCGCGTGGTTTTAGTACTGAATATTTGTAGAATTACATTTTGGAGTTTTCTTATACATTATTCTCATATTTTATTACATTTTTAAATAAAATCACTATGTATAATATCCGTGCCTCGGACGTAGCTAGGGCTGGCCTTCCTCCCTTCGCAGCAGTTGCAGCAATGTAAATAAATACATACTTACATAGATGTGGACAGTCTTATACAAATCTACCTAGTCCCAAACTAATCAAAGCTTGTACTATGGGTACTAGTCGACGATATACATATACCCATAAAGATAAATATATACTTAAAATACATAGAAAACATCTAAGATTCAGGAACAAAATACTTGTGCTCACCACACAAATGAATGCAAGCAGTACTACTAGATGTAC
This sequence comes from Cenopis cana, assembly GCA_951800055.1. NCBI lineage: Eukaryota > Metazoa > Arthropoda > Insecta > Lepidoptera > Tortricidae > Cenopis > Cenopis cana. The sequence goes on along the minus strand of OX637490.1, from coordinate 16,363,994 downwards.
TAGGTTTTAAATACCAAAAACAACATCCGCGTGGGTTACAAGACGCTTAATTATACGGAGTAAAACAGATTCTATTAAAATAGATACTAAAATTTGCTGCGATTGACTGATTTAATTCTGTTTTTAGTAGCCTTGGTTTTTTTATTGCCTCGCAAGAGGTGAGAAAAGTAGAGTATACTCCTCGGGGATAAAGCTGTTTGTGTCTTGGGAGCGCTTAAATCCCTCACTACACTCAGGACTCAGTCTTAATTCCCTCGCTTCGCTCAGGAATTAAGTCATTACTCCCTCGCTCCGCTCGGGAGTAAAATTTGGAGTCCTTCGTTACGTTCGGGATTCAATATCGCACCCGTGACATAAAACAGTGTTTTATCCCCTTGGTGTATAATCTACTATTAATTTGTTATGTTTTATTTATTCTATTGTGTTGCCTGTATTTGTTTTTATATTAGATATTAATTTGTGTTGTTATTGTTAATTGTAAATTAGGTACCGTGTGAGCGATTTGGTGCCATAACTGTAAGATATGAAGTCATTAGCGTGTGGGACACCTAGGTACTGTCCTGATTTTATATCAAGTGAAAGGCGGTGAAAAGGTTAAATATAGTAAAGCACCCGTATCTTAGAGAAATATCATATTTACATTTAACTATTTTATTTCGTTTCGTTTTTTTTTTGTTTTAGCTAGGTCCATCGGTTTTTTTGCTGTCAACTATGTCACTATATTCTAGTAGTTACAACACTTCTGTCCAGTTGTCTAAATTTGCTCAAGGTGAACGGCACAGAGGCCGACTTCGCCAAATTGGGTCTGGATCTAAATCCAGAGGCGACAGATCCTCTAGAGCGGAGATGCCTAGGGCGCCAGAAAAGCTTCTCTTCAGCTAAACTGCTCGTGCTTAGCCAAGTATCCGCAGTCAGTTGGTAATCTATCGAATCTTCTCTCACAGCTAACATGCTCAGGCTAGTAGCAGACGGGTCCATGATACAAATATGCTCGTACACATTGATATACAAGTCACTCTCTATACTTAACAAAGAAGGGCTGCTCACTCCGTACGTAGTCGTGGATGCGGGGTAAGCCGTGTAGTCGCTAATCGAATATGGCGATGGCGATAAGATGTTGGATTTCCAGGATTCAGTAACCCAGGGAGAGGATATCATATCGAGCGTGTCCGTGATTGAAAGGGTATTCTTCAAGTCCTGGATCGTGGTAGAACATGAGCTGAGAGTCGCATTGTCTGTAGTTAATTGTAGGACAGTTACTTCTAAGTCAGCCTGGATGGATTCTTCGCTGATGGTTATGTACTGGGGTAAGACTCTGGTGAAGGACATTGCTAGGCACCGTGGATTCGTGATATGAGGAGAATGGGATACACGTCTGCGGCCACGATGAGGAGCCAACGGTATGTTAGTAAGTGAACGACGAAACTCTGAAGGTACGCTATCGGATTCATTCTGGAGTGTGGTGATTCTTTCCCGACAGGATTACGTACCTAGGTATCTCTTTTACTTACATAGGTACTCATATTAACGATCGTTATGAAGCCATGCGGTATTTTTGTAATACGTTTATCTTGAATCGTGTTTTGATTGAAGTTTAATGAGTGACGGCTTGATTTGACACTTGCGACATACGAGTAGACACTTACGTTTTTGTTAGGTTTCATTAGAACTTAACCCTTTGGAGGCAGATGCGGCTTTATCTAACAGGGTAACCTACGTAGGTATGCGTTGCATTTTACCTATTTGCAGAGTCATGTGCGTTGCATGTAGGAGCAGCGGTTCCTAAGGGGCGCCGAGTCGCCGACCAGTGCCAAGCGCCACCCGCGGCTTACTAGAGGGCGCTATGCTTTTAAGTTATATCTTAAGTCTAATTTTGAGATACTTGTACGTGTAATTGTGTGTAATGTTAATGTCAACTCGTGCCTTGTGATGTTGAATAAAATATTTCTATGTCTATGTCTATGGAATTAATTTGCACACGGGCGCTACATGGGCTGAACTAGAGAGAGACGCTATACTGTAGGTGGCCAATAACAACTAAAACGTGTTGTCGTGTCTACGGCGCTAATAATAACTTGATAATAACTACCTAATTAGTGTTATGATGGCGTCCGTTTTCAAAGTCAAGTCACCTTCCTGCTTTACACTAAAGTACCTAGTATACTACATACTCTTATGGAAGAAAAAGAGTTGGCGTGTAGGTACATGAAGAATGGCGTTCAAACATCGTTCAAACAGTTACGTTGTTCCCAATATTATATATGCGTATACATTTACTTAAATTAATCGTTACTTACTGACGATGTATATTGAGTTTATAAATTTTATAATGATAGTATATGTACCTACGACTTAATTTATATCACAATTAGAATTAGATACTAATTTATACGAAAATCGGTCAAGTTCGTGCGAGTCACTCCTCATTTCAATACGGATATTTAAATTTCAGGTAGGTAATTACTGAAAAACGGACCAGTAGGTATGACATCGGCCCTGATTACTTAAAGTATTAAGTATTATATTATAACTAGATATATTCTATACGTTCAATCTGACGAGTAGATAGGTATGTAGGTATACCAGTCTCGCTAGCTTGATCGCGTTATTATTAAGAGTATAGGCACCAGGGGGAAAGAAAACTAATTAAATATTAGGCAACAGAACGGTTTATTCTATTCAACAATAGTTTTCCATCATGACAAATATAGCAGTCACATATTTCATTTGTTCTGTCTAGGTATAACCAAAGACAATCAATAAAAGGTTAGTTTTGTTGCATTCGTTAACACCCTTCCTCAACCAAAACTAACCGTTAAAGTAACACATAACACAATCACATCATGCTAACAAAAAACAAGCGAACAACGAGGTACATCTGCTACCTACAACACTACTCAAACATTATGCAACGCTAAGACCAATATTAAAACATAAGTTTTGAAATTGGTCCTTACCTAGGGACTTTGTAAACAAATCGGCTAATTGCTCTTTAGTAGAAATATACTCTAGTACTAAGAGCCCCTCGCCAATCTTTTGTTTTACAAAATGATGTTTTAAATCTATATGCTTCAATCTCTTATTTTCACAATTCTTAGCAACTTGAATGGCTGATTGATTGTCAACATATATTTTAAAATTTTGGTTATGCAGCTTTAGCTCTGAAAGTAGGTTTTGTATCCAACAGGCCTCTGCAACCCCTTTCCCCAAAGCTACATATTCCGATTCTGTTGATGAAAGTGATATGCACCGTTGTTTTGAACAGCACCATGACACAGTGCACCCGTACACCTTCATAACAAATCCTGAAGTAGACTTCCTATCTGTTTTATCACCAGCCCAGTCAGCATCGGTGTAGCCCAACAGCGGAGTCCCTTCATCAGCCTTGAAAATCAATTTGTAATCGATGGTGCCCTTTAAGTATCTCAAGATACGTTTAAGCGCCTTCCACAATCCTTCACTAGGTGTAGACTGGAATCTTGACAGGTAGTTCAACGCAAAACAAATGTCTGGCCTTGTACCTAACATGGCGTACATAAGGCTACCAATCAATCCTCTACACTTCTTTGTTAAATTCTCATCGTTTGATGTCTCCGAGCTAAGTTCAATACCCAATTCAATAGGTGTCGCTATTGCGTTACAATCTTGCATGTTATATTTTCGTAGTATGTCTTCTATGTATCGTTTCTGATTCAACTCTATAGTGTTCTTCTTTTTTACGATGTTAATACCTAAATATTTAAGATTGTTTTCGCCAAGACATTTCATTTCAAATTTTGATTCTACAGACGTCTGTAAACTCCTTATGTTTTCCGGATCTTTTCCCAATATAAGTATGTCATCTACGTACAAAAGTACATAAAGCTTTTCATTGCTCTTGTAGTAAAGACAGCAATCCGCTTCACTTCGAGAAAACCCTTCCTTAATCATAAAGTCATTGAATTTATTGTTCCACATCTTCGGTGATCTTTTTAATCCATACAATGACCTCTGTAGTTTTAATACTTTATGGTAATTAGTGTTTTCTCTCATACCTTCTGGCATCTTTAGGTACACTTCTTCTTCAATATCTCCATAGAGAAAGGCACTCTTTACGTCCATCTGTAACATATTCATTCCGTGTTTGCAAGCCATGGCCAAAAGTATTCGTAACGTAGTAAGTTTCGCTACTGGTGCATATATATCTGAATGATCGAACGTATCCTCTTGCTGAAAACCTCTGACCACAAGTCTTGCCTTGTACTGCTGTTGCCCACTCTCTCCTTTCTTTATTTTAAACACCCATTTAGTATCGATAGTCTTCTTTCCCGCTGGTAATTCTGTCTCAATCCAAGTTCCATTTCTTTCTAATGCATCAAGTTCAGCGTTTATGGCTTCTTGCCATTTCTGTCTGTCATCTCCTTCAGTTGCCATTCTATATGTGATTTCGCTTTCTTCATTGACTGCTGTAAAACCTGTATAATAATCATCAAGGTACTTAGGCTTAACAATCTGTCTAGTCCGGGTACTCACACCTTGTCTTGTCTCAGAATTTTCCACGTTCGCGTTTGAAGTTGATTCGTGTCCAGATCCAGTACTTCCTGCCAACTCTGCCTCGACATTGTCTTCGTCCGGTGTTTCATATCCAATATCTTCCACATCTGTCTGTGCTCGTGAGTCAATTTCTTCTTGCTCGTTTATGTTAGGCATCCGAAAAGTATCAACTTTCTTTGTTCCTTCTTCTCCCTCGCATTTCTTCCTATCTTCTTCTTTACCTGTATAACTTTCTAAAAATATGACATCCCTATATGTGTCAATTTTATTAGTATTTGGTTCCCATACTCTATAGCCTTTGCAGTTGTCTCCATATCCTACAAAAATACCGCGTTTACTTTTTGCGTCCCATTTAAGTCTTTTCTGCTTAGGTATATGGATGCAAACTTCTGAACCAAATTTACGAAGCGTATTTATATCAAAGCTCTTGTTGTACATCAGCTCATATGGAGTCTTATTAGATACCTTAGACGGTCCGGTCCTGTTAATCACAAATGCAGCTGTACTCACCGCCTCCGCCCACAAACTTTTGTCTAATCCTGCCTCTTGTAACATCGTCCTTCCTGCTTCTACCATCGTCCGCATCTCTCTCTCCGCTCGCCCATTCTGCTCTGGTGTATAGCTTACGGATGTTTGATGGATGATACCATTCCTGTTAAACAAAGTCGTAACTTCTTTATTCATAAATTCCGTTCCATGATCACTCCTTATTGTTTTAATTTTATAACTTGTCTCATTTTCAAATTTATTTATCAATATTTCAAGTTTTTCTTTCGTTTCGGACTTCTGTTTCAAAAAATAAATAAACCGGTAACCACTGTAATCATCTTTACACAATAAGAAATACGCGGAACCACCAAGCGACCGTTTCTCCATTGGACCACATAGATCCAGATGGATCAGCTCGCCTGGGGCACTTGCCCGGTTGGTACTACTTTCGAAAGCTTGTCTATGCTGCTTGCCTTTAATACAAGGTTCGCATTGTTCAGTCAGCCCTTCAACTTTTACATTATTTCTACTTAATATATTCTTCACCTGACTGTAGTTCTGGTGAGCCAGTATACTATGCCACTCGTTGACGCTTTTCGTGGTTGACAAAGCTACCTTCTTATTGAATTTAAAATTCATTATAAAGAGATTTTCTTTGCGTGACGTAGTGCATGTTATCTGGCCACCCTTGACGAACTTACATTCCTCACTACTTGAGATCATCTCATAACCCTTGTCAATAGCACAAATAACTGAAAATAGGTTTACTTTCAGCTCTGGAACATGCAGTACATCTAAGAGAACAGAATCAATATACTCACAGCCATTATATGCCTTCACTTCTATTGTGCCTATACCACACACTTTCAACTGCTTACCATCTCCAATAGTGACCCATTTATGCTCAACCTCCTTGAATTCAGTGAAGATATCCCTGCAATAACTCATGTGCTCGCTGGCACCCGTATCCAAGATAAACTCGTAGCTATGGTCGCCACTCATAATGTAGGCATTAGGAGCCTTGTGGTACTTTTGTTGTCTCGCCCTGCAATCTTTAAAAACATGACCTATCTTACCACAAAAATTACATTTTCTACTTCTACAGTCTCGTTTGAAATGTCCAGGTTTCCCGCACTCAAAACATTTGACACTTCCACTCTCACTGTTATCTGGAAACTTCCTGATGGCTCCTCGAGTCTGGTTAGGCTTGCTTAGTAGCGCTGCTGACGTCAGCTCTGCGTCTGTCTCACTCGCTCCATTACGCTCCTCCTCAACAAGCAGACGAGTTTGAAGGTTACTTAGAGTCTGCTCTGACGCGACGACGGACTCCCATGCTGACACAAAGTGTTTATACGACTCGGGTAAACTCATCAATATTTTGGTAATTACCATTTTCTCCGATATTTCTTCTTTCATAGATTTCAGTTTATTAACTAGTTCATCCACATTTGACAGGTATTTTGACATAGGTCCTTCATATTTCAAATTGTAAAACTTCTGTTGTATTAGATGCACTCCGACTTTTGACTTTGAATCATAAACTGAGTTCAACTTCTCCCACATTTGGTAAGCTGTTTCACACGTAGCTAAGTACGTCAGAACTCCCTCCTCGACTCTCAAAACTATTATTTCCTGTGCTTTCCTATCCAAATCATCCCATTTCTCTATCTCGGCTTTGTCTTGTAACTTCGGTCTCTGTTCCGACACCACATCATATAATTTACGAGCTTTTAATATTACACTTGTCTGTAACTTCCATGCCGGCCAATTGCTATCGCCGAGAACCACGGTTCGGCTGCTCTCCATTTCGATTACTTCTATATTTACCTCCAATTTACCTCGATTTACCTCCAATTCGGCTTGTTAGAACCGACGACACACGTGTTAGCATGTGCGTAAAAATTCACGTCTCACTTTCTCTACCACATTTCAAATTTCCCGCACCTGGGCCATAACCTATTAAGAGTATAGGCACCAGGGGGAAAGAAAACTAATTAAATATTGGGCAACAGAACGGTTTAATCTATTCAACAATAGTTTTCCATCATGACAAATATAGCAGTCACATATTTCATTTGTTCTGTCTAGGTATAACCAAAGACAATCAATAAAAGGTTAGTTTTGTTGCATTCGTTAACAGTTATTTATGTCAGACTTTTTTTATAAAACGATGCTGGCAAACAAGCGTACGGCCCACCAGATGTTAAGCGGACACCACATCAGCCTATAGACGCTCACAACTCCAAAGAAGTCACGTGCGCGTTGCCGACCCTTTATAAAATTGTCACGAATTGGACTCTCTGTAATGTGATATATATATTTTTTGAATAAATAATAATAATAAATAATAATAATAATAATAAAATTTCAGGATTCACTGTGTTGACAGCAGAAGGGGAGAATTTAAGTCCCTCGCTCTCAACACAGTGCATCCTCGGGAGCTCTGGCAACCTACACGCTAACATAAGTAGGTACTTGTATAGTAAATAAGTAATGTTAACTATTATGGCTGTGGTCTTCTGCAAGGCGGAGGTACTTCTCCAGTTGGGCTGCTCCAAATTCGAGCAAGATGACATTTTGCTGTGCCCTACCTCTCTGAACTAAGTTTAGGGCGTAAATTAAGCTTGCTTGTATCGGCGTGTATCATAACTGTATTTGATATATAAAAACCTTACGTAAGAAAAATGTAATCAATAAAGACTTACGTCATTACATTAGTAATTACTAATTAGAGAGTCAATAGCTTGAGGACGTGTCTTGTGTCCAAACGTGACCCTCAAGGACAAATAGTAAAGTCACGTTTCTGGCTTACCTACAGACATACAATGAAATTTATTATCACAGTAGCACCAGTAGTACAGTCACCAGCATTAATATCAGCTAAGTAAAACAAAGGCAGAAAAAATATCTAACACGTCCCAACGACCCTACAATTGGCTTGTACTATGAGTAGGGTACTAATCGACGATATTATAGATACTTATACTAACTACTTATAATACTTATATAGATACTTGAATACATAAGACTCAGGAATAAATATCTGTGTCCATCGCACAAATAAATGTCCTGACCGGGATTCGAACCCCGGGACCTCCAGTTTCGTAGGCAAGGTAACTACCAATACCAGGGGAGACTCACTCGCGTGACGTCATCGCGCCGCTCAAAGGTCCCCCTTAGGGGGACTTTCAATGCGATAGAAAGTGATGTAGCGAGTGATGCGCATGCGATAGGAGATGGCCACGCGTAGGCACGTTTTGGCTTGCCTCGCGGGGATTTGTTAACAGTGAGGCTTCTGTACGAAGGAAGTACTATTACTTATTCTGTGCCAATACCAACTAAGTAGGCTAAAGCGGTCGTCAATTTTCTATTATTATAAATGGTATTGAAAGGAGACTTGTGCTTGTAAATTTAAATTATAGCGTCGAAAAAAAGGCTCTTGTCCTGTTCCTTTTGAAGCTTCGGTTAAACTCGGTAGCAGAGTCTAGCTAAAAGTAATCCTAGCGGCGCCCATCTCAGCTCTATCCTCCTGAAATCCCGGGTCCTATATAAAGGACCAAATATGGTCAAGGGAAAATAAGTCAAATTAACTAGGTGACAAAACAAAGTTGCATTTGTTAAATTGTTATGCATGCTACTTTCGATCTGAGAAACTAATTATAATTTAAAATGACATATATAATAGTATTTTATGTCACACCTGGCCATAAAGCGGCCATTATCGCACGCTCCGCGCGCGAAAAAACCCACTTCCTGGCCAGGGGGTGACATAAAATTTTGTACTTAACACGGGCGGTAATAAAGAAAGCCTCAGATCGCATATTTATCGCCCTTGCCTTCGGCTCGGGCGTCAAATACCTGCGATCTGAGACATTCTTTGTTTTACCGCCCTTGTTAAGTAATGTACTATTATACAATCGTTATATAATGAATGCTTTTTTAGTCGAGAACCGCGTTTAGACCACGAGGCTTGCCGAGTGGTCTAAGTAAGGTTCGAGACTCAAAAAGCTAATTATATAACTATTGTATACAATACTTTTTCTACGAGTCCACGAAAATAACAAAATAACAGAAAGTTGCTGCTGAAACGATCTCATTTGTGCATGTAGGTTACACGGTGATTAATAGCACGTGGTCTGCATATATCACAATACGTATCACGTGGGTATTGATGAATATTGAAAACAAGTCTAAATAATTATGAAATTTACGATAATATCACAAGTATTGTAAATTTGTAATAACAAATCCCACGGGGCCGGTGCCCTGTTAAGAGTGAAAAAAAAAATTATCAGTCCATGCCCGCCTTTGGCATCATGTCAAATTTCGACCAATCACGACGCAAGAGAATTTAAGTTTTTTTTCTAATGATTATGGCCAGTATCCAGACGACCGTTTAAGTAGGTAGACAATTTGACAAGTGCATTGACGGTTTTACGTTCAGAAGCGCGGGAAGCACTATCAATGTTGAAATATTCATAAAATGAGTCTCCTTAAACTTAATTTTTTTCATCAAATTAGGGCGTTCTATTTTTGAATGATATTTCGATTCTCCGCGCAGTTGTACAATGAAATATTATATTACTCCATAGAGCATAGACTTTTAGTTCAGCTTAAAATGTATAATATTGTGCAATGGTCTATGAAGTTCTAATTGTAATATTGTAGTCGACGAGTATAAAAAAAGTATTTTATTAAAAATAGAAACATCATGTCTTATAAATAACAACTATAATATCTACACGGTCACGGAGGTTTCCATTCCACCAGCTAATAATGTCGCTTTTATGGCGTATTTGCTTGTATTCGAACGAGGTCACTTCAACAAGCCACTTCAATTTAAGTCCTAAAATCTAAAATACCTACATATCCAGCAACGCTGCTCAATGAAAACTATACACTCTAATATCTACGCCATAAGGTTCTCTTTTTCATTCTTACAATCCTTTAGTAAATTGATGTCTAATAAGGTTCTCCCTAGTTCCCCGGTACGAAACGCCTTGATCATAGTCCGAGCGACCTCGATGAAGTCGGGCACGTCACGCATCGTCCCGTCGAAGTCCCGCGTCCGGCGGATTCGGTTGAACTTCACCGCACCTGCGATTAGTACCTGCAACATTAGTAGCAGTAGTATAGATAGTATTAGTAAAACTCTTTATTGTATGTACACAATAACTAATATGTAAAATACAAAAGTAAATAGTATGTACAAAGGCGAGGAATCTCGTCCAGTTAACCTTTGAGCAAATTAGAGAAGAATTGAATAGAGGTATACTTGTAGTGCGTGTTATCCCAATCCGTACAATTGCGCATAGATTAGTATGAGATTCGCTGTGGAGGGGTGCGTCGTAGTGGATGACACGCACTATAAACACATTCAGCAACCTGTTCATTAAGCTGGAAACGCACAGACAGCGGTGGCGGCGCAGTGCGGAGGCGGTACCGGTTGTAATGTTCGAACTAATATGAAAGGCGACGCCCCGCCCCGCTGCCGCTGTCAGTGCGTTTCGGGCTTTATTGTAGAGGCCGGGAAAAAGCAATGTGTTAATGAATTATTTCATTTTGACGGACGAGTTGGGAAGAGATAAAGCGCGAAGCTCAAGACCGAACGGGATGGAGAATCACTGTGGACGCCTTTGAACTTTGAACTTTGGACGCCCTCTGCCCCATCCAGGGGACATAGGATATTAAGTGCCAGTTGCACCAACGTACGAACACAGACCGGTCATCGTCAAATATGGCGCCGGCACCTGTCATCCCATAGAAACTTGTCAAACTTTCCATACAATCTGATTTGACAAACACCGCTTACGATTACAGATGGTTAGGTGCAACCGTGCAACCCAGCCTAAGTCAAGTAAGTCTAGACTAGCCTTTTTGTTCACTTTGTTCACTCACAGGGCTAAAAAACCAAGCCTAAGTCTGAAGAATGAATGTATAAGTAGTACCAACCTTGTTGATGTCGTCACAGGGTTCCAGCAGCCCTATATAGTCCACGTAGCCGAAGCACGCGTGCTTGTTGAGCCAGTACAGCAAGTAGTCAGCGATGGCTTCCTCACCCACCAGGTGGTCTTGGAGGTTCCCACACAGGGCTAGCTTCAAGCCCATTTCCACGTCCTTTACCGATGGCTCCAAAATACCTGAAAAGGTATAAACTTGTACTGGATTTCATACCTAATAGTGCCCTCTTCATGAAAAACAGTTATTACATGTGTATGAAAATATTTAATGCCACTCCAGAATGTATAAAACCTCTCAAACAATTTAAAACACAGCTTCAGCAATGGCTCAAAGGGAGAGTGTTTTATAAATTAGAAGAGTTATTTGAAACTTAATATACTATTGTACCTAACTACATATCATATCGTATCACATTTGCATGCTAATATCTAGCAGAATATGTAATTGTACAGGAAAATGTAACAACCAACACAATATTGTACCATATTTTACAGCAAATAAAGAATTTAAACTTTTGTGAGACATGTTATAACTTTATTTTAGTAAAAAGAGTTTTAACCGTTTAGTAAAAATATCTGGGCGGCCGAGCTTTGCTCGGCGTTTTCCCGGGCATGAGACCTAGCTAGATCGATTGCTCGTCCCCGAAAACTCCCACATACCAAATTTCATCATAATCGTTAGATATATACAAGAATTGCTCGTTTAAAGATATAAGATAAGATAAAGCAAATAAAGATTTTTCATTTTTATTTTCATAGGGTTCAATTATTTTTTCTTCCTTGTTTTTGTTTTTCTGAATAAATTGAGTTGTTGCTAATGGCACAAATGTGTTGATAACTTACCAGGTGTATCCAGCATGAATATAAGAGGGTCATTATTAATCCTGATCTTCATCATGACACTGCGAGTGACACCCGCCACAGCTCCCACAGGTAATGCATGTCCAACGCGCATGTTTCTGGACCGCAGCATGTTGATCAAGGATGATTTACCAACATTTGGCACTCCAATGATCATCACATTGTAGTCGGCTTCTTCACTTCGGTTATACCTAGTCATTTATAAATATTTTTTTGTTTAATTGAGTATTATGTTATTAACAAGAGAATAAAAGATGTGGTTGGAATAATGTGGAGATGTTTGAGAATTGAGAGACACCGGTAGACACTACTTTTAAACTATTGTTTGTGTGTTCAGGTTGAAAAGTGGAAGACCACTTCTTTGGCTGAATATACCAAAATTGTATCTGTTAAATGCTAGTTGAATATGATAGACTCTTCATTCGCAGACAGGAATTTTATAGAATGTATTGTTTTGCAAGATATTATTTTTTTATGAAATGATATTGCTGCCAAACGAAACATTCTATTAAACTTCCGCCTGCAAAACAAGGGGACATGGGCTTTCTCGGCTGAATGTATTATCCAAGCCAAAGTCTGTGTCTTTCATTAACACAAAAAAGTTTCTTTTAAATTATTATTTGACTAATTCATGTTTTAGTTGAGACTTCCTATAATTTTATACAAAACTGGCGACCCGCCCCGGCTCCACACATGTTCGAATTATACATATAAACCTTCCTCTTGAATCACTCCTGCTATTTAAAAAAAAACGCATCAAAATCCGTTGCATAGTTTTAAAGAATTAAACATACAAGGGGACAGACAGCAGGAAGCGACTTTGTTTTATACTATGTAGTGATAAACAGTTCTCTGGTTGTAAATAAATAATCTCACACTTACCTATTAGAATCCTTAATAAGGTCCACCATTAGCGGCCTCAACGTCTTCAAACCTCGACAGCTCTGATCCTTACTGTTGGTAAACACCACATTTTGCACACCCTCCTCCGACCTCAACTGGTCCTTTATCCTGGGTATTAACGAGCTTACAGTCAAGTCTTTCTTATTTAAAACTAGTATGTGAGGCTTGGCACCCGTTAATGTATTTGTAAATATAGGATTCCGGCCTGTGAAAGGTATTCTAGCATCGTGAACTTCGATCACACAATCAACCGACTTTAATTTGCGTTGCATTTGTTTCAAGCCCTTGTTCATGTGCCCCGGGAACCAACGGAGCAGGTCCTTGCTGATGAAAGGGCATTTTTTGCGGAAATTATACGCTGCGGGGTTGAATGTCGTTGCCATTCCGGTATGTTTTGATTTTGAGGTTATATGGAATTTGGACGGCTTTTTATGTAATCATAACCGATAGACAATACCTACAAGTTACACTAATTGAATAACTACTTATTTAAACTAAATTAGTAACTTAAACTGATTAGTTTCTAATAATTTCACGAAACTATATATTAGTAAAAATCCTATCTCCTTCGCCTTCCTGTCGGATTTGACAATCAGCTGTTGTGCTGTTCGGATACTCATCCGATAGTAACGGATAGTATTCACCATCTATTCACGTACAATCCAAATCAAACTCAGACAAATATTTAATGAAAGGTTACGGAATAAGTAATTCTACTTATAAACCTCGTTGCATTTTAATTTAAAAAATATCTTGAAAGCTGCCATTGATGACACAGACATTTAAATGTCTGAAAAACATTTAAAATAAAAATATAATCCATATTATAAATTTATTAATTGTTAGAAGGATAAGGAATTCTTTTTTAACTTTATTTTACTAGACAAGCTACTTAATTATAATTCAAGATGACTCAACCTTATATGTGCGAGCCAGAGCTGATGGCTGCTAGAGAAAATGTAATGCCAGATCTCAACAACGACCTGATTCTGGCCAAGAATTTTCTCAAACAGCAGAGTGCAGCTTCGGGAGATTCTTTGTAAGTTTGATCATCTACTTATTTTAAACTCCAACACTGATTGCGTAACGAATGAACTTTTCAATTCGATGGTGGAAAACAAGCATTCTACCAGCCTAGCTAACGCGAAAGCTTACACTCTGCCTTAGCCTGGCCGCACGCCAGGCTAAGGCAGGTGCGTCTGCACGGAATTCCGAACGGAAACGGAGGGGTGGGGAGGGGGTCTCTCTGAAACCGTATTGGAAAACCGTGCGTGTGCGGCCAGGCTTATGCGGCATTTACACGAGGCCAATTGGCGAGCCATTCCACCAAGCCAAGACATTGTGCCAATCCAATCGAGTATGGATCCAATCAATTGGCCTGTGTCTGTTTACACGGTGCAAATATTGGATTGTCTTAGTGGAATGGCTCGCCAATTGGCCTCGTGTAAATGCCGCATTACGTTGTATGTGTCGTTTTAGTACCTACAATTCGGCCATATAACGCGATTCTTATTATACTCTTTGGTGATTCTATGGTGTTACGACCCGTCGAATTTTCCCAGATACGACCACTTGGTGGACCTCGTACAGAAGATCCTGACCCACAAACCGCCTGATGTGGTGGACAACTTCGAACAGTACTCGTGGGCGGTGAAACTGGACAAGTTCCGGCCCAACTTCGACCTTCTCAACGACGTGTACCTCGCGCCGCCGCAGCTCACCACCGTGCGGCTCCAGGATGAGATGTACCGGGTAATAATGTGATTTAATGCTCTCACCATAAGGTACAATGTCGCGTGGCACCAATAGTCTGTCGTGGACAATATTCGCTAGCGTGCGGTTGCAGGATGATATGTACCGGGTAATGTAAAGAGAAAAATAGATTTAATGCTCTCACCATAAGGCGTTATATCCCGCCGTGCCACAAATAGCCTGTTGTGGACAAAATTGACCACAGTTCGCAGCGGCTGTAGGATAAGATGTAACGGGTAATGGGCAGGGAAAACCCGATCTAATGCTCTCACCATAAGGTGTAATATACCGTGCCACAAATAGCCTGATGTGGACACCATTCGACTTTCTCAACGACACGCACTATATGCACTATACGCTGCCAGCATGCTGCTTTACCCGCAGCATCCCTCCCGCATCCGCAGGGAGTAGAGATGTACTACTATCTCGATAAGGTCTTATATCCTGTGCTACAAGTAGCCTGATGTTGTAGACCTCGTCATTGCGTACCTGCAGAAGGAAATTTACCTACCGCTAATGAGGAGGGAAAAATAGATCAAGTCTTTGAAGTCGATTATCGCTCGAAATGTTTCGGATCGGGTACTTTAATTATGTGCGCCGGTCCCGACGGTCCGTTAAAGCGGGTATTACACTGTCCTGAATCAGGCGTCCTAACTAGTGGATGGGGAGTTGAAGCATCTCGCTCTAACGTATAGGTCGGAACCCTTCTAAGTGTCCTGAATTCAGGACAGTGTAATACCCGCTTTAGTGTGCTAAACGTACGTAGACCTAAAGTAACAAACGTTCAGTTTGCTCGATTGTACCTACAGTCAGGGAATTTAATGTTTGGCACTTTTGGATTCTATTTCTATTGTAATAGAGTGAGCAGAGGATCGTATTCAAGGTACATTTAATAGCGAAGCCGTCTGATGGCACAAGAAGCAATGTTATAAATTAAAGAATGTTGAAACAAGTGGCATTTGATATAAATTCCAGCTTGATACCTCCACGCGTTCCTGAGAAAAACGGTCTTGACAGACAGACAGACGGACGGACAAGAAAGTGATCCTATAAGGGTTCTGTTTTTTTCCTTTCCAGGTATGGAACCCTAAAAATTAATTGATTCCAACCACTTAACTTGAACTCGTTACAGTTTCTTTTCAGTTACGTTTACAGTTCGCTAATGAGTACCCAGCTTGAGTTACACGCGAAAAGCAAGACGAACCTGTAAAATATAGATAGACCCTTGGACTGCGAGGTTCATTATGTATTTTCTTGTCAATATTTCGCAGCTTATCGCCAGCAAGTCTGAGAAGGCCGACGGGATGGACGAGGAGGAACAGGAGCTGGATTTGGAAGAGGAGGGAGGGAAAGCCCGCGTCGCAGATCTCATAGAAAACAATTACTATTTTCGAGAAGTAAGTATCAGGTATCCGAACCTGGCGTCGCGGTAGACCACGACGGCTATGGAGAGATGAACTCGATGCCTTTGAGAAAGACTGGTGGGAGACTGGTCGGGATCGGGACTCGTGGAAGAGCAAGAGGGAGGCCTTTGCCCTGAAGTAGGACATTCTAGGCTCTTAAATAAATAAAAAGTAACAGGTGAGGGGGGGGGGGATCGCTTTCTATAAAGAAAGCCTGCTTTAGGGAAGTGGGAGGCAATTGTCCCTGTTGAGGCAGTACTTACACCATTAAGCTGGCTACAGCTATATTAACTATAGCTAAAATAACTGAGATGGTGCTAATGATGGGACAGGGGCGGGTGGGAAGTCAAAAGGTACCGGGAGTCTTGAGCTCAAAGTTGAGCTGCTTTTGGCTTCCCTCTGGCTAGTAACAAAATGAGTATGCCACATAAGTTGTAAACACTTTATTGCACCAATCAAGTACATACAACATAACTACATGGGGTTTGTTGTGTGCGGCCGCATTTATGCACACATGTTACCGCCATCAGCGATGGCAGCCGACTGACGCTCCTGTAGCCGGCCCCGCCGCGCGCACACTTCATACCGCCCCCAGGACCAGACCCCCAGGTCACTCGCAGGACCATGGGAGTGTCACGAACGAATTTGCCAAGCTATAAATCCTAACAATTCACAGGGCGGGTACGGATTGCCAGCTAGCGAGTGCTTTGCTGTATTCATGGCGCTGAAGATGCTCGGGATGAAGGAGCCTGTGTCTACGATTAGGTAAATATAAAGTATTATGTGTTTTTTTGTATACAACGACGATGACAAACAAGAGAAGGGTCCACCTGACCTGATGGTAAGCGGACACAGCAGCCTATCGACGCTCGTAACTCCAAAGGAGTCAAGTACGCGTTGCCGACCCTGTATAAAATTGGAGGATTCTGTGTTTGTGTTGACAGTAGAAGGGACAAATTTAGGTCCATTGCTCTCAACACAGTGCATCCTCGGGAGTTTTGGCAACCTTGCTCACCTTCAGGAACACAACACTGCATACTTGTATAGCAAATAATGTTATTATGGCTGTGGTCTTCTGCAAGGCGGAGATACTTCCCCAGTTGGGCTGCACCAAATTATTACCTCTCTACGAATGCGAGTCTAAGAAAGGTTTAAACATAGCTGGGGCTACGGGATACTAGTGAGATACTGCCTACTCCCAGAATTAGCAATGAACCTACTTATCATAAAGTCCTATCTTGCACGTTGGATTATTTCAAGCTATATAACATTAAGTTATGAGAGATAGAGGCAGCTATTGACAAGAAAAAGGGCATCAAATCATTTGTTACTAAAGGACCATGGGCACTTTAGTATGGAGTCTGGTCCATATCCTCAATACTTATGAAACCTATGCCAAATGATAGCTTCAATGCTATCATTTATTTCATACTATGACAGTTAAGTCGAAGTCGCGGGCCAACATGGTATTTTTCATATAAATAGAACCCAGTACGGCAACGGTTTCACCATAGTATAGTTGTATTTTCGGTTTAGATCGATCGGAACGAAATGCATAATCTTTCCACTGACTGTACAATATCGGTGTCAGTTTACTCAATACAGAATGATAGCATTGAAGCTATCATTTGGCATAGGTTTCATAAGTATTGAGGATATGGACCAAAATTACTCATTGTCCTTTATCTAACTACTCGTAGCTCGATCAAAAATTATGTCTAGCGTTGTTTTTTCTATGCTCGTACAGGTTTTTTGGTAAAATATTCGGCACTAAACAGAACTACTACGTCGCTGAAACCGAGCCGACTATAGAGGAACTCGATAGAAGAATTAGGGTAAGCATCCTTGAATAGTCCAATTTCGTGTTTAATTTTCTGGCCAGCTTTGGCACTGGCTGGACTGAGCCAAGCAAGATCACCCCGCAGGAACAAATTTGTATGAATATGTACTTACGCATGGGTTTGTACTTGTACCGTTGAAGGCTCTGAACATCATGCATTTTATTGACGGCTGTTTTACACTCTCAACGTTTCAAAATTTTCCTGCACCGTTTTTAAATGTCCGTTTAGCCCTGTGGTTGACTGGTAGAGAATGCCATTTGGCATTAAGTCCACCATTTGTTTTCAGGAATTCGAGTTAAAAGACATGCCAGGAGAAGGCGATGAAATGGACGAAAAGGAAGAAGCACCCGACGATGAACAAAAGGAATTGGGTTGGTGTCTGTGTATAGACTGTTATAGCAGTTTCATTCTATCAAGTGGTCTCAAAAAGAGACCACGCGACGTATCTCGACGACCGCTTTAGCTTAGTTGGTAGTGACCCTGCCTACGAAGCTAGAGGTCCCAGGTTCGAATCCCGGTATTACCGGTCATGGCATTTATTTGTGTCATGAACACGAATATTTGTTCCTGAGTCTTGGATGTTTTCTATGTATTTTAGTATCTATCTTGGCGGTCTACCATCTTTCGCGGTATCAAGTATGAGGAGAATCGTCTAGTAACCTTGGATCGAAAGCGCCAAGAAAAGAGAGGCCCATCTACGTGTACACGTATAACACATCTGGCCAACTCTACTGTCACGCATGCAATAGAGTATTCAAGAGCAAGTTTGGCCTAGCCAGCCATATCAGAGCTCACAATAGGGCAAATACATAGTTTGTCAGGGTCGCCGTCATCGGAATCGATGAGGAGGACTATATCTATTATAAGTATGTTTATCGTCGCTTAGTACCAATAGCTTTGCTTAGTTTTGGACTTGTTTGATTTGTGTAAGATTGCCCACAAAATATTTATTTATCTTGACCGGTAAAGGTGATTATTATTTCAAATTGGTTTCTGGCAACCTAAGCTAACTTAACTGTCCCTAGTTAGGTAGTGATAGTGGCCCTATTTTATTCCGCATGGTTAATGATGGTAACTCTGTAGAAGCAGAAGGTGAAGGCTTGGAAGACAAGGACAAGGAACCAGTGCCACCGAAGTTGCCTCCCGTGCCCGAGTCCACGTGGCAGCCACCACCTCCCATCCCAGTTGAGAGACCCGGTCAGGGAGTCAACAAGAAGGTACCCTGGAAGAGTAAATTAAAAACCAAGGCTTACTTCTGCCAGAGTCGAAATACCAATACAAAATGCTTATATTTACCGGCCACCATTTTGCACACGCTTCCGTGAGAGTTGTGAGGTGGTTGTCTCGTGTCCTTTAATTTTGAGTGACAGATGCTGGGTTGGAGCTCGTTGTAAGGTCCCCCACGAGTTGGGCTGATGACCTAGTTAAGGTCGCGGGAGTCAGCTGCATGTAGGCAGCCCATGAACTATCGTTGTGGCATTCTCTGGGGGAGGCCTATGTCCAGCAGTGGACGCCTTCCAGATGATGATGATAGATACTTTTAGCTCAAAAATGTTGCAGGTGTACTATGTGTGCAACATCCCTGGGGAAGCGTGGACGTGTCTGCCGGACGTGACGCCCGACCAGATTCGGGTGGCGCGGCTGACCGTGCGATGCATGACTGGGGACTTGGACACGGAGGTGATTACACCACCTCTCTTCCTAGCTATGAATTCCAGATGGTGGTGGCGTCAGCTTCCTGGGCTAATGTTCGCCACTTCGCTCTATCCTCGGCATCGTCTTCGGATGCCTGACACGTGATTACACCACGATGACCCTGATACGGGTATCTAACGGTCGGGAGTTATGCAGATACGGTTAGAGTAGGCAGTTTTCTATGAATGCTGGTTCTGGTCCAGTTAAGTTGAACGCTTCTTTGTGTTTAATCTTTGTGTTTAGAGTACTCAAGAGCCGGAAAAAGAGTTCGTCTACTTTGCTGCTTCGGCTGCCGACTGTAATTAAAGTTCCACGTGTTCTGTTCTAGATTCAAACGTTTCCACCGTTCGAAGGCACGGAGCGCAACTTCCTGCGTGCCCAGATCGCTCGCATCCAGGCTTCCACCTCTATTTCACCGCAGGGCTTCTACACGTTTGGCTCAGGAGAGGAGGAGGATATCGATTTAGAAGAGGGCATGGGTAAGTATTGCGAATTTGACCATCTTATTCTTTAGCGTCACTGCGTATATCCACTTTAGTAACTCTTCCTGTCGATACAAGCATTTCAAGTTGTCTATTGCTGAAATATAAAGAAATATATGATAACAATTATTCTTTCGCTTCTGCTACCTCATCCAAATAGTATTTAATGGTATTCAGTAATCAGTAGATAGTCCTAGAGCTCCTCAGCCGGTCATTGTAAATTGAAATTTCTCTCAATATCTAGGTGATTTGGCGTTCAACCCAAACCCGTACTATCGCGGACACACCATCAAAGACCTCATGGACACAGACATGACGTATTGGGTACATCACGGACGCCACATCCTTAAGCAGGGCCGTACTATCTGGTGGAATCCTAATGCGGGCATGGTAAGCGAATGTGTCTACCAAGTTTAAAGGCGATAGCTAGGATGAAATGAAGCCAATGAATACCTGATCGCCAGGATAGTCACTAGACTTCTCTGCGCGCTTTTACCAATTTGCTTTGCATCTTACACAAAAATCGTGTCAGTCGTGGTACTGCAGTGTCGGAAGAGAAATCTGCCGTCAGTTTTGGTTCCATTTGCAGCAGAATTCTCACGAAGAGTTTCTTCGATAGAAGTGACAAAGGGTTTTCCATCTGGTTCGATCCCGGGCGGAAACCGTACCGTCGTCTACCAGTCCCTGGGATCCCAGGGCAGATAACAAAAGAATGGCATTGTATATTTTTTTCGCCGGGAGAGGACGGCTTACCATCCCAGTCAAGCCTGGTTAAGGTACCGTCTTTCTTTGTCGACCGTGTTGCAAGGGCGGTCTGGCTTCCTTTTTCCGCAAAGTTAAACTTTGGCTTAACTGGAGCTAATACAACGAGGCGATTTTAGGACGAAGCCCTAGAAGAAGAGGATGATGAAGGCCCGCCCCTAGCAATACCGGAAGTTGGTCCCTCGCTCATGTCCCCGCTGTCGGAGGACGGGCGCGTGGAGAGCCTGCGCGCGTGGACGGCGCGGCGGAGCACCATGCTCGCGCCTGAACGTGCGCTCGTCACGATGCGCAGCAACGTGTGGCCCGGAGCTGTTGCCTACGCTAACGATGGCAAGTAAGTTGCTCTGCATTTTTAGGATGATGTCACCAACATGGGGTAATGAAAGCGACCACACCTGAGATACAAATATGTAACCAGACTAGCGTGATCTTCGTTCTTCTCGAGGCATTCATAGGTGCATGTAATATGCCTTTGGAATTTGATCGTGGATCTGTGGGCTTTTTAGTGATTGGACAATTTTAAGAAACCCTGATGCTATAGATCTTGAATGGTCCGTCTTCCTAAGTTCAACAAACTGCCAACTTCTCGAAGATCTCACGGTTTGAAATAATTGCCATGCGATAAATAATAAATCTACCCATGCACACACTAACGGACCCGGATTACGTAATCACAGCGTTCCATCTTTCGATGCTCACCCCTGGGCGCAGACGCACGGTTTCCTGATACGGTTTCAGGGAGAGGGGAGTTGAAGCATCTCGCTCTAAGAGCTCTGCCAACTCTGACACGACGAGTACGAAAGGGCCTGTACTCTGAAATTCGAAATCTGAACTTCGTATAGTGCCGTTCCATTCACTCTTATAGTGTGTATACGAGAGTGAAAAAGCACGATACGAAGCAGATTTCGTATTTTGGAGTAGAATCACAGAATAAGTAATAGTACAAGTACAGAAGCTTCACTTTCTAACAAAAACGGCGTTTAGGCATTAACATGCCTACTCTGTGCATCTGTCTATCGTATAACTTGTATTCATTCACACGCGGCACGTGTAGCGCTAGGGCTATCGACTCGTCGCTTTCTAGTCTGCGGCGGCAGCGGTAACGTGCATATAGACGCGTTCGCGCGGCGGCGGGCGGCCCTCGACTGACGGCCGGCCCCGGGCCGAGCGAGCGGTAGGCATTTAAAGCGACGCCCGCCTCCCACTGCAAGCCCCTTGGTAGAATACTCTAGCTCAATACGAGATCTGTGGCAGGAAGTCCGAGTGCATGTACATCGGCTGGGGTCTGAAGTTCCAGCCGCCGAATTTCTCGCCGCTGCAGCTGCCGCGCCCGCAGGACGACTACCCAATCGGGCCCGAGGTCATGGAGATGCAGGACCCCTCCTTCGCCGACGAGGAGGTCAGAATTTTGTCATTACTAGTTTTGTCCGATCCCCCTTTTTTCGGGATACCGCAAAAAAACATCACCACATTTCAAAGAGTAGTAACCGCCTTAAATGTTCAAGAGATTACTTCACTATTGTCGGTCGTATCATGGTTGTCTATCTTAGAAGAAAGCTGATGGAATTAATAATAGTGCCACCTAGTCTTAAGGTTATTAAACTTGCACGAATTGTCTTCTAAATGTGGCCTGTTAAAAAGGTATTCAAAAATTCGATGCCGCCTAGCATCACACACGTGGCCCTGTGGTAAAGTATACTGCCTTTAGAATCAATGTATGTTTTTTCACGTGTATCCAAGATAATAGTTACTAACTTTGGCACTTAGTGGCGCTTTAGTCGGGATCACAATATGCGTGAAGTTAGCTATCTATTTCCAGTTATTACACTCTTATCTATGGTTATATTAGAGGAGCGTACTTCGTAGATAAAGACAGACTACCCCCCTTATTCATAAACGTCCAATAATAGTTAACAAGCCGCTAAAGATCGTTTGTCCTTATCTGTCACTTTGACATTTACGTTTGTGAGAAAGGGACAAAAAACAATTTAGTTAGCAGAGGTTTGGTAGGATTTTGCCCGTCGCCGCGTTGGTGAATACACGTGCTCTTCGCGACGACGGGCTGAATCCACTACCGAACAAAACCAGTTGCCTACTGTCATGGCGTCGTTACCGAACAACGTCTTTGAACAAGTATTGATTGGCGAAATCATCATAAATTTGATGGAAAGCCTTTTTTAAAGAGTGAAGAGGTTTGTTAAGTTTTATAAATAAGGGGGTACAGTACAACTACATTGAAATACCTCTCTCGAAATTATCAACTCTATGTTCATTCTAAATTGTGCAGGCGTACCGCATCGCACGTCTGCCCCCGCCGATCCCCGAGCTGCCAGGGGAGGGCATGGGAGAGGGCTTTGGCGAGGAGGGAGAAGAGGAAGACTAATTTGTTTATTATTATTTACCTTATTTTCATAAACTGTTGAATATAAATGAAGTTTTATTTGTGGATAAAAATATTTTTCAGCTGCTGTTCAGAAAAGAGTTGTTTCCCTCAAATGAGGGAGCAAAGTCGTACTTTTCTTCCTTCATTTTAGGGCAACAATGACTCTTTTCCTCGTAGGTGTGAAAAGCAGTATGTGCCACTAGGTAACAAAATTATTTGTAAGACATTTCATGTTTTTAGCAGCGGGCCTCATAAGCCGTGTGAACAGCAGAATGTGTATTTCCGTCTTGGGCGTAAACACTTGAATCCCCCGCTATGCTCAGGATTCTATTGTAAAATATTTCTCTTCACTCAGGATTCAATACACCGTCCTCGCCGTAAATTGAAGGTTTATTTGTGGCTAAAACCTCTTTCACAATGACCGGATTTATGTCCAGCAGTGGACGTCTTTCCACAGATATGATGATGAATGATGATGATAGACACGATTGGCAGCGTTAATATTTGTTATCTCTTTCTATATAGTTCTGTGTAAAGGAATTGGGGGACGGAATGTGATTTCCGAACGCTATACAGTGATTAAAACATTACTTTTTACTAAAACAACATTATATTTTAACTTATCAACAAAAACATCATCATTATCTTATCAACAATATTGTACAACACGTTTGAGTAGAAACCGTTGAGTTGTTGAGTGGTGTCAAGAAGTAGTGCAAAAACCACAGAAATATATCAAGATAGAAGGAAAGAGTGTACGTACCTCGCGTGGCGAAATTACGTACCGGGGACACAACTGCTCGCCGCAAACTTCAGTGTGCTCCCGATCGCGTTATGCGTGCGACGGCAGGTGTTAAAAACAAAATGGTTTGTTGCGCAATAATTAATTGTTCAAACACTTCCAAGAAAGTTGGAGCTGTTAATCGAGGTATTTCCTTTCATTGGTAAGTACAATTTGTCCTTAAATATCTGTTAATAATTAAAAAACCAAATATTTTATTATTTTCATCATAACGGTAGCGGGCGATTGTGTGCCAACGCTAGCTTTCCATTGCGGCTTTAATTTGACGAGCCAGACTTGGCGTGCGTTCAAAACCAGCAATGTAAAAATAAGCTATTCAAACTGTCGAGTCACGTTCAAGGTCGATAGTCATTTTTTCTGTCAAAACTAAAGAATAGTGCTGTACACTGCGATTTTCTTACTCGATTATTAAAATCGATTTGGAAACAGAAGAAATGATAATTACGTTCTTATATTAATACGCACTATACGCAGCTATATAATGTACGTAGCGTAGTTAATAACTTATTCTTATTACTTCTAACCATTTTCTGTATTATTTATTTGCCCTTTCTGTTTACTGGATTAGGTGGTACACGTTACAAATACCTATTTCTAGTGTCAAATCTTACTTTACGAGTTCGACATAACACGTCCTATATAGTCCTAATGATATTTTCTCAAACATGCTCCGATATGTATGTTTTAATGTCACGAAATGAGGTGGTGTACGTACAGTCACCAGCATTAATATCTGCCAAAACAAAGGCGGCATACACAGAAATATATCAAGGTAGAAGGAACGAGTGTATGTACCTCGCGTGGCGAAATTACGTCCCGGAGACACAACTGCTCGCCGCAAACTTCAGTGTGCTCCCGATCGCGTTATGCGTGCGACGCCAGGTTTTAAAAACAAAATGGTTCGTTGCGCAATAATTAATTGTTCAAACACTTCCAAGAAAGTTGGAGCTGTTAATCGAGGTATTTCCTTTCATTGGTAAGTACAATTTGTTCTTAAATATCTGTTAATAATTAAAAAACGAAATATTTTATTATTTTCATCATAACGGTAGCGGGCGATTGTGTGTCAACGCTAGCTTTCCATTGCGGCTTTAATTTGACGAGCCAGACTTGGCGTGCGTTCAAAACCAGCAATGTAAAAATAAGCTATTCAAACTGTCGAGTCACGTTCAAGGTCGATAGTCATTTTTTCTGTCAAAACTAAAGAATAGTGCTATGCACTGCGATTTTCTTACTCGATTATTAAAATTGAATTTGAAAACAGACGAAATAATAATTACGTTCTTATATTATTATGCAGCTATATAATGTACGTAGTGCAAAACAAATATTATTAATCGCTTTCCTCTTAGCTTTTAATATTTTTTCGCTGGACTTCTTTGATTTTTCCATGGTCTGTAACAAAGAATATATAAAAAACCGGCCAAGTGCGGGTCAGACTCGCGCACGAAGGGTTCCGTACCATTATCTATAAAAACGGCAATAAAAATTATATCTTTTGTATGGGAGCCCCCTTAAATATTTATTTTATTCTTATGCATATTAAATTAATATGCATTTGTTGTTATAGCGGCATCAGAAAAACATCATCTGTGAAAATTTCAACTGTCTATCACTTTTCATGAGATACAGTCTGGTGACAAACGGACGGACAGCGGAGTCTTAGTAATATGGTCCCGTTTTACCCTTAGGGTATGGAACCCTGAAAATGGTACACGTTTATAGGTACTTAGTTAATAACTGGAGCGGCTAATATGTACAAATTACTAAAATGTAACGCAATTTATTGGTTATTAGGTAGGTACCTACCTACATTTATATTTTTCGATTTAAATTCTGAGCTTACACATTTCCTCTGTCAAAACATTTCTTCTGTCGAAAAAAAAATCATTTCCTCT
This sequence comes from Cenopis cana, assembly GCA_951800055.1. NCBI lineage: Eukaryota > Metazoa > Arthropoda > Insecta > Lepidoptera > Tortricidae > Cenopis > Cenopis cana. The sequence goes on along the minus strand of OX637490.1, from coordinate 16,338,230 downwards.
GTCGGTTCTTATCGATATTTTAAATCGATGCATAGAATCGGTGCCGAGTTCTAATACTTCTAATCGATCCTTTTGAATCGTTTTCGCGCGGCTTATGTTTCTCATCACTAAATTACGCTCGTGACGTCAAAGTACCTACGCAAAATGTTACACGCTCGGTCTCCCTACAAATTGCCGAACTCTTTCCTTCTATCTTGATATATTTCTGTGGCAAAAACTAAATACACGCGTATTCGCGAAGTAAGATATCACGTCTTTTATCTAGCTTGTTTGCGAAATACCAGTATCCCAGGCAATTTTTTTATTACAAATGTAATGTAGTTTGTGTCAGACCTTTAACAAAGTAAACATTTGGTACTAAGGCGTATAATTCTTTTGGTATTTTGAAACAATCGGAACAGTTTGGTTAGACGACTGACTTATTCATCTGTTTGCTAAATACCTAACGTCGCGGTACAAAACCCACTAAAAAAGCTAATAACGATATTTACAAATATCAAAATGTTACACTGTATTTGCGTCATAGTCTCTCTTATTACAACTAGTATTTTAACCAGCGATCAGAATAGACTGAGTATTGCAGTATTTCGTGTCAAATAATTTGAGTAAAATGTTAAAAGAGTCTACAGGCATTTTCATAATAAGTTTAATTCAAGTGCGTTTGATTCTAATTTTCATACTTCTTCGAGAAAATTCGAAATTTTAGATTATTTCATTTTGTGTCAATAACCCTGTTCTCAGAATTTACAGCCAGGCCACGGGTTTGAGCGAATAGCGGCGCGGCAAGCGTTTTATCTGTTCACTGCGCGGTTCGGACGCGCAACTCATTGCGGTTAGTTGAGATCACACGCAATGTATTCGGAAAACCGCTGTCGCCGCCGCTCGAAGTCTATTTCACCAACTTGACAATTGTCATCTGACAATGACAATTCCAAGTACAATTCTGAGTCGCCACGTAAAGATGGTCGTTGGATAGCATCGATACTTACCGGCCCGGCAATGTAAACCGAATTGTCATTGTAAGGTGACAATTGTCAAGTTGGAGAAATAGGGGCCAAGCCGTTACCCGGAATACCGCATACCGCAAATCGGTCTCCCTACCTCTACTTCTTGTGTTTATGCAGCTGCGGCGCTGATAATTTGACCTTCCCCGGGAAGTTCCTCGCCACGTTCTCCTCTTTCACCGCCTTGAGCAGGTCCCGTTCCCGCGGCGAGCAGTACTTGTCGCGAGTGAACACCATCACCGCCGTTTTGGCCGCTTTGCCGCGTTTGCTCGTGCCCGGGGTCAGCTTTACTTTGAACCTGGAAAGACACCGTGTGTTAATCTTTTCGACGCTCTGTCAAATATAAACGCTGTCACTGACACGTGAAGGGAATGTCAAACCAGGGACCGGCCCGCTATCCCTTTCAAAGGGTTTTGAATGGGTTTTGCATAAGGATTTACTCACCATACCCTTGGCCCGTCAAAACCCTTTCATTTTGCTTTTAAAGCGGTAACCCATATGACTAAATGTGTATCCCCAATACCCTTACAAAACCCTTATCATAGCTCACTCAAACCTTGCATATTGCTTATAGCGGTAAGCCAAATAAAGAGCTAGCCTTAGCATGTTAGCGTGCTAATTTAAAATCGTCCGGCTTATTAATAAAGCACACACTACTACGCATCCGATAGCGAGCAACCGACGCGGGGCGGCGTTCTTTGATGTTCGCACGTATTACTATCCTAATCCTGTCTCTTTCATGTAAAGCGTAAGTACGAAATTTCTAAAGGGAAAGTTTTAAAAAAAGCGCTTAGTCGTTAGGCTAACCCTTATAAAGGGCTAGCTTTATTGTTTGGTGAGTTTTTCGGTAAGGGATAGTCAAACCAATAGGCTAGCCGTTCGAACTGGTGAGTCTTTCAATGGGTTAGCATATAAAGGGACGCCCATTGAAAGGCTTTTAGCGAGGAAAGGGTTGTCCGGTCCCTGTGTCAAACGCGAAGTTGAAACAAAATGCATGTAGGTTGATATCGCACTATACATACGCCGTGCGTCATTGGCGTAGAAAAGGTTCTAGTTTAACTGGCTTGATATTAAATACAGGATATAACCATATTCCTGAACTAAACACTGATAGAAGTGAGTGTTCTTGGCAGATTAAAATAAAAACTTCACTTTCTTCAACGGGCAGCCCATCAGCTGGTCTAGGCCACGCTCGCTTCGCTCGCTCGGTGCATGTTATCTTACTTGTAGTTGTGTAGCGCGGAGTAGGGCGCGACCACGGGCACTGCGAACAGCAGCTCGTCCTCCGCCACCGGGCAGCCCGTCAGCTGGTCCAGGGCTTCCACATCTGCGCCATGTTGCTCCGGCTGATGAAATAACAAATGATAATCATTATCATCATCATCATCCTATATACGTCCCACTGCTGGGCACAGGCCACCTCTCGCAGATGAGGGGGATTGGGCAGTAGTACCCAAATAACACATAAGACACTTAATTAACGAGTCATGTTACATTAGGTATGAATCCTTATCTGGGAGTTACAAGCCATGATAAAGTTTGGCCTTGCGATGCAAACTATTAGGCAATTTGTAACTAATATTGAGAGAGGCCAAACTATCCATTTTCTGTCTTGTCAACTGTCAAATCTAACATGCTCTGCGACGCGCTATCGATATACGTAGGCCACACTGAAAGTTTTTAGAAATGGTTACATAGAAACCATACATTAAAAAACTAAAAATGTCGTTTTGAAGTGGAACTCTTTGGCAACATTGTGGAGTATATTACATTCGTCTGTCGTTTGTTTATATCATTTGGCGTCAAATTGAAAATTGTTTGTTTCACGTTAAGATGAATTTAAAGTGAAAAATTTTGGTCGATATTTTTTTTATGCCTTTCTATTGCAATGAAATCAACAATATAGTTATGAAAGACTTTTCGATGGGCCCTTGATGATGAAGCTACATCCTTTAAGACTATTCACAACTAGTTTAACGGGTTCAAATGTCATCGCATCAATGACACTGATGATCTTCATGAGGGACGTCACTTTATGGCGATTACTGAAACAAAAACATCAGTGCTGGGCGGCTCATGATAGAGACTGATAAGAGAGTGACCTATCAGCAGATGCAGGCAACCTTAGGCATCAGTATGAGTCAAGTGCAGAAAATCGTTCATGAGTATTTAGCTGTTAGGATACTCTGAACTCGTTGGGCACCTCACAATTTGGCCGTAGCTCAAAAACGCCGTAGAACCGAGCTATAAGAACGAGTGGGCAAATCGTTTTTCTCAGAGGCTCCATCGAATTCAGTGATATATTGATGTAATCGTACAATAGTCCATGAAACAAAATTACAATAAATAACTTGCTACTTAGCTTAGTTTTTGTTTTTCTAAAAACTTTCAGTGTGGCCTACGTAAATATAACTTCCAAACAACTCTCATTGGACTTCGCCCTCTGAGAGATCTTCTATTGTCGTTTCTTCCTGTGTCTCCTATCTATTGTATATCCATTTTCCTGTATATAGACATAGACATAATTTCGCCGGTTGTGGGATCTTCGGGCCCTTCGACTTGGCCGGTTTGCCGCTCTTGGCCGCTGCCTTCTTTTATAAAGATAAAAGAAAAGTGAACGAACCTCAGCATCAGCCTCCGGTTCCTCCGGCTCCTCGTCCTCCGCCTCGAGGATCTGCGGCGCCGGCTGCGGGATCTTGGGGCCCTTCGACTTGGCCGGTTCACCGCTCTTGGCCGCTGCCTTCTTTTATAAAGATAAAAGAAAAGTGAACGAACCTCAGCATCAGCCTCCGGTTCCTCCGGCTCCTCGTCCTCCGCCTCGAGGATCTGCGGCGCCGGCTGCGGGATCTTGGGGCCCTTCGACTTGGCCGGTTCACCGCTCTTGGCCGCTGCCTTCTTTTATAAAGATAAAAGAAAAGTGAACGAACCTCAGCATCAGCCTCCGGTTCCTCCGGCTCCTCGTCCTCCGCCTCGAGGATCTGCGGTGCCGGCTGCGGGATCTTGGGGCCCTTCGACTTGGCCGGTTTGCCGCTCTTGGCCGCTGCCTTCTTTTGGCTCTTCTTCGTGTCTTTTAGGGCGTTCCCTGACTGTAGAAAAAAAAAAGGTTATCTTTGGGTCATCGAGCCAACGTAATCTTAGATATAAGCGCCGGATATACCCGCAACATCGGTTCAACGCCAACCACGGATATATCCTATCCGTCACGGCGTGCAGTGCGATATCAACCTACAATACCTACATGAATTGACACAGTGACACAGGGCATTAAAACATTTGTACTTTTCGACAAGGGGACATTATCACACCTGCACACAGCGCATTATAACATTGGTACTTTGCGACACCCGGACTTTCTGAACCGGGGACATTATATCCCTGGTATTTTTTGACAAAGGGCATTATGACGCCAGGACTTTCCGACCCGGGAACATTTATATGCCCCTGGACGGTTGACGAGGTTAAACAATGTATCTGAGTGAAAGTTATGTATTATATTGATTGATTTAAATAAGTTATGTATTGACCGAGAAACATGTTTTGGGGGGTTCCATCTTTTATACTCAGCCTAAGTGCCAGTTGCACCAACGTACGAACACAGACCGGTCATCGTCAAATCGTCATCGGCGCCGGCAGCTGTCATCCCATAGAAACTTGTCAAACTTTCCATACAATCAGATTTGACGAACACCGCTTACGATTACAGACGGTTTGGTGCAACCCAGCCTAACCTGCAGCAGTCCCATCCTTAGAGCGCGATCTTCTTCATCCTGATCCTTGTACTTTTCTTTAATCTTCTTCAGCTTGCTGCGCTGCCCGCGCTTCATCGCGGGCTCCTTCTTCTCCTCTTTTTTATCTTCTTTCTTCTGTTCTGTATTATTCTTCTTGCCGGTCTTCTTTGGTAAGGCCGGGAATGATAAGGGCTTGTCGTCGTCTGGTGAAAGAAGTCTATGACAACGGGCGTTTCAACTCAAATAACTCTATAACCATACAATACAAATATTCTTTATTGTTCACCAAAAAATACATTGAAAACCAGATTAAAATTAAACATGTCGAATGTCGATGGTAGACAACAGGCGGTCTTATCGCTAAAAAGCGATCTCTTCCAGACAACCTTTGGGGTGACTATAACTTTATCAGATTAAAAATAAGTTTACTCCGGTATAGAAATCTTTAGTGGTGTTACTGTGAGCAGTTTGTGTCAAATAAAGTAGAATGTGTCTTGCGATAAAGTACTCACTTTTGTCCGATACTTCAGATATCGTTCGTGTTTTTGATTGCATTATTACTTCTCCAGTGCCATGGTCAACCTGCAATTTGAAAAAAAAATAACATCAATTAATTTATTAATGACTACAGGTCCACTGAGGTGAGGTGACGCGAGGGGAGCGATAAAGGAGAGACGAGCGTATGGTTCAAGAGAAACTTTAATACTAACTTCACAATTATGCACACACAACATGTCTCTACTTATAATATACTAAAAATCTATACACCTCACAACACAGGAATACTGGTGGGCTACGTCTTCTTTGGCTGTGTCTTTTTGTCTTCTTTTGTACTCTTTTGGTGTGGTCGTCTACTTCTTTTTTTGTAAATTAAGGTTCACAAATGGTAGTCCACTTTCATGGCTTAACTGTCCATTGGTAGACCTTATCTCGTTGCAATAGGGTTCACGAATGGCCGGTTAGCTGCTATGGGGCTATTCATAAATTACGTCATCTATTTTTGACGATTTTTGACCCCCCCCCCCCCCCCCTAAAATCATCCAACCATCATAATTCGAATGACCCCCCCCCCCCCCCTATCAAATAAAATGATGTCATTTCTAAAAAAACCGGCCAAGTGCGTGTCGGGCCACGCGCAAGGTAGGGTTCCGTATCCGTAGTCGTCCACCCGTTACATTATGTGGACTATATGTTTTTGACAGAATTAACAACATTATCTAAGTTATCAATGGAAATTGTACGAAAGTTTGCTTTTGCAAAGTACATTTCTAAAGTTCGACTATTACTCGTTAACTAGTAATGTCTACTTAGCTGTGATAGTTTTCCTTTTAAATTCATCGTATATACTATTACCATGATTTTTTTCACATGCCTAGTAGCCACCGTTTAGCTGGAAGGGGGGGGGGGGGGGGGACACTTGACCATAACAAAAATTATCACTTCAAAGCTTAATATCACGCCAACCAATTGTTTAATCAAAAAATGCTTTTTGAAACCTTATAATATTTTTGAAAGAGCTATACAACGATACCCCACACGATGGGGTTTGAAAAAAAAAAAAAAATTGCACCACCACTTTACATGTATGGGGAGGTACCCTAAAAAAATTTTTTTTTTTTTTAATTTTATTCTACCGTTTTGTCGGCGTCATTGATATGTATCCTCATGCCAAATTACAGCTTTCTAGTACTAACGGTTACTGAGAAAAACGGGGGTCGGACGGACGGACGGACGGACATGGCGAAACTATAAGGGTTCCTTGTTTACTACGGAACCCTAGAAATGCGTTCTTAGCTTAATTTTTCAATAAAAAACTATTTAAAATGATTTAGTTATTATTATTTCTTTAAAGTTAAAACAATCAACAAAACAACAAATTAACAATCAACTCTAAATATCAAATAACAATTTTTATTAATTTAGTGTTTATAACAATTTATTGTTGATTCAAGTTTAGTAGGTAATTTTTTATAGCATTAACAGTTTATAGAAACACGAATTTCATTCCTTTTTTACTCATTAAAGCACTTTTTAAAGATGCGAGAGATGATGTCATCTTGGGATTGACCCCCCTCCCCTCCTACGTCATGCTACCATCATCCAATGTTATGACCCCCCCCCCCCCCCCCAAATTTGAAATGACGTAATTTATGAATAGCCCCTATGATGATTGTACTAACACTCACGGACTTTTGAGCCGTTTAGGGTTCACTTTATACTAGACACTCCATAGTTAAGCTATAACGAGTCCAGCCCCCTATACCACAAAACTTTACAAGTCTACAATTTGACAAAATTGTACAATTTTCCATATAAAAGGTTGACGAATTTGTCGAATTGTATGCTTATAAAGTTTTGTGGTACAGGCCCCAGTTATCCAGTATAAAGTGTACTCCAAATGGCTGAATAATCCGCGACCGTACAAAATGTATGAGCTCAACATAGTTTACCTTGGTTTCCTTGCGATGGTAAGATCCTTAGACGAGAAGCTATTGTTAACGCGAATTTCATTTGCCTTGGCGCCGTTTGAGGTTTGGGTTCGACCCAGCTGAGGTATTTTTTTTAACCTCAGCTCCAGGATATTTTTTTGTCGGTCACCTGTAGGCCAATAATAATCCGCGACCGTACATAATTTATGAGCTCAACATAGTTTACCTTGATGTGTGTGTCCGGGAAGGCTTCATCATCGCTCTCCGTATCCTCGTCAATATCTTCTAAAACTTGCTTCTCGCTTGGCTCGACTTTCTCTTTTTCCCAACTCGTCTCCTGTGACTTCTCTTCTTCGTCTTCCTCTTCTGGAAGCAAATAAGATCTTGTTTGATATTGCAGTGGATATTAACTTAACGTATAAAAGAACTTGTCACTCAGACACATTTCTATGGAACCTTATCCGGCACAACGATTTATGTACCTATGCTCTCTAAGGCTCTGGTCTCACCGCCGGCGATGAGCGAGAAGCGATTAGAGCTAGAAACTAGAAAAGAGTTGGCGCGCAGCGAGATGCGAGTGGTAGTTCCAATAGTTTTATCGCTCGGCTATAAGCGAGTGTTCGAATGCGACGGGTGATTACTCAGAAAATAACCACTGAGCGATGCTCGCTTTTATCGCTGCGATCAAGTCCTCGCCGGCAGTGTGAACAGCCAGCGATCAACTATAAATATATCTGTCACTTTTACTGCCACGAGATCTACATCTTTTGTTCGTTTCTTGAGCGAGAAAATCGCCGATAGCTAATCGCTTCCTCGCCCTTGGTGGGACCAGTGCCTAACAACCTGTGTATTAGAATAACTTTGTTTTCGTGTTAAAGGCCAAGGTTTATAAATGATGGACGCATCCTACCCATCACAATATAGAGTTAGACTCGTTTGACTTAACAGTCCTGGGGGCCGATTTTTGAGTGTCGAACGCTCGACGTTTCACTCGAGATCTGTCAAAATACTATTGGTATTAGAGTCGAGCGTTCGACATACAAAAACCGGCCCCCTGTTTCCCTGTCTTCCTGAAGACGGGACACACTAGAATCTTACCGTCTTCAGACACAGCGATCTCTTCATCTTGTTCGTCCTGGGTCACCGCCGTGATGGCCTCAGACACGACGGAAGCCGCATCAGACTCGTCTTCGGGAACTGTGGTTTTGCGCTCGCCTTTGTGACGCTCTATGCAACTGTCTTCCAGCTGAAAATGGAAATGTGATGTAAGTAATTTTAGTTACATTAATAGGCCAGTGAAATCTTACAAATAAAAAAGCTAAAATCGCAAAGCGAGATGTAAAGCTGCATTTTTGGTATGTTATTCGCACCCCTTTGGAGTATGAGTGACTACATTTTGCAAGCAAAAAAAAGTTGTGCTACCTGTATGATACGTGAAAAACTGCAAAATTTTCGGACGTTTTTCAGGTATTGTAGTTCAATTCAAAAACTATGGGTTTTTGACATTACTTGTCTATGGCATTTTTAAAGTACATTAAATTTGCAACAATTTGAGCCTACCTACAGCTCCGTATGTCTTATAGTTTTTGAGACATGATGTTTCAAAAATACTGCTTTATTGAGTTTTGCCTATAGTGCGTGTTGTTATGGGTTTCCGTCGAACAAACACTTCACCACCGGCCACCAGCGCCGGCTTTTAGTATGTTATCAGGCATATCTCCTGGACCCCGAAACTGCCGGGAGACAATCTCTCCAAGGTCGCTCTCCCGAGTAATGACGTCATGAAAATTGCCGCCGAAACGTTTGGAAAAGTGGCAATCACACCCAACCTATGCAACATACATACACGTGTATGGTATCAAATGAAAGCTGAATAAATATGCCATATCATGTCTAACAATATACTAAAACGCTTGAGCTGGTTCATGGAAAATAGGCGTTTCATCATTTTTTTATCTTATATGGAAAAATGGCTCCGCGCTGTTGGGTTTTTCAGCATTTCTCTCACAGTTTTGGTCATATCCAGAAACAATAAATAGTTATGTAAAGCTGACATACTAGTTACTATTTATGTGCAACATAATTCTCGGGTACCTGTTCTAGTTATTCTGTTAAATCTGGAAACCCGGAAATGTTTTCCTTACTTTTTTATTATTTTGCTTATAGTTTTGAATTGTCTCAATGTATTTAGGTATACGTATTGAAACTTAATTTAGGTATACGTTATGGCATGTTTATTCAGCTTTCATTTGATACCATACACGTGTATGTATGTTGCATAGGTTGGGTGTGATTGCCACTTTTCCAAACGTTTCGGCGGCAATTTTCATGACGTCATTACTCGGGAGAGCGACCTTGGAGAGATTGTCTCCCGGCATTTTTGGGGTCCAGGAGATATGCCTGATAACATACTAAAAGCCGGCGCTGGTGGCCGGTGGTGAAGTGTTTGTTCGACGGAAACCCGTAACAACACGCACTATAGGCAAAACTCAATAAAGCAGTATTTTTGAAACATCATGTCTCAAAAACCATAAGACATACGGAGCTGTGGGTAGGTTCAAATTGTTGCAAATTTAATGTACTTTAAAAATGCCATAGACAAGTAATGTCAAAAACCCATAGGTTTTGAATTGAACTACAATACCTGAAAAAAGTCCGAAAATTTTGCAGTTTTTCACGTATCATACAGGTAGCACAACTTTTTTTTGCTTGCAAAATGTAGTCACACATACTCCTAAGGGGTGCGAATAACATACCAAAAATGCAGCTTTACATCTCGCTTTGCGATTTTAATGTACAATTTCACTGCTGTATAAGTGCCAGTTGCACCAACGTACGAACACAGACCGGTCATCGTCAAATATGGCGCCGGCAGCTGTCATCCCATAGAAACTTGACAAACTTTCTATACAATCAGATTTGACGAACACCGCTTACGACTTACGACGTACCCAGCCTTAGTCATAAAATTTTGTCACTTTTACATGTTGTTCAGTATGTCTGCCATATAAAATGTCCTCGCATTTTTTCAAAGGTTGCTGGAAGAGATCCCTTATAGGGATAAGTTCGCCTTTGTACAAATGTCTACTATTAAGTTTGGTTTTTCTATTATGTACTTGATTTGTGCAATAAAGTGTTTACTACTACTACTACTATCATCGAAGTGGTAGTTGACTTAAGACCACGTTATTCGAAATCATAGTATTTTTCATTCAATTTTAAACCATTAAATACTCACTTTATTGATGGGATATTTAGATATGTTATAGTTTAAGAGTCGGTCTAGTGTATTTTAAGGCTGAAAACACGATATTTGAAACTTCGCTCGATGATCTCACATCGCAAAAACAGATAAATTTTGATCTTATTGTGAGTCGTATATAAAATATATCCAACTCAGACCCGAGTAAAATATATCAATAGATAGGAAACGAAGTGAAGAAGTGTATTTTACGGCTAATTTTTTTTTAAATGTTTTTATATTTAACAAAACTCAAAAATATCAGAAAAGCAAACTGCGCGCTCCATTTTAGTAGACAGATGGCCGTTGGGCCTCGAGCTGGACGGACGTCTGTCGCACTTTTTGCAGTTTGACATTTATAAAAATCGCATATTTAATACCAGTAACTAGATGATATTATCATTTTCAGGGTAAATTACTGGTGAGTCATATCGACGAATAAACATTTAAAATAGTTTTCCTGGTACTTTTACAATTCGAGATAGTGGAAAACATAAACTGTGCCTAATAAAGCTTATCATTATATGATTTTTTTCCTTTTTAAACCCTCTCTTATTACAAAAGGTTTCATTGAGTATTTTTAGAATGTGGAATTTTTTTCCATTATACGGGTCACACTCCTTCATATAGCATATTGTATATTTTATGTCTATGTGTGAGTATATTCATAGCGCCTGACACATAGTTTGACATCTGACATTAGCAAATTAAATTCAAGCTTGGTATTTCAAATACAATATTTTAAATTATTAAATATATTGAGCTTCGTATTGTAACAAAATAAATATGCCCAAACGGACCGTAATCCTGCCAAAGTTTTGACGCTATTCGACTTCAATTTGCTCTGCAGTTCAATGTAAAGCAGAATGACATCAGTATTACGATGAAAGTGATATTATTGCATTGTGTAATTATTCCAATATATCAACGTAAACGATAAAAAAAGAATAATACAAATTTAAATGAAAAGATGCCTCGGATAATATCTGAAATAGAAAGGGCCCAAAGCTCTGAGGAATTCTGGCCGCTTACGGCTAGTATGTGGGGGAGGATATCTGGTGACGGCGTCGCGGTCTCAGATCTATGATCAGCGGCTTCGGTGAACTTCACTTCATAGCCACATCATGCGCAAATGTTTACCCACTTGCTTGCTTTGTATTTTGAGTTGAACTCTATATTCCCTAGAAAATAAGGGTTATGCCTGGCAACCAGAGTTGCCAAAAGCAAGTGACTGGTTACGTGAATTTACTGGACGAAGTGATGCTGCAAATTGTTCTACTGACTTTCCTGACTTTATTCAAGATAATTGCCCCATACAGCACGGGTCACTTGGGAATGGTTTACTCTACAGCTACATCCAGGCATAAATGTAATAATGTAATGCCATCGCCTGAAATTTGAACCCAATTGAGAATCTTTGGGGTTTAATGGTTCAACAGTGGGATCATCGCCATGAAAGAACCAAAGAAGCAATTCAAGCAATAGATACTGCAATGAAATATGGGAGGAAATGCGGGGAACTGACATAATTATCAACGTCTTCTCAGCTTATTGAGAGACAGGCTACAAATTGTTATAGACGCACTGTGGTTGCACGCATTATAATCCCTCAGTCTTATGTTTTATGTTTATAATAAATTATATAATAAATCTTGAATTTTATTTAAGATGGATTTATGAACCGTACTGTCTTCTCGAAGATCTCACGGTTCGAAATAAAGGCCATACGATAAATAAAGAATAATAAAGAACTAATAAATAAAGCTGTAAGCTTTTTTATTAGCAGGGCAAAATATTTATGTTGAATCTTTTTCTAAATAAATAAAAAAAGTACAAAATATTTATTTACCAAAATAACGCTCAATAATTATTTATGCTCTAAAAATTACGGTTGTTTAAAAAAGCACAAAAAAACACTTGCTCTTGCCTGAGATTCGAACCTGTGACCTGTGCTTTAGAGAGCAAGCGATTACTAATTACACCACAATGTACTTGGCTTAGTGGTTGAAATTAAGCTACTTATTTGTGGCTTGCAACTTTGACTTTTTGTGTCGAGTCGTGATAAAATTTAGCCCTTATTTAGTTAAGTGAAATCTGTCAAAACTGCGCAACAGAGACAGAGATATGCAATGACAGTGCAATGACAAGTCTACACTCTTTTGCGTGAATGTCATAACAATCTGTTCTAAATTTAAATGGTTGACAACCTAATTATCACGTGCGCCACTCTGGCTTATTCTGGTTAATTTGACAAAGAAGGTCTGTCACATATTCAAATTCTAAGTTACAGCAATCATTAAAAAAAACGAGGTCAGTGACCTGTCACAGTAAAGTGAGATAGTGTGTGTAAAATGTAATTGTGTTTGTTACTGGGGAGAATTACGATAATGTTGCGCCGCCTAGCGGATTTTTTGTGTCGCGTTTGTAGTTTCGCTGCAATAAGAAAGCCTTAATACAATATTATACAGAAAGGCCAAGTCATTCCATATATTAAAAAAAATAAAGTAATGCCTATGCAATTCGGTGGAAATCTAGTTCTGTGAACACCCCCCCGGTACTACAGTGTAAAATGAAACCGACTTGGTTTAACATTACACATCAAAACTTTTTTCTCAAAAATGGCCCGCAAACTGGACTTTAGTCCCTACATATTGGAAGGTAAAGTGTATTAGAGGAGGAACAGAATTGGAAAAGGCGTCTCTAAACAATGCAAGCGGCAAGTCATGTAACAGTTGGGGTGACAACGTTATCAGAGGGTTTGGACCCTGCAGAATACGGATCTGCCTGTCGCCATCTCGAAATTTGAGCCGGAAGTACGGTATACCGGAAAAGGTGCAGCCCATACAAAAAATTTCGTAGTACATTTAGTAAATTGTTGCTCTGGTACTCTAAAAGAGGTCCGATGGATATGTTTTTTTGGTATGTTGTGAAGGACAATATTAGCCATGGTAACCTAAAAATTTCGGCCCTCCAGCTCCATAACTTTGGCCGCCATCTTGGAAATAGTGTCATTTTTTTCAGTTCTTTGCTTTTACTGTCGTCAAAGTTCATTCCAGTGCTAAACATAGTTCTACAATATTGTAGAATACAAAATTTGCTAAAACTTTTGGGTACAAAGATTTTTTCCATGACCCCTAGGGACGAAGATATGACAGGATATATCATTAAAAATTGCCACTTTTTTCTAGTTTTCCGTTCATGTTTACATTTTAAGTGCATTCTAGCACTAACTATAGTTCGGCAATATTGTAGATCACGAAATTTGCTACAACTTTTGTATTGAAATACTTTTTCCACGACCATTAGGAAAGAAGATATGAAGTCATCTATGGAGTAGCACCGTTGAAATTTGCTACTTTTGCAGTTTTCTTCTCATATTTAGGTTTGAGTGCATTTAATCGCAATCTGTAGGGGATCTATGATGGTCGAGTGATAGCGGGATAGACGACAAGATAAAGCATCTGTCACTTTCCGATCTGTACCACTTCAATCCCTCAGAAGACAAAATCGTCTGTTTCCACGATACCTAGAAGATCGTAGGTACTTTGAATTTGCATATCATTTTGTCTTCTATAATATTGCTGACCGAGAAATGCACTAAAACGAAAATATGTGAAGAAAACTGGAAAAGTAGTAAATATCGACGGTAGTACCCCATAGGTGACATCGTATCTTCTTTCCTGATGATCGTGGAAAAAATATTTCAATACAAAAGTTGTAGTCAATTTTGTAATCTACAATATTGCTGAACTATAGTTAACGCTAAAATGCACTTTAAACGTAAACATGAGAGGAAAACTAGAAAAAAGTGGTAATTTATAATGATATCTCCTGTCATATCTTCGTCCCTAGGGGTCATGGAAAAAATCTTTGTACCCAAAAGTTTCAGCAAATTTTGTGTTTTACAATATTGCCAAACCATGTTTAGCACTAAAATGAACTATAACGACAGTACAAGCAAAAAACTGAAAAAAGTGACAGATTTTCCAAGATGGCCGAGAAAGACGTGGAGCTGGAGTGTCAAAAATTTCGGGATACGATGACAAATATTGTTATTTACGGCATATCAAAAATCCATAACAATTGGACCATAGTTAGGGTACCGGAACAACGATTTACCAAATGTACAACGAAAAAATTTGTATGGGCTGCACCTTTTCCGATATAACATTCTTCCGGCTCAAATTTGGGGATGGAGACAGGCAGATCCGTATTCTGCAGGGTCTAAACCCTCTGATTACGTTGTCACCCCAACTGTTACACGATTTGCTTCTTGTATTCTACTTCTTCAAAAATGGGCCTACTCTATATAGTTTAAGGTCAGATCCAAATTAAAAAGTAAAAAACATTGCAGGCCCGCCTGCACGCCTGCAATGTCACATATAAATTCCTTTATTTGTAGAGTTATAAACTTTTTAAAAAGTAGAAACTGTCATATAAAAGGAGGCACAGGTCGTATTCTGCCAATTCAGCTCGTATTTTTCTGTTGGAAACGCAACGTTTTTTTATGTGTCTCGAATAATTTGCGTTTTTCAGTGGAAAAATACACTTGTGACTGTGTTAAAAATAAATAAACGGCGGGAAAGCATGATGTTTTTGACTTTTTAAGGTTATGTTTATCAAATCTTGTTCAAATTTTGTATTATAATCCCCATTTTTGAGAAAAGCACTATATTAGCCTCGGCCGGAATGGCAATTGCAGGCTTCGTATTATAATTAAACGGACTCGCAAGCTCGTCCGTTTAAACAAATACTCAGCCTGCCATTGCTTCCTTCCCGGCCACGGCAATAATGTACTATTATTGTAGAAGAAGTATGTTGCGAGACTTGCATATTTTTACATGTAACGCTTTTGATGGTAAAACTTACCCGGAACAGAAAGCTGAAGCCCAGCTGCAGGTGCTGCGGCAACAGGTAGTTCTTCTTGCCCCGGATCATGAAGGAACCAGTGGTGAGGTACTCTCCCGTGGGCGCCGACTTGGACACTTGGTGCGCGTGCACCCACCACGCGCTCGTCAGCACCTTGGCTTCCCAGGCCACACTGTACGGAACATTAGGAAGTTAAGAGCAGACTTTCAGTGAGTTCAAAACCTAACGGCTTATGTACTAAATATCATTCAGGTTTGGAATTCCCTGTCGGTATCTGTATTTCCGAGCTCATGTAACCTGCACCGCTTTAAGCCACGAGTGAATAGACATTTTCTGGGTGAGCTCGTTCATTATCGGACTCATCTTTTACTCTCTGGCGAGTATTGGCCAAGAGCAATCCCATTTTTAATTAAAAAAAAACATACTATAGGGATGATGACTTAAAAAAATTGTATTACTTCAATAGAAAGAAGACATAAAACTATGCCAAATAGTGAAAATCCTATTCAAATATCTCAAAAAATTACGAAGCTACAACGGTTAGAATGTTCGTAGTCAGAGAGAGAAAGTGCGCCATAGTAAATGACGATTGTTCAATACAAAGGTGCGTTTTGCGGAAAAGCGACAGAAAATACCCACTCTTAAAACTTTGAAGACTTATAATTTCGTAATTATTTATTTTTTCGAATTTCTTTTTTCGCCATTTGATTGAGAATTTGAGCCTTTATGTAAAAAATTTGGATTTATTGATTTTCTTTTATAGCGTCGTCATCCCTATTGTAATTTATAATGTTATCTTATTATGAAATAAATGCATTCATACATTTTATATTGAACGTGGACTCAGCATGTTGGGCCAACGCGTAGATCTACTTGGCTCTATTTTGGTAGTTTTGGCCGATAGTTTATTTTGGGCCAACATGTTGGCCAACTACCTTGGCCCAGGGACTCAACTCACAGGGAAAGACCTTGTTGAGATTAGATTGGTTTCCTTGCGATGGTAAGATGTTATCCTTAGACGAGAAGCTATTGTTAACGCGAATTTGATTTTCGCCTTGGCGCCGTTTGAGGAGGAGGGTTCGACCCAGCTGAGGTTTTTTTTTTAACCTCAGCGGATGCCTTTGGCTTGAGTTGAGTCCCTTAGCCCTACTCCAGGATACTTTTTTGTCGGTCACCTGTAGGCCACCGCGGCCTGGCCCGCCTCCGCCAGTGTCTTGGGCGGCACGGGCCCGCCCGGGTTCTTGATGATGACTGAAGAGGCGCCCGACACCTCCGCGTGGACGTACACGTCTGCGGAGCGCATGTACCGCTTCACTAGTAGCTCGTTCTGCTGCTGGTCGCGACCGCCGATCACCTGCGGTACATACAAGTGTCATTATTTTCAAATTACTTACTTACTTACTCCGCAGGCTCAGGGACCCAAAGTGTGTCTTGGCCTCCAATACGAGTACACGCCATTGATCCCGGTCTTGTACTAGACTAGATCTTTCCACGACTCACAGCGCCGGCCCTAGCCCTAGATCCGGGTGGGGCGAGATGGTCTTTGGGCGCCTTTTGGTTTAAAATTTTTCGACGTTGCCAGTTTGCCGCTTCTGGACATCCCGCGCCTGGGGCGGCCACCCCATCCGCCCCACCCTTGGGCCGGCCCTGACGACTCAGCTTGAAGCTCACGTATTCCTTCACAACGTCAGCCCAGCGGTATCTGGGGCGACCGACCGGCCGTCTCCCTGTCGGTTTACCCTGGTAGGCTCTTTTGACAGCACGGTCATCACCCATTCGTTCCAGATGACGGAGCCAGCGAAGTCGGTGCGCTTTCGTTACTCCCATGATATTCGGTTCCGCGACAGGATCTCCAACTTCGGCATTCCTCCGTATTCTCCAACTGCCATCCGGTCTCCGAATTGGGCCGAAGATTTTACGGAGGATTTTCCTTTCAGCCACCAACAGCTTATTCTCCTCTTTAAGTGTTATTTTCAAATTAAAGGGATAAATGAAATCGGAACAATCACTCTCCGTGGAGTTGAGGAAGAGTTGGGCTCTCTGGGGATGAACTGGGAAGAATTAACCCAAATTGCGCAAGACGAGAAGAGAAGAAGAGTTAATTCGAGGCCTGTACCCCAGCAGCTGTAACCATGGAAGTCCAGAACATGGCCTATCTCATGTATGTCACACTTACGGCACCAGGACGGTATCTGCGGGCAAGTATGATATACCAAGGGTAACCGACTATTATGGTGATAGATGCCTGCGGAAACGCCTACCCTACATTTTAAACTGTGTGCCAGCAGATATCAGACTGGAGGCCAATAGGGCAATATTTAAAAGAAAATTGTTCAAGTATTTTATAGATACATAATAATAGTTATATATGTGAATTTATAGTTACCGAAGAGACTCAGATCCCACAGTCAAACTGTGCAAACCGCTTTGTGGGACAGACGTTATTTGTAAGATTGTACTCTTTTATAATAATAAATAATAATCGGTGTATCCCATGCAATTCATTAAATTGTCAAAAGGGCCTCTACGTGTTGGCTATGTGGTACTCGATGGTACTTCGGTACCTCGTGAACTCACCAAGTAATTATCCGATGATATAAACCAGAAGAACTTCTCGAACCAGTACGTCTTCCTGGCTTTGCTGATGCTGCTGATGGTCTGCGCCTCCTTGAGGGTCTGTTTGGTTCTCCGCTCAGCGCTCTTCAGCGCTTTGTCCGCCGATTCCAGGGTCTTCTGTTGCTTTTTTGCAGCGTTGCGTTTCATGTCGTAGTATCTGAAGAGACAACGGTAATAGTAGATTGTGTCACAAGGCAGCAAAATAACATATTGACGGCGTGGGTGGTGTATTGAATGAGTGAAGCGAAAGATTCCACAATAGGTATAAATATTTTTTCCACCATTTGCCACACACTGCTTTTCATACTTCCTGTGAGGCCCGCTGTTAAAAACATGAAATTTCTTTCAAATAATTTTGCTACCGAGTGGCACACTGCTTTTCACAGCTTAAAAAAATCTTAAATGAGGGGAGAAAAGTACGACTTTGATCCCTTCTTCAATGGCAACAATGACTCTTTTCCTGAATTTTTTAAGTAAAGTGTGGTCGATGCAACCCGTCCTATGTTTGTAAGCCTGAGTAACTTACTTCCTAGCGTTAGCGAAGGCGGTCAGAGACAGGTACTTACTTCCTACCGTTGGCGAAGGCGGTCAGAGACAGGTACTTACTTTCTAGCGATGTCGAAGATGGTCAGAGGCGGGTACTTACTTCCTAGCGTTAGCGAAGGCGGTCAGAGACAGGTACTTACTTCCTAGCGTTGGCGAAGGCGGTCAGAGACAGGTACTTACTTCCTACCGTTGGCGAAGGCGGTCAGAGACAGGTACTTACATCCTAGCGTTGGCGAAGGCGGTCAGAGACAGGTACTTACTTCCTAGCGTTAGCGAAGGCGGTCAGAGACAGGTACTTACTTCCTAACGTTGGCGAAGGCGGTCAGAGACAGGTACTTACTTCCTACCGTTGGCGAAGGCGGTCAGAGACAGGTACTTACTTTCTAGCGTTGGCGAAGGTGGTCAGAGACGGGTACTTACTTCCTAGCGTTAGCGAAGGCGGTCAGAGACAGGTACTTACTTCCTACCGTTGGCGAAGGCGGTCAGAGACAGGTACTTACTTTCTAGCGTTGGCGAAGGTGGTCAGAGACGGGTACTTACTTCCTAGCGTTAGCGAAGGCGGTCAGAGACAGGTACTTACTTCCTACTGTTGGCGAAGGCGGTCAGAGACAGGTACTTACTTTCTAGCGTTGGCGAAGGTGGTCAGAGACGGGTACTTGTTTCCTAGCGTTAGCGAAGGCGGTCAGAGACAGGTACTTACTTTCTAGCGTTGGCGAAGGCGGTCAGAGACAGGTCGATGTCCACACACATGGGCGGAAGGTCCTCTTCGTATGGGTCGGATAGCTGTAGGGTTATGTGGTTCGTGCTGAGCTTGAGGTGCTTGATACAGGACGCGACCGGGTCATCATTCTCTTGCGCCGTCTTTACGAGATGCTGTATGTCGTCCCAGGACATCTGTTTAATGATGGGTGGGGTTATGATTCTTGTTTTCGAAATGGACTCATGTCATGAGTTACTGAGGTTTGCAGTAGTGCCAGCTCTCTAAAAAACTACTTTCTAAAACTCACATACTTGATTTTACTTTATCTCCGTATCTCCCGTGTAAGCTTCCGTGTAGTTCTTATAAAAATGAATAAATAAATATTTGTGGACAATCTTACACAAATCAACCTAGTCCGAAACCAAGCAAAGCTTGTACCTACTATGGGGTCTTATTTACAAAACTTACTTATTAATATTTTTTCATTTTTAAAACGATAAGTGATTAGTTTTTGGCGCGTGGTACTTTAAAACGAAACTATTAAAGGATTTGCCACCGGAGGGCCGACCTCAAACCGAAAACGAGATATCTGCTTTAGTAGGTGTGAATCCCCATATAAATGGATCTTGGGAGTTACAAGTCATGATAAAGTTTGGCCTCACGATGGAAACTGTTCCTTAGGCTACTTGTAACTTATACTGAGAGAGGCCAAAAAATCCACGCAAAAAATTCAAAATGGCGGCTATTTTAGTTTCCAATTTTTTTTATTTTTTTTAGAACTCAAAAATGCTTCGTGCTACACAAAAACTTTGTATGAGAATTATGTTTTGCATAAATTTATCTATAACTTTGGTTATTATCATTGTCTCGATATATCTAATAGTTCATGAGAAAAATGGTGTTCAATATTGCGTTTCTTGTTAAAACACTGTTAGTCAAAAGGCTTAGCAAAATCAAACTGCATCGTATGCAGAAATCAATCCATTTTCTCCAGTGATACTAGGAACCAATATAAAGGATTTCATCCGGCGAAATGAAAATTTCATCGACGGGAATTCAAAATGGCGGTCATTTACCAAAGGGGGAGCCGCATTTTTTAAAAAGTGTATAATTTCAAAACGGCATCTGCTATTTAAGTAATATGGGTATCAATGGATTGGTATTGACACCATTAATTAAAATAAGAAAAATACCATATAAAAAATTAAAGATGGCGGCTACCTATAACAAAATTGTAAAATTTTCATTCTTCTTTTTTTCGTTATATTAAAAATAACAACTAAATGTCCAATGATATAGTCAATTTATATATTTACATAAATTCTCATAGTATTATCTACGCGACAAAACAAAAATTATGACAATCCGTCGATTAGTTTTTGAACTATATGAATTACAAACGAGCCTCGGCGAGTGTGTCATAGTAGTTATGGAAACAAACTGCACTTTTGTAATGAAAGCAAGTCGCTTTTGCACAATGGTATTAGTGAAGAGACCAAACTTGATTATTTTTTCGATAATATCTAATTTTCACCCGTCAGTAACCGAGACTACGCCACTTCGAAATTATAAGTCTAAAACGTTCTACTAAGTTAAAAGGTGGCCAGATTTGGACAATAAATGTGGCAATCGATACAGGAAAATGTTGTTCAACATAAAAAATAACGCTGTGATTTTATTTAAAATAACTTAAGAAAAAAAAACTTTTTTTGCAATAAACTTTTGATATTCATACCCTATAAGTACTTATATTCATAACTTATATATTTTTTGAACCTTAAAAGAATATTTTTTTCCAAAAACAATCACACTACCGAAAGTTTCCCCAATATAAAAAAAAACAACTATGAGAGTTATAATCCATGATAAAGTGTAAGTAATATAATATATTTGTATCACGGGTGGTAAGGGTTCCCGCAACCGACGAGATTGTATGAGGAGATATTGTATGGATGTGACTGCAGCAAGAGATGTATGTAAGGACCGGTACTTGGCGTTCTTTGGTCGCTGCCTACCCCAATGGGATACGGTCGTGAGTATATGATGTGTGTAAGTATGTATGTATAGTAAGGGTTATTACAACTCAAGTCAATAAAAGTAATTCCGTTACACTTTCGTTAGTAATAACCTCCTTACCTCCCTAAATGCACAATGTACTATATATTAAAATGTTCTTAAACGCAGAAAAAACAAAGTGTAGGATTTTACTGAGTATACATATTAAAAAAATAAAAATAAAATAAAAAGTTTATTGCTAAACACAGTAAAAAAAAAAATTCTTAAATTTTGTAACAAAAAGCGTATTTTTTTTTAAGTTGAACAACATTTTTCTCTATCGATTGCCACATTTATTGTCCAAATCTGGCCACCTTTTAACTTAGTAGAACGTTTTAGACTTATAATTTCGAAGTGGCGTAGTCTCGGTTACTGACGGGTGAAAATTAGATATTATCGTAAAAATAATCAAGTTTGGTCTCTTCACTAATTCCATTGTGCAAAAGCGACTTGCTTTCATTACAAAAGTGTAGTTTGTTTCTATAACTACTATGACACAGTCGCCGAGGCTCGTTTGTAATTCGTATAGTTCAAAAACTAATCGACGGATTGTCATAATTTTTGTTTTGTCGCGTAGATAATACTATGAGAATTTATGTAAATATATAAATTGACTATATCATTGGACATTTAGTTGTTATTTTTAATATAACGGAAAAAAGAAGAATGAAAATTTTACAATTTTGTTATAGGTGGCCGCCATCTTTAATTTTTTACATGGTATTTTTCTTATTTTAATTAATGGTGTCAATACCAATCGATTGATACCCATAATACTTAAATAGCAGATGCCGTTTTGAAATTATACACTTTTTAAAAAATGCGGCTCCCCCTTTGGTAAATGACCGCCATTTTGAATTCCCGTCGATGAAATTTTCATTTCGCCGGATGAAATCCTTTATATTGGTTCCTAGTATCACTGGAGAAAATGGATTGATTTCTGCATACGATGCAGTTTGATTTTGCTAAGCCTTTTGACTAACAGTGTTTTAACAAGAAACGCAATATTGAACACCATTTTTCTCATGAACTATTAGATAAATCGAGAAAATGATAATAACCAAAGTTATAGATAAATTTATGCAAAACATAATTCTCATACAAAGTTTTTGTGTAGCACGAAGCATTTTTGAGTTCTAAAAAAAAATAAAAAAATTTGGAAACTAAAATAGCCGCCATTTTGAATTTTTTGCGTGGATTTTTTGGCCTCGCTCAGTATAAGTTACAAGTAGCCTAAGGAACAGTTTCCATCGTGAGGCCAAACTTTATCATGACTTGTAACTCCCACTTAAGGATTCATACCTACTACTTCTCTGTCGCACTATTTTATTCGAGAGAAATATCTCCTACTAGTTTCTAGCGTGAGACGTAACCTAGTATTTTGTGTGAGTGTGTGAGCATCTCATTTATTCTTATTTTTCTCCTACTTAGTTTCCGGTACGCGGCTGGTCCTCTGTTAAGATTAGGTATTTGTCTAATGTGTCAATCAATGTTACTATTCGAATTCTTTTACTATCTTGTATACTACCCATTTACTGTAAATTCATTTGTAACACTCAGACATCTAAAAGAGCCCTTGAGGCCTACTTGCAGATTAAATATTTGATTATGATTGATTTTTTTGTAATTTAGTGTTATTTCATGTAATTCAGCATTACCTGTACTGTATAATCCGGTTTTTGTTTTGTAAATGAGCTCTGGCTCGCCATGCTGGAGTTAACAACGGGGATGGCAGAATAACAGCGTCTGTCAGCCTAAGTCCCTATTAAGACCATCTTGGTCTTTCGGCCTTGTGGGCGCAGGCACAAGCTGAGCCATCTTCCCTTTCAGCTATTTGTATTGTACTACATTTTACGTTGTTACCATAATTGTATGCGGGATTTATATCATGTCATGTACCAATGCAACTTAGTTGAATTAATGTCTTTATTATTATTATTTTGATTTTAGATTACGAAGCCTATAGGTACTAAAAGTCACCTGGTTGGCAATAGCAGCTTGTACGGCGAGCCGAGCTTGCTCGACGAGCGGCTCGTTGCGCGAGATCAGCTCGGCGGCCTGTCGGTCCGTCACCTGCAGCTCTTCCAGCTCGTTCACTCGCTTCTCGTGGTCTTTACGGACGTTTTGGAGCTTCTTCATCGCTTCTCGCTCTACTTGGATAGTCTAGAAAGAGATGACAATGTAATAATATTCTTGTTAGATAGTTGTAATGCAGTTCTTTGCAGGAGCTAAGGCGGAATCCGACTATACACCTCTACCCCCCCAATTTCTTTTTTTTTTATACTACGATGGTGGCAAACAAGCATACGGTCCACCTAATGGTAAGCGGACACCGCAGCCTATAGACGCTCGCAACTCCAAAGGCGTGCGCGTTGCCGACCCTTTATAAAATTTGAGGGTGCACTGTGTTGACAGCAGAAGGGACCAGTTTAGCTCCCTCACTCTCAACACAGTGCAACCTCGGGAGCTCTGGCAACCTCGCTCACCTCCAGGAACACAACACTACATACCTGAGTATATAATGTTATTATGGCTGTGCAATGCGGAGGAGGTACTTCCCCAGTTGGGCTGCTCCAAATTCGAGCAAGATGACATTTTGCTGTGCCCTACCTCTTAGACATATACCTTCTTACCCATATACGTCGACACATCCCAAAAAATATGTAAAAATAGGATGCTTAAAATTCGGTCAAAAAGGTGAATCATTAATAGGGCAAAAAAACGTTAGAACATATGATCAGTATGACAAACTATATGCGGGAATACAAAATAGGAAAAAACTTTAGGGATTCCAATATAGAATAGACCAGTTTCGGGTGCTCTTCCTTCTGTGGCATGCAACCCTAGTACACGCCTTACCTTCAAATCAATCTTCTGTCCCTCCAACGCCGAGAAAAACTCATCGACGGCTCTATCAAACGTGTCATACTCGGCATAAGGCTGTGCCTTGTGCTGTGCGTACAGCATTGGATGGAACTCGACGTTCGTGAGGAAGAAAGCGCCATCGCCTTGCTGTGGGCGCTCTTCCTTCTTCTGAGTTATGAAGCCCTGGTACCAAACAATTAGAAATTGGAGATTTACTTGTTTTTTTACCAGTTTTTCAGTGAATATAGTACATTACTTACCAAGGGCGATAAAACAAAGAATGTCTCAGATCGCAGGTATTTTACGCCCGAGCCGAAGGCAAGGGCGATAAATATGCGATCTGAGGCTTTCTTTATTATCGCCCGTGGTAAGTACAATATTTTATGTCACCCCCTGGCCAGGAAGTGGGTTTTTTCGCGCGCGGAGCGTGCGATAATGGCCACTTTATGGTCAGGTGTGACATAAAATAATGTTTTGGCTTAGATTCGTCAATAGTGTCGGTGGCCATCAGCTTCACTAACAAATGGCCAGAATAACTACTGGTATCCCATTAGAGAATTTGACTTTTTATTTACCTACTGAACCAGTTGCATTTAAAATCGATAATTTGAGCTCCGAGCGGTCTTCAATTTCAAGTCAACATTGGAAAACAATGGCTGCCATTTTGAACTTTTTTATTTATGGTACATACTTACACTTGCGTAATGTGATAAAGGGCTTCCAGCTCCCACGTTACTATTTTTTCTAGTTAAAGTGACACACAAAGGTCCAATTCAAACCAATATATCTTAATACAAATGACACAAGGATTCGTTTTGTTTAACATACTTTTGACACTTCCTGTCTGGCCGTTTCCATTAATCCGTCAGCCATTTTCACGGCTGCAACCAATTTATCGAGGTCGCGTTCTATACAGAAACCCTTCCCAGGCTCTGTGCTGATCTTCATGTTGCCCGTCAGACCATTTTCTAAGAGAACATGGTCGATTATCGCAGGACCATATTCTGTGTTGACAAAAATATTGTGTTTTAATAGAGATACATGATACCTGCGTCATTATCAAAAAAAGCGTTTATTTCAGACCATAGATCCATATTAGTGAGTTATTAATGAGTGAGTGAGTTATATTATTGTCCAGTCCAGGACTGGACATATGATGCGGTCTAAAAAGGAGAAATGGACCCGGGAAGTCACAGAGTGGTACCCACGGAACGAGAAAAGAAATAGAGGTAGACCACATAAAAGATGGGAGGATGACTTCCCAAAAAATTGGAGAAGACTCTCGAAAAACTGAGAAGAGTGGCGCAGCCTGGAGGAGGCCTACGTCAAAGACAGCTTGATCAAATAAAATATATTAGCAAAAACAAATATAAGCACACAAACAAATGTTAGTCAAGAATAAAGGCTATTTTTATTTTATTTTTATTTAACAATATTATTACCACACTATGTTAATTTACTTTAGCCACGTACAAATTTTATTTAGTTACATTCCAAAGTATGACCACAGATTCCTAGTAAGTGTATGTGGTCATATTTGCATGTGTTTTCATCCAACTATTGATTAGGGCATTTATTTCAAATCCCTTTCGTGGTCACTATTTTGTCGAAGTGGACATAAAGATTTAAATGACGTTTTCGGTTATTTGGTTAAATCAACTTTTCTTTGTTGTTATTCTGTCCAGTCAGAGGGGAGACAACAGTAACCGAGTTTCTTAGAAAAATGTTTCACGCATGCTCAAGACATCACCCATGACCAAATGGTCATATGAATTTCACTCTAACAAAACAATGGATTCTGATTGTTCATTAATTGGGTAACGCCACGAAGCGTTTCAACCGCACCTTCACGTGCGTAACAAAATTTTGATGCATTTGTCATCACACCAATGAATAATGCAAGCAAGCGTAATGCCCCGGCCAGACGCTCGTCGAATGGCGAGGGACGTCGTGTGGCCACGTTACTCGTCATTCGAGTTTCTTTCGGCGTTTCTTCTCGGCAGTGGCCTCTGTGAAACGCTAGTAGGGTTTGACTTGTAAAAGTGCCATTGCGGCCTACTTACAGAATAAAGTTCTTTTATTCATTTTATTCGCCTCGCCATGTCCGCCGTGTGGCCAGAGCATATATGGTGTTTAATATTCGCGGCAACGCGAGTAGCAACGCGAGCGGCAGCGTGTGGCCGAAGTATAAGCTCCTAATACATACCTGCGTACTTTTGTCAACATACCTAGATTAGGGTTGAGTATTTTCTTAAGATTATCTCCAGGTTTACTATTGGCCAGGATTTTCTTCAAGGCCTCTGCATCTGGCGGGTCAAAGTTAGACTTTGCTCTGTCTAAGGGGTACTTTTCTTTTACTGCAAACCTGAACAAAAATTGTTGAGACATTGTTGCTAGTGTGTTCAACCTGAGAATTTACAGCAATATTTTTGGTTTAAATTATGTTGGTTCCCTACCTGACTTTATCACCCTCTACATGTGGCCGTAACACATTGAGTATTGTCCACTCGTGGTCTGTAAGCACTATGTTGCCTCGGTCATACAGCTCTAATATAACATGGTAGGCAGCCTCGCCGCTGCCAAACTGCAGGTCTATGACACGGTCAATACCAAGTTGTGTCAGCTTCTCCAAGCGCTTGTTTTTAAGGTGTTTACGGAGCTGCCAAAAAAATACAGAATAGAATCATTAGTTATTAAATAAAATAAAAAGAAATAAAAATAGCCTTTATTTCTACTATTACAACTGCTTACATAGTACTATATTTATCATTTAACAAGGTTTATTCGGGTAACAGTAGTCACCCCTTGGCGTAGGCCTCCCCCAAATTCTTCCACAGTGTTCTATCACGAGCCTTACGCATCCAATCGACACCAGTTATTTCAGTAAAGATATCCCTCCATCTCTTCCTCGGATGTCCTCGGCTCATTAGTTATTAACAATGTTTAATTTATGAAGCCATAAGTAAAAAATAAGCTTTTAGCTAAAAAAATTAAGTTAGGCAATGTTTTCCTCAAATTATTGAAAGGATGTGTAACATTAATACCAAGGTCTAAGTGTTGTAATCAGTCTCCTTTCAATCCCTTTCATTCGAAAGAGACTTCCGCTTGTAATATTAGTTGTAATTTATTATGCAATAGGCCCCAGCTCTAAAGTCTTAATCACCAACCTTCATAGTAAACCCGGAAGGTGCAACATTCTTAGGCCACTCAAACTGAGTGGTGTGGAATCTGTTGGCGGACTCCAGCAGCAGCACCGCCTTCTCCTCGGAGCGCTGCAGCCGGATCAGGTACGACTTGTTGTCGATGTCGTACACTTGGTTCACTCGCATGCCCACTAGCCTGCACCAAGACATAAGTAAACAACTTGGTTCAACAAACACTTAGCTAACCAAGTTATTTTATTTAATAAGTAGAAATTACATTAACAAGTGGCGTGGGAGTTGTGAATAATGAAACTATTATATCAGAACTTGAGATTTAAGTTGTGCGTTTTATTATAATTGCAGCAGATTTTGTTTTATGTCAAGATGAAATTGATGATTAGGTGAGGTGAAGTAAACTTACTTTTGCAGCTCCGTGATCATGCATATTATATCGTAAGTATTGAAACGGGTCTTCATTTTGAAGACTAGTTATTTTCTTTCTAAATTATTAGTGCTTACTTTACTAATTCTACGTTTTTTTGGAAAATTAAATTTACAACACGTACAATGTCAACGCATGTAGCTGTCAATGTCAGTATTGTCAGTCCACTGACATTTTAGAGGAGTATTGCCAAGTATTGCAAGAGTTTTAGAAAGTTAATTGAGCAACAGGCTTTTCGATCGAGGTGAAAAACTTAAGTAGAAAATAACCCGATAAAATTCCATTAAGTTCCGAGCACTTTCCAGGTTTAATGTAAATATCAACTGGATTATATTTCGTTCGTAACTAGTGTTTACCCATCCTGACATCTAGTGGTGAAAAGTCAAACTATTTTAGTTAGTATATTCGTCATAGATGGCGCTATAATTAATTGAGAGGTGCTGACATCTAACGGTGCAAAGTCAAACTATTTTAGTTACTATATTCGTCATAGATGGCGCTATAATTAATCGAGAGGGGCTGGCATCTAACGGTGAAAAGTCAAACTATTTTAGTTATAATTAATCGAGAGGTGCTGCTGCTGGCATCCAACGGTGAAAAGTCAAACTATTTTGGTTAGTATATTGGTCAATAGATGGCGTTATAATTAATCAAGATGTGCTGACATCTAACGGTGAAAAGCCA
Source organism: Cenopis cana (assembly GCA_951800055.1). NCBI lineage: Eukaryota > Metazoa > Arthropoda > Insecta > Lepidoptera > Tortricidae > Cenopis > Cenopis cana. Next base: position 16,309,908 of record OX637490.1, on the reverse strand, counting down.
ACTTTTTTTGGTTAGTATTGGTCAGTAGATGGCGCTATAATTAAGTGAGAGGCACTGACATCTAACGGTGAAAAGTCGAACTATTTTGGTTACTTTATTGGTCAATAGATAGCGCTGTATTTAATCGTCGTGTTGGTATACTGGGTGGTAAGTCGTGATTCGTGATACAAAATGGCAAAATATCATGATCATGATCAAAATATCATATGATTATATCCATGAATCCTGAACACTATGGGACCTATCATCCCGTACGGACGAAAAAAAAAACTGCTGTTTCATAGGAAAGGGTCCTCAATCGACTAATCAAAATGTATGAAGAAGCATATAGCAATATATTCTAAGGTTAGGTTCTAGCATGGCCAAGACGGCCAAGCTCTTTCAGCTAAACGGTGGCTACAAGGCATGTGAAAAAATCATGGTAGTAGTCTATATAAAGAATTTAAAAAGAAAGCTTTCATAACTAAGTAGACATTACTAGTTATCGAGTAATAGTCGAACATAAGAAATGTACTTTGAAAAAGTAAACTTTCCTACAATTACCACTGATAATTATGTTAATTCTCTCAAAAACTTAGTAAATATAAGTTTGCGAACTTTTTAGTCCACATAATGTAACGCAAAGTGAATATAACCACTACGATGTAACGGGTGTACGACTACGGAACCCTATATTGCGCATGGCCCGACACGCACTTGGCCGGTGTTTGGATTTTGGTGTTTGGATACATGTATCCAAACACCAATTAGTGAAAAAAAAACAGTTTGTTGTGTTGTTCGTGTGTTGTTCTGTCACACTGCTGTCAAGTGCGCGTGTTAGGTTATGAATTAAAATTCGGTTTAAAATCTTAATAATCTCATTATATTTCCTGGTTAAACATCGCCAAACAATAAAATGGGCACGGATGAAGCTAAATTAAAAGAGTTCAAGCTGAAACCGATGAAGTGCGAGCTGAATTTTCTCTGTAAATCAGACGGCTCAGCTATTTTGTCTCAGGGTGTGTTTTCTTTATAATTAACTAGTAACTTTGCGTTTTTCTGAATGTGAATATAAAGTTTGCCTTATGTCCTGTGTTATAGGTTCAACAGTAGCCTTGACTAGCGTTAATGGACCGCTGGAAGTGAAAATGTCGAGTCAGAGTATAGAGAAAACTACACTGGAGGTTCTGTTTAGCAGTAAAGGCGGGAAACCCTCTGTAAAAGACAGGTATTGTATTGCATTTATTCAGTTTAATAATAAACTATTTTATTGATCTTTACTAGCCTGTATTTGTGTCCCACTGCTGGTAAAAAATAAAAAAATTGATCTCCATAGTTCTTGCTGCCCTAGAAAACTCTTTACTAAGGTGTGAAAGTTTTTAATCATATAGGAAACTTATTCATATTCATTAACAAATGCATACATTTAAAGAACATTAATTTTAGTCTAAGCTGTGTTTGTGATAGAGGAATTAAAGATAAAAACTTAAATAAAACTAACTTTAACCTGACTTCTACCAGTCTCTGAGATCCCAGGGCACATAACAAAACAAACTCTTGTTTATTATTTTCGCTGGGAGAGAATGGCTTAAATATTTTCACACAATAGTCTGGTGACTTACTATTTTGATTACAGGTACAAAGAGAATGTGATCCGTCAGACGTGCGAGGAGGCGATCATGAGCAGCCTCTACCCGCGCACCGGCATCACTGTCACTGTTCAGGAGCTGGAAGACTATGGAGGGGTGAGATATCTTCTTGAAGATATTAGTATCATAACATCAGGCAACTAAGATAATTTTAAAATTAAAACTAATGTTACATTTACTGTCATTACAATTTTAATCTTCTTGCTTTAACCATAAGGTTGATATCTGATTGGATTTATTGCTCCATATTCCAGTGACTTTAGGGTGTATTTGTAAATATAGGTTAGATCCTATAGGTCTACTACCCATTAAAGACTGAATTAATTTAGGTCTTGGAATTGGAAAAATAATGAGTATTTTATTCTAGAGGTAAATTTAGGTTGTTTAGGACTTTATCAATTTTTTACTTTTCCATTAAAAAGTGGTACCATATTATGGTACCGCTAGCCTATAATGGGTCAAGCTTTGTGTTTCGTATTATGTTCTTTTTGAAGTGCACAATAAAGGGAATTTGCATTTTTTGTAGTATCTTTTTTTAAATTTAAAAACTTGTTAAAATACTCTTGCTATCTACACTATATTATTATTTGATTTAGTTTGTATTTGTTCACAGCTCCTATCAACCTGTGTCAACAGCGTTTGCCTAGCCCTGATAAACTCCGGCGTGGCGATGCGTCACGTCTTCGCAGCAGTACTGTGCTGTGTGGACGAGCAAGGGGAGATATTATTGGAGCCGGAGGCAGAGCAGCTTGACGCCGCGCGTGCTGTGCTGAGCTTCGTGTTTGATGAGCGGGACAAGAGCCTTGTCACAGGTTAGCCTTCCAGCAATAAACAGTTGAAATTATTTTTTGTGACCACTATACAAAATGTTATTGGAATTGGTACTTTGTGAAATTTGTACTGGAATTAGAGAGATGTTTGATGTACAGATGTTTTCATACATTTGACACGTAGCTCGAGCTGGAGCTATGTGTCAAATGTATGGAAATATAGCATAGCATAGCTCTAGTGGAGAACCAGCCATAGTGACTATTCTTTGTTGCTCGTTACTATGGTTATGTCTCCTGAATCTCAAAGCACGAGATTTGCAAGTATTAAATTAAAACTGCAGTCCAGAGAACTTGAAGAAACGCCTCACTCCTACCAACTCTCTCATCATAAATTTAAGAGCTGGGCTCTTGTCGGTGGAGTAATCGCCATTCCATTCTTTTCTCTGCCACTGTCTTGAGCACCTGATACGACGTTACATTAACTTTTTCCTTGGCTTGGTCCATAAACGTCCGTCTCGGTCTTCCCCTTCCTCTCTTTCCTTCTATTTTCCCCTCAATTGTGGTCTTTATATAATTGTCATGCCGTATCAGGTGTCCCAACATATTTCCTCTTCTATTTTCAATAGCTTCAAGTAGACGTCTTTTCTCGCCTACCAATTTCAACACTTCCTCGTTTGTTCGTCTTTCCTTCCAGTTTATACCTTCCATCATTCTCCATCCCCACATTTCAAATGCACTCAAGTTCTCTCTGTCGCGTTGGAGAGTCACAAATCACAAACTATTGTGCTATAAGGAGTGGGGCGCATCCTCGTAAATTGAACAACCTGTACATATGCTGGTAAACAAGAGCATCGTCATTCGAACGCTCATTATACGACCTCACTTTTGGTTTCACAATTCCGCCGCTCGTCGGTAGATGGCGCTAACATCAATATTAATGCTACTCCATTATTTCAGGCTTCACAGAAGGCAGTTACAGCGAGGACACGTACAGAGAGGCCACGGAGCGATGCCGTTCAGCCAGCGATTTAGTCTTCGCCTTCTATAGAGATATCGTTAGTAAATACTCTAAAGTTATTGGATGATAAAAGTGTTATTAGTAGAGTACTTTTATCTCACGAGCCATGGCTGTGTGTTGAGCTGTACATGCACATTGTCTATGTGTGCGTCAGCGTAGGAGCTATGAGTTCACGTTGTCTATGTGATCGGATGTGTCACAACTACAGCTATGGGCAACCCGCCCTCGTGAGATAAAAGTCCTATTAGTTATAAATTATGCTAGGGTGAAGAATTAGAGGTCTGAATATAATTGTATCGATTCGAAACGAGGTTCAACGAATTTGTGCAAATTATATTTATTTGATTTATAATTAGGAAATGTCCTATTTGTTATTATGAAACTGGTCCGTCACGTCTATAAGTTTGAATATTCTTCGACATGTTTCGGATCTGTACGCGGTTTTTAATCACGAGAGCTAGCGATGCCTCCTCGTTAAGCATGCAGCTAATACGACTTTAAAGAAGTGAGTGACCCGTTTGATTATATATTTTTTTGTTATTAACACAAGAGTTATCTTAAAGAAGGTATAGCCTACGTATGCCTAAAACAATTCCCACGGAGACAAAGCATTATTTCAAAGTGGCATAAATATCAGTGGCGGAGCGTCCATACAACTCGATTCCCATCGGCTTGCCTAATTTTCAGCCACACCAGTACTTTTAGTATATACGGCTCATGAAGAATAAGAAACGCAAACTATTTCCGGCTTCCCTAAGAATATTTTTTGACGCGCCGCCACTGATAAATATGATAATTGTCCATATAAAATCAAGACGAATACTAATCGATTAAATTATTCCATTGAAATGAAATGTCAGATCCGCATCATAAACATGTTGGCTAAAACAATAAAACCGTGAAAATAGAGTTTGATGTTTGCTTAAGGTGGGGCGCTTTCCATACAAAACGTATTTTGACATTCGCAGGCTAACGGCGTATTATTTTAAGAAACTTATGTAACAACCTTTCATAAATTGGCTTTCCATTTGCGCGAAATGCCCCCTTTCCTAGAATAAACTTGTATAAACTAGAATAATTTGAGAAATTAGTTTGTCACGTGAGTATCACGTGACATCAATTTTATCTTATTATTTTGTATGGAAAGCGCCCCACCTTAATAGTGTATAAACATAGTTACACGACTGCCCATAAAAAAGGAGTGAATTATTTTCAGGGTTCTTGTATGTATGTGGGTATTTTTACAAATCGTTTAGTATAAATAGCAAGTAAAAATTTATAAATAAAATAACAAAAAGTATAAATGATTAGTATTACTACTAATATACGATTGAACTCATTAATTGATATAAGTACATAAACATAACATACATATATTAAATCATGTTACTTAGTTATCTAGTAATGAGATTAGCGATAATTTGAGTATGTGGTACTTTGAAGATATAATAATCATGTAATTAATACAGTATATCCATGCAAAATAAAATGTTATAAATATGTAAACATTTTCATGCATTCAAGAATCTTTAACTTTAATAGTACATTATTGCCGTGGCCGGGAAGGGAGCAATTGCAGGCTGAGTATTTGTTTAAACGGACGAGCTTGCGAGTCCGTTTAATTATAATACGAAGCCTGCAATTGCCATTCCGGCCGAGGCTAATATAGTGCTTTTCTCAAAAATGGGGAAAATACGACAAAAATTTAATTAAGATTTGATAAACATAACCTTAAAACGTCAAAAACATCATGTTTTCCCGCCGTTTATTTTTTTAACAGAATCGCATGTGTATTTTTCCACCGAAAAACGCAAATTATTCGAGACATAAAAAAACGTCGCGTTTTCAACAGAAAAATACGAGCTGAATTGGCTGAATACGACCTGTGCCTCCCTTTATACATTACAGTTTCTACATTTTAAAAAGTTTATAACTCGACAAATAAAGGAATTTATATGTGACATTGCAGGCCATATATGTGGCCTGCAATGTTTTTTACTTTTTAATTTGGATCTGACCTTAAACTATACACTTTACCTTCCAATATGTAGCGACTAAAGTCCAGTTTGCGGGCCATTTTGAGAAAAATCTTTTACACTATACATCCCATTATGAACAAACAACATTGTCAATTAATAATTTAATTTAAATCTAAAATAAAAACAACGAACGAACAAACAACTACTTTTATTTCCCCGTAATTGGTACCCTAAAATTTACAACCAATTATTGTGACGTATTTGATAGGCATCACTAGAACTCGCTTATGGCGGACAAAAATAATAGAATAATTGAAAGCCTTTGCGTCGCCGCCGCTACCGAATATACCCGACGGACGTCACGCGAGGAGGGGCACACTGGGCGCGCAAACGTAGGTTTTATTAGGGTTACGTACCTCAAAAGGAAATAAGGTAAGGAACCCTTAGACTATGCGCGCACGAGCAACTTTTTCTCAGCAAGTTTTATATCTCTCTCTCATCAAGTCTATGGGTAAGTATGGCAGTGCGTCAGAGACAAAAAAAGTTGCTGAGATAAAGTCGCTCGTGCGCTTCTAGGGAATCACTTCCCTGCCGACAGGGAGGGTAGGTAATTGAAGTTTCTAGTTTAACCCAGCTGGGTGTGAAAATCAGTAGGTACGTGTCACACGGTAGCAAAATTATTTCCCGCCTTGGGTGTAAAAATTTTGATTTCCTCTGATTCTACTTTAGAATCTCTCTTCGCTCAGGATTCAATAAAGCTCCCTCGCTGTAAATATATTATTTTGCTCCCGTCTAGACACAATCTACTATTGCTCCTTGTCGGCAGGGCAGAAATGAAAGATAGAAAAATATGTCAACTTAGTAAGTGCGATAGAAAGAGTAAAGGAGATATAGTGCGCGCCATCCATGACGACGCGCCCCTCCACAGTGAATCTCATACCTACTAATCTGTGCGCAGTTGTACGGCTTGGGCTGTGGAGTGGCGCGCCTTCGTGGATGGCGCGCACTATACTTTGCTTCGGTTCGCGGTACGTCTGAGCGGCCTTGAGTGAAAGTGACGAGCCGCCCTGTGTGCCCCGCGCATGCGCGAAAAAAGAACAAGATGGCGGCTCGATCCCAGATGCAAATGGCGGACAAACGTGCCGCCGCACATTTAAATGTCGCCGCTGACGGCTGCCCGCTCGCCTTACTCTGTTTACCGGCATTGTGTGCCTAAATAGCCGGCCTCTTTAATAAGTATACATACATGAATAATATTAGACTGGCGGAGATCCGACGGCGTCCTTTTTTATGACGCTCGGTCGATATATTCACAAAAGATTTAAATATCTGTCGGAAAACTATGTATATAGGTATATGTACCTACATATGTTTCTTAGTTTCAGTTTCCCCTGTATTTATTTACTTTCTAGCTTTATACCTAACGTTTTACTTCACATTTTATAATACTGCTCTACCTTCTAATAGTCGTGAATCTGTGTATGCTTGATTTATTTCAATATTATTAGTCTTCAAACACGGAAAACCGTGTTCAAGTGTTATTGAAAGGGGCGGTGAAAAAAAAAACAATATAAAACTGTTTTTAAACCTGATTTCCGTTCACGGATTCTGAATAAGATTTAGATTTATTTATTCACAATATACGATTAAGTTAGGTATACATTTTAGGACAATTTACAACTGTTAAATATTGCCATTTTTAACCATTAGTTCGCCTGACAAATCTACTAGATTTCGAGCCATCAAAGTTTAAAAAAAAAAAAAAACTTTATCTATGGCTAATGACCAGTCGAATTTGAGTCGTTGTATGGCAGCCAATATATTCGCATCGTGTCGATTGGCTTGCTACTATTTCTATCGAAAACCTCTAAATATTACGTGATAGTCGGTTCAACATCAGGCTTTCGCAAAACCAATAGTGTGTGGAGTTGAGAAGCCCTGAAGATCTGGTCAATTGGGTGGCGTGCGCCGCGCTGCATATCGGTGGAAGCCCTTGGGAAGGTATTTCTCACACCAGAGGTAAGTTGCAACGGTCCGACGGTTGGGAGTACGCTGTCCGAGGTGCCAACACCGTATTCTGCGCCCACAACTGCAGACAAGCCTGGTGAGTGCGCTATTTGATTGACCTAGGTCTTACTCCACACTAACGCAACTTTCACGTATTTCTAGATTTCGTCCATTTCGCGATACAGTCCCAAACATTTGGTTCTTCGTCCCGGATTTTGAAAAGGCGAGCCTGTGGATATTTAGTTTCGTTCGTATCGTTTTTGTAGTAAATCCAATACATTTTGGTGTAAAATTGTCGTTTCGTTTTTTCGTCCACCAAAATAGCGGGTAGACTAACAAACTTTCACATTCCACAGTTTCGATCTTTAAGTTAAATTACGTATTTAAACTTTAAATTTAGTAAGCGTAATTATTTAAATTGTGACGAATTAAATCGATTAGAAGTAAATTATAACGTTTTATAATAAACAATTATTAATTTGTCGTGTCGTATCGTATCGTAATACGTCATAACCATAGTTGTATCAAGTGACTTTGTTGGAAGCAATAATTGTGAATTGGAACGCACCTTGCCATAGATACCCATTGACAACTTTGACAAGTGACATTAGTTGATAACTTCAATAATCGGTCGAGTAATTGTTTTGATTGTTTTAATTTGTGTGTTTATTTCGTGTGATAATGGAAAATACGAATGAAACTTCTCAAGTAGCAGATAGGAATCGGGTCGGTCGTGACTACGCGTTCGCGCGAATGGAATATATCGCGAGTTCTGATTTAGCGGGATATTCTAAGGCAGACGTGAATAAAGTTGAAGATGAATTCCATTCGTATCAAATTGAATTATTATCGACGTTATCGAGTGGTGATAGGAAGAGTGAATTGCAAGTGTCATCACAATTTGAATTGATGGTGAAGGCGATTAAATTGCGTCTCACTACTCAAGAGGGAACTGAGCAAAAGCCTTCATTGTCCAATGCAAGTGCGAATGCTTATGCCCAGTTACCGCGTCTTGTGATTTCCCCGTTTAACGGAAAAATGGAAAACTGGGTATCCTTCATACAAATCTTTGATTCAGTTATCCACAAAAAGGAAAATATGTCTGCGGTGGAGAAGTTCCATTATCTAATGACTAGCGTGCAAGGTGAGGCATTTGGCTTAATAAAAAATTATCCTTTGTGTGATGAAAATTATTTGCTGGCGTATAATACATTAAAAAAACATTATGAACGGAAAAGGGTTATAGCTACAATGTTTTATGAAAAATTGTTGACCTGCGAGCCGATTAAATCAAAAAGTAGTTCAGAGCTGAATCGGGTTTGCCGGACTTACAAGGAAAATTTAGAAATTTTATCGAAATATCAGTTGCCTGATAAAAACTTTATGTTGTATCATTTGTTGTGGTCCAAGTTAGATGTCGCTACTAAAGAAGCCTTTGAGTTGCAGCTCGATTCACAGATTGATATCCCAAAATATGAGGATTTAATGTCGTTCATTGAAAAGCGTGGTCAGGCCTTAGAGAACTCTGCGAGTCGTTCAAACATTGTTGTCAACAAACCAGCAAATAAACCCAAATCTGCATTTGTCGTGCCACCTGTCAACAATTGTGTAATTTGTGCTATTTCGGGTCACAATTTGGAAAACTGTTCGGAGTTTTTGAAACTGTCACCAATGGAGAGATTTAGTAGAGTAAAGGACAAACGGCTTTGTATTCTTTGTTGTCAGCCATCACATGGGGTAAAAAATTGTAAATCAACTGTTGTGTGTCCCACATGTAATGGCAGGCATCACAAATTGTTGCATTTTGAAAAAAGCAAGGATCCTGAGCCTGCGGTCTCGGACGTTCCAGTGACGTTGGCCGTTCCCAACTGTAATGCGCAAGCTCTGTTTTCGACAGCAGTTGTTTTAGTAAAAAACAATTATAATAAATTTGTTAAAATTCGAATATTGTTAGATAGTGCAAGTGCTTGCAACTTCATGACTTTGGAGTGTGCCCGAAAGTTGGGATTGCCAATTACAAGGCATGATGGGCAATCGGTTAATGGTATTGGCCAAACGTCAACGGAAACTCTGGGATCGGTGTCGTGTGAAATAGTACCTGCAAATAGTGACCTCTCGTGTAAATTCTCGTTAGAAGCATTTGTTTTGTCGAAGATTTGCTCCGATATGCCAGCGGAACAAATTAATGTTGCCTCATGGAGGCATATTAGGAATTTAGAGCTTGCTGATCCATCATTCTACATACCTGGGCCTATTGACATGCTGGTTAGTGTGAACATTCTCGCTGCAGCACTTAAACCTGGTGTGGTCAAGGGCAATCCCGGGCAGCCCATTGCTATTTGCACAGTTTTCGGTTGGATTGTGATGGGTGAGTGTTCGATTGGTGTTAGTCCGTCCCGTTCTCGTTCGGCTATAAGCTCCAGTGCCGGCATAAAGGAGTGCCTTCTCGTGTCGAGTCTTTCATTAGACAATAATATAAAGCGGTTCTGGGAACTGGAAAATGTGGAACCTCCTAAATCTGTCGTTCTTTCACAATCAGAATCGTCGTGTGAAAATCAAATGGAAGTTTCATATTGTCGCGCTCCTCAAGGTGCCAGAGTGCTGGCCAGAGATGCATATGTCGACGACATAGTTTCTGGTGCGGACTCTATCGAAGGTGCTGTACGACTGCGTGAAGAGTTGGTGGAGATTTTGTCGTCCGCCCAGCTTCACCTACGTAAATGGACTTCTAACAGCCCAGGATTCTTGGATAACTTGCCTGGGGAAGAGCTATACTCCGAGCAACTTCGGAACTTCGAGGATATTTATGACTTGTCGCTCAAAATTTTAGGTCTATCCTGGCTCCCGAAGGAAGACAACTTCACATTCAAAACACTTGAAAGTGACTGTCGCTGCACGAAGCGATCGATCCTCTCGGACATTGCTCGTATTTTTGACCCTTTAGGTTTGTTATCGCCGGTTGTATTTTTTGCCAAGTACTTGATACAAATGCTGTGGGTTTCAGGCGTCGACTGGGATGGCGAAGTCCCTAGTAATATTGCTCAAGAGTGGCGTAAGTTTAAATCACAATTGTCGGATTTACGTTTGCTGTCCATTCCCCGTCGCATGATTGTCACCTTCGTGTCGCTGCAGCTGGTGGGCTACTGTGACGCTTCGGAGAGGGGTTATTGTGGTGTCATTTATTGTCGTGTCGTTCGAAATGACGGTTCTGTTGTCGTGCGTCTTTGTTGCGCAAAGTCGAAGGTAGCTCCCCTTCGTAAGTGTTCAGTGCCTCGTCTGGAGTTGTTGGCAGCTGTTTTGTTGTCAGACCTAATCGCTTCTTTCACGGAAGCCCTAAAAGACTTCCACCACTTTGATAATGTCTACGCATTTTCAGACTCCAGTGTCGCCTTGACCTGGATACGCTCATGCCCATCGAAGTGGAAAACCTTCGTTGCTAATAGGGTTGCACACATACAAGAACAAGTTCCTCCTGAATGCTGGCGCCACGTCTCAGGTTCGGAGAATCCAGCGGATTGCGGTTCCCGCGGTTTGTTGCCCGCGGAGTTAATTCAGAACCCGTTATGGTGGGCGGGTCCTTCCTGGCTGGCTCTTCCTCAAGAGTCTTGGCCACATCGAGAGATGTTCTTGGATGAGGTTGCCCTCAATGAACAGAAGATTTACAGTCTATTTACAGCTTCGAATGTCTCGTTCATTGACTCAATCTTAAATCGATTCTCGTCGTTGCAAAGGGTGATGCATGTCTTAGCTTATTGTTTTCGGTACTTGTATAACTTGCAAAACCCCGCTGCAAAAAATACAAGCCCCAATTTGTCGTCTAGAGAAATTAATCACGTTTTACATTTCCTGGTGAAGCATGTCCAGGAGTGTGTTTTCGCTTCAGAGATTCGTTGTTTGTCGAAGGAGAAGTCGCTTCGCTCTGTGCCAAAGAGCATTCGCAAATTGTCGCCTTTCTTGGACCCAGCTGGTTGCTTAAGGGTGGGCGGTCGGCTCTCAAAAGGAAACTTGTCGTTCGATGTTAAACATCCGTTTTTGTTGCCTCGTGACCATAGGTTCACTACGCTGGTCATTGAGAGCTATCATAATCGGTTTATGCATCCAGGGCTACAGACGTTGCAAAACCTAATAGCTCAAGAATTTTGGATTCTATCGTCGAAACGGGCTATCAGGTCCGTGATTGCATCTTGCATGAAATGTTTTCGTGCTCATCCGACCGTGGCTGAGCCTCCTATGATGGGCAATTTGCCATCCTTTAGGATAAACCAAGTCAAACCCTTTTCGTCCGCGGCGGTGGACTACGCGGGCCCTTTTGACACTAGCCTCGGTCGTGGTCGCGGACTACGTACGTTCAAATCGTATGTTTGTGTGTTCGTGTGCACAGTTATAAAGGCAGTGCATTTAGAGCTCGTCTCTGAGCTTACGTCAGATGCTTATCTGGCTGCACTCCGCCGCTTCATCTCCCGTCGTGGTCGTTGCTCGAGACTCGTGTCGGACCAAGGAAGGAACTTCATTGGTGCCTCGAACATACTGCACAACCTCATGGCTAAAGCTTCGCGTGCGGAGCAAATTGATTTCGTTTTTAACCCCCCTGGCAGCCCACACTTTTCGGGTTTGGCTGAGGCTGGCGTAAAATCGGTGAAAACACATCTATCGCGAGTGGTAGGTTCGCAGCGCCTTACCTTCGAGGAGTTCTATACTGTCCTGACGCAGATAGAGTCCATGTTGAATTCGAGGCCTCTATCCCCCCTCAGCTCTGACGCCAATGATTTTTCAGTGTTGACTCCTGGCCATTTCCTCACAATGGAGCCGCTCACTATATTACCAGAGGATAATATAGTCGAGGCAAAGTTAGGCCCCCTTCAAAGGTGGAAATTGTTACAAAAAATTCATCAAGATTTCTGGCGTAAGTGGCATTTAGAGTATTTACACACCTTGCAACAACGCCACAAATGGTTCGATAGCCAGAAAGGAATAGATGTCGGGACTCTTGTTCTCATTGTTAATGAGCAATGTAGTCCTATGAAATGGAAAATGGGTCGGGTGGTTGAACTTCATTCAGGGACTGACGGGATTTGTAGAGTCGTCACGGGTCGTACCGATTCTGGGGAACTTAAAAGACCGGTTGTCAAACTATGCCCTCTACCATTACAAAATTAAACTCTCGTTCGTATTATAGACTTTAGTTTTAGGCCAACCTAGATATAGATAAATATAAATGTAGTTTCTCTCTAGAGATTAAACTCTTAGCTATTGTAAACTCCCTCTTGAAAATACTCGTATTTTGGTGGGCGGAATGTTAAATATTGCCATTTTTAACCATTAGTTCGCCTGACAAATCTACTAGATTTCGAGCCATCAAAGTTTAAAAAAAAAAAAAACTTTATCTATGGCTAATGACCAGTCGAATTTGAGTCGTTGTATGGCAGCCAATATATTCGCATCGTGTCGATTGGCTTGCTACTATTTCTATCGAAAACCTCTAAATATTACGTGATAGTCGGTTCAACATCAGGCTTTCGCAAAACCAATAGTGTGTGGAGTTGAGAAGCCCTGAAGATCTGGTCAATTGGGTGGCGTGCGCCGCGCTGCATATCGGTGGAAGCCCTTGGGAAGGTATTTCTCACACCAGAGGTAAGTTGCAACGGTCCGACGGTTGGGAGTACGCTGTCCGAGGTGCCAACACCGTATTCTGCGCCCACAACTGCAGACAAGCCTGGTGAGTGCGCTATTTGATTGACCTAGGTCTTACTCCACACTAACGCAACTTTCACGTATTTCTAGATTTCGTCCATTTCGCGATACAGTCCTAAACAACAACAATCTCTATTGTGATCGTCAATAACACTAAATACAAATAAAATAGCAGGTAAATGATGTCTACTTAATATAAAAAAAGTGGGCACAGTACGTATGTCAAAATTCACCTGAGAGGATCGTCACAACAATTTAATAATGCTATTAAAATCTTGCAGAATAAATGTTTGAATTTTGAATATCAATACAAGAAAGCGAGGGCGCCCTGCCCCCCTTGGTCACGAGAGAGATGAAGATTGGTGCCTTGGTGGTTTGTCTATTTATTGCGTAGGTACTTAATTAGTTTATTGTTAATAGTAGGTAAGAGTCACACTTCATGGCAAAATCAAGTGGTTGTGTTGGGTCAATAACTTGGCCCGTAACCTGTGCATAGTGTGCATCTAATCTGACGCATGCGAAATAAGAACAAGACGATCGCTACGGGGGGCGGCTTTAATTGTAGCGGGCACCTACCTCGGGGACCTGTGTGGTCGGCAGAACAGGGCTTAGCTCATAGGTATGCTAACTTGTCAGTTATTATTTGTTGTTACTTATTCGGGTAGTGGACATTCCCAGGCTGTCGAAGCCCTAGTAAGAGTAACAATTGTAAGTTACCTACCTGCTAAAGCGTGGAAATTGTACTCGTATGTAGTTTTTGCTTAAGCTTTCAATTTTGCTGTAAATATATCCCCGGGTCGGAAAGTCCTGGCGTTTGTTGATGTGTTGTGGGACGCAATTTATGAATTAGGCCACCTTGATAAAACTTTCGCCCCTTTTCTCTCACGTTAGATATGGTATTCAATACCAGAATAAAAAGCCTATGGTCTGCTTTGATTTGACACTTAATTCCAAGATTGATTTTATTTATTTATTTGACTCAGGCAGCAAGGCCCATATTTACATATACCTTACAGACTAACATATCTATAAAAAGAAAATAAAAAGTTCATTTAGGCGACGTAACGATGCGCGCGATGGCTCCGCTGCGTCGTCAGCTCCGATGAGGGTTCGGTAAGTTGCCCCGGAACCGCCGAATCACACAACCCTTCGGCCAGAAGTCAGGGCATGCGAAGGTCCCCTCCAGCGGCCGCGGCACGCGCACCACAAACGAGCTGAAGTGCACGTACTCGTAGTGACGCGAACGAAGCTGGAACGCCCTCAACACGTAGCCAGTCTTCTGGCGAACGTGTACTCCGCCACTTCATCAGCCGTGGAGGCGTGGCGCAGGAACTAGTTTTACGAAAGCGACTGCCATCTGACCTTTCAACCCAGTGGGAAAACTACACCTTGTTGGGATTATAACGTTGTCCTCAGGACGTTTTCTTTCACCGGAAAGCCACTGTTAAATATTAAATGACATTTCGTACATACATCAATCTTGAATCTTGATGATACGAGTCGGGGTCCGAACCCGCGTCCTCCAGATTTGTAAGTCGCGTGTCTTACCGCTGGGCTACAAGGGCTACAACACTTGCTATCGCTACATTTGATCCACATCATGTTATTACTCGTAATAGTGGCGTGGTTTACGAGGTCTGTCGCGTGTGTGGTAGCAGCGCCCGCGGGGCCGCATATATAGCAGCCATGTACTTGTAGATAGGACAAGGATCTTTGCTGCGGGCCAAACGTTAGCAACCACGGGGTAGCACTGTGGCTTGTAATTGGCTAAGCCGATTAGTAACTGGAGGGTTATATCTATCTAACCTATGCTGGGTACAGTTGGAGAAAACTTCACGTGTGTATCCATTCAAGTAGAGTCGGGAAGTGAGAGACGTTCAGTTTGCTCGACTGCAATGTCCACCTAAAATACCTACCCTACGTTATCGTGTAGAATTAATTGCTATTAAATTAATTTAGACGTAAGTCGGATCGGACTCCCATACAAACTTCCACCGCTTTTCACCCTTAAGGAATGATTTCCAGAACAAAAACTATCCTATGTTCTTCATGACATGGTCTCAAACTATCTCTATAGCATAGCGATTCAGCGAGGAAATGTTGCCAGCATCTTAGTGACTATGCCCTTTAGTTCTATAATTAGATTTTAGACCTTTAATTTTATTTAGGTATATTTTAAGTTACGTTTTATTTCGTTTAGGTTTTTCTTGTATGCATAATTATATCATTATATTTGTTCAGCGGTTTAAACGTGTAAGTTACCTAACAGACAGACAAGCAGACTGAGATTCTTTCGCATATTATTAGCATGGAGTCTAAACCCAGAGACTTAATTATAAGTCAATCCCAATTTTATGGCTGGGATTCCCACTATTTATTAAAATCGCCACTTTATCGTCACAAGCGCTGATTTAGAGATCAGTCTTAAGTCGGCCCGTGGGAATGTCTCCACTGCGAATTCCGAGCGAGGATGAACGTCAGCGACAACCATCTTTATTACAGCTTTATCGTGACTCCCTTTACCTTATACTTGAAAATACGACCTCAATTTTGAAACAGTAGGGTTGAAATTTCAAGATATTTAATTTTAGTTTTAGGATCTTTGAATAGTTGTTGGATAAAATTAGCTTTAGCAGTGTCCAGTGATATACGTTTCGGGATTGTGTTACGCTAAAATCGCTTGCGATGCGTGAATTCGGTGAAGCGCGTTAATATTTTGATTCATAAATCGAGATAAGGAAAGCGGATGGGATGCGTAATTTTTGATTGGATTTGGACTTGAAAATTAATTACGGGTGTTGCCCCTCTATTGTTCTATCTAACTTCGTGTTGATAGCTGGACATATCCCTAACTCTCGACACAGTGTATGCTCAGGACTTCAGGAGCTAGGTGGCTTCAGTTGCGATCTTACCACCAATTACTTACTTACTCACTCAGCGCGTTGCCTATCCTTTATTGACTTGAGGATCCGTTGTGGAGATAGCAAGACATATTAGGTTCCTCACTCTCGAGTCTCGAAACAGCGCATCTTCGAGATGATCCCAAAGCTCCACTGTTTAGGTATATGTTCCTGGGTGGTTGGTGACCAGGAACACATAACTAAAGAGCAAGTAGTGTGCTCTGGCCGGTTCTATTTTTAGCAGTGAGTAACATCGGTACGGCACATTAGCCCACCGGGCGAAGAGGCTCCCCGCGGCGCGGCTGATTAAACACGACCCACGCTAACATAATACACCATAATGTAAAGGCTGCTCACACTGACCCCCCCCCCCCCCCCCCCCCCCCTCTGTCGTAACTCGGCGATCACACATCCGCATGGTCCGGCGTCCTAGGTACTCACTCACTCACCCGGACGACGTAATCACAGCGTCCATCGAAAGATAGAACGCTGCGCTTACGGCGTCCAACTCAGACACGACGCGTACACTAGGCGGGGACGTCCATTGCGTGATCGCGACAACACAGGCACATATAGTCCCTATTCGTCCCGGTACCGCCGCATACCGGGTAGAGTAAGTCCGACCCAGGTTAGCTGAGTTTCTTGCTGGACTCTTCTCAGCTAGGCTAGGTTTAGTGAACCAGTGACAAAACTCCGATTAGCTCGATTCCACTGACACACTTCAGTTCGGTTGAAACCGCTCAACCAAGCTCACTGGAGCGCAAATTCTTAGAGTATTCTAGTGTTTAAACCGCCTCCGTGGTCGTGTCGGAGGTTTTCCTGGACTTTCCCTAGGCTATATACCCTCCAACCGCGCACTCCTTAATAAAGCCACAGTCATGTTAAAAAAACACTGACCACGCTGACTGACTGCGCAGCTTGGCGAGTTGCACCAAATTACGAATACGAGGCCCATGATGGTCGCTTTGGCACCTAGGTATCTAATCCCAATTTGGCGGTGATTTTACGGGAGTGACTACCATTTGACCTTCCAACGCAGAAGGAAAACTAGACAAATCATTGTTGGGGATGTATGGACCGGTTTCCTCGCGATGTTTTCCTTGTTACCGAAAAGTCTCGGCAACCAGGGCCCTATTTCACCAACTCGACAATTGTCATCTGACAATGACCATTCGAAGTACACTTCCGAGTCGTCACGTAAAGATGATCGATGGATAGCATTGATACTTACCGGCCCGGCAATGTAAACCGAATTGTCATTGTAAGGTGACAATTGTCGAGTTGGTGAAATAGGGGCGTTGTCTCCCGGCGAAAAAAACGGAAAATGTCATTGTTTTGTTACGTGCCCAGAGATCTCCGGGCTCGGGACATGACGAATATAAGACGTGATATGATATTTCGTATATTTTTAATCGTGAGAGAACGAGACGGAGTTTAAGCTCCCGGATTGGAAGTCAGGTAGGTTCTTGTGGGTATCACATTCAAATTTAATTTGGCGCACAGGGCACAGCACAGGTGGACATTTATGAATCTGTAATTGATTGTGTTTTTTGATCCCTTGGTTTAATATTCAAAGATTAAAATTTAGGTATTCGTTTTTTTTTTTAGATATTTTTATTTTTTATTTATTTATTTATTATTTGGTTTTTTTTTCTTTAAGTTTAAGATTTTAGGTTGACGCATATATTGTTGGATTTTTTTATACCCCTTTTTATTTAAAGCTGCTGTTTACAATCCTTTCTTGTAACCATTTGGTAAAGCTTCACCAGTTCGGAACTTTATACCCAGCCAAACTTATCTTATCTTTATCTTTTTCTTTCGTTCTCCGTAGTACTTAATTGATATTTTCATATTAGATACCCTAACTTTGTATAAACCGAAAAAAGTGTTTCTTAAGCAATTAAACTAAAATTGCGCCGGATATAATCGTTTTAAGAATTCAAATTCAAGTTGTTGCAGGCTATCATTAAAGCAAGAGTTTAATAGCAGCCTGTATAATTACAGTCTTTCCTCCCTAGGAGAAAAACGCCCTATATACCCACAAAATTCATACATCCTTAAACTCGTTTCGTTCGGGAGGCGGTGTTGAAAACTCGCTCACGTAAAAAGTACACATTGAGGTGTATTATGTAATTAACTACTTTTATTCGATGGAAATTAATGTTCCTGATAGCCTAAGGACTTCGTTAAGGATGGTTCGTTAGAGTAGGAATTATTGGAAATTATTTGATTGCTGCTTTTAAAAAATATTGGTTTTGCCCGCGTATTAAGGGTTAAGGGTTTATTTATACGTATCGTAAATGGTTTATATCCGATCCGATAACTACGTTCTTTGAATGACCAAAATCAAAATAAGTTTTTATTTTTTTATTATGAAACAAACAGTCATACAAAGCTTTTGCTAATACAGGTTATTTTTAGACCTATAGTTTCCAATACTGATTTAATTATACGAAATATGGTTAATTAAACAATAGTTCCTAAGTACATTTGTTCTAGACTATAAGTATGTTTTTTCTTCAATTTAGGCATGTTACATGCACCTAATGTAGGGTTAAGGTAGGTACGTTACGTAATCTTTCTAGGTATTCCCTATTTTTTTGTTTCGTTAAAAAAGGAGATAATTGGAAAATTGGAACGACGTTCGATTTACGACGCGCAGGCCAGTAGGCGCGCGCCACGCCCTGACTAGGTTATATTATGCTCATTTTTTTAAACGGTTCGAATTTCGTAATGGGATATTCGGGAGTCCGTTCATTATGATGGAGAGCTGCAGTACTTTTTATTGGTCTATTAAGGAGTATGGTGGTTTAAGGTGTGTGAAATATATAAAAGAATCCTTAAGAATATTGCATTAAAAAACACTCAAGACATAATATACGGCATACCCTCGAAAGTCCCCCGCGTACTTGTACAGTCAAGTGCAAAAATAAGTATCGAGTGTATCCTCTC
Source organism: Cenopis cana (assembly GCA_951800055.1). Classification (NCBI taxonomy): domain Eukaryota; kingdom Metazoa; phylum Arthropoda; class Insecta; order Lepidoptera; family Tortricidae; genus Cenopis; species Cenopis cana. The sequence goes on along the minus strand of OX637490.1, from coordinate 16,290,963 downwards.
ATAAATATGGTACTAAAACCTTAATTCGCCGACATAAGAGCTATGGCTATTTTTGAGCAAGTTGTATGCACCCATATTTTTGCACTTGACTGTACAAGTACAAATTCAAATAGAGTTTCAAACTCTAACAAAATAAACGAAGGTTCCAAATTCAAAATCACAAAAATCTGACAGGGACTTTCGAGGATACGACTGTGAGTATGCAAGCGTTTTGTAATACGTACCTACTCGGAAAAGTAGATACCTACTTAATTAAAACCTTTTTAGATAATCAAAATTTTCGCAATAGTTGCGCGCAAAGATTGACGTTGTCATTATTATAAGAAATTATAGGTTAGATAGGTATATTCGGAAATGTATTCTAAATTTAACCAAACCATGTTTAAATACAGTTCAATGTCTTGTTGTTGGAATATGACTGTAAACAGTCCGCAATACACAATTATAAAAGAGAGAAGTTTCGGCACGTTGCGAATAAATGGGAGAGAATCCAATCGTTTTTCGAAGTGTCAAAGGTAAGCACGAAAGACGATATATCTATAGGTAATTATTTGTTAACTAGCTGAAAGAAATCTCCCAACCATATAGTTAATCAGGCGCATTATACAAGATTCCTGTGATGTGTAGTTTTACGTGGGTTTACCCATCAATATTCAATGAAATGCTTTTCTGCTTTACATCAGGGGGGCCGTTGTCATCTTCGTTTAATAAAAAAACTAGCGTAGGATACCCGTATGAAACACATCGCTTAGGAGTAGCCCCGTGAAAGAAGGGCCTTATAGTGAACTCAGAACGATTAAAAAAGATTGTTCGATATTCTACTGAAAGTAGGTACTGGGCACTTCTAGTGCCTTATATTACTTAAGTTCAAGTGCCGGTACTCCGAGGATCTGATGCTGGCATGAGAAACCAGGCGCCTGATGTATGCCTTTAATCAATAATAAAAAACATCAACAGTTCGTAACGACTATATTCTACTAAACTGTTAAAACTGACGTACTCCGGGCGAAATCGTCGCGGACGCGCTCAACCTGAAGAACTCCCGAAACATGCCGCCCAGAGTGTCAATTAATACATGAGTTTTAACCGTTTAGTAGGATATTGTTCTAACATGACTCACGAAAGTTTAAATTCTATTCCGTAACGAGTAAACTATAGTGCGTGACATCAGGATGACGCGCCCCTCCACATCGAATGTCATAGGTACTAATCAATGCGCAGTTGTACGGATTAGGTAGAGTCATTCGGGGTAACAGCGCGCGGTGGGTAAAAGTACGCAGCTCCCTTCTCTCCGGCGGTGGTGGGGAGGCTAAGGTATGTGTTCGCGAAATTTAGTGCCCTGAGCGGCAACGCTTCGGAGCCACGCGCCGTGCATGTAAAAGTCAAGTACTCTTCGCGGCAGGTCGCAGAAATCGAAAAGTGCTGATAATTTCTTCAATATACGTGCCGGGGAAAAGATTGTACACATTAGAATAATGGATTTAAGCCCGTAAGTTTGTTTTATATATCTTGTTTGGTTATTGTACTATTTATTTAAGAGTAAACATTGTCTCTAATAAGTATTAGCATATGGGTTGAGACCGACCGTTAAATATTGTTGCTAATTGGGGTAAGAGTACGGGTTTAAAAGTGCGCACGTGTATTTGTATATACGTTGCGTTTTTGTAACCCGACACGAACAAATATGCATGTAAGGTTATTTAATACTTGAGTATATTGATATGCGATGATAATGTGTCTCTCCTTGTGCCTAATTTGGATCTTCTCTTTAGTTGACTTTTAACACTCTATATGTCATTGCAATAATTAATGCGTAAAGTATTTAGAGTTATATTTAGAGTAAAGTACAAAAAGTTGCCAATTATATTGTTTTCTAAATTTAATAAACGTTCATTATGCCAATAACCTGCGTTATATTGATAATAGCCATCAAGATTTTCAATGTGTACTTTTTCCCAGTATGCGCAGTTTTACCCGAAAGCTTGCGTAATTTTACCCGCATGACGGGGAAAAAGTACGCGTTCGGCACATTTTGCTAAAACACATGCAAAAACAAAATTAAGCAGTTTTGGGTGTAAATATACCTAAATAATGGAAATACATAAAATTCTCTACGATATTTTTATCCAATCACTTCGGAAATCCCATATTTGATAGGTTTTAAATAACATAGAAAATAAAGTGCGTGCTTTTGACCCGAATGACTCTACTGGAGGGGCGCGCCTTCGTGTCTGACACGCACTAGGTACAACTGAGTAGGTAGAGGTACCAGCGCTACCAAAAGCATTGTAAATGTAGGCGCATGTACTCGAAGCCCGAGGTCCTGGACTGGCGGGAGGCGGTGGCCCAGGCGGAGCAGACGGTGGGGTTCCCCACCTCCTTCCTCAACTTGCGGTGGCTCTTTAACGACGAGATCGCGAGCACCGCCATACATCTAAGGAAACTGGTGAGATATTACATTATTAAATTCATTATCAACATCATCAGCCTATAGACCGATAGTCCAGGTGTACGAGAGGAGACTCAAATGGTAGAGGGGACGGTCCCGGCCTCCTGCTACCCTTTCGCACGGTCTGAGTTAAGTGGCCGACCTCTAGGCGCATGTATAGTCGGGGAATTTCAATGTTTGTCACTTTTGGACTCTATTTTTATTGTAATAGAGTGCAAAAGAGCCAAACATTCAAATTCCTCGACTGTACTCTAAGCCTCGACTGTACTGGAGTGGCGGTAGCCCAGGCGGAGCAGACGGTGGGATTCCCCACCTCTTTCCTCAACTTGCGGTGGCCCTTAAAATAGAAAAATACACATACAAATAAAAACCTAACCTAAGGTGCCGCTGGCAGCGAGGCGGAGCATCCAGACTATCCTCGTCGTGTCCAGGAGTACCGCCTTCTTTGTATCTGACCCTTGAATTAGCCATTTAGCGAGAGTGTCTTGAGATGGTCGAGACTAGATACGGTGATGGTTGGATGCAGTTCTCAAGTGCCCCTCCCTAAAGCATGTCCTCTTAGGTATTCTTTTTAGTAAGAATCAGTTTTTGGTAAGTAGGTAACTCTTGACAGAAAGTCTCAGATATTTTATGACACTCAAGATCTGACCTCGTTTAGATCGTAAGTTTCGTTCAAAGGGCATTCTCGAAGTGTTTTCTTCAGGTCGGCACTAACCACCCACTCCTGAAGTCCGCCAAGAACCTCCTGATCGGCTCCAAGAGCAACCTGCAGTCAGTCGGTCTCATCATCCTCCTGGTGTCCAAGGCTGCGGGGCTCAACACTCGGGAATTTATTGAAGACCAATACGATTCCGGTAAGGATAAGACTGAGAAGCGTGCTTTAAGGCGGTTTATGTGCTTGTTGCGCCTTTTCGCAAAATATCGTCGATACTTCATTTCGGTAAAACTTTTCGCTTTAATGCCGCGGATTTTCGCAGTTGTACGGAACAAGGGGAGCCATGCTTTTGCGAAGTTTCGAGATAGAGATGCGATTGCTTGCGACGCTACCTTTTTTCAATGGAGATAATAATTTAAAAGTACAAATGGCTCAATAATTAAAATCCCTTGACACTACCTAATTTAATGTTCCTCAAAAAGTTCGTAAAGTTAAAAGGGACTTTTACAAAGCAGAACTTTAGGTTTTGTCTTTCTCCTTTGACCTAGGGATCCTCCACTCCCAACGGGCCCTCGCCGAGATCGTGGAGATGAAGCGCACTGGGCACATGATCCACAAGACCATGGTCAACCTCCAGGATAAGGAGAAATTCGGTGACAAATTCCAAGACCTGCTCTGCGGGAACAAAATCGTTCTTTTGTCAGGTAGTTATATGGTATGACACTGAATCAATGGCATACTTTATTTTAATAGTGTACAAAGATAAAGCCGTTGTGTACCGGTGACGGGTATCCCCGTCATGTAAACAAAAGATTGTTTTGTTTTTTTATGTCGGTAGAGGACAGGAAGTCACTGTATCCACGAAAACGCGCTAGACTCCTATCTGCTCCTACCTACCTACCTTCTTCTCTACGAAGTGAATATAAAGAGACGCTACGAGACAAACGCTGAGATACGGCGAGAGAGAGAGAGGGGCGAGGAGTGGATGCATTTCTGTCACACAAGACAAGAAAAGAGATCATGCTTTTATCCTGTCAAAAAATGTACATGTTTCAGTGAACCGTTTGGAATTTCGATATTCTCAATCAACCGAGCCACGGTTAAATCAATTTGAGGGCCACTAAAACCACAGTTGTTGAATCGATTCAACAGTCTTCAGTCAGGCTAAAACTACCTATTGATACCCGTCTTCTTTCCAGGTGACTATTTGCTGGCCAAGTGTCTCCAACATCTCGGTGGCTTACGCAACAACGAGGTGACGGAGCTGATCTCCACGGGCCTGCGAGACCTGGTGGAAGGCGACTTCCTAGGAGAACATGGCCCGGATAACACACCCGTGCCAACCAAACCTAAAGGTTGTTTACTCTTTTAATTATTATGGTAACATTAGATGAGTCGTAATTTAGAACTGTGGGTGGTTGTTGTTGTCCTAGGGCACCTCAGAGGTGCAAAGGACTTCATAAGTTCGCGCCACGCTTTCTTTTCTGCGGCGACGCCTCACTCCAGCTCAGTCCAACTGCTCGCAGCTCACTCACAATAGTCCGCCGCCATATGTGCATAGGACGCCCGCGATTGCGGGTGGTTGGCGTTGGCATAATGTAATTTGGCGGAGGAAATTTATAGGTATTCTTTCTCAGTCTACCCACTAGCCCAAGCGCTGAAAAGGACACGAAATTTCGGGATGTATTTATTAAATAATTTACGCAATAAGATGCGTTTAGATCGTTTCATTCATTCGATTTTCGGAAATCATGTGAGTAGGGAACCGATCACCTGAACTCACCCATTTAGTTCCTTCAATGAATCTTTTCTGTTCCCCCAGCCGAGAACATAGTAAAACCATACGACTGGGAGAACGAGTTCAATTTGGAGAAGCTCGGCAGCAACGAGTTCCTCGGGCAGGGAAAGGAGGAGTGGGTACTGCGTACCATGCTGCAGTCGGGTAGTATTCTGGGGAAAGGCTGCCAGGGCGCCATGAAGCTCGCGCGACGCGGCGAGGGGATGGAGCGCGACGCATATATCCTCGGCGGACATCTCGCGTTGTTATGGCAACTTTACTTAGACATAAAAGACTTCTTCATCCACCCGCACTCTTATTCGCTCGTCGGCGCGCCCGTTATCATGGCTCTATGGGAGTACCCTTCCATCTACGGTCACGTGTGGGAATCGAAAGTTGAGAGGAAGCCTATAGAGTTAAAGCAGTTGCATTACGCGGTGCGGGGTACGCGCAGTATGGACTACTTGACTGGCCTGCTCGATGAGGAGTTGGCGGCCATTTTGAAGTTTAGTGACCGGTTCCCGGTGCCGGACGCTCGTGATGCGCTGCAGAATATGGCGCGGACTGTCCACGGAGAAGCCCTGCAGTATATGGAGAAATGAATAAAGGTAATTGCTTTTTTACTTTCTTTTTATTCATTTTTTTATACACAAGGATGGTGGCAAACAAGCGTACGGCCCGCCTGATGGTAAGCGGTCAACGCAGCATTGGACGCTTTCAATTCCAGGGATGTCACAGTACGTTGTCGACCCTATAAAATTTACCTATTTATTTCGAAAGAGTTTAATGTCCTAAATAGCGTTTTAATATTTGAGTATTTGACTATTGAGTTATAACTTAATATTTTCTAACAGGATTCCCATTTTGTTTATATATTATTACCCACGCAGTAACATGTATTTGTATGATGCAGATATTTAACATGAAAATCTCATTAACATTTCATGAGCGGAAAATCAGCCGACTAGTAGCAAAAATCATGATTTGCGAAATAATTTTGAATTACCCCGCGTCAGTCAGATGTCAGCGGATCATATCCCTTGTCGAATTAAATAAAATGAGGACAACCATTGGTTTCGTTTTCACACTTAAACTCGGTTTTAAACAGATCCGTTAGACCTTACCTTATATATCGGAAAAGTTACCTACTACTACTTACCTATGTCAAGAAACGTAAGTAGGTAATGATTGACCAAAATGATCTGACATTTTTGGTAAAACCCGGACTTACTAAGTACCTATAAATAGACCGACAATTTACTTGCATGTGAGATTTTTTTCGAAAAGAAACTAGGAATGCCGTATTTTTAATAACACTACGGTGACAAACAAGCAGTAGGTACGACCGTCCTGAATAGTAAGATACTGTATTAGCCAGTAGACGCTTGTTGCTTCAGAAGTAACAAGCACTTTCATCATCATTATCTAATTTAAGAGCCAAAAGCTCTTTCCGGTGGACCAATTTTCATGTATCTGGGCATTTTCACTTTTAAGTCTACCCCCTACTTATTTTTTTCGGATCTCGGTGATTTTGGGTATTCTGACTCAAGATCACGAGTACTATCCATTTCCGCGAAGAAAAAAAGTGTCCCGCCAAAAAAAGTCAGTTTTGTGACGCTTTTTTCATACAGTTTATATGGCTCGTCACAAAACTGACACAGAAAATTTTTATGGAAAATCCAGGACATTTTTTTTCTTCATCTGAATCAATAGTACCCAAAATCACCGAGATCCGAAAAAAAGTAGGGGGTACACTTTAAAGTGAAAATACCCATCTCTTTCTTGAGCTGAGCCTTTCGTTTGACCGCCTGATACGACGTTTACTTTTTCTTTAAGTTGGGCCAGTATGTTCTTCTTGGTTTCCCTCGCTTCTGCCTTCCTTCTACTTTCCCTTCCACAAACACTTTACGGACCCTGTATTTTTTTAAGGGCTCCTTGTGTTGAGATTGATAGTAGAGAAAAAGGTCCTCCACTCACAACACGCATCATCGGGAGCTCTAACCACCAACCAACCGGTCGGGACCAACTAACCGGTAACCACTGGTAAGGGTCGCGCGGCCGGAAGCGCATCGGAAATTAACACCGATGCCCCGGCGACGCGTAATGCGTTGCAATTGTTTGTTTACCTTGTGATTTATCTACTAATTATTTACATTATATAGGTACACTACTGATGGGTAAGGCATTATGCTGTCTGCCACTGTAGCTTTGGATATGAATATGAAAGTAGGTACCTAAAAATATCAAAATGTTCGCAATTCATAATATTCACATGTATAGTGCTTGTCATCCACGAAGATGCGCCAGCGCCGCCAGCGCGGTTGCCAGAGCTCCCGAGGATGCACTGTGTTGAGAGCGAGCGACATTTTGTCCCTCCTGCTGTCAACACAGTGAATCCTCAAATTTTATAAAGGGTCGGCAACGCGCACGTGACTCTTTTGGAGTTGCGAGCGTCTAGTATAGGCTGCGGTGTCAGCTTACCATCAGGGGCATCAGGTGGACCGTACGTGTGTTAGCCACCGTCGTAGTACCTATTAAAAACCTGCCAAGTGCGTGTCGGGCCACGCGCAAGGTAGGGTTCCGTAGTCGTCTACCCTTTACATTATGTGGACTAAAAAGTTCGAAAACTTATATTTACTATGTTTTTGAAAGAATTAACAACATTACCTAAGGTATCAATGGAAATTGTACGAACGTTTGCTTTTGCAAAGTACATTTCTGAAGTTCGACTATTACTCGTTAACTAGTAATGTCTACTTAGCTGTGATAGTTTTCCTTTTAAATTCATCGTATATACTATTACCATGATTTTTTTCACATGCCTAGTAGCCACCGTTTAGCATGCAGGGGGGGGGGGGGGGGTGGGGGGGACACTTGACCATAACAACAATTATCACTTCAAAGCTTAATATCACGCCAACCAATTCTTTAATCAAAAAATGCTTCTAGAAACCTTATAATATTTTTGAAAGAGCTATCCAACGATATCCCACACGATGGGGTTTGGCAGAAAAAAATAATTGCACCACCCCTTTACATGTAGGAGAGGTACCCTAAAAAAATTTTTTTTTAAAGATTTAATTCTACCGTTTTGTCGGCGTCATTGATATGTATACTCATGCCAAATTACAGCTTTCTAGTACTAACGGTTACTGAGAAAAACGGAGGTCGGACGGACGGACGGACATGGCGAAACTATAAGGGTTCCTTGTTTACTACGGAACCCTAAAAATGGCACCTTAATGCTTTGGACGGATACATCTTAATATCTGGGCGGCCGAGCTTTGCTTGGCGCAATTTTCCCGGGCATGACACCTAGCTAGATCGATTGCTCGTCCCCGAAAACCCCCACATACCAAATTCCATCAAAATCGTTAGAGCCGTTTCCGAGATCCCCGAAATAAATAAATAAATATATATATATACCTAGATATATACAAGAATTGCTCGTTTTGAGATATGAACTTTTCTTGACACGCTACCGCGTGTCTAGATTTAAACGAGCAATTCTTGTATATTTATATATTTTGGGGATCTCGGAAACGGCTCTAACGATTTTGATGAAATTTGGTATGTGGGGGTTTTCGGGGACGAGCAATCGATCTAGCTAGGTCTCATGTCCGGGAAAACGCCGAGCAAAGCTCGGCCGCCCAAATATTAATAATTATAATGGTCAAGTTACAGTACATTTAAGAGAAACCTGTCAAATTCGTAGAACAGAGATATGCAATGACAAGTCCGCACTTTTTTGAGTGAATGTCATAACAATCTGTTCTAAATTTAAATGGTTGTAAACTTACTTAACACGCGCGCCGCTATGCTTTGGTTAAATTTGACAAAGTACTAAACTGCTCAACATTTTCGTGAGTAGGTACACAAAATGAAACAAATTCTGTATAAAAACATATATTTATAACAATAGTAAATCTTCTTCAAACAGCAAATAAAACTTTCAAAACAATCGTAAATGCTTTCAAAACAAAACAGATTCACATTCAGATTCAGATTATTTATTCGTAACAAATACATTTACAAGTCAATAATACAATAGGTACAATAACACAATTAATCACTATTACATAAGTTTTTAAATTTGTTTGGTACGTAAATTCGAGTTAATTTCTTTGCAGAAATTCATTTACATTATAGGGTCAAGGAACCAAAAGATGAACACTTAAGCGACTAACCCAACTTTAGGAATTTTTTTCGGGATGTTGTAACCTACTATATACAGGTTTCATTTTTTTATATGAATCAGTATATAATCGAGATTGAATTCCAATATTTTAAATCATCCTATTATACAAGAGTATTTTTTTAAAAATAATCTAAGCAAAAGTATGCCAATTTGCCCAGAAGTTGAACAGTGTGCCCTAATTCTGAACACTTTGACACCATTAGATGAACGAACACTTTCGCACCAATTTACTCCATTGACAACGGTGTATGTTAATAAAGATGAATGAAATATTAGTGTAAAATGAACAAACATATTTATTTATGCATTGTCCGGGCATTTATAAGCAAAAAAAATAATTTGCGAACTTACATAATACTATAAATAATATTTACCAAAATAATACAGTAAACTAGAGAACATGAAAGCTAAGGATGGGTAAAGTTGCCAGGTTTTATGCTAATTAGTAACTTTGGAGTAAAGACGTTCATTTACTAACCACTGCCTAAATCATGAACGACTAAATTATGTTAGTTCAAGTTTTGGACACGATAGCTGTGAAATGAACGAACCAAAATCAACAAAGTGTTCACATATTGGAATAGTAGCCAGAAGTTGAACTAGTTAATTTTATTCGTTCAAGTTCTGGCCTCAGGTTCTATGTTGAACAATGGTATTTTTCATAGTAAAATAAACTCCAAAATAAACGTATTGTCAATAGAAAGTTGCGTTCAACTTTTGGTTGAAAAATCAACGACAAAGAAACGATTAATTTAAGCTATTTAGGTTCTTATTATCTTTTCAGTAGGAATTTAAATCAATTTTTGAAAAAACGATACTATGCCCGAAAGTTGAACGCCGTTCAACTATTAGCTCAGGTACACAAAATTGGAACCATAACTTGAACAGCAAATATCTCCCAAATTATTAAAAAAGTATATTTATCTAATATATAAAAATGTAAAGGCATTAATCAAGAATCTATTTCAGTCAAAACCTTGTAAGTATACGTTATATTCAATTTTATACGTAATTTAATGCTTAAATTTGAGAGCGCTATCCTTAGTAAGATCTCCATACAAACGGAGTTTTTGGCGCGAGGCCTGGATTCAACAGCGGCTTATAGCCACGTGTGTACGGTTACAGCCTGGGAGTTTAATTACCAGCCTCGACAAAGGATTGCCGCGTTAGAAAAAAAATATTCCGAAAGGGTAAAATGTATTACGATTTTTTTATTTCAATTTTTCGGTCGAATGTTCAACTATTGGGGTGTGTTCATCTTTTGGTTCCCTGACCCTAACATGCCAATTCAGTGAGCATCTTTTTTAATTTGTTAACAAAAATGAATGTATGTAAATGTATGTATGTAAGCACTTTATTGCACACAATAAAATTTGACCGCTGGTCGAATTTTTAATTTCAGGGGGCACACAGTTATACAGGGCCTTAGCTAGTCGTCTGCGAGGAGGCACCAGGAGGTGCTGCCTGCGCGACGGTCTCTGGTTACCTTCGCCATAGGTTTAACCAAGCAGTTGCTTGTAGGTAACATCGAGTAAGGTAAACGATCCAATGGTTGACACATTGACACCCAATAATTGACAGCTATTGTTCATCTTTATCATTATGACGTAAGATTGGCCGTGCCAAGTAATGAGTCAGTGTCCAACACTGGGACGCTTAACTTATAATACAATATGCGTAGTGGCTACGATACGAAATAACACATAGTCGTAATGTATAACTACGCAGTTTTTTTTAGGACAGACAAGGAAGTTATTTTTATAAACTACTAGCGGCCCGGCCCCGGCTTCGCACGGGTAGTCTAGTTTTTTTTTACCTAATGTTTTGATCTAATTACTCACTAACCTACCCTATATACTACTACAAACGACGTTTCTCTAGTCCCTCATTTCGAATATTACCCGTTTTCCATACAAACATTCAACCCCCCTTTTTGAACCCTTAAGGGATGAATTTTCAAAACGCTTTTTTTATATTTTATCTGAGATTAGCCGTGTCTACCCGCGAAGTATGAAGTCACTCACTTTAAAATACTGAGCTTGCCTTTACAATGTTTCAACCCCCTTTTCATCCCTTCAGAAGGTGAATTTCCAAAAACGCTGAAATTAGTTTTCTTATAACTGAATGCTTGGTCTATAAACAAAGTTTCAAGCTCCTTGTTTCAAAAAAAATGTGCTCCCCATACAAACTTTTAACCCCCGTTTCACCCCTTTAGAGGGCGAATTTCGAAAAACGCTGAAATCTGTTTTCTTCCATTTTAATGCTTAGTTTATTACAGAAGTTTCAAGTTTCTATCTTAAAGATAATTTTCTACTCCATACACAATGGCCACCCCCTTTTCACCCCCTAAGGGGATGAATTTTGAAATAAATTATAGCCTATGTCCTATTCTGATGTCTAAGCTACAATACTGGAAAGTTTCATTGAGATCCGTCCAGTACTTTTTGAGATTAAGTGGAACGTACATACATACATCCGCACAAACTTTCACGTTTATAATATTAGTAGGATATTCATCCAAATTTAAACTATAATTACGTCTGAATTACGATCCACATCACTGACATCACATAAGTTTCAATTGGCACTGTAACATTTCAGTGCCAATTTGACCAACCGAGTCTTGTTCCAAGAATACAGTCACTACAATTTTGAAGTTTAGTCTTATCCTGGTTTGATTAAATTGGACTTGGGCGTTTTCGCTAAAAGTTTCACTTTTTTTCTCTTCTGATAAAAAAGTATCTCCATTTTTTTATTAAACTATTGTGACGTTTTTCCATACTAAGTAGGAACTTTAAAAAAAGTAATATATGTGTGTAAAAATGGAGACATTTTGACTTCTGATTAATCATACGTGTTAATTTACATTTAAAAAAACTAATGTACTTTTAAAATTCTTATTTGTGGAGGGTTTCAATGGCTATGAAACTGCAACATCTACAATATTGTCTTTTTTATTGTTCTAATTATTTTTTGTTTTAAATAGAATTTGCCTTCAATTTTTACGTTATTCCCAGCGGTTACCTTTAAAGGTTGGCTGCCACCACAATTCGAGTGGTAATTCAGTCGGTATCTGTTAGATTAAAATAGGCATCTGTTCACAGGTAATAACTTGGAATTAACATGTGGCGTTTAATTTTTCAATTTTCACTTTGATTAAAAATGTGGGGTTAATACATTTTTAATCAAAGTGAAAATTGAAAAATTAAACGCCACAGGTGGGACGACGACGACGACAAGTGTTAGAGGAGTGTTATGGTTGATAAATTCACCACCACAAGGGATTACCACGGTAGCTGTTGGTTAAGAGCAATGAACGGGTTCCAGAGGTCGTGGGTTCAAATCCCAACTGTGGCGTTTAATTTTTCAATTTTCACTTTGATTAAAAATTGAGATGAACGCATCCGCTTGACAACATTTAACCCACATTGTTACAAAAAAAACTTTCTACATATTTTCAGAGATATGTTCAAAATAGGTATGTACATTACATTTTTACAACTTTATAATTTAAATCTTTACATGCAATAAGAAAACCTGAGCAGTACTTATATGATTATCTCACTAAAAAAACATTTGTACATGTTAAAGACTGGTAACTATAAAAATGTATTATACTACTACTAACTATTTATTTATTTATTTAAACTTTATTGCACAAAATACACAGAATTGTACAAATGGCGGGTACTATTCCATTAGGAATGTTTATAAAAGCCCTCCACATGATAGATACCTAAATTACAATGTCCGGCAGAGGCAAAGGCTCGTCTATCTTTTAGACCAGCAGTCGGCCCGCGAGCCTCCCTGGCTTTATTGTTTGTAATGTTTATTGTGTTAAGAACCTGCATCTCAATGTTCAAAAAATTTCGCGCTCGCTGCACTCGCGTTTGCATCTACATGACTTGATGCGTATGAAGTATTTTTCAGACCTGCATCATAATGTTCGCAAAATTTCGCGCTCGCTACGCTCGCGTTTTCTTATTATATAAATATTTGCCGCATTTCCATCATTGTGTTCGAAAATTTCGCGCTCGCGTTTATATCTACATGATGCGTATGCGTATGAAGTTTTTTCCACACCTGCATCATAATGTTCGAAAAAATTCGCGCTCGCTACGCTCGCGTTTTCATTTACATATGTTATAACTTGATGCGTATGAAATATTTGCTGCATTTCCATCAGTGTTCGAAAAATTTATGACTCGATTTTTTTCGTCTTTCTCGTTTTTAAAGTAAAAAGGGCGCGAATTTTTACTACGTTACTGCCGCGTACGCGTGCCTATTTGTTTCAAGTTGATAACAACAGACAGTGATTATTATCATCTGCGGCCCGCGAAGATTTTTTTAGCTACTATGTGGCCCGTGGGTGCTAAAAGGTTGCCGACCCCTGTGTTTAGACTGAGTCTTGTGATAGATGTGATAAAAGTATTTCAATTTCTCTCTTTAAAGTGGTTGTTGACAAGACCATGTTGAAATTAAAAGTATTTCGCCAGTCCTCAATCATCGGTAGCACGTCTTTCACTGAACCCAGGTTTCATTTTATATTAACAACATAATAACATCTACATTTTATAGATTTTTGATAAGTCTCTTAATAGTATGCACTGATTCATTATCACCAAACATATCAGCAAAAGATTCAGCTTTTCTGGCATTTTCCACATGAAGAAATCTAGTCCGTTCTAATGCATCAGTTTTCAATACTTCCTCCTTCAACCATGAAAAATCTATGTCTGCTACATTGTCTTTGGAATTGTGTATCATATTATACAAATTAGGTTTTTCATTCAAAGCGAATAACACAGGTGCACTGGCCAAAGAAAATGACTCTTTATTTTCAGATGTAAACTTCTGTAGCTCACTAGCGGATTGCCAAGCTAAGCATAAGTGGCAGCCAAACTGATATGCTCTCTCCTGCTGTGATAAATTCTGGTCTCCTAGTAGCAGAGCACCCTGACAGCCTCTACCGAACAATGAACCACCATTGTACATAGTCCGTAAAGTCCACTCTTTGATCGGCGACCCTGAAACATCTTTAGTAGCTAAAGGCAATGTGTCAGCACAGATTTCAAAGTCATCAGCTCCTATTTGATTAGGTTTCCCAGGTAATGGCATATTCTGCTTGTCTCTCTCACCGTAGAACTCTCCTTCGCTAATATCTCGTAATGCTGTTGATATAAGATATGAAAGGTCTTGGTTTTTTAACCGAGCAAGCATGCCGTTTGCTGTTACAAGTAGATAGTCACCAATGAGTAGTGCTATTTTGTTAGCAAACATGGATGTGTCTGTATTGTTGCCTCGCTCGTCGAATGCTATGTTTAGTAAGCCTCGGTGGATGTAATGTCCAGTACGGATCATCTCTGTGAGCTCTGCTAGTGTCCGTTGCTGTTCGTTGACAGTGTTGGAGTGGAGGGTGTTTGTGTGTGGTCGAGTTGCTTTGGAGAGCAGCAGAATGACGAGGCCCCATGGTTGGAGGTTGTTGTGCTCATTGTATAGGACTGTTTTAGCTGTTTGTATTATCGGATGGTTGCTACCAACCTGTGAACAAAAATATTTTATGATTAGCCTAGATATATGTAGGATTAAAAATTCAAATAGATTAATAATATATAGTGCTTGGGCAATCAAAAATTGTTTAGAGAATGTATTTTCTCAAAAAGACCTTTCTCAGAAAGAGAAGAGAAGGTATAGTGAAATTCAACCTTAAATAAATGTCATGAAGACTGGGTATATGGTGGTCTTTACTTGAGACAGCTATTTTCTCTCGCCATGTGATTGTAGTAATAATATCTGCAACTAGCTTGCATGTTGAGTTAGAGGTTCCTGGTGAAAATGGGTGTCTCAAGTAGTGTGGACACGTCTCTCGAATGAAAGACCAGAGGGTCACTAAGCGCATCTTCTACTCGGAACTTGAGGAGGGCAAGCGGAAACATGGCGGCCAGCACCTCAGGTACAAAGATGTGCTTAAGCGCCATATGAAAAAATGCTCCATAGAGTCCTCACAATGGGAGCGGCGGGCTGCAGTGCGGACCGAGTGGAGAACTTTGGTTAACTTCAAAGTTGAGAAATTTGAATGTCAACGGCGCACTGAGCTTGATGCTATGCGCGATCAGATAAAAGCCCGACCATCTGCGACAATATCTTACAATTATACAAATGGTGTGCTCACATGTCCACAGTGTTCTCGCGTATTTGTAAATAAGATCGGCTATGTTATGTTAGCCACATACGAGCTCATCAAAGACAATTATTACGGAGATGATAGCAGTCACCTTGGCCGAAATTGGCCGTGGAGCTTATTACCAGAAGATTCAAAATTCAATAACAGTTTTTAAATATCGGCCAGAAAAAAAGATTCTCAATGAGAAAAATTGCGCCTTAATGGTTTGGACACATAATATAATGGTCAAGTTACAGTACAGTTAAGAGAAACCTGTCAAAATCGCAGAACAGAAACAGAAATATGCAATGACAGGCACAAGTCCGCACTAAAATTCTAAAATTAAATTAAATGGTTGTAAACTTAGTTATCACGCGCGCCGCTATGCCTTATTCTGGTTTATTTTGACAAAGTACTAAAGTGCTCAACATTTTCGTGGGTTGACTGTACATAAAATAGAAATGATAAAAGTGAAACAAATTCTGTATAAAAACATATATTCATAACAATAGTAAATGCTTTAAAAACATAACCAAGCAGTTGCTTGTAGGTAACATCGAGTAAGGTAAACGATCCAACGGTTGACACATTGATACCCAATAATTGACAGCTATTGTTCACCTTTATCATTATGACGTAAGATTGACCGTGCCAAGCAATGAGTCAGTGTCCAACACTGGGACGTTTAACTTATAATACAATATGCGTAGTGGCTACGATACGAAATAACACATAGTCGTAATGTATAACTATGCAGATTTTTTTAGGACAGACAAGGAAGTTATTTTTATAAACTATATTCATCCAAATTTAAACTATAATTACGATCCACATCAGATAAGTTAACATTTCAATGCCAATTTGACCAACCGAGTCTTGTTCCAAGAATACCTACAATACACTACAATTTTTGAAGTTTAGTCTTATTCTGGTTTGATCAAATTGAATTTTAGTAACTTTTTAACATTCTTAATAAATTATACACATTTGTACTACACTACACAAATACTTAGGTATTGGATAGATTTGGTCGTTTTCGCTAAAAAGTTTCACTTTTTTTCTCTAAGTTTGGAAACTCTTTTTTAATTCAAATCATAAGCACTTTTCTGATAAAAAAATATCTCCATTTATTTGATAAATTATTGTGACGTTTTTCCATACTAAGTAGAAACTTAAAAAAAAGTAATATATGTGCGTAAAAATGGAGACATTTTGACTTATCAGTATCAGTACCTATCAGAATTAATACCCTTATTTTGATTAATTTTGACACTTATCAGTAAGTATCAGAATTAATCATGTCTTAATTTATATAAAAAAAACTAATGTACTTTTTAAATTCTTATTTATGGAGGGTTTCAATGGCTATGAAACTGCAACATCTACTATATTATCTTTTCTATTGTTCTAATTTTTTTTTTGTTAATAGAATTTGCCTTCAATTTTTACGTTATTCCCAGCGGTTACAGCCAAAGGTCGGTTGCCACCACAATTCGAGTGGTAACTAAGTCGGTATCTATTAGTATAGACTTGGGATTAACATGGGAATAACCCCATATTGTTACAAAAAAAAAAAGCTGTACATATTTTCAGAGATATGTTCAAAATATGTCATTACATTTTTACAACTTTATAATTCAAATCTTTACATGGAATAAGAACATTCATGTAAATTTTTGTGGAAAATGGAAAATCTGAGTAGTGCTTATATGATTATCTCACTAATAAACATTTGTACATGTTAAAGACTGGTAACTATAAGAATAGGTTTTTAACTATTCCATTAGGAATGTTTATAAAAACCCTTCACATGGGCCTTATATTATTTGGTGGTATGGTATTATTTGGTGAACAATAAAGAATATTTGATGTTGTTGTTGTACATAAATTACAATGTCCGGCAGAGGCAAAGGCTCGTCTATCTTTTAGACTGAGAGAGAGATGTGATTTTTTATTTCAATTTCTCACTTTAAAGTGGTTGTTGATAAGACCATGTTGAAATTAAAAGTATTTCGCCAGTCCACAATCATCGGTAGCACGTCTTTCACTGAACCCAGGTTTCGTTTTATATTAACAACATAATAACATCTACATTTTATAGATTTTTGATAAGTCTCTTAATAGTATGCACTGATTCATTATCACCAAACATATCAGCGAAAGCTTCAGCTTTTCTGGCATTTTCTACATGAAGAAATCTAGTTCGTTCTAATGCATCAGTTCTCAACACTTCCTCCTTCAACCATGAATAATCTATGTCTGCTACATTGTCTTTGGAATTGTGTATGATATCATACAAATCAGGATTTTCATTCAAAGCGAATAACACAGGTGCACTGGCCAAAGAAAATGACTCTTTATTTTCAGATGTAAACTTCTGTAGCTCACTAGCTGATTGCCAAGCTAAGCATAAGTAGCAGCCAAACTGATATGCTCTCTCCTGCTGTGATAAATTCTGGTCTCCTAGTATCAGAGCACCCTGACAGCCTCTACCGAACAACAAACCACCATTGTACATAGTCCGTAAAGTCCACTCTTTGATCGGCGACCCTGAAACATCCTTAGTAGCTAAAGGCAATGTGTCAGCACAGATTTCAAATTCATCAGGTCCTATTTGATTAGGTTTCCCAGGTAATGGCATATTCTGCTTGTCTCTCTCACCGTAGAACTCTCCTTCGCTAATATCTCGTAATGCTGTTGATATAAGATATGTAAGGTCTTGGTTTTTTAACCGAGCAAGCATGCCGGTTGCTGTTACAAGTAGATAGTCACCGATGAGTAGTGCTATTTTGTTAGCAAACATGGATGTGTCTGTAGTGTTGCCTCGCTCGTCGAATGCTATGTTTAGTAAGCCTCGATGGATGTAATGTCCAGTACGGATCGTCTCTGTGAGCTCTGCTAGTGTCCGTTGCTGTTCATTGACAGTGTTGGAGTGGAGGGTGTTTGTGTGTGCTCGAGTTGCTTTGGAGAGTAGCAGAATGACGAGGCTCCATGGTTGGAGGTTGTTGTGCTCATTGTATAGGACTGTTTTAGCTGTTTGTATTATTGGATGGTTGCTGCCAACCTGTGAACAAAAATATTTTACCATTGAAAATGGTTATCAGATGCAAATCGCCTGAAAACGTATTTTTGGCCGTAGCTTCGAGAATTTTGGGAGGATCAAGATGGGAATAATACCATGAGTTGAGGAATTTACCGAGACACGTGTGAGCGTTTGAATTTTTAAAATCGGAAGATAACTTTTTTTGGAATTTTAAGAAATGTAAAAAAGTCGGGGTTTTTGAGGGGTGTTTGTTTACTAAATTGTAAATATTTCGATAAAAAAACCGACTTAAGAAAAAATGAAAAAAGGGTCCTAGGGTATTAGTTTAGCTACAATATGGTGAAAAAATTTGAAAATCGGTTTATAATTGTGACCTGTAGGTGGTCCCTTTAGATTTACTATTGTAGAAAACCGAGTATTTCCGTATATAAAAAGTGATTGTAGCTTCTATGTTTATTCACCGATTGCCATGGTGATGGCAGAGACTAGGTGATGGCATTAAAAGATGCGGATGCAAGCGTGAAGTACATTCGAGTTGGAATTTTGAAAATCGGTTATAGAAGATTACTCACCAAGGGGATAAATCACTGTTTTATGTCACGGACGCGTACGGTCGGGAATTAACACTGAGTCCTGAGTGTAGTGAACATTTTTGAAGATGAGATTTTTATTTTTTTAAGAATCATCAAAAGCTGGATTGATTATTGACAGATCGTTATGGTAATGGTGTTAACCTGTGGCTTGACGGCGAAAAAAACACAACAAAACAATGTTTTTGTTTACTTGACTTCTTTTCGAGTCACCGGTAGACATGAGGAAGATTCGGAAGCAGACGAGAAGTTCATTCGAGTTGTAATTTTGAAAATCCTACTTGATATTATAAACGCGAAAGTTTGTATGGATGGATGTTTAGATGGATGTTTGTTCATCTTTCACGCCGAAACGGTTGAAGGGATTTGGATGAAATTTGTTACACCGACAGTTTATAACCTGGATTAACACATAGGCAACTCTTTATCCCGGAAAAATACACGGTTCCTGTAGTAGAGCTCCATATCTCGGAAACTACCCACCCTAGACTACTGGTGTGTAGCGAGAAATTGTAGGGCTCGACGAGATCTTCATTTCGGATAACAGATGTCAAAATTGAAACGGACATAACCATAACATAATCATCATCAACAACATCGTGTTGACCCAAAGCTATACAAATTGTCCAAACATATTTTTATGGGTTTATAAGGGGGGCTCCCATACAACTAAAGGGGGGCGCGAAAAAAAAAATGTTGCCTACCCCATCAAGTGGGGTATCGTTGAGTAGAGCTCGTTGAGTGCGTAAATATATTATTTTTTGTTTTTCAAAATATTGAATAATAAAGGAATGAGAAGCCACTTAAATTATCATAAAAAAATATTTTACCCCCTATAAAATCTCATTAAATATTTATCCTAGCGAAAAAGTGTATATTATAACCTTTTTTGTAGATAATTTTATGTAGATCACTTATACCTAAGAACGTTTTTTGATATGTGTCACCGTTCACGAGTTTTTTACGAAATACCGAAAAATGGGACCTTTGAACCCCCCTCTCTCCACGAGCGGCGGGGGTAGGCGCGGGGAATTTTGATATGTTAACCTCCTAACTAGCCCGAACAAAGTTACCGAGTCAAAAATTGTGTTCCAAGCATTTCCCTCTATACCTTCAAAATGACAGTACTATGTGTATTGTTGAATTTAACAAGTATTTCGCGTTGCGAATAACACACAGTTCCTAATTTTTAAATCATGTCAATATTGTTTGTATTGTTTTTTTTGTTTGTCTTTTGTGAAAAATTAAACGAAAATGTGCATATTTGATTTTTTTTTGTCTACAAAGCGGGAGGTTCCGGGTTCGATTCGCGGCATTTATTTAAGTGATGAACACGTATTCAAGTATGCATTTATCGATGTATGTATATCGTCGCTTTAGTACAAGCTTTCCTTGGTTTGGGACTAGGTCGATTTGTGTAAGTTTGTCCACAAATATTTATTTATTTTTAAATATTTGATTTTCCTCGTATTCGAAATGAAAATCAGAGTGTCAAACTCGGGTGGAACCAAAGGTGAAGCCAAAATATCTCGGTAGAAATGGGTGGCTTTCAACACTTGGTGAACAATCTACTATTAACTATTGTGATTAGATTAGCCTAGATATATGTAGGATTAAAAATTGAAATGCTGTTAATATTCATGTTGTTATATTGTTGTATTTCTGTTTATACTCCTAACAAAATAAAATAAAATAAATCGATTAATATATTTCGGTAGTGCTCGAATACATATTTAGAAGTCTTGAGTGGAGCAAATACGGACTAAACATAAACGGCTTGCAGCTCCATCATTTAAGATTTGCAGATGAGCTAATTCTTATTTCTAATGATCCAGAAAACCTCAAAGAAATGCTCGAACAGCTTGTGTATGAAAGCAGTAAAGTTGGACTCTCAACGAATGCTACTAAAACAAAAGCAATGACCAATAATGACAAAATCCCCATCACAATAAGTGGCACTCTCATAGAACATGTCGATGAGTATACCTACCTCGGACAAACAATTTCACCAAAAGACCTTTCCACAAAGGAAATACTGAAAAATGAAAGATGTAACATACTGCATAAGAAAACTAAAATGGAGATGGGCAGGTCACATGATGAGGAGTCAAAAACAAAAATGGACCAAGGATGTAACCGAATGGTGTCCGAGACAAAATAAAAGGAAAAGACTTTAAATGTTTGTTAAGCAGATGCGTCCGCTAGCGAAAATCTCAATTTTTTAATCAAAGTGAAAATTGAAAAATTCAATGGACTGATTCCAGAGGTCGTGGGTTCAAATCCCACCTGTGGCGATGATTTCTTCAATTTTCACTTTGATTAAAAAATTTAAAAGGAAAAGAGGAAGGCAGCGTCTCAAATGGGAAGATGATATTCGTAAATGGGCTGGACGTACTGCTGCTGCTGGACCAGGCTGACCCATAATCGTAAAGCGTGGAAAGCTCTAGGGGATGCCTTTGCGATATCGCAAGACATTCATCACCGGTGTTGAATAATAAATATTTAGTGTTATAAGTTAAATTAGTTACTGTGAATTCACCTATTAATATGTCATGTTTAATGTATATTTCGCTAAGTGTAAGATTGTTAAATCTTCTTCTCTTCTTGTTCGTAACCTCATGTCTGAGGGGCGTGACGACTATGGGCGACTCTCTCGACTACTGCTCTCCAGGCTGTTCGGTCTTGTGCCATTTGTACAGTTGCCTGTAAGGTGGACCCGGTGACTTCTTGGATCACCTCTGTCCATCTCCTGGGTGCTCGTCCTCTGCACCTCCTACCATCGACACGCCCAGTAATTATGCGCCTTTCTAGCGCATCCGCGTCGCGCCTGACCATGTGACCGAAGAATTTGAGGACTCTTTGAGTACAATTGTTAAAAAAAGGCTATCATTATCATTAATATTGATAGTACTTCGACAATCAAATATTGCTTCGATAATTTATTTTATCAGATAACGCCTATCATTCATATATTCTCTTACCATTTGATTTTAGGAATAATCTCTGCAACTAGCTTGCATGTTGAGTTTGAGGTTCCTGGTGAAAATGGGTGTCTCAAGTAACCCGTTTGTGTCCCATCTGATGGTAACTGTGTCCCCTTCTTTTGCAGAAAAAGGTTTCATAGAATATATTGTTTCGAAGAATTTTCCTTTTACAGAAACTTTTTTTTCAATTCAATTCAATTCAATTCAATATCGTTTATTTCAGGCATTGCCCATAAAGTGTTAGTGGATACAATTTAAAAATCTTACAACTACTGTTAGTATATGCAATGTATTGTGTGTTTTTACAATCCATTAACTTTTTAGGTACAGCTAAAATGCCATTTTGTAGAACCCAATTAGATCTACCAGAAAAGTAGGTTAGGTTAGAACTGCGACCCTTTCGTAAAAAAACTTTTCTATGAAATGAAAATTCTGCAGAACAGTACTTCTATGAAACATCTGTCTGCGAAACAAAGTACAACCGGTGGTAACAGATCACTGTTCCTACAGTGATAAACTTGTTTTATTCATTAAAACTTTTTTTATAAAAAAGGGATTGCCAGCATCTAGCCAGCCAGCAAAGTTGAGGCTGACGGTGAAGCAAGCTCATCCTGAAAAAGCCTATTCACACGTGCATATCTTGGCTGTCACTAAATATATGATGGTGACTGTACATTGAATGATTGTGGAATTTGAATATTTGTCACTTTGGATTCTATTTCTATTGCATTAGAGTCCAAATGTACAATTTGTTGCATTAAGTATCCATGACTCTTAAGCCTTAAGTAATAAAGGTCAAACTACAATGACAGCAAGCAGTGTTATTTGAGGGCACTTAGAGGTTGAATGATTAGTGTTTAAGTTGCTACTTAAATACAACCTTACTAATTGTCATTGATTTTTTTATAAAGTTGTCTCAACATTAATTATGTACCTATTTTACTCTGTCTGAATCTATAATTCTATTGAATGGAAAATGACTCTATTCTATTGTGTTTATATCTGTTATTATATTTAAATATTATAGTAATACTTACTAAATAAAAAGTAGTCAACAGGTACATATTTAGGTTTTTTTATGTAAGGGCAATAACAAGTAAAATTTTAAAATTGCTCTATTTTACACACTTAACTATTAACTAGGTCATTAATAGTAATAATGTCTTCTTAATTAGATACAGCCTGCAAATCTCGACGCTAAACAAACCAGTATGCTTAAGGAAATAACCTTGGCAGCTCGCATGGTCACATGGTGGCCTCTGTTGCGTAATCCTTCATAATATTGTTACTTTTGACGTAAACAAAAGCAATACGGTCACCTCAAACGCAAATACCTTGAAGAAAATTTTCTTCTTATTCAAAATTGGAACGTCGTAGTTTCTAGTGATCTGAATGAAATTAAAATAGGGAAATTACTGAAGTAAAGTCTACTTACAACTTTCCGTAAATGCATGGCCATATTAGCGAATTCGTCGCTTAATAACCATCTCAGGTTCATGAAAGAGGTCGGATATCCAACTATTTTCTCAGCTTCTCTTATAACTTTGGTCCATTGTGCGAACGGAGGTCGGATTAAAAAGTCTTCCTGAGTTACGTTGGTCATGGTTGTTTCTAGGCGAATTTGATGCGATAATAACGCCGTACGGCGCAAGTGGTGTATTAACGCGTAAGACATTTTTGTTATATAATATTTATTACCACTTTATCACACTTTCACATTCAAATTATATTTCTTTTTCTGTAATTATTAGAACACTGTGCGGTGCGAGGCGCCGTTGTGGTTATGTCACCACAGACTACTAAGATAAGAAGATACTTTATGTCATTGTCACATTTATTTTGACGTTTCCGTGGTACGTTCGGAAACGCGTACCTACGATTTATCATTGATCACTGAACTGTCGATGTCGACTCGTCGCGTTGGTTTCGTTCCAAATTTATAATTTCTATTATTGTTGTAAATCCGAACGCGCCCATAATAAGTGACTCTATGGTCATAGCATGACAGCACTGATTTAAAGTCTATGGTTCCGCCCTGTGGTCGTTCGCTAGCTTTAAGACAATCAACATGTCGTAATTCTGTGTCCGTAATCAAAAATGGAATAAATGTGAGTCTCAAGATGATGAAGCATTTTAATTGAAGAGTATTTCCCAGCGGCAGTTCCCTCTACGTTTCACAACATCTGGCGACCGTGCTAAATACGAAGACCTGCAAGTAAGTCAACTTAACCTTTTGTACTTGCAAATATGGCTCCCACAAAGGAGGAGATAACGAAATTAACACACGAGAGGGAACAATTACGCCGCATCATTTCAAGAAGTATATCAAACACGAAAAAACACATCGAACAAAATGACCACAGAGCCGCAATTGTCGAATTTCATTATATGGATGACAAATGCAACCGGCTAAATTTTATAGACACAACGATACAATCCGTCATGCTAGATAATTATGTAGAAGAAGAATTTACAAAGGAATTAGACCTGACAGAGAGTTTTAAACACCAATATTACGAGATAAAACACGCCATCGATGTCATCAGCAGCACCAAATCCGCGATGAAAACGGATTACAAATCCGCCGCCGCAACGTCACCTGTTCAAAGCCTCAATTTGCCCAAGCTGGAGCTACGAAAATTTGACGACGATCCTAAGAATTGGTTAGCGTTCTGGAACCAATTCAAGAAGATCCACGAAGCTACACAAATGCAAGAAGAGGATAAGTTCCAGTATCTGCTACAATCACTTAAGGAGGGTTCCAGCGCAAGGCACATGGCGGAGAGTTTCCCGCCCTCGGCAAGCAACTACGGCAAAGTCATCGAGCAGCTCAAGGCAAGGTTCGCCCGGGAGGATGTTCTTATCCAAATTTACATTCGTGAGATAATTAAATTAATTTTAGATCAAAAACATTCTCACTTAGACATGAAAGTTTTGTACGATAAATTAACTAGTTCATTAATGTGCTTAGAATCACTGGGTGTAACAAAATTAAAATATGAAACTATTTTATATCCGCTAGTTGAGTCTGCACTCCCAGAATCCGTACTAGTAGCGTGGAACAGGAGTCTTAAACCTAAACAATTAACTCCTCTATTAGCATTTTTTAATCGCGAGATTGAATCTGATGAAAGCATAAAGATGGCAAGGTCTAACTTTTTAAATCACAGCAATTCTAGCAGCAGCAGCGACGACCCCAAGCGACCCCCCAACACCGAGACCAGCATTCCAACAGCGGCCTGCATAGTGTCCAATGTAAGAGCAGGGAAATCAGGTAAGGATTCTGATTTCAACAACTGTTTTCTGTGTGGTAGAAGCAATCATTTAATTTTTCAATGCAATAAGGCTAATACCATGACATTGGACAAAAAGATGGAGGCAATAAAGCAATCGAAATGTTGTTACATATGTTTGAGGAGGGGTCACATGGCAAACAAATGCAAGGCATTTGTAGAATGTATTGTTTGTCAGAAAAGACATAACATTATATTATGTCCCACTGTTCATAATAAGGAAATCACTATGCTTGTCAGAACTAATGAAACCCTTTTACAGACAGTACCGGTCGACATCACTTACAATAACAAGACAAAGAGAGTGAGAGCTCTGGTGGACTCCGGGGCTCAGCGATCCTACGTCAAGAGTTCTGTGGTGCAAGCATTAGGAATAAAGGAAAGTGGGACGGAGAGCATCGGTCAAACATTATTTGGAGGCACATCTAGGCCTATGAAGGTACACAAATGCTACGAACTACAGGTGAGTGATTTGCACAAGTCATTTACAACTAGAATCATGGCATTGGGAGAGGCTAAAATATGTGGACACCTACCAAAGCTAAGGGACCAAACCGTTATACTAAAATTGAAGAGCCTTGATATTGTTATCAGTGATATCAATTTCCCTGAAAACGATGTAGGTCTTCTGATTGGCGCAGATCATATAGGGTCCATAATAACTAATAATATGGTTTCTTTCAATGATAACTTAATGGGAATAGAGACCAAATTAGGATGGACTATACAAGGGCCAGTAAATCAACCGGGTGGCACAATCACTAACACATCTTTATGTGTATTTAAGGTGCCACCACCAGAAGTCTCTGATTTAAAGAACATAGAACTGCTAGGCGTACAGGACCCCATTATTAAGCAAACACAGGAAGTGGCTAATAAAGAAATATTAATTTCGTTTAATGGTAATATTTCAGTCGATGACACGGGCCACTACCAAATGTCTTTGCTGTGGAAGGAGGGTTGTCCGGAGCCTGGAGCAAATTATGAAAATTCAGGAAAGAGACTAGACAGTACTTCAAAGAAGTTAATACAAGCAAGTAACCTTCACATATATAAGAATATTTTCCTCGATTGGAAAAAGGAAGGTTACACCACGGAGCTGACACAAAGAAACACATGGAAGCCCTTGGTCAGCAATAGAGTGAAAGAGATATCGGAAAACACAAGCATAAATGAGTGGAATCACATCCCTGGTGACTTGAACCCAGCAGACCTACCTTCAAGAGGCTGTAACGCTAGAAAGTTCACAGTAAGCCGTTGGTCGGAGGGACCAACAAGGATGAAACAGCCAGAAACGGACTTGCCGGTATCGAGACCAACTATAAGTGAAGAAAGCGAGAGAATAATACGAACAGAAGAACAAGTTCAAGCAACCGCAAGTCTGAACGTCATCTCGCCTCCTTTAAGTTCAAGACCGATGTACTCTTCTAAATACAATGAAAGTGTAAGAGCAGTACATCTAGAGATAGCAGAATCCCTATCAACTGCAACTTTCCTCATGGCTCTCCGTCGATTCACAGCAAGACGGGGACGCACATGTACCTTTTACACAGAACAAGGCACTAACATTCAAAGCACAGCAGAGTTACTCAAAGAAGTAAATTGGACAGTAATAGAAGCTGAAACTGCAACTTGCCCCCAGCCCATCAAGTGGAGCGGACGGCGGGAGCGCCTAATTCGGGTAGTGAAGGAGATGCTACGCCGAATACTAGGAAAAGCTTCAGTAACGTACATAGAGCTGTCCACTTTATTATGCGAAGTGGAAGCCATTGTCAACAGCCGCCCTCTCACATATGTAACAGCAGACGACGACCCCAAGCGTCCCCTCGCGTGGCCTTTAGGTATTTTAAAAGAATTGGTTTCAGGTACCAATGCACTGACGAGGATAGCCAAGGTGAAAACTGCGACAGACGAGAGGACGAGAGCGTGCCAACGACTTTATCCGTTGGAGCTGTCGGCAGCAACTGACGAGTGGCTGAGGTCCACTACTGACGAAGGCAACGGTGAACCTGAGAAAATCGACCTACACCCGCGCTCTAACTGTGACTTAGAGGCAGGTGTAACGCAAAGCTCGGACGAGACCCATCAGCAGGTGAGTAGTGAATCACAGCCATCCACTGCTTCCACCAGGCTAGGTAGAGTCGTAAAAATACCGCGACGATTTCTCGACTGACATTTAGTTTCATATTTTCACGAAAACCCAGTCTTTCTGTCGGTATAGAAACCAACTTTTTAGTGACATTTCATTGTAGGTGAAACCCTAAGGCAATTATTTTAAAATGGACAAGCGATAAGCTTTTATATGACAGTAATATATTTATTAAAGATTTATATAATCTAGATTGTCACTAAAAATGTAAACATTAGACTGTCAACAAATGACTGATATTTTTCATTTAATATATCTGTGATAAGTACTCATGGTACGCATATATGTTTTAAAATGTGACATTTGGCCATTGGGCAATGTATTATTACTTGTGTATGATGTAAAGTCCTATATCAAGTATAGGAAAGCATACTACACCATCGTTAGTGTACGGTGTAAAGTTCTATTTAAGTATAGGAAGGCATACTACACTAATGTTATTTATATTATTTTTTACATATATACAATGTTATATAAACGACTAGGTTGATCTTTTGTCAATCCTTAGCGTCATAGAATTTAATTGCTGATGTTAAAGACCTTTAATTATGATGATAATGATGAATATGTAATTGAGATTGATTACCTAAAGTTTGACTGACTGTTTAAAGTTATAATAAGAGTTGACCATTTGAGCGAATCTCTGGCAAAATATTATTGTGATATTTAATTCAAAGTGTAATATGTAATTCTTTAACATTTGTGGACATTGAGACATTGACAAACCGAGTCATATATTTGTGTGCTGCTTGTAGCATAATGTGACCACATTGAACACGTTCAAGTTGTAAATTAGAGAGTATTTAAGTGATACACGAATGTTAACGCTGACGAACTCTATAAATTAAAGAGTCATAATTAGGTTTATTGACTGAGCTCACTTGTAAATTAGAGTCGTTATTAGATATATTGACTATTGAACATAGAGCTTAACGTAGAGTCATTACAGAGTTTATATAGAGTTAATGTAGAGCCATCATAGAGTCAATGTAGAGTCACTGTAGAGCTTATATAGAGTCAATGTAGAGTCATCATAGAGTTTATATAGAGTCAATGTAGAGCTAAAATAGAGTCATGCTGTGTAGCCATGTTCTCTTTCTCTTCGCGGTTCAGAGGATGTTGTAAATCCGAACGCGCCCATAATAAGTGACTCTATGGTCATAGCATGACAGCACTGATTTAAAGTCTATGGTTCCGCCCTGTGGTCGTTCGCTAGCTTTAAGACAATCAACATGTCGTAATTCTGTGTCCGTAATCAAAAATGGAATAAATGTGAGTCTCAAGATGATGAAGCATTTTAATTGAAGAGTATTTCCCAGCGGCAGTTCCCTCTACGTTTCACAACAATTATAGTTGGAATTGTTTCCCAGTGTCATCTTCTTGCTTCTTGCTAATTATTTAGTAAGTATATCACCTTGACTGAATTACACAAATGGTCTGAGGCTGATGCCAGTAATGAGGGCTAAATCGCGTATGGATTCGCCGCTAGAGGCGCTAGTGTGACGTCAGTCCTCCGAAATGTCAAATTTCATAGTTTGTGGGTGGGTTACGCGGGTTAATTTCTAATAAAATTAATATAGTGCCTATTTTGCAATATCTGAAACGGATAATAACAAATTTTGACATCTGGACTGAGCGCGCAGTGGCACCAAATGTGAGCGCAAAAACGGTAGCCCTCATTGTCTCCTATTTGAGGTAAATATGTATTTTTTTAAATTCTTTAGATAAAATTGGGGAGAAATTTATTTAGCCATATCATTATGATACCAACTCTACGCTGCGGAAACTTGGTGCTGATACAAAGCAGAATTAAAGAAGTTAGACTCCTTCCATCTACGCTGTATAAAATTCGCAAGATAAAATTCCAAACACGGAGGTGCGGTGCTACGACGACTCAAAATGTCCGGTATAGAGGCATTGGTTATGAAACACCAATTAAGGTGGTGTGGCTACGTCGTGCGCATGGACGACCAAATACTTCCCAAAACAGTCTTCTACTCGGAACTTTCTTGCGGAAAGCGGAAACAGGGGTGTCAGTATCTGCGGCACAAAGACGTCCTCAAGCGCCACCTCACCGCCTGCGGCATACCAACTGACAACTGGGAGGAAAGTGCGTCGAACGGAATGGCGCTCTACTGTTCATACAAAAAGTGAGCATTTTTGAACAGCGACGTTTGGAAGACCTGGACGCGAAGCGTCGTATCCGCAAGACTCGGCCAAAGCCCTCCTACACGTACACCTACAACTTCGCAGGACAGCTCCACTGCGCACCCTGTGACGGCATGTTCAAAACGAAATTTGGTTTTGCGAGTCACATAAGAGCATTCCATAAGCCTAAAAACTGAAGGAGTCGCTGTCGCCGGACACGGCGAGGAGGACTATATACACGATATTATTTACATCTTTTCGGTGAAGGAAAAAAAGGTGGAAGGGGTGGGAAGGAAGAGGGCAGTCTATTTGAATAAAGTAGTGCGTACGCCAAATCAAAGTGTAGTATCAAAGTGTAAAGTGTTATCAGCAAAAAAAAGTAGGTAAGTACCAACTGAGTTGGTAAATGAACTTAAAAAACCGGCCAAGTGCGTGTCGGGCCACGCGCAAGGTAGGGTTCCGTAGTCGTCCACCCGTTACATTAAATGGACTAAAAAGTTCGCAAACTTATATTTACTATGTTTTTGAAATAATTAACAACATTATCTAAGGTATCAATGGAAATTGTACGAAAGTTTGCTTTTGCAAAGTACATTTCTGAAGTTCGACTATTACTCGTTAACTAGTAATGTCTACTTAGCTGTGATAGTTTTCCTTTTAAATTCATCGTATATACTACTACCATGATTTTTTTCACATGCCTAGTAGCCACCGTTTAGCTGGCAGGGGGGGGGGGACACTTGACCATAGCAAAAATTATCACTTCAAAGCTTAATATCACGCTAACCAATTATTTAATCAAAAAATGCTTTTAGAAACCTTATAATATTTTTGAAAGAGCTATCCAACGATACCCCACACGATGGGGTTTGGGAGAAAAAAAAATTGCACCACCACTTTACATGTAGGGGAAGTACCCTAAAAAAAATTTTCTTTTAAGATTTTATTCTACCGTTTTGTCGGCGTTATTGATATGTATACTCATGCCAAATTACAGCTTTCTAGCACTAACGGTTACTGAGAAAAACGGGGGTCGGACGGACGGACGGACAAGGACATGGCGAAACTATAAGGGTTCCTTGTTTACTACGGAACCCTAAAAATTAATAATACGGTAACTATCATATGATATTAGTAATATGTACGGAACTACATAGATGCATAGACTTTGAGATGTGGTGCTGGCGTCGACTTCTGCGGATACTTTGGACTGCAAGGCGAACAAACCAGTCATCCTGGGAGAGCTACGCATACATTATTTTTTTCGGACACCTCTCACGACGTACGATGTTCTTCGGATAGCCTGGAGACAATCATAATGACGGGAAAAGTTGAGGACCAGAGGTGCCGGGCAGACCACTCGCTAGATGGAGCACCCAAATTACTACACCCCTGCAACTACATCTTAAGGCCAATATAAGGCCATACATAAGGCGGGTGACATTAGGAGTCTGGTCAAGAAGAATTAGGGCATGATGTCACGGTCCTCAGCATTGGGGGACTGCTGATGGACTACAGAGTAATAAGTACCTATACTGTGGGCCACACAAATGGCTTAACACCTTCGTATTTTACGTGTCGCTATAACGTTATTTTAATTAAACTCATACTAAAGTACCGATGAGTCAAAGCGACAAAACATAGAAGTGTTCAGCTACTAATGTGACCGACTGGACCTTTTAAAAATAGAAAGTAAACAAGTAGTAAGTAATCATAGTCATCATCCTCCTAGCGTTATCCCAGTACAGTTGCATCCTGAAGGATGCCTGGGGTCCGCTACCTAATCCCAAGATTTGGCGTAGGCACTAGTTTTTACGAAAGCGACTGCCATCTGACCTTCCAACCCCGAGGGGAAACTAGACCATATTGGGATTAGGCTTTGTCAACTTGACTGTTAGAAGTTCTCAAGCCGCCCGAAGGCCTCCAACTTGGCTTAACGACTGCTGCCGTAGACAGCAACCGGGATCAACGGCTTAGCGTGCCTTCCAAAGCACGGGTAGTAAGTAATCATAGTAAGTAATCTTATATGAATGATTATCGTATACGATTTACCTACACACGAGGCGATCTAGGGAGCTATCTAGGGTGGTCCTCACCACTCTCCCGATATTGCCTCCGGTTTTAGGGCTGTGTGTCTGTGTAGGCCGCTTTAGTACACTACATCCATTGTTGCCAACATGCATAATGAACAGTTACCAGCCAATCACGTGTCTGCGCGCCATAATTCAAAAACAGAAGGTCGATGCAGCCCCCGGCAAGCCGGTGGCTCGTCCGTAGCAATTAAAAAATAAAAGCGGTGTATAATTTGTTGGCAGTTTATGTTGGTGAGCTGCCTTGCTGCGGAATGACTAAATGTACATTTGCATTTTGATCTGCTCGCAGCTGATTGAGCTCTGTGGACTGTTAAGGGGCATTAGGTATACATTACAACAGACCTGTAGGTTATAAGATGTACCTAAACTACTGATCGTATATAATAAGTACACAAAATTCGAGACTCAAGATGCGACTAAACTAAACGGGCTTCCTATATAGGTATGCTAGCTATGTGCAAGGCAAGCACGCAGATATAGAAACTCTAAGGGGGGGGGGGGGGGGGTCATAAAGGCATAACACATGTAGATGAAAATGCGAGCGCAGCGAGCGCGAAGTTTTTAGAACATTATGACATGACGCAGATGCGGAAAATATTTCATACGCATCAAGACGCATCGCATCTACCTAGATGAAAACGCGAGCTTAGCGAGCGCGAAATTTTTCGAACATTATTCGTGCTTCAATAAACGACGGCACCGCGAGCATTAGTGCGGAAAAGTGTCACTTTCTATGCATAAGTTTAGCCTTGTAAAGAGCACTTTCTTAGTTGTAAATATATATTTCCTTGAATATAGTGTGATAACTGATAAAAATGTAGGGTTAGAAAGTAAAGTGCCTTAACTCCTCGGTTAGCTGGATATACTTAGTCGAAATAAAAGGCGCGCGAGTTAAATGATCGTTGTTTACGGGTCGCGTGCGTCTCTCATTCAATTCAATATGTAACTAAATCTTCCGATGATAATTGAAAACGAACCCTTCATCTGACTGGCTGGACTGATTTGAGCTGGGAAATGTTCCTTACATTATTTATTTATTTAAATAAGTATCCTACCTACTCAAAAGAAAATATAGGGCCATACAGTCTATTCATCCTTAGGCTTGAAACAGTGCTCGACCGACGGTCGGGCGTTGTTTCCAGCCATAGACTTGCATAGATATATCTACGCCGACCGACGGTCCGCGCGTATGGTCGGTCGGTCGTGTTTTGTATGGCCGCATACGCGCTGACGGTGAGCATCGCTCTGAACGCACGCACGTATGCTTTCATACAGCGATAGCTACGCCCGACCGACCATACGCGCTGACCGTCGGTTGAGCACTGTTTCCAGCCACGTGTCCTTTCATATGTATTGAAGACGTTAATTATTATCACACTTTTCTCTAGGATTACAACTGAGCTTCTTAAAACTTTTTTTTTAATGAAATTTATTTTACATGATTTATATTGACTTTTGTTATGTTATGGATTGTGTAGGATTTCTGTTATTGTTAATTTTGGTAGGTATTATATTTGACATCAATGTAATTGTTAATATAAACTTGTAATTGTATTAGAATACTAGCTGTTGCCCGCAACTTCGTCTGCGTAGAGCTCGGTTTTTAGTTAAAACATCTTAATATCCAGGAAACGGTATAAAAATTGTGGTACTTTTACCCGGTGAGACCAAATTATTAATATGCTGTACAGATATAAATCGGTCAACCCAAATTTTCAACCCCTCTAAAAATCCCTTTAGGTACCTA
Source organism: Cenopis cana (assembly GCA_951800055.1). Taxonomy (NCBI): domain Eukaryota; kingdom Metazoa; phylum Arthropoda; class Insecta; order Lepidoptera; family Tortricidae; genus Cenopis; species Cenopis cana. The sequence continues at coordinate 16,257,674 of OX637490.1, read as the reverse complement.
CTTATCGGTTAAAAACTCTCAAGGCTATTTTTTGTGTGAGTTGACTCTCAATTAAAATAATGTTGCTCCCCATACAAACTTTGAACCCCTTTTTAACCCCTTGAGGGGATGAATTAAAAAAAAACGCTGAAATTAGTTTTGTAGTATTTAATTTAAACAGTTACTGTAAGAAATTTTAAGTCCTTCACTCAAAAATTTTTTGCTTCCAATATAAACTTTGAATCCCTTTTTAACCCCTTTAGGGGTTGAATTTCAAAAAACGCAGAAATCAGTTTTGTTTTATTTAAACAGAGAGTCTCTGTAAGAAATTTGAAGTACCTCATTTTAAAAAAAATTTGCTCCCCATACAAACTTTGAACCCCTTTTTAACCCCTTTAGGGGATGAATTTTGAAAAACGCTGAAATTACTTTTTTGTATTATTATAAGGAACTTTCGTACAAAGTTCGAAGACTCTCACTTAAAAAAAAATTGCTCCCCATACAATATTTCACCCTTATTTTCAACCCCTTAGGAGACGAAAATTTTGAAAACGCAGATATCACTTTCATTGTCTTATTTTAAGGAGTCTTTGTACTTAGTTTCAAGTCTATAACTTTAAAAAAATATTGCCCCCCATACAAACTTTGCACCCCTGTTTTACCCCCTTAGGGGTGGAATTTCCAAAAATCCCGTCTTATCCCTTGCCTCCGTTATATAACCTAACTATAGTGTAAATTTCAAATTTCTAGGACCGGCAGTTTCGGCGGGGCGGTGATTAATCAGTCACCCATCAACTTTATATATATAGATAATTAAGTGTAGAGACTTTAAGTTCAAACGCAATGTATATTGTTCGATGAATAAATAGATGAAATGAAATGAAATGACCCTTTTCCAGCCGCACCAACCTACGTGGTTTTGCATTTTAAATAGGTATGTATTGTAAATTAATTTAATCGCAAGTAACTTTTCGCTGAAATTCAATTCGATTTAAACGTTAACTTTGGGTATTAAAGTTGAATTTTTAACCACACGCATGTGGTCGATAAATCGTACTATGATGCCTGGAAAAGGGTTAAGTATGACAACAACATTAAATGTTTAAAAAAAAACCGGCCAAGTGCGTGTCGGGCCACGCGCAAGGTAGGGTTCCGTAGTCGTCCATCCGTTACATTATGTGGACTAAAAAGTTAGCAAACTTATATTTACTATGTTTTTGACAGAAGTAACAACATTATTAAGGTATCAATGGAAATTGTACGAAAGTTTGCTTTTGCAAAGTACATTTCTGAAGTTCGACTATTACTCGTTAACTAGTAATATCTACGTAGCTGTTATAGTTTTCCTTTTAAATTCATTGTATATACTACTACCATGATTTTTTTCACATGCCTAGGAGCCACCGTTTAGCTGGCAGGGGGGGGGGGGACACTTGACCATAACGAAAGTTATCACTTCAAAGCTTAATATCACGCTAACCGATTCTTGAATCAAAAATCTTCTTAGAAACCTTATAATATTTTTAAAAGAGCTATCCAACGATACCCCACACGATGGGGTTTGGAAGAAAAAAAATTTGCGCCACCACTTTACATATTTTTTTTTCAAGATTTTATTCTACCGTTTTGTCGGCGTCATCAATATCTATACTCGTGCCAAATTACAGCTTTCTAGTACTAACTAACGGTTACTGAGAAAAACGGGGGTCGGACGGACGGACGGACATGACGAAACTATAAGGGTTCCTTGTTTACTACGGAACCCTAAAAATTAGGGTGCTTTTACATTAGAGCTATGCTTATGTTACGTTGCTATGGATGCGTTTGAAATCCACCAGTACACATTCGTTGGTTCACACTTCACATAACATAGCTCTGGTGGAAAAGGGTTCAGCTAAGCTATGTTTTTTATATGGAAAGATGCGTGCTGTGGATGCGTGCTATGGATGCGTGCTGTGAATGCGTGCTACGGATGCGTGAGCGCTTCCCCCCTCACCACGCTGCCGCTCCCCGCGCCCCCTGTCCTGTCATACATCGCATGGCTCGAGCTGCGAATCTTCCTCGCACAGCTACCTCGCGGCTACTCATCTTCTTCGCACAGCTACGTAGCATAGCATTAGTGGAAACGGTCACATAATTTCGTAGCGTAGCTTTCGCATCCTCGCAGCATAGCTGCATAGCATAGCTCTAATGGAAAGGTAGCCTTAATGTCTTCAAGAAGAGTTTGTTTATACATGATAGAACACGTACCTAAGGATTAAGGATGAATAGACTGTAAGTAGGTATGTTGATTGTGACGTGAAAGTTATGATAAACAATGAGTAATATATTTTTCCAGATACCTATAGAGCGGACGTTATTTGAAGATCCCTATGACACTGACAGTGACATACCATATAGTGATGTGCATGTGTCGATACTTCAATTGTTTTATTATCTGTGGCGGTTCTTATCAGCGTTCTCTCACGTACATTAATTTAAACCTCAAATGCGGTTATCGTGTAAAAGACGTTTCTGGCTACTAAACCACCATTTTTAGGGTTCCGTTTCCGAATGGTCCAAACGGAACCTTATTGTTGTCACTCATGCGTGCTTCCGTCGGTCGTCTGTCACAAAAATATTTTTCGAAGATGTTTTCAACTTCCCTTTGACCTATTGACATAAAATTTGGACATAACGTATTCTTACGCCGCACCAGAAGAAAGACCAGTACCTACAGGTCAAAAATGACCTGTGCCGCAGTGAACGTGTTAAATAATAAATAAATATGTGATTTAACGTTGTTTTATTTTTACACAGTCACGTAACAATTTAAATGAAATATAAGACACGTTTTATTATTATCACTTCAATTATCGACATGTGTTATCGACAGCACCGCTTCCTTAGTCGACACAGACCAACGATATAACATTTGCAGTACGTCACCGTGTATATTCCGTTAAGCATATTTCTGGGAAATAAGGGACAATTCAAGTTTCTTTCATATTGTTATTATGTAAATGTTACAATCCTAAATAAATTAATTAGCTACATTCCCAAAAGATGCTTATTAACATTTCGATGTGACATCGACGCTCTTCCAAGGTTATATAAATGAACTGTCACTGCAAGTGTCATAGGGATCTTCAAATAACGTCCTACGTATATTAGAGCACCAATACTTGAATTTCAACTTTCGTGAGACATGTTATAATTTTATTTTACTAAACGGTTAAAACTCACGTATTAATGAACTCAGTGTGCAATCGGCGCGGGTTGCAGACGCACTCATAAATAAGTTCGAAACATGTCGCCATAGTAAAATAAAATTAGGGCACAAATAATTAAAAATAAAACAGAAATATGTATTGTACTTGAGTGGCCCTTAATTTGTTTTGAGCATTGAGCAGTATACAATTTAATTATGCTACATATAAAAACATTCGAAGTTATAGTCTCGGCGTCCATCTTGGAACCATAGAGAATGAGTGTTTTATCTGCGCGCCATCGCCGCAATTACCCTCTAATTGCGGGGCTCGGAGCCAGCGAGGCCACGCCTCGTCAGCCAACAGCCACAAGTTTACTTTATATTCCAATATTTTAAATATTTGCTCTTGAATTAACTTTTTTGTTGTTATTATGTCCCGTTTAGGGAGAAATAATAAAAAGTATAGATTCATCGCCGGAGGAGGCATTAGGGCCACCGCCAACAGCCTTGCGGTTCGAGGAGCCTTGCGCCTCATTTTTCAACTGCTTTTTAATTTATAATATCGCTTCTTGCGCCATCAAATGCTATAAATGTACCATGCCTACGCACAAATTTGGTCGCTTGTCCCGCCACTGTTAAATTGTTACAGAAAATAGGTAGTAAATAAATTGTCTTGGCCGCAACTGGGAAAAAAAGGATGATGATAATGACCTCTACGTCTATAATACTTAACTGACGACCGCTTTAGCTTAGTTGGTAGTGACCCTGCCTACGAAGCTGGAGGTCCTGGGTTCGAATCCCGGTCGGTGCATTTATTTGTGTGATGAGCACGAATATTTGTTCTTGGGTCTTGGATGTTTTCTATGTATTTAAGTATTTATTTATCTATATAAGTATGTATATCGTCGCTTAGTACCCATAGTACAAGCTTTGCTTAGTTTGGGACTAGGTTGATTTGTGTAAGATTGTCCACAAATATTTATAACTTCCGACTCTTCCGAGTAGGCCGAAACTCATCTGGGGAAGAATATCTCCACCTTATAGGTGACAGTTTTTAGCCAATGACAAGTTGTAAGCGGCGTGTAAGGTCACCAGCTCATGAGTCATGACTTATGAGGAAGCTCTGAGTGGATTCTCCATTCTCGCTTGTTTGAAGACCTTGTTTGTCTTTGTGCTATGTGCTGTCAATGTAGGGAGTCTTTAGGCACCTCTGTGTGTACTATATGTACCTACTTATATATCTATATAATCGAAACATTGGTCCTTATCACATTTTCCTCACACTTATTTGCTTGCTTGTAAGGTTATAATGCTGATTGATGGGCAAACACCACCAAAGGATTGCTTTATTTCTTGTTTCACGAGATATTCCGCTCTCATTGTCATGGTACTTTTTAAAGCGATACACGTAACGTACTATGTATCAAAATTCACTCTAATATACCTACTTATCCTTCTCCTGGAATTTAGTGCAAATCAGAGAAGTAGGTAAAAATAAACTTTAATTTTACATTTTACATTCATTAATTCGTCATAACATTATGTTACCTATTAATTTTGCTTAAAACGTTGTAGGGTTACGTTTTCTAATGAAAAAATCCATAAAAAAAATCATCTATGCTATCTATAACATGCTAGGTATACAAGTGCGTTTTTAGCCTATTTATAAATGCTGCGTTACTTGGGTAAGTAAATGAATGCAAATGTTGTAACAGCAATCAAGCGTGACTTTATTAATATTGAAAGCTTCCCCTTGTGGCTTGTGTCAGTCTGCATGCCTTAACTTAATCCATCGTTGTGTAGTTGGTATCGCTGTTAGAGTAGGTACAACTGAATGACTTAAAGTCTAATGAATGATAAAGGCTCTGAAATTCAGCAAGCGGGAATATTTCGAAACTTTGAAAACATGATGTTTCGTGAAAGGAATGTCATTTCAACAGCATCTAAAAGAAAAAAAGTACGAACAGAAAAAAATGTGTATGTTTAATTCTCTAATACGGAAACGGGCCGTTAAACAAAACTGTTTACATCGCTTAATTTAAAAATTCGAACGCATCACAACAAAGCAGTTAAAATTTAACGCTCAGTTAAGACTCGTCTATGGCCACCGTCCACTTATAAATATGCATAGAGTAATTTTTGAAAAGCGAACACTTAATAAGTGAGGTGCGCTCCTCGGGCGGACGGTAAATTGCTTCTTCGGTTATTATTCTCCCCATCGCCAATCCTATCCATTTAAAACCAATTATGTTTTATTATAGTCAGAGGAGGAAAGGAAATTACCAACACGCTGTCCGAAAAGGACGGACGCATGCCGCTACCACAGACAAGAGAAGCGTAGTGTAGTAAACTTTTTACGAAAAAAAGCGCGCACACAGGCACGGGCGCGCTGTCTTGATACAGGGTCGTGAATGAATGGAGGTCTAATGGACGCTTGGAAATATAAAATTAAATCGGATATAATGAGTTACATAGGCTATCACGATCGCGCGGGTTCGACGGGTCGCGGAAGGCTTTTGTTCTCGAGTTCGGTGACCTGGCCGGTTCCTTCGCGTGATTATGCGTCTGTAATTAAAATCTAACTTTTTGTGCTTTGTTTCACGAGGCTTTTTAATGTTTGACAGGAGATGAAAGCTATACGGCTCGCTGGGGCTATTAAGCCGATATTGTACAGTGTTAAGTAGTGAGATAGGTTTTAAAATAACGGGAACACGTCAAGTTTTGTTTACCATCTGTCTTTCTTAAGCGAGGAACCATTAACAGCAATTCTTAGTTTAATCCGCTGGAAATCCTCGGGAACACAGACACACACAAAACTAATAAAATTGCCACGAAATGGTCCCGCCTCAGCATAGGTAATGTTGACTCACAAGCCCCGATTTTTGAAATCGAACGCTCGACTTTTCACTCGATATCTGTCAAAACATCATAGTTTTTTGACAGATTTCGAGTAAAAAGTCGAGCATTCGACGCTCAAAAATCGCCCCCCTGTTCTTCCGGCGAGACCATTTTGCCTGATGGTATGCATGTACCGTAGCCTATGGACGTTCGTGACGCTATATAAACCATTTTTTGATAACAAAATAAGTAATATTGTTATTATTTTGGAATAGGCACCAAACCTATGTTCACATTTCCTCGTGAATCATATCTAATTACCTACGCCTACGTAGCTTCAAACAAAACATGACATATATAATTACTGTTAATTAACGGTAAAATTACCAGACAACATTTTGACAACGCTCAACAACACGGAACTGTCAAATCAACTAGAAACCGAAACAAATGGCTGGGACGCATTTAATTGTTGTTAATTTAAATCGGTTATTATCGCCTGGAGTCAAATTCTGATAGGCCCGGGGTACGATATAATTACCGGCAACGGCCGCCATTGTAAAAAACATACTCAATTTTTATGTAAATTGTCTCTGGCTGTTTTAGTTTTAATTGACAGCTAGAGGGCTCGTTGTTGATGTCGAGTCAATTTTTAGACTTTTTCTAAATGGAGTTGTTCTTATTGTCGGCGGCGTATAGATAACAGGGTTGTTATTTATGGGCATTTGATTTTGACATTCGTATTAGTCTCTGCGGTAATATATAATCCCACCAAAAACATAAATGTGAAAATGGGAGCCAAGTTCAATATTAAGAATATGCGTCGTTATTGACTTCGCCGACAAAAGAATTGATATCTATATGGGTGCCAAGTTCTGTGTAGAAAATCCTGAAACCTGAGATGTAATTCAAGGTCTAGATTTTAACTTGGCTGGTTTTTACGTACTATATGTACATGTACATTACACTACTTACATGTACATGCTATATTATATTTGACTATGGTATTTTTCTGAACTTTGGTTTGTTGGAAAAAACTAGCCAAGCCAAAATCTAGACCTTGAATTACATCTCAGGTTTCAGGATTTTCTACACAGAACTTGGCACCCATATAGATATCAATTCTTTTGTCGGCGAAGTCAATAACGACGCATATTCTTAATATTGAACTTGGCTCCCATTTTCACATTTATGTTTTTGGTGGGATATCATTACTTTTTGTAAATAAAGAATACTTCATGTTTATTTTAATTAAAATCAAAGTCAATCAGAGTATGCGGAGCTCGTTCATCGCGATAGAATATAATTGCTATTATTTTTGTACCAGACGCGTTTTGCTCGTTTAAATATATAAGATAAGATTTGCATGTATTATGAATAAGGTGGTTATTACATAATTAGTAGCAGTCAAGGTGGCCAAAAGATCGTAACACGTCTTTATTACAGTTGTAGTAAGAATGTGTTACGATATGTTACGATATATTTGCGACTTCGGCTGCTTTTTTTATTAATAATGAGATTGCTGTTGGCCATCTCTGCATCTGCTCCTAACTACATGACTCTGACTGCACTAAACTAACTACCTATGCTGTTCAAACATTAGGACTGTTAAAACGAGATATAGCGCATGTACACTCTCGCTGAGACACAGCGAGACAGGAGTACAGGGGAAGTATCTCGCCGGCGATTCCCATACTGAACACAGCGAGGCAGGCCGAGCGCGAGTGCTCCTGCACGAGAGTGTACAGCTAAGAATTTTCAAGAAAAGGTAGTGTAGGTAAAAGAGAAACATTCAAAGAACATCAGCACTTGCCTCATCTACAAAGTTAAAGGGCAAGAGACTTGGAGGTCCCTGCCGTCAGAAGACATCCTTCATGCGCTGCACGCCGCGCAGGCATCGCTGTATTAGACAGGCTTATAGTCATTCGTACTACGTACACGTATACTTATTTACCTAGTGGATCCCTACTAATTTAAAACTATTCTTGATTAATGGCCGGGACACTGGGACACCACGCTTCAAACCGGGACATCAGGCGCGTACCTAGTTATCGCTCTTCCATACAAACTTCCACTCCCTTAAGGGATGATTTCGGGGATAAAAAGTATCCTATGTCCTTCCCCGGGACTCAAACTATCTCCATAGATGCCAAATTTCATCTTAATCTGTTCAGCGGTTTAAGCGTGAAGAGGTAACAGACAGACACACTTTCGCAATTATAATATCACAAGTATGGATAATAATATCTAGGCGACCGAGCTCTGCTTAGCGTTTTCCCGGTCATTAGACCTATCTATATATCTTATCTTATCTTATCTCTGCATGTGCTCCTAACTACATGACTCTGACTGTACTATACTTACTCATAATCGTTTATTTGTCCAACATAGGTTACAGGATCTTACAATTCAGAGAGTTTCACTATGTGGCGCCTACCACCTATGCTGTTCGAACATTAGGACTGTTAAAACGAGATATAGCGCATGTACACTCTCGCTGAGGCACAGCAAGACAGGCCGAGCGCGAGAGTGTACAGGGGGGGGGGTCTCGCCGACGACTCCCATACTGAACACAGCGAGGCAGGCCAAGCGCGAGTGCTCCTGCACCGCCTGCACGAGAGTGTACAGCTAGTGTTAGGGTTGCCATAGATATGGAGACGAAGGCCGGAATCCGGGACGGGTGGACATTTCAAGAAAAGGTAGTGTAGGTCAAAGAGAAACATTCAAAGGACATCAGCACTTGCCTCATCTACAAAGTTAAAGGGCATCAGACATGGAGGTCCCTGCCGTCGGAAGATATCCTTCATGCGCTGCACGCCGCGCAGGCATTGTCTGTATTAGACGGGCTTAATAGTCATCCGTACCTACTACGTACATGTATACTTATTTACCTAGTGGATCCCTACTAATTTAAAACTATCCTTGATTAATGGCCGGGACACGGGGACACCACGCTTCAAACCGGGACATGTGGCGGCGTACCGGGACGTATGGAAACCGTATGCTAGGTCTATCTCTAATTGTTTCGAAATCCATTTAGTTCTATTACAAACTCCTTATGAGTGCTTCTGGTTCAAAATCGAAATTTACATATGTACATTTTTGCCAACACAAAATCAATAGGCGCTTAGTGTGTACCTAAATAAAATTTGTTCTTTGGAAAATTTTACAAAATTTACAAATCGTAAAAAAAACACTGTTTATGGTTCTCAGGTTCGTAATCATACATTTACCCAGCTCGATGCCAAATTTCAACTTGCTAGGTCACCTGGAAGTGGGTTAGGTTTTTGATTATATTTTCCCCAATAATTATCCTATGTAGAAAAAATCCTATTTTTAGATGTTTGTATCTTAATAACCGATTGAGCTATATTAATGAAATTTGGGGATCTGGTTAGCCTTAAGGATCTTAATAAACGTACCAAATTTCATATGTGTACGTTCAATACATTTTGAGTAACGTAGGGGTCAAAAGTGCCACCAAATGGTTAGTGTAATATAACACACGGCCGCTCCGACGCCAGTTCTTTTTTTTTTTGAACTTTGGCTTGACACGCTGCCGCGTGTCTAGATGCACATAAATACATTTTAATGAATGAACAGTCCATGTATTTTGCAAGACAAAGTTAGATGTTTTGTGAGACCCCGTTAATTTTATGTTTTTATACCTTGATTATTAAATAAATAAAATAAAATAAATAAATAAGATGAAAAATAATAACTTTATTTTACTAAACGGTTAAAACTCACGTATTAATTGTCACTTCGGGCGACATGTTTCGAACTCTTCGGGAGTTCTTCATCAGGATGAGTGCGTCTGCGACCCGCGCCGATTGCACACTGTCGAACTACCCGCCGCCCGCCGCAAGGCACGTGACGCACGCGCAGACAGCGCGGGGGCGGGGGCGGGGGGGCAGCTCGGCGCTGAAGGTGTTGTATGAGGTCGTACTCCCGAAGAGTTCGAAACATGTCGCCCGAAGTGACAATTAATACGTGAGTTTTAACCGTTTAGTAAAATAAAGTTATAACATGTCTCGCGAAAGTTTAAATTCATGAAAAATAATAGGTACCTAACTAAGTATGAACATCAGAATTCTGAGATAAATGACAAGGCCGTCAAAATTTTGCGTTTCGCTCGTCAGTGTTTATTCGGACGGCTTATTATTAAAAAAAAGTAAGAAGACCAAGTTATATAAATTACGTAACACGTAACCTACTCGTATTTTGAATTGAATTTTTAACCGATTACAAAATTATTAATTTCCGATATAAAATGCAGTAATCAAATGGTTACAAGTAGAAGAATAAGGCTGGTTTTCCACTAGAGCTATGCTGCGAGGATGAGAAAGCTACGCTACGAAACTATGTGACCGTTTCCACTAATGCTATGCTACGTAGCTGTGCGACGAAGATGCGCTATGAAGATGCGCAGCCGCCAGGTAGCTGTGCGAGGAAGATGCGCAGCTGGAGCAATGCGATGTATATTGACAGTGAGCGGGAGTGACGGGGAGCGGCAGCGCGGTGAGGGGGGAAGCGCTCACGCATCCGTAGCGCGCTTCCGTAGCGCGCATCCGTAGCACGCATCCACAGCACGCATCCATAGCACGCATCCGCAGCTGGCATCTGTAAGGCCAAGTGCTGTCAAATTAACGCAAGCAAAAATCTACCTAACAGTCAGAGTTCTAAGTCGAGTTTTGCTTGCGTTCGTTTGACAGAATTTGGACTTAGAGTTTTGTACGAACTATACCTATAATCATTTACAAGAATACAACAATAGCTTAAATAATATTAAAACTAACTTAAATCTCAAAGAGGCCCTGAGGCATTGTACCGAGGATGCTGCATGCTGGCGGCATTTCCTCGCTGCATCGCAATGCTGATACCTACGTTGTGCGAGGAAATCGCCAGCTCTTCGGTCACCAGTTGCCTACGTCAACGAGACGCTTCGCGATTTCACTAAATATCTAACTTGTGCGCGCTGGAACCCTATCTATAGACCTAGAGTTACTACGCCAAAAGGTACAAAATTGTACTCTTTGCCGAGGCCCTTATAATTATTACGGTTTAGAATTTCGGCGTTTTCCGCGATTGCACCCGCTTTTGCTGTAGGTAGTCGGTTGAAGGTGGGACGGTGACATGCCAGCGTGTCTACACAGGTAGCATCCCACACTAACGTCCGTCCCAAGCTTTAAGGAACTAAAAGACGCCCCATCAGGACTCTTACCATCATCCCTGACCATGCCAGTTGGCTCAAGAAGACCTGGGGGCATTTTTCAAAACATAATAGTTTTTTGACAGTTCTCGAGTGAAAAGTCGAGCGTTCGACATTCAAAAATCGGTCCCCAGGCACATTGACGGTGGCAACAGACCTCGGATTAAATATGTCATTTAGCGTCTTGAAAAACGGCCTGTACTTTTTTAACAACATACTCGTAATCCATGGTGTCCCAGTCGATCCACGTCTGTGTCACAGCAAGAACATAAATATGGGGTACCTACATACCGCAACCCCGAGTCACAACCCAGTTGCCAGTGCAAGACTTTGTGCTCATTGCGTATTGTCTAGGTATATATTCTTTATACATATAGTTAGGTGCTTATCTAAATAAAGACAAACAAATAAAAAGTTTAAGCATTTTCCCATACCCGCAAGCTGTTTTAATGTGACAAGAAATTCCTTACCTGCCATCTCCTATCCTACCGACAAACGAGTCAATCCCGCTCGACCAAAGAAAATCGAATAAAATTTTATTGCTTTAATTGTTATGACGCTGGTAATACGATAGTAATGGTGTGTTAACGACTATTATTATACTATTAATTACTGTATTTATGGACGGATATGCGGATTTAGTATTGGTAATTTATATTTGTAAAGAGCTTGTTATACGTAGGTCCCTACTTATTGAAGTAATTAAACTGGTTAAACTATTAAATGGTATGTATAAAATGCTCTTTATATCCGAAATCGTTAATAAAAATAAAATTCGGAATAACTGTATTGTGATAGCTGTTGTTATTTTCCTTTAAATTGTCGCATAGTTGATCCATTATTAATATAAGTATAGAGTTAGTATTATAAATTTACCAAGTACGATTAATTATTATAAAATATACTTCAAATATTCACGCAACAAAATCAGTAACTTTCGGTTTTCCAGCCTTGTAACTAGAAATAGACTTAACACCGCGCTTGTTATACTTCCAGTAAGTTCCGCTATTCAACACTAGATGGCGTTAGAGGTATCGTTTTCAACTAACTTCTCGAACGCAAGCAAGGTTTTTCACACATTTCACAAAATAACAGGAATATCATAACTCGCGTTCTGTTACGTTACTTTAAAATTTAAAGTATTAATTTGGGAATCTGTCATACGCATAAATGGTAAATAGAACAAGTAACATGATACTAAAATAAAGTGAGGATTAATTCGGATTATAGGCCAATTTATAGTTTTAATAGTAAGTTATAGGTAATAAACCGAGAAGAGCATAGCGTTGACAAACTCGGGGGCAGGTGTGACGCCATTTTTATGGGGTCGTTCCAAATAACGTCCATTTTATGCTTGAGGCGAAACTACCGGATATATTGGATAGGAACTACTGGAACTATTTACTGGGTTGTATTGCTACAAAACGGTGAAACATTTATATTATCCTAAGGTTGTCTGGAAGAAATCGCTCTTTAGCGATAAGACAAGCAAAAAATAATACCTATTTGAATTGTATTGTATTGTATTATGAAATAAAATAAAAATTACAAATTTAGAAAGACAGCAGCGTTACTGCTTATACAAAATTGAAATTAAAATTACCTACTAAATTTAAAAATACTATAAATTCTTAATTACGTGAATCTCGCCATCGCTTGTAACGATTGTCGGGCTGGCCCCTATCCCACAAAACTTAAGTCTACAATTTGACAAAATTGTATAATTTTCCATAGAAAAAGTTGTCAAATTTGTCGAATTGTATGCTTGTAAAGTTTTGTGGTACAGGCCCCTGGTCCTAGGGGTTGTAACGATTTTGACGGAATTTGTTATGTGGGGGTTTTTGGAGGCGAACAATCAATCTGGATAGGTTTCATTTCACGGGAAAACGCCGAGCCAAAGCTCGGTCACCCATTTCTTTATTATATACGAAATAATTACGAATAGGTACCAGCGTTTGTGACAGATTACAGAGCCTAATTTAAGGCTGTGTAAGTACAATACCTCTACAATAAAAATACCCTCTGTTCCACACTTCAACTAAAGGCACAGTGCCTATATACCTAGCAGTGGCGGAGCCTCCATACAACTCGATTCCCACCGGCTTGCCTAATTTTCAGCCAGTCCAGTTCTTTTACTACGGCTCAAGAAGAATAAGAAAGAAATTATTTCCGGCTTCCCTTAGAATATTTTTGACGCGCCGCCACGATACCTACGAGTAGGTACCTATATGTGTACCTGTGTGTGTGTGTATGATAGTGATTATGTAGGTACATAAACACTATAAATAAAGGCAAACAACAGGCCGTCTTAAAGATAAAGAGCGATCTCTTCCAGGTAACAATTAGGGTAGCGGAAATCAAATCTATTCAATACGATTTATAGTAAGGTGGTGCAGAAATAATATATGAGAGTATTAGATACCTAGATAGTAAAACTACTGGAACACCCGGTGCGGGCTTATCGTGTGTTACTGCCTTAATAATTCGTTCGATTACATACTTAATGGCCTGGTGTAGATCGGGATAAGAATTCTCGTATCTGGGAAGGTTATAAGTAGGTACCTATAGTTCGTACAAAACTCTAAGGCCAAATTCTGTCAAACGAACGCAAGCAAAAAACGACTAAGAGGTCTGACTGTAAGGTAGATTCTTGCTTACGTACATTTGGCCTTATAGTTTTGAATGTGCTGTTATGATGTGGGTAGAATACATACCTAAGTATATACCTGTAACTAGCAAATAAAATAAGAAGGCTCGAGTTTCTTAAACTGAATGTAATTCTTTTTAAATTGTGTCGATTAAAAAAAATCGGACTGATCCAGTTTTGAAAAAGAAATATATGCGGTTTTTGGAAAAATATATAAGTAATGAAATTATGTAATATTGTCCTACTTTTTAAACTGTTTTCTTGTAAATTCTTGTAAAATGAAATACTTTTTTTATTGTATGAACTTGATAATTAGCGTATATTAGGCATTCCCGCCAGCAGGGACGTCCACCGCGCGGTCGCGACAACACAGACACATATAGTCCCTATTTGTCCCGGTACCGCCGCATACCGGGTAGAGTCAGTCCGACCCAGGTCGGGCCTAGCTGAGTCTGGACACTTCTCATCTAGGCTAGGTTTAGTGAACCAGCGACAATAACTCCCAGTAACTCGATTCCACTGATACATCAGATTTGGTTGAAGCCGCTCAACCAACTTTACTGGAGCGTAAACTCTTAGAGTATTCCAGTGTTTAAACCGTCCGCGTGGTCGTGTCGGAGGTTTCCCCTGGATTTTCCCCAGGCCTTATTGGGCCCGGCCTATAAAGCCAAAGTCGGGTACAAAAAAAACAACATAGTTTAGTTAAGCGGTGTGTCTAAAGTTACCCTTGAATGTTCGATTTTATCCCATTTGTGAGAACGCTACTTTAGTGAACGCATCCATATTGCCCTCTCACTCCCACCGCAACGATCTCGCTCTCTCGTGTGTTCGGATATAAATTAATGGCCGACATGTGAACTAAAAAGGATAGAAATAAAGTGCTTGATTAATTAAACAGTACACTTTTTTGGACCTTATATTTCAAAGGTATAGCTCAGCTAAAAAATGTAAACATATTGATGCCCTTGCTTGTAGATGTAGCCCACCCAATCAGAAGAGGCGGTGCGCGTTTATGGGGATACTTCTATTTTCTATCATTTAATCAACTACTAAACGGAATTCTGTAAAGTTAGCTGACGCAGGCTGCCTGCATGTAAGTCAGCATCGAGCGAGCTCCTTCATTTCGGCATTCCCGCTCACAATCATTGTAGCAATTTTCCGGGGCATCCGTCGCGAGAAACCGAGAGCCAGGAGGTAGACACTGCTTTATATTAAGTGCCAGTTGCAACAACGTACGAACACAGACCGGTCATCGTCAAATATGGCGCCGGCAGCTGTCATCCCATAGAAACTTGTCAAACTTTCCGTACAATCAGATTTGACGAACACCGCTTTACGATTACAGACGGTTTGGTGCAACCAAGCCTTAGGGTCGGTTGCACCAACATACGAACACAGGCCGGTCATCGTCAAATATGGCGCTGGCAGCTGTCATCCCATAGAAACTTGTCAAACTTTCCGTACCTACAATCAGATTTGTCGAACACCGCTTACGATTACAGACGGTTTGGTGCAACCCAGCCTTAGTCTTGTTTTATGATACGCAAGAAAAGAGCGTACTCGCATCTGAAAGGTCGGCAACGCTCTATAAAATAATGGAATATATAAAGTAATGTGAGTAGGCAATCGTACTTTTACAAGTCGCAATCTTCGATACTAGCGCTTGTCAAAAGAAGACCGCTGCCGAGAAGAAACGCCGAATGAAACTCGACAGTCGTGTCATTTTATCTCATAAATATTCTTATTATAATGACAAAAGATGATAACAAGAAATAAATAATAAACAAGAACTAATATGTAACATAGGTAATAATGAACAATAAACATAATAATTAATGAGTGATTTAATCTGACGGTCGCGAGTTCCCGTCTCGTACACTCAGCATCAAAAGTTGCTTGGCATATGAAAGATTTCAAAAGTTTATATTCCCTTGTAATAAAGACATTTGACGTTTTCATATGCCAAGGTACTTTTCATGCTCACTGTACCACGCTAGGTTTTCCAAAAACCTTTGCACGAAATATCATTTGGTTTAACAGTGGGTTTTTGGTGAAGCGAGAACACCTGTGTGATCCCAAAGAGGTCTCGTGTTCCCTCGGTTGCAAGGTCAGATAGCAGTCAACTAGTTCCTTTGCCAAATCTTGGGATGCATCAAAGCGGACGCCGGGCTCCTCAAAGCACAACCTTTTTAGGGTCCCGTACCGAAAGGGTAAAACGGGACCCTATTACTAAGACTCCGCTGTCCGTCCGTCCGTCTGTCACGAGGCTGTATCTCATGAACTGTGATAGTTATACAGTTGAAATTTTCACAGATGATGTGTTTCTGTTGCCGCAATTAAATATTCGGGGGGCTCACATACAGCTCTGCGGCGTTGCAGGACACTCAATAAAGGAATGCACAAAGAAAGCAGAGTCACCTAAATGCGCGACATGCATGCACTTCAAAAAGCCATGTGACCACGGGACTGGCGAGGCCGAATGCCCAGCTAGAAAATTAGCCGAAAAAAGGTATCTCAACTCTATAGATTATGAAGGCGCCTGAGAGCGCCACCCTACAGTTTTTTCCGCAGTACCTCTTGTATTAGGTTAGCTTAGATATAATGAGTCATAGTTTAATTTCTGACCTCGATAATTTTTCTGTATCTGATTCTAAATTCTGCGAGGTTGAACACTGCAAACAATATATTAACTCGTCCAGTTACCCATTAACTATACTAACACAAAACATACGAAGCATATTTAAAAATTTTGATAACATTAGTGTTTTCCTACAAAGACTTGGAATAAGCTGTGATGTCATTGTTCTAACAGAGTGTTGGTTAAATAAACATTCTAACTTACCGAATATGCCCGGGTATAATACGTATGTAACTAAGTTTAATCACAACCAAAATGACGGAGTAGTCGTATATGCCAGAAATAATTTAAAAATCAGTGTTGAGGAACCTAACATATTAGAGTGCAATAGACTTTTGATTAAAATTGGGACAGATTTTGCAATTTTAGCAATATACCGACCTCCGTCTTTTAGAAATAGTAGTATATTTATTGATTCTTTAGGCGAGACGTTACGAAATCTATCATCATTCAAAAATCGTATATTAATAGGTGATATTAACATCAATATTCTTCCAGAAAACACCGACCCCGCGGCTCAGAGCTACCTAAACCTTTGCTCTTTTCATGGCTTACTTCCCGCGCACACGCTTCCCACCCACCAAAGCGGCTCCTGTTTAGACCATATCATGCTTAAATCTAATCTTCCAGCACTAGCAATAGTTACTAATTCCTCGGTGACGGATCATAGGGCTGCTCTACTTACTTTATTTCGTAAATTACCTAATACAGCACGCACGCCAATAATCTCTAAATTAAATGTAAACAAACTCGAACGTGATTTATGTGACATTGAATTTGGCCCAGTTTACAATTCTGCCGACGCAGATAATAGCATGTCATACCTGATTCAAAAAGTCCAGCAAGCAATATTAAGTAATACCGTAAACATACGTGTTAGTAGTAAAAACTATAATATTAAACCGTGGATTTCCCCCGGTCTTATTCGTTGCATGAAACACAGGGACAAGCTGCATCTTAAGGCAAAATCAAACCCAGATAATTTAGTACTGCTATTATCATATAAAAGATATCGAAATTTTTGTAATGATTTACTAAAAAAAGTTAAAATTAGCTATGATAAAAAACAGCTCGAATTGGCTGGAAAAAACAGTAAACAAGTTTGGAAGTGTATTAAAAACATTACTTATACAGCAAAACAACGAGAACCTTGTTCAGGTTTGTTACAAGCTCGCTCATCGCCGTTAGCATCTGCTAATGGCGCAAATGATTTTTTTGTAAACGTAGGAAAAACGTTAGCTGAAAAAGTCCAGCGTAACCTGCCTGTACCCACTCCTAGCAAATTCACTAACCGCAACGACCCACTAAAATCATTTGTGCTTTTAAATACTGATGAAAAAGAGGTGGAACAGATAATAATGTGCTTAAAAAACGACTCTGCTACAGGTTGGGATGGTATATCCAATAAGATACTCAAGCAATTCAGACGTATCCTGGTTCCCCCCCTCACGTTTATTTTTCAAAAATGCCTCTCGGAAGGAATTTTTCCGAATTGTCTGAAAAAAGCTATCGTAGTTCCAATCTACAAATCTGGCAATAAAGAACAGATCTCAAATTATAGACCTATATCGGTACTTCCCTCAGTTTCTAAAATTTTAGAGAAAATTATCAACAACAGGCTTGTCCAATTTTTAGAAGGCCAAGGTATTTTGTCAAAAACTCAGTTTGGATTTAGGTCGAAACTTTCAACTACCGACGCTGTACACGAGTTGATTGACCATATAGTACAAGAACTAGACCGGGGTAAACAGACAATAGGGATCTTCCTCGACCTTGCCAAAGCTTTCGATACCGTTTCCGTTCCTATCCTACTACACAAGCTTGAATTATTAGGAATTAGAGGTACGCAGCTCAAATTATTTGCAGACTATCTAGATGGGCGTTCGCAATGCACAAGAATAGATAATTTCATGAGTTTTGACCTAAAAACTGCCTCTTTTGGGGTTCCCCAGGGAAGTATACTGGGTCCCACACTATTTTTAATTTATATTAATGACCTTTGTAACCTAATAATAGACCACGGTAAAATAATTTCCTATGCTGATGACACTGTTCTACTTTTTTCTGCAGATTCAATAGAGGAAGTTTATGCCTATGCACAACAAGGCTTTAATGTTGTAAATAGCTGGCTTCAGCATCACCTACTAACCCTGAACTCTGACAAAACAAATTATATAAAATTCTCCATGCGCAAATCCAATTTGGATCCCACTAACCCTAAACTCCGCGCTCACAACTGTAACGATAGCACAAATAGTCAGTGTCAATGCCCAGGTATAGCCCTCACTAACAAAACAAAGTATTTGGGAATTATAATTGACGAGTCACTGTCTTTTAGATATCACGTACAAGCTTTATGCACTAGAGTTCGTAAGTTAATATTTGTTTTTAAAAAACTACGTACGATAGCAGACTGGCACTTAATCAAACAAGTTTACCAGGCGTTATGCCAATCTGTTTTAACATACTGCATCTCTACGTGGGGTGGCTTGGCTAAAACCACATTACTAAACCTAGAAAGAGCACAGAGAGCCATCCTCAAGGTTTCAACTTTCCGCCCTTTCCAATTTCCCACTAACCTTCTATATAAAAAATGTGAAGTTTTAACTGTCCGACAATTATTTATATTTAACACAGTTTTGAAGCAGCATACCAGAATCCCATACAACTCTGATCATGCTAGTAAAAGGCGTAAAGATATTGTTTGCCCTATAAATATTAACAAAAGGCACGCCTTCTCTTCAAGATTTTTCAACTTCTTGGGTCCTCTTCTCTACAACAGGCTTAATGCGCGGCTGGATTTATATCCATTAAACTACATGAAATGTAAATTTACGCTACGAGAAGCCCTTCAAAACATGTCATATGACGATACAGAAAAATTATTGATTGTTTTAAAATAAACTTGCAACATAGCATATATCTTCTTGTTAATTATTTGTACTACTTATTAAGATAAAATTGTATTTCGCTTTTTGCATGTGAATATTTTTAAGTAATTGTAAGCTCTTCTTTGCCTGAATCACAGGGTTTCCTAGCTCAGGCACGTGCTATTTATTACCATCTAATTGTAAGCTCCTAGCCTATAGTTATTATTATTGTAGAATATGTTTTTCAATAAATTATTCTTATTCTTATTCTTATACAACAAACATGACAGAAGAATAAAAGCTGGTTCTGCAGTTTGGCAGAAGAAAAAAAATAATAATTAAGGGTTGATTCGTAATTATTTTTTTAATTTTTTTTTATTTATTTATATATTTTTTTGCAGTTTTTATAGATAATGGTAAGGAACCCTTCGTGCGCGAGTCTGACTCGCACTTAGCCAGTTTTTTTTGAAACTGACTGTGGCTTTATAGGCCGGGCTCAATAAAGCGATAGGAGTGCGCGGCTGGAGAGTGGTCTGGAGAAACCTCCGCCACGACCACGCGGGCAGTTTAAACACTGGAATAGTCTGAGTTTGCGCTCCAGTGAGAATGTTTGAGCGGCTTCAACCGAATCTGAGGTCTGAGGGACAACCGCCAAAACATTAGAATGAATAGTGTACTAAATTTAGATCCAATTCTGAAGCAAGCTCTTGGTGTATAAGGGTGGGGGCGCCGATAGGGTGGCGCGGGGCGCGTGGCAGCTTTAGCGTGCGAAAATTACATTCCGAGAGCGCCTCGCATATCTATCACTGGAAATTCGCGCCGGGCAGAAACGCGCTTCAAGAGCAGTATACTCACCTCTGTGGTCACATTATGGCCAACTTAAAGGAAGAAAATAATAATTACCTACATAGCTTTATTTAACATGCACGCCCCGCTGCACGCCTGACTCGAGCGTCCACTCAGGCCTTACACTAACATAATATTTCTCTATAGATAACCTTCCTTTCCAAAATCAAGCCATAAGAGCGACGCTTGGTGTAAGCATTTTACTATTAGAAAACTTAACAGATCATGCAAGAATTCTTGTCCGTCTTCTTCTTGTCTCTTTGCCTAACTGTAATAGGTACCTGTCTAATGTAATTATAAGCTCATGTAGGTATATGATTAAAATCATATAAAAGATGCATCTTTACATCGAACTCGCTTTACCGACGTCGCCTAAAAGCATAAATATGTCCAGTTAATCAGTGCACGTTTCATCACCTATTTAAAGCAGTCAGCACAGTAATAACTGCATTGCAATCAGAAACGCATTACTGCACTCATTTGCCGTCGCCACCCACCACCCTCTTCTACTGCCCTGGTAGAAGGCAGTAAGAACCGTTGAGGTCTTTATGCAGTTACTGCCTTTGCTTCGTTGGCTTGGAAGTACTCCCTACCCAGTACCCACCACCTAATTCTGTTGCCCTGGTAGAAAAGAGTAAGAAGCGTTGAGTTTATGTAGTTTCGGCGTTTGCTTCGTTGGTTCTGAAGTAAGTAGTTGAAGTTAAAAATGTTTGTTTCCGTTCTAAATAAGAATGTTGGGAAAATAGTGGGGGTAACTTGGAAATATTGGTTGGTAGGTTCGAATCAATATTCTGAGTGCTAAAAATTGCACTACCACTTTACGTGTAGGTACTAGGTACCCCAAAAAAATTTTTTTTGCATTTTATTCTACCGTTTTGTCGGCATCATTATTATATGTATACTCATGCCAAATTACAGCTTTCTAGTACAATCGGTTACTGAGCTAAACCGGGAACGGACGGACATGGCGAAACTAGAAGGGTTCCTAGTTTACTACTCGTAAAGGTAAATTATTCGTATAGGTAACAGAAAATATATACGGTGACTTCACTTCACTTCTTTTAAAAAATGGCTTTCCATAAAATTTATGATGATTTCGCCAACCACGTGTACATTAGACGTTGTTCGGTAACGACGCCATGACAGTAGGCAAGACAGTGTACGGTAGTGGATTCCGCTCGTCGTCGCTCCATGCGCGTGCGCTCACCAACGCGGCGACGAGCCAAATCCCATATATGCGTTCAACGAGATTTATCACTGTTCGCTTGACAGCTGTCATTTCGGTACGAGAGATGTCAAATACGATAGGACTAGCTTTTACCCGCGACTTTGTCCGCGTAGAACTCGTTCATCGCGTTAGAATTTAATTGCTATTCTTTTATTTCAGGCTCTTACCTAGTTATCGCTCTTCCATACAAACTTTCATCCCCTTAAGGGATGATTTCCGGGATAAAAAATATCCTATTTCCTTACCCTGGGGTCAAACTATTTATATGCATTGTGTATTGACCTCCTCTGGAGCTTATCATGCTTAGGGCAGATCTAAATTTTTAAATAAAAATTAACATGCACGTAAGTCGTTAACTATCGCCCACAAAAAACACGAATTTTGTTTTTTCAATTGTGTATGATGACTCAAAAACTCTCAACATCTATGTGTTCAAAGAGGTTAAGACTCATTAGCTTGTGACAGAGAATTTTTCTCTGTGTGCCGACTTGTAGGTGTTTTAAATAATGTATCGCGAACAGCTCTTCTGTGTCTAAATCTGTCGCGTCCCCGCCGATTCCCCACAAATTGGCAAGAATAAAAGACTCGTAGGCCTTCACGCGAGACCGTGGTGTATACGTAAACGCTCGGTTGCCTACATTTTAAAGCAGGTGAATGTTTGATGGCGAATGGCGATGCTGCATGGTTAATAATGCACGGATGTTGTTTAGAACGTGTGTCTGCTCGTGTTCTCAGTGAGGTTTTATTTTGTACTTGCGCTGTAGTTATGTTAGCCTGGTAAACGCGTGAAAAACCTCTTGAGTTTGGCCCATTTTTGACCCCGCTCGTACTCGTACCAATGAGTTTTTGAATATGTACGGAATATCTTCACTTGATTACCAGTAGCTTTTCATCGATGGATAACAAAGTGAGTATATAACTGGCATACATCCGGGATGATATTTGAAAGGTCCCCAAGTTAAACTAGTTCCGATATATCTACGCGAGCACTCAAGAGGGACGGAAAAGCTCCTACGCAGCCTGTTTAAAATGTCTGACTTATCATAAACAACCTACTCAATTTGAACGGGTAATAGATTGCCACAATTTTGTATTCAAACCAATTGTGGCAGACAAAAAAGTGAAATAACAAATGATATGTCTTTCCATTCCATTTGGTATTTGGTAGTCCATTTCGTTTGGTAGTGGTATCGAGTTGGTTTGTCTGAGCTGTAAGCTATGGGAAGACGCCTGTGCTCAGAAGTGAGAATTAGATAAGGTGCATCGTGACGGCCGAGCATGGCAGTCCGCCGTGCAACGATGCTGGCCAGTATGGACACTTGCAGGCTGCCCCGCACTGGATCGCTCGCTCCAACTCCTTGACCCTCAGCAGTCCTCCATGCTCGCCCGTTATGGATGGATGCACCTTCCATGGTTAAAAGTGTAGGTACGTAGTCGCACTCATTTAAAGGCTTGGCAGTCTTGGTACCAGACCGGCGCAGCCTCAACTCGAGCCTTCGTCTTCGAAACTTCATACTGCAACCACAATTATTCCACTCCGTAACGGCATCGCTCCAGCTCGGGACCACCTAACGGTGGATGGACATTGGACAGCTCGCCGTCGCAGGTTGAACGCCGCGCTTACCTGAAATGTAAAAAAGCTGTCAACCAGTGGACGTCTGGTGCCGAGCATATGTGTGCGACAACCTTAGAACGTATCTGCTGGTTTTCAGTAAGTTTATACTTTGGGTAGACTTGTGTTTGTGCCTGTAGGGCTAACATAACTTACTGGTATGTCGCGTCGCGCACGTCTTTACCGCTTCTGATTCACTCGCGCTGTGATATTAAAATAGTCAAAACAGTTTAGTCCTTCATTTGCTCGCTAACTGAAGTCGGTCTCGCAACCAGTGCAATGACCCTACAGTTGAAGTTCAAATTTAAAGCGATTTCATAACATTCATCACTTAGTTTAATGCATGTTGGGCGAACACACCCCATGCAATATGCTAGACTATTGTACCAAGATCCCATATATCACAAGACGTCGATATCTTCTAATAATCCAATCACAACACTCCCTACCCGAACTAATGTTATTGTCAAACAGAACCATTATCCGGCCAGCGGCTAACTTAATGTCCAGTCACGTACGTGCGACAGCGACACCAACATACATTATGCTAAGGCTAGAAAGAGATAAATCCAATAAACAACGTGCACTTCAATAATGAAGCGTCGTTATTCATTACTGCAAACGAATTTATGCTTTATGACGCGGTTTGAACCGCTACAATCCTGTAGTGTGTCGTTTTTCAAATTTGGAAAATCTGTTCTTTGATTGTGTTTTATTTCTGTTCAATTCGCGACTTTATTTTGTGTTATTTTAAGTTGAATGTAAATTTGCTGTTCGTTTTCATTAGTCAGTAAGAGTAGTGAAGTGACGACATCGATCTTATTTCTTTTATCGACGTTGCCGCCGCTCGGAATCGGAATGAGGTAATAAAGAAATTGCAATTCCTTTTATGTATCTTTTTAACATTGCTGATGGGCAGTAATGAATGCTACTTAATTGAATAATCTCTGTAGGCCCTGCCGCTCCCTCGTGGTACTTATTTTAATGTATTTTGTACACGTGGCATTTGATTTTATACTATTTTAGACGAGAGTTCTGTGTGATTTATTTTGATTTTACTTTGTAACGAAAACGACGTCCGTAACGTATATTTAGTAGGTAAACGAGCGTTTGGTCAGTCTCTTCTCTGAATTTAATTATTATATTTTATGTCACACCTGGCCATATTGCGGCAATTACCGCACGCTCCGCGCGCGGGAAATCCCACTTCCTGGCCAGGGGGTGACATAAAATTTTGTACTTAACACGGGCGGTAATAAAGAAAGCCTCAGATCGCATATTTATCGACCTTGCCTTCGGCTCGGGCGTCAAATACCTGCGATCTGAGACATTCTTTGTTTTACCGCCCTTGTTAAGTAATGTACTATTGAACTATAGTGATCCATCCCTCTCCTAGTCTTATGAAAGTGTTTCTGCGCCTGGTGGTATAAGCGCATTCTATTATGCTGTGAGAATGTTGTACTTAATAAACAAATACGTTTTGCTGTGCGCCTAGTGTATATCCCTTACTTTATTTTAATTATCTTTATAGTATGCACTCCTGGTACTTTAAATATGTGTGCCTGGTAGTTTTAGCGTTGAGTGTGTCCACCAAAACGTGTTGCTGGGCGCCTGGTCTATTGCTTACCACATTTCCCTTTGCGCCTGGTAGTTTTAACACATGCTTCTGTGCGCCTGGTCGCGATAAGCATTCTCCATTGAGTATGCGCGCCTAGTCCTAGTACATACTTTAATGCAACTGAAATTATTAGCTGTCAAACATCGGATTTGATGGACCTTCTACGTAACTATGTACTATTACCTAAATATTCTCTGGTATTATTAGCGCTTTTTATTTTTCTTTTTCTGTGCGCTTTATTTTAATTGTCTGTAGAGTATGCACTCCTAGTTCCTACTTTTAATTTGTGCGCCTGGTAGATTCACCGTTGTTAGCACGTGTTGCTGGGCGCCTGATCTACCGCTTGCCCCATTTCACTGATGGGCGCCTGGTAGTTTTAGCCCTGGCTATATTTTTCCATTCAAATTCCGACTTATGTGTCACTCTGTGTTACTGCTTTTTAAACGACTGCCCAAAAAAGGAGTGTAATGTTTTTTTTAAATGTTGTAATTATAAATAAAAATAATTAAGATTGTCTGGGAGAAATTGCTCTTCAGCGATAAGACCGCCTGTTGTTTTCCTCTACTTATTGTAATTTTGTACTGTATATATATATATATATATATATATATATATATATATATAGTCCTCCTCATCGATTTCGATGACGGCGACCCTGACAAACTATGTATTTGCCCTATCGTGAGCTCTGATATGGCTGGCTAGGCCAAACTGTACTGTACTGTTTTGTACTGTACTGTGTCCTTTAATCGAGGTGTGCAATAAAGAGTGCCTATTTATATTGTATTGTATAATATTTTACCTACCTATAGAATAATGTATTATTATGCAAGGTAAACGTCCCTGTGCTCGACACTGACTCAATACATGACATTTTCAATCTTATGTCATGATGACAGAGGTGATTAATAGGTGTTAACTTAACTTCTTAAAAAAAATGGCTTCCATCAATTTTATGATGATTTCGCCAATATCACGTGTTCAGTGACGTTATTCGGTAACGACGCCATGACATGACAGTAGATAGGTATTGTACGGTAATGTAATGGATTCTGCTCGTCGTCGCCCCGGGCACGTGTGCTCACCAACGCGGCGACGACCAAAATCCATTAATAGGTGTTATCTTGGGCACTAAGGTGTTGAGCACTGGGACGTTTACCTTATATTATGACACCATCCACTATATCCACTATATCCACTGAGACTAACTCTGTTCAACATTCACATCACGCACATCATCTTTCCGTCCCATCTTTGTCCCCTGGCTACTTAGATGCTGGACAAGAGCAACCCAATTAAAAAAAAAACATTCTAAACGCCGAGCTAAACCTAGCTTACCAACATTTGAAACAAATGCGTAAAACTGTGCCACCACTCACGCGGCCACAGCAATACGCGGGCCATGTGTCATTGTGCCAAGATACTAAAAGGTCGTATGTGCATTAACTTTATGAGACTTATAAGTCTTATAACGGTTTAGTTTTGAAATTAGAATAGTCTGCGAGGATGGAACGTTAATCCTAAACGCTGTTGTGGGTTTCGGTCAAACGCGTTTTCCGCTGTTTTGTATATGTAAGTGTCCTCACCCTAGATATTCAAGTTGCTATATAAATAACTACTTTTATATCACACCTGGCCATAAAGCGGCAATTACCGCACGCTTCGCGCGCGGGAAATCCCACTTCCTGGCCAGAGGGTGACATAAAATTTCGTACTTAACACGGGCGGTAATAAAGAAAGCCTCAGATCGCATATTTATCGCCCTTGCCTTCGGCTCGGGCGTCAAATACCTGCGATCTGAGACATTCTTTGTTTTACCACCCTTGTTAAGTAATGTACTATTGCCCGCGACTTCGTCCGCGTAAACTTCCACTCCATATATCCCTTCGAAGGATGAGCCTTTTTTTAACACCACGCTGGTGGCAAACAAGAATACGTCTCATCTCATGGTCAGCGGTCACCGCAGCCTATGGACTCCAGTGGCGTCACATGCCCATTGCCGACCCTTTAAACATGTATACACTCCTTTCTTGAAGGAACCATACCATTTTCCCTCGGGAAAACCTCGGCAGGCCTCATTCCACAACCGGAGCGTCTGAGGGAAGAAATTCCTCTGAAACCGTCCCATTTCATTTCATTAAATGTATATATTTATTATATTGTATGGTATAATAGTAGATTGTACATCTAGTGCATAAAATGCACCATTTTACACGAGACGATATAAAATCGAGTGTAAAATGGGTTTTATGGACGAGTTATATACTCTACTTTTCACGTCAGTTGCGAGGAAATTAACAAGGTTATGTCATCAGTTATCACATTTATACTCGTCAGGTCGTTGACCTTGTTCGATGTTCGCGCGGGCTGCCGCGCGCGCACTGGCAGGCTGCGGGCGCAGCGCACGGGGTTGATCGTGTGGCTGTTGGACCGATTGCCTTGGTCTTCGAGCTCTTCGACGAAGATTTTACTTTATGCTCTAGAGCATAAAACTGTATTTTAGGCACTGCCTACGAAGCATAAAATTAAACTTTACGAGCAGGAGACGTGAATAGTACATTACTGCAGAGACCAGTAAGTAAGCCATCCTGGACGAGTATGAGTTAGCCGGCCGAGCCGAAGGCGAGGTCCGGCTATAATACGAGGCCAGGATGGCACTTACGGTCGAAGCTTGTATAGTGCTTTTCTCAAAAATGAAACAAGTTGTATGAATAACAATATTTAAATAATTTTCGACAATTCCGCCTCGATCGTTCTAAAATCGTAGTTAAAGAACCAGCTGTGGGCTGGCGCGCTCGCGGCGCGCGCCGGGCTGGCGCCGGCCGGGCTCGCGGGGGACGCCGCCAGCTCCAAACTTATGATATGTAATGGGATTTACATACTTACTTCCTGGACAGTAGGTGTTACTTCCTGGACACTTCTGGTAACTGACCAGGATGAGCCACTTTCGGATACTGTCTTCACAGATGTTATGAGAACATTACATACTATTTTTGAGAAAAATAAATAAACGCGACCATTTAGCTCTATTTAGGCTTAACCATGATGATTAACGAAATCAAATCGCAAATGACAAATTCGTGACAAAGGGGTCAAACTAATAGTGACCAGGGGCACAGAAGCGGGAGAAACTCTTTCATGGCGCATTTGTCATCAGTCATGACGGATGCAATCGCCGATGGTATCTACATGTCTAGTCGCGGACAAACAGAGCTATTGGTCACTAATGAGCAGATTTTATCGTACACAGGTTGATTTAAAACGGACCATTCAATTGGTTCGATCGATTTTGTACTTAAACTTTGTATGGAACTTTATGTACATATTACAAGTAATTAACTTTTCATGAAGTTCGATACTAATTTTGACTTCTTACATTATTCATTAATTACGAGTTGTATTGCAAGGGAGCAGAATGTTATATTTCATCGAGGGCTATCGTGTTGAATCCCGAACGAAATGAAGAATTCCAGGTATGGGCGGTGTTTTGGAATCCTTCGCTGCGTTCGGGATTCAACCGCTGTAAGTACCTACATAAAACAATCTACTATTGTCTATTGCCATCAGACGTTTCTTGTCTACTTATTCCCTTGTGGCAGTAGGTATACTTCACTTCCGGAAATCAGCACCATCGCTTACGTAGTTTGTTGTTAGGTATTTATTCTAGACCTCTAAACTGCCGGGAGTGTCTTTGAAGGTTCGATCTCTCGAGTGAATGAAGATCATGAAAATTTTCGAGTCCGTTTTTTTTGTTTAGTAGTGTTGCGTGGACTTAGTCATTAGGAAGTGATTGTCTTATAGGTGGGTGTTTATACCTCGGGTGGCGCTATAGTAACATGGAAGCTAACCGGCCTATGATATAATGACCATAAATTATGGATATTGTGCCTTCTAAAATAATAACCAAGACTGCTACTGCAGTACGTAAGGTGCAAGCAACATAAGAACTAAGCTTTACGAGGACAAGAATAGCCATATCACTCGTAAATTGAAATATCCTTATACCTCGGTGAGATACTTAAAATCAGTAATTTGCAATAAACATAAAAGTTTTACGGAGATCCGTACATCAAAATAGATTGCGCCGTCTAATCTTACCTAGGATCGGCATGTTTTCTGCGTAAATCACGAAAAATAAATGCATCCTATATCATACAAGAGTCGGGAATCGAACCCGACGGTGGTTTCAAAGCGGGCGCCCCGCTGCGCGCGAGCATTCGCGACATGCGCCTACCAAGCGCGCAGCACCGCGCAGCGTGAGCCGGCCTTTAAACCGCTGATGCTGTAATAAATCGTATTTTAAAACCTCCCCCGTCTCTGCCCGCCTGGTACATCGGCTGCAACTATTTCAAGTTAAATGGACCAAATAACTGCTTTGATAGCCAAGCCGGACTGTCCGGCGGCGTTTTAACGATTTTTCGCTAGGAAATCTCCGTTTTCGCTGAAATTATTTTTATTGTTTTCACTGCGGTCGCAATGCTTTATGCCGGTTAGTCTCATTTGTTGTCTTCCGCGTCATTTAATTCCAGCAAGCTACGCAAAGACTATTTCAGAGCTATTTTATTTAGGTACTTAGATTTAGTGGCCAAAACTGCAAGAATGTCTAAGAACTAGCAACGTTTTTAAAATATTCCACGACCTAAATACGTAATTAAAATACAACAATACAATACAAATACTCTTTATTACCTCTCAGCTCGTACCAATGAGTTTTTCGGAACTTATGTACGGAATATCATTTGATATTTACCGTTAGCTTTTCGGTGAAGGAAAACATCGTGAGGAAACCTGCATACATCCGCGAAGAAATTCAAAGTTGTATGTGAAGTCCCCAACCCGCTCTGGGCCAGCGTGGGGACTACTGCCCAATCCCTCTCATCTATGAGAGGAGGCCTGTGCCCAGCAGTGGGACGTATATACGCTGATGATGATGATTCTTTATTGTACACCTCACACAAATGGATCAGTTACATATAGAAGCAATACAGCAACATGTAGGTAAAGGTAGACAACAGGCGGCCTTATCGCTAAAGAGCGATCTCTTCCAGACAACCTTACAGATTACATTAGCAAGGTTTCAGGAATAAAAAGTATCCTATATGTTAATCCAGGCTATAAACTCGTTGTATACTAGGTTTCGTCTTAATCCGTTCAGCCGTTTTTGCGTGATTGAGTCACAAACTCACTAACTTTCGCATTAATATTAGTAGGATTTCTTTTAATGGTCAATAAATATTAACATGTGGCAGGCTTGCAGAAATCTCCCGTAACCCGCATGCCATCGCATCAACCAATCTAACCTTATAAATCATTCCTAATCCTAATCCAAGCGAAATATAATCCGTGTGCAAAACTAAACAAATCAGATAATTACCTACCAGTTAAACAAAGCAGACTAGCAACCATTACATCCATCTAGAGCGTTTCCAAACGTGCCATTCTAAATCGCGGACTGGCCAGCTCGCAACGCTTACCGATTATAACGTCAGGGCACCAGTGTAAGGCTGACCTTTAAGGCTTTAGGAGGTCGGGGTGTACCGATACCCGATGTAAAAAACCTCCAAGTTTATCAAACTTTGCCCTTATGTCTTCATGTTCAGGGTGCATAATATTGCTATACCATGCAGTACCAGGATCACAGAAAATATTCAAGGCATCTACGATACTAGGCGCTCAGAGTGTCACTTGTCAGATATGTAAGTACCTACCAGGCGTACGGCGGCGCGGCGGCGCACTGTATTGTGAAAGCGTTTATACAACTTTACTAGGAACACATACCGGCTCCAGTACCCTTACTATGAGTTTTTATCGAAAACTCTTACCGTACTCGTTAGCGACTGCGTAAACGATTTAGTATGCCGATTCTCAGTTCTATTGCGTAACCGCCAGAGGCGCTGTACTTTTGTCCATACTAAATCGTTTACGCAGCCGCTAGCGAGTATGGTAATACAAACATTGCAAACTCATGGTAAGGACACATTTACTTCATGGACACAAAACACAACTTCGTTTTCGGTTTATTTTTATAAAGTTTTTTAGTAATTGTTATACCATAATCATAAAACTGGATAAGGTTTCGGTGGTGAGGTGAATCCAGATGGGTTGTGAATGCGTTGGTGGTTACGGTGAAAAACGTCCGGCGGTCCGGGAAACGATTGTGTCCGGACGGACGGGCAAAAATGGCTAGATGTCGCTTAACAGGGTTGCGAAAGTTACGAGCTGTCAAGATAGCTATATATGATGTGGGCAAAGATATAATAGTATAATGCAAACGTACCCACCCGGGCCAAAAAGGTACCTACCAATACTACTACTAATTATACTTATCGTACTATTAAACGATGTTGGTTATATGGAAATGTAATAAAAATAAAAGTGAAAAAAATTTTGGTCTCATAAAAAAAAATCAAACTTTGCTCTTATGTTTCTGGGGCATAATATTGCTCTCCCATACAGTACCAGGATCTCCATACAGTATCAGGAGGATACGATACAAGGCGCTCAGAGTGTTACTTGCCAGATAAAATGTACCAGGCGCACGGCGCACTGTATTGTGAAAGCGTTTATCCAACTTTACTAGGAACACATAACGTCCAACAAAGTTAATCATAGCATAGCCCTGTTATATTAAATTAATTAGTTAATTTTTATGTTTGTGTCGTTCGTTTTTGCATCTTATTTGCAGGGCGGTAAGGATTTATCAGATATTTTTGCCAGGTTTATGGCAGATATACCTATGTTGGCGACTGTACGAGTGCGTACGTAAATATGTTCACGTCCCGAATGAAACGAAAGTCAATATTAATTATTATTTCGCTCGCAAGGCTCGTAAAGCTCGGTTACCGGGTGTCCATTACTGTTAATTACCAGGCGTGCAGCGTTGCGCGGTGTTAGCGTTAGAAAGTGCGCGTAATCGCGCGAATAAATCGCAAACTCTGCTTATTGTTTCGTGGACCGGTGTTCAGGTGCCGCCCGGGTAGCGATAGCAGCGAGTTGATGTGAACTCAATCAAAAAAATTAAGTATCAAAATTGGTAAAAATTGGAACAGAATACAAAAAGGAGATGCTAGGTTTTAAATTGTTAGCAAACTTTTAGATATACAAACATCCATAAGCTACGACGTCCATCCTGGTGAGTGGTGAGTAGGGCTGCCATCTCGAATTTCGCCAAACCCGGACAAAGATTCAAAAAAACCCGGACATTTGGCGTAAATCGCATTGTTTCCCCGGACGAGTCCGAAAGTAATATTTTTAAAAAACAAGACCTTTAAATTCAATGCCGGACACTTCTTGACACCCCGCCCGGACGCCCCCCGGACGGATGGCAGCCCTAGTGGTGAGCCATACAAAACGAAAAATACTTCAATATAATACACTCACCGGCAGAAAATTTGGCCCAATTTTTTTTTCAAACTATAAATTGTGTAAATGAAATAATGTTTAATATATAAAAATGCATTTTTCTAATTTGGGCCAAATTTTCTGCCGGTAAGTATATTATATGTTTTATTGGGAACTTTGGCAATCCCCATGTCACCAGAAGATTAGGTAACACGATAAAAAAATAAAAATATAGATCATATAAGTATATAATAGTATATTACTTACTCTGTCTCTCCCTGGTCCAGTGTGTGGTAATTGCGACTTTATGGCCAGGTGTGACTCGTGACATAAGAAAATGTTAAGCGACCTAGAATAGTTTAAATTCTCCGTTTATATTATGAAATAAATTAATATGTATCTAGAACATAGCAACGTAATTCAAAAGTGTGTTATGCGAAATTTCGCTTTATCTACTAAACCTGAGTCTATGTAGGAAAAATTATGTGAGCTGGTATTATCTGGCTCGCTAGAAGTGTTTAGTCTCCATAAAAATACTGGCCTAGAGTTAATATCGGCCGCCAGATGCGCGATCCGTTAGGACTGAAGTTCCGCAGCTCGAGATATTTTATAGCTGCATTATTTTACGACAAACTGTTGCCTTAAAGCTGCCGTTCCGTTCCGTTCCGTTCCGGTGACTCATCCAGCCAGCAGTTCTGCTGCAAGGACGCGGAGGCGTTGGCCACACCCGGGAGGGAGGGTCGAAGAGACTTGACGACCTTGCTCAAATGATCGCACTGGCACCGCACAGACAGTCGGCCGGAGGTGCATAGGAACTTTAGCAGCCTCTATCCGTAGCTGCAAGTGCTGTGACAGAGCGAGCGTTCGGACCCTTTCGCTAGGTCCTCTACGTCTTCTGCCGCCCTGGTGTCTCCAACTGACCCTCCTGTCCGAGACACCGGAGAGCCAATAAGTACAGGAGGGGAGTGTAGGGCTATTGCAGTCGGGAGGTGGATTGAAGGGATAGATACAACCAGACCGAATACTAGCATCGTGCCCAGTAAAAGGAAGAATAAATAAATACGTGTGTCAATATGTATGAAGGGAGAATGACTGCTGTTACTCAGATTTGTGAGTTGGAGGGTGGCCATCGTGGCTTTCATCCTGTTGTTGTTCGTTCTCGTCTAGTTCAGATTCAGTGTCCGTTTCAAGTAATATTGGTCGGCCAACCTTCCGCTTGCTCTGTCTGTTTACGATATAGTTAAGACTTTATAATAATAATAATAATAATAAATATTCTTTATTGCACCATAAATGAGTGATTAACATAAATAATCCTTAAAGCTAGTAGGTAACAACAGGCGGTCTTATCGCTATAGAGCGATCTCTTCCAGACAACCTTTGGGTAGCAGGAGATTAAGACAAAAAGAAACAAGAACAACAGGTAATATTGTCACTAGCAGCTGCGACGGCAACCTGCTGTCGATTGGTATCCGAAGACGACATTAATATTTACATTATTATCTTCGGTTGCTTTTGTGTGTTGTTTTCTAAAGCGGCACTGCGGCATTGTTAGATTTGTAGTTACTTGAGTACTCCAGGTTGGGTGAGAGGGTTTTATGCCGCCCTGCTCTGCTCTTACGGTTAGCACAAAGCGGATTAATACTTAGTACTTACACTATAATTAGGTACACCTTATTATCTAGTTACACATAAAAATTAAAAAGTTAAATACACATTTGCCACTCTTAGAAATGCACACAAAATATCAACAATTCAACATAACACCATCACACTAGATAAGTAGGTAACACAGTTTTATCACAAAATTAATGATTTATGTGTTAATTGCATCATAACTTCAATGTTGAATCTTCAGAATAGTTTTCGGCAGGGTGGGTGAGTTTTAACCAATTCTGGTTAGTGCTTGATTGAGCCCTCACGTGGCCCTCACTAAGTGTTGTCTTCGTGTGAGAAAGTGAGTGCTTCAATGCTTTACGCTCCATCTTGGAGAATTCGTCTTGTTGAGGTTCTTATTTTTCATAGTTAATTTCTTACTTCGAATCTGATAGCTGCGTCTTCATAGCTTTGATTTGAATGTTATGATATATACCTTCGGGTAGCCCTAGTGTTCTTTTTGTTTTTCTTACTAAAAGATTTGAGGTAGTAGGTAACTTTCCCGATTTTAATGTTAAGGGATGATATTACATGTAGGTACTCTCACGGACCTTATGGTTGTAAGACATTCCATGTCAGGTAGCATGCCTATCGTTGTGACTCGAGGCAATATTTTTTTTTTTGTGCCTTACCTACGCACTATTCTTTTGGTTCTAAAGTTTTTATTTTCTCCATTAAGTCATTGTTGGCGACTTCTTTCGCTGCATTTGTGTAGCAGATGTCATCAACCCGAGTTTCTTTGAAAATATCTCGGGTGCGTTTTTTTTTTGGCTCGGCATTATGTTCAGTTATTACGCAATGTTTTATGGTAGAATTTTAAAATAATGATTTTATAACCGGTATCGACTATGAATGTGTAGTTATACCTAATGTTTTTGTCATCACGTAACAGCGCCGTTTAATTGAGACAGGTCTTTGATTACCTCTTGTTAGAGCCGAGAGCTCTAGGTACTAGATTTTAGCAATACAGATTAAAAGAAATGACGATAGTAGACACCCAGGTATTTATTATCTGTTCTGTGTGTAGGCACACTTCAGCCATTTTTCTTGTGTACAATAAGGCATTCACATACATACATACAAAAGAAGGTACCGCCGCGTTATTCAGTTCTCAGGCGTTTACTTTTAGTTAATGCTTTTACATATTTATCTTTATGTTATTTCCGGGGTTGTGAGTATCAACTTACTCGCCTAGATTATATAATATTACGATTATGCTTAAGGGACCACTACACGACCGTGGTGCCTGAGTAGACCTGGCTGTTACCTACATTGTGGACCCTATGCGAATGTGTTTCAAACGAATCATTAATTTTAAAAGAAATGTGAAGAGTTTAAACTGGAAAGAGCTCACCAATTCGCAGGGTTTGCATTGAGTATTATCCCAGCTGTCGTGCATGGGACGGACGGGACGAGGTTGTCGCTCACATTAAATACACATACACTCACTATTTATCTAAATACTATATAAGACACTGCACTGCATATTTTGAACTGGCGTCGGCATTTTAAGGTAGAGAATCGCGCGAAGTTTGGTTGACTGGTTGGACGAAGAGTACCGCGGCGGTCCTTGCAGAACACGTGTTTCTATTGTTTCGCGAAGGCCTATTGTTAATTGCCGAGTTTTTATGGATGTTTTGGGCTGCGGATGGACGCGTCCGTACCCTATCGTGTCTCAAACAAGACCCAAACTGTTGCCTTAAAGCTGCTCCTGTTTATTACATTTTTCATCTTGCTTTAAATATTTGCTTAGTTGCAGTAGTAGATAGAGCTTGTAAATATATATTAAGTTTATTTAGTTAGTTCAAGCGCGGTGATAGTCTACCAGTGGCGGTCAGGCGGAGCGTCCATATAAGGTAAAAAGTACTTGAAAAAATCATTGATGTCGAAGGCTTATTACAGGGTTGAGGACTATCTAACAGACAGAAAAGCATGGCCCAAACCAGATACTTAAATAGAGTAAAGATTCATATATTGTGTATTTTTTAATTTTATCTAGTTGACACAGTTCTTGCAAGAAAACATATCAAAAGATTTATAACTAAATTTATAGTCTAAAGGATTCCATTTTTTTTTTACCTAAATAGAATTTGATAATGCTTAGGTATACAGTTTCGAAATGTTTTCTTGCAGAATTACACACTGTACATAACTGGTTTTTTTCCTCATTTTATTCTTTGTTTTTGTGTTGCTTTATATAGATACTTAGATTTCTTGATCTTAAGTAGGTTAAGTATTATCATGTATCATTGTAATAAGCATATTTTTGTGAGAAAATGGCTGACTGTCGAGTTTCTTTCGGCGTTTCTTCTCGGCACTGGCCTCTGTGAAACGCTAGTAGGGTTTGACTTGTAAAAGTGCCATTTGCGGCCTACTTACAGAATAAAGTTCATTTTATTCATTTTTTTAAAAGTACTAGTAGAGTAGGCCCATTTTTGAAGAAGTAGAATACAAGAAGCAAATCGTGTAACAGTTGGGGTGACAACGTAATCAGAGGGTTTAGACCCTGCAGAATACGAAGCTGCCTGTCTCCATCCCCAAATTTGAGCCGGAAGAATGTTATATCGGAAAAGGTGCAGCCCATACAAATTTTTTCGTTGTACATTTGGTAAATCGTTGTACCGGTACCCTAACTATGGTCCAATTGTTATGGATTTTTGATATGCCGTAAATAACAATATTTGTCATCGTATCCCGAAATTTTTGACACTCCAGCTCCACGTCTTTCTCGGCCATCTTGGAAAATCTGTCACTTTTTCAGTTTTTTGCTTGTACTGTCGTTATAGTTCATTTTAGTGCTAAACATGGTTTGGCAATATTGTAAAACACAAAATTTGCTGAAACTTTTGAGTACAAAGATTTTTTCCATGACCCCTAGGGACGAAGATATGACAGGAGATATCATTATAAATTACCACTTTTTTCTAGTTTTCCTCTCATCTTTACGTTTAAAGTGCATTTTAGCGTTAACTATAGTTCAGCAATATTGTATATTACAAAATTGGCTACAACTTTTGTATTGAAATATTTTTTCCACGATCATCAGGAAAGAAGATACGATGTCACCTATGGGGTACTACCGTCGATATTTACTACTTTTCCAGTTTTCTTCACATATTTTCGTTTTAGTGCATTTCTCGGTCAGCAATATTATAGAAGACAAAATTATATGCAAATTCAAAGTACCTACGATCTTCTAGGTATCGTGGAAACAGACGATTTTGTCTTCTGAGGGATTGAAGTGGTACAGATCGGAAAGTGACAGATGCTTTATCTTGTCGTCTATCCCGCTATCACTCGACCATCATAGATCCCCTACAGATTGCGATTAAATGCACTCAAACCTAAATATGAGAAGAAAACTGCAAAAGTAGCAAATTTCAACGGTGCTACTCCATAGATGACTTCATATCTTCTTTCCTAATGGTCGTGGAAAAAATATTTCAATACAAAAGTTGTAGCAAATTTCGTGATCTACAATATTGCCCAACTATAGTTAGTGCTAAAATGCACTTAAAATGTAAACATGAACGGAAAACTAGAAAAAAGTGGCAATTTTTAATGATATATCCTGTCATATCTTCGTCCCTAGGGGTCATGGAAAAAATCTTTGTACCCAAAAGTTTTAGCAAATTTTGTATTCTACAATATTGTAGAACTATGTTTAGCACTGGAATGAACTTTGACGACAGTAAAAGCAAAGAACTGAAAAAAATGACACTATTTCCAAGATGGCGGCCAAAGTTATGGAGCTGGAGGGCCGAAATTTTTAGGTTACCATGGCTAATATTGTCCTTCACAACATACCAAAAAACCATATCAATCGGACCTCTTTTAGAGTACCAGAGCAACAATTTACTAAATGTACTATGAAATTTTTTGTATGGGCTGCACCTTTTCCGGTACACCGTACTTCCGGCTCAAATTTCGAGATGGCGACAGGCAGATCCGTATTCTGCAGGGTCCAAACCCTCTGATAACGTTGTCACCCCAACTGTTACATGACTTGCCGCTTGCATTGTTTAGAGACGCCTTTTCCAATTCTGTTCCTCCTCTGCTCGACGCTGCATTAGTATTCGACATGGACACTTTATGTTAAAGTCACTTTATATTAAATTCGATTAAAGATAAATCTTCGTTAACCTTGTCACTTTGACATAAAGTGCCCATGTCGAATATTAGTGCAGCAATTTTTTTACACGACTGCCCAAAAAAAAGGAGTGTAATGTTTTCAGGTTTCATGTATGTATGTATGTATGTATGTATGTGAACTTTTTTGTTCCCACAGAACTTCTCAACGCATTAACCGATTTAGATGTGAGGTATCGTTGGAATCTTTACGTCATCCCGGGTGACATAGGATATGTGACGTTGCAATAAAAACAATATGGCGGACTATAGACTCCATTTTGAGTGTTCCGTAAAAAAAAAATGTTTTTCTCTCCTAGCAAGTGAGGTATCAAAATGAAGCATTTGAAGAGACGATTCCAAAAATATATATATAATATATAAGTTTTTAATCAAAGTGAAAATTTAAAAATTCAACGCCACAGGTGGGATTTGAACCCACGACCTCTGGAATCCGTCCATTGCTCTACCAATTGAGCCACCGTGGCAATCCCCCGTGTTGGTGAACACCACCTGTGGTGTTGATTTTTTCAATTTTTAAACATGATTCAAAAAATTGAGCCTAATTTTCAACCAGTCCAGTTCTTTTGCTACGGCTCACGAAGAATAAGAAAGGCAAACTATTTCCGGCTTCCCGAAGAATATTTTTATGCGCCGCCACTGTAGTCTATCTTCCTGACATGCTACCCGTACTTTGTTTGCCTAATCTCGACTCTTCGATAACGCGTTTTGTATACGCCCCTGAAATCCTGCGCCCCTGGTACCTGTTTGTTTCCGCGTAAAACTTTAATTAAACAATAAACATGTCGCCCGCGGTCCCGTCTTAAATTAGCCCCGGGGAAAATTGCGATACCAACCTCCTGCCTGTGCTACCCTGGTGTCGAAGGTTTCAAATACCGTTGAAATTCGGAACTTCGCCTATGGCCGCTTATGGTTTACGGACTATACGAGTATGTAGTGTTGTGGTTGTCCCTGGAGGTGAGCAAGGTTGCCAGAGTCCTGAGGGTGCACTGTGTTGAGACAGAGGGACCTAAATTTGTCTCTTCTGCTGTCACAGTGAATCCTCAAATTTTATACAGGCCACGCGCACGTGACTATTTTGGAGTTGCGAGCGTCTATAGGCTGCGGTGTCCGCTTACCATCAGGTGGATCGCACGCTTGTTTGCCACCGTCGTGGTATAAAAAAATCTCTGGCTTCATTTTCATGCAACGGTGCTGCTTGGTGCCACAAAGTAAATAGCGGCGGCGCGCGCCGGAGCAGAGAGTCCGCTCAGTACAAAGTGCCATTTTCGCCGCACGCACACAGACGTAACATTTACAGGCATTCTCGGTTGATTTCGGACGAGCTTAGTCGCGACTGTCACTATCGCATCGCGAGTGCTAGTTGTGCGCGCGTAGATCACTTGACGTCCCCGCCGCTACGTAGGTATACTTTGTGTGACGTTGACGTACGTCAAAATGAATAACCGATATTATTACAGTTGGAATGTATTTTATTGTTTAAATACAACAAAAAACTGTGCCTACACTTTCTTCAAATTTTCAAACGATATTGAAAGGTAAATAAAATGGTTTTCTCATTTTGGTAGTTACAATACATACATAGGTAGGTAATTTTTTGAAACTAGTCGCTTTGATAACGACAATCAACCACTACACATTCATCTTATCGTTCGCTGGTAAAACGACAGTATTTAAGTACTATGGTTTAGTTAAGAAGGTACCTAATTAATTAGGTACTTATATTCTTTGTTGGCGCTGTCGACCGCCGCCGGCCACAAGTCACAACTCGCAGCGGGTCACGCATCAATTTATTAGGGTTCCGTACCCGAAGGGTCAAAACGGAACCCTATTGGTGTCGCTCAGACGTCCGTCCGTCCGTCCGTCGTCTGTCACAAAATTTGTTCCGAAGAATTTTTAGACTTCTCATTGACCTATGAACTTGAAATTTGGTGAAAATGTTCAATATTACGTATATTTTAACAACAAATACTAATATATTGATAAATCATATTTTTGAGGTTGATTCGGCACCCTAAATGTGCGAAGTCCGACTCGCACTTGGCCAGTTTTTTACCAAGATACGGTGGTTCATATTTAAATGTCATGTTGAAGAATTTTTATTATACCTATTACCCCTTTTTAAAATTCAGAATCAATACAGAAGCAACCCTGTGAGTCGGGCAAGTTTAGGTACTCGTATGTATTTTCAAGAACGGCGGGAACGGACCTTCTGTTGGTGCCTTCAAATCCACCTTATTTCACCTGCACTGCCTACCTTCGTTAACGTCGTTTGATGTTGTTGTTGAATGAACGTCTATTAGTAATAAATAATCATACAAAGGCCATAATGGCCATATATGTACATAAATCACGACATTCATTTCAAGCGATTCGAAATGCTTTCATTATAGTAAAACCAATCTTAAACTGGATGCCTCTCTGCTGTGTTTCCGCTGGGGTTATCCGCGCAATACACAGAAACTCACCCAAAACTGAAACACTATTATAGGTAAAGTGCATTCATTTCAAAAATGGTTTTATTCTACCCTATTATGATTTATGATTTTTGATAAATTTTTTTATAACACGTCATTGGCAAACAAGCGCACGGCCCGCCTGGTGGTAAGGGTCACCGCACCCACAACTCCACATATCATGGGTCACATATCATGTCAAAAACATTTCCGAATTGGAATACCATCTTTGACATATCATGTCATCATAGAGTATACTTTTATATCACGAGCGCGGGTGAGCCATGCTTGTGTTGAGCTGTACATGCACATTGTCTATGTGTGCGGTCAGTGTAGGTGCTATGAGTTCACGTTGTCTATGTGTTCGTATGTGTTACAACTACAACAATGGCCAACCCGCGCTCAAGAGATAAAAGTACTACCAGGACACTACAGATTCACATTCATCAAAGGCCATATACATAAATACCAGGGCCACATAAATTGGTAAGTATAGCTTCAGTTTCATCTGGAGCTATGTCAATTTGGCGTTTCTTTCGAGCGAGGAGGGCGCGGGGCGGGGGGGTAAGGTTGACAAATGGGCCGCTCCGAGCATCCGCGAGCGATACAATCGGTGCGTTGCTTACTGTGCTCCGTTGTAGGAAAAAATCAGGGTTGTCGATTTGTGGCAAAATAAAAAGAAAGAAATATTTATTCGTGACAAACAAAACACTTAGGACATTACAAACCGAATTTTGTCACGAAATGGTCACAACTCAGCCTTATGCTGGCAGAGCCAGCGCTGGTCTTCCGTTGTGACCATTTGGTGAAATCACGGCACAATATTGGATTTCATTGCGACTTTTTGTGGGAAGCAAATTAAATTTATTAGAAAAAAAGTGGCCTATAACTCAATCGAAGTGAAAGCAGACTGAAAAATAGGTTAAATATTATAATCTTAAATATGTAAAAAAAATATCTTTTTCATTATTTTTTTTCATTTTAAGAGATTTGTTACCAGTGCCACGATACCATAGGACCAGCTTGATGG
This sequence comes from Cenopis cana, assembly GCA_951800055.1. Taxonomy (NCBI): domain Eukaryota; kingdom Metazoa; phylum Arthropoda; class Insecta; order Lepidoptera; family Tortricidae; genus Cenopis; species Cenopis cana. The sequence goes on along the minus strand of OX637490.1, from coordinate 16,216,364 downwards.
CAAGGGTACTGTAGATGTATGCGTACACACATTGGAGGGGCTTTCAGTTTAAAATTGTTTCGCTTTAGCTGAAAAATCGTGCATAAAATTTGGGTCATCTAAAATCGTGTGAACGAAGTATCTAAGACGTACTAAGTTAAGTACATTCCGCAGTTATTTTTAGTATGCATTCGATGTTAAACGTCAGATTTGAAGTACTACCGTTGACCTCATATCTTTAAACGAGCAATTCTTTTATATATATTTATTTCGGGGATCTCAGAAACCGCTCAATTTTTTTTATTAAACGATCAAACAGTCTCATATGTTTACATTTGACACAACGAGAGGTATTTAAATCTAGACTTACAGTTTCCTGAATTTGTGTATGTAAACCCAAACATTATAAACATACAAAATTTAAGAGTTATTTACATATGCATCGTTATAGTTGTATAAATAAACAGTGCCAAAAAACTTGCAGTTATGATAAATTTAATATTATAGTTGTTGTATATACATTGTAAAGATAATCGTTTGAAGCTACAAAATGACTAATGGAAAATATCTAATGTTTGAAATTTTTCGCCATAAAGCCTGCATAGTGCATGCTCTTCTAATGAAACCGTTGATTTTTATGAAATTTGGTATGTGGGGGTTTTCGGGGACGAGCAATGGATTTAGCTAGGTCTAATGCTCGGGAAAACACCGAGCAAAGCTCGGTCGCTCAGATATTTTGTACTTATACAAGCACACGGGGACTTACGAGGGTAGATCATGCTTATGGCATTAAGGTCCATCTTTTGTACGATATGAATTGCTTTTATAAAATACAAATTAAATAAAAGGAACCGTTAAATAGGTGTCTGTTTAAGTAAACATTGAAACGAACCTACCTATTGAAGTCCTTACAAAAATCGACTTATGGCCAATCTAAGCAAATTTATATTGTCCAAATTGTCCAATGGGTAATGATGATAATGTATACAACCTCTCACAAATAAATGCCGGGTCAATGGCTTCATATTAGGTGGGATTACTACCGACTAGTTCAAAGTGGACTTCAAAGGCATAATATAAAGATGCAGTAAATATTTTATGTCACACCTGACCATAAAGCAGCAATTACCGCACGCTCCGCGCGCGGGAAATCACACTTCCTGGCCAGGGGGTTACATAATATTTTGTACTTAACACGGGCGGTAATGAAGAAAGCCTCAGATCGCATATTTATCGCCCTTGCCTTCGGCTCGGGCGTCAAATACCTGCGATCTGAGACATTCTTTGTTTTACCGCCCTTGTTAAGTAATGTACTATTATTTATCCGCATCGGCAACCCTGAGGCACGCGTCACTGGACTCGTCCCAGTGTGCCATTACTCACTGTCGGCCGCCATTTTCGAGGCGCCACGCCCGCTACGCTGCTACGAGTGCTACGACGCTACGGCGTAGCGCACTCGTACCGCTATCTCCTTGCAATTCTTGTTACCCTAGTATTTTGGAGTTAATTGTGATCCTGGTACTTGACAATTACTTGGATGAGTTTTGGAACTTTGGGTAATTTGTGTTGTGTGGCTTAGTTTCAGCTTTTTAAGGAATCAGTTTTTGTTCGAATGTGGTGTCGTATTTCTGTTGGTGAGTATGCTAGAGCTCCCGTGTGTGTTGAGAGTGGGATGTTAGCTGACACAACAAATTCTCCAATCAATACAGGGTCGGCAACGCCATATGCCATCATCGTCCATAAACTTAGTTGCCTGCTTACTGTCAGGCAGGCCGCATGTTATTTGGCACAATGTAAAAAAAAAATTACACGAATAAAAAAAAAACGAGTTTCACTGACTTGCAATTAAAATTATTTAATATCCAGTCAAACATCTATCCCAAGTTATGCCTGTCCTTACTGTAATTCGATTTAAATGCAGCAGGGAGATTTAACATTAGTTCCTTTTGCGGCAGATGGATAAACAAACGTTATAGATAATTTTAGTTGATATTTTCTTTTTTTTTAATGTACCAGGAGTATTTCATAGTCCAGCGATTTTACTGATGTACTAGGCGCACAGAACTATGAGAGTATTATTGTACTAGGCGGCCAGAAGTATGCAGAAGTTTTGTAACTTATTACTAGGATCCCATAAAGTGAGCCTTACTAGGCCTTCAGAATCGCTATATTAAGGAAATGGAAGGAAAACTACCAGGCGGCTAGAAACTATGCAAAAGTATTAAATGTGTACTAGGAGCCCATAAGGCGGAAAACGTAAGCTACCAGGCAGCCAGAAACTACGCAAAAGTAGTATAAGTTTTTTCGAAACATTAACTAATTCGAACGCGTTTGCGTTTCGTCTCAAAATGTATGAAAGTGGCATGAAAACGTGAACAGCGCCTCTGGTGGTCACTAGTGGAAACTAAAACAGCGAGTGTAACATTTGTTGCTAACCGATGAACGCGCGTATTTCAAACTCGGTGAGAGCGTTTTCATACATTTTGAGACAAAACGCAAACGCGTTCGAATTTGTTAATGTTTCGAAAAAACTTATACTAGAGCTACAGGAGCCCATATTGCCCATAAAGTGAGTCATTTTTTTACTTATTTTCGAGTTGTGTGCTTATTGTCGCTTGACAGCCTAGTCACTAGCAAATCTGTCGAAACTCTTAGAAACCTCGTATCTCAGTACTGAAACGATGCTGACATACGAGCTTTATTTTGAAGTAGGTATTTGTTACGAGTACTTAGTGATTTTTGGTTTCCAAACAACGATATTCTTTAGCACGCTATTGCTAACATCTATTCTGTTTCGAATTAGAGCGTTGTTAAATAATGTAGGTAAAAGGTACCTTTAGAGATGAGAAGCATCGGTAAATATGAGTTACCATCATTAATAGGCGGATACTGTCAATAGACGTGTAAACGATAACTCTTGCAGTTATTCATGAATGATGAATGGAGTTTTAACCTCATTTTTGACAGCTTCAGATACTACGACAGGAGGTTTAGGTATCATGTTTAATTCATCATTAATTTTATTGGTAGATTTTTGCAAGCATATAGTGTCGCAAGTTGACATGCCTTATGCATATATATTATATTGTTTCAAGCAAGTTTGCCGCTGTGTGAAGCGACTGACCAATGTAATTGCGCCATTATTATATCGGAAATGAAACGACGTCACTTTTTTTAAGGTTTTAATATTTTTTACACAATTGGTAGCATTCATAATGCCGACACTGTCCGTCAGTCAGCCCGCCAGCTGCCATACGTAATATAAACCAGTTCTATGTATATTTATATTTATATAACGTGTGCCTCACCGAAATTATACAATACAAATATATAATTAACTTTTTTCTCGAACCGTTTTATAATAATTGAATCGACTCGACAGACGTACAATGTTATCTTTATGACTATATTTACAATAACTTGATGACTTTCAAATCAATATGTATAATGTACATATACATATATAATAAAGAGAAAAATCAAAATAAAATTTTCCAATTAATACATTAATATCTAACAACTATTATTTAAGATTTTTCTCTTAATAAAAATATATTACACGCAACAATAATAATAATAATAGGGCAATATCAACAAAGGCAGGTTGCAAATGATACCGAATATTATTTAATACTGAAGTTGACTGAACAGAAAATATAATACAAAAAGACGACGTGTAATTTATTTGATGATATATTTACAAGAGTTAACAAACCCTTTTACTAAAATGAGATGAGGCAGTGTGGTTCAATGAGGCGAGCTACTGGCAGCGAGTACACTTGCTATGAGCCAGAGTTTTGTACATCTCTTTCTATATACATTGTTACACTGATGTAATATCTCTCGTCTAAGAAAGTTTGCATAATTCTACTTTAAGAGGATACTTGGTGAACGGCTCTTTTTTGCTCTTGAAGTCAAATACTGATCTGTGATACGCCAAAGTACAAATGATTAGAATAATCTAAAACCTCAGTAAAACCACAATGTCTTATCCAAATCTGTCATACCAAATGTTAGAAAAATCACTCCTTATCCTAACTCACTGTCGGTTAGATAATGCCTAGTTTACACAAGGCGAATAGGAAATGTGTTAGTAATCACTTTTTCGACTGAGCTGTATCGAACTTTAGATATTAGATATTTTTTGTATATTTAAGTGGGGCGCTCACAGAACAGTTTGTTATGTGAGCGCCCTATGTTTCAATCCATTATTAATTTGTCATAAGATAGGTAATAAAATATTCGCACCTTAAATCATCGTAACTAGATGTTAATTGTGTATGCTTTTTGTATGTATAACCGTGATTGTATGTGAATTGGATAGGCAGTATTTTTCTATCGTTGGTAAGACATCTCCACAAGTCTGGTAATTACCCTAGGTATAAAGCTTGTTCCGGATAACTAATCCTACAGTTACCACGGCCAGGACCAATTTGACGTTTATCCCGTTCGTATACATGCATAAGGCTGTAATGCGAGCATTACTTAGTGTTCTCATCGTTACGTGAATTGTTCCGTTTGATATTATGTGGTTTTAGTCAACATCAGAACAGCCTAGCTAACATGATCGCATTGACTGTGTTTTTGTCGGGTATGTAGGTAACACTCGAACCTCGCACCGACATACTAATAAGTGTGTGTATACCCAACATAAAATCGTTCTAATCAGCTGGATGCGGGTGCAGGACAGGTCATTGTGACACCCTTTGGCCTTTATCCAGCAGTGGACGATTTTCGTTTAATATGTCTATGAAAAGCGTTCATGTTAGCTAGAAAAGAAATACGATTACAAAGATAAAGATTCACAGATTTATAGCTTAGCTTTTATTTCATACGACCTTGGAAATACAATCTGCCAAAATGACACCTCTACAGTTAGTTTACACGAGTTAAGTTTCGTACTGGCTGTTTAGTTCCTAACTTTAACATTGTTAGCGCTTGAAGTATGACATTAAGACAAGTGTTGAACCCGTATAAACTAGACTTTAGAAATTGCTTTGCATTCAAAACTGAAAACTACTTCAATGTAGAAGTTATTCTGCAGTTCACAGGGGTGGCAAGTAGCAAGTAAAAAGTAGATTATTGCTTTATTATATCCATTATAACTAGGTATTTGCTCGATGATTATAACCATTTTTAGACCTGTTTTTAGTGCGTAACATCGCTCTGATGTGACTAAACCTTTAAAATCACAGGGAAAGGTTAAAATGAATGGTTTACGTTAAAACACGGAACGCAAGAGTAACCTATGAGAAGCTCTCGTATCAGTCGAGGGTCACACAGTTCGGATACAGTCAACCATTTTGTACGCCTCTATGGAACCTTATCAAACTATGTCATCTATTAATTCTGACTTGTATTTAAGTATACGATCTATTGCTTCATTTAGACAAAGTTCTGAAATGGCTTTATATTCAAAATTGGTATACTATACCTCATTTTATTATAGGTATACCATTTTTAGGGTTACAATTGGGAAAGAGCAATTTTGATTTGAAATTCCTCGATCTTTCAAGAGCGTTTTCACTTGTAAACCCCTTGGTCTGGTGAAGGCATAATATGTCAGGTATCCGCTACAAGACAAAATAGACGTAAAATCTCTTTGTTCAACATCGTAAAATATATTTTTTGACATCGTATACATCGGTTACAAATTGTGCTACATTAATGAACACCAAGGCAAGGTGAAACAATCATACCCGAACCACAATATCATCACAATAGTATATAGATAGGTATATATATCAAAGATATGTATTCAACCTGTAACGCAAAATCACGAAAAGTTTCGTTCGCAATTAAAATTTACTTGGAGAAATTGACGTTACTAGAAGTACGATTGAGCGTGATGAATATATAATGGGATGGTAACAGACGCAACGCTTCCGGCAGGACATCGTCTGCAAGTTACACAGTAACCTGCGGGAGTGTGCGAGTGTAGCGGCTGGGACACACGAGCGAGCAGCTCGCTCCAGTTGTCGATCGAGCAACTTGAAAGATTTGAACACGCGTCGTGTTTAATAGTCTCGAACTCATATGTTCCAGCCTATACACAGGAGGGGTTTGAAATCATAAATAATCTATTAATTACATACATAACGCCTTTACAAAAGTACCATTTCTATAATCATTCGTCCTCCTCGACCCAGTACTTCCAGTGATAGTTACATTACAACTTACAACTAATCAATTATTTATATTTACGTAATAACAATACACAATTAGCTATAAATATTTATACGATAACTATCAAACCATTTTTTTATTGTTACATTCATCGATCCTCTATGCTCCGAGTGATAAAACCGTTGTATTTATTTATATTAGGTGATTGCACCGTTTCGTATAGCGTCCACGTTGTCACTTTTAATTTACATTTATTTAAACATTAAAGTTGACTTTAAATCTTAATTTAGGAGATCGTATACTGTTTCAAATATTACAAAAATGTTTTCGCTTTATGTACACGTAGCATCCGTTCTCCTGTTGGTTCGTGTCGCGCGCGACGCGACTGCCGCGCGGCGCGGCGCGGCGCGACACGGCGCGGCGTCGTCCCGCGTCCCGTATCACATGAGGCCGCGCTGGTCGCCGGACTCCCGGCCTCGGCCCGGCCTCGCACTCGGCCCCGGCGAGCGGAGGCCGAACTGTGCGAGTGTTATTCATGTCTGAAACAATTTACATAGGAATGTCAAATATCTGAAAAGCAGCGTGTATTTAGGTTTACCTATAAAAAAACATACCTACAGTCGAATTGAGAACGTCCTTCTTTTTTTCAGATCCGTTAAAAATTAAGTTAGATGCAAAATAATTTAAAAACAACTTTGGCATGTCAGTCTAAATTCTAAAATAACTCAATATTACTTCTGTACTCGACTTCTTACTATCCTAGTGTAAACGGATCATAAAATTTTAAATATCGAACCGCATATTTTTTTTATACCACGTCGGTGGCAAACAAGCATGCGGCCCGCCTGATGGTAAGCGGTCCCCGCAGCCTATGGACGCTTGCAACCCCAAGGGAGTCACACGCGCGTTTTCTGAGCAGTTCGTGATATAGTTAGCTCGTAATTTTGAGAAAATATAAAATTGAAATCATAACAAAGATGACATTTATTTGCGCAACTATCTTTTTCTTCTCTTTTCTTCTGTCAACTCATGAAAACGGTCCATGGAGATTATAATCCAGAAAGAGACAAATGTTCTGTGTTGTCCACCTCTGCTTATATCTCTCTATGTTGTGTTTCTGACCTGTTTGTATTTTTATTAAGGTGTGCAATAAAAATTGTACTTAGTATTGTATTGTATACTTACATATACAAAGTCACTGTGTGCATTAGAGGTGGTGTCCATAGTACTCCGCTGGGTACTGCGCGTAGCCGTGGTGGAAGGCCGGGTCCGTGGGCGGCCTGTGCATCATCTGCTGACCGTCCATCATGTAGCCCATGGTCGCCTCGGGGCTGTAGGCGCCGCTGGGGCCGGCGTGCGGGAACACTGCGGGGTAGAACACTGGGCGGTTAATTAGGCTGGCTGTTTATGCTGCTGGTGCGTTATGCGGCCCTGGTACTTTGGTGCTGGTTAGAAGAGAATAGAAGATAATATTTGCCCCTACGGTTGACTGGTAGAGAATGCCTCATGACATTAAGTCCGCCCTTTGTACGAACATTGTTTGTGCAATAAAGTTTAATAAATATAAATAAATAAAAGTGGGCGTGGGCGTTGCAAGCAAAATTAGTAGACGCAGCATTCAAAAGGCGGTTAAAGGCTGGCCGTTTATTCTTGAGGTCGATTATGTCGTTATTATGATAATATTGATGGTCATAGTCAAAAATGAAAAATAAACTAGAAGAAAAGTCCATAAAAGATGATTGCAATGAAATTTGTTTATATTTTGCATGTTTAAAGCTTAAATGAATAGCTGCAGTTAATGCAAACGACATTTTTATTCGTGCTCCGGAAGACGTGAACCATTCTATCCGAAACTTTCAATAGCCCAATTTAAACTCGAGCTACAAGGATGCAAAACAAAAAAAGTCCCGATTGTCATTCGGAATCGTAGGAATTCGCTCAATTTTACCACAAAACTGTTATGTCTTCCGATTGCAATATTTCGCTGGGGATTATCAATCGTAAAGTAATGGTGTTCGTCCATTATAGACGGCGATTTCCGCAATCCTCGTGGGGTCTTTATGGTGGCACGCGCCATTGCTCCAGGAGAGTTCGGGACAAACACGCCATCGATCGATCTTGCCCCTCAGATCACATAATATTGGCGCACAGGTTTTTCTGCTTTTAGTCTGATAAGTTTTTGTGCCCTTCATTTTCCTTATGAGCCGTCTAGATATCTCTGTTTTTGGTTAGGATCTGTGTAACACATTGTCTTTATGATATATCTCAGTAGACATGATCGATTATTATGACTCGTTACGAAACTTTGATGTCACGCTGAGCTCACAAATACTTCTCACCGTCGAGAATAAATTGCAACTTTTACGCGACACAGCATAAGTATTGGCAGTGGTCGATACAGAGTCATAGGGCCGGTAAACCGTAGTTCCTGCCACGAGGACAACAGGAAGCAATAAAGGAGCCCCCGAGGAGGTCGGGCGGCCGCCCGTGTACCAGGAAACTATGATTTAGGATGCGATAATCCTCAGGACGCGTCCTTGATGACGTTATTGTTACGGCTTCGCGTCAGCCACAATGGAAACTAAGGAATTATGCCTTGATTATACTGGAACAGAACAGTGCTTTCCGCCGAGTATTCAAATTTTTGTAACTGGACCAAGAAAACTACTCGTACGATTAGCTTTCTTCAGAGGCCAAGGCCTTTGATCTTATTATAAAATTGTGTGCTGGCTCGACACTACTACACTCGTTACGTGGACGTATCTAACGTAACGATCCAATTGTCTAAAGTAACAGGGTATCAGAATTCTGGCGGCGATGCTGCACTTTAAAACAGGCGCAGTCGACGACATAAAACAGGGGCGAATTCTAAATTCTCCCGGCCAGCCAAGCCGGCGGATGTGGACGCCGCCAAGTTTGCCGACGACGGAAAATGGAAAAACCGGAGGGTGGAAGGATAGATGGAAAATTGTTTTGGCAATGGACTAAAGAAAATGGCCACCGCATTTCCTGTGGTCAAGCCAAAAGGCGCTTTTCCAATCACTATATTATTCGGTGTGCGAGCGAGTCGCGTTTATTATTCGCGCTGCGTGCGCGGGGCGGGCCGCGGCCGGCCGAGCGACGGCGATGTCTCAATCAATCGCTTTTTGTTTACGCGCCACCATATGTCAATAATGTATTGTTCGAGGCTCATCTTGAACGAAAAAGGTAGGTGGTGCGCGAGTGGGCAAGCGGGACACGGTGGTTTATTAATAGGAGCCGGGTAGGCGCGTGTCCGTGAGTGGTTCGACGGGTGCCTACCGGGTGGCTCGCGCGGACAGGCTCCGTGTTTCAGCGGAACGACGGCGTTGGCTAATGAATTTATTATAAGGGCATAAATTGCTCTCTGATGCGACGCCATTACCGAGCCAGCCTGTAAATTACAATTCGTTCGAGCGCGGCCATCGCACGCTATTTCCGACCGATCGTTTATTGAGCTTTTCGCAAGGATTAAATTGTGTTGCTCTCATCACTCCCCGTTCCGCTCGGCGGCTTATTGAAAACGTGCATTACGAATTAAAAGACGGTACATTGCGATATATTCACGAAATTACAGGCAGACAAAAAGGGAGAAAGATCTGTAATCCCGAATAGGCAGGCCCTCGAATACATCCACACATCTAGATAAAGGTACCGGGCGAGCATACATTGGCGATAGTCGCCGGAGGGGCGAGTGATGGATCGCCCGGGACGGGTCAACGAATTCGGACATTATTCTTTTTTACCCTTCTTGCGTTCCCGGCGTTCGCAAGAGTAAGCCCTTTTTCTGCGATGTCCTTTTTTTTCCCCGAGTAGAATTTTTGTTAGCTGCGTGTGCCCCAGGAACATTCTATGGACTGTGCGCGACCATTACAAAGTAAAAATAGAATTGGCCGCTTGTAATTCCATTCCGTATTGTGGGTAGCGACGGTTATAAAAGGTTCTCGTCATAAATTGAGCCCGTTCAGTTTCTCATTTTTATTTTTATTTTCTCGCTACTGTTTTTAGTCCGGCGGTGGTGGCAACACCTACATGATTATTTTGTTTAATCTAGTCATTATTTGAAGTGCGCAGCTGAGCCGGGTACCGGGCGCGCATAATTCGGCGCCGGTCAGCGCTAAAAGCCGAGCAAGACGCCCGGCCCCGCGGGACGTTACTCAGGTGCATGTGCCTGCATACTGTATGAACCCACTCCACTCTGTGGTCAGCAAACTCAATTTTCGACTTCAAAGTCGTTTTCGAACGTGCGGCTTCCAATTTCAAACGAGCGTAATGGGTATTGATGGGGGATTGGAATTATTGCCTTGGAAAGGGTCAAACGTGCCACCCCTTTCTTAGAATTGTGGTCTTTTGATAGTACATTTTAAATTTAAAACTAGTTTAGAATCTAATAGTAGATGTACAAGAAATATGTTACCTGCTCTATTTGACTGGTCTATCATTGGCTGCACTATCCTACGTCTCGCGTTGATGAACCTGAAACAAAGGAAAACATAATATTTAATTACTATAATTAGGTGCCAGGACGTTAGGAAGCGAAGCAGTCCTTATACTCTCGTAAGTGAATCATGAAGTATATTGGTATCAATTATTAGTGCAATATGTTCCGTGTCTGCTGAATAAGTAATCCTCGGGCAGGCTGCGCCCCTGGTAGCGGATGCATTTCCAAATTAACTGTCATTATGAATTTTGCACGAGTTCCCAGATATTCCTCTGATTGCTTTGTGATTCGATTAGTTTTTCGCGTAATTACTGTAATTACATTTAAATGAATCTGACGAAACATTCCGACTAGGCATAAACACAAACGCGTCATGTTGGCACGCAATAATAGCAAGTAACTTTGCGAATACCCAAAATGGTACTCGATCGTAATACACATTTGAAATTACGAGTATCTCCAATTTAAACTTTGTACCAAAATGGACATCGACTATGCGTAGTATGTGTAAGGGTCCACTATCCCTATCCCTTGGTAATTACTTACAGCGGAACAGGCCGATGCGACTAATGTATTGTTAATATCAAGATTAGTTCATTAACTCTTCATCCGGGGCCCTTGCACCCTTTTGCACATGTGTTATTTTCGTAATGGCGTATCAACAGTATGGTTACACTGCGAGTTATGGCCTTTTTTGGTTAAGTGAGGTTTTACGACGCTTGGGATCTGTTAAATCGTGCTTTGTTTTAATTTCGCTTTGTTTTGACTGGGTATTTCTTTTTTTATACGTCGGTGTGTAAATAAGGAGGTATACGCCATACGGTCATTATTGTAATCCTTTATCGATTTGAGGATTCATTGTGTTATTGATCAGCTATAGATATCTGCAGATGCCTCACATTCTACACAGTGCATTCTCGGGAGCTCTGGCCTGGCGACCTTTCCCAGCAGAGGAACATAATCTAGTTCTTGAGTGAAAGCATTTTCAGAGTCCTTCCAATATTTTAGCAACAAGTAATTATGTATGTGTTATTATTGTTGCGGTCTTACTCTAAGGTGTGTTTGATTTGGACAAGTTAAACTTTAAGAGGCTGTACTGGTGCTATCTTGACGTAAGTTAAAAAACCAAAAATAGTATATTTAATGCGTGAAATGGCTCGTGAACTGTGATGGATATCGCTCGCCATACATTATTAATGCGAGTTTTGAATAGTCATTGTTCTCAAAACAGCAATTTAATTTTAATCCCTTTTATCTCGCAGATACACCACGTCCATAAAGCGACTACAAAATGAAATAACAGATCTACAAACGCAACACAAAATTTACATTTGTATATTATTATTTTATTTCAAACATAATGGCCGACCCCCGATACCAGGGGCTCATAAATCATAACAATTGATCTGGATTTGTTAATTTTGCCGCGGGGGGAGGGGTTAAAGCCAGGGTGTCAAATGGTCATAGCGTAATGTATCGGTGCATTGTCCAATGCACTCATGCACATGCGTCATGATACATCTGTTTCCTATGCAAATTCTACTAATTGTAATGAGATTTAAGCATTACGTTACGACACCCTACTTGAAACTTATGTTGGAAGCCATTACTCCACGCGCTAGCGCCAATCCATTATTATTATTGTGAGATTTTCTCGGCTTTCCCTAAATAGGAAAATTTAAAAAGGTAATTTGGTTCTGGGGACACGTCCGCCAGCAGGGCTCGCGCATCCGCCTCAGTCGGGAGCCAGCTAAGAATAAAATTTAATTTCGACTCGCAAGTTTTTGGATTTTAATTACCTGAAGGCAAATTAAATAACGAGCGAGGGCTGAGGAATTCGGTTACAGTAACGCTGAGAATTCTGCCGAATGGGGAGCTCGAGCAATTTAAAATTTATTGTTTCTTGAAGAATGTGTCACGTGGAACGTTAGGTTTATTGCGCAAGGTTAAAGGTTACGGCTGTCGCTCAACCCGATGTAATTATTGCACGCCCCCTTTCAAACGAACAATAGTGTGAGTGACACGGTGTACTCAAACTAAATATTCTTACTAGCGCATTTTCACCGTTCGGCCGTTTGGGTAAGTAAACAGAGGGCAGGTGGGCGAAAGTGAGGTATTACCTAAGGCAATAAATTCCGTTTTTCCCTAATTAAGCTTTAATTCCTTGCGAGTCGACTCGCCCGCTGCTCCCCGCCGGCCGCGCCCTGGGAGCCATGCCTCACCTGGGGCACTATTCTCGTACAGCTTAAACCGAATTTCAATTCGATAAGAAATGTATTTTACCTACTCGATCCCATGCAACTGACTGAGTTCACATATAAATGGATTGAATATGAATTAGATTTTAAATTGCAGTAGGTATGGAGCAACGCGTTTTTTGTCGCAGTAGATTGAGTTTTTCTTACTTTTTTAGTAATGTTTATTTTTATCTTAGAACGACTGATTCCGATGCATTCAAATTAACCGAATTAATACAAAGCGATATTACGATCGGGTCTTTCTTGTTTTACGAGAGTTTTCTTAATCAAATGTAAATTTTATGCGTTCTGATTAATCTTGAATACCTGTAACATAACCCAAACGTAGATAAACAGAACTACGCCCCCAAATGTGCTTAACGCCTAATTCAAATCATTTAAATTACAAACACGGAGTGGACCTGAAAGTTTTTATCTCCAGTTTCGTCCAGCCAAATCCCGAATTCGTAATCCCGGATACCAGGGTGACATAGCTTATCGCCGGTGGCCGGAGTCGACGCCAAATGAAGGCATTAGTTTTCATAAAGCCGCCCAGAGATAGCCCTCGGTCAGTCGCCCTTCTTACCTACTCTCTGGGGCTGCGAGCCTTGATATCTAAACATTGATAAATTGACGCTAATATTAAGGAGAGATTCCTTGGAAATCTTCTTAAGGAATACAGAGATTGGGGCTCGGTAATGGAAAAAAGCAGAATTAGTCATAATAACTCACAAAAAGATCAAAATTATCCCGCAACATACCCAGTATTCTTGACCACGTCTGGAGATTTTAATACCATAAGGGTTTCTATGATAAAGAAATGAATCTTTTATTAATATTTATTTATTTATTTTAATAGGTACATACTTAGTTTTCATTAATCCAATTGTATTTTTTCTTAATTAAAAGATGATCTATAACTCAGAGCAAAATTCGTTTTGGTCTTGGACACTGCCTAGGTAACCAATTTGAGACCCTTGTATTGACGCTACCAAAGAGACTATGGACGGTGGGAAGTCTTGTTGGAAATGAATATACGTTAAAACAAAACACAGTTTTTATACTTAAGTAATTACGCTCGGATCCTAATTGGAACAAAAGCTAAAAAAACTCACCAAAAACAGAAAATACAAGTGTTCCTAATTACAACTGTGTTCAGGCGAATAACGCCATGAGAAAAGTCTATGCAAGGTCAGTCCCCATAACTCATTATTACCAAGTTGTTTTTCCTCACGCCTGCGTGGTCGTGACGCGAAACTGCTTTAGTTTACCCCACTGATATGTTTTGCGGCCAAAATGTTTCCAGTTTTACTGCACGAGGATAAGGAACTGGCTTTTAGCTTTTTTTTGCTACTATAGAATTTACAGACATGTGTAATTTAAGGCGAGTTCTCAACTTGTTTGTAATTTACAAAGTTAAAGTCGTGGTGTGGAATACACAATGAAGGATCGGCAGACAAAAGCGGGCAAATCTCGAAGATTTGTAACGAACTCCGTCTATAGAAATCTCGGACCGTCAAAAGGGTGAATAATTCAAGGCCAGTACAAATGTTAGCGGATCTACTAAATCCACTCCGGACAGACGGACAGATCGCGTTTTGATGTCTTGCTACTTATATCTGCTGATGCCCTGGTGATTGATTGCGGTTTCTTGTAATGTTTTTTGAAATGGAATTTTCGTGCCAGTTTAGAAATATATCCTTGATTTTTCTGATACATCGTTCTCACGTCTCATGAAATTCGAAATGGGAAAGAAAACAAAGGTCCGTAAAGCGATATCACGTACAAATTCATCTAATCCATACGGGATCCCTTGGTGGACAATAAATATTTTTCATGAAATCCAACGGTTGCGGCGACGCATAGAAACTGCCCTAAATCAGGCAATTATAGGTGCGACCAGTAAATACTATAACCAGGGGATCAGAAGTAAAGGACGGTCAGAATAAGGATTGTTAGGATAACGCCTTGGGACTTCGTTATTCGATGCGAGCTTTCCTTCGCTGACAATTATTCTTATTAGTTTTGATAAAGCCACGCTATAAATTGTTATGGCGATATCTTTCATATGATTGCCAATCTAGGGTTGTCAATAACGAAACAACTGTCAACATTGTTGTTTTGTTTTTGGTCAAAATGCAGTCTGTATCGAAAATCAATACTTGGACCACATTGAATTCGCCAGTCCATTTGCGAGAGCAATAGGTATAGAGTGGAAAGCAAAAATCGGTGTCATAAATTACGCTAGCGGAAAATGCTTCATTTTAAGGAGTAAGGCTCCTTAATCCTCTGTCCGCCTGGTAGCCGGTGGGTGTAATTACTGAGCGCAATATATCGCCGCTTCGACCCCGACCTCTGGGGTCCTCTCATCACTCGAAATGAGTTACGCAACACATGCTACTCAGTTAATTGTTGGGGCAATCGCAATACAGATTTGGAGTTTTATTCTAATATCTGGATGGGGGGGTGAGGAATCGATTTTTATGTGCAGTCAGGTTCTGGGGCTGGTCATTTCATGACTCTGTTTGAATAAGGTGAATACGTATCGTAGCAGTCTTTACCGATTAGACTTTAATCATTACGATACGATATAAAAACGGTGCTTTCGGCAACAACATCATTACTAACCAAAATGCTATGTAATTGTATCATTTTTGTTACCTAGCGATATCGTTATTTGGCACATCTGCCTATTTGAATTAAATCTTGAAGTAATGTCAACTAGGTGTGAGTAGGTATAGGTAGTAAGTTACGTAGGCAATACGTACATTATGTGCAAAGTTACTTTTTAGGTTTATTACCTTTGTTGTTCAATGTTTAAGTAAACATGTTTACTAATTTACATCTAGCTTAGAGAAACTAACTCCCAAAATTTATTATCCGTACGGACATCAAAATTAATCCAACCTGGCGTATAACAAATTAACGCGTGCCTAATTAGATACCAAGGCGGCATAAATCGGCAGTAAATATCTCACAGTGTCGCAGATGGTGTCAAAACTGGTGCGGGGCTGCGAAGCCGGCGGTCCGGCCGCGCCAGCCGCGACGACAGGGACCCTAGCCTGATCCCTTCAGTTGTTCATTTCGTGGCCCACACTTGAGACAGGGTCGCGCATAACATGCAATCCTGGTAATAGGTCGACCCTGCGCCATATTGTGTTGATTGCTTGACGTGCAAAGGGCGATTTTATTTCGTATCAAAACAGCTTTGGGAAGGGTTGAGGTGCGTGTATTATTTACGACAGCAGTTGTGCTTGAAAGCGATATTGAGCCTTAATTTTGTTGCTAATTTGATTTAATTAGATTTAGATGCAACCGCTAATGAAGGCGGTGGTGCCACGTGGTGCAGTGGCGGGCTTGAGAACTAATTTGCAGCGGTGATGGATTGCGATGCAAGTTGCCAACATATACCTACCTATGTACTCACGTGATGTTATTCTATTGCTATGATGACTTGCTAATTACACCTAATCGCTAGCTTTTATTGAAGTCCTCAAGTATAATGTCACCGTAAACCAAATTGAATGAGTACGTATTCCGAATTCGAAAGCAAAAAGCCGTTAGCAGTTGCAAATGCAAACAAACTAATCGCGTTCTAAATCCAAATAAATTGAGAAAGGAATGCGCGTAAGCTCACACTGGGCTGCGTTCCATTTGTCACTTTAACGACGTGGGATCAAAATTGGCCACCTG
Organism: Cenopis cana; assembly: GCA_951800055.1. Classification (NCBI taxonomy): domain Eukaryota; kingdom Metazoa; phylum Arthropoda; class Insecta; order Lepidoptera; family Tortricidae; genus Cenopis; species Cenopis cana. The sequence continues at coordinate 16,199,870 of OX637490.1, read as the reverse complement.
ACATAGACAACGGATATCTTTATCTGTATGTTTTTTTTTTAAATTTTGTAATGGCGTCCTCGCGTGTAAGCCACACGGGAATTAGCGGTGCGCGTAGCGTAATCGCCGTGTCGCAATCGGAACTAACAATGCCGAAGCGCGGGTTTTTTGTTTTGGAGCCGAAGAAGATAAGGCGGTTGATTGTACCGCGTTCCTAGTGTGAATCTTTGCTTTGGATTTAACGATGTCGTTCACATGCGATGTGTATTTGCATTAGTAATCTTGGGAAATTGCGTTTGAACTTTATGAACCTCGGTCTATGTTTCCGGGTTTAAAAGTTATTATAAACCTTACGTGTCCATTATGCGGCTGCTATATCCAGAGCTATTTGCATAGAAATCTTTAGTTTTTTTACGTTTGCGTGTGAAACTCTATTGTACAGTACATACACGTACGAATTATGTACTGTACGTATGTTTGAACGGCCGTTGTTCAGTGTGGATGGGATTAAAAAAGGTATTTTTAACCTGTTGACACGGCAACCCTGAGTAAGAAAGTAAGTAATTTATCGTCCCGTAGTAAGAATGCTTCAGATAAACAAGTTGATCGAAGACGCTCTCAGTTGTATCGCGCGATATCGTGACGCCGACGCCGTTTTAAAACATACATTATTTTAATGGACACGATGACGACGACACCAGATAAATAGTTTATTTTAATTATTACTAATTTCCCGTCCATTCAAGAATCTCTGCAGTACGCCAGATTTTGGAATAGCTTATGATTTATTTATTGCAATACGTTATCCATCCGAATCTCCTGCGGTGCATCGGGACGCTTGCCCAATTCCTTATTTCCAGTAGATTTAGATGTAGCATGATTATTAGCGTGTGTCTCCTTGGACGTTCTAATTGCTGGTGAAATATAGCAATCACCGGCATCAGCAAACTAGACTAATGACCGCCGACGACGCGAGATGCGGCGATAGCGGCTGACAACCCTGTCGTCGACATAAATCATATGGCAATTAAGCTTTTTAAACGACTCACAGATTTACGACAATTTCCTAACGATTTAGTAAACACACACACACTAATTTAATTGAAATGAAAACGGAATGCACTCTTACTTTTTATGGACAAAAAACAGAAAGGAAAATGCACCGTTCGATTTATGAATGTTGAACACAGCTATAAATGGTCGTTCTTTTTTTTTTAAATTCGTAAGTAACTTCAATGAAATTGGAACGCGCTTGTTTTCCTTTATAATTTGAAAACCGAAGCGCGGAAAGCGGGCTCGAAATCATAACGAATAGATTCCTCCGTTCGATAGCTGTATCGCGCGAGACAAAAGCCACCATAAATAAAAGGATGGTTAAAATTTTAAGGGCCGGTCGGGTTCAGGCGCGGCCATTAGAGGCCCTTAGCGGACGTAACGAATGTGTCTCTCGGCTCGAGATGCCAGCACAGATCGGACAATTGTTACTGGCCAGCGTGAAATCCGCCATAACGATTTATAAAAGAAAACCGATTTGATTCCCGAACGTATGAATGGAGCAACCGGCCGTTTTGAATCGACTCGATTACGCATTCAACTCCACATTCGAGTGCCACATATTAGCTATTCAATAAATTAGTTTTAGAACGGGTCTAGGGTGTATATTTACATGTGACCTAGCCGTCACTTCTAAGTTTTGTGTTCCGTTTCACGCTTTAATGCGGCGACCGGTTGATATTAAATCAATCAGAAAGTAAATAAATAACTATCCGCCGAACCGAACAGCGCTACGGCTCTTTAATGCAGATAAGTCTAATGCGATGGGAGCTGCGACCGGATAGCTTATTATGACAATTTTATTGCCGAATATTTAATTAAATGTTAATCTTGACACTTATTAATTGTTTTACTATTTTATAAGGTTTTAACGACAAAAATACCGAGTATCATCTCCATTATACGAAGCGACTGCCAACCAGTTCCGTGTGACAGGTGATGCGGTTTAAGTAATCGTTGTCTATAAATCAGTTGCGTTTAGAAACTTATACAGTGATTTGACCATTTTTATGTAGTCATGTACGTGTGAAGGTGATGACGTTCACGTCTGGGAATATAGTATCTCGCGTCAGAATATGTAAATTATGTAGCATGACTTTATTTGCCGTGAGTAGTTCGGGATGTCAATGCGCGTACGTCTGCTGTGCAGTAACGGAACGCAGCGTGGCCTCGCGTCTTCCTGTCACAATTAATTTTCGGGCGTGGAAATTGGCGCGAAAACTGTCGCGGCGGGACGGTGGCGGGGCGAGGCGCGCGGGCGGGGGCGGGCACCACCACCGCGACTGGAATTTTAATTACGCACTCGTATTCCGAATACCAATGTCGTCTTGTTTAAATTAAATATAAATTATTCGCTCCTAGGCCCCGCTGCACTCCTGGTATTGTAGGTACGAATTGCGAAACGCTGAACCGGTTTAATTATTAATTTGCTCCGTTATTTTAATAACGACATGCCGTTTATTAAAAATTAATGTCGCCCAAAAGATTCAAATCTCGTTTGTCATTGCCATCCAAATGTACAAACTAGGAGCGATTGCCGCGAATGAAAATTCCGAACATAATTAGATGGGGACGAGAACCGCAACGCAGACGTGTGCACTTCTTACGGCGTTTAACAAACTTTGATAAAAAGATTAAGTATGACAGTTTGAAATATAGCCGCCGCAGTAAGAAAAAAATAACAGTGCAAAAGTTTCCCGGGCGGAGCGCAGTCTCCATTGTTGGCAACTACGCCGAGTTAATTTTGCAGGAAAGAAACAGAGGCGAGGCGCAGGTGTTCCGCCGCCCCCGTAGTATTAATTTGAGCGTCCCGTCTAATACCTACGTATGATTGCGTTACAACAGACGCAGCTGAATTTATAAGCGAAGTTCCACGCGTCTGTGCCGGTGCCCGCGCAGATTATGACGTCTCCTGTGACAACTCTGAACGCACCCATTACGCCGCTAGTTCAGGACGCCATTACTGAACGCGTCTTTAATTGTAAATTATGGCCGGCGGCGCCCGCTCAACCAGCGTCCGCTATTAACATAATTGTTTCAAAAGAATAAGTAAACGATCTACTAGAGATCGTAGTAAAGATATTTCGAGTAATTAAGAGGTATATTTGCATAGTGATGCGGCCGCGGCAGTGTGACATTTCCCTGATTCGCCATTTTATTTTTTATCTCGTCGTCTGTTATCATCTTCTCGGAATAACGAAATACGAGGGCGATGTTCATTAACTAGCCGGTAATGTTATTTTTTATCGTTTCCATCTTAATTCCGGTTTACAAGAGAATAATTATGGAACACATCAAACGCCTAAACATGCGTTCTTAGTCGTAAAAATGATCCTAATTATCATTTTGGAAGTGGTAAGTATTCGTTTATTGCATGTAGTAACACAGGGTCTCTATGCTAGGATGAATTTGATGGTACCTAATAGTCGATTTTAATTGGAGCATTCTCGGTTATATAACAATTTTATTACGTGAATGACTCTGACATATATCTACATGCGAGAGTGCGCGCTAGCTAATAGACGTGCTCATTTTAATTACTTAAAATATAATTATTCGGTTATCCTAACATTACTTAGCTTTTACACATGTTTTTTTTATAGCAATTTCCTGGCATCGAGCGAGTCTCGAGACCGCTACAGACGGCGTAACCGTAAAGCGCAACCATAGAGATTACAAGTTAACTTTTCCGATCACAACACCACAGACAAAGGCTTAAATTATACACGGGTGGATTGTCAGACGGATCCACCCTTTGACAGAGCGCGCGGATTGGGGTGACAAATTGTTGTCTGTTATTTCACCGTTATCTACCATGAAATAACACTTGCGTTCATTACAACTTTGATTATATTAACTTTCCGAACGTTATCTAATCTACATAGTAAAAAACATTAAAGCGTTTATGTAACGATGAAAAGGATTTATTTAACGCTTTGTGCAACAACTCACTCTGTTTAAAAAAAAGATTTACCACAGATAAGATGGTTTTACTTTCCCTTGCAAGTGAATTTTAACTAGTAAAATATACACAGGCTAAAAAAATAAGTTAATTAAGGGCAAAGTTTCAAGCGTCGGAGCAGAATCTAAACAAGCGACGGTCATAACTCAAAACGAGGAGCCCTTAGGAGGCCGTTGATAAGAAAGTTTCATTACCCGAATGTTGAATTTAAAACCCGGCTTAATCAAGTTTATGGGAAATTTGGGGCTTATCCAAAATCAAGCACCTGTGTGCTTAGGACAATTCGTTTGTATTGGATATTAAATTTTGTGCTGCGGATTAAATTATGGGTTGTAATTAGAGAGAGTAGAGTAGAAGATTGCTTTCATCTTTGAAATCTGCAGCTCGCAAGTTTCTGCTGAAAATTAGCTATTGTTTAAATTGGCGCTTGGGGCTGGCTGTTTCACTACCGATATCTATTTTTAGAATATTATATATTAATGTAGTTAAGTTAGCGTTATTTAGAAAATCCATATAAAAATCGAAGGTTTCTTGTGAAAAGCGATGATGTGTCAAATTTTCAAGTCACTGAAGGTGAAGCATTTTCTGATAAATTAATAATAAAAATAATCGACCGATCGACAAATAGGAAAACAATAAGAATAGGAGATAATTTTGTAAGACTTCAACAGTGACTGACTGAATGCCTTGAGCTTCACAGTCGATTTTTTTTTATTTCTTTACTACTCTAATTAATCCTGATCATTTCTTCAAAATGTAATTAACCTCGTGTATAACGGCGTTTGATTCCCGACACCATAACCCGGAATGTTAGAAAGGCCTCCGGTTTAACTATAGATTAAAGTGGAGATTAACTGTATCTGCGAGTGTGTTTGTTTGTTTCGTTAACTAAGTCGTTTTCTGTCCGCCGACAGGAGTACTAGGGCCGCAGCGCCGCCAGGAGCCTTCCCTAACCCCTTCGCAGTTTGATAAATGGCCAATTACAGCGCGGCCCGCCCCGTCCCTTCTGTTAGCTTGTTGCCTATTTTGAATTGCTTTTGCTTTTTCATTTAGATTAATATCTAAATAGGATAGATACAGATCCCGCTTAGGTATTTATATTTACGTTGTTTTTAAACGTAAATTTCGGGCACAAAGCCGACCGTCTTTTGTCTGCGGCCTTTTTCGCACGCGCCTTTGTTTTAAGTCTTAATGCGCATCTTTGTTCCTCTGTCTTGCTCTGTAATACTTCTTTGTGTTTTGAGTAAATGCAGGTTGCTTATGAAATCCTCGTAGAATTTTTCAAATTTTTTACGTTGAAAAAGATTTTGTTTTTCAGATCAAATCATGGACCCGTGACCCGTGGAAAAAATGAACAATACTGTTGTGTTATCATTGAAATACCAAAATACCTTCTTAGAGTATAAAGCTTATGTTGATGTCTATGGTAGCTTAGTTAAAAAGCAATAAAACAAATTCAGTCAATATCTTGTCATGCAACTCGTTGTTTCATTGAATATAATATAAAAGGTTATGGAGCCCTACCGTTCCATTTAATAGTTAGTTACTAGATAAATGCAGTTTATTATCGTAGCAGTGTAGCAGAAAACGATAATGGCATCGAACTATTTAGTTAACGTGCCCAAGCTAAAGGGGCGAGAAAATTACAGCGAGTGGACTTTTGCTGCGGAAAATTTCCTTGTGTTGGAGGGGATGCTGCATTGCGTTCAACCAGATCCCAACAAGAAAGTAGAAACCGCTGATGATGCAAAGACCAAGGCCAAATTGATTATGACAATCGACTCGACATTATATGTTCATATAAAAAATGTGAAAACGTCACAAGAACTTTGGGACAAGCTGAAGGCTTTATTTGATGATGCAGGATTTACGAAAAGAATTAGTCTCCTACGCAATTTAATATCAATACGCCTAGAAAACAGCAATTCCATGACTTCATACGTAACTCAATTGGTAGAGATGGGACAGAAATTGAGTGGGACTGGATTCAGTATCAGTGATGAATGGATCGCATGCTTATTGTTAGCAGGATTAACAGAAAAATACTCTCCGATGATAATGGCTATTGAGCATTCCGGCATACCTATAACGACAGACTCCATTAAATCAAAATTATTAGACATGGAAACGGAAGTCAGTGACAGTCGTGAAGTTTCGGGCGCATTCGCTAGTGCGCAGAAATGGCAACATAAAAACAAAACACAGTCTATGGCCAGCGGCAGCGGCGCGGTGAAAAAAGATGGCGGCACGAAGTCTCATGTCAAGTGTTACAAATGCAAGCAGACCGGTCATTATAAAAATCAATGCACTTTTAGCGAAAATAATGCTAAAAATACGCGAAAACAAACACATGCGTTTAGTGCTGTTTTCCTTAGTGGAAATTTTAACAGAAATGACTTTTATATCGATAGTGGGTCGTCTGTTCACCTTATTTGTAATGAAAAATGGATTGAAAACCCGGTATATGATTCGGAAAAGGAGATTATTGTTGCAAACAATCATAAACTGAAAGTTTTGTGTTCTGGCGATTGCAATATCATTACGAAAACTGCCGTGTCAGAGTTTGAAGTGAAGATCAAAAACGTTTGTTGTGTTCCCGAGTTGACCACGAATTTGTTGTCAGTCAGCGAACTTATAAAAAACGGCAACAAGGTTATGTTTACATCGAGTGGATGTAATATCGTCAACAAAAGCGACGAGATTGTGGCAGAGGCTACGTTGTATAACGGTGTTTACAAGTTGAAAACTACAGAAATGCCAGAAAGCGTGTTGGCAGCTGCAGTAACGGTGTCCAAGGACATTTGGCATCGCAGGCTAGGACACTTGAACAGCAATTATCTTAACAAGATGTCTAGTGCAGTTGAAGGATTGCGACTTGATGAGAAAGCAGATATAAAGAAAGCTTCATGTACAGTTTGTTGTGAAGGCAAGCAGAGCAGGCTACCCTTCAGTCATACAAGTACAAGATGTGAAGAAGTCTTGCAATTAGTACACATGGATATTTGTGGGCCTCAGGAAACCCTGTCCATTGGAGGTTCCCGCTATTTTCTACTGTTCATAGATGATTGTAGTAAGATGACATTCATTTATTTTCTCAAGCGCAAGAGTGAGGCATTGGATAAGTTCAAGGAATTCAAAGCTATGGCCGAGAACCAAACAAATAAGAAGATCAAGTGTATTCGGAGTGATCAAGGCAAGGAATTTTGTAATAGAGAATTTGACTCTTATTTGAAGAATAATGGTATCCTTCGTCAAACAACAAATGCATATTCTCCTGAACAGAATGGATTTTGTGAGAGAAGAAATCGTTCAATTGTAGAGAAGGCAAGATGCATGCTGTTTGAGGCTAAACTTGGAAAAGAGTTCTGGGCAGAGAGTTCCCACACAGCTGTTTACCTACAGAATCGTACTGTCGCGGCTGGACTGAACAACAAGACACCCTATGAAATGTGGACTGGGGTCAAGCCGGACGTGAGCCACATAAGGATATTTGGCAGTACTGTAATGGTACATATAGCTAAGGAAAAGCGTCTTAAGTGGGACAGAAAAGCTGTGAAACACATTCTTGTTGGTTATCCAGATGGAATTAAAGGATATCGTGTTTACAACCCTGAAACTAAGTCTGTTACTACCAGTCGGGATGTAATTGTAATGGAAGATGTGAAGACAGAAGTTGTAATGCCGATAAGTGAAAAGCCTAGAGAGCCAGCAGAACCTGAAGAGACAAGAGAAGATATCTCAGAAGAAGAAAGCTCAGGTTCAGTGGGGGAATCTTCAGATGGAAATGACACATTGACAGAAGGGAATATGTCAGATAAGACAGAAACTGATCAATCTTACATTCCCAGTAGTAGTGAATATGAGGATGCAGATGATACCACTAAACCTGAACACCCAAAAAGATCTACCCGGTTAAGGAAAGCTCCAGATTGGTATGTTGCTAATCAGTGCCAGGAAGTGGAGGTACAAGATGATGCCAGCGGCTTGACACTGAAGGAGGCATTAAGCGGACCCGAGAAGGATCAGTGGCTTAAGGCAATGAATGAAGAATTCCAGTGTTTTGAGCAAAATAGTGCATGGGAGCTAGTGGACATTCCAAAAAGTGGGACAATTGTGCGGTGTAAGTGGGTTCTAAAGAAGAAATATGACAGTGACAATAATGTTCGGTTTCGTGCAAGGTTGGTAGCCAAGGGCTGTATGCAGAAACAAGGTATGGACTATTCTGATACATTTTCGCCTGTAGTTAGACATACAACGTTGAGGATGTTGTTTGCATTGTCAGTTCAACTCAGCTTAGACATAACCCATCTAGATGTAATAACAGCTTTCTTAAATGGGGATCTTGAGGAGACGCTTTACATGCAGATACCAGAAGGTTATCCTAATGTTGACAGTGATAAAGTGTTGAGATTAAAGCGAGCCATTTATGGACTAAAGCAATCCTCGAGAGCTTGGTATAAGAAGGTTGATGATTGTCTTATTGGCATGGGTTACAAGCGATCGAAATTGGAACCTTGTCTTTATACCAGAAATAAGAATGATTTGAAAACAATTATTGCACTATATGTCGATGATTTCTTTATATTTTCAAATGACAGCATTGAAACTGCGAATTTGAAAAGTGTGTTAGCTTCACAGTTTAAGATTAAAGACTTAGGTGAAATTAAGCAATGTTTAGGCATGACTGTAGATGTAGATAAAGCTAAGGGCGTAATTACATTGAGCCAGGAAAGCTATATTAATCAGTTGCTAGATAGGTTTGATATGGTTGATTGTAAAACAGCTGATACACCTTTAGAGGCTAAGTTAAACATTAGTACTGCTGAAAATAACTGTACTAAACAATTTCCATATCAACAGCTGGTTGGTAGCTTAATGTATTTGGCTGTGCTGACTCGACCTGACATAGCTTTTGCAGTTGGATACTTAAGTCAGTTTAATAACTGCTTCACTCATGAGACATGGATGTATGCTAAGAGGGTACTTAGATACTTAAAGAAAACAAAAGATATTGGTCTCAAGTTTACTAAAGCGGGTAATTCCCAGCTTGTGGGGTTTGTTGATGCTGATTGGGGTAACAATGCTATAGACAGGCGATCTTACACCGGTTTGTGTTTTGTAATGTCCGGAGGTGCTGTTTCTTGGGAAACCAAAAAGCAGAGGACAGTCGCCTTAAGCTCCACTGAAGCGGAACTGATGGGAATAACTGAGGCATGTAGAGAGGCTATATATTTAAGAAATTTGTTAAATGAAATTATAAACAAAACTTATACTGTTAATGTATTTAATGACAACCAGGGAGCAATTAAGTTGTTGTTAAATAATGTTTTCAGCAAACGCACCAAACACATTGATATGCGATATTTTTTTTGTCGTGATTGTATAAATGATAAGACATTAGAACTTAAATATTTAAAGACTGCTGAAATGCCTGCTGATATTTTAACCAAAAGTTTAAATACTAGCAAGCATTATTACTTAATGAAGAAGTTGGGTATTTTTTTTTGTGTAAAATGATTATACGTTAATTTGAAATGTATTTTGATATTTAGTGGGGGTGTTGTGTTATCATTGAAATACCAAAATACCTTCTTAGAGTATAAAGCTTATGTTGATGTCTATGGTAGCTTAGTTAAAAAGCAATAAAACAAATTCAGTCAATATCTTGTCATGCAACTCGTTGTTTCATTGAATATAATATAAAAAATACAAATGTCAAATTAATATAATTTTTGTTAGTTCGCATCTTCTTTATTCTATCCAAAGTGAAACTTTTTATAAATTTAAAGGCTCAGGTGTTAAGCATTCGTGAATTCTTAATTCCCGTCATTAGATGATAAGGGTGCGGTCCCACGACCCTCTGTTTATTTTTCCTGTATTCAAATTCGAGAGTGGGCATAATTGCAGAAGACTTAAGCCTATTTAATTTTTTTTATCTCGGCAAAGCCGATGCGGCTCATTTGACCGCGAGTCTATGCGTTCATTTATTTAAAATGTATGTTTTATTTTTATCTCCCGGCTGAATGTTTTGACGATTGGCGGTAAAACGTTGGAGTAAGAAAAATTTGTTGTCATAAAGTTTTGCAAGAAGTAAAGTATACAAGTTTGGATTTATTTTCTTACCTGTACCCTCTAGATCCTACTCAAAACGGAAAAAAAACAGAAAATCGTGACTGATTCTAACGTACGTAATGTACTACAAAGGGTAGGTACATATACAATAGACCTTTCCACAAAACATCCAATACCGTGCTCATGTCATATTATATGTAATAAAATTTCATACATACAATAGTTGAAACGAATCCAAAATGACGTCCTATCACGGCCGAGTCGCCGATTAAGCACCACATACAATGGCTCGTAATAACCATCATTAGCTTACGCATTGTGATAGCAATATCTGTTTCAATTGCTCAGCGGAACCAATGAGTTTACACTATCCTTTACAGCATACGACGCGTTTGCGACTGGCATACCTTTTTAAAGGGATATATATTGATGCGGTAAACCACGCTTAAGTATGTCTTTTGTGCACGGCAAAACGGGATACAACACTTCGGGAATTACTTTTTTAGACAAATCTCGATATCTGACTGTGTGCAGTTTTATGAAATTTCCTCTTGACAGAGTTTAGATGTTGTAAAATGCCATCATATTAACTTATTTGTGTCGTTTAATAATGCGTTGTTATAGTAGGCTGAGTAAAAAAAAGAAAATAAAGACTCAACATTGGATTTTTTGATATAATAAGTAGTTACTTCACTTGGCATTGCGTGTTCGCGTTGCGTATTCGCCTCCCTTTCTTTTGCGATATTAAAGAAAGATGTGACAGAAAGGAATTTTTGCACAAATAAGCCAAGTGAAGTGCCAGCCTTAAATGTACAACGCATATTCTAACTCACGCATTTTATAAATTAATTATTAAACTAGACAGTGATGAATATGGTACAGTTAATAAAGGGTTAATGCAATCGTGTCGTGTAGTTGTCGTGTCGGTGTCGTGACGTGTGAAGCGGCGCTGGGTGCGTCTGCGCAAGTGGCGCAACCGAAACAATAGTGAAAACAATAGAAAGACGCCATGAGAAATGGCCGCGGCACCCGGGAAATTGATGGGCAAGGTGTAATTTTATTACGGTTTGGGAGCTCAATGTTGGTCTAATAAATAAAAAACAATATAGGTAGGCGTGGTTTTTTAAACAACAAAATATTGAGCGGGAATCTGTGAATGCGTCAGGTCAGGTTGTTGAATTTCCTAAGGATGAGGTTTTGTTACATCTATGTAGTGTGATGTCTTGTGCAGAGTGGCATTAGTATTTTGGATCTGGAACATGATGAGAAATACGTAACTACCCAACTCCCATACGCAGTATTCGTTTACCAGGTCTCATAGTCGTTAACCACTATCTAGATATAAATATATTAACGCTCAATGAAACACAAATTGCTAACGGTTAATCAAAGATAAAAAAAAACACTTTCCAACGCGAAGTCCCATATTCCTTTGAAGCAATTTGGCTGAATGATTGATGGAGTCAGAAAAAGTTAATAACCGACATGGGAACAGGCATTAGCGCGTTTAGGCTTTTTGTTTGTGTGATTATGACACGAATATCGGACCCGTTATGGGTCATATTGTAAGTTTAAGTTTAAATACTTTATTATCTATTGGCGAATTAGGGTTTTGGTACATATTTAGGAGGATTTTTTTGCATTTGCCTGTACGGTCAACCAATCTAATTTCTGGGCCAATTCGTACGTCACAGTGAAAGAGCCATGCTACATATATTTATTAGAAATAGTACGCACCTATATTTTTTCACTTGACAGTAAAATACGCGATAAAAAAAGAGCGCCAATGAAATGACTTTCGTTCATGAAATACCTAAGTAGATGCACAGATTGGTCTTGCGACCGATGGTTTTTGCGACCATTGCAACAACATCAAAATTAATAAGCTAATTTTATTATATCTGATTAAGTAAAAAAATCTTAAAAATTAAAATCAATATGTACCTATCAGTTATTCTTATTTCGATATATTACGTATGCGAATATCCGGTAGATGGTGTGAGGTAGAGAGCGTAGGCAAAGCATTTAAGTTTTGGTTGGAAATCAGGTTTCACAGTAAGTTATCTTCTTGATCATGCGGCCTATTGTTACCGTTATTTATTAAGGCGTAAGTGTACAGTTAAAGAAAGTCTGTTTAATTAATCGAGTCAATTTATCTTGGAGGTATTAACTGATTGACAACAATTTAGAGTTAGACAGGTTTTGGATACGTCCATTGGTATAGCACAAGTGCATAAGATTTATTATTTAGATTTTAAGGAAGCGTAGTGTAATTAGGCGTGTATTATAAATATTATAATTAATTTCTTGGAAAACCGAACCAATTATAATTGTTTGAAGATTTTTGCAGTGAAATAAAAACATAATAAGGCGCGTCAAACGTCGATTTTTTACACTAAAATTATAAAACAAACGTATGTTTTTTGCTGACAACATTAATTAAACTAAATTAATTAACAAAAAACAATCAGCTAAGTACTAGGCTCTCATGAGACGCACGTGGGTAGAGTCGACGACCTCAAAAATTGATGCCGCGAAACCGGCATTTACTTATATCGGGACAAACATTAATGAGCGAGATACTCTTCGGTTAAAAATGGCCGTATTTTATACGGATGGGCTTAACAGTATTAACACCCACAGCTGAGATATGCCCACAACGATAATGTTCTACTAATAGACTCCATCGATCACGCGCGACAGTTAGTTGAGGACGTCAATGGGTATTGTGTGACATTTCGGCCCGTTTAAGACGAGATTGCGCTTATGAAAGCCATTGATATGCCGACTACTTTAGTTTGATAGTGTTGCCATCTACAATATCATTGTTTATGGCCAGCCCTTACTGACACTCACTCAAGTACCAAGTACATGTCTGTTTCCAGGTACCTGTCTATTTCCACTTCTTTCCTATATGTAAAATTTACTAAGTGTACCTAATCAAGAGAATTGTGAGAGGCCGAAGGGCCCTAAGGCCCTTAGACGATTGGTATTTCCGCTCAACTGAAAGTTAAGGTATATGTATGTATGTACCTATGTAATAACTTTATTGTACACAAAAAAACACAAAAAATACAGACAAATAAGGACAAATAAGGAGGTATATGGATAAAGTTAAAAAATATCACTAGATGATTTGATTTTCCTATAGAATGATGATGATATGGCCTGACTGTTAATAATCGTCATTTGTTTTTATACCTCTAGCACGACTCCAAAAGAATACCACGACTAGAGATAGCAAGTAGGGGAGAACGAAACGTCATTTTTATTTTTTATATTTAATTGGTGTATTAACGGGGCACTGATAAAGTCAGTCAGCCGCTCTTCTTTTTTTTAATTTTATCAGATGGCTTACCGTTTGAATTTAAAGGTACGTCAAGTTGTACGAAGTTTTAATAGACTTGTTACAATCAGATCGTAGGATGGAGTAATCTGGGCCTGAAGCGTGGGGTCTTATTGTTGACATTTATTTGTGGTTTGGAGGTTATTTTTGTAATAAGACTATAATTATCTTTAGCAGAGGTAATAGGTAAGATTATTCTTTCAAGTCTTCTAGATTGTTAAGATAAAAATAAAGCTTTCATCAGTTTTAAGGAATGGACAAGCATTTTTACTGATATTGCGGATAGAAAAGTTGACAGCTATCGGAATTCATGAATGTTGTTAATATGATAAATATTACCAAGAACATCATACCATAACTAAACGGCAAAGTAATAACTAAATAGCATAACAATGCTGTCAAATGTCGAACAATGTATAAGGACACCATAAAGTCACATATCAAATCAATACAGTTTTCCTTCTTCCGGGGACAAACATGGAAAAGGCAAAAAGAGAAAATTTGGTCACTGCGACCGACCACCATAAATCCAGCTCGACTGGTGCGAATCGCTCTAATTCCTTTGTTTGCTAAAACCGAAAACTGCCACGGACATTCAGCAACCGGCAATACAATATTTTACTCTTTCACACATGACCGATTTTTCTACGTTAGAAAGTGATAGACGTATATGTATTTTCCGTTCAACAATGCTTATTGTGCGCGCGTTAGGGTTGACAATCGCTTGCTATATCAATCGGGAATAAAAGTTATTGGTTATACTTCATATATGTATATGGTCCTAGTCTTATTAGGGAGTAGGTATTAGGTATTTCATTTCTATATTTGCTGGGGTTTCGTCTCTCTTTCGTCGGGACATGTAGTTGGCTGTCGGTAGTTGGAGTGATGCCAAGTGCTATGTTAAAAGCTCGCAGTCGTGAAAAGCTTTGTCCTAAAGCTATGCGCTTTATTTGGTGCTTTCGGATCGGTATTATTTAAAGTGTGGCGCAAGCCGGTGGGATTATGTTTATTACACTTAACTGTACTGAAGTCAGCCTGGGCGAAAACGTTACTTTGAAACTGGGAATTAAACTCATACCTAAATCCGAAGTAGGAACCTAAGATATTTCAATCACTTCAAATATCATCTTTTACTGCATTAAATAAAAAGTCATCCTTTCTAGTAGTTCCCGGTTGTAGTCTAAAGTAGCCCGCGGTCTGCTTTGGCACCTAATGTCAAGATATGGCGTAGGCACTGGTTTTGAGAAAGCGACTGCCCAAGCGGAAAACCAGACCTTGTTGGGTTTAATCCCACTATCTCACAATGTTTTCCTTCACTATAAATGCACTGTTAAAAACATATTTCGCAGGTACATAAGTTGACATTGCCACGTTCGAGAATAAAAACAAAATCACAAAGAATTGACAACCAGTGTCAACGAGCCTACCTCACCATAAATTTTGAAGCAAAAGACTTCCAAAAAGCGTATGAACACATCAACATCGGTCATGTCTACCAATAAATCCTAGCTACCCCGCCAACAATGCCAGCAATAATGCCTTGCATTAGCCACCAGCACAATGGCCGCTGATTTATCGAGCTCGGATAAGATGGGAAAACGATGGATGGAACCAGGACCTCAGGACTCTAATGGAGTTTGAATGTTTAAAATTCAGATCCAGGTTTTAGTTGGGGACTGGCGGGAAAGGATTTTCTTTAAGCGCGATAGATTACGATCGCGAGATAAGATGGAAAAACGGTGGGTTTTCGCTACTTGATAACAATGGAAAGGATGTGTTTTCTTGCGGAAGAACACACGAAAGAAAGAAAACGAACGAACACGATCTCAGACGAACTTAGATTCACATTATTGGCTTCATTATCATAGGTGGTGCATGTTCTACAATCACTAACGCGGACTCTTCATAATTAAATTAGGTATGTGGGAAAATGAACATACGAATTGTATTTGAGTGGCTCTGAGTGCTTCCTCAAAACATACGAATAAGGAGACGGCTCAAGGAAATTGTTGTATTGTTAGACTAATTTCCCAAAAGTCAAAGTTGGTAACCCTAGGAATGAGGTTCTCCACTATCATGTCATAACGTTAAAGTTTTTATGCGGAAACAAAGCCTGGCTGGAAAGCCAGCTCTGCCGCTATATTTACACTTCAGCAGAGATATTATCCTCATTAGGTATTCTGCAAAGACGGGCAACAATTATTGTGGCATATACACCCTAGATTTAAAACAGCCTATGCACATATAGAGCCTATGTAGTTAGGGCTTTCAGGGTTTGGCAGGGAATGCACGGCTCACTTACAAGCCTGCATTGCAGCCGCTTGCCAAATTTTTAATTATTCAAACAAGCTCCAAAACTCCATGAATAACCTACATTCCCGCGCAGCGCACAGCCTTCGCAATAAAAGGGATCAAACGTGAAACTAGGACCCTTTGTCACTGTTTGACAGCCCAGAATGTAGTCTATTAAATTTTAACCGTCCCTTCTCACCTTCGCATTTTTATTCAATGTAACTCCTAAACAGAAAGGATACATTATAGATACGCGACGAAGCAGACACGTACAAAATGAAAATAGGGGCGCCGAGCGAGGGTGGTATGGAAATGTTGGTCAAATATATCATCCGGTGCCTGACAGGCCAATTCTCTTATCGCGCGCGCCCGCCGCCGGCGCGATCTAAGCTAGCTTAGCTAATATAAAATGGTTTTAAATTCAAGTTTAATTCGGGCTATCTCCAGCCTCCCGCACCGTCGTAAATACGCCCGCCACACACAAAAGGGGCGATTTACGATTTTGACGGATTTCGAATATTTTAGCACCAGGATTCCAGGATTAGAGAGAGTTACGCGACCCGGCCGCACGTCGCCTTACACCGGCCTGTCATCTTTCCAGATTTGGACGATAAAGATGGCTTGGGAACTCTATAGAGAGGATCATTAGCAATTCCCCTGGAATGAAAGGAACGTCGTTGTGACCGCTGTGCAGTGTGCTTTTAATAAAGAGATGATTATTTAAGTGAACGGAACTAGTCGTAGTCGTACATACTAGAAGTTCTTACTCGGCAGCTGTGGCGCTCGTTAGCGCGCTTAATATCGGCTGCCGTCGCCGCACCTACGCTATGTTACGACTTCAACCAACTTCAAGATTGCAACTTAGAGAGGATTTTCCGATTCTACCTACGTAACCTAATTTGATTTGTGTCTTATACTTTCTCCCTGTTGGTCTGGCGTTACAAAATAATCTGTTTGTGTTCATTCCTCTTTTAGGCAAAATAATTCTTTGTTAGCATTGCGAGGGAGGGCGGGCGAATCTGCACCGCATCAGTTTACAGCACCAGGACATCATAAAGTGTAAACAATGACGGCGTTTTCCATTACAATATGTTTACCGATCCGTGGAGCGGCGCATTATGTATGTTATCCTGGTGGGACGCGCGGGGCGCCGCTGAATTTATGAGACTCTGGCAAATATTTGGCGCTCCGAGTTCGGACGCTCCAGTGTCGGCTGACACCGGGAAGATTGTCGGCAACTGTTTACACAACGGGATATGGTAATTTTTCAGTCCTTCCTTGCTATGTGGATTCAGTTCACGCTTCTCTTCAACGTACTTCTTTACAAACATACACCGTACGCCTTGGTAAAAAAACATCTGTGGCTTTAACAACACGGGTCAAGAAGCTTTATCCTGTGACGCATATCTAAAACAAAGAGCCTTGACGTCTAGTATCATTAAATTTCGTAATAGGATATCATAAATTGCAGTAGGTCGGTACCAGGCTGGCCGGGCGGCTGTCATCGTTTGTCAGAGCATTTCACGCATTGTTGGACAATAACGCAAGCCGGGGCAGGCGAGTATTGTGCGCGCCCGCTCGTCTGGACGCGTGACGTGACGCGCGTGCGATATGCTGACCGCTGCGATCTATGCTGCCCGGGTACATGCCGGGATGCCTCTACTATGTCACACTGACAGCTGAAATTCTAAAGCACTAAACCAATTTCAGTTAGCGCGGCTGCCATGTCTTTTCCGCTTGCACTTACGTCGCTTGTGATTTATACGGACAGCTGGTATTGCGTACCTAATTTGTTTACGAAAAACATCTATAACAACTTTAAGGCGGAGTTGAAATGAGATTCCCGGAAATTACGCCTGAAATTCTCGGTTTGAGACTTAACGATTGTAACTGGCTGTTTCTCACTTGGTCTGACTCGTAACGGCCCCGCACCGCACCCGCGTATGTGACCTGTGCACCGCAATCAAATTTATATCGTCGGCCGAAAAAAAAAACATCAAATATGTTCGGTATGCGACGTCCATGAGATCAAATCAGAATTTAAAGAACCGGCCGGCAGAAAAAAGAAGTATAAAAGTAAAACCCTCGGACGCTGGACGCGTAAATTCGAATCAAAAGGAATCAAATGTCAATTTATGAATATTTGTAATTGTGTGTCACTTTTTAAATGTCGTTTTGTTAAAATGAACTTTGTACACAGGGATTAAAATATAATGTATGGCTGGCGTATGTAAATGATACTAGGTATGTATGTTTTTGATACCTTGAACACGTTCAGTCCGAAATCCTGAAACTTGTGAAAAATAAACAGTGACGTTTGACAGACGTTGGAAATCTTTGTTTTTTTGACATCTACCAAAAATACCAAATTCATTCTGGCTCTGTGTTTCCAAATGGGTTTTGTATAAGCAAGTATAATAAAGTGTTTAGCTGTTTACCCACCATTATACTAGTATTATCGGCGAGACTGGTCCTGACCACTTTAGGTATTTAATTTAATTTACTCTTACATCTGCCTATAAGTATAATAAGGCTAGATGTGAGTAAATACATATATGGATATATTGACAGACTGTCAACACATGGCGTTAATTACTTGCGTATATTGATTTTACAAGTAATTAATACGTGTAATCATTTTTTTGTTTGTCTGTTTAGATTGTTTTCAAAACCTGCCAGCGTGTGGTCCGTACGGAGCTAAAAAGGGTTGATATTAATTTTAGAAGAAAACATCGTGTGTGGGATTTGGCGCAAATTATACCTAATTACTTTTATTGTTTAAATTATAACATTATTAGGTTATTTTTCTTCCAGTTTCATAGTATATGTGCAACCAATTTGATTTCTGGCCACTTCGATACTAACACACAGTGATATTAATATGTATGTCGTCGCTTAGTACCCACAGTACAATTTTTGCTCAGTTTGGGACTAGGTCGATTTGTGTTGGAATGTCCACAAAAATTTATATTTTGAAATGTATTCAATATGAGATTTCTAGCGGCTTTTAAGTATATACATTTTAACTTTGACAAGGTACGAAGTGGCCCAGAAATCAAATTGGTATGAAGACATAAACAATGTCATAGCTATTAACGCCGTCGCACACATAATCAATGTGTGCTCAACACACAACCATTATATACGTCATATACAAAGACATCATGCTCTCTGCTCCGTTGATCATCAGGTGGCTATTACTTTCATTCTAAGTAACTGTATATTCGATATCAAAACAAACCTCTTATTCTAAAACTAACAGCAATAAGTTAGACGAACAGACAGACGGACAAATGAGTTCTCACATATCGTGATGGTATCGCGCCGGTTCGATAACCGGCAAGGTGTCGGTAACGTAGTTTTGCGTTACTATAATTTATTATCAGTTAAAGTTTAACTTGCTTATATTAATCGGTTTTAGAAAACACCTATCTACTGTTTATATTGTTTTCTTGCCTACGTTTTAGTGCCTAGTTGTTTTATTATATCGAGTTACTTTAAAAGTGTTCAGTTTGAATATATTTAATTTTTGTGTACGTACCTCACCGTAGTCAACCTGTCAGTAAGTCAGTTTGGTGAAGGAGAAAATTGGTGCCGTGTCGTATCAGGACACTAAAAGACTGGCACAGAACCGGGAAGACTGGCGATCTCTCCACCGACAAGAGCGTAGCTCTTAAGTTTGATGATGATGACAGTCAACCATTTTGATCCCTGGGCCACTTCGTACTTTGTCACACTGACATTGGCATGAGATCTCTAGCGGCTTTCATATATATTTCCACTGTGACAAGGTACAAAATGGGCCAGACATCAATTTCGATGACGGACCATGAATCAATTACTTTGAATTAGACTTAAAAAGTTGGCCTCACTCTTGTGATGTAGTTATCCTTACCTGTAACAAAAAATATAACATTATTTAAATAATTCCCTATTAAAAAATGGTAGGTCTATTCGATACTGACAAGTGACAAAGTTATACATTGACAAGGATAACTCATTTGATATTGGGAGACTTCTTCAAACCTTCTTCAAATCGATCTAGTCACGTGAGCCCCTTTTATGGTGGCCGAGATATACAAAAATTGTTATTGAATTTTGAATGTTCTGCCATGAAAATTTAAGTCGCTTTTTGTAGAGATTTCTATGGCACACCTCTGCCAGCTTAAATAATCTTAATTAACTTCAACTAAATGAAGGTTACGTAATAGAATAGAAATACTAACAAATATTTAATAATTACAGATAAACTAAAAATCACTAGGTATAAGTATTCATAAAATAAATTTTCGTCGCCAAGTCTTAACATACTAATAATTCGTGCATCACAGAAGCATCAGCCCAAACTGGGATTTGAACACAGCCGTTTCTTAGAGTCATTCCACTCACTACAAAAATATGTAAGTACATACTAAAAATTTATCGCCGATGGGAAATCCCAACAGGCGCACAGTTAAAAATAATGACTTAAACTTGCACCTTGTAACCCCTAATTTGAAGTGGATTGCGGGAAAATTGCACCCCCGCATATGTTCGCAAATTATCATCTAATCGAATCAAAGCTAAATTACGGGTTGGCTTCAATCAAACTTCTGTTGTCACGTAATTGTTCTATAAAAGTGGAATAACATGGAATTTTGCTGTTTTCGCCTGGCGGGGTCTATCTGGCTTGACCTAGTCGACTGAAATCACATTTACGTTTGTCGTATTGGTTTTTACCCAGTCACTTGCTTTTGGCAACTCTGGTTGCCAGGCATAACCCTTATTTTCTAGGGAATAGAGTTCAATTCAAAATACAAAGCAAGCAAGTGGAGGTGACTTGCTCCAAACCGTCTGTAATAGTTAACGGTGTTCGTTACAATCTGATTGTATGGAAAGTTTCACAAATTTCTATGGGATTAACACATGTGCGACGGTGGCAAACAAGCGTACGGCGCACCTGATGGTAAATGGACACCGCATTTTATAGACGCCCGTAACTCTAAAGCAGACACATAGGATCGTTAAATATTAAGGTACTTCAAAATTTACTTACACTTGTTCAGCATGATTGTAAATTTTATTTAAAACCAGTACGTCAAGTCGCATAGATCTCCAGTTGCCTTTAATCAAAACTTTTTTTATCGTGTAATTGTCGAATACAAGTGGAATAACATGCAATTTGACTGTTTTCGCGTAGAGCTGCTTGTAGTAATGCCGGGGTAGTCATTCTATAATGAGGTACCTATATAATTCGCCGTAATTGAGAAATAATCGTTGACGTTGGGTTCATCTGCCTATATAAGTACCTACAGTTAGTTTGAGTTTTTTCTATTTATTAAAAATGGGATTGCTCATCTACCCAGGGGGCAGAGATGAGGTCGACGGTGAAGCGAGTTCACCCAGAAGATGACTATATTCACTAGTGCCTTAAAGTCCAGGTTGTATAAACTCGCAAGATGCCGGTAGGGAACTACAAACCTTAGCAGTGGAAAGAAGATGAAAAGCGCTTGATTCGAGTAAGTGGAATTTGAATTGAGTAGAATTGCGTATTAAATATATTTTTATACTCCGATAGTAGGACTGGAGTGGAGACCACGGCTTGGCAAACGTAGTGTAGGACGCCCTCCAGCCAGGTGGAGCGGTGACATACGCAAAGTGGCTGGCAGCGGTTGGAAACAAAAAACTCAAGACCGAGTTCAGTGGCATGCCATGGGAGAGGCCTATGTCCAGCAGTGGACGAAAGTGGGCTGATGATGATGATGATGACTCCGATAGTAACATATAATAATATCTGTCTTCTCGAAGATCTCACGGTTAACAATACGATTACCATATACGATAAATAAATCTGTCTAGGCACAGCTGAAGTCAATTCGGTTACTTTTCTTCGGAAGAAGTCCGATTAAAACCTTAATCTTATGATTGATCAAATGGTTAAATATTTATTTTCTCGTAAAGATAGGGTCGATAGGTCGGTTAGCGACCAGCTAATTCTGTGCGCCGGTTTGTGACCACTTTGACGAGTTGGTGAACTGAAAGGATGATTTCTCGTTTTTGTTATTATCGTATTGGATTCCCATTAAATAACTAGGAAGTAAAATGCTAACGACTTATCATTGACACCAAATAAGAAAATCAATGAATCCGAATTTTCTCGAAAAAGGATCAAATTCTCTATCAAATAGTGAAAAAAGTAATCCAAAAGAATAAATAATTACATAATTATGTCTTAAAAGTTTTAGGAGGGGGCATTTTCTGTCCCTTTTCCGCAAAACGCCCCGTTGTATTGAACGATCGTCATTTACTATGGCGCTCTAGGTCAGTGACGTCACTGACCTGTAGTGTTTTCTCTCTCTAACTAAAACATTCTAACGGTTGTAGTTTCGTTATTTTTTGAGATATTTGAATAGGATTTTCACTTTTTGGCATAGTTATATGTATTCTTTCGTATGGAGTATTAATAAATTTTGAGTCAACATCCCTATTAAAAAATAATTTCGTCGTCGTTCTTCAGGCCGTATTAGCCATTAACGCTGGTCGCGTAGGTAATGCGACTGTTATGTTGGTTAAACATTCCCCTGATTTAATACCGCCCGAAATTTTGTCTCGGTAATTGATTTTATTTGTTCGTGTTATATTATTTTGATATAAATATGCATGTAAGTTACAAAAACAATATAATTAAAAGTCAGTAAAAACAACTCTTACCCTAAACAAACACATTAAATATAGTACGAGGGACGAACCCACTTTCAAGTTACTTTATATTGTTTCCTATTACGTGTAGGTAATTTATTTTTAACCATGCAGCGTGTAGACAGTCACTAGTTATTCTTAGAGTGTGGCAATTCCACCGCGCCATAGGCCAGTCAGAGTGCACCATGATATGTAAATTGCCTTAATTGTCCAATTTGTTCCGTTTGCAACTAATTCAATTGAATTTTGTTTACGTGACCGAGGCATTGTTGTTTTTAATGCACGTAATTTGAAATCGTACGATTTGTACGCTATTATTAAGTATTATTACTATTGTTGGTAATGTGCTGTGATTTTCGCTTTATGGTAGTAAATTGTATAGATATACAACAGATTATGCTTTGGTGTGTGAACTGTTATTATAGATATTTCGGTAAGACTTTTTTAGGATGTTTGTCTGTTTCTTTTCTACATAAATAAGAATATCAACAGGCGAAATAATAATCCAATTTTGGCTAACTTGTCGTAATTATGAATGGGGCAAGGAACAGGCGCTCATAAAGAATAATGAGTGGTGCACAATGCCGGCTCTAATTAACTATGAACGAGCTATGCCTACTTCCACGTTTTTCTTCAGATTTCCCAACAGCCTTAACCGTTATAAAAAAGGAATTCATCCCATCCCATTCTCTCAAGTTGCACCTTGCACCAGGTTATTATTTCCTTTTCGCTCTTTTGTTTCAACGATGTCGACATCTCGCTCCGCGCCCCGCCCATTTGTAAAATCGACTGCCCGCGCCGTCCTTGCACCTGTCTCTTTCGCGTCCGGCTGATTTATGTGAGAGTGAGCGGGTTTGATCGACGCTTTGTTTTTCCGCTTTAACTGTCGGACGCGTTAGTTTTTTTTTCGAAAAAGGCGCTCACTGACCCAAGGATTAGGTTATACGTTATTACCGGGTGTAAATTCAGATAATGCGTCGCGATTGCGACGCGAATTCCTGCGGCTCGGGTGTCGTTAGAGTTTTTTTGTAATGCGCAGTAAGTGCGCCGTTTTGTAAAACTATATTTACGATAATGTTATCTCGCGCGGCGTATTACATTACGTACCTACACCGCGGGAACGATCCCCGTGATTAATGATTAACTCGCCCGAGGCGGCTCGAACACCGGCAGAGAAAAAAAAATCAATTCTAAGAAGCGGTGCACATGACGAGCTACAGTTTTAGGCAGGCGGTGCGGGACATAATCAAGCCATTAGCCGTTAGCATATTGTCATCGGCGCGTCTATAAATCGGCGGTTGTTTTCCCGAAAAAAAGCGCAGAATTAAGATTTTAAGGCGGGCCGCGGAATGGCCGCAAATAGCGCGGGAGAGTTGACAAGTTGAAAAATGTCGCGTCGGCCGCGGCTTTTTGGCGGGAATGCCATTCTAATCAAAATAGTTTACGCGTCGATCGGAGCCATCGCTCGGCCGGCGTGGGAACGCGCCATTTTTTCCCCAACATCGATCGTCTTCGATTTGTTTTCGTATTTAAGTGACGGAACCAACCGAGCATTTTTGAAACAAAAGCTTGACAATCTAAACTCGACGCGCGACAAACTGTTATAAATCAAAAGAGAACAAATAAAAACGCCCGGCGAGGTGAAAACGTTATTATCTTTATAATTGCACGTCAAGGCGGGAAAAGTGGGGGCATTTGGAGCGTTTTTTCTTCCGCGCGATGATATATCGCCCATGAATACGGGATATGCGACACCTGCGAGGCGAAGCTTCCTTATGAATCCGAAATTGCGACTGTGTCGTGTTTATC
The DNA here is from genome assembly GCA_951800055.1 of Cenopis cana. NCBI lineage: Eukaryota > Metazoa > Arthropoda > Insecta > Lepidoptera > Tortricidae > Cenopis > Cenopis cana. The sequence goes on along the minus strand of OX637490.1, from coordinate 16,175,679 downwards.
AACTAATATTTAGACTGCCAGCCCGCGCTGTCGTCCAGAGAATAATGGTTCTAAGAACGTATGACTTTCATACATTTTTACAGCGATTTTCCCTCGCAAAGCCTCTCGGCACAAACAGCCCGCAATTAATTTATAATCTTGACAAATAGCCGCTTTATCTTGTTTGACTATTGCATTGTCTAACTCACCTACAGTCGAGATCGGAATCAGTATATTTCGTGCCCCGAAAATGCGGCCTGTTATCGAGGCATCACAAAATAAAACACACGATATGTAACAATGAACTTACAAGGCTAAAATCAAACATAAGCCAACAATATACGATGTAAGTCGTCTGTGGCGCGCGCCGCCGCCCCGCCTCGAAGGTAACAAAGCGCCTCACTATCGATGTCTCTGTCAAAAACTGTCAAAAACCTGACAGGCGCCGTGTCAGGCTAACGAGCCGTGCTGCCCCGCCGCGTCACGGTGACGACGCGCTTTCCGCGCGCCGCCGTCGCCATCTAGCGGGGAGTAGAGGAACTATCCAATCGGTTTAAGGCGCTATTGAGTGATTATTACAAAAGAAAAATAACAATCGCGTCTGGATATAGAAATACATAAAGATGCAAATGAAGCGCGCCCCCGGGCGGCGGGCGGCGGAACGAATTTATTGCGGCGCGCGCACCTCATTATCGCTAACAAGCATTCGAACTCTTTCTTTACCCCATAAATATTATATTTTACACCTGCGCTATGCCGAGACAGTGCGAATGTTCGCTCCTCCCGCCCGTCCCGCTCGTTAACTGCCCCATCTAATCGCTCCCCCTTTGATCCAGAACGTCCAAAACCTTAAAGCTTTTACTAGTCACATAAAATGGAAATAAAACTCGATGTGAGCGGATCGCTTTTTGCGAAATGAACTCATGTGCAATTAGTGCTTGTACCGACGTATAGATGTCACTGGCTGTCTGCTTGATGCCGACCGCTTATAGGTAATTGAATAGTTTATTTATGAGACCAAGCTAAAAAGGACAGCGTGTGAGGTCGTCTTTTTTTCTTTAATGCACGGGCAGAAAAATGCCTTATTTTCGTGTTCGGTTGCAATAAGACAATAAGTAATTTTCTCGTTTGTACACGGGTCATTGATCTTTGCTTTTTGCAAACACCAACGACGGTGGTCAATGGGAGGTACAAATTAAAATTTGTTAATTGATTTACAAATGAAATGTTTGAATTAGGTATGTATTTTTTTGCACACTTATTAAATGCCAGTAGTATTGATAATGTCTATAATTATACGTTATCGTCCTCTTGTTTTACAATGATAGGATATTAATACAAAATTAGAGTCCTGTCACATTTCATACACATTAACTAAAAACCGTTTAATTTTATAGATATATGGAATGAAGCCAATCTACTTAGTATTTTTATTGAATATAATTTTCTGAGAAAAATAAGTACTTTGTTCTATTAACTACCTACTTGTGAGTAGAGTCTGTTCGGAATAAGAAGAAGCGTACGATATATGGGCGCCCTTATATCGTACGCTTCTTCTCATTCCGAACAGACTATAAGTACCTACGTATACTACACTGTACCTTAGTACAAATAGCATTGACAGGAGTATCCGTTTGGCCTGTAAGTATCGTGTGTTTAAGAGATTATCGTGTAAGTATTCCCAAATGTCAGATAGGAGCAAAAGCTAGGCATTTAGAGTTTGGATATAATAATAATAAACAGTTGAGAATCAAACCCTTAACAATTGCATGTTGCGTGTGCACGGAGTATACTATGCGACTTTTGCGTGACGAACTGTGCTTATAAAGATTTTTTGTATCGAGCAATAACAAATACATATGTACTTATAGTGTTTATGTAAAAATGTCGTAGTAAATGTATATAAACTTACGGTTGTTCTCATACAGAAATCATAATCATGATAGAATTCTCTTAGATAGTATCATCAAGAATTACATGACAAATCAAAAAAGCACAGTATTAAAGTCACATCAAGCAGAATCTTTGTTTAAACATGATACGTATATGGCATATATATTATATTGAAATCCGAACACCATAGAAATCCAATACAGGAAAATGAACAGTTGTTTTATTCGTTTCCCAACAAATAACAAGAACACCGCGAGATTATTGTCAAGATAGGAGCAAGGAATATCGCCGATTGATACCACGATGGGGTCCCCGGGGACCTTAATACTGGGAAAAAATATCAACCAACTACCCGTACCTATACATATTTAATGGAGCGGGGCGTGGTTACAATATCTCCAGGAGTACCAAGCGAGCAGAAATTGAGAACCGTTATCGTATCGAAATCCACCGTATCTGGGCCGGCGGTCTCCGAGGAAATCATTGGGAAGGCATCCGGAAAATTTACCGCACATTCCGGCTCATGTGGCGTAACACACCTGCCTCTTGCTTATGCGAACCTAGTACGTGATCTATTTTGTTCGCCTGATATTGCTGTCTGAAAAAAGGATACGGTCTCGAATCTCGTACGTATTTTTATTTACATGTGTATATTGTGGTACCAAAAGCTATTAGGCGACCATCGATTGGAACCCTAAATATTCATAAAGAAAAGGGGTTATTTACTGAATGTCTAGCAATTTCAGCTGGGGCGCCGTAATGGAAAGTCTTGTTAATTATTCAAAATGTCGACACTATAATGGGACGTGCGTTTATAAATATTCAATAGCCGATCGGTCGAACGCACGTTCTGCAAGGCAACGTTATTCCTATCGTGAAGGAAATTCCAGTTATCCGGGACAACAAATACATTTACATACGGATATTTGAAATACAAGAGTTATTATTTAGGTCGCAAAAATGGAAAGTAAAAGTTCTAAATTTGTATTTTAAATTAGGAAATTTGATTTAGCAGTCACACGACCGGAACTCGGTCAATTAGAACACATTGTCAAACCGAAAATGTTGAATCAGAGACCGCAACCGCAGCGCGCAAACAAGGGGCGTAATGACAGCGTCGCCGTTTAAAAAATTCACAAAACGACTTGACATTTGGCTCAAACAGAACACTATTCGGGTAATAATCGTTGCGGTCCCGCTGCGGGTCAAAATAGGCCAATTTGTGGTCGCGCTGAATGACTTGAAAACATCGTGACATTAACGCAGGATCTCCGCTGTTCGCCCGCTGATTGGGCAAATTGTTTTTGATTGCGCACGCGTTTTGGTTCGTTGTGCGCCAGTAATTGCACGTAATTTCGCTTCGGATAGGCAAGAATAACGGGAATTCGCGTTTTCGATTATCCGTATTAAATTGCTTAAGTTTAAAAGCGATGGATGATATTTTTGCCGGCCATCTTGAGGTTATGGCGGCGGGGTGTAATGGTACGGCGGAGCGACGGTAATCCGTGTAATCGGTGTAATGAGCGTAATTCGTGTAATCTCGTAATGAAGGCGGATCGGCCAGACCGGTGACGTGGTAATGGCGCGCTTGCAGCGCCCGACGTGACTAGCCATCTAATTGTTTTAAACTGATGCCAAATACGTATTACAATACGTACTTGCAAAAACTATGGCCTTACGATTGTCATCGATCTATTCAATAGGTAGCTTTGAAAGAAAAAGAAAGTAAATATACGCTTATTTCACACTTACACACACAGAGATTCCTAGATCAATTTTTAGCTACTGTTTGTAAACAATTTCATTTTGTTTTTTTCCTACCATTTTGATTAGTGAAAATTTGTATTGGGTATTATAATTGGACATTTCAGAAAACTTACGTACGAGTATGGAAACGGTTACAATATTCATCATATGCAAGACAATAAGAGCCAGCATCACATTAGCATGTTGCAATTACGGAGGGAGGTAAGTGCTGTAATCCGTAATTTGCGTAATTACGGTAATAGATCCGGCTCTGGCGGCTCCAGTGCCCTGATTGGTCTCCGAGATGTACGACTAACTACGAGTTTGTAACTGTTAAGTATAGTATAATTTGATTTGAACATGATTGTGTTGGAATTGAAAAACATAGATAGTTAAGGGAGTTGTGGACGTCCATAGGCTGAGGTAACTGCTTACCATCAGACGGGCCGTGTTTGATACCGCGGACGTAATAAAAAAACGAAAAATAAATAGGTTACCGTAGAAAGGTATAAAAAATATGTTAGTATGAGGGTAGGTGCAAGCATCCTACAATATATTAAGTAAGTGTAAGGCTTAGTTAAGTAAAAAAAGACTTTTATCTACACACATATCATAAATCCTCTAATATGCGTTCGGAAACCGTAGAAAATGACTCTCATTTCAACATTCAATGAATTTATGGCAATTTTCTTATCTGTGGCTAAGGCTACAGCAGTAATAAAATATTTCATTTTAATCTCATATATGATGTTAAAATATTACGTCAAACAAAACTGTCAAAATTTAAATGTCAAAGTTGACATGTCCCTATTCTAGTATCACTGAAAATTCAAATTCAGTCAGCTCGATGTTTTTTTAGTATATATCGCACGAAATTTGAGCTAGAACGACATGATCACATCAGAATAAGGACTCTTTACTTTTTAAAATAACATTCAGGTATCGGTTGCCAGTTCTGATTTCGATATTTCCGCAACCGTGCAAAAAAGGTTGTATTAACACAATTATTGTATTTATTTACTACGGTTTCTGAACCCATCTTAGAGTAATTATAATATGTGTGTAATAATAAAAAATAAAATAATAATATCTTTATTGCTTTAAAACCTAACGTTACATTTCTATATTAACAACAAGAAACATGTGTTTAGGTTTGTGACAAGTTTACCGAGGGTGAGCCTCTGTTTCCCGAACTAGGTTAAAACCTGTGACTCGGGAGTCAGTGATTCCTCCGAGGTATTCGCTCACAAGATGGACACAATAATATGAGCAATGTAAATTAAGTACTTAAGTATAAGAAGTTAACATGACAAATGATTAAAAGGGAAGAGCCAGCGAGCACTATAACACAAAACTTATATGTAAATAGAGTCAGTAAGTCCATGAGTGTGTGCACGTTTGTGCGTGTGTGTATGTGTGGAAGAGTGTGCGTGTGTGTGGGCGAGTGTGTGTCTGTGTATGTAAGTCGTAGGTCATTGAAGATTACAAGTATGTAATAGTAAAGCGAGCATCAGTTTTTTTATTTTAAGCAGGACAATAGGGTCTCTGTTTCCTGATACGTAAGTTGAGACAAGAATGCGATTAGTTTTGCTTTACAGTTGAAGGTGTTTAGGGGATAGAAGTTCAATTTGGAATTAATTTTATTATAAATGCGAGCGCTCATTGAATTGTACTGTCGGCTAGCAAACACCGTCCGCCGGAGTACAACCGGACAGACGGTCTGTTTACTTCTCTTGCTGAGCGTTTTGGCACATAGAGGGAGATGACGATGTCTGCGCAAAATAGCACGGAGAACGTATAATTGTCTTACAGACAGGACCTTACACTCAGCGTACAGTTGAACAGTCGGATACCTGTATGGTTTCATCATCGCTACTTTTAGCACTGCTCTTTGTGCTCGCTCCATCATAAGCATGACTGTTTTACCAGCTGCTCCCCAGAGTGGTAGACAATATATGATCAGGGATTGGCACAAAGATTTGTACACCATCAGTAGGATTTTTGAGTCTGCTGAATGGCGAAGTTGTTTAAAGACGAACATTAGTTTCCTGACCCGGGATATCACAGAATGTATGTGAGTATGCCAATTTAGTTTCTGGTCAAGCGTGACTCCTAAATATTTTATGTTAGCGGTTAGGGCGAGGGAGGGGCAGAGACAATGAGGTGAAGGAGACTGACATATGTGGCTACGAATGGTGAATGACGGTGGAGGTAAGGACGAATTAGCAATGGCAAAAGGTACGACTTTAGTTTTCTCCAAATTTAGAGTAAGTAAATTAGTCTTAAGCCATTGCATTACATTTTTTAGCCCATTTTCTGCATGCATTTTTGTCTCAGCCCAGTTGGCACCATAAAACAGTAATGCCGTGTCGTCAGCGTATGCGATGATTTTGCAGTTTTGAAGTGGCAACTTGCAAAGTTCATTTACGTAAATTTGGAAGAGCGTGGGGCCTAGAATGCTCCCTTGAGGAACGCCATAATTTATTGCTTCTTCATTACTTACATATGAGCTTACTTTTAAAGATTGTGTCCGGCCAGTTAAATAATCATGAAACATATCCAGTGAAGTGCCACGGACACCTAGGCTTTCTAGTTTGCTTAGTAGGATAGGAACTGAAACTGTGTCGAAGGCCTTGGAGAGATCGAGGAATATGCCTAAACACCGTCGCTTTTGATCTAGGTGAGTAGTTAAAAAGCCAGTTAGCTCGGCAACAGCATCTTCAGTAGACTTCCCTGACCGAAAGCCAAACTGATTATCAGCTATGAGATTGTATCGTTCAAGGAAGTTAACCAGGGCTTTATTCATCACTCTCTCCAAAACCTTCGACAGAGCAGTTAGAACGGAAATTGGCCTGTAGTTATTAAAGTTAGTGCGATCTCCACTTTTATGTATAGGATGGACGATGGCTTTTTTAAAGGCTTTAGGAAATGTCCCGGAACTGATCGAGATGTTACAAATATGAGTTATTGCGGGAATTAACGACGGGAGTGAATTTTTGATAATTTTAGCCGAAATACTGTCCCAGCCGGTTGCACAATCGCTACGTAAATTTCTAATAATTCTATCGATGTCCAACTCGGTGACATCAAATAGAGCAAGTGAATTACTTTGAGACACAGAGGGTTGGCGTGCCGAGTGCGTCAGGGGAGTGCCTAGACTGATATTAGTGGCAAGTGTTTCACCAATACTAACAAAGAACTTATTCATGGAGTTGATTGATTCTCTAGGTGTGCTTGACGAGTGAAGTAAGTCATTGGGAGATGAGGAGGTGCGTCTTGTATGGGTGATTTTTTTAATTACATTCCAGGTTGCTTTGGGGCCATTTTTGCATTTACTAAACTCATTTCTCTCGTATTCTGTTTTTAGTGTAGATAAAGTAATGTATGCAACTGTACATAATTAGGCATTAAAACACTCGTGTGACCTTATTATGAAACTCGCCTTCGGCTCGTTTCATAAAACACACTCGTGTTTTAATGCCCCTCATTATGTACCAGTTGCATAAACTACTAATTTGTATTTGACATATTCAATGATTTATCTATATCTAATACCAGGTTAACATGAGTATGTAAATGCATAGACAACCGTAAGGGGACATGCGCCGGTACGCCATACATGGCGAGCCCCGCTGAGCTTGCAAATTGCGACAACTCATTGTTCTCCAAATACATGCTTGCCTGGTATCTGGTGTACCGAGTACCAGGGTACCTGATACCGGAATGAATAACCGAACAGATAAGCATCGGTTGAAAAATTATCGAGATAGTTCAGCAATGTTAATTCTAAGTGCGGCAATATTTCTTAAGGCGATGTATTGATTGAAAGAGACGCGTGTATGTTTTTCATTCACGACAAAACGGGATGCAACCCTCTTTGGGAATGGCTTTTTTAGACAAATCTCGATAAATATCTGTCTGTGTGCAGGTTTATTAAATTTCCTCTTGCAAGATTATAGATGAGGTAAAATACCATCATATTAACTTAATCGTGTCTTTTAATAATGCGTTGTTTTAGTAGGCTGCGTAAAAAAAGGAAAATATAGACACAACTTTGAATTTCTTTTCTATCGAGAAAATTTTGAGCAATCATGTTTCGGCTATTGTCAGTACCACAATCACATAGTCAAGAATCATATATCTAAAACTCAGTCCCTATTGTTTCCTAGTCTGGGCAGAACAGCTTTTCAAAGTTTCTAAATTTCTCTTTGTAGCGCCTTAACATTCGGTTGCCTAAAGAGGCAACGTTACTAGTGACGATCTGTTTTAATGGCGGTGGCATACAGGCATATGGCCTGCTTGATGGTAAGAAGACACCGTAGCCTATGATCGCTTGCGTCTCCAGAAGATTCACAAGCGCGTCGCTGACCTTTTTAATGATTTGAGGATTCGCTGTGTTGACATGTTCAGCTAGGCTCTCAAATTAGGATCAAAGTATTAATGACATGTGCAAACTATCGTAAGAAAAGTTAGAGTAATACTAAACTCCACAATAAAAACCAAATATCAAAGAAACGTCGATGTCCATATATCAAGCCCAGTAGTTAACATAATATTGTCTCAACTGACGGTCAAACGGCGTCAATCCTCCCTTGTTTCAAATAAAATTGATTTTAACGGATTTTTTAATGTTCCACATAAATCAGTCAGTTTAACAAAACAATGAATCCTTTGTAATAGTATAGCCTATTAAAGTTAGGGACGATAAAACGTCTCGTATAAGCGTACGAATGTTTTTCCAGTCATTTTCGGCCTGGCGCTAGTTTCGGAATAATTTTAGAATGATTTACAGCTCGTCTTTATTGTGAATGACATTTTATTTGCAGTAAATATTGTGCCGTTTATGAGTCGGATATTTTTTTAATTAATTGTTTTTTTTATGGATTTATGGTCGCTGTATTTTTTAAATCAAGTCTGCTTTTTAACTTTACTTAAAAGATGGATGTATGTTACCAAAATTTGATTTGACATTTGGTTTAACAGATCTTTAGTTCTATCTAGACTCGGCATGTTTGTTACTCGGTGAGATCACTGTTAAATTACCAGGGCGACCGGGAGAACATAAGCGCGACGTGTTTTACCGTAGTTTCGGATCCCATGTGGGGCATTACGCTCAAGACGAGTATGGTCATTAGGCAGCGATATTAGCTATTAACCGGCGCCCTGGCGGGCATAAGTTACCTCGTGCTGTCTCTGCGTACCTAGTGCCCGTTTGTCTTTCAATGGGTGTGTTGGTAATTACTTATATTTTGTATCATCATTATTATCTTGTAGGTAGTGTGGTTTAGTTCTAATAGCTAATGGTACATGTAGTAAAGTGTGTTTCTATGAAACTGTGGTAAGTTTCATAATTTATGTTAGTGAAGATGAATTTGAAGACCAATCATAATTTATTAGGTAAAATAATAATGAAATGATGGTGCGAAATTTAGCTAGTCGTAAAGATACACAGTTGAAAATAATCATAATCAAGTACAATCACGATATCACAAAACTGGTGATATCACTGTTAAAATGCAATGTAGAATAGTGCCCCTGTACCTACGTCATAATGTTATAAATTACAGCTAGTATCAAATGTCATTCATAAATAAAAGACAGCTGTATGAAGATACTAACAGTTACTAAACCACTTCCTAACCTGCACGAACCAAAAAATCAAATTTGGAATGCTTATCAAATCCCGTCGCGCATTCTGAGCCCTCCGGCCTACGCAATAAGTGTCACCGACTTTGACACTCGTGTCGGTCGTAAACTCAACAAGTGAACAGAGGTCGCTTTATGACATCGTAAACGTCTCGGTGACGTCTCACTGCGAGCATCCCGATCTGACGTTATGCTTTACGTCTATTTACACTCTTTTATGACATAGTACAACTTAGCCGGTTGTAAAGTTCTGGTGCCTTGGTATGTTTTTCGCGATGAGCTGTTTTTATAGACATTTGCGTAACAAACGTATCGTTTTTTTTATGTAGCGAATTTGGTATATTATTATACTAGTAAAATTTCGCTTGTTTGACATAAAACTACGTAGGTATCTTAAGTGAAACAGAGTACTTAAAAAAACATGTTTATACTTGATCAACGTGAAACTGAAAATCGGAAATGCTGATTTGTATGCGAATTTGTTAATTCTTTAACTTCATGTTGGTGTTGAAAGAACACCCCTGGGTGTCTCAATAGTTTTCAGTACACTGTTCAGTACGAAGTCTTCGAAAGTGCTTTATGCGTGTCGAGAAACATTTTAAATAATATGCTGCTATTTAAAGTATAATATGTATTTAACAATACTAACCAGGACATCAGAACCCTATTTACAAGTGAAAACAATCCGTTCCTGATTGTTTTCGCGCAAACAGAGGGCGCTTTCTGCCGGAGGGCATTAACTCTAAGTACAGTCAGCACTTTGCGAAAAATAATGCCCGAAATGATATGCTCTCAATCTCATATCTATGAGAGACATGTGTCCAGCAGTGGGACGTTATGTAATGATGATGATCTACTCTATTGACAATCCAGTTTTGGTCTATGTTTAATGCTTTGCTTGTGTAGATTATGCTGCTCCATATACTATGATAGACCTGTAGGGCTAGCATAACATGCATCTGGTCTCTACTCGCGCGCGAGATAGGCTACCTGTCACTGTCTGATTAATGCTGTCAAAAAGTGACAGGTAGCTTATCTCGCGCGCGAGTAGATACGGAATGCATGTTATGCTAGAGCGGCTGGGGCCTGTACCACAAAACTTTACAAGCGTACAATTCGACAAATTTGACAACTTTTTCTATGGGAAATTGCACAATTTTGTGAAATTGTAGACTTGTAAAGTTTTGTGGTATAGGGGCCTGGCCTATATACCACAAAACTTTATTCTACAATTGTACAATTTTTCATAGAAATGGTTGACAAATTTGACGAATTGTACGCACGCTTGTAAAGTTTTGTGGTACAGGCCCCAGCTCGAATCTTGATACGACAATAAAGTAAGTATTATTCGATTTGTCAGAAACTTTTTGAAATGATTGAGGAATAATCCGAATTCAAAAATGGAACTTTACAAATTATAGTAAAGATAACGGTTTCCCCAGCAACGCACTATCTGCACTATGGTTCCCCTGACAATTAATCACGGCGGCCGCAGCTTGGGGTTGCCAGCGCCGAAGGAACGCGGCGAACTATGTCGTAATACAAGAACAGATATGAAAGAGATGAAAACAAAACGTATTCGGGAAAGGTAAGTAGTAATATATATCTTTTTCAACTAACAAATTCGCTGGACGCGCAAAGTTTCAAAAACTATGAAAATCCAGCGTTTTGCGAAATAGTATTTAAGTCCATAGGGTTGTCCGGGGATTATACAATGTTAATTCTTCGGCCGTAAGGACAAACGATCAGGTATGTCGTATGTTGTATATTTAACTAGATTTGCCGCTAATTTTGATAAAAAAATTAAAAAATATCTAAAGCTCTACGATCAACAGTCTTCTTTAAAGCTGCGAAAACGAGGCACACAATCAGGCTTTTACATGTCCCTAAACACGATTAAAGGACAGTCTTAAATAATATTAAAATCCAGCGAGGTCATTTCTCACGTCGCAACAGACGCCGTCCGAACTAATTAAAGTGAGACAAATTGCCAACAGCTAGTTTTTGCCTAATTACCCTTTAACGCCCCGCCATTTTGTGTTTACCCGCGCGCGGAATCTATACGGCCCGCCAGGTTAGCCAGCTTGGTGAGAAATGGTCAATGTATTTCTCGGAATTCACCATATTCACTTATTTTTTCCGTTAACTCCTTATAATTGGTTTTTTAAATTGTTTAAACCAGTTTTAGCCAAAATAATTAATTTAATTTAGTGAATGCGCTAAGTGACATTAGCTAAAAAACGGCGCGTACTTTCATACCATAAACAACTCCCATTTTATAACGACGGCATAAATACCACGGCAATTGGTCATTCGGCCACTTAACAAAAACTCAGCGCTCGACGTAAACAGACAATTGAGTGGACAAAAACAAGTCGCCTCTGCTTATTTCTACTCTTCTATACTGTAATTAATTTGTCGATAAGTAAAAAATACGTCCAGACTCCGATGTTTTTACGTTCCTTTTAATTCCCCACATGTACACAGGACGTGCGGCACTTTTTATAAACTTTAAAAAAAAATAGGTACGGCTTGGTTGAGAGTTTTTTTTTAAGTTAACGGTGTACTAACGATACCATGGCGTATTTCAGCGTGTCAAGAAATATCAGTTGAAAATAGAACACAATCGGGCAAGTTAACAAAATAGAACACAATTCAAAAATGGAATTCACAATGAGCGACGCCGGAACTCCCAGATGCCGCGCGAGCGCCCCCGAATGCTTCCGAAAATTGTCGCGAGGGGCGGCACAGGAAGATGTAATGATGTTTGTCAAATGGAAAATGAGATAGGGAAATGTAGCGACGGGCTGAATTTGCGACCTTTACGCTTTACGTACGGCGCTCCGCAATTTAGCTCCGCTTACGTTTAAACCTAATACTTCATTCCCTTAACCTTTGAAAAAACGCCCCGATAAATGATACAGATTACGCTAAACGGTCAAACTGTACACAGAGTACATGGGAATTAATTAAATGCTCTAATAAGCTATGCCCTTTTCAATAAGGAATGTTGACATTTAATTAAAACGAGCCGCTCCATTCTTACATGTTGAATTAAGCGGTTAAGATACCGCGAGATATGTGATATTAAATGGTCAGATTAGCTTTACTATTAACGACCACCGCGGTAGTTTAACATTAGTTTACAAGGCTTTACATTGTACTTTATGTTTTAAAATGTACATTAAAAGTATAAATAAATTATAATTAATAAAAAAGGGGCCACTATGCCGGTTACGCGACCAGCATCAGTGTGCGACCACTGGAAGAACGAGGTTTTTTCAATTAAATATATTTGTATTTTTACAGCCCAAAAACAGTTCGGAAATTAAAATTTTTAAAACATATCCTTTCAGTCCATCAACTCATCCAAGTGGTTGCTGACCAACCTATCGACCCTAACGATACTACAAAATTCGGTGTCTACATTCATAATAAAAACTGTGTAAATTTATGTTTGAGTAAGCAGATTCGAAATTCAAATGTTTGCCGAAAACGTTGACGTTCCATATTCAAACAAGCGACGCTCATCATAAATCTCTACTCAGCTGATGTTCGAAATTCGAAACAGCGTTGCTATCGTTTCGTCGGAGGTCGGCGGCGTGCGGTGCTCAGATAAAATAAATGGAGGCGGTGAAAAATGATGACGCGCCCGCGCGGAAAGACATCTGAAAGGGGTCGGTACCTCGCAGCTCCACTGGGTCAAAATGCTTTTTGTGTTTTCCTACAGTAGCAATACCGAGTAATATATCTCAATGGAATGTTCGATAGTAATGGAAAATTCTCAGTGGAACTAATTTGTTATTTTACTGTCACTGCCATATATCTGTTAGTTTACGCATTCTTTTACGTATTTCCTTTTTTCTGAAGTTTTTTTCGGTTTTCTCTAGGGGCGTCCGTCCCGAACTTACCAGGGCCGTAAAGAGTATAAGAGGTCGCTTAATACGCCGTTAAGTGGTCCGGATCTCCAACGTCACGCCACACCGCACCGACCACTCTTATTTATTTAGTAAATGCTTTAGGGGGCAAGTTTTCGCTCAGACGTCTACTAACTATACCTAGGTAGTACGTACCTATCCATATAATATGCACGAGTATATACCTACCATTTTAATAGTGCCTAATAAAGGCCGTCATAAATACCTCATCGACACTGTAGGAAGCAAACAGCAAAACTCACTTACCTGTAAAAGAGGAAAAATATAATTAGCGTTACAAAAAGGCAGCATTTTAATTTATTTATACAGAAAGCCTTAATTAAAATTAATATTTACAAGTCAAGAAAATTCCGCGGAGTGTAAGAAGATTTCAACCTGAAGACCGCGTACCATGAAACCAAAGAGGAGATTGATATCGTTAATGTATAATAAGTACATTGAATAAACCTTATTGGAGAATAAAAGTCACCACGTTATTAAAACTCAATTATACAACAAACATCTTAAATGAATAACTTGTAAGTAATTGCGAATAATCCTTGCAAATTGTAATGTTTTATGGAAATGTCGAATGGCACATAATCGTTGGACGGGGAGCCGAGGTCTCGGTACGGGGGCGCCGCAGTAAAGGGTCTAGAAATAAGAGCCTTTAAGGGAGTCCCCGAGTTATCTCGGGTAGTACCATCGTAAAAATAAAGGTTTACTAGCCCGTAAAGAAAATTAAAATGAATTATTTTGACGAGTGTAAGGGGTTTTTTGAGGCTTAGCCCCCTCTTTATGAGCGAGAGGTGAATTGTTATGGCGTCATGAAGCGTAATTGTTTTCCTTGTGTTTAATTCAAGCTTGTTTTTGGCGTAATTATTCTTCGGTAACTGCGGGATGCGCCTCGTAAAATTAGGGTAATGCTGCTAAGCTGGGTTATGGGATGTTTGCCGCGTTATTGGTGATAGTGATTTGAATGGCGTGTGATAGTTTATGCTAATTTCTAACCTATTACATGTTTATTGAAATTTAACTACTTCTACAGTTAAATGTAACTTCAGTGGTTGTTTTGAATAGTATGCCTTCTAGACTTCCAAGTCAAAAATATTACCGAACGCTATCGTGGCATCAAGATATTTTAAATAAATGTACATGTGTGTAATGTAAATGATATACCCGAATATGTTAACAACGAAAACCACCCCCATCGTAATATTATTGAAAAATCCCCAATAAAACCAATAAAAAACCGAATAAACATTGACGGCACCGAAAAAATCAACTAGGATCTCAGGAATCGCAAGAAATGTCCCATTGACGCGCTGAATGGGCCGATACGCATCGCGGCTAAAAATGCAGACGATTACAGAGGGAAACGGTTGTTTTATCACTCCTAGGAGTCTCGTGGTGATTTCGGTTGATGGGACCAGGCGAGCAGAGGTTGGGAGATATCTTTGTGAGTAATTTTTAAATTGCGTTTATTTGCAGACAGTTGCATAATCTTAAAAGCGGCACACTTGGGTGGAGGCAAGGAAATTGTTTGAATCTCGAGGAGTGAAAAAGTCGATAAGTCGGCGACTTGTAGGTATATTTTGCTGACGCTTTCTAGAGCTCACAATACCTCACTGTATTGACTAAAGATGCGATCTTTAAATTAAGCATAAGAAAAATCATTGATATCAACCAAAGAATTCAACTTTGAAAATTCACGAAGATTCAAGAGAGAAGACTTTATATTTCATGCTTGATCTTGTACCAACCCTATGCTCCCACACATTCCCCCATGTCGAGGATTACAACATCCATGATTACCATGGAAACGGCATGGGAACGGGAATGGAAACACCAGGGGCGCATAGACCGAGAACTCGTAGATGCCAGATAGCGTAGCAGTGCTACGAGGACGTTGCTACGCCGTAGCTCGTAGGTGTAATAGGGTTGCAATGAGGGTTAAACCTTTTTACGGTTTAGATTTATCTGATGGATTTCAGGGTCACTTACGCAACTTAAGGTTTACTTTAATCATATTCTTTTAAAATAAAATAAAAGCACCTACCAAAGTTGTGCGTTCACTTGACGTAGCCTAATTCCAAATAGGTCTAGTTTCCATTTTGCGTTGGAAGGGGACGTCAGTGTAAACTGCTGATTTTGATGGCCAATACTTTGGAAATTCATTATTCAAGTCAAGTGTTAATTGAGGTCCCGGCTCGTCGAGAATAACACCGGGATAAAACTGAGGAGGACTATCAATGTAAATGTATTGTTACGTACCAAACTTTTAAAGTTTAAAAAATACGTGGAACAGTCCAACTAAATTTTAAAACGGCGCTCAATAAATTTAAATTCATATAAAAGTTATAAAACAAACGACTTGAGACCCACTAAACGGGAAAGTATACAAAAATCCAGAGGTATTAAACCTAAGTGTCGTTCGCGAGTTTTACGGTGCAGGGATCGTAAACCGCGGGCCGTGATTCCTGATGGACAATTTGAGAGTTGCAGGGGCGCTCAGGGCTGGTTCGGCTTCAAACCCATTTTCGGCTACCGACTTTATCAAGTCAATATCTTACTGACGCATCACGTTGAATTTTGAACTTTATTTAGTTTCTGACAGGGTTGTTATTGGGATTGCACGGTTGAGTAGATAAGTGGTTTGGGAAGTAAATGATGGTTTTGTTTTACGTTTCTTTTGTGAGATGTAAATGTGTTTATAACCTATTGTTGGAAGGTCTTATGGTTATAGTTGTTTTATCAAGATGGGCTATCGTGTGATGGTGAACAAATTGTTGTGGTGTTGTCATCTTGTCAAGACAATTAAAATGATTGATTTGTAGAATCTATTAACATTATTTTTATCGATTTCTTTTGTTTTGAACGACGAAATCTTTATGAAGGATTTATGACGTCAAGCAAATGATAGCACTAAACTACTGCCAAAACAGTCGTGACATAGGTTATGCTGCCCCGATACTGTCTTTAGTACCAGGCGTTAAGACGGTGGTTGCGTATTCCGAGCTCCGGACTATGCTGCCCTGGTATTTTATTTAGGCATGTTCCTTACGAAAACGTATTTCTCCGGCCCTGGTATTTTATATGACACGATTGGAAATATGTATATCACAGACAAGACATAAATTGAAAAGTATCATGAAAGGACAAGGATAACAGCATGAAGAGACCCAATCTAATCTCTATAAAGTCTAGTTATCCTGATGAGAGTATGTTTGGTAAAACTTGTCTATGCCAAATCTTGTGTGAATTGGAGGCACAACGGACCATGGGGCCGATTTTTGAGTGTCAAACGCTCGATATTTCATTCGACATCTGTCAAAAGATCATAGTTTTTTGACAGATCTCGAGTGAAAAGTCGAGCGTTCGACACTCGAAAATCGGCCCCCATAATACCATTTCCTATGTATGTCTGTCAGTCACTGCTGGTGCTGGCTAAAAGGTCCCCAAGAGCCATCCGAAATCGGGAAGTGAAGTGTAAGATAACTGTAGCTGCCAAAATTCATTACACAGGAACGTAAATGTTTTTACGGCGGAAGTTCGCTTGACGCAAATAAAGCGTACCCTCGTAAGAATGTACTCCAGTTAACACTTTATTGTTACGTTATGAGTGATGCGAACCCGCCTCGGTCGCGGTCGAGTGCGAGCGATTTGAAGTGTAAAACGCTAGCGCTTAAGCGAGGCGTGTAAGCGTTTGTTCTGATGTTTAGACCTTTCTGACTAGTTATGTATGTGTGTAAACACTTTATTGTACACAGAAACAGGTTAAAACACATACCCCACATGTCACATCTTAATATCTTTAAACGAGCAATTCTTGTATATTTATTTATATATTTATTTCGGGGATCTCGGAAACGGCTCTAACGATTTTGATGAAATTTGGTATGTGGGGGTTTTCGGGGACGAGCAATCGATCTAGCTAGGTCTCATGCCCGGGAAAACGCCGAGCAAGGCTCGGTCGCCCAGATATTAAGATTAAAATACAAAGGCGAACTTAGGATTTATTAGCACTTTTGCTAGACGACTTCTTAACTAAGTCATTCATCGGATATACGGTAGGTTAGTGTACGCAAACCAAATTGTTGCCGAATGTTCCGATCAACGATACTCGAGTATTCGGCGAACAAACATTTAATATCTGGGCGACCGAGCCTTGCTCGGCGTTTTCCCAGGCACGAGACCTAGCTAGATCGATTGCTCGTCCCCGAAAACCCCCACATACCAAATTTCATCAAAATCGTTAGAGCCGTTTCCGAGATCCCCGAAATAAATATATAAATAAATAAATAAATATACAAGAATTGCTCGTTTAAAGATATAAGATACATACAAATACATACAACCGTCGGATTTGTTTCAACAGGCACAGACAACTTATTAGCTCATACCTTCAAATATCCTATAGGTAAATAAAATAAATAGGTAAGGCCCTTTTTGTATATATGTATACGAATAGGCAATAATCAAGATTCAAGATTCAAACATTTATTTGTCCAACATAGGTAGTACAAGGTGTTACATTTACTACCTATGTTGGACAAATAAAAATGTTTGAATCTTGATTATTGTCGATATTTAAAATTTGTAGCACTTATAAGTCACGAAAGTTTAAATTCTAGTTTTACTTATGTTTTTCACCTATATCTTCTGTATTTCCCGCTGGCACCGGGGACTCGCGCGTTTCCTTTACGAGCTACGTTTTACGGCCTGCGAATTACGCGTTGGGACAGGTCGGGTGTTTTAAGGTTCTGCAGTTCCGTCGCCGTCGGGCTTGGCAGATGCTCGTCGTGTTGAGGAAAAGTCAAGTGGCTTACGTGTCAATAAAGATAAATAGAGGGAATTAGGAAGATATCGTCACCAGTTTTATGTTAATTCATCATTTAATATGTGTCAACTACTGTCTTTTGTTTTACCAGCTTATGCCCGCGATTTCGTCCACGTGGAACTCGTTTGTATATTACATCCATGTTATCCTTGGCCTTCCATGATCTTTTTTGATTTATGTCTTGTCCGTGATCTCCAATCGTGTCGTTTGACATACCAGGGTCGCATGAATACGTTTTCGTTAGGAACACACCTAAATGAAATACCAGGGCAGCATGGTTCAAAGCTCGGAACATGCAACCTCCGTCTTTGTTCTGCGAGCTTGGTACTAATGAAAGTATCAGGGAAGCATCGTGTCGTTTGACATACCAGGATCACATGAATACGTTTTCGTTAGGAACACGCCTAAATGAAATACCAGGGCAGCATGGTTCCAAGCTCGGAACATGCAACCTCCGTCTTTGTTCTGCGCGCTTGGTACTAATGAAAGTATCAGGGAAGCATAACCGTTCACGACTGGCTTTGCAGAAGGAATGCAGCTTTTGAAGAGTTAGAACACTTGTTGGCTTTGCTTCTATCTCGCTATTATTTCATGTTACTGTTTTGTATATTGAGGTATGTAAAAGAGCATTTGTATTTTCTTGTAGCCTATCTTTTGCCTCGGGTTATTTATTTAATCTTTATTGCACAAAAAAAACCTTGTCGTACAAAAGGCACACTTAATGTCGTATGGCATTCTCTACCAGTCAACCTTAAGAGAAAGGAGAAAAATGTCTAGAGTTTGGCTACTTTAACTCTACCAAGCAAATGAACTGTCAAACAAATATTTGGTTTGGCAACACTACCTCACACGTCACATTTCCGTGACATTTCCATAGAAATATGACGTATAATGCACAGTGTTGCCAAATTATATTTGTTTGACAGTTCATTTGCTAGGCAGAGTTAAACGTAGCCAGACTCTAAACGATCTCAAAGCTAAACATCATGATAATCGTTTCAGTGATTGAAGCGTGACAGATGGGCAGTGAGACACACAGAGTTTCTTTTCCATTTATAATATTATAAATATTATAATGGACATTACTTCTCTTGAGAGGAGGAATGCGCCCAGCAGTGGGATAAGGCAAGGTTTTATGATAAATTTTGCACTTTAAATTGAAGATGTCGTCGAAAAGCTTTAAGAAACAATGAAATAGATCACCGCCATGTTAATCTGTTAAGTAGGTGTAATTAAAACAGCTAATCTGCCAATAATCCGTCGCTATTGTCACTCAGCTGAGTGTGTACTCGTATGTTGAGTATGTGTGTGTCGGGTGTAATCTAGTCTAAGCCAACTAATGCCGCGGTAACTTGCGTTCCGTGGGACTGTGACTTAATTTCAAGTCTTTGGACATTTGTGTCCTGTCTGTAACTTCATTTTTAATTTAACAACGATTGCTAAATTCATAACTTTTCCCAGCCATTTACGAGTGATTCCTTTGATCTCAAGTAAAAGTGTACCATTTGGCATTTGGCGGTGTCAATAGGAAGCTATTTTTTACTGATGTAATAAATTGTTGTTTTTGACAACAACAAAAATCCAACTACGTACCTTAGACAGGAAGGTGTTATATTTTTTGAAATAAGAACATATTCTGGATGTTAATTAAAGCATCAAATTAAAAATAGTCACGTTTGGAATAAAATATGTAAAAAAAACCACGAGTATACCTTTCCAGAGTTTCCAGTTTTATTTTGTGCGCCACATATATATCTATGTAAAGAATAATCCATACGAATTTACTAGGTGCATCCGGAACTGTCCAGGTACTTAGTAGGTAGGTAGGTACCTACCAGGCTAGCAGCCTATTGTAGGAGACTCCAATTTCACATGAGATGAGCCTATTGTACACGTGAAGGGGCTATCCCAAAGTAATTGATAGTGTATTCTGCCTTTGATTTAGTATCGGCTAGTCTAGTTTGTTACTGTGGTGATGCTTGTATGTAAATCCTCGACGATATACACATATGTGAAGTAGGGTATATGGCGTATTAGGTACGTTGGAGCTACCAGTAGCATTTTATTCATAGAACTTGATACCCACCGACATACCTATTACAGTATCTTATTCCATAGCTCGTGAAGAAAAAGTTAAAGAAAGGCTAAATTAGATACCTAACCTATGGATTTGTTGGACACCACGCCACTGGTACTAAAATTTAATTACTCTCCTTCCACCCCTTATTCAGTCGGTAAAGAACGATTTCTAGGGTAAAAAGTATCATATATACTGAAAGAGATCCCTTTTAGGGATAAGTTCGCCTTTGTACAAAAATGTCCTAATTTGTCTGTATTTTTTTACCTGTTTTTTGTGTACAATAAAGTAATTACATACATACATACTACATTTCATCTAATAATTGATTTGATGAAAATAAATGGAAACGAGGGACATTACTATACTATCAGCAAACCACTCCGATAATTCGAAAATACAATCAGTAGGGATGAGTTGAATTTGAAATTTAAATGTCCCTTACATTTTCTCCAGGCGCCTTATCAATTACAAGTACCTACTAGGGACTCAACAATAAGAGGCAGTGACATTTCCTTATTCCAATTCTTTGCCGAATTTGCATCTCCATACAATCACAATTAGGGGCGCGCTCATTAATTCGAGAAGGTCCCAGAGGCGTGACGCCTACGCAGTCGTTTCAATTTGATAGAGCTCGGATACAACCTTGTCGTTATATAATTATGGGGTATTTGCATCAATGTTATGTGAGTCTGGTAGTTAACTAACCGTTACATTCAATATTGGATTAGAATGGTCTTTAGAAGAAAGTAAGAAAGTTAGAATCTACTATCTAGAACGAGATTACTAAGCGTTTCTTTACTTACTCGTTTTCTTTTTAAGTTTTATTCATACTTTTGACATGTAAAGAAATTTGCAAATTAAATGCCAAGTGGAACCAACATCAGTGACGCAGTGGGGCTACTGTGCATTTAAGGTAGGGCTTTAACACTTAGAAATAAATCTGGAAGGTACCGTAGAAACCGATGTAGCGATCTAAGTTAAACGACACGTCTATGATATCACAGAAAAATCGATCAAAATAATGTAGTTTGCAGTCAATTAACATCGTTAGGTAAACCACATAGAATCTACAAATTCATAAAGCTAAATGACACATTAGACAACCACAAAATGTGCCCCAAAACGCCTAACGTGCATCTTATCGCAAATAGTTAATTTAGTCGAGATACGATACCAGGCTAACATAAATCGACGGTAGCATTAATAAAATATTTACACTGTTATTGCTCTCAGGAGGCGAGAGCAATCAGCTAGGGATCTGGCCACCTGTTTATACAAGGGGCTAACCTAACCCCTTCCTTAATGGTTTTAGTGTACGTAAAAATGTTTAACCCGGAATTAATATTTCGAGTGTTTGAACGGGTGTGAATTCTTGATTTACGCGTAATAGGATTTTAAAAGGGTTAGAATTGTTTGATGAAATTTGTATTAGCTGAGATTGAATTAGATTTTATTACTTTATATGGAGTGAATGGGTGAATTGGCGTTTTTTTAAAGACCATAACTTATTAGGTACCTATTTTTCATTTTAATTACCATTAATTATAAAACAAGGCAAATCTGAACCAGACTATTTATTACGATAATAATGAATATTACTTGACAATTTGGTTCACAGTATGCCTAATTGCCTATATGTATAAAAACCAAATAGAGCGTTGACTTATTCAAGCTATATACAGTTTTTACCGCACATTAATGTTATCAGTATATCATCAGTCATTTCGACATAATATTGCAGGTATTTCCTTCTAAGTAACTTTTTTATGAAGATTGACAGCATAGCTGTAATTATAGCATTAATGTTATAGCGGTACCCAGCGCCCATAGCCGAGGAGACAAAGCCTCCGATGACCTGTGACCCCGTCACTCAAGTAACTTTCGTGAGTTCTTCAAATCATATACTTTAGATGCGGCAATATGATAATCGCTGGAATGAATTTTTAGTTGAGGAGGGTTTATAGGATTTCGTTGCGGAGGCGGTGGTACGAACAGAGAAATCAGAAAGCTGTCAGGTCAATTGTCAGTTAAGTCCGTATATAGCTTTTTACTGCGCCCTACATATCAATGGCGAGAAGAATGCAGTACTGCCCCGCTTCTGCACATGATATTGCTACTGCGCAAACGTAATAGGTAAGTGCTGAAATCTCCGCGGCATCAGTACCTCTAGTATAAGTTTATTCGAAACAAAATACGTTTGGATAAAAAATCTTACCACCAGAGGCGCTGCTCGCATTGCCATGCCATACAAATACAGACTAAACGCAAACGCGTTCATTTATGTTTCGTTTCGATAGAACTTATACTTGAGGTATAGTAAAAATCGCCCGTATGTTACTTAGTATGTTCATTTAACGTGTTCGAACAGTATTTGATTGTCATGTTTAAAACTTATACTAAGACTAAAATAAGCTCACATCAAATAACAAAATACCACATATCAATCCCACCTCACCGAGTAAGGAAGTCGCTATAGCAAGTGATCTATCTTATCTTGGTTTTGATTGGTAATTGACATGGTATCAATCATTACAAGCAGGCCTACAGGTGATTTATTAGAAAATGACCCAGTAGAGCTGGTTCTACTAATGACCCCACAAGTCCTATAGTTACGCGAGGTGATACACCCGTAGGTACTTACCTACGCAGTGTTGTATACAGGGTAGATTTTCTTTTTGGGTCAGTGATATGAGGGCAGCTACCAGATCCCGTATGTTAAGTGATCATAAGTTAACTACCTATCCAGTTATTTCATCGGTTTCCTTACTTCTACCAGATATCACTAACCATCGCTTCTGGTTTAGACTCTTCAATAAATTACTAATACACATACAATATCTTATTTTGCATCAGTAGTCAACCTCAGTTACTAAAACATTAACATGTCAGATACCACATCCAAATGTGCATGAGACCGGTTCTAACCGCTTATATAGCTATATACTCGCCTGCGGCGTTGTCCGACTCATTAAAGCATAATGGCCATCTAACATAATAACATTATCTGTAGATACGATGCTGACAATGAGTGGGGTTCATTAACTTTGTATCAAGATTTATCGACGTTAATGTTGGGTGTTTATGTGTTCCTGGTATCTAACTACGTGCAATATCCTGGTAGAAGTCATTGCAATGGCAGGAAATGACGCTCTACCTACCCTACAGTCAAGTGCAAAAACATGGGTGCTCACAAGTTGCTCAAAAATATGTCCCATAGCTCTTATGTCCGTGAATAACGTTTCGGTACATATTTGAGGGAATTCTTACGATACATATTTTTACACTTGACTGTATAATACCGGATAATTATTTTTGAACTTTAAAAATGGTTCATTCAAATTCAAAATTGTTTATTTTTCACTTAGGTATATCGGTTAGTATGTCATCATCATCATCATATCAGCCGAAAGACGTCCACTGCTGGACATAGGCCTCCCCCAATGAGTGCCACAATGACCGGTCTTGCGCCACCCGCATCCAGCGGACTCCCGCGACCTTTACCAGGTCATCAGTCCACCTTGTGGGGGGTCTACCCACGCTGCGCCTTCCAGTCCGTGGTCGCCACTCGAGAACCTTTCGGCCCCAACGGCCATCGGTTCTACGTGCAATGTGCCCCGCCCACTGCCACAGCACACACACACACAGCACAGCGCTAAGCTGGTTTTAAGCCCACCCTTAGAGTCAGTGTAGTTTCACACTAAATTAAATCAATTACTTCATTTTATTATTATTTTTCGAAATACATTGTTAAAACCTCATTTTCGTGTGAGAAATATATTAGAGCTTCTTATTCCGTAAGACACATTTCATTATTTATAGGATGTCTCAATAAGAAAAAAATATCTAATTAAAACAAGAAATAACCCTAAAATGTTGAAGTGTATCAAAGTGGTATCGTTTGGCCATCGACTCTAGAGCCACTCGACTGCAACAGCTACTTTAAGTGAGCACTTCCGATGAATGGCCGCTAATTACAATAATATTATCATTATGATATTTAGAAATCGGCCTAGAGATGTCTACTGCCAAGTTTGGTGAATGTACTCGTACCTAATGGAATGCTTGCAACCCAAATTTTTCTTCATAGAAAAATCAATTCTTAAGTAACTACTAACTACGTATAAAAAATGGAAGTTCCGTAATCTCGTCTGTCTGTACGTCTTTACGCGATAAACTCAAAAGTTACCGAGCAGATTTCATACAAATATCACTAATGATAATTCAATGAGGTTTTGTATAAATTCTCTGATAGCTAGTGACAATATAGAGATTCCCAGAGAGGGATATTAGGGATAGGCGCAGCGTGGGTAGACGCCCCCCACAAGGTGGGCTGACGACCTGGTACAGGTCGCGGGAGTCCGCTGGATGCGGGTGGCGCAGGACCGGTCATTGTGGCACTCTTTGGGGGAGGCCTATGTCCAGCAGTGGACGTCTTTCGGCTGATATGACGATGATGTTGACATAGGGACTATATATGATCCTTACTGCCTGTGATTCTGACAGACTTTTATGTTTTAGTAGTTTCATGACAATTTTTATGCAAGTTTATCTTGGCCATCTTGTCGAATCTTTCCAGTATGGTAAAAGAGCGATCGACAAGGTCTCCTCTTTAATAAAAAAAAAAACTTCTTTTGAGGTCAGTAAAAATCTTAAGTAAATTTCTCTTTTGCAACAATGCCATTGCCTTTTTGTCACTGGCAACAAAAAGGCGACCTACACGCAAATTCACTCATACCCTCGATTTCCCTAAACGGATAAAATCTCTATGTCCCTGTCGAAAAAAAAGAAAAAAGGCGCGAAATGTTGAAGTCGGCCATTTTAGGAACGACAGTGCATATCGTGGGCCATCCGTCGGACATTTTACGGCCGCTCGGCACAGCGTGACACCCACACACGCGTATATGGAGATGTTGTCCGTTTGATTGGTAATTTACTACTGTAATTTCATACGGCCCTGGTACTTATAGGTTTAAGTGGCTCGCTAAAATTATTAATAATATCGATATATCGATTCGAAAGGCAATCGTTGCGACAACACGAAATACCGATGAAATCCTAGAAATTTAGCAATCAATTTAATATGGGGTTCTGTTTCTAACTGAACTGAATCTTGACACATGTGGCATTAGCGCTTTAAGTCCAGCACTAAACGCAAATGAACCCCGAAAAGAACGAGAGAGCCTTCCTAACACATTGTCAAAACGAATCGCATCTATCCACAATTCCACACACTCTCATACAGAGTCTGCGTAATTTTTAAGTAAGAACGAAGTGTATACCGTATACATTTTTAAAGGGTCGGCAATGGGCATGTGACCCCCTTTGGAATTGCAAGCGTCCATAGGCTACGGTGACCGCTTACCACCAGGCGGGCCGTAAGCTTGTTTGTAACCGACGTGAAATAATAAAATCCTTGGAGAATCCCCCAGAATATCTCTTCAAGTATTATAGAAATCATATTACAGAAATCAGGTCTGATGGCAATATACTAAAACAAACTTATTCGAGCTGGAAGACTTGTATCGAAGTGGTCCGTTCAAAAAGCTACTTTACCGGCCAAGACAGAAAAATCAAAATCAAATGACAGTTTTATAAAATCTCGGACATTTGAAATAATTTCATCTATACCGTTCATAGCTAGACGCACTAAATGCCATCGGCCTCGGTCGTAAAGCGCGTGTTTTACGCCCGGCAATGATCTCCTCAAGCATTTTAATTTTTAACTGAGGCCGGGAATAGTTGGCATTTGACAATATGCATTTGCGCTAGGCGTTTGAGGAATTTAGTCTTGGTAATTGATGTAATCTTGAAGACCAGTGAACATCAGTACACATTACATCATATTACATGTGATTCAAAGTGAAATTTTGAGCAAGCGAGGGGTTCAATTTATATTGCTGGAAGGAAGTCACTACAATAATTAACACTACAATAATTGTATATTTGAAAAAAAAAACTTGGAACTGTACGAAGTAGCGATGAAACTAAAATTAAATTGAAATCCAAAGCAAGTCCGGTATTTATAATAATGAGTATAGTATTTACAATCATATTATATACAATACAATACAATACAAATACTCTTTATTGCATAACCTCAACAAAGGTAACACATAACAGTACATAATGACAATGAGTAGAGGCAAACAACAGGCGGTCTTATCATATTATATATTTTTAAATCAAAAATTAAAAGAAACTAGAAACTGTAAGAAGTGATAAGACTACATTAAGTGTC
This sequence comes from Cenopis cana, assembly GCA_951800055.1. Classification (NCBI taxonomy): domain Eukaryota; kingdom Metazoa; phylum Arthropoda; class Insecta; order Lepidoptera; family Tortricidae; genus Cenopis; species Cenopis cana. The sequence goes on along the minus strand of OX637490.1, from coordinate 16,149,340 downwards.
AAAATTATAAAAAGGAGCTTGAAATGCCAATAAAGGCAACGTGTCGTAACAAATTGACGACAAGATTATTATGAACAAGACGTCACTCATCACATTTTATAGGCCTTTCGGTGACACCCGTCGAGAAACGAGCACTGCTGCTGACTCCACGGGGAGCCACTTTTCCGCACGTTTCATGTTACCTTGGCAACCATGATTTCCTAGTATGTATACATCTATGGCTATTGTATATATTTGCATATCTACACACACTTTTTAAGTTGACAGTCTGAATGTTGTTCTTTTGATCGCTTCTGATATTGTCAAACTTGTCTGCGTTTGAAAAGAAAATGCTTCATGGGAGTCGAATTTAGGTCAAGGCCCAAGGCACTAGTCCCACCGCCGACGAGCAGCGAGTACTCTCATATAGTATGTAGTAATTATACTCGTTTTCTCGCTCAAGCAAGTACCTACTCGCTACTCGCTGGCGGTGGGTAGTCCCACCAGTGCAGTAGTCTGTCCAAGCGGTAAAAGGAACAGGCCTACTATGACTTACTGGTAAATCAGCAGCGTGCAAGAAGTTCTGTACTTATTTTATATGGAATAGGTATGTTGACTCACCAATTATTTACTTGTAGTATCGTTAACCCTGTGTCCTGTGCTAGCTGCTTCTTTTGGTCTTCTGAGGGGTACGGGTGCTGCAACAAACGAAAAGTTCCACATAAACCAAATATAGTGTCTCAAACATTATAGTTCATAGTATATTATAGTATATTTTTTGTACATCATAGTATATTTTCAATCCGGACAATGCGCGATCTCAAAGAGGGATTCTAATTGTTTATCGAAATAAGGCAACATCCTAAGACGCTTCCCTGAGGGATAGAGCCTTTTATAGGGATTCTATCGGAAAATAGATTTCCTTAAGTTCTTAATTGATAGTATCACAATAATTAGTTCAAGTAATAATTACTTATTTGCAAATTATAATACCAATAATATAATAGAAACATTCTGGGAAATTTCAAGTTTAATAGCGCTAAAGAGTCCGTAGCATTCAACGAAAAGGCAGACCAATAAAAACAGAGTTAACCTTAAGTATACAAATTCGATCTAATGCACTAATTACGCCAACCTTTTTTAACAGTTAAAAAGTTTGCGAACACTCAATGTCTAATGAGCTAATTCAATTGTGATCGTGTTGGATGCAAATGGGATTGGATGGGAATTGAGTTGAGTGCGATTGGGGCCGAGGCTTGATTACATTTGGTCTTTGTAAGGATATGTATGGTGAACAAAAAGATTTGGTAACTTTATTCACCCTTTCTACGCTTTATTCATTATTTTTCTTTTCACGGCGCAAGCAAGCACCTCGATACGGTCTGCCTGATGGTAACCTGTACGTCTATAATTTTTTTCAAAACACAACGAATGTTGATCCCTTTTTTCCACCACTTGCTAAAACGAAATACATTGTGATAGCAAGGTTATTCCCGACCGTTACCACTAAACTAAAGTAGTAGTGCTATGCACAAATGCTGTTTCCTAGGAAATTCCGAACTAAAGTGTTGGCCATTGTACCTTTAGTACTTAGTAATCGCTTGGAACTCATAGCAAGCACAATAGGTACGGTACGCTCAGATTGTCATTATTCTGGTCAGGTCATCACGTAATCCGAATTAAGAAACGAATTCACCCAGTAATAGGGCGAAAACCTGCAAAATACGCATTTCTACATACCCCTCACATGCGTATATTAACTTTCTACAAAATTGGCATGTTTACGAGTAAATAATTCCAGTCACCTGACTCATTATCTGGCGGACCGTTTTATGTTCCTATAAATTGCACACGACGACGTGTACATTCATAAAATTACTTTATGGCCCCAGAACTGTGTGTCATCGTTTAAAAATTAAAAAGGTCTTGATATCTGCTTGGTTTCTATATACCTACCTAATTATAAAAACTAAATCTTCATATGATATTCCAAACTACATGTTACCTTTTTTTTATACCACGTCGGTGGCAAACAAGCGTGCGGCCCTAGTAGGGTTACTCATATTCTTATCCAGTTTCTTATTAATTTAATGTTTATTAATCTAATTGGGAAAAGGCATAATTTTCTTTGAATACGTCGACGTAATATTAATGTCATAATGTGGTGCTGAATATAGAATGAAGCATTGTAAAAGAATGGTTATTATTATTAACCCTTTGACAAATTTCATATTTAGTTCTCTAAGTGAGACACCGTCATTGTAACCGACACCACCGGGAATCGAACGCGTTAATAATTTATACACACGTGACTGGGTAGTGGGTACCAGGGCTACATAAAATAGAGGAGGTCTCCCGGGCCCGCAAAAAGCGGATATTAGGCACGTAGCGCAGGTAACTCGGGGTTAGGTTAGACTTACAATTCGGAGCGACCGCGAAAGTTTCCGAATAGTGAATAACTTTTGGATCCTAAATTACCGGCTATTAAAATTACATACATACATACGAGTCCTTTTAACTTAGTTATCTATTTGTTGTGTTATTTCTCAAACTTACTAGGAATCTCATTAAAACAACAACGGACTATCTATATACCTACGTAAACCGTTTGACATGTCAAGTAAGTAGGTATTTATAAATTAATTATTTATTCCTTACCATTCAATAAAATTTGTGTTCTTATTTAATTCTAGATCATATCCATTCAAAAAGTTCCAGCCTTAAATACATTTTGTAATAATATAACAGTTATCAAAAAAAAAAGTAAGGACACACTGACATATTAAATCGAACAACTCGAAAAGCGTATGTAAAATTGCACTATCGCTCGATCGCCGCCCGCGCAGGTCGCCAGATGCCCGGATAGCGGCTACTGTCCAAAACACTTAATTCACATCAGGATATCCAGTTCAGCCTGACCTCCAAACATACATAATAATGGTGTCGGTATGTGTAATGGTGTTTTAAATAGGGCATTTTCAATTTCCGGTGTACCCCTATTTTTTTTCGTATCTAGGTAATCTTGAGTTTTCTGACTCAGAATCATTGGTATCATTTCTGTAAAGAAAAAAACTGTCCTCCAAAATAAAAGTCACTTTTGTGACGCTTTTTTCATAAAGTTTATATGGCTGCATGCATACGGGCCCTAGGACCATAAGTCCGCGCCTGTATAGAGGCCATGATATCCTGGGGTACAGGGAAGGTGAGTCGAGACTGTTTGGGAAGCGCACGCGCAATTGATACGTCAATGGTGCTATTGTGCGGCGGCTTACGGCTGAATATATTGTAAAATCTTTCGGTTTTTGTTAAAAACTATCTACTCGTTCCGTTATGGGATTGCTTTTGGCCAGTATCTAGCCAGGGGGCAAAGATGAGGCCGACGATGAAGCGAGCTCACCCAGAAAATGATATATTAAATATACGAGTATGTCTCGTCACAAAACTGACACAGAAGAATTCTATGGAAAATCGAGGATTTTTTTTTCTTCGTCACAATCTACTTACTCGTGATTCTGAGTCAGAAAACTTATCTAGCTCAGAATTTTTTTAGGGTTATCCCGGAAAATTAATATGCCCATTTCAAATTGAAGTGTGCAAGATGTATCTGATGGCGACTTTACTAGTAAACCAAAAAAATGGTCTACATTTGAAGCTTAACTTGCATATAGGTACATATCGAAAAATGTTACTAATATTTTTGGTTGTATGTACACTTTTAAATCATCTGTCAAGAGGTGGTAGGCCCGATGATGATGATGTAAACTTAATTGTAACAGGCACAGTAAAGTAGGTTCGTTTATGAACAGAGTACTTATATGATATTTGCACATCTCTGAGGTTTTGGCAGCGGAGGTCGTCGCCAGTGAAACTGATCATTATAAGTATAAAGCAAAATATATTTCGAATTTTTAGAAATCTGGCATTTTGAGAACAAGGGCCGAAAGCTGTCTGAAGTGAGGAATCAAGACGTTACCCCCTCGCATTTACATATCCCCATTCCCGCACCCCATAGATTTAGGTGCCAACAAATGGATTGTTTCTCTCCACATAGCGAAACAAAATTTATAGTCTGAAATACGAATTTTTCGCCCCGGGCTTCGCTCGTGCGTTTTTCCCATTTCGATTTATTGCAAACTTATGCCCGGGATAATCGTGATTTTAATGTACCAGCTGATTTATAACGGTGCGCCGGGATTGCTTTTCGAAATTTGATATCTCAATAGTGACGCAACGTACTCGGTTAAATTAAAAATAATTGGTCGTCCCGCAAAAAGCAGTCCCGTATAAATTTGACAAATCCCGTTACCGGCAGAAGGCTTATCATTTTTCGGTTTCCGTAATAGGCTTCATAAATTGTTGATATCGCTTTTTGCGACGAGCGCGGATGGGCACGCGTCGGCAAAAGTTTAATAAACCTTTAGTGTTTAAGGTTTTGTACGCCAACATCGTAAATATGTATACATTCTAAAGCTTAATTGCTCAGAGACAAGGTCGAAAATTGTATACATGTTTATGTACTACATCGTAACCGGAATGTGATCAAAACTATCTAAAGAAGCCTTAATATCTTGGCAATAGAGTCGTATTTAGACTCTTGTTCGAATATATCTACTCTTCTGGCTTCATTTGTCAGAAAATAATATGTACATGAAAAAACGTACTCAACAAAACCAAATCAGAATTTAAAAAAAACCGGTCAAGTGCGAGTCCGACTCGCGCACCGAGGGTTCCGTACACAGTTCTTGTATATGTAGTTGTGTACCCGTCCCGACCCCATTAATTCAGGAACAATCTTAAAAAAACATGACAGCACCATCTATCGGCGCATTGTGTTACTAATTTGCGCGACTGAATAACTTAGTACGTATGTTGGTTTTTCAAGGATAATTCTTTATCACATCAACCGATTTCAATAATTGTTTTTTTATTTGAAAGAAGGTACTTTTAACGTAATTTTGTAAATTTAAATATAAAAAAAATATACAAAGGTGATTAAATTACAAACTTAGTATAGAAGAGTTTTTTGATGATTAAAAAAAAGAAAAACTAGATAGAGCTATGGCTATAATTTTCCTGTAAAATATACATGCATATTAATGTTGTGTAATAATTTCAAATTTTTTTCTTCGTAAACTTCGGAGATAAGGGGGGGGGAATGGTATTTTTTTTTACATTTTCCCTCGTAAATCGAAATTTCCCCAACGAAAAAAAAAACTAAAAATTGTTTTGGAATGTACAAGTCAAGCCCTTTCATATGATACCCCACTTGACATAGTTGCCAGACTTTAAAATTTTGAACCCCCTTTTATCTGTCATTATTCACAGAAAATAAAATAAAATAATTTAAAAAACCATCTTCTATGTATCTGGGTTACCCTTGTTTATAACTATTCCAAATTTCAAATCGATAGGATAAGTAGTTCCTGAGATATTTAGCGATGTGACAGACAGACAGACAGACAGACAGACAGACAGACAAAGTGAAACCAATAGGGTTCCTTTTTTACCTTTTTGGTACGGAACCCTAAAAAAAACACAAACGACTTCAGAACCTCCTCCTTTTTTTGAAGTCGGTTAATAAAGATAAAGGGTCGGATAGGGTTGATTTTCTGGAGTTGAAAGTGTTCATAGGCTATGGTGTTTGTTTATTATCAAGCAGGGTTGTAGATACATAAAAATCACAAATATTTATCTTTGCCTATGTTGGCCTGATTAACTCGATTCCTTCGAATTTGACAGTTATTTCATATTGTCATGCTTTTAATTGAACAAACATACATCAAGTAAACACTGCAGTAGGTATTGCATTAGATGCATTAGTGCTGCAGTAATAACAGACCTCCCACGTGCCGACAGTTGGCGACTGACAGGTTTACACAACGTCTGTCAGAATAAAACAATCAGAATTAACGTGGACTTAACATTATACAATTGAGGTAAAGGAACGGTGAAATTTATGGGGATTATTTGAAACTCCTTCCTTTTCATCGTACAGTCGACCAAAAAAGGTCTGCCACTTTTCGATTCTATTATGTGAACGTTAAAGTCCAAAAGTGGTAGAGCAATTACTTTGCTGACTGTACTTACAGTAATTTTATCTCACGGGCGCGGGTTAGCCATTGTTGTAGTTGTGACACATACGAACACATAGACAATGTGAACTCATAGCTCCCACGCTGAAGCACATATAGGCAACGACATGTATTGAGCTATACATGTACGTTTAGATGTTCTCAATAGTGAGCAGAAAGCAATATTTCTTATCCTCTTTTTTTAGTCAGTATAAAGCACAATTTAAATAACAATATAAGTAGCAATAACTCTTGTCAGACGCCGCCGTAAATAAATAATAAATCCCTATGCATATGCGATGAAAATTTCAGAGCATCGCAGAAACCGAAATTCCCTAATGATATGCTCTAGAGGAAATTCCCGCGAAGTGTATGGCGTATTTTACAATTTTCCCAGCGTTCGGTGTTGCCATAACAATAATAATATATTCAGGGCCCCGGTGATTTCCGGACGTGTCGTAAAAATCATAGCGCGCGTCTCTGAGGAGGTATCCGCGTTTCTGAACGAACGCCGAAGACACAGCGAACTATATGATGGATTAAATTTTTCTCTAGTGCGACGTGACGTTTTCGGATTGAGCCCTAAATTATGCACACCGCTTTGCGTTGCGTGCCGCCGCGCAAAACGCGTATGAATACACAACAATATTCCCTTTGTAATTTCTTGCGGAAATTGAAAAAAACTCGCGCCATATTTTCGTGTTTTAAATAAACTATGAAGTCGTATTTACTGAATAGTTCGCCAGCGCGTTTGAGGGCAGGAGGCCGACCACAAATAGATGTCAAAAAAGTAGGGTCCCCGAGTATGGGGCCTTTATTTCTCACCAGGGAGACATAAAGGTGCGGAGGTGGCCCTAACCCTATCGAAGCAATGTGACCGGCTGATGGATAGCACTATCGCGACCCTCCCTGAGTGTATCCTTCTGTTCCATGCCGTTCGCGTTTCTTGTTTATTTATCTTGTTTATGTGCGAACGAGTGCGAAACACCCATTCCATCTGATTCTTAAACCTTAAATCCTTTTTGTTGCTTAAAATATGTCGCTTTTATTTTCTTTATCACTCAATTGGATTCTATTCTTGCCGACACACGTGTGTGCAAAATTGGCGTTTTTCCGAACTGTCCAGTTTTAGTCTCGTAATAGTACCTAATTGACTTCTAAAATTAGTGTCGTAAGTGTCGGACAGTGTGTTAATTCTGTCTAGCCAATTAACTTTATAACAGTTAAAAGTGGGGATAGTGCGACTGAAATATCTCGAACAGTTGCAGAGGCGACTAATTGAACGACATCTGCCAATTTTTGCAAAACTCCGTATTTTTTCACCAGAAGCGCACAATTCAGCAAGATATAAAGAATTCAAAGGTCCGATTCGGGAGTTACCGCGACAGGATAGCTTTTAAATTATGCAGATCTGTAATGGACGGCGAGCGGTGCTGCATTTTAGCGAACGCAAATAGTTTCCGAGCGTGACTACACGCCACCGTTTTAAAACCGGAGTGATTTTAATTTGACAGTTTCATAAAAACATATTCGCATTTCATATTTAGTAAATCCTCGCTGCATGCGTCCATGAATAGGGATTACGTTCGTTCGAAAATCAAAATTGAAATTTGAGAGGGAATGACGGCTCGGGCTGAGCGTGAATCGGCCAATGGAAACAAAAGCACCAGTGAGACGGTAAATGGCGTCGATACTAATCTGGGAGCCGGAAGAGGCCGAGCTGACGGCCGTTCGGAAACCACAACTGGGCTAGGAAATGAGATAGGTGCGCTCACAACTCCTAGTGTTCTCTGTTAGTCTGGTACTGTAATGTGACGATTGTGACGGCTTAATGGAATTGGGACAAGACACGCATGACGTTGCTTCAATCAATGGAGGCCATCGTGTTAACAGCACGTTTACGTGTGATTCAGTTATCAAACGTGCAAAACTATCTGCTCACGGCATCTACAACAGTACTCATGTTTATTCCGTATCAGAATGTTTACTTAATTAATGTACGGCGGAACGTATTAATTATTTCAAAGCACGAACGTAGCGACTTTTACCGAGCAGTTGCAAACCAATTATGGAGTAAAAAATATTCGCTACGTATACAGAAATGTTGGAGTTTTGCATATCAATCGGCTGGAAGAGGCGGTATCATTAAATACGGCAAAAACGATTGTGTCGGGCGCATCAAAGGGGCAAAGAGAGGACTTATTCATGAAGCTTCGGAGGCTGAATGAAGCATGGAAATGTCCAGGGCTACATGCGTTCCTCCGTAGAAAATGTTCGGCATTTAAAATAACGACTTTGTTTTAAAGGAATTAAAGTTAAGTTGCAAACTAATTGAAAAAAGAATAAGCCAGCTTATGGGTTATTGTATCTACGAATGTTTAACTTTAGTATTTGTATTCCTTCTACGAGGAGGTATGTAATTTTTGTAGCGGGAAGCAAACAACATTATAAACACAAATATAAGACTTTAGCCATATTTAATTATTTATGGACATGTATTTAAAATAAGAGACCTAATACAAAGTTAAGTATTTTTCATTCTATGTCGTATTTATGAAATGAACTACTTTTTAAATTGAAATGAACTAACGTACAAAGTGAACTAGTTGGTGCACGTAGCCCTGCGTTGTCAATGGCGCTTTGCATACAGCCGCTCGTAAATAAGGCGACGATACGCAGCTTAGATAACCGCCTAAACTCGCCGCTGCCAGCTTGACCTGTTCACTTGGTAGGTATGTTACTATAATGTAATTGTTCTACAGTGAAACGCAATAAAAATAGAAATGTGCATTTCTTTAATAACTTTTTTTTAAGAGGAAACCGACTTGTGCGTAGTCATAGTCATAGTCATAGTCATTTATTTATTCGCTTAAAATGAGGTACAGAAGATGTTATACATTTATCATAGAGAATCACACATTTCACCAGCAACTGGCATGCAAAATTTTAATAAAACTAAATACAAAATTATATAATGTCAATCAAAGTAAAATAAAATTAAAATTGGATCTCTCAAAAGTCAAGTTTTATAATAGCTAAAATAATCCATAACAGAGTAAAAAGATTCCTGTATTAAAAATGTCTTTATTCTTGACTTAAATATGTTGAGTGGTAATTCTTTAATGTCATCGTGCAACCTATTATAAATACTAATTGCCATACAATAAGCGTTGTTGCCAAATAATTTAGTTTTTTTAGGCGGAATAGCAAGACGATTTGGGTACCTAGTGTTAAATTTGCATATATCACTTTTTTTATTAAACAACTCTGGATGAAGTCTTACAAATAGGCAAACTTCATATACATACATACTTGGCGCAGTCAATATTCTTAATTCTCTAAAAAAAGTACGTAAACCTTCTACAGATTTTTTTTTTTAAACTGCATCAAAATCGGTTCAGCCAAACGCGAGATAATCGCGGCCAAACATACATACATACAAACATACAGGTCGAACTGAGAACTTTTTTTTAGTCGGTTAGTAAAAAAATATTTTTCTGATGCTTGGTGAGTGAGGTGAGAAGTTTGAATGTTTTTTTTTCTATAGCTGTTGTATTTTTATTAATTTTGTAATGTTAATGTGGTCAATTTTCTAATTACAGTGTCGTACAGCACTATTTAAAATTAGTCACGGGAATAACCGACGCAGTGTCGACTCAGCACTGCATATATCGTCCTGGCGACACTCGCACTTCGCCGAGCGTTATGAGATATGATGAATTTTCGAACCATTATTGGAAAACTAATGGATATACTTGTATATTTTGGTGGCAAACAAGCGTCGCTGAGAGGAGTTTAAAAAAAACAAATGATGTCTCATATCTAAAACTGATTCTGGTAAAGTTCCGTTCCAAAATATATATGTAGGTAATATCAGATATAATACGGATGTCCAATATCGCACTTTCTCAATCTTTAAACTTCTAGCTTTCATATAGCAATGAAGCGAAATCACAATGAGCTCTGTCTATTCCATGAAGGAATACAAGTGTGAGATTGTGTGTGTAAGTGCTACTAATCCCTATACTCTAGCGGACGCAGGCGTGCATAAACAGGCGATGGGATATCGCGCGTTTGACAAATTCCGTATCTAACAGATATCGACGTCGCGTAAATCATCGCGGTGCCTTCACCGCCGCGTGAGTTATCGGTGTGAATGCGGCTTTATTTTATGTGCGTGAACGTAAGTGCGATGAGGTTTTGTTTTTTAAGGGTACGGTGAGCGAGCTATAACAATGAACTTACTACTAAAATAATATATGTTGACTTTGACACGATGTGGGAACTGGCTTAATCTTAAAAAGGTGTCACGAGTCATGACTAATATTTTTTAATAAACAGCTGTAATAACCGTACACATGTATAGGATAGCTATTAACACTTTAACTATTAGCGTGCACTCTAGTTGCTTCTAATAAGCTATATTATGATTGATATTAGAAATGTTTTTATTTGATTATAATATACAAATTAATCTCATCTCAATTGTTGGTACAGTTAAGCGAGATAAATGAATGCTATTAGATTCCTAATCCAGGTTTAACTCAAACAACCCGGAAAGCATAAAAGTTGGAAGTTACTGAAGGAGGCACCCGCCCGCTGAGCCAAGCAAATATTTGAACAACACATCCGTTCCATGTTTGCCTGGTACATAGCTGTGTTAGCTATAGCTCCCTGCTACCCTGGTATTCCAGAAAATCAACATTTCGCGTCGAATAACTGCCTCCGTTTGATAAGATAACATTATGAGACTTCATTTTTAGAATAGTTTTATGTTGGTTTGTTTACATCGAAAATGTGGTCAAGATTTCAAGGTTTGATTTTGTAGTTTATCTTCAAGACAGTATGAGAGTTATAAATAATTGGAATATAGAATACGGCCCAGGTTACGGCATCTTTAGATTTACTGGCCTATAAAACACTTTGCTCGTTTCGAATTAATATGAAAAACAAAACCTATTAACTTCTTTCATGATAACTACCTACTCTACTAAAGTTAATATTTTTTGAAAATTTTCGCATACTTACTCCATTAACTACTTGAAATAATCGCCCATAATCTAATTATAGACCACACCATATATAAAATATAATTTATGTCACACCTGGCCATAAAGCGGCAATTACCGCACGCTCCGCGCGCGGGAAATCCCACTTCCTGGCCAGGGGGTGACATAAAATTTTGTACTTACCACGGGCGATAATAAAGAAAGCCTCAGATCGCATATTTATCGCCCTTGCCTTCGGCTCGGGCGTAAAATACCTGCGATCTGAGACATTCTTTGTTTTATCGCCCTTGGTAAGTAATATACTATTTGTTGATGTATGTATACCTAAACGGAACGCCCGTCGACTCGTCACTATCTTCTTTTCCTGGACCTACCTCATTTCTTCCAACCCTCTACATAGTATTTTAACTGTAACTGAACAAATAGGTACTTAAAGTGTAAATACAGGTTGTATTGTATTGTAAAATATAATTCGAATTATATTCGTTGCAGTATGCAGACAGGCTGTTTACCTCCAACTTTTGATCGTGTGTTTAATTACATTCTAGGGTAATAGTTATTGCGTTAACTGGAGTGAACTTCTCTAATTAGTCGAGTTGGAAGATGGCTGGATAGCGGAGCATGTTTGCTGGTGTTGCTCAGTAGGTACCTACTAAGTAGCATTTCATTGATATGTAGGTATTTATGCATGTATATCGTCTATTACCCATTGTACATAAGGTCGATTTGTGTAAGATTGACCCTGAAAATTTATTAACTTATCTAAGTCCTAGGACTTTTTGTTTATGTTATGTTACATAATATAATCATATTATCATTCATTCTCATAAGAGCAGGGCTCTTGTTGATGCAGTTTGATGCAGTTCTCTCCATCTCTGCCAGTCCGAGGCCAAGTTTTTGACGTCCTGATAAGACACGACATCCCACATCCTCTATTATTTCGTTTATGTAACTTTTCCTTGGTCTTCCTCTTCCCATTATTTTCTCCTTTTATAATGTTTCTGATGTAGTTAGTTGTCGTGTCGTAGCAGGTGGCCGATCAATTTTCCTCTTCTAGTTTTAATTGTGCTTATTAAGCTTATCTTTTCTTCTACTCCATTCAGGACGGCTTCCTCCAAGAAACAACACAAATATGCAACGCAAAGAGCGCAAATATTTGTATGTACTTTTTGATAGCATAAGGAGATACGTTATTGCTAAATTACTTGGAGAAGAATCGAACTCACGGATTCAGTGAAAAGGATTATAAAACTTTGTCATTCACTGTTAGCTAAATGGTGTTGTTTTTGTATGAACCTAAGATTTCAATTTGCGACGTAGTCGAAGGGGCGATGCTGACAAATCCTTCTGTAAGTGATTCGCAGCAGAAAAAGCCCAAAAAATTCCAAAATTCTTACATCAAAAGTAAAAGGTGCACTTTTGATTGAAGACGCCCTGACCATAAGAAAAACAAAGGAGCGATGCTGGCAAATCTTGCTGTAAGTGCCCAAAAAAGCCCAAAAATTCCAAAATTTTGACATCAAAAGTAAAAGGTGCACTTTTGAGTGAATACGCCCTGACCAAGAACAATTTCAAACTGGTAACAACTGCAGTTAATCTAAGGTCATATTTACACTGGCTGACGAGCGACTTTGCCAGCATGTCGTGTCGTGAACACTGGGGCTGTGCCCACCTGCCCACACGATCGGAGGTGACACCGGACACGGCGTACAAATCGACGGGTACGCCAAAACAGTGTCGCGCGCGCGGGGCGGGCCCGCCTTGATTAATGGACGGCGCGGCCAAAAACTAGGCTATGATGAGTTGAGATGTGGTGACAATGTCGTTTCCAACATTGCTTTAGACTTGGAGTAAAGACGAATGAATTAACAAAATGGGAATACACGGAATTATTGAAACTTGCCTTTGATTTTTTGGTCTAACGCTGCTATTGTTGGTAATTAATTATAGATCAAATTACGGCATAATATGTGCTCGAACCTTGGAAATTTTCGGCAACTTCACTTATTTTTGCACCAAAGATCCGTACAATGCAGTGCAATAAAATACGACAGTAGAGGGTCTTTCATTTCCTTGTTTTAAAATGTGCTTTCGGACATAAACTCCGTGCGAATGGAAGCTGCGGAAAAATTGGGAATTGATCCATAAATGTATAAACCTGATCGACAGAAGTTGTTTGCGTTTACAGGTCTTACAGTACCTACGACCGAACACCCCCGGTTATGGTCCCCTGGTCATCCCAACCCGTGCTATTGTAGACCGGCTAATCCCTCGTAAGACGGCGTCCGATCACGCGTCGGGTCGATAAATCAGCCGAACGACCGGACGATAATTGATGTTTCGTTGTAAGGACCGGGATCACGACGCCTGGTGGTTGCGTATATTTGCATTTGGCTTCGAATTGATAGTTGGATAAGTCGACTAAGCCAAAACACTAAAGTGCAAAAAGAGATTACTGCCGCGCGTATAGATAAACGAAATACCGATTTTCTTCCGCAGCAATTGTCGACTTGGCTTGGTTAGCTCATGAGATTACCTAGTAAGCCCCTTCAGGGAACACTAAAATTCATAACCCCAAGAGCGGTACCTATAGAAGAAAATGTCCAATCTAAAAACGACCAAGAGTATTTTTGAAAGAAAATCTTATAACGCGGGGCTAAGTTGGGGCCGCCATTTATTTGTATAAATGAAACATATTGTGTAGATACTTAATTGGTACAAGTCGTGGAGCAGTTTAGTTTGTTCATCGCGAATCTCTCACGGCGAGTTTAGCACTCCACCCCAATTAAAGAGCACGAGCGCCCAAACACGAGTTTTTCTAACGATTCCCACGAGCCAGGCGCGCGTAATTATAGGTTCAACTTTGTAATAACATATCACTTCAATAAAATTGTATATCATTCGGTTCGTTTCCCGCACGGGTGATTAGAGCGGCCATCTTGTGGGCGGGCACACCCGAAGGCGACACGATCCCTGATTCCATTTTCAAAAATAACACTAATCGGCAAATCGAGCACGCGCCCCGACTCGGAACGTGTGTTTTTCAAATTGGGAATGTCCTTTACCGTTATTACTGGGCGGGATTTGACTACTGTCACTCTTGACAGCTGTGATTGACATTTATAAATACCGCGAGTCAAGTGAGAGCTTGTTATATTCCGTTCAGAAATGTACGAAACGTTTTTTATTAAGACGAAGAGCTTTTGATGTGACAGCGTTTTCTACGATCAGGTTCGACGATCCTGATTCCTATCTCTATCAAGTTTAGGTCGGAAATCGTAGACGCGGTTAGATTTTAGAACGTGTCTTCGAGGTATAATGTTAATTAACTCCCCGTTTCGCCGTACCACAGATGATTGCATATTGAAACGTCAAAAATCAGTGTTTCTTTTTACTTCTCATTTTCGGCCAATTCCAATATCCTACACGTCACGAGGCGCGGACAGCGCCGGATTTGAGAGACGTAATAGAGAACAGTCTGTTTTCCCAGGAAATAGACGTGAAATTGGAATTTTCAATTTCATTTTTAGTTGTCTACGTACTGAAGAGCTGCAAATGGGCGAGTTGATTACTCGCTCGGAAGATCCCCCAAGTGACACATGATATGCAGTTGGGAATTCGGTTCGGGGGAAATTTCGGTGGAAACCCCTTTACTACGATTTCACTGCAAAAGGAAACTTGAACTTTGAGCTGCGTACTCGTTACATTAAGAGCGAGGAAAAAATCTACATTCGCAATTTCCCGAGCGGAAGTCGTTTTGCATACCACGCAAGGATGCATCTAAAAAGTTTAATCCAAGAAACGGATAGAAAATCATTCATTCATATTCATAGTGCAAGCGAAGCTTTCACGAAAATGGCTCGTGTTCCTACCACGCGGATGAGATGCATGAATATTAACGCAGCCTGCTACCAGGGGCTCATAACTATGTTAGAGCCGGCGTACGCTGCATTCCAACGGTAGGGGCACGTTTGAAGTTGCTGCGCTACGTTCTGAAATTTGACATTTTGACAGCTCTCCGACGTCGGCTGCCTTGTCTCCCTCCCACCCTTTGGGGCGGACTCCCCGTCCCATTCTTGCAATAATAACATTACGTGTATGAGATTCGAGTTTCTGCTACGTCTGGCTTCTGATATGAATTGTTAATGCATCGGTAATTGATATTATAATTTGGATGGTTCGTTTTGTTCTAATGCTCTTAGTCGGAAAGGTTCGTAGGTCATATGATACTGGTGATACTTCACTGTTATTTAGACCAGTCAAATTAGCTTAACCTGGACATAATTCATAAACTCGTTATTTTTGTTATGTAATCGTTTATTGATATTGAGTATCAAATATTAATTCGATATATTAATAAAAAAATCCGGGGTCTTACCCGTATTTGATAAAAATCTTGAGATATTGTACACTACCTAACTTTTTGCTACAACCAAAAACGATAACTAAATACCATGTTAGTATAATTTTGAGGTGCATTCCAATGCGATCTCTTAATAACAAACTTAAACGGAAACCAAATTTGCATGTACGTTTTTTTTCACAGTTTTTATCTGATCTCAATATCTAGACAAGCCAAAATGGTAACTATGATGTGTTTATCTGTTTAAGCTATATTGTGTCTTCTTAGACACTTAGGACCAAACTTAATCATTAATTGTTAATGTTTTAATAATAATCTATTTCTCATTCATTAAAAACCATAACTGTGATTTTATTGTTTAAGGATAGCTTTTTTCTTTGCTATAATCATGTTTTTATCAAAATTAAACAAGTAAATGTCACGCTTAAAAAATTGAAAATCCAATTCAAAATACGTGCGAAGCGTGATGTGTGCGGTGGGGTGCGGGGTGGAGAGAGCGGGGCGTCAGTGGCGAGCAAGCGGCGAGAGGCGCGGTGGACCTGTCCTAACGAGTTTATTACTATGCACATGGTTTTACCGTCGCGCGTGCAAATTATGCGGATATCAATATTATCAATATGGAATTTCCTAATTGTATGATATGTATGTGTGCAATGAACTTTGATGTGGTGTCTGTAGGTCGAAAAGGACAGAATACTTTAATTGCAGCAAGTAAAAGGCGAGATGATAAAAAGTTTGTGACAATTTCAAAGGAAAATATGAGACCGTCCATAACAAAAGGGCCCTTATGGCACTTTCTAGTTTCGTAGATATCAGCGTTTTAGTAAAATACGGTAAAAAAACATATTTTTTGTTTTTTGCATATTGATAAAGTATAAGACTAGATGTGTATTTCTAGCTTGGTTTCACACGTATAAGTTAAGTATTACAATTAGTTGTAAAGTTTAGCAAAAAAGGGCCCTTATGGCAGAGCGCAGATAATAATGATATAAAATAGGTTAATAACTTATTCTAATTACTTCTAACCATTTTCTGTACCTATTATTTATTTGCCTTTTCTGTTTACTGGATTAGGTGGTACACGTTACAAATACCTATTTCTAGTCTCAAGTCAACGAAGTCCTAGTCGTGCATGACCGTTGCAAAAATTTTTGTTTCTTATTACATTTCCTATTGAATTGTATTTTTAGAGTTCCGTAGCCAAAATGGTGAAAACGGAACCCTTATAGTTTCATCATGTCTGCCCGTCCGTCCGTCCGTACGTCCGTCCGTCCGTCCGTGTGTCAGTCCGCCCGTCCGTCCGTGCGTCAGTCCGTCCGTGCGTCCGTCCGTCCGTCCGTCCGTGCTTCCGTCCGTCCGTATGTCACAACATATAGTAGGAAAGTAGTATTCTATGAATTGCTACACAATATAATAGTAACGTAAACTTAAAAAAATATAGGTAGTGCCCCCCTTCCACCCTCTAATTTCCATATGTATGAAATTTCTGAAAAATAAATGAGGTGGTGTACAGTCACCAGCATTAATATCTGCCAAAACAATGGTGGCATTTAAATATCCGACACAGCTCCATTTGTAGGGCCGTAAGGACGGGTCAGATATTTATGCCGCCTTTGTTATAGCAGATATTGATGCTGGTCACTGTACATTAATAAATACTTACGAGGATTTTTGGTTTGATAAAAATACGGCTACTGGTTTTTGAGTAATTGCTGAAAAACTGTTTTGCCCAAACAAAAGGGCGTAAGTGCAGTGAGTTTACTATGAAGATACGACCTTTTTGGATTCGACGTATCAGATAGTGGGTTTAAATATGGACTAGTAGGTGTCGGTACTGTACGGAACTCTTTATTGTGCGTGGTCCGACACGTACTTGGTCGGTTTTTTTGTTAATAGAGTTAAAAAATAATTATTACTATGCGGAATTGCTTTTTCGTATAATTTAAAAACTACGCAAAATTCAAAAAACTTTTAATGAAAAGATTTATTCAGAATTACGTTCTAATACAAAATTGCTACTTAGATGATGTAAATATTGTTATTTACTTACATTTTTGGTTACATTCGTCCATAAGGGCCCTTTTCTCAAATGTATGGAAGTAAACCTTGATTTTCATATAACTTTAATCGGTCATAAAACTGAAACTAATTGACATAAAAAAAGTATTTACATATATCAATATACTCGTAGTCCGTTTTCTAATGAGTATGAGTATGACATTTTGGGGTACAGTAATGAAATTTGGCAGGGATGTTATATACGTCTACCTAAGCCCAAAACACCCGGTAGCCAGACTGAACTCCGCGACAGGTGGGGGGGCGGGGGGTTCAAAGTTCAGATTGAAAAATAAACAAAATAAAAATAAAAGCCTGCCAAGTGCGTGTCGGATCACGTACAACGAAGGGTTCCGTACCGACAACTAGCTTTCCGCATTTTAAAACATTATTTAATAATACCTTGAATCGAAAAAAGTCGTATCCTCATATGTGGTCACGTCACGAATTTTAATTTTAATAGTTTAGAAATTAGAGGGGGGGGGGGGGGTGCACATTTTGTACGACTTTGGCCGCTAATATCTCACAAACGATTGACTTAAATGGAAAACTCTCGACTACTTTCTTTGAAAAAAATTTTTCATGCCCCGGTTACATGTATGGGGTAATTTTTCCTGATTTCATATCACATTTATGTAGCGGTTTATAGAATACATCTTCCTACCAAATTTCATAATTGTAGTACTTATAGTCTCCGAGTAAATCGGCTGTGACATACGGACAGACAGACAGACAGACATGACGAATCTATAAGGGTTCCGTTTTTTTTTTTTTTATTTGGCCTGTAAAAAGGTATTCGAAAATTCGATGTGACCCCGTGGTAAAGTATACTGCCTTTAAGGGTAACCGTCAGTGTACGATTTTCATATCAATTTTCGGTCGACTATTCGTAATATTAATAATATTCGTAGTGCGGGAGAAGAGGGTCGTATATTTTCTAAATATCACAATTTTTAATGAAAATACTTGATTAGTTGATGAAAATACTATAATCACTATGTGTGTGGCTTTCACATTTGAGGAGTTCTCTCGATGGGTGGATCCCGTCATCAGAACTTGAGCATGACAAAAATTTCTCGTGAAAAATAGAACTTGCTTAACAAACAAAGCTAGGAGGGCAAATCGCTAAACGTGAACTTTTCGTCGTTGAAGAGTTCTGTTCTGATCATCATCAGCAGTTCCACTTCTTCATCAAATGTCACATTTTTATATGAAAATGCTTAATTAATTGATGATAAAACTAAAATCACTATATGTGACCGTCCATCACACAGAGGCCCTTATGGTCGGTATTGATTGAGTTACGCACGGATCTATAATCTACAATACATAAGCTACCAAAAACAATAAAAACCATGACCCTAGGTGTACTTTTTTTTTTTAAATCATCAAAGTTACGCAACCCAAAAATGCACTTTAGAGAAATAACTAAGAGAAGTTTAAAACTCATTTAAAGTATGTTCCCGTGGGAAGTTACATAGATGATGGTAGATTCTGAATCCTGAGGTTCTCTTCTGTAGGAAACAATCAAAGATTTTTCAATTCCACTACCTCGTCGAGAAAAAATGGCCTTTGATCAGTGCAAGGCGCCGATCGTAAAAAAATAAGGAAATTTGTAATATGTGAATTATTATTTCGTATTTTGTGATCTTTGTCATAGTGTATGCTAGAAAATAGTTTTCTTTACACCTCGACTGGAAAATAAAAACGAAAAACTAACGTGATATATATTTTTTAATAAATATAGAAAATTATATTTTTTCTATCTCGTCACGAATAAATTTAACAATTTCCGTGTAGTACACCATACTTACCTGTAATAAGTCTAGACAAGCATTACACAGGTTTTAATTTTTTTTATGTCAATTAGTTTCAGTTTTATGACCGATTAAAGTTACATGAAAATCAAGGTTTACTTCCATACATTTGAGAAAAGGACCTTTATGGACGAATGTAACCAAAAATGTAAGTAAATAATAATATTTACATTATCTAAGTAGCAATCTTGTATTCGAACGTAATTCTGAATAAATCTTTTCATTACAAGTTTTTTGAATTTTGCGTAATTTTTAAATTATACGAAAAAGCAATTTCGCATAGTAACAATTATTTTTTAACTCTATTAACAAAAAAACCGACCAAGTACGTGTCGGACCACGCACAATAAAGAGTTCCGTACAGTACCGACACCTACTAGTCCATATTTAAACCCACTATCTGATACGTCGAATCCAAAAAGGTCGTATCTTCATAGTAAACTCACTGCACTTACGCCCTTTTGTTTGGGCAAAACAGTTTTTCAGCAATTACTCAAAAACCAGTAGCCGTATTTTTATCAAACCAAAAATCGTCGTAAGTATTTATTAATGTACAGTGACCAGCATCAATATCTGCTATAACAAAGGCGGCATAAATATCTGACCCGTCCTTACGGCCCTACAAATGGAGCTGTGTCGGATATTTAAATGCCACCATTGTTTTGGCAGATATTAATGCTGGTGACTGTACACCACCTCATTTATTTTTCAGAATTTTCATACATATGGAAATTAGAGGGTGGGAGGGGAGGGCACTACCTTTTATTTTAAGTTAACGTTACTATTATATTATGTAGCAATTCATAGAATAATACTTTCCTACCATATGTTGTGACATACGGACGGACGGACGGACGGACGCACGGACGGACTGACGCACGGACGGACGGGCGGACTGACGCACGGACGGACGGACGCACGGACGGACGGACGCACGGACGGACGGACGGGCAGACATGATGAAACTATGAGGGTTCCGTTTTCACCATTTTGGTTACGGAACTCTAAAAATACAATTCAATAGGAAATGTAATAAAAAACATTTTTTTTTGCAACGGTCATGCACGGCACGACTAGAGCTTCCTTGACTTGAGACTAGAAATAGGTATTTGTAACGTGTACCACCTAATCCAGTAAACAGAAAAGGCACATAAATAATACAGAAAATGGTTAGAAGTAATTAGAATAAGTTATTAACCTATTTTATATCATTATTATCTGCGCTCTGCCATAAGGGTCCTTTTTTACTAAACTTTACAACTAATTTTAAGGTAGAAATACTTAACTTATACGTGTGAAACCAAGCTAGAAATACACATCTAGTCTTATACTTTATCAATATGCAAAAAACAAAAAATATGTGATTTTACCGTATTTTACTAAAACGCTGATATCTACGAAACTAGAAAGTGCCATAAGGGCCCTTTTGTTATGGACGGTCTCATATGTTTGCCTATAAGATTTGAGGAGTTCCCTCGATTCCTCATGGATGGCATCATCAGAACAGCGCTTTGACAAAAACGGGACCAAATTGGTCATATATACTTCCAATCTAAAAAAAATTTCAAAATCGGATTAGAAATGACGGAGTTATGGAGTAACAAACATTAAAAAAAAAAGAACACAACCGAATTGAGAACCTCCTCTTTTGAAATCTTCAAGTCGGTTAATAATTTTTAGGAAAAAAACCGACTTCAGTGTTGGAGGCCGGTGAAAGAATATTATACTTAGTCTTAGATTCCATACAATCAAATAAAAATGGCTAAGAGTATGTTTATAATGGTGAAAGAGTAATTACCTTCAATTCCTCATGGAATCCACCATCAGAACTCAAGCTTTACAAAAATATCCCTTGAAAACCTAATTTGCTTGACAAACATAACGAAGAGAACAAATCGGCAAACATGTACTATGCGTCGTTGAAGAGTTCCGTTCTGATCATCATCAGCAGTTCCACTTCATCAAATGTCACTCTTTTAATGAAAATGCTTGATTAGTTGATGAAAATACTAAAATCACTATTTGTGTGCCTTTCACATTTGAGGAGTTCCCTCGATTCCTCATGGATGCCATCATCAGAACTGCGCTTTGACAACAACGGGACCAACTTGGATATATATACTTACAATCTAAAAAAAATATTACAAAATCGGTTCAGAAATGTCGGAGTTAGTTATGGAGTAACAAACATTAAAAAAAATAAAAAAAACACAACCGAATTGAGAACCTCCTCTTTTGAAATCTTGAAGTCGGTTAAAAAGTCAGCCGACGGCGCCGGCGGCCCTTTGAGCAGCGCTACTCGCGACAGCATGGCCGGGAGTTGAGGCACAAAGAAAAGACGGCCTTATATGGCAAGAAATAACGTTCATATTAAAACGCAAGTAATATTAAACATCAAATAATTTATAAGCGTGCATATTTTGTGATTAATTTGTTACTTATAGTCATAACAATACGACGACGGCATAAATTAACCACTTTTGAAGTAGTTCTGTATTTTGGGTATCCCAAAATTACCAATATTTGTGACTTTAGAAATCCTCAAAGAGTATCTGTTTAAGTTTAGATAATTTATCAACACACCTAATATACTATTCATTATAAATTGTCAAATTTCAGTTATCTATAATATCAGGTAAGATAAGCCAGAATATGTGTAACTTACCGAACTTTCTTTATTAATGATAGTCCCGATTGATTTATTCGTGTAATTTTGATTTCTTTAACTGGAGTGCAAGCGTCCTATCATAAAATAGGTACTTTAACAAAGTTATTTATTATGTTGTACTTATGAAATCAAAATGTGCTTAAAATTCTGTTTTTTGGTTTTTTTATACTGACGCGGGGTCTTAAAATGTTTAATTCTTTTTATTTTAACTATAACTAACAATAGTTTCTATCATACAAAAAGAAAATCACAGTTATCGGATTATTTCAAGTTTAAGCTAATTTTACTGGTCTAATTCATCTACCTATTATTTCAATTCCAATGGTTCATTCAACGTCCTCAGACTTTAATGGTTGACTCAATGTCCACAGACTTTAATGGTTGATTCAATGTCCACATACTTTAATGCTCGTATTAATTTTAATGCGTTATCGTGAATTCTTTAGAACGACAAACAATTTCCATTAGTTCTGCTTTAAAGCGAATTACACATACATGTAGGTATCTACAGATTCCATGTTATTAAGATGGAAAAGGAATGAAAGATAATACCAATAGATACATGGGTAGTTAAACTTATTGTTATGCAGGAAATAGGAAATTCAATGGAAAACCTAACGAATATCACAAAAAGTATTTAAAAAGTAAAACGGCCGTCCGTCAGTGTCTAAATGTACATTATTGGGAGGAAATGGGAAAACCGCTTTAGTGGCGTTGTTCGGAGGATGGGATGGCTTTTTGTAGGCATGGATAGTTTTTGTTCACGCCAGAGGCATAGAAGATTTTGCTCTCGATAAGGCTACAAGTACTCATAAGCCTACACTGATTATTGACTCTTCAATAGTAGATTGTGTCACAAGGGAGCAAAATGCCATATTTACGGCGTGGGCGTACATTGAATCCTGAACGAAGCGAAGGATTCTACAATAGAATCCCGAGCGTAGCGAGGGATTCTAAAATAGAATCCTGAGCGTAGTGAGGGATTCAAGTATAAACGCCCAAGGTGGAAATAATTTTGCTTCCATGTGACACATACTGCTTTTCACATCACCTATTGAGGATAATGAAAGATCTGAAGTGGTAACATATTTATAGATGCTCTAATATATATATCAAATTTGAAAACCTTTTCCCTGAATTAGTCGAAATAGAGTATATTGACGATATAAGCAAAAATCATTTTTTTTTCAACTTAAAATTAAAAATAAGTGTAAAATTTGAAATCCTTATCCCCGAATTAGTCGAAATCGAGTATAATGACAAATTTACGCAAAAAAATTTTTTTTTCAGCTCAAAATTAAAAATAAATGTAAAATTTGAAATCCTTATCCCCGAATTAGTCGAAATCGAGTATAATGAAAATTTTTGGCAAAAAAAAAAAATTTTCAGCTTAAAATTAAAAATAAGTGTAAAATTTGAAATCCTCATCCCCGAATTAGTCGAAATCGAGTATAATGACCATTTTTTGCAAAAAAAAATTTTTCAGCTTATGATTTAAAAAAAGTGTAAAATTTGAAATCCTTATCCCCGAATTAGTCGAAATCGAGTATAATGACCATTTTTCGCAAAAAGTAATTTTCCAACTTAAAATTAAAAATAAGTGTACAATTTGAAATCCTTTTCCCCGAATTAGTCGTAATCGAGTATAATGATGATTTTTCGTATTTTTTTTACTTAAAATTCAAAATAAGTATAAAATTTGAAATCCTCATCCCCGAATTAGTCGAAATCGAGTATAATGACGATTTTTCATAAAAAATTTTTTTACTTATAATTAAAAAAAAAAAGAATTTTTCGCAATCAAAGACATTGAGCTGACGTTTCGTATCGACTGAATTTGATTTTCAGTGATACTAGAATTTTGTTGGTTTTGTATGATGCTTCAAATTTAAATTATTTCATTATATATTATAAAATATTTTATACTGGCAACGGAAATATCCTTGAACAGAAAAGTGCCACTTTGATCCCTCCTAGCAGGGAAGAAAAAGCCCTTATCCGAATAGGTGATGTGAAAAAGACATTTTGCGTAGCACTTTGGTGTAGCGCGCTGGGAAGGTAGGTAACGTAAAGGTTCCTATGCTCGACACTGATCCAATACACGACACTGTTAATAAAGGTGAAAACAAACAGCACCAATTATTGGCACGCTCCACAAATTTATTGAATAAAGACGTTAAACATTTGGTTTGGATGTTCAACTTATATGAAAACGTAGAAAGGCATAAACGAAAACTACGCTGTAAACATAACCGAACACTAAGTTTTCCTGAAGCGACCATTTTCTCTTAATTCCAGAACGCGCATTAAAACAATAAACAAACACGTCTGGGTACCAGGGGCGCATGAAGACGTCGAAGGGCAACAATGGCGCACAATGCCCGCGATAACCGCGCCACTCCGTCATGCCGCTGACAGGGTTATCGGACGCACAATGAGAACTTGTGAGGTACGGAAAATGGAAATGTTTTGTTCGAAAAGCGAATGCAAGTATCATTATCAGTATTGTGGTATTAGGCAGACGTTGCGGCATTTTATGTTTGTTAACGTGTTTGCTAGCTTTTTACAGCGCGTTATGTGTAGGTTTCGGGAGGAGATAGCTTCACGAGAGTACCTCTTTCATTTTCATATATCCTTCTATCGATAGATATAACTTGATTCTGCGGAGCAGTAGAATATTAGAATAAAAAATTCACAATAGGAAAATTCCTGATCGAAAATCCAACCCGCCTTTCTTTCGTAACTTGGCACGTAATCAGATGGTGTATTGTTAACGCTCGTGAATTTTGAGTTGCGAGCACGCCTTTATGTTTTGTCTTTTGATTGCGTTTATCGAGTCCCGCCGCGATCGATATACGGCTAATTGTCTCGCTTTGTCGTTTATGATGTGGGAAACGGTTTTACGTCCAAATTAATGATTTAAGTGCGGAGTTTTCGAGTTAATTTCGGACGGTATTGGACTACAAACACAGAATAATTTATAGTACTTACGTACAAGGTTCTCTGTCAAAAAAACCGATGCCCGCGCACATTGTCAACGTCGTCACCTAGTATTCATAGTTACGGGTTTTTAACACCCCGGGGGTATGTTAGAGCCGAGTTTAGGCAATGAGGCAAAGACGAACAGATCTGCCTTAAATAACCGAAAAGGTTCAAAGGAAAACTAAACGAAATTCTTTGATAAATGAGTCATCATGTCACGCGGTACTAAGGCATCATATCTGTAGCGGAGCTTCAAAGAAACTACAAACAAAGTGAAAACAGGACTTTGTACGGTTGATTAGGCGTTCTTAGCATGCGCGCCTCGGGGTCCGCTTTGTTACCTTTGTTACAAACGCAATCAGAACGCTTTGATATCGTTTGTATTCAGCCAGTCGTCGATTTGAGAACTTCAAGTGGTCTGACGTGAGACTAAATAGGAAGTTATTTAATTTGGGAAGAAAAAGTTTGAACTATAGAAGTGTTGGATTTCCGAGCGTTTTTTTTTTTTTATTTATTTAAAACAAGCATTTGTTACAAACTTAGAACGCGGCTATTTTTTTATTTACTTGTACTGTTTTTTTAGTGCAGGGAAACATCGTGAAGATACCTGCATATGTTTGTGAAGAAATTTATAGATTTATGTGAAATCTCCAATCCGCCTTGGACCAGCATTGACTATTGCACGTTACCCAGGAGACAGTTGCCCAGCAGTGTGATGTTATTTGTATAATACGGTCATTACGGTCATTACATTACGGTCATAATACATTACGGTCTGATGATGATCATTTTGAAAAATCTATGTGCGTAGCAGTGATATTATGTAATAAGGTACCTAAGTTTAATGTAAATCTTACTTTGCTTTGAGTTCAACCCATTGACTTACAAATTGAAGGTCAACGGGAACTCAGCATAAATATTCTGCAGCTTTTCAAAGCCGTCGTACAGTGTCATGCAAAAACCTGGCGCCGACGGTGTCAATAAAATTTGATGTTTACGCGCGCGATATCCCGCGGTAACGAATAACCACCCGCTTCGCACCCCGTGGGTTCGCAACTTTTATGTAGTTATAATGTCCTGGTTGGATTTTTTTAATTCGTGCAACATGTTGAGCTGAAGCAGAACTCCCGAAGAGTTCGAAACATGTCGCCCGGAGTGACTATTACTCTGTGAGTTTTAACGGTTTAATAGAAATTTAGTTGTAACATGACTCACGCAACTTTAAATTTAAATAACTACCTGCCTGTCATTGTAATCGGATATGAAGTCATTGGTTAGTAGTGGTCTCTTACACTATTAATTACACGTGAACGGAAGCAAGACCGATGTTACCAAGTCACAGTTTCAAATCGATTCATCGTTAGTGAAAAATTTGAACTATCTAATAAGTTTTCAATATTAGTTATTAGCAGCGATTACTGAAACATTTCAACGACTCTTTATGAAACGAACAAATTACGGAACGTTCCTAGTAACTTAGCAATGGATAACATTCCTTGTCCATTTATTCTGCCTCCAGTAAAGAAAGAGCTACCACGAACCTGACCACACTCCAAAAATGGTGTGAAATTCTCGAGTGTTTACTTTTATCACCACGTTCTACTAAACCTTAGATAGCACCATAAACGGCACGTAATACTGATATAGCTGCAATCTCGCCTGCTTATTGAACACGCCTGATTTTGGGTTCAATATAGATTTGCCAAGCCTCCCCGTGATTGGCTGTGGAGACAGCTGTCTTAGTTTTGATTGGTCTACACGTTTTGTTATACAATTATACCGTATTGGGCGGACTCTATTATGAATTAAGCCATTATGTGTTAAGTAATGGAAGTGTTTTGCGAATGGTTGTCTTGTATTGTAGTTTATTAGTCAGGTGTTATAATAATAGCTTAATTAACTAATGCATTATTATCTTGACAACTTAAACACTAAAGGGTCGGTTGCTTCAACCCGTCTGTGACCGTAAGTTACGTTCGTTAAAATCTAACTAGTTTGACAGCTCTCCACGAGTCTACGGGTTGACAGCTGCTGGCGCCATATTTAATCTTAACCCCCTCAATCGTCATTAGTGGACCTCACTCATTATTATTGTCGTCCGATTTACTTAACCTTGTCTAACTTTAATACATTCTGTGTGAATTATATTTAACAGGCTTGGGAACAAAGTGCAAATGCAGAAAAGATCTCAATACGCGTCGATGTGGAACCGACAAAGCATCTAGATAACTGAAATATAAGGCTGCGTTTCCACCAGAGATGTGCGAGGATGTGCTGTTTTCATATATTTGACACCTCGCTCGGCGCGTTGCGAGGTGTCAAATGTATGAAAACTCATCCTCGCACATCTCTGGTGGAAACGCAGCCTAAGGCCTTGGTCGTTCTGACGCCGTCGCCGGCTGCGTGCAGCGGCGCGTCGCACGCGGCGTCTGAATGGTATGTTCGACAATAAGAAGAAAGAATAAGAATAAGAATAATTTATTGAAAAACATGTAGTACAATAATAATAACTATAGGCTAGGAGCTTACAATTAGATGCTAAATAAATAAAATGTTCAATGTTCGGGCGCGGTCGTTCTCGCCCGTCGCGAGCGACGTCCAAACGCGAACATTTTTCAGACGTCGCGTGCGACGGGCCGCTGGCTACACGCAGCCGGCGACGGCGTCAGAACGACCAAGGCCTTAACGAATCAAACTATTGTACTATAGTGCCAAATTCTACTTTGCTATGTTTTCTTTTTGGTGCAACAGTAAAAAAGCCCAGGCAACCCAGCACGCGCTGTATAAAGCTGTCAGTCCAGTATCGGGCATCGCGATGCTATCGCCATGAACTACGGGGCCTTTGCACCCGAATTGCTGAGCTGAATAGAAGCTGCCTAAAGGCACTAATTATGTTGTTAAAACCTACGAGGGATTTCCCATAGATGGCGCTGAAATAGACTGAAACCATAAGCTCTGTAGCCAACGGGTGATAAACGTGACTTTCATCAAATCCCGGCTAGCATCATTGGGTTTAAAAAAAAACTTGTGTACGAAGTGTCTTTTGTACAGCAACACACTATTTATATCTACAAAACCTTTCTACTAAATTATTCCTGAAACAAAAGATTCAGTGTGCAGTTTTGAATGTGAAAAGGCAGAATACTAACTAGTCTAACTGTATTGTCGAGGCGAGTAACTTCGCAATTGTGGCGACCTGTCAACTGTCAACATGTAAGACAATGTATTTGACAGACAGAAACGGAGAAAAAGACCACCCAGGGTCAATAGAAGAAGCACAATTTTCAGACTGTTCGAAGCTGAAATGCAAAACACAGTTAAAATGTGCATGAAGGTACATCCACAATCATAGCTGATCTGTTCGTGTCGAGGTTTCGTACCTATTTGGTTTTGTAATGTATATATTTTTATGTCACACCTGGCGTTTTGTACTTACCATGGGCGGTAATAAAGAAAGCCTCAGATCGCATATTTATCGCCCTTGCCTTCGGCTCGGGCAGTCAAATACCTGCACTCTGAGACATTCTTTGTTTTACCGCCCTTGATAAGTAATGTACTATTCTGAACCTCTGTTGTTTATATTATTGTCAGTTGTAATTTGTTTTAACGAGTTGACGTTATACTTTTGCACCGTACAGCTGATTTGACTTGGTTTCTTCTCCCTAGCTATCGAATCCTGTACAGTTCGTAAACTGAATATAATATACTCTTATCCAATTGGCAATGCAAAAGGAATATCAAGCAATATTACCCAGCCCCGACAGCCACCTGGTCACAGCAGCCAATTATTTAAAGTACAAAGTTTAAAGAACTCACAGTGCATTATGAGAATGGCTTCCCCCCAGCACCCCCTTTCCACTAAGTAATTGTTTTACAGTCTTGTCTAGATTCATACTTTTGACGACTCATCTTCCTAGCCTTTATCCCGGGTGTGCATAAAGGAGCTAAGAGTCCGCTTTGATACCTAAACCTAAGTATTGGCATTGGAACTAGTTTTACGAAATCGTCTGGAATCTGACCTTCCCACTTGGAATCCACCCAGACCAAGAACCCCAGAACTAGACCTTTTTGGGGATTAGGTGAACAGTCCATACGGTCTTCAAGGCGAGAGATAACAGGTTTTTACTAGGCAAACGCATTCCATCCTTGACCACAATATCGCTTACCATCAGGTGATTTGTGGTCAAGCGGTAACCTATTTAGAGTTAAAAAACACTATTTAAAGTCCGCTACAAAACTATCTGACAGGAAAAACCACTCCGAAACACCTGTCACGTGCTATGTCAATCCATTAATATAATTAGATACCTACTGGATGCACCAAATTTTTCCGTAAGCAGTGTGACCTTATCTTTCATGAATGGGTAAAAACTCGAGTCAGATTATGTTTGAGCGATTTGTCTCGTCAGCTGCTTTTGCAGTTGACCGTCCCATTTGCGTTCGCTTTTTGTTAACAAGTAATAAAGACATATTTCCGACATTCCGGCTGGTACTTAGTTCCGAACGACAATATATCCGTCGGCCGGGCGCGGGCGCGGCGTAAATCCGAACTGACGGGGGCTCAGACCAATTCCGCTAATGGCGGCTTAAACTTTACTTTATTCCTCGAGTTATGAAACGCTTTAAAATACATAGGTAGTGCATTTTGCCAAATTCTTACAGGTCATGCTGCTTTTACCTACCTATATGTTTTTTGTCCCTGTGTATCAAGAAAAGCTATTGTAATCCTTTATTCGCCGAGTTATTAATGCACCGCTGTAGGATCACTTAGTTCATGTTTTGACTTTGATTCAAGGAACTCTCCTAACACAAGTAAGTATTGTCAAACTTACCTGGGAAGATGTTGACAACATTCACAGGTATGTTAGGACCATTTAGTTATCAAATAAGTATTTTTGGCTTTCTTTGTCAGGATAATACGTACCTGAAACAAACAACAACATCATTAGAAATTTAGCACTTTTTCAAAATAATTTTATGGACAAAGACTGAATTCGGGTAGATATGCGGCAATTCTATCATTTTATAAGCAAAAAGTGATTAGATTAGCATGTGAAAATCTGAAAATGCGCTGAAATGACAAGTGTGACTTGTATTTGGAGGACCTCTTAGTCTTTCTACCTTTCAATTTTGACTGATTTGGTTGAGTACGCGTACAAAATACAGCAGATGAGAGCTGTCAAAACAAAACTGTCATTAAGATAAACCTTCAATTGTTTGCATGATATACATAAACGGGATTTTATGCGCGAGCAAACCCAATCCTGTAACGGACACCAGGCGGCCAGGAGTCCCGGGGTGGTCAGCGTGCCTAATCGCGCAAGAGGCATTATCGCGCAGGCAGAGTTAATCGCCCGCCGGCCCTGATTAGCTAAGCTCCCGGCCTCTATGCCCCCCTGGTAGGAATTATGCAGGCACGACTTGCTCCCTGACCCCCGATGATAGCGTGATGATAAAAAGGATAGAACTAATTTTATGATCTTACTGCGTTTGCATCGTAACATTGGTTATGAAGGGCGTTTATGAAAACTATAGTCAATCCATCTTCAGTTCCTTAATAGTACTGGAAGCATCAGATTTAAGAATGGGAACAAATAAAATGATCACCTAAATAACTTTTGATATCACCAAATTCTCGAACCCTAAAATAAGGCTGAACACTCAAAAAAATGTATCGACCATCAATTTCAGGTCACCTAAACACTCATACCTATTATTCCAGCACTTGCAGCTATTTTACTTATTGCGTTCCCTGAAATTTTATAATCGCATCAAAAAATTGTCAAGTACCACCAAAAATACTAAACTACCACCTAATCTCGTGCATCATTTGTTATTAGAATTACATCCAGATATTATACACATTACAAGCTATATTGTAGTTAATACATACAAATTAAAAAATGCGTTCAGAAACCGTAGAAAATGACTCGCATAATAACATTCAATGTTCTTACGTGTGGAGAAGGTTACAGCAGTAACATAATGATTATTATGAATTAAAATTGTTCATTATGTTATTAAATATAATAACATTTTTTTTTTAATTTTTTTACGAAAAATCGTCATTATACTCGATTTCGACTAATTTGGGGTTAAAAATTTCAAATTTTACATTTATTTTGAATTTTGACTAAAAAAAAAATTTTTTTACAAAAAATCGTCATTATACTCGATTTCGACTAATTCGGGGATAAGGATTTCAAATTTTACATTTATTTTGAGTTTTAAGTAAAAAAAATTTTTTTTACGTAAAATCGTCATTATACTCGATTTCGACTAATTCGGGGATAAGGATTTCAAATTTTACATTTATTTTGAATTTCAAGTAAAAAATATTTTTTTTTTACGTAAAATCGTCATTATACTCGATTTCGACTAATTTGGGGATAAGGATTTCAATTTTTACATTTATTTTGAATTTTAAGTAAAAAAAAATTTTTTTTACGTAAAATCGTCATTATACTCGATTTTGACTAATTTGGGGATAAGGATTTCAAATTTTACATTTATTTCTAATTTTAAGTAAAAAAAATTTTTTTTACGTAAAATCGTCATTATACTCGATTTCGACTAATTCAGGGGTAAGAATTTCAAATTTTACATTTATTTTGAATTTTGGGTAAAAAAAAAATTTTTTTTACGTAAAATCGTCATTATACTCGATTTCGACTAATTCGGGGATAAGGATTTCAAATTTTACATTTATTTTGAATTTCAAGTAAAAAATAATTTTTTTTTACGTAAAATCGTCATTATACTCGATTTCGACTAATTTGGGGATAAGGATTTCAAATTTTACATTTATTTTGAATTTTAGGTAAAAAAAAATTCTTTACGTATAATCGTCATTATACTCGATTTTGACTAATTCGGGGAAAATGATTTCAAATTTTACAATTATTTTGAATTTTAACTTTAAAAAAAAATGTGTATCAAAACACTCGTGTTTTAATGCCCGAACATGTCGCGTGTTAGTCCGAAACATGTCGCATAACCCTAAAAAACACTCGTGTGACCCTATTATGAAACTCGCCTTCGGCTCGTTTTATAAAACTCACACTCGTGTTTTAATGCCCCTCATTATGTACCGGTTGCATAAACTACTATTAGCATTGAATTATAAGTTAAACTTCCAATTAAGGTAAACGTCGCAATGTTTGACACCTTATGTTGATATTGTTGATACCCAAGACTCAAACGTTAGCGTGTGTATGTAATATACATATATATATATATATATATATATATATACAACGCGCGAGCCGAGCGAGCGAAGCGAGCGTGCCGCGGCAGCGGCCGGCGAAGCGCCAGAACCAACACATGTTGAGTCCGAAACATGTCGCTGGGTGAGTCCGAAACATGTCCCTGGATGCGTCCGAAACATGTCGCTTGATGAGCCCGAACATGTCGCGTGTTAGTCCGAAACATTGTAGCATAACCCTAAAAAACACTCGTGTGACCTTATTATGAATGTCGCGTGTTAGTCCGAAACATGTCGCTCGGTAACCCTAACATGTCGCGTGTGAGTCCGAAACATGTCGCTCGATGAGCCCGAATATGTCGCGTGTGAGTCCGAAACATGTCGCTCGATGACCCCAACATGTCGCGTGTGAGTCCGAAACATGTCGCTCGATTAGCCCGAACATGTCGCGTGTGGGTCCGACACATGTCGCTCGATCAATCCGAAACATGTCGCTTGCGTTCCTTACATTGCGCCATTATGTCCATTGCGTAGATTCGGCATTAGACTAGATATTAAATTGATTAAACAAATGACGCTTGAAATTAGGTGATCATGTAGTATTTCTGGGTATCGAAAGAATTATTTGGGTGTAATTAATTTTAATAGGATTACGAGCCCTGTAATATTTGGATGTAAATTATATGAAATTTGGTGTTCGAAATTAGGTGATCATTAAGTATTTTTGGGTAGCGACTAATTTATTTGGTAACAATTTAATTTAATAGGTTATCGACATGTTACTTTTTTGAGTTGCACTTTATATTTAAAAGGAGTTGAGAATTTGGTGCGAATCTAGTATTTTTGATAATCAATGTAATTTTTTAGAGCATCATTCGGCAACTAATTTGGTGGTTCGTTAAATGCTACCCTTTAAGAATTGTCAGTTTTAAGAGTGCTAGCACAATTTAACACATTCATTTTCGATGAGTGCTACGCGCTACGCTCGTAGCAGATAACATGTTTTTTCTGCTTTGTAGCGAAAACTACGAACGGAGATATCGTGTCCTCTGTGCTGATTGTATTAATAACATAATAATATAAAATCGTCGCGCCTTTTCTCACTTAGCGAGCTCCAATAGCCGTGAAACTTTTTCTACAAGCCAAATGGAATTCATTCTTATGCCATCGACAAAAACTTTCCTCGTTATTCCAACTTAAACCTGCCTTAACTACTCTATGGTCTCCTACGGACACAAATGTCAAAATGACAGATAAACGGTGAGCGTATTTAAGTGGCATTTTAACTAATATAGGTTTGATGAACGTTTTTGAAAAGGGTATGTGACAGGGAATAGTAGATTGTGTCACAAGGGAGCAAAATGCCATATTTACGGCGTTACGCCCAAGGTGGAAATAATTTTGCTTCCATGTGAT
Organism: Cenopis cana; assembly: GCA_951800055.1. Classification (NCBI taxonomy): domain Eukaryota; kingdom Metazoa; phylum Arthropoda; class Insecta; order Lepidoptera; family Tortricidae; genus Cenopis; species Cenopis cana. The sequence goes on along the minus strand of OX637490.1, from coordinate 16,115,776 downwards.
ACATACTGCTTTTCACATCACCTATTGAGGATAATGAAAGATCTGAAGTGCTACCGGTAACATATTTATAGATGCTCAAATTTGAAACCTTTTCCCTGAATTAGTCAAAATCGAGTATAATGACGATTTTTAGCAAAAAAAAAATTTTTTTTACAAAAAATTAAAAATAAGTGTGAAATTTGAAATCCTTATCCCCGAATTAGTCGAAATCGAGTATAATGACGATTTTTCGTTTTTTTACTTAAAATTCAAAATAAATATAAAATTTGAAATCCTGATCCCCGAATTAGTCGAAATCGAGTATAATGACGATTATCCGTAAAAAATTTTTTTTGCTTATAATTTAAAAAAAAGAAGCTGACGTTTCGTATAGACTGTATTTGAATTTTCAGTGATAGAACTTTGTTGGATTTGTATGATGCTTCAAATTTGAATTTTTTCATTATATATTATTAAATATTTTATACTGGCAACACAGGGTCCTTGAACAGAAAAGTGTCACTTTGATCCCTCCTAGCAGGGAAGAAAAAGCCCTTATCCGAATAGGTGATGTGAAAAAACTTTTCTCACTTTAGGTATCTGTAGTAGCATGCACTTATGCCAGCCAGTAGCCACCATGCTACCCTTTTCATTTCCAAAGATTTAAACAATTCACTAATTAAAAATATTGACAGAGGAGCGCAAACAGGGCCGTCGTGTCACCTGGGCGATAACTCACGCGGATGCAAATGTAGCATTATCAGCGGGCCGCACCCGTCAGCGTTTGTGTATGCTAATCACGTTTATTAAAATTAATACAAATACGGCCCTGGCCGCGTATTTTAGTATTGCATTTTCGGTGGCTGAAATGTATTCATTTATACCATCGTTTTGTTTTTGCAAAAAAATACATGGCTTAAGATAGTATGTTACTGTAGACCTAGCTTTGTCGCTTATATGAGTAAGTAATGGAACTTTGTTGTTATTTTGCCCTGTTTTAGCCACGGAAACCATGACGAAAAGTGATTCAGAAAACCATGGTAAGATAACTAGCGACTGACAAAAGTTGGTCAGCCGAAATACAAAACAAATGCGAATTCGTTTTGTAGTTGAGCGGAATACTACCCGTTTCGTAGACCCTAGACATCTTGTTTAAATAGAACACTAAACTACAACAGTATGTTTTCTCGAGCGATCCCAATATAATTCGCAATAATCCCAACATCAAAACTTCAACGTTGCCGCAAAGTGAATGGGTTACATGCGGAAAAATTTCACGCTGTGGACTTGCCATTTCCCCGGGAAAGTCGGTAAAGTTGGTGCAAGTAATCTAAAGTTAGCTACCAGGGCGGCAGAGGCTATTTAGATGCACATCTTAACTCCGCCATATATCTAGATTGTGCGAAGTTCGGGCGGGTAGCTTGGAAAGTGTTTCCCGCGTCGTTTTTTTAATTTAAAAAACAAAATGGCCTGGACAAAGAGTAATCCGAAGTTTGGCTTTTCAATTCGGTGTTAATTGAAAAGTATGCGCGCATATACAGGGTATTTTAAATTTAGAACAGAACAGCTTTTCTGTTAAGCCACAGAGTACGTAACAGTAGTACAGAAGGTCCACTCCGTTATCTGCGTTGCAACAACTCTGACATGGCAATTTAAGCGTTCTACGCACTTATCAACTTGTCAAATATATATAAAAACTTAATGATTTCTGTCTCTTTCCGTCTTATCACAGTGTATTTAAATTTTTGTGACAATTTGATTAGTGTGTAGACCGCTTTAGACCAGAGCCGGATCTAGGGGGGGGCAAGCCGGGGTCCATGCCCCGGGCGGCAAGTTTAGGGGGCGGCAAATTTAGGGGCGGCAAATTTAGGGGCGGCAATTCGAACTTCTTGACAGGCCAAAATACGTCTTGACAGGACAACAAATTTCGCGCTCGCTGCGCTCGCGTTTTTTTATGACTAGATACGTATGAAGTATTTTCCGCATCTGCATCATAATGTTTGAACATTTTCGCGCTCGCTGCGCTCGCGTTGTCATCTATACGTAGGTGTGTTATGACTTTATGACCCATCCCCCCTTAGAGTAGATAACTAGTAGCTACTTTTACTGTTCTGAAATGGTAACAATTTGTAAGACAATATATGCAGACGGGGGAGGCATTTTGTAGTTTTTGCCCCCCCTCGAAAAATTTCTAGATCCGGCGCGGCTTTAGACTCACATAGGGGTTAACATAGTTTATATATAGTTTATTATAGGGGTTATTTTGCTCCAAAATAGAGTGAGATGGGCCTGGGGATCTGCTGAAAATCGAAAAAGAGGTGGTTACCTCTTTTTCGGTTTTCAGCAGATATGGATCATGGCAAGTGCGAAATATAACACTACTTAATTCTTTTATGTCTTCTAGTTCCTGTGGCCAGGTACAGAAAGTTGCCACACCTTGCCTTGCATTATCTACGAATAAGTAATGTAAAATGCTATTTATATGAACAACTTCATTAGGCGAGGAGATAACGAGGCTCTCCAACGTTAGAATAACTGTTTTCATTATCCATTAGTCATAAATAACGGTGTTTAATGCTGCCGGCTAATGTATTGAAGTATTCGCTAGTTAATTATGAACTTCACTTATAATAACTATTATCTATTTCAATTGAATGTAAGTTACATTAATTGCATTTATTGAAAAAGGAGAACACTTGTATTTAAATAAAGTTTGCATTTTAATGAATATCCCTTCTGGTTTATTAAAAATAATATTCATGTTTTTTGGTAAATAATGCAATTTCCAACTGTGTAAAGCCAAAAAAGTGCCAATTACGCTTTATAACCAATGCACAAGCACATTCCCTTATATGATATTAAATTATAGTCTGGTTAGTCAACCGTACCGGTAAATAGTATGAGAATCGAAGTCTGTCTAAACAAGTTATTTTCATTAATTTTCATCGGTCACACCTACTGACGAACACAACACGTTCAATAAAAGCTGCAGCTAAATTGCTGCTGCTGGCCAAACCTCATCTTTTACGAACCAAGCGCTTTTCATCATCATTTATAATGCGCACTGCTAAGATTTGGAATTCCCTGCCGGCGTCTGTATATCCGAGTTCATATAATCTAGACCTTGTTAAGAGGCCTTACAAGTTTTAAATTTCTTTGATTTCAAATTGTGACAAAAGTAGTGATAATGCCAATAAAGAGGTTATGGGATACGACGATATTAGTAAAGTTTTAGATAGTAACATTTCCCTTTTTTGATTTTATAGTGTGTAGTAGAATTTAAGCGGAAAAAAGCAGTTTTTAGCTCGAAAACAGTCGATTTGGAGTGAAGTTTGAAACGAAATATCTTAATGAAAAATGCAAGAAATGTATTTAAAATTTATGTCATTAGGTCGCAATAGTCCTGTTCTAGATAGTAACATTGAAAAAAATTCAAGAAACTTGTAAAATAAACAGAAAATGGCCTTAATAGATGAGCATTTTTTACCTAATAAGGACTGTGAATAGGCATCTTCTCACGCACGCTTCTTAGCACGCTTTACCATCGGCCTCATCTTTATCCCGTGGCTAGATACTGTTCAAGAGCGTCATAGAGGATTATCAAAACAAACGTACCAACAGTAGTTAACAGACCGCTTGAAACATCCGAAGACGATTAACATCAGAAGACGTTAGCACTGATACGGGGACATCATAGGTTATGATACAGTTTTTCACCCAAGGATTGCCACGAATTTTCCTCTCCTTATTTCCCAAGGAACATAAAACCATATCTCACAGCGCAGGTGTATTCACATAAATAGAGCCCTTTTTAATATACCCTAGATTTGGAATAACACCAGGGCGTCAGGATACGGGGGCAGGGCGCAATAACTGTGACATCCGAATACATTAATCAAAGAGGTGTTAGGCGAGGTTTTTGTGGGACTTAGGATATTGCGCTGCTAAGTTATGGTGTCCTGGTATCGTTTAATAACTCACGAGTGGATTATGGGTTCATGCGAAGATTCTGGAAGAAACATGACATGTTTGGATTCAGCTCTGTCAGTAAATAGGACAAACAGATATATAACAATACCTACCGAAACTATCCTTTCTGGATTTAGATATATTTACTGGAAAATTACCCTGTAACTAATGGCAACTGCCTACCCCAATGGAATACGATACGAGCGTGAGCATAATGTATGTATGTTTATTTTTTAAATTTATTTAACAAAAAAATTACAAATGTTACAGTTGAATGATGTCCTCGCCAAACTTTTACGTTTGATGTGTAGTTATGATACTGGTTAATTATTGATTTCTCTCTATAGACCTGACTACCGTAGCAAAAAATCTTAAGTCATAGAGTACACGAACGAAGAAACTATTTTTTTAAACACATAGTCATAGTTACTACTTACCTATTTTATGAATTCCGAAAAGTTTGAAATCAAAGAGCCTTTTATGTCAATTTTGTGGTTCTACCTGTAAAATGCCAACCAATAAAATATCCCTACATGCAATTTCATCCATTTTCCATATTTAAACCCCCGATCGCAACCTGAGACGGACCCGTTGTCCACTCCTAGATACGTTATCTTAACGACCGTCCCTCTGGGGGCGCTCGCCTCCCCCGATCTCCCAGCAGATATGATGTCCTGGTCAACTAACTACTGGCTTTATGATAGTTGTTGTTAGGCTTGGTTAGTTAATCTTATTGTTTAGGTATTTATAATGGCCACGTACGTAGCTAAATGTTTAATTGAAAGACTTCACGTGTATGCATTACGTGCATGTTATAGAGATAGTTCGTATTAAGAAAAGATATGGGAACCCGATAGTCGCATCACAACTTTCAATTCTCAATAATGCCATGTTCGACGAAATAAGGGCTTATATTATATGAACTTATTTGTTCTGCACACCAGAGTAGCTCTTCGTGGCTCTGCAAAGGGATCTCGTTTGATGTGAACTATATTTCTATGTACAGTCCCGCGGATATTGATTTGGGATAGGTATATAAGATAGACGAAAATCCTGTCATATTTCATGGGTAGTATGAAGATTAGGATATTCTCAAATCAGTCACTAAGAAATTAAAGAATGCGACTGTATAATTAACTAAATCTCTATTCTATACATAATATTATATACACAGGCCTCTCTCATAGACGATGGCGATCGGGAAAGTCTGTCGGCTCGGGTTGTGGACTGCATTTGCGATTTCAATTGAGAACCAACAATCGAAGAAACCAACAACAATATGTCGCCCGAAGTGACAATTAATACATGAGTTTAAGGCCGGTCGCACATTGGACACGTTTTCGTACGAAATTACTCGTCCGAACACGCACGAAGCTCCTGAATCAATTCCTGATCTTGAAAGTACTATGGGAGCGCGCTCACTGGATGCGAATACAACCAATTCGTATCCAGTGAGCGCGCTCCCGTAGTACTTTCAAGGTAGGGATCGTTCGCGCGGCTTCGTGCGTGTTCGGACGAGTAATTTCGTACGAAAACGTGTCCAATGTGCGACCGGCCTTAACCGTTTAGTACAATAAAATCGAAGAAAATTCTATATTCATGTGATATCAATCAACATATATAACATAATACCTAGATAACTGAACAAAAATATTCCCTAGAAATTAATATACTGTCACCGGATACACTTGAAGTGTGCCAAAGGGGTTGTTTGTGACTCCGTATCGGCTGATCACATTTCATGTTAGCTCAGCGGGATTAATAATAATAATAATAATATATACTTTATTGTGCACCACAAAGTGAAATGACAGAGAGTTGTGAGTGGGATTGACAGGAGAATAGGGAAATATTTACTTTACATGAATAACAGGATGAAAATATTTAAATAATATATGCGGAGTCGCTAATTTCGCCGGGGTACAGTGTCTGTTTACTGTCAGGTAGACCTAAAGCTTGCTTACGACTCTTATGGTGTAAAACAAATATTTTGACCCATTTCTATACACATACTAATAAAATTACAGAACATTCAATGCGCCGTCCTATGACCACAAACTTGCCAGTAATAAGGCCATTCATACTATTTTAGCTATAAGGATAGGAGTAGGTACTTGTTATACATAGATGGTAGACAACACATATATGAGAGTATTTTTAGAAAAAACTGTATATGAACTTTTTTTTATGAGGTTTGTTGTGTTTACACGATATGAGATTCTTGTTGTTGGATCCCGTACTAATTTAAATTGACCTTTACGAATATATTTTCAACCGATCATCACATAAAGGCTACCAAAGCATCATAAACTTCAGGCATTACATTTCAAATCACGCAAGAAACCCAATAGTGTCCCATTCGAATGCACCAAGATCCGAAACATTCCGTCCTCTTCAGGCTCACCACCCGTGTATATGGTCGTCTCGCTTGCACACTCCATTTCCGGCAGAGTCGAATTTCCTGCCGGACCGGCATAAACGTCGGCGACTTTAAAAGTGGATAGTTTCGGTATATCTGCCGGATGTAAGGAAATGATGTGTCTTCATGGGATGACTCGCGGGATGATTATTCGATTGAAAATGGTGCAAAATGGCTTAACGTTGGACATGGGTAACCGAAGGCCCGGTTGTACTTAAATAGATTTTTTTATAAAAAATTCCAAACTTCCCGTTACGTCAAATACGCAGTTTAGTATACGAAAAAGTGCGGAAAACCATTATAATTATTTTGTTGTAACTGTACCTAAACTATTCCTGTGTTTTGTTTGTTATTGTCATAAAGTTTTCTTAGTACATAAACCACTACGGTATCCAAAAATCGTAGGGTCTACCTGATAGTAGTAGATAGTAAGCCGAGGGGAGCCGCATACTCCTTTCTAGTATGGGGTACTAAAATATTTTCAAATTTTATGTAAATAACAGATTATTTTCTTGGAATAACATAGTTTAGGTACTTTTGTTCAGTTCTTACTCGCACTTTACGATACGTAGTATACCTTCATGTACGAGAAATGATTGCAGAACATCATTATCAGCAGTCATTAAGGCAGGTGCTCGTTTGAGTATAATTGCCGGGTAATACATGGTTTACGATCAGGTTACTTATTGAATTAACCAACGATCAATTATCGGTTACTACATATGGTAAACTGGCCCTTATACGTAAGACTGCTTTAAAAATGAAAATGAAGTCATATTTTAATTGTTAGAAGAAATAGTCGTAGTTAATCGGTATTTACTTTAAGGCCGTGTAACTCATTACGAAGAGTTGAGAATTCGTAAATAATGACATGGCAGATGTAATGCCTGCCTCTAGCCTCTGGGAAATAGGTATTTATTTCAATATCCATAGTGGGAATTATTTTTAGATATATCGCTGCTTAGCATAATGTTAATAGGCCATGAAATAGATATTGGAATAGTTCGCATGCACTGGACGCATAGCATACATTCAATTCCTGCATTAACGACACGGTCACATGCTAAGTGCATAAACTAAAATCCTATTTCTAATATTAGCATGTAAGCACCAGGAGACCAGAGAATGGCAGAGATATTGCGAAACGCTGGATTCCTAGGCGTGCGGTGTTGAGTTACGTTCGTATCGGGTTCGCTTTGAGTCGCCGCGGAATGGGAGCCTCGCAACGGTTTATACTTTAATATTTTATTTATAAACTGTCTTCTGTGTTATGTTATCCTGGTGCTTTACGGTTATTATGACCAGGATTCGTATTTTGATTTGTGTTGCAAGGACTGACGCACAAACGGACTATTATCAAACAACATTGCATTGCAACGTTTATTGAAAGTACCATCTAATGTTTCATCATACGAGTATTATCCTCTATTATTTCTCACATACTTCGCACACAAATATAAGCATAATATTTTATAAGAAAACTCCGAACCCCTATGTTAGAATGCGTCTAAATCTATCTGTTTTTAAGGAAATTTATGATTCGCGAAACTTAGTAGCACACTCTAAGTAGCGCCTGAAACGCGTCAACTCATAAATCGCGAACGCAACCAAAACACCGCTCAATTTTCACTGTTCCGCGTTAAAAATCTCAAGGAAAGTTCCCTTTATTTAAGAGAAGGGCGAGTCGTAAGTTTTACTCCAGTATCTGAGGGCAGATTGCTGGCAAATCCTGGAAATGAGAATTTATTAATATTGGAAGACTGTGTTGTGACGGAGGGAATCTACTGAATTAAACCCTAAATGGATGTTATTTGGTGCCAAAATATAAAAGGGCAGGGTCAGCAAATGAATATACGAGGGCCGTAAGTCTGAGGAAGCGAGATTGAGTAGTAAAGTAAGTCAGAGGCTGAGCGTCGCCGCGCGGCTCGAGTGCGGGAGGCCTGCTTTATAAGCATTACTGGGACAGAAATCTGGAACGCGTTTTTAAGAAGCTGTTGTAGAAAAATTGCATTAGTCCTAGCGCTCTCTTGTGCCCAGATAGCTACGTGAGTGCGACGTAGGTATGAAGATGGGATTTTTGCGTAATAGGCGACTTGATTTTGTTATAGAATGTGTGTTGCAGTCAAGGATTTAGCTTCTGCCAAAATTGTGACCTAAACCTAGATTTATTTTCCTCTTGCACACTGATGACCTAACATCTAACCTTGTAGCATTTTGTCAGTAGGTACTATAAACAGTATGTGGCTTAACTTTTGTTTTATGTTTATTTTCTGTATGTCTTTTGTTTGGCACGCTCTCTAGTCTAAAATCGGATTAGTGCTTTTGATACACGAGGCCGAATGGCCAGTTGAGATTGGTCAAGCGCCTCCGTGTTGCCAGTTTAGACTTCTGAAATGATAACTTGTAGTTTCGTGAAATAGACCCCAAAACATCAAGCACGATAAGTTATACCGTCATGTTTTTTGTAAAGTTTTATTACATTTCGACCATAAAATTTGACGGTAATATAATGTCATGTTAGCTGGGCAGGTGTCATTAGATTTGTTAATAGATTGTGATGATTTTGAATAATAGAAAAATAGTTTTAGAAAATGTATTATATTTTATTTAATAATGTAGGGTAAGATGTTTATTTTATAATGGTAACTACCTTCAGGTCCAGTATCCCCACTCTTTAGGGGGTGGGGTACTGGATCAAAACCGAGTGTCCGGATGGACGAGCTCATTCGAGGTAACTTCGACATAGAACTAAGTTCCTATTAACGTTAATTTAGATGGAGTTATAAGATCTAAATTGTAACTGGCGATATAAAACGGATAAATAAAAGTGTGCTGGTCTTGAAACTCTGAAGTTTTAATATTTCAGAAGTTGGATACGAACTGTAAGTACCAAAAATCTCTTAAGATCTCAAGTGATATATGTATAGCAGTCAGTAACTATTGGTTTGAAACAATTCATTTTTTTTAAATACGGTTATTCAATGGCATTTCGGTCAGAAAGGATCAAGGTAACAATCGGTCAGGGTACTCCCTGACATTGTTTCTTGACAGTTACACTATGGGAACATTTGGTCAGGGCACTCCCTGATAATGGTCCCTGGCATAACACTGAACGAAATCTTTTGAAAATCTTAGAAGGCATAGTTTTATAAAAATAATGACTGATGTTCAATGGTATTTCGGTCAGAAAGGATTAAGGTAACGATCGGTCGGGGTACTCCCTGACATTGTTCCTTGATAGCTGAAACTATGGGATCATTTGGTCAGGGCACTCCCTGGTAATGATCCCTGGTGTGACACTGAACGAGATCTTTTGAAAGTCTTGCAAAACTATTTAACTATTTGGTTCAATGGTGTTTTGTTTAAAAGTTACATCATGGCAACGATTGGTCAGGGTACTCCCTGATATTGTTGCTTGATGATTCATACGAGGAGAACATGTGGTCAGGGTACTCCCTGATAATGATCTCCAGTAAATTAACAAAGCCTTTTGAATTAAATTATGCTTTTATTTATTTTTTCTCTCGATTTCAAACCAGTAGTTCAAATTTTGGGCAGTAAATTTGGTTCCCACGTGTGCTAAACAGGTTTGGTGTGCCCGATTTAGCCACGTGACATCCTAGTCTTTTTATGTATTCTGAACAGGGTGTTTACCTGATTAATTAACGGTTGTTAAGATCACTGTCCTAATTATGGAACCACAAGTACTGCCCAGGCTAAGTGTGCCAAGTGTTCAACTCCCAGACTAAGTGTGCCAAGTGTTCAACTCCCAGGCTAAGTGTGCCAAGTGTTCAACTCCCAGGCTAAGTGTGCCAAGTGTTCAACTCCCAGGCTAAGTGTGCCAAGTTTTAACTCCCAGGCTAAGTGTGCCAAGTTTTAACTCCCAGGCTAAGTGTGCCAAGTTTTAACTCCCAGGCTAAGTGTGCCAAGTTTTAACTCCCAGGCTAAGTGTGCCAAGTTTTAACTCCCAGGCTAAGTGTGCCAAGTTTTAACTCCCAGGCTAAGTGTGCCAAGTTTTAACTCCCAGGCTAAGTGTGCCAAGTTTTAACTCCCAGGCTAAGTGTGCCAAGTTTTCAGCTTTTTGTGCGATGTATGATATAGAGGCTGTGTGCCAGCTCACGTAACCTCGTTAGTTTGTTGAGTATACTTAATTAGTTGAATAATTAATAAGTATGTAATTAAAATACCTGCTGCTTCGCGTGTGCATAAGTATTTGAAAAGGGCGATCACTTTATTATGGACATTACATACCTGATTTTGTCTGTTCCTTATTTTCCAACTATCAATGGTTTATTTATATTTACATGTTGAATGAATGAAGCTTAATCACTAAAACACGCAGTATATATACAGGCGTCACAATTAGTATTGAGTCCCTAATATGAACCTAAGCCAATTGAAAATTCACCAATCGTATTATAGAAATTTGTCTTAGCGATATTGTGATAAAACAAAGATAATAATTTCAAATATTCCTACCCCACGTACCTAATTGAATATAAAACTTATTACGTTTTTCCAAATTTCGATAATTTGGTGTCGTGATCTATTTAAACCAACTATACCGACACGATTGCAGTATAAAGTGTTATTATTTAAATTTCTATACAATTTTGTGTTGATAAATCCGTAATGGTATGCATCGTGCATATAATATAAATAGAATTGTCATCTAGAGCTCGACTTTTCTTTTTAGACACAATGACTGCCAAGCATTTCTATTACAGTTTAATCATGGGATCGGATGAAGATGAGCAAGCTGGCTCATATACGCCGCCCCTGCCCAAACGCAGGCGCAGGAAGAGGCGAAGGAGATCCTCAACAACATCGAGTGACTCCGACAATACCCCACGTCAAAAGGCGAGCAGGATGAACACGAAGGACGTGCTCAAACTATTGGCTGCATGTAAACATGATCCAAGTAAGAACTTTCTTATAAGTAGCAGTAGTATGAATAATGTCGTGCCTGAGTTTAATCCCGCCAACAAAGCTCAAAGAATAGAGACTTGGATTAAGAAGGTCAATGAATGCAGTGTTATCTACGGATGGGATGAGAAACAAACCATTTTTCTTTACAAAAGCTTGCTGGACTTGCAAAAAAATGGTATGAGACTCTTCCCACCGTAGTATTTACTTGGGAGGAGTGGCAGCATAAACTCAGGAAGGCCTTTCCGAGCGAAGTAAATTACGGTCGCCTTCTTGATGAAATGCTGGCACGTACCTCCCGTTACAATGAAAGTTTTCAGGACTACTTTTATGACAAGTTGAGTCTGCTAAGTAGATGCGAAATTCATGGAAGGAAAGCTGTTGATTGTATCGTGCACGGAATAACTGATAGGTCAGTTAGGAGTGGAGCTAAAGCTCAAAACTGTATGGAGCCGGAAGACTTGCTAGTCTATCTCTGCTCTCAACGCGATATACCACAGCCTCACGCTAGTGGCACTAATAAGGGAAGATTTCGTAACAATGTCGGAAATAGCACCACTCAATACAATAGGCCACAGTCCTCTTCAAGTGACTTGACAACGACTTGCTTCAATTGTCGAACGAGAGGACATTCATTTCAACAATGTCCTCAACCAATAATTAAATGCATAAAGTGTCACAGGGTTGGGCATAATAAGGACGAGTGTAAATTGGTACCTTTGCGAACAGGAAATACACGAAAACAAAACTCCAAATCGGACACAACGACTTTAAAGATAGAGAGTAACAATAATCCTAATGAAAAATTCTTCAAGTCAGTGAATGCCAATCAGATAGTAATGAATGCGTACATCGACTTTGGCAGTGAATGCAGTCTCATCCGAAACACTGAAGCAGAACGTTTAAATCTTAACAAAGTTCACGATAACCTACCTGTTATTAGGGGATTTGGAAATTCGGCAATCAATCCACTTTTTAAGTCGGTTATTGATATCAAAATTGACGAAGTAGATGCGAATATAGAGGTTCTAGTTGTTCAGGATACCTATTTGCAAACCGCTTTATTAATTGGACAAAATTTCACAGAGCTACCTTGTGTTACTGTGTTGAAAGATAGTTCAAAGCTGGCTTTCTACAAAACTCCTGTCTACGTAGCCACGGAAGATGAAATCAAACCATTAAAACTGTACGTTTCTGGAGCAATTTCCATCACTCAGAGTAGTGTCGTACCCGTTCATACTGATGATGTTGCCTTTACTGGTGATATATTGGTGGAGGGCTACAGTACTACTGAGCTTGGAAAAGAGTACCGTTTACTATCAGGAGCTTATCACATAGCTGAGGGAAAGGGATCCGTGGTAGTTTCGAATTTATCGCGACAAAACTTGGAGATTGGAGACAATACTGTAATTGCTAGGTCAACTCCCTTTGTAGAAACTGATATTCGTTCAGTAAATCGTATCACAGCTGATGTGTCGCCTTTAGAACCACTTAATAAGGCAGACATCAAAGTTGGTCAGGGATTAGACAATGCCGAGATAGATAAATTACATGACCTTCTCCAGGAATATCGTGATTGCTTCGCGGAAAACTTAAGCGAGATAGGTTGTGCAGTAGGTGTAGAAATGAGCATAAATCTTCTAGACGACAAACCAGTAGTATACCGCCCCTACCGTCTCTCTTTCTCGGAACGGGAAAAAGTGCGTGAAACCGTCGATGAGTTATTACGTAACGATATCATAGAAGAATCAAATTCTAACTATGCTAGCCCCATTCTCATGGTAAGGAAGAAAACCGGCGAGCAAAGGTTATGCGTGGATTTTAGATCTTTGAATAATAAAACCATTAAAGACCGTTTTCCGTTACCACTCATAGAAGACCAAATGATTAATTTAAGCGGTAACACCTTTTTCACCACGCTTGACCTCGCTTCAGGTTACTATCAAATCCCCATGGCTCCTGAGAGCCTGGTTTCATAACTCCAGATGGCCATTACCAATTTAAAAGAATGCCGTTTGGCCTGGCAAATGCACCGGCTGTATTTCAGCGGATGATTAATAAGATTCTCGGTAATAAACGATTCGTATATGCGTTAGCCTATCTTGACGATATACTTATACCATCAAAAAGTGTAGAAGAGATGTTTGAACGCCTTGAAAGTATACTAAAACTTTTGAGAGATTATGGACTTACATTAAAACTTGCAAAGTGCCGTTTTTTTGACACTTCTATCAGTTACCTAGGTTACGAAATATCATCTGCTGGAATACAACCGGGTGACACTAAGACAATCGCCGTTAGGGACTTCCCCGTACCTCAGAATATACATGGCGTAAGACAATTTTTGGGACTTACGGGTTATTTTCGTAGATTCATAAAAGGATATGGGGAGACCGCACGTCCATTGACAAACTTGCTCAGAAAGGACGTGTCCTGGCGATGGACTGACAAGGAAGAAAAGTCTTTTAACGAATTAAAGGAAAGACTTATCAATAGACCAGTGTTGGCACTATACGACCCCAAACTTGAAACTGAGGTTCATACGGACGCCAGTGCTTTGGGCATAGGAGGGATATTAATGCAGTGGCAACTCGATCCAAAAGTCCTGAAACCTGTAGCTTATTTTAGCAGACAAACCGCACCTGAAGAAAAACACCTGCATTCTTATGAGCTGGAGACTTTGGCGGTCGTATGCTCATTAAGGAAGTTTAGGGTATACCTATTAGGTCTCTATTTCAAGGTTTTTACCGACTGTGCTGCATTACTAACCACTTTAACTAAGCGAGATCTTGTTCCCAGAATAGCCAGATGGTGGCTAGATATAACCGAATATACATTTGAAATAGAATATCGGCCGGGGGTTCGAATGGCGCACGTAGATGCGCTTAGTCGAAATACTGTTTTACCCGCAGACTTAGTCGATGGTGATCCGAGCGTTAGGGTTTATACCTTAGAAAAAGCAAATTGGCTTTTGACCCTGCAATTAGCAGATCCTGATGTTTCACGAATTATCAAGATTCTGAAACCAGATTTAGATGAAGATTATAAAGATATACAAAAAAATTATACCGTAAAAAATCATGCACTTTATAGAAAACTGGAGGATAGACTTTGTTTGGTAGTACCCCGTAGCGCCAGATGGCAGGTGTGTAGGGCCTATCATGACGATATAGGTCATCTAGGCTATGCTAAAACGTTGGAAAAGATTCAAGAGACTTATTGGTTCCCAAAACTACGGCAATTCGTAAAAAAATATGTGGGAGCATGCCTAGAGTGTGCTTATAATAAAGACAATTCCAGTAAACAAAAGGCCGGGTACCTTTACCCAATCGAGAAGGTACAAATCCCGTTCCACACGATCCACATCGACCATCTCGGTCCTTTTGTAAAGAGCAGGGATGGTAATAGTTACATATTGACCATAGTCGATGGTTTTTCCAAATACGTGTTCGTCAGAGCTGTGAAAGACACTAAAACGAAGAATACTCTAAAAGTCCTTAAGAGTATTTTCTATGATTTTGGTGTTCCAGCTCGAATTGTATCTGACCGTGGTACTTCGTTCACATCAACAGCTTTCAAATCCTTTTGCGAACAGCATGGCATAAAACATATACTTAACGCAGTCGCTTGTCCCAGAGCCAATGGCCAGGCCGAAAGATTTAACCAAACCATATTGCACTCTTTGGCTGCACAGAACTCCAATGGTAACGAGCGGGACTGGGACAAGTGTCTGGGTAAAGTGCAATGGGGAATTAATAATACTGTGAATACCACTACCCACAAAACTGCGACAGAAGCTTTGTTTGGTATCAAAATGCGCGATGATTTAATGAATAAACTTGGCATCGATGATAACAGTTCACACAATGTCGATTTGCACCAGTTAAGAGAAAACATAAGTTCCACGATACGACAAAGCCAAGAGAAACAAAAAAATTATCATGATGCTAAGCGAATACCAGCTGTTACATATAAAATTGGTGATCTAGTCAAGATCGTGCGCAATAATTATAACAATTATGGGAAAAGTACAAAGCTT
Source organism: Cenopis cana (assembly GCA_951800055.1). Taxonomy (NCBI): domain Eukaryota; kingdom Metazoa; phylum Arthropoda; class Insecta; order Lepidoptera; family Tortricidae; genus Cenopis; species Cenopis cana. The sequence continues at coordinate 16,100,444 of OX637490.1, read as the reverse complement.
CTGTCTAAGTTCGTAGGCCCTTATAGAATAGAAGATATCCTAGGCAATGATAGATACCGAGTTACTGACATTCCCGGGTTTAATAAGAAAGGCAAACCTTATAACGCTGTTATCTCAGCAGACCGAATTAGGCCCTGGATAAACATTAAAGCTCTGGAAGTGGATAAAAGCGATGATGATGCTAGTTCAAGTGAAGAAAATGACGAGAGTGAGTAAAATGAGCTTAAATGTTTATCGAATAGTTATAATAGTTATGCTGTACAACTGATTATTTATATGTAGTAGACTACTTAATTATTTATTTAGAAGGTAAGATTGTGTACGGGTAATTCATCTGAAGGAAAAGTCATTCAATGTTGTAAATATTTAGTGGATTGGGCAATTAAACGTAACGCAATTGCAAATCATACTGCTTGTAGATTCACTTTTTATTCGCAGCAATTTCAGTTATAAATAATGAATAATTGAACAAGTTTGAAAGTACTAAGTACTAGTAACACAATTTGTTAACTAAGACCAAATGTGATGATTCCAAGAATAATAATATATATATATTTTAATTGTATTTTGGGAAGAGTTCTTTTTTTGATAAGTCTATTTGTTAAATAAAAAGTAATGTATACCTTCGGTCAATGTATGCCTTCTGTTGTATCGTATAAGCTAATGGGAAAATATATTACATGTGTAATTATGTCGCAGAGATGTGGCTGATTTTATGCTGATATTGTTATACGTGCACCGGAGGCAGCACGTTGTCCGATGGCCGAATGTGATGATTTTGAATAATAGAAAAATAGTTTTAGAAAATGTATTATATTTTATTTAATAATGTAGGGTAAGATGTTTATTTTATAATGGTAACTACCTTCAGGTCCAGTATCCCCACTCTTTAGGGGGTGGGGTACTGGATCAAAACCGAGTGTCCGGATGGACGAGCTCATTCGAGGTAACTTCGACATAGAACTAAGTTCCTATTAACGTTAATTTAGATGGAGTTATAAGATCTAAATTGTAACTGGCGATATAAAACGGATAAATAAAAGTGTGCTGGTCTTGAAACTCTGAAGTTTTAATAAGATATTGTGGATTTATAAGGTTACTAGAAGAAATCGAACGCGACGCGAAGAAGACCGCCCAGTAAAACTAGTCTTGAACGTGTCAGTAACCCTACCACTAATACGTGGAAGACCACCCGCCATCGCCACTTGGTTGACTATGACTAGTGACGACGGGCGTAAAATGCCTTAAATGAGGTCGCACCAATGGAGAATGCGGACGAGAAGAGCAGAGAAAGAAGAAGAACACTAGAAAGAAGTAGGAAGTACGACGCATTGCCGATATGTTTTCTTATATGGACATAAAATAACTCCGTAATATTTATATTTCCAACCGTTGAAGGGGTTAAAAGCCACCATTGTTTACAGGCGCGTCCCGAAAACACCAGGCTACCATAACACGTGTAAGTACATAAAACAATATTCCCGCCGTCCGGATTACTGCGCGACTTATAATTATTTTTAGCCCCCCGAAGGGAGCGCGGGATTTGTCCTAAGTCGGCGACGCTCCGATATTATTTCTAAGGAATTTTCTTAGGGCAGGTGAGTATTAAGCGAGATTTGCCGCGACACGGATGAGCAAACGATTAACGGGATCACCGCTGGCGTATGATGGATGCGCGGATTCCTACATTTGTTATCAGCATGTTCACTAAACTTCCTTAACATGTCAAATAGACGCTGCAGTGACACTGGTTTCCCAACTCGGAGATGTCACTATGCTACTGTTTTAAAGATACGTGTCGGATGACATTTAAATTCAAAACGCTTATCACAACACGTACATCTGACTTTAAAATTCAAATCTTTTACAGGCGTGCAGTACGATTGTTACCAATATCGCCTGCACTGCGCTGAATATAAATCGCGCAATGCATGAGACCGGCTCACTTTCCTTTTACGTCCGTGTTCGCTCAATTCCGAATTATTCCAACGATTCGATCATGCAACGGTCAAACGGTGTAATCACAAATCAAACGTTCCATATTCGAATTTGGCGCTTGTGGCCAGTGTCTCGGCTGCATTCATTTGTTCGCCGACCGCGCGCAGGTGGCTGTCGCCGCGCGGTGTTCCATTTCCCGCGCGTAATCAAATGAATATTACACGCGCGTCACGTTGACAGCTATGCAGTTCGATCCCGATATGTGGGTCGGATGCTCTTTTTGACGCCAATTTGAAGCATTGTCTATGTCCGACCGCGTTTCAGCGCTCGAGTATCGAATCGGATCACACGCACCGATCATTTAAATTCAGAACGATTCTGCGTCTGTTTAAAAATGGATTAGGGAACGGCAGTTAGGAGTTAACATTGACATGTCCCGACCTACACCGGAACTGTACAGGGAGTCCGTAATGAAAGCACTTAGCGCTAAGCGAAGCAATTATAAGTAATTTGGAACGCGGTAATGGGCGCGGACGGCGCGGCAAAAACGCGAAACGGAACGCGCTAAAAGCTCCCTAATTCGATTGTTCGACGGTTACTTTTTAAACTCAGAACTCTAGGATTGTTCAGAAATAAATCCTTTAGCTTTGATTCAATAAACAGAGGCAGAACGTGAGTTTTCACTAACTCAATCCGTACTAAATTGAAATTAACTTTGTTTGTTTGGTTCGAATTGAAAACTTCCACAATGCATGAATTGCTATTTCTAGGTGTGCAACAGCTCTCTCGCTGATTCCTCATTAAATTAGCAAAGATTCGGAAGGTTCTATTGCAAATTAGAATTGTACCCCGAAAGCTGTTGGCAATATTTAATGAAGGCCACCGGCAAAGCTTCGGGCTGTAATTAAAACTTGTATAATTCAACGCTCCTCGGAAACGCGGAATTCATAGCCATAAAGAAAGTAGGATTCGGCTCGCAGCGAATGAAACACAAATACCCTGGCTCAAAGGAGTAGGACGCGTCACCTGAACTCCGCTCGCCTTCTTCGGCCCTGGTGATTTATGGGCTCGGATCCGGACCGGTAATGAAATTGCGCCCCCCCACCCCGCCCACAGCCATTCTAGAAATTACTACGCAGTGCACCTCTGTCACTGCTACACTGGTAGTATGCTAATGTTTAATTTTTTCACTTCATTTATCAACCACGTGTAACTGTAATTGTATTTTCAGTGTCTGAGAGCACTTTGAATCGTTCTTTGTCTACGCAATGAAAAATTTATTGCTCTCGCGGGAAATTTTAATTGAAAAGCGCGGGCTGAGCGCTCGGCTGCGTCACAATTGTTCAGGCCTCGCCGCCATGCGTAAAGCCGTGCTGTAAATGTTTTTCAAGCCTTTTCATGGGCCAATTTAATGGTAACGACTTTGGCGTAAATCCCGGTCGACGTGGCGTTAGCAAAAATGCTACGATATTTCATTAGGAAATCGTCACGCGTCTCGGCTTCCGCTGATAAATGACACTTATCAATTGTTTCTAAACAAAAGCTCACTTTACGTTCCAATTCAAATGTATTAATTAAATACCTAAAAAAAATAGAAATAAACTCTTGAGTTGAACTGACGAAGTTCGGAAGCCTGTGTTGCTCGAAGGTTGAACTGCTATCTGGATAAAATATTACAAACCCCTACTAAACATTCTCGAAAGTATCTCACTTTATGAACTCACTGACTGATCTCCGAATTCCAAAAAATAAACGCTTTGACAGGTGCTTGAATCTAAGGCACAGTGCTGCCGATATCTAGTTCGAGTTACCTCCACCTGAGGTGGACCACCTCTATGATACGATCCAAAATGATACGGATAATCATTGTCACGTTCTGCCACCTCGTTTTACCAGAAAATAAATAAGTAATTTGACTTCCGGACGGTCCTATTTCTCTACCAAAAACTTATATCGCGGCATCCTGTTTTATCGCATAGCACGTTTTGTCTACAGTTAGAGCCTTTATGTTTGGCGTGTCACCATCGTGTCACAACATGCCACGATACGACGATCACTGTCACGTAACTGTCAATCGCATTCGGGTTAATATTCACCTCCGAGGTGTATGATAGCCTAGTTCTTTTTATACAACAGCGGAAGCAAACAAGCGTACGGTCCAACTGATGGTAAGCGGACACCGCAGCCTATAGACGCTCGCAACTCCAAAGGAATCTCGTGTGCGTTGCCGACTCTTTATAAAATTTGAGGTTTCACTGTGTTGACAGAGCAGCAGTTTATTCAGCAGTTGAAGTTTAGGCGAGAGGAAAAGACCTCGTTTTAGAAATGTGGTACAGGATGTTAGTGCACAGCGGTACAGTATTCAGCCGTTGAACGACATGCAAAGATCACACTGAGAGAGAGACACGTTATTATAAATTGTAGTTATGTCAATTTATTAATTATACAGATGTCAGTTGATATAAAATAAAAGTAAATTATCCATGCAATTTAAGATCCAAGAATTCCTTAACACTATACAAACATTTGCCAGACAACCATTTAGTGATGTTTTTGACAAATATATTGCCATTTAATTGTCGAATTTCATCTGGATCTGGACTCATCTGAAATTTCATTTTGAACACCCCATATAACATAGCGCTACCATTGGTTCTCACTACAAACTCACTCACCGTTAGGTGCTGAAACAGCCACGCCCGTAGTATATTGGTGGCGACCTTCGGGAAGATGCCGCGTTTCTTTTGGTTTTTCTTGCCGTTGGACTCGTCGTCCTCCTCGCCCGTGCCCTCGCCGGAGCCGATACTCGCGTTGCTGGCGTCCCCTGGTGACAAATACGTCAATTTAATACTTGTATTATGTTTTGCAGACAAAAGTTTCGTAGATGTATTGTTTCGCAGAATTTTAATTTCTTAGAAAACATTTTTTTACAAAAGGGTCGCAGTTCCAACCTAGCCTAACCTAATTTTGTGAAAGATCTAATTGAGTTCTACAGAATGGCATTTTAGATGCTAAAAATTTAAACATTTCTGATAAAAAAGAAGTAAACGAAAATTCTGCTGAAAAAAACTTATATTTAACAAATTAACAGAAATCTGGACAAGATCACGCTTAAAAGTCTGCATGCTACGCTAATTATACATAACTTATGGGGTAACCACCGCCTAAGAAAACAAGGTCAGTACCCTTTACCATGAGTTTGCAATATTTGCATTACCGTACTCGCTAGCGACTGCGTGCGTACACAATTTAGTATTGCGATTCTTAGTTCTATTGCGTCCAGAGGAGCTGTACTCTTGTCCATATTAAATAGTTTACGCAGTCGCTAGCGAGTATAATGCAAATATTGCAAACTCATGGTAAAGGTACTGACAATCCAGATCGTGTCGACACACTCACACTTACGAACCGCATAACATCGATAGGTTGATGCCGTAGCTTGTGTCACTCACACTACTAACCGATGTACCGAATTGCCATACCTGGCGCAGTATATTATTGTATTAGGGTAAGCATGCTACGGGCTACGGCGTAGCACTACCCTCCTGCACCCTTACTATGAGTTTGCAATGTTTGCATTACCGTACTCGGTAGCGACTGCGGAAACTATTTATATAGTATGGCGATTCTTAGTTCTATTGCTTAACCGCCAGAGGCGCTGTATTTTTGTCCATACTAAATCGTCTACGCAGTCGCTAGCGAGTACGGTAATGCAAACATTGCAACCTCATGGTAAGGGTCGCCAGCATGATCGCGTTTTATATATCGCAGTCATCCTCCCTCTCGCACTTACATACTTGCCAGTAAGGGACGAATGCTATCTATATATATTATGTGACATAATTAAACGTGATCATGCTAGCATCCTGAATTTCATAACCGACCATTTGTTATTTCATAATAAATAGAATAATTTACAAATCATAGCAATAAGGTTACCCGCACACATATACCAGGCTTGCAGAGATCCGCAGGAGACACGTCTCTTATCAGCGGTGCGTCTGGCATATTAATTAGCTAACTTGTATTTATTTAATCACCTGCCATGATGCTATCTTAGTACGTACCATAATTAATTTCTACAGTCTTGCGTATCAGATTTAGGCTTATTGTGATCAAGATCGTTTAATGTCTTATTTATGATAATTATTCGAAAATAAATGTTGGAAAACCAACTCAATAAATAAGTAACTGATCTTTTAGAGTACAGAATTTAAAAGATCAAAGAAAGTTGACCCCAGTAAGTTATTTTTATTATTAAAAATGTGATTGATCTTGGCCAGCATCTAGCCAGGGGGTAAAGATGAGACCGACGGTGAAGTGAGCTCACCCAGAAGATGCCTATTCACTCGTGCCTTAAAAAGGTCTAGGTTATATGAACTTGGAAATACAGACGCCGACACGGAATTCCGAACCTTAGCAGTGCGCATTATAAAACGTAATTTCCTATTGTCTGTGAAGAACTTCAAATCTCGATACGGCGAAGATTACAGGAATAAACAGTAGCATATGTTGTGTATATATATATATATATATATATATATATATATATATATATATATATACGAGTATGTCCTTCTACAGGATTAAGTCTTTCTGTTTTTGTGTAAATTTAGCAGACGCAGCCACGCGACCATATTAAATGGCAAAGAGGAACTTGTATAAATCATTGCACTACTGCTTGTTGTAATGTTCCAGTTGATCAATGAAATACTTAAGCAAGCACATCTCAATGTCTAGGCACTCGAATATATTTCGTAATTCACACCGTCAACATCAAAGATATGTCGCCTTATTACAATGGCATAAGGTGCATGTGTAAACGTATCTCTGACTTCGATCCTACAAGGCAGAAGTACGAGATAAACAAATTAGCGCGCAGTGAACCGAATCAAATATTCATCGGCAGAACAAATCGAATCAGCCCCACTTCCATCTTACTCCTGCTATCCGTGTACTTTTAAATAATAAAACTCAACTTATCTTCCTTTTCGACTATTCATGGACCGTAAGGTATATTTTTTATAAATGTGATATTATATTATCATCATCATAATCTCAGCATATGTTCTACTACTGAGCAAAGGCTTCCTCATTCATGAAGAAAAGGGAACGAGTAATCCATGCTAGCTCAGTGTGGGTTGCAGCAGCTAGAGGTAAACTTAGGTCCCTCGTTCTCAACACAGCGCTACCTCGAGACCTCTGGCGATACCACTCATCACCAGCAGACGTCAAAGAATATTGCTTTATAATTTATAATACTCCACCTTATATTAAATAGTGATGCGTGCATCGAATTACCGAAGTAGACAAAGTTGCTGGCGACTCGGTGTCTAGTTTCGGTGATGGTAAGTAAGACACCGTAACCTATGGACGGTGGCGACCGCAAGAAGAACAATCACAAGCGTACTGCCCTGAGCGTGGGGTCTGATGGATATTTACGTAACGTAAGTAACTAGTTTTACGTAAACTACTGCCTTCTGAACTTCCTGCGTTCTTGCTGGATTTCCTTACGATGTTTTCCGATGACGATTATATTGGGATTAGGTAGCGGACCCCAGGCATCCTTCAGGATGCAACTGTACTGGGACAACGCTAGGAGGATGATGATGTTTTCCGATGACGAATATCTATCTATAAAAATTAAAATACAATGTCGAAACGCATCGCGACATTGGACTGGTTGCATTGTGATGGTAATAGGGGCAGAGTAATAAAATTACTCTTAGGCCATTACACCCCCCGACAGCTACAGGGTGTACGTTGTACGAGTAACAATAAAACGTTTTAGATTCGCGAAAACAACTGGTTATTGTCTGTGTAATTGTTTTATTCGTGTAATGATTTATTTGGATTTAAGTTTAAGGAACGTAGTGCAACCGCCATCAGGTTTGCCAGACCAAGGGGTATGCATAAAGCATTTCCATAATATAGTGAAAAGAAAAAAGTTGGTTACTCTAATATAGGTATGTCAGTGTCCTAATAATACTTGTAGTTTATTTATTTACGAGTAGCTTAGGTCAAAAACAGAACATCAGATGAGACTGAGACTGTTTTTGTTTAATTTTTCATTTCATTTCATTTATTTCGTTAACAATATACATTGTATTCGAATTTTTATTTCTAAAGTACAAATTAATATTAATGTCAAAAATAATAAAATAGAGAATACAAAACAAATTAACAGATTCAATTATTGTCAAACTAGATACAAGAATACAAGAATGTCAAAAAAATAATAATAACATAGGTAGTAATAAAGGGTAAATAATAATAAACGTCACATTACTTTTCTAAATATTTCCTCCACACTGTAGAAGCATCCCTTCAGTAAAAAGCCTTTTAATTCTCTTTTAAATTCTGAAATATTTATTATAACTTTCAAATCAAGTGGTACTTTATCAAATAATTTTATCGCTTGACGCACAGTGTTCAGTCACTTTTAGGTTTGGGCAAAATTTATGCTTGAAATTTCTGGTGCGTGTGTTCAACCGTAACTCTTGTTCTTCTCTTGTTTCAAAAAACACTTCTATTGATCATCATTCATTTTATTCATTTTCATTTTAATTAAATTATATCATTATTCAAAGAGGGTATTTGATTTCTGTTTTTAGGTGTTCAGGTAGTTGTATAAGACAAGACAAGATCCGACATGACAGGCGCTCCGGGTAAGTATTTTTGTTTCATCCAGAATTATGCCTAGTTACTACTATTATGACTTACTTTTCCTGGATCAATAATGTTTCTTGACAAATCCTGAGTACAACAGTGTACAATATACAACTTTCACAATTTTTCACACATTTATTTATACGTCTAAATCCCGTTCAGTAAAAATAACAACAGATATTTTTTTGTTTCTCGTAAATAAAATAAGGAAAAACAATTATATGTCAACATTATTAGCTCACCCTGTATAGATCTCCGTGCAAAATCAAAGTGCAGTATCCCGATGCAGTATGTAATCCCCTAATTCATCTCACGCACACACGCACACAAACCCCCCTACAGCTGCGTGTGAAAAGTCAAGAATGTTTAAATTAACTTGGCCATAATGGAATTGCATTTGCTGCTTAGTGTTTGCACTTTTCGGGTGATGTTACTAAATAAATTTAATATGAAAATGAGTTAAAGTGTGCACTGGATGTGAAATTAGAACGGTAATTTGACAAGTGACTTTCGTGTCTGTTTGGTTAAGGTTTCTTGTCTTGTAAGATAATGCTAGAATTAACTAGAGAGAGAGATTGAGATTATTTTTATTTTTATTTACTATCACTTATCTTTGTCTTCTTTGATTAAAAGAACTAAGTAAGAATACGACAGCGGTACAAAATTACGATGTTAATACGATTTTAATATTATAATTTTCATTAATTGTTTACTAACACATGAACACTTTACAAAACTATCACACCTAAAGTAAAGATATACGTAGCTCTAGTCCATGAGCCAGTGTAATTAAGCGCAATGTCAGAATCACACTTTGACATTGAAAAACATTGCTCATTTTGTCCGTACAAAATATTTAAAAGAAATAACGAGAGAAAACAGATAATCTACAGATTATCGGCTCGCGTCACACCATATCACGTTACACCTAACGCCAGTGTCAGATATTAAAAAATAATCAAATCATGTGAGTACGTGACTTGGTTTCAATTGTGCCGCGTTCCCATGGCCGCTCATTAAGGCTAATCCTGGTCCCAGGGCGAGGTAACCCGAGATGCGCGGACGCATCCACGCAGCACGCGCCGTGGGGGTGCACCCTTAATGTAGGTACAGTTAGCGGAAGATATGCAAAAAATTCCGGGGGATTTCTTGTTTACAAATTTCTCAAGTGTAGAGTTTTTCGTTACTTATGTAGCTCACTGTTTATAACTGTGTTTTTAGGGGCTACATATATCTAGGGGCAGGTCAGCCTCGTTTTTGTGGGCCATTTTCTCTCTGGTTAAAAAGCCGCTAAAATTCGTTTTGTCACTTTGACAAGGTGCATGTAAGACTGTGACAAGAGATATTTTAATTAGCATAGGTTTAAAAAAAAATATGGGTAAGTATGTTAGAAGACAGTGTTCTAACTTTGATTTTAAAATACCTAGCACAATTTCGCCTAGCTAACAGGTAAAAAAAAACAACAAAAATTGTTGATTGACTTAGATGTATGTAGAATTATTTTTTTATGAATAACAATCCTGACAAGCAACTTTGGGCATACAAGTTGAACCTGACTGTACAGTTGCATACAAAACGCTATAACTGCAATTGAGCGACGATTTATAATGTACCTTAAACTAGTTTACACTTCCCAGTAATAGTTCAAATTGGCATGCACTGTAGAAAGTGCAGCTACCGGCTAATGGGTACACGCAAAATTGAACTTTATCTCTGAAACGTAGGTTTCATTTCTAATAGACAATTAGTCGTCATTATAGTGCGTTACGGGAAATAATTTCCAATGCAAAATGATGTAACATATACAAATACATTTTCCCTTTACGTAAGTCTATTAGAACTTACGCCCACGCCTTAGCCCTTAGCCCACGATAACTGAAGCTTCTTTGATTTTTTTATTAATATTTGATGAAATTAACTTGCTTTAACGCGTTTGATGTTTCAATGGGTCACATAGAAGGGACTTTAGCTACGGTGGATGTCAGATTCAATTTAAAAACAACTCAATATAGCCTGATGTCTTCATGTAAAGGTATTGTAATATAGGTTTGACAGATACTACTTTAAAAATGTGAAATTTTAACAGATACTACTTTAAGAATGTGTTATCCAGTGGCGGCGATTATAATCCATACAGTTAGTAAAACACAAAAAAAATATTTTTGATTCGAGGTAAAGGAACTGGACTGGATGAAAAATGGGCAAGCCGGTGGGAATCGAGTAGTATGGACGCTCCGCCACTGGTGTCTACTACACTAGAAATGTTTCACATTTTTAAAGTAGTCAAACCTAAATTGACACTACCAATCTTTACATGAGGAGAAGTGGAACCTCGAGCCAGGCATTGTCCCTCGCGTCACGGATTTATGCCGCCATTACATTAGTGCAGCGCTGCAAATGAGAGCTATCGAGTTACGGCAATCAGCTGGAAGTGCTAGGGATGGGACGCTATCGATAACGAGAGGATCGGCTTTCGATATATCATGCGAGGCGAGGTTTAAGTAATTTATGCTTCATTTAATGTGGTAACTTTATATGTGATAACTTAATATATATTAAAAGGAACATACTTCCTTATTTTACCGAATGTAATTTTCCTTCTGTCGGAAACGCCACGATACTTTTCTATCAAATAAACCTTAGCTAAGTTTAAGCCAACAACAACAATTTTATTCTAGTAATTGAATCCGCGAACAATAACGTTATTTTAATCTACAAAAAAGCTCGTGAACTATTTTTATGCAGCAAAATACACTCAGCCTATGCCTGTTAGGTACAACATAATAATCACATTCACGAAATTTCTTAATAAAGTTTTATCGATATCGACTTTAATTTTTATCGACGTTTTTTCGCACGGCACCCTCGCGACAGTGGTGTCGTAATGCGCTAACCGATTTGATGGATTGGCTTCTTTGCAGGCCCTTCTATTTGCAAACACCCTCGCAGGGATCGGCGGGGCGCGGGCGGGGGAGGGGCTAATTAAAATTGGCACCCGACGTGGGGCCCTTAACACTACGCACAAACATAACCATACGGTTGAGATATCTGTTATGTCGTTGCCGTTATGGTTCATTTTGGCTTGATTGAGCGCTTCCTGTTTTTGTGAGGATTTGGTTGCAAGTGAAAATATTGGCTGGTGACGTAATGACGTCATTTGCGTCGAACTGAGAATGTAAATGGAGGGGGGATTAGTCTAGGGTTTTTTGGGTCCGCTCGCCACTATGCGGAGTGATTAATGCGTGTATTTCCATAACTTACGATTCGGAGAGTGTATGAAACTGTTTAGATTTATTCTTCTTGGAATTTGCTATACGTTAAACCAGTAAAATGGACTATTCTTGCATTAGCTACTAAATAAATTCTCAGAAATCGTTTGAACACATTTTAAAGATATTAAAAATGGATACTGTTTTACTATCAAAAATCACGACTACACTTTTTTCGGTTTCACTACAAACTTCATTCTAACCAAGCGTTTTGACATCTTATTAAAATTCCTAATTTGACTATAAGTGCTCGTCCCTATTCATAATCGACGCGTTTCTGTAAAACTTTGCTATTTTTATCAAGGCTAGCTAGAATATTTTACCATATTTCATAACTACGTATTATCAAGAAGACAGTAACAGATTGAAACTTGCAAATTACCATAATCGGTATCGATAATTCAATAATCGCATCTAAAGTCAATATTTTGATTCGAATTTTAAATGTCCCATCACTTAACCTGTCAACTACCTGTACAGAGCGGTTACAACCCCCAAACGCCACGTAGCGCTTACTACGCTTAATTATCAGACCATAGACTACGGATGAGTTGACACTCTATTTGTGGGCGATTTTGCATTGCCAGTTGTTTCTTGAGAGGATACGTGACGTTAGCAAAATTAAGTGAGACGGGGCGTTTCGGCTTTGTTTTTTTGACAGCTAGTGACATTGCAAATCTTGTTGAATGTCGAGTTTGAATTGTGACATTGGATCGGTTCTTCATGACATGTTTTTTTTTGTTTAGTTATATTTTTTTAGTTGCATAAATTGTCCAGTCAGAGGCAATATGTGTATGTTCTCAAAGCAACGTACGCTGCACGCTCTTACGCCCTTGTCATTAAAGTCATGTTCGCATATTTTATCACTGAACCTACTGCGTATAGATATTTTCGATGTTTACTGTCCATTAAATATTTTTTTATAGAGTGAAGTTATTTATTTAATTTACCAGCTTATTATAACCGTTTTTATATGTTCTACACTCATAAGACGCTCATAATGATACTTAGTTATCCAATTAAACGTAATAACATTTTTTTATTTCATTATTTCAATTTATAATTACTTTAATCAAAAAGACTTTAAAAATTAACTACACGATGTTTTGTAATTTAAGTACACGCATTAAACGAACGTAAACCTACAATGTTACTCGAGCACTTTAAAATATCATTTTACGATTCATAACCCCTTGCACGTCTCCACGATTAGGCAGCATTGAAAATTAGCTTAATATCTCGAATTGACGATTCCGCCCGGAACGGCCAATTAAGAGGGAATAACACTCGAATCTCGAATTATCCTGGAGATAGCGAGTTACGGGGTGCCTTTATAGACCATTACTGGGCGCGTAACTCCTCGCTCGAATATTTTGTACACACTAAATGTTTGCTAGCTTTACGATCAATTTGATAGTTATGACAGTTTAAGCTTTTATAGACACTACCGGTGGATACTATACTAACGACTAAAATGTGATTTTCATTTTAAAAAGTCAGAACAGAAAAAAAGACTGATGTACATTCTAGTCATTTATTTGCCAAAATATCGTTTAAGTATTATCCGAAACTCTAAAATGATTTTTGGACCAATGAAGTTCGGCTAAGTGTATTTTCAGGATTATTTAGGGAAACCTAAGATCGTCATATGAGACTATAACAAAAGGCTGAGCATCAGAGATCCGCAATCTATGTCGCGTTAAAAGATTAACACCAGCTCCTAACGCCCCCGACCGTTCATCCGCGCATTGATTTCAATTTTAATTTTAATTGCGGAATATTATACAAAATGACATTGCTTAATATTCACCCCGGGCGGTGATTTTTGCATATTTTTAACCCTACGGCCGTTTGGGGCCGCGCGGGCTGATAAAAATCGCATATATTAACTAAGAGAGGGCCGGATTTTACTCGCAGATAGTCCGACGGTTTTCATTAAACCCGATACGGGTGAGATAGGTGTCGTATTTTATTGCCGAGAGCTTTCTGGAACGTCTTTTAAATTGTGGAATCTCAGATTGCGACTTTTTCCTGAGACGGCTTTGGAAATGGAGATAGTTTGAATCAATTTTAAATCTCACTTAGATTGTGCGACTTTGTAGGTCATGTAAAACATAAAAAGATATTTATTTAATGTACTCAAGCATCGACAAGAAATTTTATATACAGATCAAGTAAATCCGACAAAGTTGCTAGTGGATTTAAATCCTTGTTAACCGTACAAAACCAAGTTAAATACATAACCGGCACCAAAATTACCATTTATGACGGCCACCCTTGAAGATTTTTTCTTCCCTAAGTTGACGAAGCCCGGCTATGCGGGGCTCCTATTTCTGGGCGGAATGCCTCAGATAACGAACCTAACCTACGTGGTTATGTACGGGGAACTTAACTGTGCTGATTTAAACGACTTGCAAGCGATCGCCTAACTAAGGGACATATATAAATAATAATAATACCTACATTTTTAAAGATTGCCTAAACTTCAATCATTGTTCTATGTTGCAATCCTGTTTCCGAATAACATATATATTATATGTATCATCATCCTGCTGGGCACAGGACCGTCTCATAGATGTGATGGAACGAACAGTAAAATATTCCCCGTAGGGATACAACAGATTCTAAAGCAAGATGCAACATGAAAGGTATGTAACGTATTTAATAGGCAAAAATGCACGAAAAAAACAGAAAACGAAACATACAAATAGTATTTCCAGAACTGCAACCATAATCATTCGAATATGCTTTAACAAAAAGTCAGCAACGTAATGTGTATGACAAGCAAGTATGCATTAGGATTCGTCGCTGAGTCGTTTAAATAGGGTTAAATGTAGCAGGGGCGCCGTTCATAACCACCCGGTGATGGACTCCTGACGTGATTCGATTTTGATGCCACATCATTAAAATGCAAATATAGTAGACAACCCGAGACTTCCAATGAGATCATAATGGCGCCAAAAATCATCATAATAAAAACATCGTAACTTTTTTACGACACCAAAACGTCAAACGCTGAAACATCAATCAATCGTAACTTAAATATTGACTAAGCAACGCTGAAAATTAAATTGCGCTCAGAATTAACAATTTACGGACAAATAAAAAGTCCTTTTAAGACATGCAATCTTAAATTGCTATTAAAGCATTCTCTGCGGGGGGTTAAGCGACTCTCAGTAGGTATCCGTTTGATTGTGCCATATTCTTTTACGTGTTTTTTAGGGTTGTTTAATAGTAAATAAAGATTTAGATGGAGTTTATTGGCTATTAAGTAATAAAGGAGATTGGATTGATTCTTCCTTTAGAAAAATCTGTACGTTTTCTTGTACAGAATTACTTAGACGAATACATTATCAAGACAAAATTCAAAACACGAATGAAATTTCTTTCGAATTAAGTACCTATGGGGACCAACAACAATGTAGTGATACGTATTATCTTCAGTTAAATTAGATAAGGCCATCATATGGATTTCAAAATATAAATATTACTGTACATTTAGCAAAAATATAAAATATGTGTAAAAATATCCTCAAGGCTCCAGCCCACGCGGCAGCACGCATGGTCGTCGCGAGCACCAGGACCGCATTAATCGAAGGCGCCGTGTGCGGCCTCTCATATCGCGTATTTATGAACACCGCACGTCCATGATCGCCTGGTAACATTATACGCCTGGTGATTAATTTGGGGTGCTGCGGGGCTCCGGTGTTGTCCCCGACAAGCTCATCTTTTATCGTCTTCATCAGCTGGTTAATACTATTTTTCATACGCGAATTTAAAAGCGAAAATGCGTGGCTTTAACCGACTGCGGCTATTGCAGAATGGGTATTGCGTTTTATTCATAGTTTTTCTCGACTTCAAATAATATCAATTTCAACTTGTACCTACAAGTGCGCTGGTAATAAACTCGGAAACCACTGAACTGATTTCTATGCGGTTTTCATTAAATGTGTAACTTTATTCTCATGGGTGGTTTTCGTTAAGTCTATGCACTGCAATACGCGCGAGCAGCGGGCAGATTGCTAATTTAAGTACTGTTTATGAATTTCAGACACGCCTTCTTACATAATTTTTAAAGTTAACAATTGATATATCTACTATTAATTGATATTGACAGCTACATTTTAAACTCAACCTTTTTGCTTATAAGTCGTATTAATGATGGCATCTGCCGTATAAATTACCACAAATCAACTGGATGCATTTGTCAACTTCCATCAATACGTGAGAGTTTTAATAAAACTTGATTCTGTTCCATAAAAACTTTCATATGTTAAACTTTACACTGGAAATACCAATATTTCAAGAAAATGTGTAAGCGTTTTGACAAATAACACTCACGAACGTTATACGTTACATTGAAACGAGAAACCTGTATCACTCAAGTATCTCAAGACGTAAATTAATATTCAAACAAAACGACACTAACTGGAAATATTATCAAAAAACCGCACGGTGTCATCGGCCTACACCGATCCCTGATACACGGCGATACAATCGCATTCTCTGCCTTCGGCCAACCGTCTCGCCACAAACAACACGAAACCAACCATATCTTAAACTTAATAAGGGCTAATGTTCAATGAAACCCTGAAATTGTTGCATTAAATTAAAATTAAAACCGTAGGTATGCGAAAAACGCATTTAATTAAATGCGCAGCGGTCGATCAGTCAATCTCGCAGAAGGTCTAACATTTTCAAAATGGCCGACGCCAACAAAATGAAACTCAGGATTAAAATATAGATCCGGTTCGCGAGTAAAGGCTGAATGCTAAGCGTAGCTCGGGACTAATTATTATTTGAAGAAGGCCATGACTGACGTTTTATAGGCGACGTCGCACGCCTCGCGAATATTACGCACTTGGACCACCATAAATACATTGCCGTGATGAAACTAAAAAGCAATGGGTGGAAAAATCTGGCACGTTTGACACCAAAAAGTAAACGTTTGCCAAAACTTTTCAGCGGTGCCAACGTAGCGGATAGCAAATGATTGTGGTGTTGCCAGATAAGATGTCATCGATCAAGAATTAGAAACGATGGTAACTATGATCGAGTAGTGATTATCTATGGCTGTAAACTGCGTTTTATGGTGCCCCGGTGCCCTAGGCAGGATAAATCAGGTGAAACACAAATATTACTGTCAGTGTGCGCGTCATAAACGCGCTCGCGATCATTCTCGACGAAAATAAACCGCGTGTCGCATCGTAAACTGCAGTTTTGCGTTTTGCTCATTTCGCGAATCCTCGGATTAAGTGGGATTGATGTCGTTTTGGTGCGTCTTGCGTGCATAAATAAGCGCAGTAACAAGCTAGGCCGAATAATTGCTCGCTTGTTATGTGTTCCTGGTTGGCCGGTTAATTAAGCCGCGTCTATTATTTATCGTTGTTTTCTGACCGCCGCGGCTTAGATGACTTCACTGTACTTTACTTGACTTACTCTTTTTGTATATGTCTAATGGCAAGACAAAATTACTGTCAGAATAGACTTCAGTCAGAGAACTAAGTCTAAATTAACTGGCTATTTATCTTGGGTAAAATGAAACATTACATTTTCTTGAGGACTACTTACGCTCTCTTGATATATCAAATGGCATCAATATACCGAGTTTAAAGTTGTCAACAATAACTATGCGCATGTAGCAACTCCGATATTATTGGTGTCCAAAAACTAGGATGCTCACCAACAAACAGGCCTCACACTTGTTTGCGAGAGTACTTGTATGAAAAGAGTCTAAATAGTTCATTTTCTGAATGCACTGCCCTTTGCCCTACGTTGTTTTTTAGACCTTACGACATTACCCTCGTCCAAACAGCAATGTAACCGGAGTACAAATGACCAGGAGCTCAAAAAACCGGGGCCAAGACAAACAGTGTCCAGCCCGGCACCGAACCCACCCACCTCGTTAAAACCACATCAACCTAGCCACACTAACTCCCCAAAAACCCCAAAGGAATCTCGATCTTACCACGTCTAATTAAGGCTTAAATTTGAGTGGTGTGATTTAGAAGTTATGCCGTTTGGAAGTGAGATGAGAGAAGATTTATTCCTGAGTGTCGCCAGAGTCAGTTGGCAATGTTTTGATAGAAGTGTTCGAGGAAATTGCACCTCGATTTTTTTTTAAGTTGAGCCAAAACATGTTCTGTTTGTGCAAATTCTCAAATCTCAAAATGTTTTTTTTTTTATGATGGCTGTTCTAATTTTAATCCATAGGTTTATATAGTAGCTCTTGTTCCATATTTGGTATGGATTCGGTATTTGCACGATTAAAGCTGACTTTCCACTAGACATGTGCTGTGCAGCTATGATGTCATAGCTTTCCGTTTCCACCAGTGCTATTCCATGTGAATCAATTAATATGATTGGTGGATATCAACGCATCCATTGCGAAGTAGCATAGCACATCTCAAGTGGAATGGCACCCCATGCATTGTTTCAGGATTAGAAGCAGAAGTGAAAACATATACTCATCAGTTTCTTTATGGGAGTACTGCCGTCGTTAAAAAGGGAAAGCATGAGTCTGGACTCTGCAGTGACACGTAGGTATAGCCAGATTATGTTAATTACTAAATTTAATCCCTTTAGGAGATGATATTCGGCATAAACGGTATTCTATACTTTAAATAAAGGGTATGAACTATTTCTATACCACGTAGGATAGAGTACCAAAGAAATCATTGGCATAGGCAACTGCAATGACGTCACACTTGACAGAACTTGGCACCGATCCGTCTGACGTCACAGAGTAATCACATTAAATTTGCGCCATCTATCAGAGGTGACTCGAACAACCCCGTATACGGAGAGTTTCGGACACAGGCATAACAAATTTGTCGCGACGTGTCAGGATATCTTGTCTTGCTCGTTTGTCTTCGTAAAGATTACAAAAGCTGAGATGAAATGGTGAAATATAATACTGAGAATAACTTGGCTTTCTATCTCTTTGATTTTAGTGTTCCATATTAAAAAGGTAACAAAGATGTGGTAACAACCCTTATGATGCGACTCTGTCACATTCACATCGCTAATTACCTCAGGAACTGGGGGCCGATTTTTGAGTGATATTAATATAAAAGAGAAATGGCAGCCTCATTTAAGGGCCTTTGCCAATGACACACGAAGGGATAAATTATCGAACGCTCGACTTTTCACTCTATATCTGTCAAATCAACATAGTTTTTTGACAGATCTCGAGTGTAAAGTCGACACTTCGACATTCAAAAATCGGCCCCCTGTTTACGCTATGGATTGTATGGATTTGAAATTCGAAATAGTTGTTAAACAAAACTTATCCTCGTGTGAAGACACTAAAAAAATTACCATACATTTTTCTTTTTTTATTTCGTCGTGATTTTTATGGCTAAAGCAAGTTTTTCACCAAAGCTAGGCTTCTTTTCAAAACATGTAAAGCTCTGTAGGTTAGCTTCTCTGATTTGTATGAAACCTTGTTACCGTGTTAGTGATAGCACCAAATATTTTGAAAATATACAAAATACTTGTACAAAACAAGTTAAAATCGTTCACTGATTTCAATAGATTCAGATTTTTTTGACCTGCCTTGTTGTTTTCAACACACAATGGGCTTTATAGGCCTGGCACAATGGTTGCCCGTTGAAAGTATCGAAACCTAAGTTTTTGAGGATAAGTCGTTAGTTGTACGTTGTACTGTGTAGCCTAAGGCGGCATTTTGCATTAACCTTTTAACCGCCGAACCTCATCAAACGTTGCCCGCAATTTTCAGGTCTAACATAAATCATGAAGGTGTCATTTGGACTGTCTCGTTGTCTGATATATCAGAGGATGGCGGTTAAAGGGACAATATGTAGCTGTATTTTACATCCCAAGCATACCTACCAGATAAAACTAGCGTTATACAACGTTAGGTTAAAAATAACCTCAAACGTGCTATGTATCCGTCGGGCCACTAGCTAAAATGCGTAAACACAGACACTCGCGTTTATTTTTAATTACTCCAACCGTGAGTGGAACGCATCTTTTCCTTAGAAAACTCGCAGCGCAGTTTTCTTGGAAAAATAAATCTTAATAAACCGTCTTAAGATCTATTTTCGTAAATATAATTGATTAGATGCGATGTTAAACATATTTTAACGTTAATTGAATGTCAACGAGTCACTGAGATAACTTTGTGTTGACGTGAACGTTGCGTTCTGGGGTCGCATTCTATTTTAAAATTCGTGTTCTATTTTTGAAGAAGTGTTAAATTATTTTCCTTGAATTATTTGTTATCTGATTTTTGAATTTAGAATGGTGGAAACTTTAAAATTTTTAAGAGAAATAGTAGTTTATGCAACTGGTACATAATGAGGGGCATTAAAACACGAGTGTGTTTTATGAAACGAGCCGAAGGCGAGTTTCATAATAAGGTCACACGAGTGTTTTAATGCCTAATTATGTACAGTTGCATACATTACTTTATCTACACACATATTATAATTACTCTAAGATGGGTTCAGAAACCGTAGTAAATAAATACAATAATTGTGTTAATACAACCTTTTTTGCACGGTTGCGGAAATATCGAAATCAGAACTGGCAACCGATACCTGAATGTTATTTTAAAAAGTAAAGAGTCCTTATTCTGATGTGATCATGTCGTCCTAGCTCAAATTTCGTGCGATATATACTAAAAAAACATCGAGCTGACATTTCGCATCGACTAAATTTGAATTTTCAGTGATACTAGAATAGGGACATGTCAACTTTGACATTTAAATTTTGACAGTTTTGTTTGACATAATATTTTAACATCATATATGAGATTAAAATGAAATATTTTATTACTGCTGTAGCCTTAGCCACAGATAAGAAAATTGCCATAAATTCATTGAATGTTGAAATGAGAGTCATTTTCTACGGTTTCCGAACGCATATTAGAGGATTTATGATATGTGTGTAGATAAATGTATTTTTTTTAAAAGTTAGCATTATTTTTGAACAATCTACAGTTTTCTGAAATGACAGAAGTCATTTGTCTATAAAATTCATCTCTATTATGCGAGATAACTCAACCTCCATTGAGATGTTAACTTTGACTTAGGTACAAGCATCAAAGTGTTTAATATTTAATAAACTCGTCGAAATTTTGATAACCAATAAATTTCACAAATTGTACACACTACTAAACTCATTTTCCTAGAACAAGTATGTCATTAAGTGTTAGACTTTTTCTGTTTTAGTTAACCCTAGCGCGTTTGGAAGTGTTGGATGGCCGTTAAGAAGTAGATTTATATGCGAAGCTCTGATTTATGTGACGTGATGTGACGTTCTAAGAAACGGTAAAACTACGACAATGTTGACGCGATTGAGATAACATTAACGACATATAAATTAGCATAAAACACATGTTTATTACTTCGGACATCTAAGCAAGATAATGTAGGTAATATGTACTAGTAATCCAAACATACTCATGAACATACTTTTTATGCGAAATAGACTCGACCGATTTTTTTTTACAATAATTGCTATAGGCGCAGCAATTCACATAGGTATGATTTCTTTATCGCATAATAAGATCTTTCTTTATACTAGGATAACTACATATAATAGGGAGTTATAACATTGCGATTACCTCTAATAAGTTAAACTCGGACGAATTCGCAGGCAAACGCTAGTATTGAGCTTATTGTATTTAACTTAGGCATATTACTTTTTATATTTAAAGATGTCGCGCGATACACCTGCTACGTACTAGGGCCGTATAAATATTAAAGAGGTAGGTAGCCCGAGCCACATTTGCATACGATGTTCAATTACGATCCGGGAATATGGTACGCATTATAGCCAGTTACCTTATATTGTTATGCTTTTCTGGTATCCGCATGATTGTTTCTTGTTCATGTTTTTTTCATAAGGGGGAGTTTTCTTTTATGAAAATGTTTGTTAAACGCGGGGCATGGAACAATAAAAATATGTGCGCTACAATTTTATATGTATTATTCGTATTATTTCGAACGTTTAACATAGGCAAACTACAAGATTTTCTAACTCGATGACATTTTTGTATGAATTATCCAAGAGAATTTTCCAATTAGATAATTATCAATTCAAATAAGAATTAAGGGCGACATAATCCTTCGTAGTAAAAAAAAACACTAGCTGTAGACCACTAACGCCACCTATCGGCGAGTAGCGGCAACGCACCGGAAAAAATCGATTACTCCATTTCAATTATGATCTAACCTCTAACGATTACCCGAGGCGTTGTAATTTAAATAAAGAATGTGGTTAGCATACGAGACGACAATTTTCTCAAACTAGTTTTCTTTTTAAACGACAAATGGCCTGCGGTGGGCGACCGCAGATGACTATGGCGTTTATGCTAAGCATTATAGTCTAGGTCTTGTTAGTGCTTGTTTTATTGTGCGTTTGTCAATTTTTTTTTAAATTTCTTAACTGGTTAGTTACCGCAGAGAGTTGTGGTGTGTCGATTATCGCAGGTGTACGCTTTAACGCACGCAATTTACAAAGTAATAAAACACTTTTTAAACCTAGGTTTTTCCTTGAAAGGAAATGACGCTAAAAAAATTATAGTCACACTTTCCTTTAAATCAACGTAGATTATTACCCCAGTACAAATATTCAATCTTCGAGAAACACTCGGAATACCTCGGAAAATCGTAAAACACACCTGTAAGAGATCTCTTATAGGGATAAGTTCGCCTTTGTACTTAGTTTTTTGTGACATGTTCGTGTTTTAACTTATTATTGTGTACAATAAAGTGCTTACTTACATACAAACAATAAAACATAAAAAAATCGTAACGTTACTTTTTAGAAATTTCCTTGACCAAAGTAAAGTCATGTTATTAAAACTAGCTGATTTGATTACCTGACAACATTCCTTTTATTGTAAGAATGTTCTGTGTCCCCCGCACAAAAATGTGCAAAAACGAGGCACAACTAAGGTACTCAAGTCACCCCTGATACTTAGAGCATCAGTATCTGTAGTGAACAGCCCTTTGACAAACCATAGAAGCTACACTCAAGTGACATTATCAATGAGTCCTTATTGTTATGTTGGCGAGCTATACGGTCAATATGAGTGCACCTCTCTCAGCTTGCGGGACGTCACATTCCAGGGAATTTACTTTTTTTTATTAAAACTGGGATTGCTCATGGCCAGTAGGAGGCAAAGATCAGGCCGACGAGCTCACCCAGAAAATTATTAGGTACTCGTATTGTGACCATCAGTGCCATCACCATGGGCCATCAGTGTTTTTCCCGGTCGCACCCTAAAGCGTCCGCTTTGGTTCAAGATTTGGCGTAAGCACTTGTTCTACAAAAACTTATATCCAAGCAATGATTTACCTGTAAGTATGCGCTTTAACTTAAGGAATTTATTCTGTATGAGTAAGTCTCCCACATTGTCTGTCACTAGTTACTATGCTAAGTTCTGTCTCTATATGTAACTGTGCACTATTGTATAATTTGTTAATGTTTTCTGGTTGCCCTGAAAATCAGCGTCTTGATTGTCATGACTCAATGCTGAGCGGCATCCATTTTGGTATAATTCATGTTTAAATTATTATACTCAGTACTGTCTGTATGTTATAAATTTATACCAAATAAATTCTCATTCATTCATTCATTCATTCAACTGTGTAAGTGCGAGAGGGACAAATGCTATAGTCCGACATGTACGTTGTACGCGATCATCTTAGTCCCACAGTCAACATCCATATTGTATTGGTGATCAGTGGCGCACACATATTGCGACCGTGTTAGTACCTATACCTAAACACGACTAATCCTGCTAGTCAGGTATCGATCACTAGGCATTATTAGTCGCATGTATGTTTAATCTGTGCGATTATTTCGAATGACCAACACGTTACATTAGACGTAATCCGGTAATGGCGGCGCTTGGTGTTGCCAGTAATCGAATTCATACCCTGAGTTGAGGGTAAATTTGATGTTGGTAAGTTTGCGAATTGATTAATAGTTCTCGAGTACTATTTTTTTCTGGTTTACATAGTTTCTAAGAATAGCACAATAAGTAGATACACTTATATATTTATATCATATACTCACTCGAAGATCCTATGCACTTGCGGCGATAATTTTTAAAATATCCTCTAAAATAAAGCCGTCTGTTATGATAAAACTCTGAAAAGAAGACTCTAAACTGTTTTGAATTTTATTAATATTTCGACCGAAAGAATGGATATCGACAGCGAAGCGGGAAGGCGCGTAAACTTTTTCTTTTTCTTATTTAACCAAGTGACGCCGACGGAGTTCGCATTATGCCAGCCAGTGATTTTTACTTTTTTCATCCACCCCCACTCGAATTACTCACTCAGCATGCGCGTAGTGTCATTATACCTAATTTTATACAAAAAGTACGATGTGGGTAAACTTTTCGTTTTTCTGGTGTGAATTATGCCTTTGATTACGCGTTTGGCAAGCCGCTTAAATTACACCGGGTTTAATTAAAAGTCGTCTCGATATCCTGCTCATGGCATCTCCGGCTGAGGTTACACATCGGCAACTTTTACAATAAAATATAAAAATAATAAGGACCGTAGCGAAAAAGCAATATCATGCACGTCAAAAATAACTTGAATTACAATTTTAATCTTGTCAAATCCCCGTTTTTATTGGCATCGGGCGGTGGACATAATTTTCGTTTTCAAAGTTTATTTAATAAGGACTACGCTATAAGAAATCATATTAAGCCGAGGATTCAGCTCTCATATAAATTCGCGATTTTTATAACCGCCTCATTATTATTTTTGAACGCTTGAAATGGCCGCTTATGAATAAAAAGTTGTCTTTATTTTGATGCAAAAATATTGTTAGCCGACAAAAAGTAACGCGAGCGCTGCGTAGGTTTGTTTTTATCGGCGAATAAAATCATGTAATAAGCGAAATTCTCTACAGCAATGACATATGTCGGCCGGCAAAAACTTACGGGGAATGTTTTTCTGGTGTTCTATAAGGAGTTAGTTAAAATCAATTACATTGAGAGGAAAAATACTGTCAGTTGGACATTGAACTAACCATGCATGGGGGCTACGGGCTAGGCAATCGCGGGAATTATAAAATTCCTCGGAGTCACCTGGTCTACGGCGGGGCTACATTCCCGGGATGCCTGCTCTATTACCAAGTGCCCGTTTTAAATCATACATTTTTTAACACAACGTTTATTTTAAGTAGATGGCTATTTTGTCAAATTACTATAATTTCGGTCAAACATAACTACGACCTGTCAAAATTGAGGTCGGTAAATCATCGGCTTGACCCTTTTTTGTGATTCTTTAATAATTTCTTTAAAGCCTTTTTAAACGAGGCACATATTTGGAATAGCTGCTGACGGGTACGCTATGGGCCTGCTAAGTGGGGCAATCAGCCGAGGAACCCATTCTGGCTCTATTAAAATAACGATATGAACTGTCATGGCAGTCAAGCAAAACGCTCGGAGCAAACGACGGTTCACAGGGATTTGAAGGCTTCAAAAACGTGCACAGCTGTCGAAGACTGAAGATATTCATGAATGGAAGGACCGTAGGTAACTTCAATGAATGAAGAAAACAAACATCGGCTTATCCGCCGCGGACGATACGAGCGGAACTATCGGCGGCGGGCGACGGAGATTTATTCTCTCTCTCATTATTCATATCTCAACAAAGAGGGGCATAAATTACAAGCCCCGAAAATATCTAAATCCTAATCCATTCGCTTCGCCTGTCCCCGACTGAATCCGATTTTAAAATATTTATGAAAAGGCAACAAAAAAGCTAAAAAAACAAATCCAGAGACAGATTTAAAAATAATAAGAAAAAAAAAATACTCGAGAGCCAGCGTCGGAAAAAAGTTAAGATGATTGTAGGGCATCGAGATGTTGTGTTGTTTTTTTACGTATCCCAGTTTCATTAGATTCGTTTCAATTCTGTTGAGATTAGTCGGAGAAAGGTCTCTTAAGGATAAAACGCGAGGCCGTTGATTTATAGGGATTCTTTCGTCGGACGATTAAGAGGCCGGGGATTAATTGTTAGAGAAGTGAGTCAGGTGCTGAGGAGACGGCGACGGCCGCGAGTCGGTTGCGGAGTCAATTGGGCAGAGCGTACTCAGTCATACGGCATTGTGCGTCCACGTGTGCCGGCGCTGCCCGTGACAGCTCCGAAAATTAGTCACGTGGCCCGTTAATAGCCGCGAGGGTGGCACTCGCCGCTTTTTTCCCCAGCCACGGTTGTTTACAACAGTTGGTGGCTATCGATCCGCCCGGATATAGACGTAAATACGGCGTTATTCATCGAATGAACGCTGTTTGCCCGCCGCCCTCGTTTTTGTTGTCTCGGCTGTTTTTCATCGATTTCCCGCCGGACCGTGCACCGGCTCATTGCGGGGGTATTATGTGTTATCTTCGGAGGTTCTGCGCTTTTACATGTAATCGGCGGGTGTATCGGGCCGCAGGCTGTGCGTGCGTGTGTGCGTGTGTGCGTCGCTCCGGCTCTCGGGGCGCACTGCTCGATTAGCGCGGCCGGCACCGCCACGCCGCCTGATTGGGCCATCCATCACCGCCGCCGCCCGCGCGCCCCGCGCCCTCCACCCTCCGGCCCTCCGCCGCGAGGACTCCTCTCGCAGCTGCCACGCCGCTCTGAACCTTGCGTCGCCCGCATAACAGCCACAGTCGAGCGGCGCGGCGCCGGGCCGGCGCGTTAATGCCGCGACGCGCGCAACAGAGATCGAGGCGTATTTTTAAGACGGATACTTAGTGCGTTACATTATTATAGTTTTGTTTTTTTTTCGTCTCGGCCGTGTAACCCACACGTTTCGTGTTTTCATATGGCGGCCGGGTCGACGCACCGGCCGGTTATGATACCGAATGCCTTTAGATTTTTGATTGAGGTTTTATTTTATTTGGCGCGACGTTCGTCCCGATTACGTTTCTCGTATTCTTTTACCGCTCGGCCGGTTTTTGTTTCGACGCGTTTCATTGTTCGTAACAAGATCGATTTTAACGATAAGCCAATGCTTCTAATGAAGACGTGGGTGTGCCCGCTTTAATGACTGGGGCTTTTAACGGCGCGGCTACTAGCACAACCTGCGGCAGCTCTCTCCATTACCACCTTTGCACTACCAAGTTTACGCTAACTACTTACAACGCTTCGTTGCAGCTTTCCTATCGCCTAATGTTGCCAGCGCTAAGGAATCATTACCCCGCGCGTTTATTCCGAAAACGCTTTTAAAAAACCAATCAAACCGCTCATAGCATTAGCATACCACGGCGTGGGTGAAAGGTCGCGGATGAAGCGTACAAATTGCATTCTCACGCGCGGACCGCACGACTCGAAAAAATACGAAAAACCACAAATTATCGTCAATATCTTATTGCCGCGTAAGGTATCACCAAAATGGGTGTTCATTATTAATATTGCCAGATTTTACGAGGTTTTTACGTTCCTGCTCACTTCCGCGAGGTTTATTGGGTTAGCGTGGTACATGCATTTTATGATCGCAAGGCGAGCCGTTTACTTGGCGAAAATATTATCTCGTAACGACGAATTGACAGGTGACGTGGACGGGGAGTGTTTTACGGCGGGGCCGTGTTTTACTGCAGGTCTAGCCTTAATTAGAACCGCTTTATTTAACGAAGCCATTTTATGTTGACAGCTCGTAAAGATATTAAATTGAAGCAGCGTGTGCTCTATATACATTTATGGGAACAAAATGCCTAACTGTAAGCAGTTAACTCAAAAATGCCAACTTGTTTTTTGATTTAAGGAACACAGCTCCCGAGTAGGTAAGTAGGTATACGCTGTGTTGTAATTATCTATGTGATATTGATATGCAGTCTCTAGCTTCAACGATTATACTCAAATCAAAGGATGGTTGGCAGCGTGCTTGACATTGTCTCTAGAAAACAACCCCAGGTGACCAGATTTTACACCTACATACTCTTAGTTTGTACCTACTTCGACAAACCTTTTTCATCTTAGCAGTAGGTATGTAAATCGAGTATATTATTTACAGAGTAAGTGTGTATTATTTCAGGCATTCTTACAACGAGCAAAAAGAAGTAAAACGTATAGCAATCTTCAACTACACCACGAACATACGGCTCCAAGACGTATCAGCTATCAAGAATCAATCGTTTATAGAATACTCGTTAAGGTCCAAGTTGTTTAAATTGCTCAAAATCCAAGAGTTAACGTAGTGGACGGAACAGGTTTGTGGCTATCAAACTATTTGTTTACAAAACGTTTATATTCGTTTGTGAGCTCTTTCTAGCACAATTTGATCCCTAGATTGGTAAAAACCTTGTGTGATTGGAGATCATACGTATACTGGCTTGCTTTCAGCGAGCCGGTCGGTAAGGTCTGTGAACAGCTCAGCAGATCGCGATACACGATAGATACCTTAGGCTTAATAGCTGGAGCCTACAATGTAACACGGTTATTCGCGTGGAACAAAAACTGTTACTTTAGTAACGGTAGCCGTGAAAAACTGCTATAGATCCGTTTTGTTGACTTTGTGATTCATTGGATGGTTGGCTACTTTTAGATCTTTCTCTAAGCCATACCGAGTTAGAGAGTTTTTCTTCAGGTGTTTGTGACTTGAAGAACTCTCTAACTTGGTATTTAAATTTTGGACGTTACGCGTTGTTGTACCGAACCATAACACTCTGAATGACTACATCGGATAGCTACCCGAAATGTAGAAACGGAATAGCCTAGAGTGGGTAATTATAGGTAATAATACTGTGAAAGTTTTATATTTTTACCTATAATGTCTGAGATGATCACCAGCATCTGCATAGCAAACCTTCATATTATAGAGCCTGATCGAAGTACAGAAGATCAGGCATCGTCTGCATTATCTGTGCATTTACTTACTCAACGGAGCGGGCTTAGCCTAGAATAGCGGCGCGATCATCGACAGCGGGTCCGATACAACACGCGTAGTGCTGATTGCATGCCGAAGAACGCAGCCGATTACACGGGCCTGGAGGCGCGGGTCGCGCTCGTAATGAAGTCTGACCCGATCGCATCGCCCTTAAAAGGTTCAAGCGAAATGAGCGCCCCGAGACCGCTGGCAATACTAAAATGCATTTCTGCGCACTCAGGCGGTGAGCTTTGACTTTCTCAAACCAGATGAAGATTAAAAACACGCGAGTGAATATGGGTTCACGCTCCAAGATGCAAAACCGAGGTTTGGATGCGGCCGGATCGGCGCTTGCGACGTTTTAAACCGGCAATGACGCTAACGAACAACGATTCCCGCTCTAATTTGCGGACATGGCGAACGATCGATCTCATTGGACTTTTGAAAAAGGAAACCGAAGGCACCTTATGAGACGAGGCACAAATTGAGCAATTTAGTGCTCACCCGCTCGCGCACCCGGCGCACCTTAAACCCGTCTCGCTCCGTCTAATTTCGAATATTGAAGGTGAATTCGAAATGAGAATATTAAAAATTTGTTCGTTTTTCAAATTTAGTCGGGTAATTATGAACGCTTGAATAATGTATGGCGGTCTTGTGGACAAATGACTGCCCATTAAATAGGTATTAAAATTAAAAAATATAATTTTAGCTATAAAAAAATGCAGAGTACGGATCATTACCAAAACACGTGTAAGAATCGTATGCTAAAAGGTAATCAATCAAACACTAATAGAGTCGTAAAACAAACACTTAAAACTCAATGACATTCTACCTATACCTGCACCTACACATCACAAGTGGGTACTTATGTAACTCTAATCATAAAGTAGCAATAATTTTCGACGCCAGATTAACTAGTAATTTTATAAACAATATACTTGGTAAAATAGTCTTTGAAGCAAGCAACCTGACCCTGTTAAAAATAGTGGTTAAGTACTTAGATAAAATACCATAACATAAATCTAAGGCAGCACTAAAACTGTCAATAAGATCAAAAAGTCGCCTTGCAAGCATTACGAGACATTTATTAGAATTCTCATTTACGCACAACGTAATTAATTATTACTTCTTAATAGATATTTTTCCTCCTAATCGGGGTAAAAACAACGCTCGAGCGGGCAACCCCGGTTCGCGGCATTCCAACGCACCCGTTACTATGGCAACCGCCGTCGCGCATCCAGCCGTCAACCTCCCCCGCCCGCGCGCACAAATAACGACCTTATTTTTTACAACAAAAGGATCTAATCAGAAATACCGCTAAATGAAGTTATAACATTCCGTTACGATACCCCACAGTCGACAATACGCGATCATAACAATGAAACTGCGACCTTAATGTGTGCAGGTAAAGTGCCGTTTCGAATGCGCAAATGACTTAAGAATAGCGACATAAGGAATTGTTTTATCTCTTTCACACGTCGTAAAGACGGGATCTCGCGTGCTCGCTCGCCGGCGAGTCCTTTCTTATTGAGGACGGAATCGATTTCCCCGCGGCGTCTCTTTCCGGCACAGTTTTTGTGCCGCTCGCCGGCGCGCTATCCACGGTTATCCGTCTTCGGCGTTCATTCGAGACGTCAGATAAAATCGTTATTGTAACGAACCTCCGAATAAATTGACTGCGCTTCTTCCGATTCCATTTGCGATTCTACTACTTTATTATATTTTATCAGACGGATTTTTTTCTCTTCACCAGTCGTAACTGAACAGTATTCTTGCGCTGTGCGTCGGTTCCATCAATGTCGATGATCCGTAGAAGTACGTAGAAGTCAGCATGTGTAATGAAAATGACCGTCAACTGAGCAATGGCCAGTAATTGATATAGTGTAATGGAAACGGGCAATGAAGCTGACGTGTTAAAACAAGAGGAAGACAGATGCGCGCCAATCACATGAGCGAGAGCGAAATGGATATTCCGGCGCGGCGGGCGCCATAACGGTGCAAGTGCATTTCATTGTCACGGTAATGGTAGCCGTAAATATAGTGCCATTGAGCTTAATTTTAACCGACGTGTGACCCGCGCAGTGGTGTTATGACAAATCGCTCAATAGATGGCGTTACGGTATAAGAGCGGTAATTTTGGTCGGCAGTAAAATAAATTTACACCACACCTTGCCAAAAAGCGCGTTTTTCTGCACGCTGCGCGATCAGAAAAACCCACTTTTTGGCCAAGTGGTGACGTAAAATTGTGTACAAAACACGGGTCGTAAAACAGAAAGCCCTCTCTCGCATATTTGAGACCCTCGCCTGCGGCTCGGGCCCCAAACATCTGCGATATCGGCCTTTCTTTGTTTTACAACCCTTGTATCGTAAATAACTATTTCATTCCTCATACTCTGAAAGTGGGTCATATTTGACCTAAGGAGCGGGTTGAAAGTGGGCCATTGCGCCCCACGGGCTAACATGTATACATATTTTTGATTCCAAAACATTTAAAATTAACCAATCCAAATGCTTCACCTCATTGAATCCACCAATCACAAAACACCCAATCAGCCAATGCCAACCAGGATTTCCAATTTTATATTTTGAGTAAAAAAAAAGAAAAAAGAAAAAAAAAATTGGCTAAAAATCATCATTATACTCGATTTCGACTAATTCGGGGATGAGGATTTCAAATTTTATGTTAATTTTGAATTTTAAATTAAAAAAAAAAATGTTTGCTAAAAATCGTCATTATACTCGATTTCGACTAATTCAGGGGTAAGGATTTCAAATTTTATGTTTATTTTGAATTTTAAGTAAAAAAAGATTTTTTTGGGAAAAATCGTCATTATACTCGATTTCGACTAATTCAGGGGTAAAGATTTCAAATTTGATGTTTATTTTGAATTTCAAGTAAAAAAAGTTTTTGTTTGTGAAAAATCGTCATTATACTCGATTTTGACTAATTCAGGGATAACGATTTCAAATTTGACATTTATTTTGAATTTTAGGGCAAAAAAAAATTTTTTTGTGAAAAATCGTCATTATACTCAATTTCGACTAATTCAGGGGTAAAGATTTCAAATTTGATGTTTATTTTGAATTTTAAGTAAAAAAAAGTTTTTGTTTGTGAAAAATCGTCATTATACTCGATTTCGACTAATTCAGGGATCACGATTTCAAATTTGACATTTATTTTGAATTTTAGGGCAAAAAAAAATTGTTTTGTGAAAAATCGTCATTATACTCAATTTCGACTAATTCAGGGGTAAGGATTTCAAATTTTATGTTTATTTTGAATTTAAAGGAAAAAAAAGATTTTTTTGTGAAAAATCATCATTATACTCGATTTCGACTAATTCAGGGGTAAAGATTTCAAATTTGACATTTATTTTGAATTTTATCACAAAAAAAAATTTTTTGTGAAAAATCCTCATTATACTCGATTTCGACTAATTCAGGGATAAGGATTTCAAATTTTATATTAATTATTAATTAAACTTTAAAAATTTTTTTTTTTCGAAAAATCGTCATTATACTCGATTTCGACTAATTATATAAGGATTTCAAATTTTACATTAATTTTGAATTTTAAGTAAAATTTTTTTTTTTTTGCGAAAAATCATAATTGATTTCGACTAATTAGGGATAAGGATTTCAAATTTTATATTAATTTTGAATTTTATTGTTTCCTCGTATTCGGAATGAAAAGCAGAGTGTTTAACTCGGGTGAAACCACCCATTTCAGCCTCGAACTATTGGCGCTCTCACTACGTTCGAGCGCCAAAATATCTCGTCTGAAATGGGTCGCTTTCAACCCTTGGTTAACAATCTACTATTGATGACATTGTAAAGTTGTTTGAAAAGTGTTTTGTACGATTATTGTGGGCTATATTCGTACTTAGTTAAGATAATTACTGGATTTTAGTGTTTAATGTCTGTTAAAACGTTTCGCACATCGCTTTTAAAAATTAACATGAGGCATATCTAGGTATTATGGTAAGCGATAACGTCATGGATTTTTTAATAATGATAAGAACATTTTTATTAAAGTAATACTTGACTAAATTACGATTTGCATTGATCTTTTATCACAATACAATGCAATACAAATACTCTTTAGGACACATTACAATACAAAAATACAATGTTTTTGTATATGGCAACACTTTAATCGATTAAATTAAAAAGCGCATCCTAGTACTTACCCAATGACGTCAATATTCAATCGCTTTACCGAGATAGGTCTTCGTTTCAGTGTCAAGTTACGCGTAAAGAACTTTTTCATTTCTCATACTCTGAAAGTGGGTCATTGTTCATCTAAGTAGTGTGCTGAAAGTGGTCCATTTCTGCTCTAGAGCAGAAAAGTATTAAAAAAAATTGTATGGTGAATCGGAGTTAAATTGGGCAACGGCACTAACCTATACAGCCACATAGTACAGATTCTACAGAGATCTTATGCTTGTTCAAATGCCTGATTGTTTGCCATAAACAACCTCCTTAATTAGTTCGTTTGTTTTTTTTGCCACAATCGAAAGTAATATCAATAGTTTGTGGCAGATAAAAAAGGGAAACTATGACAAGGACAACAAATCATATGTCTATGTCTCTCTCTGTCGCTCTTATATAAAGTTGTATAATATATGACCATCTCGTTCAGTAGGTATTATTATTTGATGTCGAGTCTAATTAGTCTGAGCGTTTAAGCCGATTGTTTTTTTATTAAAAATAAATGAAATAAAATGGTCCATACACAAACACCTAAAAACGTCAGTCAACAGTTCCCGCCTAAATGTTTTTTTCACTGATTCAGAAAATGCTTGTGCATATATATTGTTATTGAATTTAACAAGTATTTCGCGTTGCAAATAACACAGTTCCTAATTTTTAGATCATGTCAATATTGTTTTACATCTTGTCTTTTGTGAAAAATGAAACGAAAATGTGCATATTTGATTTTTTTTGTCTACGAAGCTGGAGGTCCCGGGTTCGATTCCCGGTTAGGGCATTTATTTATGTGATGAACACGTATAATTGTTGTGGGTGTTTTCTATGTATTCAAGTATGCATTTATCCATGTATGTATATCGTCGCCTTAGTACAAGCTTTGCTTTGTTTGGGACTAGGTCGAGTTGTGTAAGTTTGGCCACAAATATTTATTTATTTTTAAATATTTTACTTTCCTCGTATTCGAAATGAAAAGCAGAGTGTTTAACTCGGGTGAAACCACCCGTTTCAGCCTCGAACTATTGGCGCTCTCACTTCGTTCGAGCGCCAAAATATCTCGGCAGAAATGGGCGGCTTTCAGCCCTTGGTTAACAATCTACTATTTTTACCTGGGTAATTTACCTAAACAGTCGTCCTAGCTATAATATTTGTAATGTATAAAATCTTGACCTAACCTAAAAGTGGCCTTGCCCGATGGAGAAGTCGCCGCGCCGACGGATCGATACAATCGATCCTTGACTCGTTACCGCACCGATTTAGCTGTCATCGGAATCGATTGTTTGGGTTGACAGTTGCGACGTTGTCAAAATTAACTGGATTTTTGGTATTATTGGATTTTAAAACAGCCTGTTTTTGGGAGTGATTATTGAAAGCAAAAACTCCCGTAATTGTTAAGGTCTACAATTAGGGCTTATCCAGAAATCACGCGAGGGTTTTTGGGCCACTTTTAGACCTCCCCTCCCCCCTTGGTGATCTTTGGTGAGGTTTTGGACGACCCCCCCTCCCCCCACGAAACCTCACGTGTATTTTTTTAATTTATCACCACCTATGATTTTTTTAAAGATAATGAGGTATATTAGTTGATCTTGTGCTTATTTTGGTAGGTATAAGTATGCGTTATGAAAACGTGACTGTGTAATTTCTTCTATTTTTTAAGAAAATGCTACATGAGTAGATATCATTTCTCGGTATTGTAGGTGCAGTAAAAAAATACACGTGAGGTTTCCTTGTACTTTTTTAAATCTTTATGCGTGTAAAATCTTAATAATAGCTTAAATACATTATTTTATTCTAATAACTCCAATTTAGTAAATAATAATACACTGTTTAAGCTAGATATCAAGGAACTATTATTGTTGTTGTTCTGTCATGTAACTGATTCATTTGTGTGAGGTGTGCTATACAGAGTATTTGAGGTACGTATTAGGTATTCTATAATCTTAATTAAGTAAGGTAAAGATTCTGTGCTCGACTAATCTAATACTTGGACATAAACTAATGTGTAATATTCACTATTGGACATGAAAGTGTTAAATATCGCGAAGTTTACCCTATACAAAGATCGCTAGCATATATAATAATTATGAGACGCCATGTCATTATTAGGTACGTTTAAAAAAAAGTAACCCATTGTAGAATGGAACCCGCTCTACCATAGAGCTACTACACCACTGGTTTTAATCTTGGTTTTCTTACTCTATCCTTATCCGATATCGTTATCATCGTGACCTTGCGGAGATTCTACGTCGCTATGATGGATGACTTTACGCAGGAACATTTCGGCTCTACATACTTGATACCAGGCTTTTTTTGTTTGTTAGTTTTCGTTAAGTGGGTCACAAACAAGTGTATTTTTCTTTCTTATGCATACTTATTCTCAAAGGGAACTAGATAGGTAGGTGCGTATTTGAAAATGTAGGTACTTAAGGCGCCTGTAAAGGCAAGGCCTTCTCCATACAATTACAAACTCTGTGCAAGTTTTATTCGTCGGTTTTAGCACTCCCGCATATATATTTTTTTTGGTTGTTAATATTGGATATACGAAGAATGTCAAGCAAAAAAATTCAAAAATTTCAAAAAAATGAAATATAAAAATTTACAAAAAATAAAAATAAAGATTTTTTTTCTTCAGGGTCTGGATAACAGAAAAATAAGCATACTGACCAAAAATAATAAGTGTAATGCAAATAAAAGCAACGAAAAACTTGCACAAAGTTTGTATGGAGAGTGCTTGCCTCTAGATACAGGCGCCTCAAAGAAGTTCTTTGTTTAAAAATAAGCTGTCTTTTTGCATTAAGTGAAAAATTACCGATGCTTTAGCTAGCGGAGATGCCAAATTTCAAGCTAAAAATTACAATTTTATCGCCCTCGGGCATTCTTTATTTTACCGCCCTGCCATACGTTGTAAAATATTTCGGTTTATAGAAATAATTGTCGATCTACCTGTCTCTATCACGGTTGACGTATTAAACAAGGACAGCACCTACCTGGATGCTCTCCGGGGCTGCCAAGGAACAAGCCAGTACACGGATTATATTAAGTCCAGACAAAAAATGGCTTTAAAGAATGACGCATCTTTGCCCCCTGGCTAGATGCTGGCCAAGAGCAATCCCATAAATAAATGAAAAAAAAAACGCAACCTAAATCAGTATAAAATGTGTGTATGATCTACCTATCTCTATCACGGTTGACGTATTAAACAAAGACAGCTGGATAGTGGATACTCTACAGGGCTGCTAAGGAACACGGTTGTGCACGCGGATTATATTAAAAGGCTTTTAAAAGAATGACGCAACCTAAATCAGTAAAAAATGTGTGTATGATCTGCCTGTCTCTATCACGGTCGAGGTATTAAACAAGCACAATACCTGGATACTCTCCGGGGCTGCCTTTGGTAAATAATGACGCATAAGTACCTAAATCTGTATAAAATGTATGTATGATGTACCTATCTCTATCTCGGTTGAGGTATTAAACAAGGACAGTACCTGGATACTCTCCGGGGCTGCCTTTGGCAAATAATGACGCATAGGTACCTAAATCTGTATAAAATGTGTGTATGATGTACCTATCTCTATCTCGGTTGAGGTATTAAACAAGGACAGTACCTGGATACTCTCCGGAGCTGCCTTTGGCAAATAATGACGCATAGGTACCTAAATCTGTATAAAATGTATGTATGATCTACCTGTCTCTATCACGGTGGATGTATTAAACAAGGACCGTACCTGGATACTCTTCGGGGCTGATTTTGGCAAATAATGACGCATATGTAAGTACCTAAATCTGTATAAAATGTGTGTATGATCTGCCTGTCTCTATCACGGTCGAGGTATTAAACAAGAACAATACCTGGATACTCTCCGGGGCTGCCTTTGGTAAATAATGATACATAAGTACCTAAATCTGTATAAAATGTGTGTATGATGTACCTATCTCTATCTCGGTTGAGGTATTAAACAAGGACAGTACCTGGATACTCTCCGGGGCTGCCTTTGGCAAATAATGACGCATAGGTACCTAAATCTGTATAAAATATGTGTATGATCTACCTATCTCTATCACGGTCGAGGTATTAAACAAGGACAGTACCTGGATACTCTCCGGGGCTGCCGAGGAACACGGAGGAGTAGACGCGCCGCGCGACGTCGGGTGGGGATGACCATTCTCGCCGCGACGGACACCATTTGCCTGCAACGTACAAACACACATGTCAGATATTTCGCTATATATTAGAGGTAAGGCGGTTGTCACACTGATGCGGTTTCAGTCACGGTTCCGCAGTGCGAACGGCTACATAGACTTGCATAGTGATATTCCGCTCGCACTGCGGAAACCGTCCTTAAACCGCATCAATGTGACAACCGCCTAACTGGCGTGATGTGATGACTTAGACACCTTCCTCGGCAATTGGGTATTTGACACATGTAAAAATTTATAAAATAAAATAAGACGTTTTTTTTGGATAGTAAACCATCAAAATATCACAATCAATTGAAAATTATAAAATTTCAACATCATAAAAAAATATGTAGATAGATAGCATTCAAGGTTTTTTTTCTCGTTCGGTATTTGATATTAATGTCATTTATAGTTCGCGAACGTGATAAAATTGATGACATCACTATTCCATACGATAAATTTAATAGAAATTACCTACGCATTTAAAATTTAATTTTTAAATACCTCTCGCACAAAATTATGTTAGGTACTCTGACTCCGTTAGTACAGTTTCGTATTATGTACACTTTTAGTAGAAAAAATACACCCAACGATTGAAAACAGCAAAATGATTCTTAAATATGTATTATTTTCCACAGTGGGTTGTATTTTTGAGAGTTAATTCTTTTTAAATTTGATGAATAAGGCAGTTTTCTTGAACTTGTTTTCGCATTGACTTTGAAAAAAAAAACTAAGCACTACTTACATATCTTCCCATGACCCTCCGATAAAAGCCATTATGTCTACACATGGGACTATTCTCGCTCGATTCCGATTTAAGAAAAAAAACTGCTACATTAGACTTCCCGCCTATCTAATGGATTCGTCCAACTCTCTCAGGACCAAAGCGTCATTACGTAAAAAAATAACAAAAAAAAAGTCCTGGGAGATCGAAGGTGTTGCCGGCACCACCCTCTGTTTTCTTACCCTGAATGAGGGGAGGCAATATCATACACCATTAGCAATTTTGGTGCTTTTTTAACGGTGTCGCGGAGGTGTGGGGTACATGCGTCATAGCTATCGGCAATAATAATAACATAATAATAATGTTCCATAGCTATAAGTACATAATTCCAAACTTACTTTTGTTAACCAAGCGAACGATGCATTTATATAGGCTGTCCCAAAAAGGACGCAATATTTGAATTCAATACAAAACACTTTTTTTATTTCCTGTTTTTTTTTTTTTATTATTTGAACATTAACTACATAGGATAGGGTTATGTATGAAATAGCACATCAGGCAAATACCCACCACGACATTGCTGGCACATACGAATTCTTTTTTAATGAAATTTTCCTTGACCATTTTGCACAAATGTGGCTGAATTTCGCGAATGCAACATTGAACCTCCACCTTTAATTCGTTAGGACTTTTGGCATAGACCTTTGACTTAAAATAACCCCATAGAAAGAAATCTAATGGTTAAATCACATGACATAGGGGGCCAATTCTGCTACCGAAACGAATCAGTACACGAAATTTGCGAGAATTCGTAGCCAAATTTTCATTATTTTTTAATCAATAATAAAAATGAGTTGTTCTCTCGTGTAGTCTCGTGCTACATTTTTAAAAACCCTAAACGATCAGCTGTCAAACAGTTTATTTTTTAGGGTTACCAGCACTAAAATGCAAAAATGGCGGCAAATTTAAATGTTGCGTCATTTTTGGGACACCTTTATAAAAATGTTTCGAACATAACTCTTTCTTTAAAAATAAATATTGAAAAATGTGGGATATTGCTTGAGATACGATATGTTTAAAGTTTTGACAAGCTATCAGTAACGATTTATATAATTTTCTACTGCCGGTCTGGCGTTTTTAGTTGTAGGTACGGTGAATATAGGAGCTGCAATGGCCGACCATTTCAAACTATTTACACATAGACGTGTGTAAAAATAGCCTACACATAATAAGGTCAAGCTGCACGCTACGCCTACATAACAAACAACTGAATAAATGTTTAAAAAATACCACTTTACGTTGCTCTTTTTATTATAATTGTCGAATAATTACGAACGCAGCGTTAGTTGCCGCGGGGGGCACAATTTGAAATTCGAAAAGAACCCAACCGCCATAATTTTTACCCGCGCTATTCCTTTTTCGAATTCCGAACAAAGAGCGCGCAGCGCAATGGTGCATGTATGATGGATAGCGGGCGACGCGGGCGAAATGAACATTCGATCTTTGAAAATAAAAGCCCTTGACCTACGCTCCTTTTGTTATTCAAAACACAATGTTATTATAGAAGAGAATTCTCCCATTTTATCCTAGTACCTACTTCATCGTTCAACAAATGCTTTATCGCCAACTATCTAACCCCAACATTACGCGAATGGCTTCCACGTGCATAAAGTAAAATTACATCGTTGAAAAAAGTCGAAAATTACCCCATCATCGCCGCAAGAAACAAGTTAACACCATAAACAAATACTAAAAATCTGGTAACCGAAATAAGGCGACACTCTAAATAAGAATTAAAGTAAAATTGCTGAGGTGTGACTCCCCCGGGTAGGGTAGGCTCTTCGCGACGATATTCATAACGCGAAAAATTGTAATAACCTGGCGAATATCAGCTAGGGCGAGGTGGCGATGCCGCGTTATTTATAGGAGGGCGACTGACGGGGGATTTGTTAAGGAAATTGTCTAAATATGCCTGTTACGCCGCAGCCGGGATAACAGATAACACGTCCTTCCCAAAGAGTTATAACTCCGGATAATTCCCCTTAACAGTTTACTACAGCTCAGACGGTTCACTTCAAATAATACCACAATCCCTCAAAACTGCTATTACCGAAAAACAATGGCAGAGTTTTCGTTTAAAACATAGCAATTACACATTCATAATTCTTTTTTCACGATACCGAATTAAAACAATTGGTGGTTCGGGCGCTGTTTTGATTTCTATCATTCTTGAAACGGCGGATTTGTGTTCGGGCAACAATCCGTGGCTAATAACAGTGATTGCGTGGATCGGGAATTAGATCTTCCCAGGGGGCGTAATCCAAAGAAACGTACAATTATTTTTACTCGATAATTACTATTAATTATTGCCCGGGCGATTCTACCGCTCCATTGTAGCTGTTTCGGGCTAAAATTGCCCCGGTTCCGAGAAACGACTGTTTTTGTTTTAATTCTGTTTCATTGTTAAGTCGTCAGTGTTCTGCATTTTCGCTTTTTGTACACATTTTATTCGATTCGTGTCTTTTACTCTATATACATACTTATGTACGTCTTGATCGGATGTGTTTAGAAATATAATCATGTAGGAGTTTTATTTATTTTTCGGGTAGCCATTGACGTCATGCGTATCCAAATGTTCAGAGTCAGATTGTATACAGCTAATGTTTTATTTAACTGACTTGGAACGTAATAACGATTAGCACGAAATGTTTAAGAGGCCATTAGAGCTCGATACAACGAAATAAATTTAGGAAATAGTCAAATTCCTAATCATTGAATCGCCATCTGACGTACAATCAACATGTTCATATATAACAACCGTAGCCAGGTACCAGGGTCTAAGCACCTGCCAAGAGTAACCTGCATCCGAAATATAAAAGCATCCGAGGATGTCCCTCTTCTCACGATAAATCACTCGGACTTTTTCTGCTCCGGAGAGACACCCCGTGTTTTATGTGAGCCTGGTTTAAGAGCGCTCCTTGCCTATGTTTTTTTCTTTCTGTTATTTTGAAATGGAAGATGTTTTAGAAACTTCACGGACAGTATTTATTTATTCAAATTTTGTTGCGCAAAATTAAATTCACTGGTGCGACGTTAATGCCAAATGGCAAACTTTAAGAACCGTATAGCCCCTAAACAGGGAACATAAAACTGGTCAAAGAACACAAACTTATTTATTTATTTATATTAAATTACCGCGTACTTGCAAAGGAATTCACACATACATGAACAATTGAACATCAAATACAACATATATAAATACTCGGTTTTGTGAACAATATATGTACCTACCAACTTATTCACCAGCAATTTGTATAGCAAGTAATATTCTTTATGTCACACCTGGCCATAAAGCGGCAATTACGGCACGCTCCGCGCGCGGGAAATCCCACTTCCTGGCCAGGGGGTGACATAAAATTTTGTACTTAACACGGGCGGTAATAAAGAAAGTCTCAGATCGTATATTTATCGCCCTTGCCTTCGGCTCGGGCGTCAAATACCTGCGATCTGAGACATTCTTTGTTTTACCGCCCTTGTTAAGTAATGTACTATTATGTCACACCTGGCCATAAAGTGGCCATTATCGCACGCTCCGCGCGCGAAAAAACCCACTTCCTGGCCAGGGGGTGACATAAAATTTTGTACTTACCACGGGCGATAATAAAGAAAGCCTCAGATCGCATATTTATCGCCCTTGCCTTCGGCTTGGGCGTAAAATACCTGCGATCTGGGACATTCTTTGTTTTATCGCCCTTGGTAAGTAATGTACTATTAAAAACTCAGTGTAACTTAAAAAATTTGGAACAAGATTGTTTGAAAAAAATTGTCCTCATTTCAATAAAGTAACTAAACTTCGTACTTATAGAAGTAAAAACCCGCATAGAGATAAAGAACAGTAGGTATACGTATAATTTGTAAATACATGAATACCTAAAAACCCTTAGAATTAACGATAAGAGAGGCCCTAATGCAGTATATTGAAATCCAATGGCATTGGTAAATATGTGTGTTATATTTAAGCACACGCCCTTTTTGTTTTATATTGTAATATCTGGGCGACCGAGCTTTGCTCGCCGTTTTCCCGTGCATGAGACCTAGCTAGATCGATTTTTCGCCCCCGAAAACCCCCAGATACCAAATTTCATCAAAATCGTTAGAGGCGTTTCCGAGCTCCCCGAAATAAATATATAAATAAATAAAACAAGAATTGCTCGTTTAAAGATATAAGATTAACTCACGTTTGAATATTGTTTTATTTGTCGCTAAAAATATCACGTTATTTTAAAAGTTAGGCTATGAATATGTTGTGATAATATACGAGTTCTTGTTTAAGTATAATATTTTACTATTATACTGAATAGATCTGTAAGACTATAAGTTTTTAGAATAACTTAATGTATCCGTGTGAATATTAAAATGTGTTAAATAAACACTAATATTTTCCTCCGTCAAGAAATAGCTTCAAAATTCCTCTCGAACTATATCCCCACTCAGAGACACCGGCTATACAAGCTGTACGCCCGGGTATGCATAAAGCAATTTCCTTAATGGCCGATCGTCGCACTGTTTGATCCCACCCGTCCCGTATTCACTCATATACAACCATTATACGACTATACTTACACGGGGTGGAAGGCAACGAAGGACTTTTCTGAAAATCTCATGTAGGTACCTAATATATTTAAGTCATGACATGGTGACACTAATTTGGCCAAAAATCGTGGAGTAGATAGACCAGAAGTCCCGTGTAGATAATTTTTCAATTTGTTTGATCGAAATCTTATATCTTTAAACGAGCAATTCTAGTATATTTATTTATTTATATGTTTATTTATTTATTAATTTCGGGGATCTCGGAAACAGCTCTAACGATTTTGATGAAATTTGGTATGGGGGGGGGGGGGGGGGGTTCGGAGACGAGCAATCGATCTAGCTAGATCGCATGCCCAGGAAAACGCCGAGCAAAGCTCGGTCGCCCATTTATAATTATGTCAGGAATAAAATGAAATTTGTATTTTTAAGGCTTCTCTATTCTTGAAGCCGTTATTTAAAGGGCAATCCATCTCACTCGATAATGTAAACTATGGGTAGAGACATTGTTAACGCATGTACATAGTCCTGTAAAAAGTACCTAAATGACCTAAAGGTTTTAGCACCTGCGTGATGGCGGCAAAAACAACGTATAAGAGGTCGGAAGTGCGTTAGTAATTTCTACATTATAAGGCCTTTTAGCAATGTAACGGATGACCGATATGGGAATAAGCTTATTAACTTACTGGTTAAAGTTAAAAATGTCACGTTACTGTTTATTTTAGGCTTTTTTTTATCATGGCGCCATAACCGTAATGAAATTGCCCTTTTGTTGTTTTAAT
Organism: Cenopis cana; assembly: GCA_951800055.1. Taxonomy (NCBI): domain Eukaryota; kingdom Metazoa; phylum Arthropoda; class Insecta; order Lepidoptera; family Tortricidae; genus Cenopis; species Cenopis cana. Next base: position 16,057,233 of record OX637490.1, on the reverse strand, counting down.
GTACTTTTTTGTTTTTATCTTGTTTTTGGCATTTGTTTTTAGTTAGTTTTAGGAACATATTTAATTAGGCATTTCCGTCTGTCCGTCTGTCACCATGCTGTATTTCAAAAACCGTGATAGTTAGACAGTTGAAATTTTCACAGATGATGTATTTCTATTGCCGCTATAACAACAAATAGTACTAGATAATGGTACGGAACCCTTCGTGCGCGAGTCCGACTCGCGCTTGGCCGGTTTTTCTACGATTGGTACAGTCAACTGCATAAACTTAGGAGCATACACCTTACTGAAAAATAACCCTTGGCTCTTATGTCGGAGAACTAAGTTCCTGTTTATATTTATGAGAGTCTCGACTGTACTAAGTAAAAGCATCCAGATATATACAAAATATGTTTGGCAGGTAAAGTCAGGTCCAACGATGCTTAATAATGGCTGCATAAGTTCCTAAACAATTCGCAAGTTAAAACCTACAGCGATATTTCATTGCGCAAAACAGTCAGAAAGCCCAAACGCCTTCCATGCTTCCATCACAATTCCGCAGCCATTATGCCCGAACCTGAAATTTCAACGTCCCGAACTAATAAACCAACAAAAATGCATTTTTAAACTGAAACTTACCTAATTGCTACTTCCCCGCGCTAACTAACCTATAGCTCTAACCCAAACCATTAAAGCGCACAATAGCTTGAACGTATTCCGTATTTACTGTCTTATTGAACTTGAGAGTTGACGAGCAGACTTGGAATCGTCATAAGACGGCTGAATAGTGGCATTGGAAAATGCGTTCTATTTTGTGTTTGTAAGGATTGTGTTTCGGCTGGGGGCGGGAAGGGTCGTTGGCTCAAGGGGTGGTTCCTCGGAATCTGACGTATAACTCATCCGTAGGTACGGACCGACGGATCGATAGTGTATACCTACCTAGCTACCTATCAAGCGCTGTTTGTTTTTCGGCGTCTTGCACAGATATACGTATGTCTAACGTAGGTATTGGAGGAGCTTCGTGGGGTAAAACATATAGCTATTATATCAACAGAAATCCGAATGTCTGGCCATTTGTTTCAGCCTTGAGATGTCTGTATTTCAAGGAAATTACGTTTAATTGGACAGTCATGTTCGGAAGGATATTTATAAGTAGATCTAATGATGATTCATGCATAGCGTAACTATCGGTGTACATATAAGCGATAAATTTAATTTAAGAACGTACATATTTGTCGCATTTGAGCTAATATTACTAAAGCAAGAAATTGGCTACTCGAAACATGTCTTGAAAAATAATTTTATAAAGCTTTAGCATATCGGAGGAAAAACGGTTTTGTTATTGCTCGGTTCTTGTAGCCTTTTACAAGTTCTTTCACATTATGTTGCTTTAGTTTTTACTACCCCATTCGATTCCGACCAGTTTCCTACCGTATATTGCAAGCTTCCCTTATCCGGCAAGAAATCGCCCCAAATCCCTAGTTTTTACTCACTTTTACGAACTACCGCAAAAAGAAGCTTATTGTTCCATCGTTTAAAAACAGAACACTGGCCGCAACCGAATTCGAAATAAACAAAAACCAGAAAACGAAAAAAATCAAACATGGAACACGGGAAACCGTTAAAGGTTCAATGGCCCCGAAACCATGATGGCGTCCGGAAGGCTATCCATAACCGCGTGACAGGAGCTCGCGTTTTTCGCCCGCTGTTTGACAGCTGTCAAACGCGACCTTGGCACTGCTTGACAGTCATCGATCATGGGTCACGGCCGCTGAAGGGTCACTGGAATATTATACAGATTAGCCTGATTTGAATTATTGTGAAGTCCCGCCGGTATTTGGGTTATCTATTTATAGAGTGTGATCAAGGACTAAAGCCACTTTAATTGAGCAGTAGGTAAAGCACACGACTTTTAATATACAGGTCGTGGATTCGAATCCCGGCAAGAATAACTAGGTTTTTTTAACCTACGTACTTTGATTCAATATTTAACAGTAGCTTTCCGGTGATAGAAAATGTCGTCACTTTAGTAAGACTGGTGCCTACGCCAAATGGACCCACCGTAGGATACCACCTTGAAAAATCCACGAGGCTTCTACGGAGGCAGTAGGTGGGTTTGGTACGGAAGAAAATCATGTTTGTAGGAAAAACATTTTTAAATCCAGACGAAATAAAGACTGTATAGATTTATTTAGTAGCAGAATTTAAGAGTTTCGTAATAATTCATCCTTAGACTTCTTCTGTCATGCGTGAATGGAAAACCATAACCATATGTAGGTACCTATTACCTATCGCCTCAGCATAATTCATATTTTAGAATGGTGCTCCGAAATAAATCGCCCTACCTTATTCTGAAATGCTGGCACACAGAAAAACCCCACATTCCAAAAGTTAGTTGGAAAGTTGCCATATATCAAATTTGAAATCACACCCAACTATGCATGAAACACTGGCAAATCCGGTGAACTTACTTCTGATCTTTGCTTAATTGTTTCTTTCATAAAATTCAAAATTTTAATACACGCGTTTTAGTTGCTACCAAAGTGTCAAGAGTACCTACCACGGGTTTTACACAGAAAATGGAGTCCACAGTCCGCCATATTGTTTTTTTTGTATTGCAACGTCACATATGTATCGTTTGTTACTCGGGATGACGCAACGATTCCAATGATACCTCACACATCTAAATCGGTTAAGGCGTCGAGAAGTTCTGGGGAAACAAAAAGAAACTCACACATGATCTCTGAAAACATTACATTTCGTTTTGGGCAGTCGTGTAAAAATTACGTACTTAACGGCAATTCCCTTTCCTCATTCGATACCTCAATTTCCTCCGCACAGCTCCCTACAGTCTTAAGTCTGTAAAAAACTGAACTAGTGTAGTTTCCCGACTGTTTACTCCTCGGGCGTGGCCGTAATGGGGTTCTGATGATGACCGGCGGTTTACTGTTGGGGGAAGTTGCTGTTGTGAATCGCTTGCTTTAGGTATCGCGAGTCGAGGCAATGAATTTCATGAATTGTAAAGTTTACCTTTTAGGTGATTGCATTGGCGGAGATTGGTAGAAGGATGAATACCAGAGGGCTTCAAACACCTAATTTGTTGCATCATTTATGCTGTGCTTATGTTGTGGCATCATTTATGGCGATTCTGTAAGGTTTTATGTTATTTCCAGTTATCTGGTAGAAGGAATCGAATATAAGCAATGATATACCAACGGTAAGAAAGCTGAAATTACATTAGGTACGATATTATTATTTATAAAAAAAACATGCATGCCGGAACTGCCTAAAGCGGGGCGAATAAAAAAAAGTAAAAACACACCACGAGTCGAAATGTGCCAGTCACGAGGGCTCGACACACCGTGGCGGGTACCATTTTCATATATTTCACAACCCTAAAGTGCTGCAATTTAAATTCAACTTTATTGGTCGGTTATTAGACTTGATTTTGCCAGTTTAACGTCGATACATAAGCCGTTTCATCTGTGTTACAATGATGCTCGTATAAATGCGGAACGTATAGAAAAATGTGATTATTCATGCCGACGTAGAGAAAAAATTACAAGCCAGTATGACACGGCTTTACAGGGGAGGTAGTTATGGTTTTTTATAGGACGCGTAAAGGTTAACTCAGAGTTTTTGGGTCAATGATCTTTGCTGATTAAAAGGTTCAAAGGTTATATATATTGGCAGGTTTCTGTGTTGGATTTGGTATGCATGAATTGGCTCAATAGCTGTATAGAAATAACTGCAATATTAAGTGATACTCTACATGATGACTGTCCGAATCTCTGAAAAAGTTACAAAAGTACGTAAACGAGTAATTTGTAAACCGTTGTTAACTATCTCCTGCAAAGTTGAAGTAAACAGTTTCGATGACAATGCAATATTTTCAGCAATAAAACATGTCTTCCTTTAAAAGATTCTGTTTACTTGGCAACTTTAAGTTCGTGACAATTTCCGTACATTGTGGAAAGAAGCTCGGCACCTCTGTCTGTGACAGGATATTTCTCAGATGTTTTGAGCTACCCCCATCATATTTCACCAAATCTTTTCTCTATCAATTCTGAGCGTATCGAATACAAATTACCAGGCGCACATAGCTTGGAGCAAGTAATTAGCAACGTAAATGTCTGGCGATGGCACCGCGGCGGGGAGCATCCTCGCCCTGTCTGATGCACGCCCGAACTTGGATACATCGCTCTTATGATGTTACGATACCCTGGTAGATCGAAGCAATTATGTTTGCATTTGAGAGTACCATACAAAGTTTATATTTGGGAGTATTTATTTGATAGGAATCGGAAATATAATACGTAGTTCCCCACCAGTAGGTAGGTAATACTGCCGAAACAAAGGCGTCAAAAACATCTGACATTCCCAACCGCCCTACAAATAGTCAGTGAGATATTTATTACACGCAACTAACACTAAGTAACTTTATGTCACACCTGGCCATAAAGTGGCCATTATCGCACGGTCCGCGCGCGAAAAAACCCTCTTCCTGGCCAGGGGGTGACATAAAATTTTGTACTTAACAAGGGCGGTAAAAAAAAGAATGTCTCAGATCGCAGGTAGGTATTTGACGCCCGAGCCGAAGGCAAGGGCGATAAATATGCGATCTGAGGCTTTCTTTATTACCGCCCGTGTTAAGTACAAAATTTTATGTACTATTATAAATCTTTATAACTTGTTATAGCAGATAATAATGCAGGTGACAAAATTAAATAAAACATATATGAGTATAAGTCAGTTAACGAGTACATCTCCCTACTACCCACATCGTAAACACATGGCAATACAAAAATACAAACACAACGGGGCGACATGTGCTCGCTGTGAATATTTTCGGAACATTTGGAGCGATCGATTTCCGAAATCCATTCTTGTTAATGAGCATAATGTGGACATACCTTTAGGAAATTGATATCATCTTGTCAATACCGTCAGACTATAGGCGTCTCTACCATTTACCCGAAGCTCTAAGAGTAAACAGTAGAGATAAAAACAGAGTTCCTGTTACATGTGAGAATATCACAATATTACTATTAAACGCTAAAGTCGCCTAATGTGGTAGAGAATTGAATCTAATAATAACTAGCATGGTAGTTATTATTAGAGGCTTTGGCTTGGAGAAGGCAGAAAATGACGAAATCGTACTACACGATCGTATTACACGATTTCGTCATTTTCCTCTCTCAATTAAGATTTTGAAACATTAATGAGAGAAACAGTTTGATTAGACAAGTACCTAAAAACACTCTCACCCCTTTATTAGAAATGGTAAACGCAAAAAAGATGAATGAGAAAAGAAAAAGATCCTGTATATTTATTTGACACTGATACTTTTCTTCGATACTGGCGCTATTAATTATACCTCTCAAGTATGGTAAAGTTTAAATAACGAAATTTCCGAACTCATTCGAATTTGGAACACAAGTCGTATCCACACTAGCGAAGCATTAGCGTATCGCGCGGTCTGACATCATTAATCTACGTGACAGTTCAAAATTTAGTTACAGAGGGCGCCTCTCCCCCGCACCTGGATACTTGGATAGGGTTTGAGTGGGGGTTGCCTTTTAATGATACACTCGGTGTTGCCAGCTGGGAAAATCGGAGAAAGTGGGGAAAATAGTTTCGGTAATTTCTAAGAACGGTAGGTACATGCGAAGAAGAGAACCTTCTGTCTCTCGAAAATTGCTGAAAATTTTGGATTAATTCTTGAATGAATTTGACTTAATCTGGGTTGGATTATTCGGTAACATGTTCCGAATCAAAATTTACAGTCTTTTTAACGATAAAGGACTATTTAATTTAGTATTTTTTGGTAATAGAACGTGTTCTACTGGATTATGTATCGGTTTTCACGTTCACTTAGTACTCTGTTAAATAGTTCAGTAAAAGGAGGAGGATATGTTACAGTGCCTGCTCACACTCCTACTCGTTGTTTATACATATTTGTGTGTGTGTGTGTGTGTAAGCGACGGTTCGAAAATTTGTCTCTGTTTTTGAATATAAAATAATATAAGTATCACTGGTTTATCAGTGACAATATATGTGTAACCGCTACTGAAACAAATTCGCACAAAATGCAACCAGCCAACTAAGCCATAAATAACATAATTCCGCGAGAAAAACCGCGGAATTGCCCATTGTGCACAGATTAAAAACAGCGGTATTTAGACACTAAACACATTAATTAAAATTAAAGTGACATTTAGTAAACAAATGGGAAATTAACAAAACCGCGATTTATCGACCACGGCACGGGAGCCGATACTTATGCAGCCATTAGATAAATATTCAACGTTATAAATAAACCACGACCTACCCAACTTGAATAAAAACCGTATTATAAATTATGAAAAACATTACACACGAGGCACGAGTTGTAAACGTCACTACGATCAGCTGATCAAATATATTGCTACTATAAAAAGTGAAAACGCGAACTACTCTGTGGCTGTAGCATTGTCTCGCTCTCGTTAACGCGCTCCGCGGGCGCCTGAGAAGAACGGAAACATCGTAGTGCCTCCGCCGCGTAAAATGATATATTTAATGTCAGCTGCGTTTAGGACCTCGTAAGTCTACAAAATAATAGATGGTCACAAATAAATTACTGAGCGAGTGCATTTCTGAACGAAATTCGGCCGGTTGTCGACCTCGGCGCGTAAATCACGGCTGATATACGGCGTGAAGGTCGCCATCTTGGTGGGTTCCAAATTTGAATGTTTGGTCGATTGTCGCGGTTTTGAATGTCAATTGGGCGTTTTGTTATTTGTTTTTATGGAGTTATACCAGCCAGTTATCAAAGGGTTTCTGCTGGTTTATTAAACTTAAAAGACGTTATATTATAACTGATACGTAGGTACTGGACATTATTGAATGATATGGGTATTAGGTAAGAAGATATGCGACTTAGGATAGGTATTGTTCACACAAGCATTTTTTTTAGTTTCAATTGGGTTAGGTACATTTTAGTTTATGACGGTTTATCATTAAAGAAATGTTCTTTCCATGTGGTCACTTATCTATCGCCTTCATACATACGTAATGGCCGTATTGTGACAGGCTATTAGCAATTTTTCTATCTGACAGCGTCATCATGCATCATATCGCGTCATCTCGTTAATGGCAATTAACTTTAATTACACGTTAAGATACTTTTTACTGTTAATTGTTCATGTGCACGTGACTTAATTTAGCTTTTTGCCATGTGATTATATTTTGGAACGTTTGCTGAGCTTTCGTTTTAGCGCAGAGCTTTTTGCTGGCTTGCAAGTGTTGCATTATTAAGGTTGAAATAATTTGAAGCCTCGTGTATGAAGGGTATTTTATAATTTGCATTATTTTTAGAAAGTAGACCGCGACTTCAATCTGTTGTTCGTTGGTTCGAATCCCGGCAGAGTACCAATCGGTTTTCAGAAAAACCACAGAATAAGTAATTAATAGTACAAGTACAGAAGCTTCCCTTTCTAACAAAAAGTGGCGTTTAGGCATAAAAACATGCCTACTCTGTGCATCTCTGTCTATCGTATAACTTGTATTCATTCACACGCGGCACGTGTAGCGCTAGAGCTATCGACTCGTCGCTCGTCGCGTTCTAGTCTGCGGCGGCAGCGGTAACGTGCATATAGATGCGTTCGCGCGGCGGCGGGCGGCCCTCGACTGACGGCCGGCCCCGGGCCGAGCGAGCGGTAGGCATTTAAAGCGACGCGCGCCTCCCACTGCAAGCCCATTGGACAAACTTATAGTAAACGAAATATGATTTGATATGTCAACTGACCGGAGTGTCAGAGGAATTTCCTCCCTCTATGCTCCGGTTGTGGATTGAGCTCCATGCCGAGGTTTTCCCTAGGGACCTTAGGCTCTTCAAGAAAGGAGTGTATACATTTTTACATACATACATACATACAGGGTGTCCCAGAAGTCGACGTCGTCCCTTCGAAGGCTAATAGACAAGCTCATGACTCACCACTCTCACCAGAATAACGTAACATGACCTTAGTAAAAAATCTTTAGTTTTCGAGATGTACAGATTAGATTCATTAGATTAGATTAGATTCATTTATTTCATGATAAGAATTACATTATAAATTTGTACACGTGTCAAAATTACAAGAATAGTTATCATGATCGTCATAAACAGGAAAAATAAAAAATAAAAAGGATAATAACATAATGTCAACCAAAATTAAACACACACGATAATGATAAATAGTAAAATAAAATAATTGCATCTCCCTTTCGGGATCGTCAAAGTCCATTTAAAAATACAAATTCCAATATACTACACACCACTAACCTGGGTAGTTACTTTAAAAAATTGCTCATTTTAAATGTAGCTTTCAAATTAGTAAAATACTGAAATATCTCGAAAACTAAAGATTTTTTACTAAGGTCATGTTACGTTATTCTGGTGAGAGTGGTGAGTCATTAGCTGGTCTATCGTCCTTCGAAGGGACGACGTCGACTTCTGGGACACCCTGTATACTCACGCCCGTATCCCATTGGGGAAGGCAGAGGCCAAAAACCGTCAAGTACTACGGTCTTTACATACGTCTTTTGCTTCAATCACATCCTGTGGACAAATCAAAAGTTAAGGGCTACAAAGCTTAATTTTGGATAAGTCTCATAACCCGCATAAACGGCATCTCCGTTTCTATAAATCCATGTAATAAAATCATAACTTACATGCTCATAAGCCGTTAACTATTGGCCACAGGAGGGACGACTTTTGTTTTTGCAAGTGTTTATGACCCATCCATAGGTACTTCTCATTACAAGCTCGTTGGTTGGGCTTTAGGGTCGGAAGGGCGACCAGGCGAGGGCAGCTTGATCAAATTTCTACGATACCAAAAAAAGGTCAGAAGTTCTCGCATACATTTTTAAGGGTTGGCAACGCGCATGTCACGCCCCTAGAATTGCAAGCGATTGATTACCATCAGGCGGGCAGTTCGCTTGTTTGCCACCGATGAAGTCACAGGCAAAAGCGAGTTTCTTTAATATTTTAAACTAGAAACTAACGGTAATTAGGCTAGTTTTCCACTAGAGCTACGATATGCTATGTTTCCATACATTTGACACATAGCTCCAGCTCGAGCTAACGTGTCAAATGTATGAAAACATAGCACAGCGTAGCTCTAGTGGAAAACCAGCCTTAAGGCTCAAAAATAATGCGACCTAATACAAGTATCATATTACCATCTGAGGCTTTTATCAGATGAAACTCCGTATATAAATAAACAGCGGCTAATTACGTTTTGTTATTGCACCGATATCTATTGGATTCGGGGGCCATTAATCATTATTTGGGTTCCGTAGGCACGGTTCAGCAGGAATCGCTTAGACACCATGGACCAAGAGGGTTCCACGCAAACAATAATGCGCATTTCTTAAGTTCTATAAACCTGGTTAATTACACGACATTTTTTAAGGATACTTATAAGGGACGAATGAAATACCTAAGCATGTATATCGTTAAGCATTTTCCACGAATCCTCAAATCAATGTTGGGTCGGCAACGCGATGAGTCTTCTGAACTCGAAAGCGTCTATAGGCTGAGGTGTCGCCTTAGTACAAGAAATCGACGGCCGTCGCGCGTCCCGTATTAGAAAACGGGCCGGCCCGGACACGGAACGGTCTAGTGTGTTTGTACCTTTACCATCAAAAGGGCCGTATGCAGGTTTGCCATTGCCATGTATATAAATAATATCCTGACTCTATATTTGACACCGACAACTTGATATGTGAATGATATTTTTTTATACAGAACCCTTCCACGCTCTCAGACAGATCACAATCGTCCATAACGAAACAATACTCATTATACTGGTAATTAATATCCCACCGATACCGACATGAACAAATCAACGAGTCCGTATCTGCCTCCCGCTCACACCCGCCCCGTCAGACAGAGATAAAACTTCAATTTTGAACGTCCATATTTTATGATAAATAGCGAAGTGTGTTTTCGTGTTCGATTGATTGTTAGTTTTTATTTTTAATTTGTTTTATGCGGCGTTTTCACGTTCTGAATTCAAAAGAGTAAGTAATATTCGCAAGGACGTATCGTGGTTCTTCTTTTGTTTGAAATTGGATGGTTTTTACTTTTAGGAGATACCTAACTGGCAACTTGTATCCTTAATTTTCATTCCATATTTGAAATTTTAAAAGTTACAGTCTTCAAGTCGGAACTCGTTTGTAAATTGATTTGTCAATGTGGCTACGATATTTTAAGTTGGGAAATATTAATGCAACATTTTTTTGTTAATATTCGATCTTTTCGGTGGACTTGTGGTTGCACCCAATCATTGGATGCATTAAGGAGTGTTCTTTAAATCTAAATGATTGTACGGAAAGTTTGTTTTCTGTATTTGTTTGTGTGCCATATAAGATCAATATACCTACGTTGCAAAGAAGTCTGACGTCATTCTTGCCATCTGCTACCATCCCACAACTTAAGAAAACTTTACCAATTCAAATTCAATAAAAAATAAATAGTGGTTTTGAGCCCCGTGTCACTTTACGAGTTTACACCGTGGACTTAATTACAGCAGAGGTGATTTTCGATTACACGCAGACTCTCCCAATCCGAAACACCATAAGGCACCCACTTACCTCCAAACTGAACTCGACCTTAGCGGTCAAACTTTAAAATCTTTTTTCCGTTGTTTATAGGAAATGGGTACGTTCGAACGCTAATAAATTAACATGCTTTAATGACCCAATCAAAGTTTATGACGCTTGGCGAATCCCCTCTGGACTCCTGTGCTCCTAGTCTTCAAATTGACTTATTTTGCGTATAAAAATATAAAAAAGTGCGTTCGGTATAATGATTTTTCGAGTTTTATGAAGATTGGAATTTTTGTTAACACGGCTATTTTACGTTCGTTTTGATTTACGGTGGTTCCTGTACGCTGACTCACTTACCCATAGCATCTGTAACAAAAGAAAACACGTTGTTAGAATTTATGTTGACCTGGTATGTTGAACCAGAAAATTTGGACAGCATTGAATAACTGCTAAAATTCATCTGTCATCGTTTTTAAAAATAAATAAAAACGTCCAAACTGTCATAACTTTAATGGTGAGAGTTCAGAGATAACAATATACTGAAAAATATCGTATTGAGAGTATTCTTCTGAACCTCAGTTAAAAATTAAGTAATAGATTATTTTTAAATCCCTTTTTGAAGTCTTTTAAAAAGAAAGTAGGTAAAAGATTGCGCATCGATCGCTTTTCAATAAAACTTATAACTCATTTGTTTTTATTATTCACATTTGACATTGAGACAATGATTATATCGTCAAAATATTAAAATATTCCCGTTAAGTGGTCTATATATAAAACCTCATCAGTCACCTGTCAAACGTCTGCCCTGTCAATTGACTGTCAAGAATGTCAAGATACGGGGATAAGATAGCGCTCCTTGATAGCAGCCGATAAAGATTTTTAAAAAACACACGATGTTGTGTTTTGTGTTTGTCTTTAGGTATTCATATCATAAGGGCAAATATTTTTTTTCAAATAAATCCAGGAAGTTTCCGTAAAATTTCCGTCCCTTGAGATACCTATATTTTTACATTATACAGTATGAACATTTTTTATTCAAAAAGAAAACGAAACAAGTACTTTATTTAAATTTAAGCAGGAGTCAAATAGGTAATTTTCTCTTGTGTACAATTTTACAAGCTTAGGGCCTACTTGATCGTAAGCGGGCACCGTAACCTATAGACGCAACTGCAACTCCAAAAGAGTCACGTGCGCGTTGCCGTCCCTTTATAAAATTTAAGGATTCACTGTGTTAACAACAGAAGGGATAAAAAGGTCCTCTCCTCTCAACACAGTGCATCCTCGGGAGCTCTGGCAACCTTGCTCACCTCCAGGATCACAACACTACACAGTACACACTTGTATACCTAGTAAATAATGTTGTTATGGCTGTGGTCTTCTGCAAGGCGGTGGTAGGTACTCCTTCCCCAGTTGGACTGCTCGTGGGCTGCTCCAAATTCGAGTAAGAGATGACATTTTGCTGTGCCCTACCTCTCTTAAAATAGAGTTGCAAAATGTCTAACCCGTGCCTGTCTACCACGAGTCGTGACGTTGGCATCGAACGCGGATGTTATTTTCAATAATTAAAAGTGTTTTTCTTAGCGGAGCGTGCTCGCCTCGATTCTATTTACATTCCTTGCAACGGGCCACGACGGCCCGGTAGCACTGGCTACGATTGCGTTAAACTTGAGTTAAAATCTTAGGTCGAGTTTCATCGACTTACATATGACTTTAGACCTCACATAATTACGACAATATGTGCTTCTTCAAGAAGAAGTGTATACTCGTATATATTTAGATGGTCAACAACTGACACGTGACACCCCTGGTGTTGCAAACGTTCACAGGTTGCGGTGACCGCATACCACCGGTGGACTGTACGCTTATTTGCCACCGCCGTCATATTAAAAAACACCCATCAACGGCTGCTATCATCCTATAGAAAGTTTACAAACTTGCCATACAATCAGGATTCAATTTAAGGAGCGATTATCGATGATTTGAAACGATCGACCCTTAGGCAACAATAATTATTGTTTTCTTTTTATAATGTATAACACATTATTTTATAATAATCATAAAGCTAAAAATTTTAATAAAGTTGACAAACATGTCTTCTTTCATAATCTGTAGGAATTCTCTGTTACGTAGCTCGTTTCATCCCAAGCCTCGGACAAGATTCATTCTGCGAAACCAGCGGGTTCTCGCTATCTCTGACAACTGAGGGGGTTATCTGACGCGCCTCGCTTCTAATTAAGTATGTATATGTCATTTTAGTAAAGAATAGACATTTGTACTGTCGACGTTTCAGAAAGATTGGGCAAAGTGAAGCTATGGGTATTTATTGTAAGAAATAGAATAGATAAAGTTGCATCTGATTAACATAAGGCTTAAAAATAACCTGCAGATCGAATACGTATTCGTAAATGATAAATACTAACAGAAAACTTGTTTCTATGGGATACGGATATGGAAACGTTATTACTTTATGATGAGGTAATTCAGTCACTAAATATTGATGATGTCACACATACATTTTAAGGTACATTTATTATGTACAGGAAACGGATTATTATTTTTAAAAAGTGAGCAATGGCAAACTCTAGTTAAATGCAAAAGCGAATTTTAAGTCGAAGAACTCGTTTTTTTTACAAAAAAAACTTCTGCTTACTTTTCTATAAAACTCCACACAATGACGCTTCAGCCCAAGCATCAGGTATTCTTTCTCAATTTTTTACTAGCTTCATTTCACAGCCTTTCAAATCACATTTCGAAACGCCAAGGCGCTACAACGAGAAATTTAGAAACTTCGAAACGCTGTTCTGCCCAGGCGAGGAAACAATAGGGACTGATTTTCAGATATATGATTCTTGACTATATGATTGTGTTTATGACAATAGCCGAAACATGATTGCTTAAAATTTTCTTGATAGAAAAATAAAATCCAAAGTTGAGTCTATATTTTCCTTTTTTTACTCAGCCTACTAAAACAACGCATTATTAAAAGACACGATTAAGTTAATATGATGGTATTTTTTAGCTCATCTAGGTACTGACAAGAGGAAATTTAATAAACCTGCACATAGTCAGATATTTAACGAATTTATCTAAAAAAGCCATTCTCGAAAACTATTGTATCCCGTTTTGTCGTGAGCGACAAACATAAGGGCATCTCTTTCAATCGATATATCGCCTTAACGAACGGTTAGACCCGCAGTCCCTGGTTACCCGGACCGCGCCGGGCCTGTGACGCGCCGTACTTGGAAATGTACGTATGATTCCACTTACTGCGCTCGCGCAGTTTACATGACGCCGGCAACATGGCCGACTTTCACACAGAGTTTTTTTTATACTTTGGTGGCAAACAAGCGTACGCGTTATGTTAAGTTGATAACGGAGCCTATTGAATTGAATATCTAACTCGAAAATTTAAGCGATAATTTTGTTCCTGAGCCTTGGATGTTTCCCATGTATATGTCATCATCCTCGTGTTGCATCCTGCAGGATGCCTAGGTGTACCTAATCTCAAGATTTGGCGTAGGCACTAGTTTTTACGGAAGCGACTGCCATCTGACCTTTTAACCCGAGGGGAACTAGACCTTATTGGGATTAACGAAGGTTTCAAATACAAACTTCAAAGTCTAGAGTCATTGGTCCTTCGAGCCGGATCGTAAATTTTATAAATTTCGGTCAAAACAAATTATGATTTGGGTAATAATTATTTTCTGTAGCTAATTCTGGAATATTTTAAAAACTACTAGTCGCAGATATGCATCTACTAAAGGAATTTATAAAATATTAAGTGAGTAGGTACGTTCTTGTTTCTGAAGTGCACACTGCACGTACTATTAAGTTTTTGTAAAACATGCAATGTCAACGCATTATGATGTTAACAGAAATAAACTTTACAAGTTTACTAGACTATCGCGTTCAAATATCACATAAATTAATGTCAGAATATTCTCAACAGTATTTTTGACAAATAAGTCTGCGTTATTATTAAAGCATGACTTATTTATTTGGTGAACTTTAATTTGCGAGAAACACGAAACATGTGTTTTGATAGCATATTCTTTGTATTAAATCTATACAAGTTGTAGCAAGCTGGTTGCGAAAGTACAATTACTTTTCTTTACCTTATCTTTTATAATCATAATAGCTAAAAATGCTTTCTTTAATAGAAACTTTAAGAGGCTGACAAAACCTCATTTTGTTGAAATTGATGTTTTTTATGCAGTTTTTTATGAAAAACTATTTGTTCTAGCACATCAAAAAAAATTTTAATATTCATCATATTTCAAAGACCGTGGACGGACTCGATACATAATTGGAAGAAATCGGCTCGATAGAAAATAATTGCAAAAATTGGTCTTAAAATCATCATTAAACGGTTCTGTCTTTATTTTTATTACGTATGGGTCTACAATTAAAAACATGAAGTCAACATACTCATACTCATTTATTCATAATATTATTAGACACGTTATTTTTTTTTATATTCATACCTAAACCGCTAACGAGTCATATTTCAAAAATAATCCACACTTTTTTTATATCAATATTATTACAGTATTTGTTTATTACTCTACGCGCAAAGCTTTCGTAAAGAGCGGGATGGTTAATTGGAGACTCATGCGTGTTAGAGTGGGACTTTTTTAGGTCTTGTCAGCCTCTTAAGTTCTCTCCTCTCCCTCCCTTGGACGCTCCGGTTGTGGAATGAGGTTTTCCCGAGGGACCACAGTATGAGGTTCTTCAAGAAAGGAGTGTATACATTTTTAAAGGGTCGGCATAGCGCATGTGACTCCCCTAGAGTTGCAAGGGTCCATATGCTGCGGGAACCACTTACCATCATGCGGTCCGTACGCTTGTTTGCCACCGACGTGGTGGTATAATAATTCAGTTAAAAATATAAGGCTCATACTGATTTCAAAAATACTTTCCATGTTAATTACAATGCGTCATGTAACACAACGCTTATACCGTTGCGTGCTCGCAGCGAGTGGGAGTCGAGTCGGTCCCAATAATCGGCTTATGTACAATAATAGCGGGCCGGCCGGCTCGACTCACACATGACCCCACGGTCACATTCTTCATAATTCCACATATTTGGTCAGATTGGAATATACCAGGGACATCATTGACGATGCGACGCACCTCGAGACGATATACATCTACCTTCTTCTTTCTAATTCGCACAGTGCGAGTGGGACAAGTCGAGCGTGACGCGACTTGCCAGCAAGTTGTGCTATCCCACCACTCCCACCAGTACAGTCAACTACAAAGACATGTATGCACTTTATTACCGTAAGTATGCCATTGTAATAAAGTTCAAAACTGTACCATTTCTAATTCTTATTTGCAATGGGAATATAGTCGGATTCATATTTTTCGGGCGTGATGTTTCGCGACAGCACAGTTCCCTTACCATGAGTACCTATGCAATTTTTGCATTACCGTATTCGCTAGCGACTGCGTAAACGATTTACGAGTAGTACGCTCTCATGTGACGGTCCACGGCGGCCCATACTACGTCAGGCACTCCAACTTCAGTGTGCAGCAGATAAGTATGAATACGGCATTATGTTGGGACTAGCCAATGGTGGTTTCCTCTCATCCATGCGAGAAAGTCTATGCTCTGCAGTGGGGCGTATCAACCTTCTAAACGGATAACTTACCTCCATAGGTTCTGGTCCGAAATGCCATTTAGATGCAATGCCTCTCTACTTTATTTCATATAAATAAAGTGAAAATTGACCTGACTTGAATTCCCATATGATTGAAATGACTGACCATATTATGGCTTACATAAAGTGAAGTAGACACCATTCAATAACAAGATATGTTAATTCTGGCATTTATTTAACGATCCCTGTTTATTTATTTATATTTTATTTATTCATATTGACTTAACATATTTACTGTACATTAATTTTATTAAAAGTACCAGGCTCTCATGGAGCGAAGGATTTATCGACGCGGCGACAAACTAATGCAGCGTCGCGACTGACTGATACTGCAGCGATATGATACGGTGACGCGTAAGTGCGATCGCTTGTTCGCCGATACCATGGGACTCAACCTACGCGACATCTATGTACGCCTGGTGATCAACAAGCCTTTTACATTATTTTTTCCGTTGGGAATTTTAATATATCCCCGAATAATCTTTAGGGATAGGGATTGATTGACGGATTCACTTGGATTGTTAATTGTTACTGATGGCTTTAATCATTTGCAGTCGAAGTGTAAGGGGAACTAATTTAATTAACACTCACAGACGCTTCTAAAACCATGAAATACTTACAAAGCGTATCTATTTTTAAACCGGCCCCTAGCGGTTACGTAAGCGACGCCACGGGATAAAATATCCTATGCCTTATCCCGGAAGTAGACTCTATGCTATGTTGAAGGAAGATTAGAAAAGATACATAATTATTTAAATAGTACATTACTTACCAAGGGCGATAAAACAAAGAATGTCTCAGATCGCAGGTATTTTACGCCCGAGCCGAAGGCAAGGGCGATAAATATGCGATCTGAGGCTTTCTTTATTATCGCCCGTGGTAAGTACAAAATTTTATGTCACCCCGTGGCCAGGAAGTGGGTTTTTTCGCGCGCGGAGCGTGCGATAATGGCCGCTTTATGGCCAGGTGTGACATAAAATATATTTCATTTTTTATTTTAGATAAAGATATAAAGGAATAACACACGTACGATGTAACCTAATGGATATAACTCAGCTCACATCCAAATCCAAAGCATAACGAAAAAACATTGTACTCGTACAAAAACCGTACCTTATATCATTTCCACCGGCCGATCCGAGCAAATCCCCGTATCCGGGGCTCCGGATAGGGATCCGGTAATCCCGGTTAATAACGCCGAGTCCCGGGATGCCGGGATGGGCGCAGACGTTTGATAATGGAGTATTAGTGCCAGTTATAATTGCTCGGTTATTATTGCCATTGATTATCTCGGTACTGTGAAATTTGCTCGGAGCCACTTTCGATTCGAGCGCTTTGCAAGCTTATTCTTTGCCGTGTAATTACCGATTTATCGATATGAAAATGGGGCACAGTGATGTGTATTTTCAATCACGTAATTTAGGTTTTGAGATTGCATGTCAAACAAATAGTCAGCACACTCTTCCTCGCTCTAATGTGTAGCCAAATATGTGCGATTGCGACGCACCAATTAAATGCAGCGCTAGTTTTCTATATTATATACCCATATCCTTTTTAAGAAGATTTTCAGCCCCACAAAAAGACTAGGACACACGTGTAATTGAAGTGTTCCCTAGCTCGAAACCCATGTTTTTCCGCCCGTTTTTCACAAAACAAACTAGGGGAGTGGAAAATAAGAAGAAAATCCCGGAAAATTCGGCAATAGTTCCCTCTGCGTACCAGGGCCTCATGCGAGGGCAGGAGAGGCTAATGATCCCGGCTCCCTGCAAATCCCGCCAATATGGAGTGCGGAAAATACCTGGAAAATGGGAATGTTATTTCCCTTGCGTTAACGGAAAATATATTGGGTGTAACGAAGTCGTCAAGCTCGCGCGTGTTTACTGAACGGGTTCTGTTGGCGAGCCGTGCTTCACGGTAATGGGATGATGGAGTTGCTGAATTACATCTGTTTAAATTATATTCGCATATTGAAAGACTTCTAAATATATCAATAATTTGGCCAGACCAGCCTTAATTTATCAATCAAAGAGGTACTCGTACGCTGCCGGCCTTTACTTTTTGTGGGAGGGCAAACATGTAGAAGCATTCATGAGAAGTTCAGTTTCTTAATTTGCGGTACCTAGATACTTTTATTATACTGAGGTGAGACGATAATTTGTTATAGGTATCCCTTATATACTGTATAACATTAAGCAAATGTATCATCATTGAAATGGTAACTATAGCTACATGGATTTAAGTCTCATTATCGAACGTATTCCTTGGAACTTCCACAGTTGTAGATAATTGTCGTAACCCAAAAAAACTACGCAGAATCACGGTTTCTAGTACCGACTTTTAAATCATATTGACGCCTTTTTATCGCCACCGAGTCTTTTGATGTGGTCCCATCTGGTCGAGATTCGTCGTAAGGGCTGACCACACACGATCGTTTACGATCCCTAACAGTTTTACAGCATACAAACAAACACACGGTTCCAAGCAACGCTGTAACGCTAAACGCTCGTATCAAAGCTGCGATGCGCTCATGGATTCCTAGTACCATGTTACTAACTTGCTTTATATTTTTAAATTCGTTTAATTGCTTTTCTTTTTAATTAAACGGCTGAATTAGCTGTTCCACTAATTTCTTCAACACAAACAAACCTTAATAGCTAGGAGTTTTAATAAAAAACCGCAAATAACAATTCCCTTAAATGCGGCAATCGCGGTTAACTTAACGAGTTGTCTCAATACAAAGCACAGTGATTTACATTTAAAAACGTCATAAAACGAAAATGGCATTCGCATTCCGTAACTGAACATGAAAATTTTCTATTCCAGTGGACAAAGGGTTGAAATTAACGCCGTCATTGTTCGTAGGGCTCTCGCCGTGCACCGATTACTTCGTTATTATTCCAAAACTGAATTTTATGAGTTGCGGCTCGTCTCTCACAGACAGGAATAGTTCTCTATGAATAGACGATAAATATCGTTTTATGATCCTTAGTTGTTCGCAATTAAAGGTAGTAGGTATTCTGGAATAATTTTAGTAAGAGATGGTACTAGTGCTATTAATCAGGCGAGACTTCATATAGAAACTGTCATATTTAGTGTCATGTGAAACTAAATCCAAGCAGAACAGGTCTACTTGATATTGTAGAATCTGTGAGGTGAATATGCTTTCCGCACGAGGGAGAACTTCTCCATCTTAAAAGTTGTCACTTGATATTCTACTTTACAAATCCTAGTCGTAACTAATTAAAAATAACCGAATTATTTTAGGATACGCGTTTGTATCTCACGACAAAGGAACGATGGTACGCGCGTTCTAGGAACCGCTGCGCTCCGTCGTACATCCTTTGATATCGCAGCAATAATAAATAGAACTCCGTTAGATGCTTCCGCCCTGGTACTTGCTTTGAAACAATGGTGCTATGGAAAACAAATAAATGTACATCTAGGAATGTTTCTTCTGGGAAAATCTTTAAAACCAGCGGTTAAGATCGATCAAAAGACAAGTTAAAATTATCTGACTCACCCGACTAAAATGTCTCCCGTAATGTGAGCATCCTAGACTAGTCCATTCTAACCAATAGGAGTCCTACCCCTAAAGCTAGTAGGCCTCAAGGGCTCCTTTAGCTCTTTATTATAAAGAGTCAATTTAGAGTCTGCTAATAAAACGAATATATGCAAATAAAACCCATCTCTTAGATCTCAGGCTAACTACTAGAGTGAATCGGTATTTGCTAGGTAAGCGCGTTCCATCCTAGACCGCAATATCGCTTACCATCAGGTGATTTGTGGTCAAGCGCAAACCTATATTGAAAAAAAAAAACGTTCATCAGACCGAAACTTCCGCAGTTTCAAAGTTTGCAAAAGACGTAATAAACGTTAACAGATTGTAGACGTTTCAACGTCAAAAAATTCAAGGTGTGACGTTAAACAGAACAGCGCAGTCATTGCCAGATCAAAGAGATGTTGTTTACTACAGTGGTACGTTAGTTCTGTGGACATGTGCGCAAGATGGACAGGTGCCGTGAAAACTGTTTCAAATGCTCAATTCAACATGACGGGGTTGACATCAATTCATATTGACTGTCATGAGCGTCTGAGCACTGGCAGTCGTTCTCGGGTTTGAAGTTATGAAACAAAAGATATATGTACAATAAATCCTATAATTTGAATATTTACCTTCTCCGATCCCTTATAACTTTTCTTGCATCGTTTCCACTACCCAAAGGTTGTCTGGAAGAGATCGCTTGTTAGCGATAAAACCGCCTGTTGTCTACCATTGTGCAATTTGTTTCTGTTATTTGTTTTTAGTGTACATTATTTGGTGAACAATAAAGAATATTTGTATTGTATTGTATTGATAACCACGACCAATCAGTGCAATATGTCTTCATTTTATCTAGCAGGACAATCTGGATAACACTTAACTTTTGATCATGAATTTCTCTAGCTGAGTCTCTAATGTCTCTATGAATCATGCTAGGTTCCTAGCTACCTATATAACTTCGGCAAGCGGAAGGTACCTATATAACTTTATGCTTATGCACATTTGTCAGCACAGCATGAAAACCTGAGCGGATATCACTGTTTTGATTACCTCCTAAAGCTAAGCAAGAAAAATGGTTAATCTAAATCTTAATGAAACGTGCCATTCCCTTACGTAGCGTTGATGAATCGCCGCTGAAACAGAGGGAGGTGCTAGCAATTACTTGGCACGCGAGCTGCAGTAGTGAGGGAGAACAAATAATAGCAAGTGCAAATGGGATTAAATAAATGTGCGCGGAGATATTGCGATGGTTGTCAGGCGTGGACTTTTTAGTTACAAAAATTACCGTATTTTGGCTACGATTACGTTTACACAGCCACTGTAGTCGAGATGGATGCAGTGTGGAGGTCGTGAGATCGAATTTCGTCGGGGCACTAGCTTTTTCTAAGTTATATACAAGCTACGGTAGCCCAGTGGTTCAAGCATGCGGCTGTCAAGCGGCGGTCGTGGGTTCGAATCCCAGCTCGTACCAATGAGTTTTTCGGAACTTATGTACGGAATACCATTTGATATTTACCGTTAGCTTTTCGGTGAAGGAAAACATCGTGAGGAAACCTGCATACATCCGCGAAGAAATTCAAAGTTGTATGTGAAGTCCCCAACCCGCTCTGGGCCAGCGTGGGGACTACTGCCCAATCCCTCTCATCTATGAGAGGAGGCCTGAGCCCAGCAGTGGGACGTATATAGGCTGATGATGACTAGCTTTTTCAAAAACTTATGCATGAAATTGTATAATTTGTTGTTTCCTGGTTGCCCTGAAAATCAGCGTCATGATTGTCATGACTGAATGCTGAGCGGCATCCATTTTGGTATATTTCATGTTTAAATTATTTTATTTTTGTATTCTGTATGTTATCATTTTATACTAAATAAATTCTCATTCATTCATTCATATATCATTTGTCATTTAACAGTCGCTTTATGAAGGAAAATGTCGGATTTCGATCGTCGCCGCGTTGGTGAGCACACGTGCCCGGGGCGACGACGGGCAGAATCCATTTACCGTACAAAACCTTATCTACTGTCATGGCGTCGTTACCGAACAACGTCATTGAACACGTGACATTGGCGAAATCATCATAAATTTGATGGAAGCCATTTTTTTAAAGAATTGAATTGAAGGAAAATGTCATGATGAAACCGGACTAACCCTACAAGGTTAAGTTTTCACGCTGGTTTGGAAGGGCAGTTAGCAGTCCTTAATCCTCAGCCCTTACTAGCAAATATGTAGTGTGAGAGAGAGGATATTATCAACAATCTCGACATAAACGCGATCCTGGTAGCTAGGCTGAAGGCATTGGAAAAGTTCATTCAAACATCAGCTCCGCGCTAGGCAGTTCCCAATGTTCCCATGCAAAGCGATTGAAGATACCATCTGAACATGCGGAAGCTATATCGAACTTGGTCAATTTTAGTCCAAGTGCTGAACGTGTTATCTACACGCCGCAATAGTAACCGGAGGTCATAACCCACCAGGAGGTTAATAAAGACGGTTCGCAGCGACCAGGCTAAAACGCGGGGCGTGCCTCCACGCCCCGACGGCTTTTACACCGCGACTGACTTTACTGCGCGCTTTACGACCGGTCGACGTCTTTTTTGGTGTCTCGAACTGTTTAAAATTAGTTTTGCACATGATTATTGCGGAGGGATTGTGTGAATCTGCTTTCTTAGAGAAAATTGGGATCAGCAACCTTAAAATGGCAGACCCCATGAAAGTGCCACGTATGACGGTATCGTGAGAACTAACGAAATAAACAAACTACAAAACGTAAGCAACTCATTTATTTTAAGATATTCTTGAAATTATAGAATTTTTCGTTGTCAGGTAAATCGTAATATAGAATTATTCCATCATTGTAATACAGAAGTCAATTGTTTCAAGATTTTGACATAATTAGGTACTCGCATAGCACAAGGACCCTCAGAATCCTCCAAGGACTGCACAACTGCGAAATCCAAGATAAATTACTGCCCAAGTGGAGTTAATAGAAGAATAATGAAACAATTATCTAGGCTTGCGTGTCCGTACGTAGGTGAGATCCCACGGCACCCTACCAGGGGTGCATAAGAAAAAAAGACCCCATACGAAAATAATTTTGATAGACACTTTGCGTGCGATGAGCAATTACGTTATGCCCGCCTATAATTCGAATTTAGCACATTATCGGTGCGTTACGATTATTTTCGAATTTCGAACAACAATGGGAAGATCGTGTTCGCACCTTTTTCTGTTATTTTAATACGTCATTAAAATGTAGTTTCGTGCCATATGTTAACAAACAAGGGTGTTTGAACAGTAGTAACACTTTTGTACCCGTAGACAGGTGGTGCAGCAATTTTCCAGTTGTCAAACATTATCTACCACAGATAATGCGGAATGGAAAATTATGTTATCAGGTAGATAGAGCTGGGCAAATGCAGCCTCTGATCTCGACATCCGGCGCTATCTAATCTATGGTCAGTGTTTATGGAGGGCGAATCAACAGAGATTACACGTCACTAGTCTTGCGTTTTCAATAATGTCAAACGTTATAAAAAAACACCGTAGTTTTACTAGTTGAAGCTGCTAATATCAAAGTTATGGAAGGCTTTTAGTGAAAAGGATTCTTGGTCGTAAGTAAGGTCACAAAAGCTACTGAGGATGTGTTTGGTTGATGCCATAAGGCATATTAGAGTTAACAACACACGTAACACTAATAGTTGGGCAGACCTACGCATTTTTGACACAATTAAATGGTAAATAAACAATTTGATGACACTTTCAGGTATCTCAAATCGCCCATTACCAGGAGTGCATCAGCGACCAAGAGGAATAACAGTACACAAGATCAGTTCAGACAAAGCAAAAAGAGCGATGTGACACAAACGACACCTCCACAAACCGAATCCGTCTCCAGTCGACATCGAGTGGTTGCATATTTATACAATCTCGAGTATTGTCACTACAGATTATTGCAGCCGTGTTTGCCCAGGCCATTGAGAGTGGAGTGTTTTAAACAAACACCATTGACTCAGAACAGGGGACTCTTGTGCACCCATGCTGTCTTGGTAAATAACACCGTTTTATTTAGTTAGAAAAATCTAATCTTGACTTGGAGTGTTTTATCTCCGTATCCGGTAAGATGTGGTCTCGAGAACACTTAAATGTAACCAAAATTAAATATGAGGTTTGTTGGTGTTTCTCACGGTTAGGTTAGAACGTGTTTTAAATACAGAACAATTTGGGTTGTAACGGAACAATACTTAGATACCTAACCTAGGGCTTGAATACCGGGATTTCGCGGATTAGTAAGTATGGGAGTCCCGGGATGGTGGACATAAAAAAAATCCGGTATGAGAAAGTAAAAGCGAAAGGGTGACGTAAAATGGTCCGAGTTCTTAACGCAAATAAAAATAAGAACATGTCCCAAATAATTCCAAAAATATTCACACGCTCAGAATCCATTTCGAAATCAGAAACCTAACAAACGTTGTTTAAAAACAAATTTCGTAAATATCATTTGTTACTCAAACAAGCCTTTTGAATCGAAATGTCAAAGCATTTTTACGTGAACTCGCGTTATAATTAAATACAAATGTCTCCATGTCGCCTCTATTATGATAGTGCTTGACGTCTAAACTAGTGTCTCGAACGCCGCCATTAATTTGACACTTGACAACAACGTCATTCATTAAGAGTATCGCGTCATAACTCATGGAGTACAAACATATTTTTTCCACTAAGCGGGCTCCAGATTCATACAAGCTTCATAGATTGTTTATTAGGGTTGAGTGAAAGGATAACTTGGTTTCTATTTCCGATATATTTAAAGTATTTCTCCTGCCAAAACTCGTGTCCCACGAAATGTTAATTAATTTCAACTGTCGCGGAGAGCTGAATGGGTAGTTTAATGAGATGCTTTCGTGAACAAGTACGCATCATCCGTCAGGCATGTGTAATGAACTTGCATTTGAGAATCGGGTCGAGACTGTAAGTTGACTTTCGAGATAGCGATGATATAGACTCCTAGACTAACTGTAAATTTTTGTCAAGCGGAAGTGTACGCTAATGAAATTATAAATTTCGACCAAAGTCAAAAATTATTCGGTACGAGCAGGCTATGACATCGAAGAATATAAATCTCCAAATATGTGGCCAGGTATTAAATCTATTGTTTCTATGATATGCAATTTGATTGTTACCTAATAGGTAATAAAAGGGGGAAATAAAAGGATTGTTACAATTTTTTGGGTCTGTGTTGTAGCAATCCTACTATGATTATCCTCTATTTGGCCTGAAAACTGTTTGGATATACTAATCATTACTGTAGAATGTACAAAATACTATCGAGGCTAAAGGGGAAGATTAATATGGATCATCATCATCCCCTAGCCGTTTTCGGCCACAGTGACTGTTGACTACTGTTGAGAACGTCGCTGGTGTGCGCTCTGGTGACTGACGTAACCGATTTTGGCAGTGAACGTGCGTCCACACTCGTTGCACGTCAGCACCCCTCCGACATAGTTATATTGAACGGCCGCGACATAGTTATATTGGGTTGCTAATCGTTATAATATTTTGTTGACATTATATACCTAGAGAGAAAAAGTAGGTATTTCTTATAACGACCCACAACACTACTATGACATATAAAAGTTAATCGCTCCAACACATCACATTCGAGTATTCATTGCATAACCTGTAACCGGGAAACCACTGAGTACTGCAACATAGTTGCTAAAGGTAAGCTGTGTGTAAGATTGATCCGTAATGAGTAATTTGCCCTCGGCTTGTCTTGGCGCCATATATTTTACTCCAGTCAATGAACACCATCTACTTTAACCAGAAATTGCTTTGTTCGTTTGCAATTAAAAATATCCTCATGTTCTGAAAATTTCACGGAGAGCAAATATATAAGAGTTTATCATCCCGGGATTTAAGTCAATCCCGAAATCCCGGTACATATTTAAAATCTCTTACTGCAAATGCCATCGTAGGTTAACGTAGTAAGGTCAAGCAAGTTTTGCAATTAGTGGACAAAGCTTTTTAAACGACCCCGTTCTTAAACATCGTAAAGGCCACTGTCGTAAAGGCCCATTGCGATCTTTTCGCCTCGAGCGATCGTTTCAGAGCTATGCGAATAATTATTATTTATTGTGCACAGAATAGTAGGTAGTAAACTTTATTTATGAGTATTAGTCCTTAAAATAACAAAATAAACTAAATAGCATCACTCGTGCTCCAGTGAAGTTGAGTAGTCACTAGAAATGTGACAAATAAAATGCAGTTGCATAAGAAAACATAATATCTATGCGTAGCAAAAAGGTTAAATTTCATACTGCAATATTTTAATAAATGCTACGTTCACTTAATCAGCGCACAAAAACTTTTATTTCCGAAAGGATTATATCATCGTTTCGTCAAAAATCTGAATTAAAAAACAAAAGTCGACGCTCACAACGCCGTAATTGAAATCGGCAGCGACACAAATCAAATTTTCATGTCGCATGTATCATAAATAATAGGTACATAAAACCTGTCTATTAATAAGTTACAATTTGCTAAACTGTACGCATTAGTATTCACCGCTCAAAATATTCAAATAGTGACGCGCTGGCTGAATATCGAATTGTTCGGACGATTCGATTTAACAGCGTGTTCTGCCGCGTATCGTTTTCGGCATCGAATTATCGATTGTTTGCTTGTTACATTGTACTTAATTTTTACGCGCCTATTGCGTCTTTTGAGGCGTGGCGTGAATTTTAAACGACTATAGTACTCGGGCCTCTTCTGGGAATCGATTAGTGTACTCTAAGCACATTGTTTTTAAACTTCGCTGCGTCATTTCGCGAGGATACTTTTTGAATTTGTAAGTACATATTTAACAAAAAGTTACGGGAGTCAGAAGTATAAAATTGACCGTAAATGTAATTTCTGGTAACCCTTCAAGTTTCTATGATTCGGCACTTGAAACTAACCAGACAGCATAAATCGCAGGGGCTTTTTTGCATAATCTGCCCTAGAGGCGTCCCTCAAAAACCTAACAAAGTAACAGTGGCCTCAAGTGTTCGCAAGTGGTCTCTCATTCGATTACCGACTAGTGGGGGACTCGATTCTAAATAACTCGGTTTACTCGAGTGTCGTTATTCGATTTGAGCGAGATTACAATGCGTAAGTGTTGTGGAGTGGAAGCTTTATTGTTGCGTTTTTAAGGTTAAGAGTGTTGTGATCGGTTTACTATTTTTGTGGTTCAAAAGGTATTGTGGTTTTTGAATAAGAAATAACAAATTGCACAAAACGTTTTCTTTGTTAAGTTTTTTTAATTGAACTAAATAGATTTTTAAACAGAATAATTACAATGCCAAGTATACAGTTTAAGACATAAATATATGTACCTACGTTCCGGTTCCCAAAGCGACATAAATAGGTATCTGTACGCTTTTACGCTTGTCATCGAGGTCACGTTCGCATATTTTGTCACTGAGTGTGTATAGATATTTTCGACGATCACGTACCTAATAAAAAAAATTATATAAACAATCTTGGGAAACATTATGGCATGTGATATTGTGAACTTATTTTTGGACGACCGCTTTCGCTAAGTTGGTAGTGATAGTGACCCTGCCTACGAAGATGGAGGTCCCGGGTTCGCATCGTGGTCAGACCATTTAGTGTGCTGAGCACGAATGTTTGTTCCTGAGTCTTAGATGTTTTCTATGTATTTTATTGTATATTTATCTAAAATCCTACCCTACCTATAGGATTCGGGACTAGGTCGATTTGTGTCAAGTCAAGATTGTCCACAAAATAAATAACTTATTGTGGATTCATCACATTAAATTCAGCAGAAGCAAACTAGTTAAAAGCGAAAAAAATTGTTAATTATAATTACGTGATAACGAGTACCCATTTATTTTATTTTAAAAACGATTGCATTATCAATTTATAATATCTTAGCACATGAGTGTAATATTAAGCATAGAATTAATTGTATTATCTGATTACAATATGCAAAGCATGTAACCAGCGACTTAGCAGTGAATGTTTATTTCAGAAATTGAAATTTTTGCTTCGGCATTATAGGCTATTAGGTCCAGCCTATAATGGATAAACAAAGTTGACAAATAGCAAATCAGCTACTTATGAAACTTCAAACCCGCAATGCTATTCTGAATTGTATAGAAAAGTTGCTATAAGTGTCGTCAAGACTTCTCTATGCTCGAATAGCATAGCGTTTTTTGATATTTAAGAAATCGCAAAAATAAAGTGGAAGCGAATATTACGAGTATTTTTGTGAGTTTTGTTTACTGGTATTGTAAGGATTTATTTGTAATATTGACAACATGTTTCAACATGGTGCACAGTAATCTAAACATATTTTAGTGTTTAAAATTTACTCTAAAATAATATTTCGATGCCTTGTAAGCGGTATAATAGGATAGTTTCGTCATTCTACTACCTACCTATACATGAATATAATATATATACCGCACTATGAAATATTTTATAATAATTCGTATTTTAAATTTTGGAGCCAAATTTAGACCAATCTAGCCTAATTTCACGGTACCGTATTTGAATACGTGAACCATCAGTCAAACCCCATCCACCTTTGGCACCGTTACGACCCTCAAGTACTCAAAGGGCCGACGTAAAATCTGTATGGCACGTTAAATAAGACCCGATGCTCGTAAAACATCTCTTTACGCTTTGTTTAGGGCCTCGATTAGGGATCGTGCGACATTGTCGCGAGATGGCTGATGTAAGATTCTTTTATAGGCCATGAAGGTGTTTTAGGCGCTTTTGACATTTAAGATCCTCGTTATGTCTTGGGTATTGGGTGAATACTTGAATGTGTTTAACTATTAGTGATCGTGGTCTACGAACGCATTTTGACTATATTTGGGTCAAATTCGAATCTGAGACATACCTACTTGTGTTTTGATTATAGAATAGATCGCTTTTTTGTGGATTAAGAGACTTGTATCGTGTGCAGTTTGTATTCATGTAAGGAAAAGAGGAATGAGGTGAAAAATGTGCCGGAAATGGCTTTTCATCATCTTTCATAATGCGTACTGCTAAGGTTTGGAATTCTCTGCCGGCATCTGTATTTTCGAGTTCATATAACGTGGACCTCTATAAGGCATGACTGAATAGGCATCTTCTGAGTGAGCTCGCTTCACCGTCGGCCTCATCTTTGCTCCCTGGCTAGGTGCTGGCCATGACCAATCCCATTTTTAATAGGTAACAATAAAAAGGGCTTGGTGATGATGATAATAGCGATGTCAATATATGCTTTTAATAATGCCGATAGAATAAGTGAAATTAAGTGTTTTTAACTTTATTTCACTTATTCAATCGGCATTCTTAATAACAGTATCTGATCATATAATTTATATCTTTAACTAGTTTACACCCGCAACAACGCGCACGTCTAACCGAGCAAGCCAACTAGACAAAATAAATGTATAGCTTTTCTTCCAAATTCGCTTATAAATCATAGCTTAATATTCAAGCTATATTACTAAAAAGGTTTATCATAATCCCTACCTTCATTTTTACGTGAAAGAATGACAAACATGCAAACATCCCTATTACAAACGCAAGAAACGGTAATATAAATATATGATCGCTCGTTTATAAAGAATGCGTTAGAACCTTTACATATATTAATCAGCATTTCCGAATACATTTGATCGCAATTGAGCCCAACCATAAAACGGGTCTTATTTAATCATCACAATAGAACCGTCACAGTCCACGGCCTGACAAATTCGCACGCCCTCGACATCGTCTTAAACGCGCACTTAAGCCCTACCCTTCCGCTTTCACCCTCGGACGCCTTCATTCTTTTATATCGCAACTTTATTAACGAATAAAGGTCTGGTGATGGCCTCTTAAGAATTAGGATGCGTCCCGTGGCCACGTTAGAGCCAGCGGAGCTGAACAAATGGAGTGTCGGGACTACCGGGACTCCGGGCTCGAATGTCGAACGCCCATCCCTAGCAAATAACTGAATCATTATCGCGTCGTTCCAAATTTGAATTTTGGTGCTCGAATTAATTTTGAATTTCGAATGTTTTTTCTACTTTTTTAACTATCGTTCCGATTGATTCAAAAGTACGTTCTCCGTTCGTGTCGTGTCGTGTAGATTTGTGTATTGTAGCGTTTGTGATCGTATCATGCCGAGTTCCTACTTGATTTCTTTCCGGCGAACGAGCGCAGAATAGAGCGACGTGATCCTTTGTTTTATGTTATTGTTACTGCATGAGAATAGGATGGGAGAACTTCTATTACCGATGTATTACCCCTTCGACACCGCGTAATGGGGAGCTGTGCGATCTCGGCTCGCATCGACGCTGTAAAACCGATCGGATTTACATGTCTACCGTCGCCGTACTAAAACGAAATCATGAATGAACTGTATAGGAAACCCAAAACATTATCCTTATGCTCCCATTTTACGACCTTTACCCCCATCGAAAGGGTCACGCAGAACCATGCCCGTCTCTCTTGCACCCGTTACGAGCTCGTAAAAACGGAGCGAGATAATCACGAAGATGAGTCGAAAATTATTTTTTTTATTATCACCATCGGCGGTGCTCTTTTATTTCCTTTTTACGGTCCGAGTACCTCATAAAAAGACAATAAACTTACTATTTACAGACCATCAGGAAATTGTTAGCTGAAGAGGTCCCTTTACGACACATGTTCCTCCGTAGCGGAGTGCGGTTTACGAGAGACGTAAAATGGACGAATGATGATACATTTTTATCTGCGTAAGTTTGCGAATCGGGCGCGAACTGTGCCGGTGAAGTGGGCGCGTACTGGCCGGTAATATCGCTAAGTAACTAAACACTTCGATAAATCGAATAAAACTAAGTCTGAAGTTAAACGGCAATATTATATGGACATTTGGAATAAACGGTATATATTAGTTCGGTCAAACTGACAAAATCAGTAAAAAACGTGGTAAACTTTCAATAATTTGCAAAACACGGTTATTAAATGTTATGACAATTATTTGTCAGCACGAATAAATCCTACCAGGACATCATGATCATAAAGATATGCCGTATCCAGCTATCCGAAATCAAAGCCCAAAAACGCGTAATGTAATCCAAACAGTAGCGTACTCCAGTTTTATTAAGGAATTTAGTGAAGAGTCTTAATAACTATTATTAAAGTGCTGCCGTAGTTAATGCGCGCTTTAAGTGCTTTTTTTATGATTTACCACTGATTCCCGCTCGATATTACTGCCCATAAATTACAGCGGATTACTGCTAAATTGTTTTATGATATGTTTGAGTAAAAGTTAGCCAAGTATGTACCTATTGTACCTACTCATTTAAAACGAGCGATTTACTCGTTCACGGTGGCAATATGGCGACATTTACATCACGGCTTTGCAATATCTCGAGCGGGCGGGGCGGGACGGGTGAACTAAAGGATTTCAATATTGTGAATTCCAAGGATGCTCCTAGTGCGTGTAATGAATTTCGGGATTGTCTTGTGGTTTTTCGGCGCCCCAAGCCCGGGGGAGCGCTTAGCTGCGCTCCATTGGCGCTACCTACCTAAATAAAAACACTAAGTTATTTGTTATTTGAGGAATACCTTTTCGGGGTACGCGAGCGAACGGTGCGAGCCTCCGCATGGCACGGCTATGGAAATCGGGGTTATTTAGGTCCGGCAATTCGTATGATAAAACAGAACGACTGATATTTGCCCTCAGACGATTTCTATGGAGATTTCGGTCTTGTTTTGGGGGTTAAATCTGTGCGCGAATGATTTACGGACGGGCCAGCGGGTTTTCCTTCTGCGGAAAATATTGTAGTGGATGTAATACAGGGGATCGGACGCATGCGATGGAGCCGGAATGTAAAAATCGTTGTAGAATGCCTCGAGGCGAGTATAAATCTGTGAACTGACTTTTATAATTACCGTGACTTCAACTTGGTTATGATTTGATAAGGAATATGGGCCAGCTAGCATATATAATTGATACGACATTGTCAGGGCATTTCCTTAGGTTTCGGTGGCCTGATATGGTGAGCTCTGCAGTGATGTCTTCAATGATGTGACCACGGACGTCATGGCGTTTGACACGGTCTAAGAAATGTCCGATATAATACGCTGAAATATCCTAGTTGATACCTTTATTTCACTAAACGGTTAAAACTCGCTCGGTTATAACATGTCTCACGAAAGTTTAAATTCAAGTATCCTAGTTGATTACATAACCTGTGAAAATTACGCTAGGTAATCTATTTGAATTGTCCCATTGGTCGATGTCCGATTGGCCGACCAAGGTATCGCTGGATCGACGTACAAAAAGACCTGTACCAGCTTCAAACGGCCCGCTTTAATTAGCGAAAAGATGCCCAGGACAGAGCACAGTGGCGTGTCTTAGTGCCGAAGACCAAGATCCACTCCGGGTCTAACGGTTGGTCTTATTGAGGAATATCTCAATAAGACCAACCGTTAGACCGTTTGAAAATATCAAGTACGTAAACACCCTTCTCCCAGGTCTTCAGGATTCCAGGTGTTCCATAAGGTCACATATTCAGCCTATATTTATCAACTACGTAGCCGAGTATCCAGCCAAAGTACCTATTGAACGATTTCTCGATATTATTGATCGATCTGATAGAGATGGAGACTGGGCATAACTGCTGCCGCGACGCGACGCGTTAGAAATATCTACCTACACTCCTAGTAGTAACTATAAGGCATTAAGCTCGCCATTTGTACTTTTTGTATAGTGCAATACCCAGCCATCAGGAGATAAAATTAATTAAAAAAATCGTTGAGTCGCGCGTGATGTTACTTGGAAGTAGTGCTAGACCACAAGGTACAATGATTGGTCATTTTAGGCATTGAAAAGTCAAAAATTAAAAACAAAACAGTATTCTAAATGTGGTTGAGGTCGCTCGCCCGTAGTTTCCAGTTTACGGCCGCTGCGGTCTGCCCGAGGCGGGGACGCTCTAATTAAAATCGCCTCGTTTTCTGTGGTTCATTTTCATCCTTTAAAACGCTTTTGCCTCTCCTGTTGGTGGGATGTAACTAATTTACATGTTAATGAGAACTTGTAATTTCATCATCGGCTGTTGATGGCTATTGTGGTCACTCTTAATGTATTTTTATGAATACGTTTTAGTATAAGCTATAGATATAGTCTATATAAGTAGTAGATGCGCCACTGAGCGACCGGGGGCAAGAGAAAGAATATTCATATATAATTTATACTACACAATTTGACCGGTTAGCATGTCCAATGTCTTGCTTATGGAATTGTGCCTGTGCCTATAACCCGACTATGAAAAATGCTTTGTCGATGATAAAGACAAAACATGGCACTCTTTTCTATTTCCTCTTATAGGAATCGCAATAAGGCTATCTTTCTCTATCAAAGCGTGTCAGGCCCTCGATATAAGCACTAAAACGAGCTGTCAAAGTGCGTGTTTGTTGTCAATTCCGTACACAATTGAGGATTCACTGTTTGTCATTGGAGAGCTCCACTTTCTTGCTCCTCAGGTCAACTTGATGGTACCAAATTATTGAATTGTCTAACCGCCCGCGTGAACGTTTATCAATTTCATCCCAATCCATTACCTACTCATCTCTTTCGGATGTTTTTTTATCCCCAATTTCATCTACTATAATACAAAAGTTGATTTTCAGATTAAAGTTTTAATCCAAGTTATTAACAATACCTAATTAGTGCGTTG
Source organism: Cenopis cana (assembly GCA_951800055.1). Taxonomy (NCBI): domain Eukaryota; kingdom Metazoa; phylum Arthropoda; class Insecta; order Lepidoptera; family Tortricidae; genus Cenopis; species Cenopis cana. The sequence goes on along the minus strand of OX637490.1, from coordinate 16,023,768 downwards.
GAAGTGGGTGAAGATTGATTTGCAAGATTGATTATATTTATGCTAGATAATGTTTTTTTAGATAGGTACCTATGTACTTAGTAACAGGTCACTTGTAAAAATGATATCATTTTTATAAATAACCTACATTGAAATTCAAATGTTATCCAGAGCCAAAGGTTGAATGAGGAATTTAATGACCATGCATTTAAACTTATCACGGATCTAACTATCTTGGCTATGGAATTAAAAAACACTATTAACATACATTATTACAATGCGTTACTAGGACCGCAGAAGTGCCCTGGCATAGCAAAGCAAGGCGTAGGCCTTTGTCTCGGCCATTACGTATGCAAATGACCACCTGTGCTTCATGTAAGCCTGGTATACAATCCGAGGATGAAAATGGAAAAATATTTTTTCCCTTTGTTATTTCGCTGCTACTGGTTTTAAATTATTTTAAGAGACATTTCTATTCGTTTTGGAAGTGTCACAGGGGACTAGAGTTTTGTAAATTTGCTTTCGTTGTACTTGTGTAAGTTAAGTTGTTTTACAAGAGAAGTTTACGAAATAACAACGACTGGATGAAGAATTTTAAAACTTACGACATGATTAGTAGTGACATCAACTCTACCTACATGTAAAGTGCAAGTGACAAATATAGAGTTATGTCGAAAAATGTACTGTACCAACATTTTATCTATTAGCTCTAACGAATCTTTGTAAAGCCCGGCCTAAATTCTCTAGACCTAAAGAACTGACAATGTTTGCCTACAGAATAACAAATCTGTCATGAGTGGTCATGATACTCGTATATAAATATCTTAACGCCTGCTCATTAGCGGAAGAATTCTCAAAAAACTCGATTAGTGTGATTTTATGCACAGTGCGCTGTATTTTTACGCACTATTAAATAGTGAGCCTAAGTGGGGCTCTATCCACAGCCCATAAATTTGAGCGGGATCGAAACATCCATTAAGCAAAAAGAGTTCCGCACGCCGCGCGGAATGATTGCACGCGCTTTCCTATTTTCTCGGCTCAAAATAATAATTGACTTATTAATAAGATTGATTCATCAACACTCGATATTACTTTCATTGTTTTCATTTGTTTGTAGAGGGCGTCATATTAACGAGGTATGTGTCCTACAACTTTCTTACGGCGATTAGACATCTGGCATAGAATATTATACATATATGTACTTCTGCTTAAATCATTAACTCGTAGTAGAGGATCCAGGGATGGGGTGAAGCCCAACAAACCAAAACCGTGGGTTCAAAATCTAACTATAAATTACTAAACATCACTTTGCTCTGTATGTGGTGTTGTGTTCCTGATGGTGAGTGACTAAAGTGACCACTCACTCACTTCACTTTAGTGACTTTAGTCACTCACCCCAGCGAGCTTTGGCTCCCGAGGTTGCGCTGTGTTAACAGTGAACGACCTGCATTGGTTTGAAGCTGTCGATAAAACGAATCCTCAAACCAAAAAGGGATGGGCAGTGCTCTTGTGATGTGATATAACAGTGTAGTACACTACTTACCGAGGGCAGTAAAACAAAGAATGTCTTAGATCGCAGGTATTTGACCGAATCTTCAAACCAAAAAGGGATGGGCAGTGCTCTTGTGATGTAATATAACAGTGTAGTACACTACTTACCTAGGGCAGTAAAACAAATAATGTCTTAGATCACAGGTAATTGACGCCCGAGCCGAAGGCAAGGACGATAAAATATGCGATTCACTTTATGGCCAGGTGTGACATGAATATAGTATGTGTGATGATTTTGTAATATGGAGGGTAATTTGTAAATATTTCTTGTTTATATATGAGGGTAAGCAAATTATATTGTGATACCAGTTCGGACCTTTGATCTTGATTCCCCCCCCCCCCCCTTTTCAGGTGGGGATGCGAGAACAAAAAGCCGAAGTCTGGGCAGGAGCATTCTCTGACGAGTGAGCGCCAGCATTAAGAGGCCTTACAAGTTTTAATTTTTTTTTTTCAAATGTGACAAAAGTATTGATAATACCAATAAAGAGATTATAGGACACGACGATATTAGTAAAGTTTTAGATAGTAACATTTCCCTTTTTGATTTTATTGTGTGTAGTAGAATTTAAGCGGAAAAAAGCAGTTTTTAGCTCGAAAACAGTCGATTTGGACTGAAGTTTGAAACGAAATATCTTAATGAAAAATGCAAGAAATACATTTGAAATTTATGTCATTAGGTCGCAATAGTCCTGTTCTAGATAGTTACATTGATAAAATGTCAAGAAACTTGTCAATTTAACAGAAAATGGGCTAAATAAATGAGCATTTTTTACCTTATAAGGACCCTTAAGTTGAGAGTTGAGACTGTACAAGTGCACCAAGGAAAAAAAATCGTGATATTTGTCGTATGTCTGTGTTTCTTTTATATACGTTTTTAGCAAATCAGCTCATTTCTTCGCCAGTGTAAGTAGGTACTTTTGCTGCAGGTGCAACATACACGACCTCATACATCAAAGTAGGTACTTTGAAGTATGAGGTCGTTTATGTTCAAGCCATGGTTGTTTGACAAGTAACCCTGTCACGTCTGTTAATATCATTATTCATTACTTAAATGTCAAATATTCAAAAATTAAGATGTCATCTTTTTAGACATATTGACATGCCACACCTTTGACGTCCGCCCAAAATGCAGCTTTCCATTTTGGTACATTATTATTAAAATACATATTCATGAGATTTCGTAGGTATACAAGACGCCAAAAAGTTAGGTAAGCTCGGCTATCAACCAATATACTTTGCTTTTCAAAATTAAATATTTATGTCACACCTGGACCACGGAAAATCCCACTTCCTGGCCAAGGGAAGCTATAAAACCCTTTCATTAATTTCTTCATTTCTTTTCGTGTGTTATTTTGCTTAGCCGTTTTCCCGTTCCCCAAATCTTGAATAAAACTTGAAACTGTGGGTAGTTGACGCTCGAGCGCTGAAGCGAGGCGACGGCTCAGCCGAGCGGCGGACTTAAAGCCCCAAAGCAGCTTACTTTAAAAGCAACTCGCGGCTTCGCGATCTTACAAAATTGGTGGCTGCACCAAGTATGAACCTACTGGGGATATGAAAAAGATTGTATTTATACCTACGATGTATTTATATCAGCCTAGATAACAAGGTGGCGGTAATGTCGGACATTTTAAAACTTATCACTGCAATATCACAAGGATGTGCCACACCGCTGCTCAAAGCTAACGCACCTTTTTTGAACCTAACTGTGGCTTCATAGGCCGGACCCAATAAAGTGGTAGGAGTTAGGAGTAGAAGTAGATAGGAGTGCGCGGTTGGAGAGTGGCCTTTAATTCGTTATACCTCCGCGACAATGTACCAACGGAAGTACATTGTACCTATAAGCCTGGCATTTAGGTATACAAAGGCTTCCAACATCGTTGTGACCAATCGTGAACCTTATTCCAATCGTATTAAAGTCTAATATTGGTCACAGAAGCTTGTCTGCGCTCGCGCAGCGTATCGTCTAATGCAAGGTTTAATTAAACGCATTTTTAGATAATTATCGTATCGCGCTCCTCTGTTGCGTCTGATTATCCAGAGAATTAAGTGTATAGTATAGTTGATCCTCAGAATGGACATGTTACTTAATGGTATTGTGATTTCGGCCTTTATTTTCCTATTCACTCGCTCATAATATAAATTTCATTTCATTTACTCCTTCCTAAAATTGTTAGATACCTATTACAAGAGTCGGAAGTTTATCCATCATTCAACTATTTTAACTGCATCAGAAAAACGTTAACTGGTTGAATAACTTTATCCAAATGCAAAAATTGCATCGATTTAACATTACGGTTGTAAATAATGCTAAACTGACTTCAAAACGACCCGCGCGCAACCACCGTGACTCAATTATACCATACTCCTGGCTTAATCGATACACTAACGATTATAACCGATTTTAATCGATACACAAATAATCTAGACCACCAACAGTTTGAATTTGTTAAATTTCGAATGCGTCAAAAAAAGAACGCTAATCACAATGGCGGCGGCTTGATTTGCAAACAGAGAGATGTGACGATTGTATGGTGATTGTATGGAGAACTAATCGTGCTATGACATTTGTATGTACGATCTGCCTACACGATGTATGTACCTACATGAATGGCCCCTAACTCGTGATAAAAGTTGACTCGTATTAGGCACTGTATTCTGCTTCGTCCATTTGAAAATACAATTCGTTACATTCGAATGAAAAATGTTACCAGGCAGTTTGAATTACTTTCTGAAGTAACGAAATAACATCATCGAATAACGTACCAAATTACATCCCTTATAGCGTTTCGTGGTGCGTTTCAAAATTCAAATATTCATAACACCGTTACCTCACCCGCGAAGGCATTCTTAATTCAAAATAATGTGTTTTTTTATTCCGAAAACAGAAGACGTGTTCTATATTTGAAAGCATCGCGGGGGCGCGATCCCCTCGCGCGCGCCAAAAAATATAAATATCGATTGGAACGTTCCCGCGGCGAGGAACGAGTGATAAATCACCTTCGGGAAATTAAAACTGTCTTTAAAACAATACTTTCTTTGCATCCGAGTGGCGCCCCCAGTCCCATCCCCATCCTGCTCTGACACGCTAACTCCTGATACATCCATCCCATTTTCGGTAAAGGAAACAGACTGAGGGGCCGAAATAGCGACATTAGATTGACGATAAAGCTTTGTTTAGATATTTGCGGACGATGTCGTGTGCATTTTAATTACCATAGAGTTTCATTAACTCTAAATTGAACCATTTTTCTATAATAAATATTAATTATGTAATATTTAACAATATTATCAATAAAGAGTATGATGACACACGCAAACTTATTAGAACGGATTTCTCAGATTACTTACAAATTAACGTGCATTTTTATCAATGTATTTAATTAGATACGCCAAAAAAGTAAGTAATCGAGCAGTTATCGATATTACCTACACAAAAAAAAAACATTTGTAATCTAGTAATAACCAATATTCAAAACGCGCACAATCTACGAACGCATCCATTTCAAACACATTAGCGCGCCGATATATAATTTCTTTTTTCAAAAACAAAAACTTAATTACTCTCTGGCTATCAGGAAAAGGCGGGAGATAAGGAGGCTATTCGAGTTCCCGTTATCAACGCTCTGATACTTTCACCCTTCGATTTTTTCTTTTCTTTTGAACCCCCTAGAATACCTATCAGTAATTTTAAGATAACTAATGCCTCGAGTCATTAAGGGGACGGAAAAGTAAGAAAACCTGTTCTGCTGAAATAGGGTGTCTGAGTAGCTGTCATTTTGAAAAATGCGGAACGCCATTTTGTGTTTCGGGTTGCAAGTATTTTTGTGGAGACAACAATTTTGGTTTTGATTATACTGTATAATTTTTATTCAAAAATTGTCGTTTAACTTTTAATGTATGATTTTAATAGTTATTGTTTCCTGTTAGTTACCTTTTACGATATCACTATTGTGCGGCCAAAAGATGGCCCCGAATTATTAAGCAACAATTAAAAATTTTACGACTAGACCATTAAACACTGTGTCTATTACGAAAAAGGAAATGTTTCGGCTTTATCAAAATAGGGCAACTGGCCGTATGGTACTAAAATGTTCCGAATTTTACGACTCTAAAAGCAACAAAGAATTCAGATTTAAAAAAAACAGAATAATGTTTTGCTATCTAATAATCATATGGTTGTAAAATACTATTTGACATTTACGACAAATTCAAAAGGATCGACTTAATAAATCTGACAGTATCTCAAATTTATGTATTTTGGTATAAAAAGTTTTAGGAGGCAGTAAAGAGTACGCCGCGGCGTATAATTTCTAGAAAATTCATTTTAATTAACTTTAACGCGGGGGAAAATTAAAAATGGATAATTCGCTTCTTTATTCCCGCTCCTTTTCTTAATTAATACAGGAGAATGGTGAAAAAGTACCTGTTTTATTTGTACCTACTAACGAAAGGTGAAAATTTACATACCTATACTAGTTTATGTTGAAAACTCCTTTTTATATCTCCCGTCTCGGATATGACGGCGTCGCGTTTTGCATGAAAAAAAGCATTTATTATATTGCCCTAGGTAATCAGTGTTCGTTAAATAAAAAACATTATAAAAAAGTGTTGCCCACCTTCAAGAAAAATATTGTGAGGTTGCCAGGTGAATGTTAAAAAGTGGTCTTGATTAAATAAAATGTCGCCGCGTCGAGGGGGTGGGTAGGCACGTGATAGGAATCGGTACTAGAGCCCATAAACAATGAGAAACGGTGTTAGATTTGTTTTCGAAATGCGCAATTAACTTGAAAATCGAATTGACAGTCGGTTGGAAATTTTGTCGAGTCGATATTAGTCTCTTCAAATCAGTAGGTACGTACAGGAAAGTTCACTGACGGTCTTATAACTCTAACGAAATATGTTAGTGGCAAACTTAAAGTAATCGAATTGTAATTTACTGTGCCTCAAGTATAAGTTTTATAAATAAATAAATAAATATTTGTGGACAATCTTACACAAATCAACCTAGTCCCAAACTAAGCAAAGCTTGTACTATGGGTACTAAGCGACGATATACATACTTATATAGATAAATAGATACTTAAATACATAGAAAACATCCAAGACCCAAGAACAAATATTCGTGCTCATCACACAAATAAATGCCCCGGCCGGGATTCGAACCCGGGACCTCCAGCTTCGTAGGCAGGGTCACTACCAACTAAGCTAAAGCGGTCGTCAATATAGAAACAAAACACAAACGAACGCGTTTGCGTTTAGTCTAAATTTGCCTGTGCCTTTTGGTGATAACTACTTTTTGCCGTACAGATTGAGACTAAATACAAACGCGTTCGTTTGTGTTTTGTTTCAAAAAAACTTATACTAAAGGTACTGATGTATTTGTTGGATCGACGTCAATAATACAGTTATCGTCTTATCACATAGAATAGGGATGATGACACTATAAAAGAAAATCAATAAATCCAAATTTTCTACATAATGACTCAAATTCTCAATCAAATGGCAAAAAAAGTAATTCAAAAAAATAAATAATTACGTAATTATAAGTCTTCAAAGTTTTAAAAGTGGGTATTTTCTGTCGCTTTTCCGCAAAACGCACCTTTGTATTGAACGATTGTCAATTACTATGGCGCTACTCAAAGGTGACGTCACGGTCGAGTAGCACTTTCTCTCTCTAACTACGAACATTCTAACCGTTGTTGCTTCGTTATTTTTTGAGATATTTGAATAGGATTTTCACTATTTGGCATAGTTTTACGTCTTCTTTCTATTGAAGTAATAATTTTTTTTGAGTCATCATGCCTATTTAAGAAAATTCATTTAAATATGTCCCTTTAAAAGGATGATTACTGATAGTAACGAAACTAACCGTCAATGTCAAATGTTTCGTAACAAAACGGAAAAAGAATTGCATGAATTACGTTAGATGCGCCAACTTTTTCACTTACGTAAAATAATAATTTAAAAAACCATCTTCTATGTATCTGGGTTACCCTTGTTTATAACTATTCCAAATTTCAAATCGATAGGATAAGTAGTTCCTGAGATATTTAGCGATGTGACAGACAGACAGACAGACAGACAGACAGACAGACAAAGTGAAACCAATAGGGTTCCTTTTTTACCTTTTTGGTACGGAACCCTAAAAATGACCTACTCATTTATTATTTTGTTGACATGGCAACTTGTATAGAACCTATATTTTTCACCGTCCATTCAAAAACTTACCCTCACTGGGTTCTTCCTTGAAACTGTATTTCGTGCTTACCTGCAAAAAAAAGGACACGTCAGTAAAAAGTACCAGGACAACAGAAGCGGAAGGCGGTCGAACGAGCCTATATATTTTGCTAACAAAGACGCACGCAAATTTGAAAAGCGAAGTATTTTCTTTCTAATAAATGGAAATGGCCGTAAGGCAGCGGTCGGGGAGAAAACCCTATTCAGATTGCGTATAATATTGCGATGCTGCTTTTTCTTTCATATTTCCTGTAAATAAGGATTATATAACCGCTATTGTTACGAATCAAATTATTTTAGTTAAATTATTTTGATTCGTTACCACGATCAAATTTCCAATCATATGATACAGAGAACAAATACAAAGAAAAAAAAAACTTTAAAAAAACATACATACTTAATTATATAACCTTTTAACTTTTAATAGTAACTAAAAATACTAAAATATCATGCCTGTCTTGGCTCTAAGTTCACAACTTTCTACGGTGAAAGAGTTTCGTGGCTTGGCCTATTTTTTACATGGAATGTCTATTATGGGATTTAAGTTTGACTCAATACTAGATTCTAATTTCAATCTAGTTATCTACTTGCAAAAATATGTTACCTTTACGTACGGTCAACAAATTTGATTTCTCGGCCAATTCGTACCTTGTCACAGTGACATTGATATAAGATCTCTAGCGGCTTTCATATTGATTTTCACTGTGACAAGGTACGAAGTGGCCTAGAAATCAAATTGGTTGACTGTACCTACATGTTTTCTATATGTATATCTAGTTCAATTTAGTACGATGCATTTAAGTATCTCATCAGTTAATTTTAAAACATATCCTTAAACTTCAGCCCCTGAAAACGACCGTTCCTTTACTGAGTGAGTGGTCTGTGCTTCCTGGCTCGGGAAATGTAATGAAAGGGCAGGGCACAATGCGAGGAAAACTATCGGCGATATATCCCGCCGCAACGGCCCATATGTATGGTCATATTATGTTTCGCACAGGTCGTATACATGTGAGTGGTAGCAGATTTCTTTTTATACTGTGATGGTAAATGGTAAACTTTATTTCGATGCCTAAGTTGAATTTTCCTAACTTTTCAGGACTTCAACAATCGTCGTATTATGTATATATATTTTACGATCTAACCTAACTTGATATTAAATCGATAATTATATACGTTTTCAGAAATATAAGCGATTAATTTTGCATGAACTAAGCATTAAGGCTGCTAACGCTAAGAATTTGTAGTTTGCGTTTGCTTGATACAAAATTAATTTAGTATGGGATGGCGCATCGTAACTGACGATTTCTCAACATAATTTGAGACGTTAGTGTCATTAAGGGGAGGTATCCCTAACGCAAATGTCCCGCTCTAACACGCGTAAGTTTACAATTAACCATCCCGCTCTCTACGCAAGCTCTACGCGCAGTTTTGTAAATATTTAGCTATAGTCATTAAGCCAATCATTTTATCAAAGCAAATCCTGCGAATTTGTCTATAACTATTTACGATCTTTAATTGAGTACAAAAATTAAATGTTAAATATCAGTAATATAGTCGTGGTATTGAAAATACATTCCAAAAGGGGGTAACTTCGCGATTTTTTTCTATCGAGTGAAATTCATCAGGTCATGTAACTGACTGCGATTTTGACTAGACAAGATCCTTATGTAACACATTTAAGTCACTATATTATTTTTGATTTTAAGTCACTATATTCTATGTCTCAGATGGTTTTTAAAAACTCAAAAGTGGTAATACACGGCCTTAATGAAGCCTGAGTCTTCTGGTAGATGTCGCTGTACGCCTCACTTAAGGCGTTTGTATATGAAGGAACGGTTGAAGAATTTGGGGGCCGGATGTGGGTTGCACCTATAGCTCAGTTGGCTAGAGCGACTGGCCGCGAATGCCAGGACGCAGGTTCGAATCCTGCTCGGAGCCTAAATTTTTCAATTTTTCCTTTATTTCTAAATTTTGTAATATAATTGATAGATTAGATTAGATTAGATTATTTATTTCATGATAAAAAATTACATTATAAATGAAATGGGAAATAAATCATTTGTGAAAAAGATTATGGCAAACATTAATAAGCCGTAGATTTCAAATCAATTAGAAGAACTTTAGGTATATGCTTTGTGGGTAATAGTTTCGCGTCTCGTCGTTTATGATCCTGCACCACTATAGTTTCTGTTTGGCCTAATGGGTGACTGGTAGAGAATGCCTTAAGGCATTTAAGTCCTCTGTACTTTTATTTTTGTATATGTGCAATAAAGTTTAAATAAATAAATAAACTTATACTTTACTTATGTGTATTATTTTTAACGCCACGGCTCCTTAAATTACTAACTTAAAAAAAAATTAAGGTGCCCATATTGATAAAGCCAACGGAACGTGCACCGATCACACACAATTATAACAATAGCTCGAATTTTTCGCCGTAATGAGTGATTGGGACCGACAGATAGACATTAATATTTATAATGTGTCACTTGCAATCACCTCACGGAGACGCGCCGCGCCGGAGGGGTGGCCAGGGCAATGAAAATGGTAATAAAAAGCGTAAAACATACACGAGGCGTAGCCGCTTATGACCTTCAGTGTTAAGTAAATTGGGACATTAGTGTATAGTATAATTGTATTATATCAGAAATTTGGCAACTTTTGGTAGGTTAGGTACTTTACACCACACCTTGCCAAAAAGCGCGTTTTTCTGCACGCTGCGCGATCAGAAAAACCCACTTTTTGGCCAAGTGGTGACGTAAAATTGTGTACAAAACACGGGTCGTAAAACAGAAAGCCCTCTCTCGCATATTTGAGACCCTCGCCTGCGGCTCGGGCCCCACACATCTGCGATATCGGCCTTTCTTTGTTTTACAACCCTTGTATCGTAAATAACTATTTCACACCACCTGCTCGATTTTGCTCAATTATATATCATACAAACCTTTCGTAAAGCAAATCATTACACGTGGCCCTTGGTTTTAGCGGGTTATAATTTCAAATTATTACCCGCCGGGTAATAATTTCATTTGAGTTCTGATAGTTCTTATTGATATGTCTTTAAAGTCTAATTTCGTGAAGTCCACACGGCGGCGAGGAGGTGGCACACCAGCTCCGTGTTTTGTTTGGAACGTCGCGTTCGAAACAAAAGACTGCGTCGGCGGCCGCCGCCTGTAGCGGGTCAAGCGCGTGATTTTAGTTCCGTTTTTTTTTTCAAAAAAAATGACTAAAACTATATCTATATTTTGAATTTTAAGTTAAAAAAAAACTTTTAGCGAAAAATCGTCATTATACTCGATTTCGACTAATTCAGGGACAAGGATTTCAAATTTTATATTTATTTTGAGTTTTAAGTTAAAAAAATTTTTTTTTGCGAAAATTCGTCATTATACTCGATTTCGACTAATTCAGGGATAAGGATTTCAAATTTTATATTTATTTTGAGTTTTAAGAGAAAAAAATTTTTTTTTGCGAAAAATCGTCATTATACTCGATTTCGACTAATTCAGGGACAAGGATTTCAAATTTTATATTTATTTTGAGTTTAAAGTTAAAAAAAAATTTTTTTGCGAAAAGTCGTCATTATACTCGATTTCGACTAATTCAGGGATAAGGATTTCAAATTTTATATTTATTTTGAGTTTTAAGAGAAAAAAATTTTTTTTTTTGCGAAAAATCGTCATTATACTCGTTTTCGACTAATTCAGGGATAAGGATTTCAAATTTTATATTTATTTTGAGGTTTAAGCTAAAAAAACCTTTTTTGCGAAAAATCGTCACTACCTATAGGTACTCGATTTCGACTAATTCAGGGATAAGGATTTCAAGATTTAGAATTGAGGATTACTAGATTTTTAATATTTATTTAGAATTAAAAAACAAAAACTTTTTTGTAAAATAGTCATCATACTCGATTCCATATTCAATAACATAAAGTATAAAATTGGCCAAAGGTGGTGAGAAAAGTAGAGTATACCCCACGGGGATAAAACTGTTTTTGTCTTGGGCGCGCTTAAATCCCTCACTACACTCAGGACTCAGTCTTAATTCCCTCGCTTCGCTCAGGAATTAAGTCATTACTCCCTCGCTCCGCTCGGGAGTAAAATCTAGAGTCCTTCGTTACGTTCGGGATTCAATATCGCACCCGTGACATAAAACAGTGCTTTATCCCCTTGGTGTATAATCTACTATAACTATCATAGTCGTTAAATCTAACGACATAATTATTATCATTGTAACAAGCATATTTTTGTGAGAAAATGGCTGACTGTCGAGTTTCTTTCGGCGTTTCTTCTCGGCAGTGGCCTCTGTGAAACGCTAGTAGGGTTTGACTTGTAAAAGTGCCATTGCGGCCTACTTACAGAATAAAATTCATTTTATTCATTTTTATTCATTTAATATTTTCGAGGCTTTCATATTATTTTTTTACAACATTCCAATCATTATTATTTTTGGAGTTAGAGCAATTCTAAATAGAAAACTTCCGTGAGTCTCAGACATATTGAAATATAATAAACGCGCCGCTCGCGCGCAGTGTTAAACGCGAGGCCGTCGCGACCACTCATGATTAAGGACCACGTATTGGCCCGAAACATGTCGAGCGATATTCGACGACACAGACGTGAGTGACCCGTATATTATATTTCAATATTAAGGCAATTCTGTTAAAGAAAACCTTAATCTCATTGCCTTAGCTATAAACATTGTGACTGACCTATTATTCGCTGTAGTTGTATTTTTTCCGGACTCCTTAGATCAAAATCGGGAGAACATAGGAGAATGTTCACGATACTACGAATAGGTACTTCAATCACTTATAAATTCTATGCTCAAACGATTTGCACTATTCCATAGTTGGCATTATAAAAATAATACCATGGTCACCGACCAGATAAAAAAAAAACAAGTACCAGCATCCCTCATTCGCACCCGCTGCAGATTGACATCTGTCAGTGCGGGGTTGGAGTCCCGCAGGGGTCCGCTCTGACCCCATATTTTTTCGCTGGTGGAATAAATTTTTAATCAAAATATTTTCGGAGGGTACCGCCGTTAATTTCTTTATTGTGAGTTAACTCCAGACGAGCCGTAATGAATAAATTAGGTTAAAAGGTAATTCTGATGTTGTTATAATTATGCAGATTTGGGCGTGGGTACCAGGGAACTACGAGTGATGCGGTAGTTTGTGGTTCAACGAGTGGAATAATAATAGCTAGATGTAACTACTTAAATGAAGTAGTCTGGTCAAATATTTGTGGCGTGCGTGGATCTCTTTCTTACGATAACACTATTACTCCAATATAGGGATGTTTCAGCTTCACTGCTCCTGACATAACATGGTCAGACTAAGTCCGAAACAACAATAGGAATCTACCAGAGTGATCCTGTCACCTCGTTTAGAAACAAAAGACTAGCCATGTAAAATCAACCGGGACTAGAAAATGAATAACAGGAGGCAAGAAGAAAATAAAAGACAATTAATAACAACAAAGACGGCATAGAAAGCTCCAATGAGTATTTAACGCGTGAAAATTATGCACATATTTCACTTAAACTTGAAAGGATATAGTTTAAAACAAATGGTGATTGGCGAGATTGGTCACACGCGTCAGAGGATAATTTTTCAGATTTAGAGCATTTTCTTGAATATGCATAAGCGTCTGGAGTCTTTGTTTGAGATGAAACGAGAAGACATTAAGTGGTGGCTCATTCATGGGTTTGATCTACAGATGAGGCTTCCTGTCCCGTTTGGCAGGACATCACGTAAAAGGCGTGAGTAATATATGGCTTTTAGCGAAAACCGTTATGCAACACCCAATTTTAAGAGACTGCCCGGAAAAAGACTGCTGGCATCTAATGTTCTCCTTGATGTATTATTCCAACATAAATACTTCGACTCCTATCAGTTTGACAAAATCCATGGGTTGTGATTGTATGGACAAAAGTAAATTGTTTAATAAAATACGATCAACTCGCAATGTGTTTTATTGACCTAGTTTTCTTGAGAATCTATGTTTATTTTGCTGAGTAAATATTAGTTTATCTACACACATATCATAAATCCTCTAATATGCGTTCGGAAACCGTAGAAAATGACTCTCATTTCAACATTCAATGAATTTATGGCAATTTTCTTATCTGTGGCTAAGGCTACAGCAGTAATAAAATATTTCATTTTAATCTCATATATGATGTTAAAATATTACGTCAAACAAAACTGTCAAAATTTAAATGTCAAAGTTGACATGTCCCTATTCTAGTATCACTGAAAATTCAAATTCAGTCGATGCGAAATGTCAGCTCGATGTTTTTTTAGTATATATCGCACGAAATTTGAGCTAGAACGACATGATCACATCAGAATAAGGACTCTTTACTTTTTAAAATAACATTCAGGTATCTGTTGCCAGTTCTGATTTCGATATTTCCGCAACCGTGCAAAAAAGGTTGTATTAATACAATTATTGTATTTATTTACTACGGTTTCTGAACCCATCTTAGAGTAATTATAATATGTGTGTAGATAAAGTAATGTATGCAACTGTACATAATTAGGCATTAAAACACTCGTGTGACCTTATTATGAAACTCGCCTTCGGCTCGTTTCATAAAACACACTCGTGTTTTAATGCCCCTCATTATGTACCAGTTGCATAAACTACTATTATTGTTGAACGTTAATGGGTCGCTATACTATGATACTGATGTTTGGTGCGTGGGCCCTAAAAACAATATCGCCGAATATTTCCTACACAAAAACAAAAGAACGTAATTGAAAACTAGACCGTAGCCGTTCTAAATTTGAAAATTAATTTCAAAATTCCTTGTGACTAGAAACAGTTACTGTGGAATCTAATTTTCCACGTAGGCATGCAGTGCACACTGCATTCCGCTCCCATACTTCAGTTGCATTGCAGCGCTGCATTGCGAATAAGGTTACTTTTCTAGCTACTAGGAAGGAACGCAGGATGTGAGAGGAGTTTGAAATTTAAATGTGGAATAGTAGTGCGAATTGGACCGTTTGTTTCTTTTGCGCGCTCAAATGATCCGAATTGAACTTTCGTTGCGTTCAATTACTGGCTATTCATAGGAGCCAGTTAAATTCTATTTAATACGTTGAAAATATTCCATAGAACTGCCTAGACGACAAAGTTTACATGTTAATTTAACTATACAACATGGTCATTAAGCTGAGCACAAAATGCATTACAAATATGTAAATCACGATTTAAACTAGACCGAACTATTTCATTGTAAATTCAAAGACGCTCCCAATGATTTATTGCCCGTAGTTTCGGCCCTTTGGGCGGACGGACAAACAGCGTGGCTACTTAAATAAATATTTCAAAGTTAAAAAAATGCTAATTGTCGACCATTTTACTTCGGTCTCTCGTATCGTGATGTCTATACAAAGTTTGTACCCAGTTAGTTAGAACAGAAGTTACTAAGAGCTCATGAGTAAGTGGTGGTGGTAGGAAGAATGTGAGGTATAAAGGAATACAGTAGCCGGGTTGTAATGAGAGAGATGCTTCTTACGTGTTTGACTTTGTATATTTATGAGACCTTAGTAGATGGGAGCTGAGGGCAAGGAGGTCATTTGCCAGGTGTGGTCAGGCTTGTTTGGAAATAACGATGTCACGAATCCATGAAAACGAACTCAATTATTTACATTGGAAGTTCCTGAGATCTTCCTGAATTTTTCATACATACTTTTTTATTCACCTAACAACAAGGAGAAGGAAAACAGTACAATACATAATAGTAACTAAATTAGATCCCCCAGATCGGAACCCTGGGGGAGGGTACTCATAAATGTCAGGTACACACTTCAGAATACATCGTATTCTAGAGTAAATTCATTTTTAATACAGTCCCCTATCCTATTGATATTAGTTCAAGGTAAGACTGGAGGGGCATTCAGTCAAAGATCAGTTTTACTCCACAAAACTCTCCACCAACTCCCATTCAAAGGAATATGTTGAAATTTTTTATCAAACAATCCAACATTCGAAATCAACAATTACAAAAGCATAATGAATGCATCTCTCTCACATCTGCCGTATGACGAATCACTCCGTCAGTTTGACAGCTTTTTGTCTGTCAGTTCACACCCCCGGTAAAATGTATTTCGCGTGATATTGTTTGACTTGCATTCATGAATAATGAACTTTATTGGTACCTTTTGATACTTCTTATGATAGAAATAATGATTGTTAATTAATAAAAAATATATAAAATTGCTAATATAAAATATGTATGTAGTAATCATGTTGAACTCTGTAACATCTTCTGTACCACATTTCAAGCAAAAATAAATGTATTTGTATTTTAACTACACTTGTATACTTACGTATATATTATATCTATCTATACATAACGAATCTCGTCAATTCAATAGGTAAAAGGCCACTAATTAACTCATCTACATAATAAATAGTCCCTACATCCATAGGTCCACACACATCCATACGATGTCTGCTTACTATCAGGAGTATCAGGCAAGGCATAAGTATGCTTGCTTACCACCATCG
The DNA here is from genome assembly GCA_951800055.1 of Cenopis cana. Taxonomy (NCBI): domain Eukaryota; kingdom Metazoa; phylum Arthropoda; class Insecta; order Lepidoptera; family Tortricidae; genus Cenopis; species Cenopis cana. The sequence goes on along the minus strand of OX637490.1, from coordinate 16,007,473 downwards.
TGATATTTAAAATACAAGGATTTACCGAATAACATTTATCTATGCACAATACAATAACATATTTTGCATTCATCACTGAAATGATAATACGAATAACCATTCAAAACCATACTCGTCATATTCATACATCCCATCCAAAATGAAATTACACGTGAAATATCAAACAAGACTTCGCCAACTACGGCTAAAGGAAGGGTAACACCTTGTCTTCGACCATCTTAAATTAACTTCAAAAAATATCCACTCAAATATATATCTTAACACATCAATCATGAGTTCAAAATCGAACGAACCAATTTCGCACTTAATATCCTTTGGTTTGAAATAGAGGAACGAATAAATAAAAGCATTAGATCCGTCACAATGGAATAATACTGGCTGATTGTATTGAAGCAACCCTTTTTTATTATAAAGTCCTGGTAATTGTTAGGATAACACTGGGCTAGTTTGTGCTATTTGTTTGGGGTGAGATTATGTGGAATTTAAGGGTCGAGTTTAACTGTGAGAGCCACGGTATTCCAATAGAAATTATCTAGTTATTCAAAGTTTTCGGTTGATTCCCATTGGTGTAGCGTAAGCACAAAAGTGCAGCTAGCCCATGATAAGGGTGAACATCCACTAGAGATGTATGAAAATGTGTTTCTTATCTGTCACGCGTGCGAGCTCTTAGTGTATGTTACAAACTTAATCATCGTCATCATCATATTCAGCCTGTAATCGCCCACTGTTGAACATAGGCGTCTGTTCTAGTACGCCACTCATCCCGGTCCCTTGCTAGAAACGAAATGACGTTCACAAATAGATATACTTAAAATCATTTCAGTTAAACGAATTGCTCCAAAGCAATTACTTCAAAAAGCTACTTTACTGGTTAAACAATAGAGTTCAAAATCCAATAACATTTTAATACAAATACGTTCAACAAAAAGAATGTCAACCATATACCAAGTAGGGAAACAAGATATGTTGTTTGACAACTAAAACACATTAGTAGGTAGTAATAAATTTACAAAAAACTGCTTTACTTCACATATCAAGTAGGTATGAGGTTATAATTCAAATTAGGTAATGACCTATCCTTGAATTGCCTTCCTGAATCCGTTCAACCGATTTTACGTTATTGATTACAACTACTGCTTTTTTCCCATGTCCACTAACTAATTTTTTTCTATAAAATGCCATACCAATTAATTCGTTTTACTGCGCTACAGTGTATTTACACTCGTAGTCTCATATTGACCATTGTCACTTCAATCACATATCAACACCAGTACAATGTACCTTCCCCTTTTTAAGCACATTTAGTTAACCTGTTCTAAACACGTAATCCGATCCTTGGGTGCGCTTGGCGGACGCTGCGGTCGCCAGTCTGGGCAGACGAATCTACCGTGAAATTTAATCACTTGTTTTTGACCAACCATTATTGAATTCTGGCAGCCTAGTAACTGTTTTGATTTTGAACAACTGCTATAGTATAATTAATAACAGGTAGGTAGTTTTATTTCACGAGCGCGAGTTGGCCATGGTTGTAGTTGTGATGTGACACATGCGAACACATCAGATAACGTGAACTCATAGCTCCCTACGATGACAGACACATAGACAATGTGCATGTATGGCTAAACACACAACCATGGCTATCCTGCGCTCGTGAGATAAAAGCACTCTATTTAAATACCTACATTTAGCATCATCGGAGAATGATGACGTTGTAAGGAGCATATCAACTACAACTACAGTATACCTACTTACTTACTACGCTGGCTAGACGACCCAAAGAGGATCTTGGTCTCTGACACAAGAGAACGCCAGTCTTCCCCGCTGTGCGCCACCTCACGCCAGTTGGGTATACCGAGGTTGACAGTATACCTAACCTAATTGTAATAGTTCGACTTCAAATAGAGTTGTTAATAATGGCAACAACGTCATATGCCAAATCATTCTGACTAAGCTTATGTTTACCTGTAAACAAGGAGCAACGAATCTAACATGTTTACTATATCTAACAAACCCAATGTTCGTGCAAAAACATCCGAAGCATGCCTTCTTCCTCTAGAATCCTATTGAGTGTTTATTTTCTAACTTAAGATATGTCACGAAACCAACCGAACTTTCTCTTTGAATTGAGCTTACAGCTCCGGGCTGCCCCAGTAACTGAACTTACACAAACTGTTAGGTCAGATTTTCCTTCGGACAGATCCGAAGGAAAGCAAAAACCGTTCCACCAGCCAGGGCCTCGCCCAAGCTACTTATTGAAATGCCGTTACAAGTGCAATAAAAATATGCCCGTGCCCAGGTGAATTCCATTTCCAAATGAGCTCGTCCAATCATAAGTCAAGGAAAATTCCGCCACGAACCAACCACGCCCCGGGGGAAAGCCCCTCTTAATCTAATATTAAACACATTCGGATATTAGATACAAAGTGAGCATTCACAGAATTTAATAATCCCTCGTTCCCACCTCTCCCTCTAACGCCTGCACCCGTCCCGCTCGCCCTGAATTATTAACAACAAATTTTATGATTACATTTAGCACTGAGTGCAAGAAGGACGTGACGAGAAAGTCGAGCATCGCGTGAAAAATGGCGGGAAACGTTCGGTTAATATTTTATTGGTTTCGATAGGTTTGAGTTATGCTGGGCTGGGGGTAATTTTCAATTTTGTGACTGAAATATTGATAACCCTAGAGGCCGACTAGCTTCAGGACTGGATTAAGTGGTACATGTAAGAGACCCCATAGATCACACATCGGGACTGGTCAGTTGAAAGGCACACTATACGATAGAGAGGTGAACATTGAAGAGCCAATTATGACTAGGCGCTATGTTTAGTAATGGCTATGACTATATACACGGGATGTTGCTCGTCGCTGCGTTGGTGAACACACGTGCTCGGCGCGACGACGAGCAGAATCCAATACCGAACAAAACCAGTTGCTTATTGTCATGGCGTCGTTACCGAACAACGTCTTTGAACAAGTATTGATTGGCGAAATCATCATAAATTTGATGGAAAGCCTTTTTTAAAGAAGATGAAGACTATATACACTGAATATTCATCAAGACAAGATCATTGTATGGTAGCCTACTTGTTCAAAGGCTGTAATACAGTGTCGTAGGGTCGAAATCCGGGTGGTGCCAATGAGTTCCGCCTCAGCTAAGATCTTCCCATGGTCCATTGCCAGCCAACACCTGACTCATGAGGATTCCCCATCAGGTTCCCAAGTCCTTCAAGCGAAACTTATTAGAACCGTTCCAAGTTACACTGCTCTTTGCATTATGCAAGGAATTCTATTACAATACGACCGCTTTAGCTTAGTTGGTAGTGAGCCTGCCTACGAAGCTGGAAGTCCCGGGTTCGGATCCAGGCTGGGGCATTTATTTGTGTGATGAGCACGAATATTTGTTCTTGGGTCTTGGATGTTTTCTATACCGACTAGTCGGGAAAGCCGACTATCCGGCCACATTTCTAGTCGGCGACTAGTCGGCTAAAGAGGCCGACTAATCGGCACATTATGACTTGCTGGAAATCACCTTCAATTCAACATCGTCAAAAAATGTCCACACTCGCGATTTCCTTTTCGACATTATTCTAAAGAAGAGCACTATTTGTTTGTTTAACACAACAATTCGACAATTTCACATTTTTGTCTTTTTATTTTGCTACTTACTTATATGAAGTGCCGGCCGGTGAAGCAAGTAAATCGCTAAAATTTAAACACGAACGCATGGCGAGTGGCGCGTCGAGCGGACCGAAACCAACATTCCCGAATGCGCCCGAACTCAGCCGAAACTAACTGTCGGCTGATTAGTCGGCCATCTCGGCGCCGACTAGTCGGCTAGTCGGCCAAATCCATAGTCGGTACATCCCTAAGGTACCTATTCTAGTGCCAAATGCTGAATTCTCAGCACACACCTCAATCGTGAACAGAATGGCATCCAACTGACGAGCTATATGAAGATAATGGGACCCGACGCGCGATAATTTTGTTTAGGGGGCCGGGGGCTAACGCAATAATAGTTATATTTTCTTCCTCGACCCACGTTTCGAGTTACTTTAGCCCTGTTTTTGGGTTTTGGAAAGAGAAAAAGATATGATAATCGATAAGCATACTGCGTTTGGTAATGAAATGGAGCCATAATCGACTTGGAAGGCCAAAAATAGATATGATAATCGATAATCATAATTTCTGATGGCGTTTGGTAACGCCATAATTGATTATGTGTGCTAAGCACAGAAAACTTGTCATGAGGTGTTAAAGTTACACTGATTGAGTTATTTATGACAGCTTTAAAAACTCATCACATTGTCTTTTATTAGCGTTTTATTATCTCATTGATATAGTGGTTGAGTCTCTAATTTTACAAATTTGATTCGTGAGCAGTATGCATGAATTCATATTTTTTATGATAGAATCGGGTAGGTATCGAAAAAACATAATCCTGCCTTGCGTGACATATGGGGCGTTGAGACGTCTTATATCAAACAAGCATTTTCAGAGATCTCTCCCAACTATTGAAATCTACATTCTAGGTATTACCCAATATCAATATTCTTCTTCCTCGAAAAAAATCAGTAACTAATTTTTTTTGCGACTTGACTGTCCATCAAAAAGTCCAATGCAGAATTCAGATCAACAATCTAACATTTCTGCCCTAGACCATAAAGGCTTTATAAATCCCCCGGGAAATCCGCGGCATACATATATTATTAATTAATAAACACCGATACGCGCCCGATTGACGGCCGCGCGTGTAATTGTCAACTGTAATTGAAAAACTCGATTACCCTGGCTAATTATTAATTCGTAAATAATTCCCCCCCTCCCGCGGGAGGCCGTGATTGAATTAAGGGGGTATTTTGAATTTTGCATAATTCAAGTTAGCCCTTTATGGCTGTTGAGGAGTTTTGGGCGGTTGAAATTGGCATATAATTTTATGTGGGGTTAGGACTTGAATTTTGATGGGCTGAGAAAAGGATTACGTGGTTTTGGTACATTTTGCTTCATTAATTTTACGTGATAAATTAGACTTAATAGTTTATGTAATGTTTCGTCACATTTAAGAAGAACAAAATCGGAAAGCGTAGATTTATTGTAAATAGGTAAAATGTATGCAATTTAAAAATTCGTATACACGTACAAAAGATTGTACTCGTATTAATACAACCTGTATTATGATGCCTCGCCTTCATCTGATCACCATTCTATCCAGTTTTCACTCATTCTGAGAGGCGACAAACCTAAAAGAAACGCCATCAAAACAACCTACAGGTACAATACTGATAATGCAAACTGGCAAAACGTTACAACCAAAATACAAGAAGAAATGCATTCAGCTAGACTCGACAACCCTGATTTTGACAACTTTGACGCTAATCAAATTGACAAATACATAAAAGACTTTAGCAACGTTGTGTTAAGAGCATGCGACGCAACCCTCAAAAGTAAGTCACAGTATACACGAATAATATGGTGGAATGAAGAATTGACCAAACTAAAGAAAAGAGTTATTCACCTACATCACCGTACTCAAGATTTAAAACGCGGCAACAAAAACCTGGAGAACATTATCAAAGAACAACAAGAAGCAAGATTAGAATATGCCAACGCTATTCGTAAGACATCTTCGGACCACTTTAGAAATTTCTGCTCAAACCAAACCTGTGACCACGTATGGACCATTACTAATAAGATTCTCAAAGACCTTCCCCAACCACAGCCCCCAGCAACATTAAAAATTTCTCCAACGCAGTACACAAATTCCAGCAAAGAATCGGCCGAGGCACTCATGAATAAGTTCTTCCCTGACGATAACCCTCAAAGCGATAACATTCTACAATCGAACCTCAGACGAAGTACTTGTTTTCCACTTAACCTCAATAATGAATGTGACTTCACCTCTGCGGAAGTTATAGAAGTGAGCAATTCAATGAATACTAAAAAGTCACCGGGGATTGATCATCTCACCCCAGACATATGCTACCATTTTATCAAAACCTATCCATCACTTTTCACGCAACTCTTGAATCGATGCCTCAGGATATGTTACTTCCCCAATTACTGGAAAACTGCTTTTATTAAAACCATCCCAAAACCGAATAAATCTGACTATGCTGACACCGCCTCGTACAGACCCATAGGCCTCCTAAACGTTTTTGGGAAAATATTTGAAAAACTTATAGCCAAAAGACTGACGCACCACATGCATGTTAATCAAACAACAAATCAGAAACAGTATGGATTCAAGGAACAAACAACTACTACTGACGCAATTATAAATGCGATAGAAATTATGAAACGTGCCAAAAGTCAAAAGAAGATGGTTATTGCGATATCACTGGATATACAAGGTGCTTTTGATCATGCATGGTGGCCTGCAATATTCAGCAGACTGCAACATATTCAATGCCCGGCTAACATATACAAGGTTCTACAAAGCTACGTGCAAGACCGGAAAATACTACTAAATTATGCTGATGCTACAGCCAATAAAACACAAAATCGAGGATGTGTACAGGGCTCAGTACTAGGACCAATCATGTGGAATCTGATCATGGATAACCTATTAGACATGGAACTTCCAGACGGCAATTTTATGCAAGCTTATGCTGATGACGTTCTCCTTATTTGTACAGCTAAAAACATTAACGAATTACAGTCTAACGCTAACACCATTCTACAGAACATCTACAACTGGGGCATTACCAACTACCTCAAATTCGGACCACAGAAGACGCAAATGATCACCTGCACTCCAAAAGCCAAAACCAGCATCATAATAATGGACAACACCACTCTCATATTTTCGACCGAAATCAAACTTCTCGGAGTAGTAATTGACCAACATTTTAAGTTTATCAATCACTGCGACTACATTATTAATAAAGCTCAAAAAATATTCGGAAAACTCTGTCAAATCATTCGGCCTACCTGGGGAATTCACTCTGAGAACGTCGCTATCATATATAAACAAGTAATTGAGCCCACTGTAACATATGCCGCTGAAGTCTGGAGTAGCGCCCTGAAATACAAAAAAGTAACTAAATCACTTTTAAGGCTCCAAAGAAGATTCGCAATTAAAATCGTACGAGGCTTCCGCACGCTACCAACCGACTCCTCCATCGCATTAGCAGACCTCACGCCACTCCACCTAAAAATAAATGAAGTTGCTGAAATAGAAAAATCCAAGCGCACCGGACTTAATAAACACGTGTCTACAGACTTTAATTTTGATAAAAGAATATCTCCCGCCAAACTGCTACACCCGTCTGAAAGAATAACTATAAACATAATCAAAATTGAAAACATTGCTGATCACGAATCCTATGATGCATTAGACAAACACCAAATCTACACTGATGGAAGCAAGCATGACGGAGCAGTTGGAGCAGCCTTTGTCATACACCATCCGGACGGCAGACGCACAATAGAAAGGAAGAAACTACATAAATGCTGCTCCGTCTTTCAGGCCGAATGCGTAGCGATAGAAGCTGCTTGCGAGACGTGCATTCAACTTTCACTAAGCAACATAATCATTTTCTCAGATTCCATGTCCGCACTGCAAGAAATAGCCAACAGAAGCAGCACGAATCACATAGTTAACAAAATTCATCACAAAATCCACAAAATAAAACAGACAGGCACAATAGAATTCTGCTGGATTAAAGCACATGTAGGGATCCCTGGAAACGAGGAGGCAGACAGAGAAGCTAAAATCGCCGCCACCCTCCCCATATCACCTGATTTTGATCTATACCCCATCTCCTACATTAAACGCCTGTGCAAATCAGAGACCGAAGAATTACGCAGCAACCACTATCTATCTTCCACCACCGGAGCTCACCTGAAAAACTGGCTACCAACAGTACACCATATCCAAGAATTCCGAAACAAGACTAACATATCCTTCCATCTCACTCAAATTCTTACTGGACACGGCTACCACAAATTCTACCTGCACCGTTTCAAAATTACCGCCGACGACCAGTGCCCATGTGATGACAGCAGCTCACAAACAATCGACCACCTTCTGAAACAGTGCCCAAAATTCATCAACCCCAGACTCAACCACGAACTCACCTGTCATAATCTCCAAATTGAACCGTATAATTTGCAAGACCTCATGAGAAAAGAAACCACAATAGCCTCATTTTGTAAACTTTCCACCACCATCATAAATAGTCTTAAAAAGTTCAACGGTACATAGTTCGACCCACAGTTCACACATCACTGCATTAATATCATCAACCTCATTTACCTACATGCATAGAATCACAAATACATTAGAAGTTGTTAATAAATAGGAATAGTGAATTCAGCCGCCCGTATCCTTCGCGGGGACTGTTTTCTTATAAAACAGTATATAAAAAAAAAAAAAAATACAACCTGTATTTTTGAGTTTTACTGAAAGATTGATTCTGAAATCATCACGCACGTTCGTCTGCAATTTCCCCAAAACTTCCCCATAAACTGTTAAAAACACAATATGTCCATATGCGCACAAAACTCGCCTACAAAGCTCTGTTTCCCGGTGCGGAAAAGGTTATTTTTTAATCCTCAGATCACTGTAACGCCGAACAGAATCCAATTTACCAGTCATTTTGCCGTCGCGCGACAAACCGAACAATTACACAAACGTGTAGCGAAACCATAATTTCCACCATGGGAAATGCGCAAAAAACTACCGCTTTGTCCCCGCCGCGTCGCTTTTGACAGGTGTCAAACCTTGATAGTGCTTTTGTGTCACACTTCTCTGCAGCATTTTTTTAGAACCGACTAAATCTGAACACAATATCGTCCTACACAAATTACATGTATTCATATGTATGCGATTATCGTAGATGTGTCCGATACCACCTCATTTCAATACCTATTGTATATTCCTTCATTCGAGAATGGCCGAAGTAAGTGTGCTGCCTACGTGCAACTGCCGTTTGGTCACGTGTCGGGATGGAAGCGCCGCGACGACTGATGTCGGTGACAACTGGTTGTAATCATTTCTCAGGTACCTTTGTCGCGATAGACGTGACGATGGGTCTCGTCGTTTGACGTGAAGAGGCGTTGACGTATCGTGTCGGATCTAGATCGCGCGGACATGTTAATTGTTCGCTCGTTCGCACTTGGGATATTTCTGACTAGGGTGCGACAATGTCTCAAAATGCTGCAATTATGATTTTTTTCTATTTTCTCACCTAAAATAAACTAAGAGGCGCTTAAGAGGCTTTGTCCAAATTGTTCCCATTAAGACACTTAAAAAGCTTAACGACCTACTGATTCACCCATCAGTGATGCAATATGATTCTGTAGAGCGTACGAGAGGAGGCGTAGGATTTAGTGCAAGTTATTCAGAACTTCCAGAAGTACTAGAGCGTCAGGCTGTGTAAGGAGCTCACCTGGATCTGTCGCGTCGAGGGTCTGCGGCGGGGGCTGACTGAGGGGGCCGGGGGTACCGCCGGAGCCGGGTGACCGCACGTCGTCGTTCACCGCGCCACCGTAAGAGAGCGACGACGAGGGCGGTCTCTGTTGACAATAGGTACACCATGGGTTTATGGATGCCTGGTAAGCCAAAGGCTAAATTTTCTTTTACTGAGACTTTTGTTTCATGAAAACGAAATGATTTTGAAAGTTAGTGAGCTGAAGGCTCATGATTATTAATTAGTTTACATCAGGCACTTTGGAATAATGTATGAAACACCCAGCGATCCAAGCTCTTTAATTAACTTTAAGTTATGTTGAAAATAATTTCACACCCGAGCTCCCGGCACACCCCGGCCTCGTTATAAAGTAGTAATTCACTTAATTACTAGTTATTCTTTCTGTTGTAAGCGTTGCGTACTTAGCAGTCAGTTCTTCCTATAATAAAACAACGCGCAAGACGAGCACGCAAGTCTTACCACCTCTGTTCCTCTGGCGTTCCGGTCCATTGCACCTTTACCTGACTAAATGCATGAAAATGTCACGAGATCCTCTCGATAAAGAAAGTTGACCCAAGTCCACACACTATAATCAAACCTGTCTACCCAAGAACTTTCTTGAATTATTTGGTCAACTCCCTGTGTTCTTCTAAAGGAGAGTGAAATATTTATCTAGTTTTTACCGCATGCACTTCGTTTAGACCCCATTTACACACATGTAAGAATTAATTGCATGCAAGTTTCATTACAAAACGGGTTACCGAGGTGTATAATAAATCCAATCGATCTTTAAAAACCCGCAATGTATAACTACACACTCACTTGCACGAGTTGCACGTGTGCAAATGGGACATATAAGTCATCCGATGCTGAAGATTCTCCTTTTAGAAATTTCAATTTAGGTAGGTACTGGTACAGTGGCTATACATATGTATATACCAGTGGCGACGCGTCAAAAATATTCTTAGGGAAGCCGGAAGTAATTTGTCTTTCTTATTCTTCATGAGCCGTAGTAAAAGAACTGGACTGGCTGAAAATTAGGCAAGCCGGTGGGAATCGAGTTGTATGGACGCTCCGCCACTGGTATATACATTGGTATAACTTATACTCTGTTGTTGTACGTTCTAATATAACAGAAAAAGCTGTGGTTACTTATAATATAATTAGATGAGCATCAGTCTAAATGTAAACTATCAGTATATTCATCAAATTTAAGGGTTATCCTCTAGCTCTTATCGGTGAAGTATTTTCCATTTCTCTCTCTCGTACGCCAGCCCTTTGACTTCTTGATACGACACGACGTTTAAACAGTTGGGTTTATCTTTTATTTGGTCCATGTAACTGCGCCTTGGTCTTCCCCTGCCTCGCCTTCCTTCTATCTTTCCTTTCAAAATGGTATTGAAGAAGTCGTCGTGCCGTGTCAAATGGTCAGTCTTAATATATTAAATATCTAAAATAAATTCAATTAAATTGAATTCTTCATAAGCTCGTTGTTTAACCCTAAACTGCAGGCGTGAGCCGCGGCGCGTGACAACAGCTGGAGGTAATGAACCGCGACGCTTATGAAATTCCTTGTTGCATTGTTTCCTTAAAGCTAGATACTATTATCAATTATAGTAGACTAGCTTTTACCCGCTACTTCGTTTGGACCTTTTTTATTAAAAACCGGATTAATCTTGGCCAGCATCTAGCCAGAGGGAAAAGATAAGGCCGAAGGTGAAGCGAGCTCACCCAGAAGATGCCTATTCACGTGCCTTAAAGAAGTCCAGGTTATATGAACTCTGAAATACAGATGCCGGCAGGGAATACCAAACCTTAGCAGTGCGTCCTCATAATTTCCACTTGCATTTCATCTCCTTAAGGCGAGGGGGTGGGCAACCGCTCTCCATACAAACGTTGTGCAAGTTTTTCTTCGTTTGTGTTTGCACTACAGTTACGATTTTTGGTCTGTTTTGGTCTTCTTATATCCAATATTTACATGCAGAAAAAATATATTCGGGAGTGCCAAAACCGACGAATAAAACTGCACAGAGTTTGTGTGGAGTAAGCCTTGCCCTACCCTGCGCCTTAAGGAAGGATCTTGAGGATAAAAAGATGCGTAACATGTTTACGTCCAGTTTATTGAATAAAAAAAATGAATAAAATGAACTTTATTCTGTAAGTAGGCCGCAATGGCACTTTTACAAGTCATTAACTTAATGGGAATTGTTTCACGATGCTACAAGCTATTTTGCAAGCATAAACTAGCAACACTGAGGAGTGTTGCCAGATTGTTTGACGTGCGTTTGACCATGTTGTAATCGCCCCCAGTATCGCTGGAACGCTAAGTGGAAGCGGAGCTCGGAGCTGGTATGAGCTGTCGAGAAAATTCGCAGGACTGAGAAGTGGCATGCTCTTGTGTCATTGTGTCGCAGACTCGGAGGCCAAGACTCATTTTAGTTACAAGTTAGTTACAAGCTTAGTGAGGTGCGTTTTAGTCTAACGATATATTCGTATGTAACAAAGTATTTCTCAAAGTCCAGGAGCCATTGTAGTGGTTGACTTCTCTTCTAGTTTCTACCTATTCTTCCACTACGGGTCAAATCGGTATGTACTTGTTTACCTACTCCCTATAGTTTTCCAAGTGTCCTAGCATCCGATCTGGCGGTATTTTAATCAAACAGCTGGCACTTGTATTCGTTGGCCTACTCCCTGTCATGCAGAATCCACACAATTGACCATGGATGGCGCAAGACCAGGATGCAGCTATGCGATGGAATGAGATAGAAAGTATGTCTTCCTCCCTTTGATGTATAACTGCGTCCTGTACGTTGGGCCGTTATGACATTGAGTGCCATCAGTTTTCTAAGTATCCTTATCTAGAATGTAATCAAACAACTGGGACGTGTGTTCGTTTGCCTACTCCCTGTCAACTTTCTAACTATCCCTCTGTCGTAATGTTTCGGAAGCGAGCAATGATCGCGCGCACGCCACTGCGCCATTATCGCACCTGCGTTATGGTCCTTGTCAAATGGCACACAATTAACTCATTGCAGTACCCGAAGCGGTGCGGTAATATCACTGGTAATATCGCGATTTGGTCATAAGGAAGGCTTGCGTAAAAACTCATTTTCTGCTAGAATAGAAATGATAAAAAAATTGCAATAAATCCTTGGAAATTTCTGCCGTCGGTGGCAAACTGGCTGACAGCCCGCCTCATTGTGAATTGTCAACGTTGCCTATGGACGCTTGCAGCAGTAGATGCGACACTCGCACGTTGCCGACCCATAAAAAAAGTTTCACGCCTTTTAAGAGTCCCATGCCGTAGCCCATCGACTCTATGGGTTAAAATGCTATATAATATCACTCTATTTTACTTTACTTATTTTACGCCTACAAAATCTGATAGAGCCGCAGATATTCGCACTTAGAATTTAATTTTTCGTGATTATAGCTTAGAAATAATTACTGTCATTGCGGCCAGCAATAGTGCTGCAGACACGTAGGCGTTATTTCCTAGATTACCATACCCCGTGATTGATACCGCGCGGCAGGTAATTGCCGAAAAAAACGCCTAATTGCTGTGTATGTAACGGAAAATTGATCGTTCCACTAACGATCGTTAGGTGTCTTATTACTCGCGCTAATTCAAAGTAATCGGGGTTATTGAATAGAATGTAGATTGGATGCATATCGGTGTACTAGCGGGTGAAGACACCGAAATACACAAGGTTCTCGGCCTAAATTATCACAATACTGGGTAACGAAAATGAATTTGCAGAAAATGAAACTCGTAGAGAAATAACTTATGCGTAATACCTACATCAGTACTAATCAATGGTATTACGAAGGCATGGCGTATTTATTTACGTATTAAAATCACTTGCTCCATTTAGATATTAGTTAAGTAGATATTTATCTACAAGGAACGTAGAACGTTGACATTTTGATGTTAGCACGCGATGCCATTACAAAGGTAAACCGTCTGGATACTCGAGGTCTAGGAATGCATCCATTGATGTTTTAGTATTGGAATATATTGAAGTAGTCCGCACACGAACTGCGATGGGCTCTAAACAAACAATAAAATCGATTTGAATTTAGAACAGATGTCCGCCTTCCACCAATCCGCTGACGCTGTTTAGATCTAAACCCTAATTTGAATATCGAACACATGCTCTCAAGGACTATTCCGAATTCAATTTCTGTCCGTTGATTTAGAAAACAAAACGGTGAAATAATAAAGTCGAAAATAAGAACTCATTTTCAAATTGAAAGCGCGCAGCTTATTCAAATTACGTAGAAGCTATAGTTTTTTTAAATAGGTTTTTTTGTGGCAGGAAATGTGGACGCTAATGCGTTCCGTTCACACCATGTGTGTGGATCAGAAATGACTTACTCTTTGCAAGTACGTCATTATGACGGTCATTGTTATAATTTTGTTTATTCGTGCAAAGGGCCATAATTTGGAATCGTTAGCCAATATCTGACGGAACATTTGTTTAATGATCGGTAACACCTTTTTAACTTTAAGTAGCGATCGAATTGTTATTACAAAGAATATTTTTCTGGTGAAATTTGAATTGGTTTTAAACATAATATTTACGTTAACCTCAGGGAGCTAAAAAGGATTTCGATCATTTTAACAAGAAGTCATTCTGTGGCCTTGGGAAAAAGAATGGAGGTATTCTTTGAGTTATTCCCAAACAATAATATCCACTTACAGACGGTATTGTGACCACATTGTAGCAGGTTCGGTTCCTGGAACGGGCGTGTCAGATTTGGGTGAAAGTTTTTGCGGCGACACATGTGCTGATCACGTGGCTCCGGTAGCTTATGGGAGCCTGGTACATTTTTGAGTAACACATGATCATAGCTGACACATTTATGATGGATTAGTATAGTTGCTGTTAGTTAAGTAGAAATATATCAACATGGCAAATTGTTTTGACTGATTTCGTAATCAACATATCGAAAGTAACATTTAATCACCAGTCAACAGCTCAAGTGCCTAACTATAAAGATTCTTGTATAACAATTATGAATAAAATAGAGCAATTTTTCCTCTAAATAAAATACCTACTTAAGTTACCTAAAACTCCTAAACACACTTGACGTTTTACTAAAACCACTCGAAACAAAAACCTATGTCAAGGAACTTTTATAAAACTAGCCAACGACAAACAAGTAGATGTCGTGGCCGAGGGGAAACTGGACTTTTCCATTACCATTAATTTGGCCGAATGAGAGTTTACTGCGTCATCTTGAAGAGGTCGTATGTCTTCATGCTGCCCTGGTCCTTTATTTGCTTTTTTCGCGTCAAAATGGCGGGATTTGGAAGATAATTTAGATTGCCTGAATTGCGCAAAATTATATATGTAAATCCTGTCTCGTGTATTGCATATTAAGATAAGCCTATCCTAAAATGAACGCCCCTCTCCTAGTAGACATTGTTTCAATGTTTGAGTTTTTTTGTAATGCTTTCGTCATAAATGTGAACACATTGGAGGGACGTTTCCGCTCACATCTGAGAAGATTTCCATTAATCATTAGGTAGGTATTATGATTAGGTACTCAATATTTGAATCACCGAATCTCAAAACATCTAGGCAACCATTCGACTATCCATATCCAAAGAAAAACTGAATAAAAAGTCATAAGTCTAGTTTCCCTCCAACAATGCGCCATGAATCCGCAACGTTCCCACGACGCACGCGCCCCATTGTCTGCGCGCGAGTTTGATTGATCCAGCCTGATTGATGTTTTTGTTGACGCTAGATCATGAGTGCGACTGATATTGGTAAGTCATTGGATGGATTGAATATGTAGAAATCCCACGAAGACACCTCATCTTGGGAAAAACAGCGTGATAGTTCTATAGCAGTGAGACGGTTACACTTTCAGTTCTATACCAGTGCAATATCTGTTCAGTGAGTAGGTTTATTTAACACAACTGTCAATATCAAATGCGTTGCGTACAATCGTGTTATCTATGCGCTAGTTCTATGCTATTGAGAGTTCTTAAAATTACCTTCGCACCCCCAAGCTTAGAGGTCCCTAAGGCTGCGTTTCCACCAGAGATGTGCGAGGATGTGTTTTCATATATTTGACACCTCGCTAGGCGCGTTGCGAGGTGTCAAATGTATGAAAACGCATCCCCACACATCTCTGGTGGAAACGCAGCCTAATCGTCCTATTTTTCTTTTCACTGCCAATTTTATAAAGACTGACTTCTACTTAGGTACTCCTTCTTTCTTTCACTTTTTTGAAGTCTAGAGTATTCTTCTCTTATATTATAATGTACTTTTAAGTATATTCCGCTTAATTAAAATAATATCTTCGTATATATCATATCTTTGTACATTTTGGTCGCAAAGAGTGTTCCTTTCCTACACTGTATGAATTTCAAGATATTTGCGGTTTTCAGAGTTGGTTTTTGATCGCTGAGCCTGGCATATCCATTAATCTATCCGAATATTCTTGTTGTAAAGCTGAGAATAGAAGACTGCGGAAACAATACACAAAGACATTAGGTAACGGGCTAGATACGTGATTTAATAGATCTCTCTAGAGAACACAGTCATACGACATGATATGGAGCTTTCAACTAGTTTGCTTATAGTGCAAAACTGCTAATTGATAATGGTAACGTGTCAAACTTACGCTTTTCTAGGTAGGTTTGTATTTTTTTGTGCAGAAAATTGCATTTTTCTATCTTACGCACACTCGAACCCTTACGCAAATATACCTATCTCTGCCTTCGAATATTTTCTTTAAAAAAAATTAAAGTCCACCTGGTGGTGCACGCGCCGGTTCAGACCCAGAACAAACTCCCCCGTCACCGTTATTGTTCTTTTTTCGAATTGTTTGTGCGCGTGCGGTTGACATGCGTTTTGTTTCACCCCTTTGCCTGTAGTATTATTACGATTTAATAAATCGTTGCTGTTAGACGCCTTATGTTTATAAAATAGGAAAAAAAAATTTTCAGACTTTATGTAGTCGTATCAGTATCGTACATATTGCTTACCTTTCATCTAAATTCCTTTCGGCACATTAACTAATATAACACCTTCCATATTAGTTTTTTTAGAACCGCTCGAAATTTGTCTATTTAGAAGCGTTCGAAGTGGAGGGTAAATGCTTCTATTTTATAAAATTTACTACATTTACATATAAAAGTGAATGTATGCTAAGAAAATAACTCAAACATATTTTTATGGCAAGTTTTTGAAACGATGTGCAGCCGGTTTCACTCTGCCAGCCTAGCTAGCATGATAGTTGATCGTGTTTATGTCGAACATAAAGCATTCGTCCTTTACTAGCAAGTATTAAAGTGCGAGCGGGACAAATGCTCTTTATCCGAGCTGGGCATATTGTTTTTTTCTCATTTAGGAAAAAATAATACAGCAACAACATGAGCCTTATGTAGATTAGCATAGAGTATTAACTTGCATTCAATTGTTTTAAATCAATTGTAATTAGTTATAGAAAAAATCTTGATACTTGACAGTTACGAGAATCGTAAGTGTAGCAGCTGTACAATAGTATCGTATTGAGACATTAATAGTGGTAGATAATTATAGACACATATACTTGCACTTATATGCCTAGGTTTTACTGTGGGAGTTTAGTTTCTCATGGAAAGAGGTGTCTTTATTACTTACTACAATTATGCAAGAACTGTTTTTAACACGTCAATATACGAGTATGTTATAGTGAGTTGATAATAGTGTGAATATTGTTTAAGATAGCTATCAGTTGGTTAACAATGATGAACTTTGTTTATGCGCGCTCCCGATTTAGTTTTTTATTTTTCTGCTAAGATATACCTATCAATGACGGCAATCAAAACTTACAGTATCATTATCATTTGCTATAAATAGGTCTACGACGATACTATTTTCCTTAGTTCACATGGCTTCCCACACAAAGAAAGTTAATTCAGAACTTTTAATTCATAGTTTATAGCGAAATCGTGACTTCAATAAGCAAGCACAGCACCTATTAAAACCTGGGCTACCAAAATTGAAGCAATTAAAAAATAATATCCCATCAATAATCGTGCTGTTTCCGCTCAAGGTCAGGTTTTATTGTCATTACCATCATTCCTATCATGCCCAGGATTTATGACTCCGTGATGACAATTATAAGCTGTCATGGCGCCAGGGTCGCCGACCGTCATGGGAAACGCATACGCACGTGATAACGCGATGAAAAAAAATCACATTTAGTGTAGCCCTTATTGGTGAAAGCATAGAATTCAATTCCGTGCAGCTATAACTCTTATCTAATTTCGCGTATCGAAAAGTCAAGTGTTTGTAACGATGACTCTGTATGGCCCAATTCACATATTGCTACATTTTACTGAGATCTACCAGATCCAGGATTTCAGATATTAACGGAATTCTAATAGACACTATTTCTCAGTGGAAAACTCCGCGTCTTGTTACCTAGAGTCACACCTCGCGCGGTCCTGCGAGTAAATTAATATCGTCTCATTTAATATGCAAATAGTTCAGCCGGTCCCTTATCTGCGTTGTCCGGTCCGTTCAATCAAAGTGTCCTTTAAGCAGACTATCTCGTGCAATCTCACCTCTTCGCTCTCATGCCGCCTTGGTACTTCAATTTATTACCGCCCAGTATCATTAACGTAATCTTCATTTTATCTATTTCTATTCAATAGGTTTTTGAACCTTGTTATGTTTGTTCAATGAGTAGAAAATTTATACCCGATGCAACAACGACGGCGGGTTTTAATAAGGTATAACATTACAATTTTATTCACCTCGACGCCTGTTTAACATGTCAGAAAAACTGAGCAACGTACATGAACAAATAAAGGTTAATGAAATAATGAAAGTGTTATAACAAAAAGTTAACCGAGAACCAACCTACATCGTTGCCAAACAAAAAGAAAATTGGGTCAAAGTTTCAATAGCTAATCAAGAGTAATTGTGTTGTAGTACAATGTAGGGAGGGTCACAGTGATTCGATCTCCATTGTTTGGGCCGTAACCGGAGAAGGCACGCTCCAGCCAGACCCTTAGGGAAAGCTGGGGAAATGTCAAAAGAATGTTCGCCTACGAATTATTTTGTTGGTTAAGGATCAAAATGGAACCATTCTACCACAACTAAGTGCTTTTGAATGTGGGAAAATCATCAAATTTATTTTGAAACTCCGGACTCTACTAAGGGTAATATCTAATGCTTTAAAACTCAATACTTATCTTAAATCTATAACTTTAAACAATGATTTATAGGGGCTACTTACGAATTTGTATCGCCTACAAATAATTTAAAAAAGAGCAATCGAACACACGTAGGGAATAGAGAGAGGCCGACAATGCCTCCCTGCGGGACCCCGCCCAATAAAACATATCGAGCAACTACCAGCTCACTGGCAAGTTGGGCTTTAGTTAACTCCTCGCGTCTGATCACCTGGAGCTATCGATTTTAACTCTAGGCTATTATACTAATTTAGTAATTGAATAGAGTTGACAGGCTCATTTAAATTCTTAGTCCCCAACGCCGGTTTAAAAATAAACAGTACAGGGACTATTCTAAGGTTTCTTAGAAGTGTAATGATTTAAATAGTTATTTGAGCGTCGTAAGTTGTAGCTGGCTGGTCAGACGGGGGGCAGACTAGGGCATCGGCAGTCGGGGCACGCTGTCGCCCAAGCATTAATATTAACAATGTAAATACGCAGCGAGCCACACGTCATTAGCTATTCAACTTAACGGAACGACCAGCATAAATAATGCAAGTGCCGTCTCCTGGCCAGGCCGCTTCGATTGCTTGGCTTCCTACTCTTCCGCCGGATTCACTAATTGTTACTTTAATTCTTTTATTGTCGTGTTATTTAAATGAGAGCTGGATTTGGGCCGTCATTAGCTGGGATCGGGAGTGTCTATGCGGTGATTCGGCCGTTTTTACGACGTCGGGGCGTGGGCGACGCGATTTGCCTAATTGTAGGCACATATTCGCTTGGATTGCTTCTTTATTTGGAAGGAAATAGCCACCTTTCTTCGCCACATTAGTGCCTTTTAAGTGTTTCGTAATGTTACTTTAGAATTCAATAATACAATTGTACCATTGGATTTGTTTGATACGAGAGTTATACGAGTATCATAATTTTATTTACTTCTGAACTTTAACTTTACAGTTACAGAAGGACAACATCTAGAATAAAATTCATAAAACAACAGCGCGTTTCAAACTCCAAACAAACAAACAAGCGGAAATCGACTTGAAAATACAATTGGCGGGACAAAACGTCTATATAGAAAAGTCCGTCAATAGGCTTTTGAACTGAAAGCTGGGGTTTAATTAACCGAAGCTTTAAGCTTAATTGTGTGCAGTTAAGCTGCGGAACACGTGGCCAGGGTACACGCGTCGCGGGTACACTCTTTGCTTTGTACACGGATTAACGGTTGACGGCGGTTGTATTTGCATTTTATTAAATTTTTGACGACTGGTTGATCGGAAAGTGTGCTCTTGATGGGATCTAAAGAGTCTCAACTCATCGGCTCGTGCTTTTATATGTGGGATTAATTTTACAATTCATTTGATTATCGAATTAATTTAGGGTATTATTGTTTTTTTTGGTTTTTGTATGATAATGCGGCTATCAATCTGCTTGATCAGTATTTATAAACTTTATCAAATGGTGCTTCTCTTGAACAAGATTGAAGAACATCTTGCATTGCGATTGATAAGCATAGGTTATATCCGTAACAAAGCGTTACTCTAGCAAATTAAAACCTTTTATCTAACTACAACCTTTCGGTCTTCAAGGCGAGAGTGAATCGGTATTTGCTAGGTAAGCGCGTTCCATCCTAGACCGCAATATCGCTTACCATCAGGTGATTTGTGGTCAAGCGCAAACCTATATTGAATAAAAAAAAATTGTAGATGAGGCTGGTAATTATATTTGATTCATGTACATTCAATTGTACGAGCCTCAATATTAAGGCACAAAGTTGTCCCTCACACTCCAGTAGCACTAGACCAACTTCCTTAATATTATTGACAATCGATAATAAACCGGCCAAGTGCGTGTCGGGCCACGCGCAAGGTAGGGTTCCGTAGTCGTCCAACCGTTACATTATGTGGACTAAAAAGTTAGCAAACTTATATTTACTATGTTTTTGACAGAATTAACAACATTATCAATGGAAATTGTATGATTTTTTTTCACATGCTTAGTAGCCACCGTTTAGCTGTCAGGGGGGGGGGGGGGGGGACACTTGACCATAACTAAAATTATCACTTCAAAGCTTAATATAACGCCAACCGATTCTTTAATCAAAAAATGCTTTTAAAAACCTTATAATATTTTTAAAAGAGCTATCCAACGATACCCAACACGATGGGGTCTGGAAGAAAAAAAAATTGCACCACCACTTTACAATTACATGTAGGAGAGGTACCCCCAAAAAAATTTTTTTTAAAGATTTTATTGTACCGTTTTGTCGGCGTCATTGATATGTATACTCATGCCAAATTACAGCTTTCTAGTACTAACGGTTACTGAGAAAAACGGGGGTCAGACGGACGGACGGACGGACGGACATGGCAAAACTATAAGGGTTCCTTGTTTACTACGGAACCCTAAAAATAAGTTATTCATAAGTACCCCAAGCAGTAGGTAGGTACACTATTTACCCATAGTTATCAGACCGCGAGCAATTACGCACAAAAACAAACAGGCAGAGCCGAGGGCGAGGGCTCGGCTCAGCCCGATTACGAGTGTTGCTGTCAGGGGTAGCAATTAGATGCGGAATTGGGATTTTGACGCGTGAGAATGCTCAGGATCTGAGCAGAATTCCGCACGAGAATGATTGTTGCCATTATCATCCGACAGATTGGATTGTTCTGATAGTTCAGTTGGCTAGAACGACTGCTAGAATGTTGCAGGTTTGAATCCGGGTCGGAGAAATACATTTTTAAATTCTTCCCTTTTTAGGGTTCCGTAGTAAACAAGGAACCCTTATAGTTTCGCCATGTCCGTCCGTCCGTCCGTCCGACCCCCGTTTTTCTCAGTAACCGTTAGTACTAGAAAGCTGTAATTTGGCATGAGTATACATATCAATGACGCCGACAAAACGGTAGAATAAAATTAAAAAAACATTTTTTTAGCGTACCTCCCCTACATGTAAAGTGGTGGTGCAATTTTTTTTCGTGTGGGGTATCGTTGTATAGCTCTTTCAAAAATATTATAAGGTTTCTATAAGCATTTTTTGATTAAACAATTGGTTGGCGTGATATAAGCTTTGAAGTGATAAGTTTTGTTATGGTCAAGTGTCCCCCCCCCCCCCCCTGCCAGCTAAACGGTGGCTACTAGGCATGTGAAAAAAATCATGGTAGTAGTATATACGATGAATTTAAAAGGAAAACTATCACAGCTAAGTAGACATTACTAGTTAACGAGTAATAGTCGAACTTCAGAAATGTACTTTGCAAAAGCAAACTTTCGTACACTTTCCATTGATACCTTAGATAATGTTGTTAATTCTGTCAAAAACATAGTAAATATAAGTTTGCGAACTTTTTAGTCTATATAATGTAACGGGTGGACGACTACGGAACCCTACATTGCGCGTGGCCCGACACGCACTTGACCGGTTTTTCATTTTATTATGGTTGTGGATCCGTTGTGGCAAATATGTGTGAGTGCGACAGTGACTCCGTTAAGTGATAAAATAGCAATAATGTAACAGATCTAACACAAAGTCCACCAGCTCCAACACGTCACGAAGACCTTACACATAATAATTAGGTGGGATTTTAAATGAAGAAGATTTTTGGAAACTTAAAAGGCGGTTTCACAGTCGGATAATACAAGGTCGAGTATAAACACAAACTGTAATGTAATTGAAATTAACCTGAACCTGTAATTGAAATGATTAGTAGGCATTTCATATAAGCAGAATAGTCATGCGTTTAATTTTTCCCTTGCGGATAGAAATCGTGGCATGAACTTTAGGAATCGGAGATACCTTGAGAAACTGGGAGAACATTCCAAGGTTGAATAGTAAGCGGCATGTCGACCGACATCTAATCTGTGCAGAGATTGTATAGGCCAGTGATCTATGGACGCAGTGGATGATTTGATGACCTGCATTATGAATTTATATAAGGTCAATTTAATATTTTTTCTATACTAAGAGCTAGCAATACTAAGGGTGGGTTGCACCAAACCGTCTGTAATCGTAAGCGGTGTTCGTCAAATCTGATTGTATGTAAAGTTTGACAAGTTTCTATGGGATGACAGCTGCCGGCGCCATATTTGACGATGACCGGTCTGTGTTCGTACGTTGGTGCAACTGGCACTAACTGCGATAAATATTTCCATATCTTTCACTAGAAACGTCCCTTTTGCTACGAGTATGTTACAGGGTAACCTACATAGGTTAAAATCATATAATGTTATCCTCTCCGAACGCCAAATTCTTTTAGTGTTTTCTCTCTGATTCAAATACGATTTTTGCGAAATCGGCTGAGGTTGTCGAATTTTTATTCCTACCATATCCATTTCCTCTTCCTCCGTCGAAACACGACACCTCTCCCATTGTCCTCCCCCGCTCACCGCGAGTGTAGTTCACAATACGCGGTTTCTATTCATGCCTTTGTAGAACATATGGAGCTGAGGGTTGGGAGGAAATTAAAATGCGGCAGTTTTGTGCTTGATTTGTTCGCAATTGTTTAGTTGATGGGGTGCGTTGGATGGTAATGACTTGGAGTTTAAGAGTTAAGAGAATTTGGATAAAAGTTTAAAAATACAACTTCATCTCATCTAATCATTAATACCTACCTATTGGCAGCCGACCCTTATTGCAGAATGTTATAAGTGATGATAAAGACTAGACAAGACCTGACCAATTTCCACCGTAGCGATAATATATCTAGAGGGATTGTAGAAATGATAAGTAAGATAAAATAAATTGGGTGAGACGAGTAGTGCGTTAGACATAAGCAGTCTTTTATGATGAGTATACTTACAAAAAAACAAAGTCTACATCGGGAGAAACGCTGTAAGGTCTAAGCCAACGACAAATCTAACAAACGGATTACAATGACTAAGATAGGCAATCTGCCAAATAACGAACACTCCTTATCTACCAGCCAACGTAACATACTGCTTATTGGACCCCATAACCAAACAAATGAACGAGAAACAACAAAAAACAAAAGTATAGTTAAATTCCGAACTCCGGGACAATCCGCCTCTAAAAGCGAAGTGTACTTACATAATAAAAAGGAAACTTTCAAAGATATTAAGAAGAAACTTAAGAGAAGGGATGATTGAAACAAACCCTAGAAGTTTGGGCACGTCCCTCCCAAAGTGTATTAAACCGCCTCAACTTTGGTAAAAAGTGAAAGGAGACAAAGTGAAATAATATAAATATTTTTAGTAATAAAAAGTTGATATTGGTGGGTTCCGCTATGGTATGAGCGAAAAGAGGATAGCGTATGCGAAAAATATTTAAAATTCACAACAAAGTGAAACGAAAATTAACTGCAGGATTTGAAACGATGACAATTTTTTTCCAGAATTTTTATGTTATTTAGAAACATGAATTCTTCCTTTGTCTTCAATGACTCGATCATTCTAAAATTAGGATTTACCCTTACATCAGTTGCTGTACGAAAGTTATAACTATTTAGTTCGAACTAATGGTTACTTAACTTATGGTAGGCATAAGAATTACGCGGTTTTGTAACATTAACAATCTGACCACTCATTATAAATTTAAGAGTTAGACTCCAACTGATTCTATCTAGGGCCACCTCCTTGACCTCGTTAATCAGCACGACTGCAAATTTTCCTTTATTTGTTTCATGTAGCTTATCCTCGGTCATCCCCTTCCTCGCTTTTCTTCAATTTTGCCTTCTAAGAGTTCCAAAATGACAAAGACTACGTATTCATAAATGTAACATTTGCAGCTATCAGCTCCACTCTCGTATCTTCAACCATCCTCCAACTTGGAAGTTGACAAGGGGAGCCCCGGGAGACGAGGTGGAAAATTATAGGATGCATCGCGATAACGCGCGTAACCGTTCAGGGCATGTTTATTGTAACGCCGGAAAGTTCTCAGACGTCAATTACCCACAAAACGTCTTGGCGTCGGGAAAATGTATACAGATATTTCAAAAGTTTTCGCTAATAAGTATAAGAGACAGGCTTTCTACATGCCAAATGTAAGAGAGTCGGAGTTCGAGTTTTTTAATACTATGTCGGTTGCAAATATGGATGCCGCCTGATGGTTAGTAGACACCGTAGCCTATGGAACCCTGAGAGCAAGCACAAGCGACCAAATGACCCTTTCAATACATCGCATCAACAGTTCTGGCCTTACTCACAACCAGTATGTAGTATTGCTTTTATGTCTCTACTCTTCTGTAAAGCGGAGGTACGGTCAACCAATTTGATTTGTGGGCCAGTTCGTACCGTGCCACATTAAAAATATATATGAAAGCCAGACAAGTGTCACTGTGAGAGGGTACGAAGTAGCCCAGAAATCAAATTGGTTGACACTGTAACTGCACTTCCCCAATTGTCAATTGTGCAGCTCCAAATACGAGCGAGGTGTCATTCCTGTGTCCTACCTTTCTAAAAGGGCGTTTTTTTTTTTTATTAAAAATAGGATTGCTCTTGGACAGCCGCATGGGGCATAGATGAGGCCGACGGTGAAGCGAGCTCACCCAGAAGATAGATAGCTATTTCAAAAGGGTTGATAAAAACACCAGAAACAATTTAACTTTTTTGAGCAAAGACTTGACTCGTGAACAAAGTGCAATGTTAAAATTAAGGTTACACGGTAACGACCACGAATTATTGGGAGAACTCAACAATCTACATTGTCGAAGCAACAAGATACTTGAATACTGATAAGAAACTAAAGAATGCGAACAAATAATCCCAAAAACCTCGCCTAATACTTTAACCCGTATAAAAATATGGTGTATTTGTTGAGTGAAACTTAACAGACTGTTATCGGTCACTTGAGTTTCGAGATGCTTATCAGCAGTATCTGCCGATAACCGAACGTTCCCAGGTTACGTAAAGATTGTACTATCGAAGATTGGACGGAGGATTACGGGGAATTTATTGCTGTCATATTTGTAAAATTGTCTGTCATTGTACTGTTAGCATCTTATACATTGCAGCAGTCAAAGTAGCCAATTTTTAATACATCTTTATTGCTGTAGAAGTAAATGTGTTGCGCTTACGATATATTAGACTCGTAAAACTGCTGCTATGTTGACTGTATTTAAACTGTCATGTGACTAAAACTAATTATGTTTCGGTTTTGTAATAAAGACTTAGATGTTTCTTTATGGATGGCAGATCAACTTATGGCTATTAAAACTATAATAGTTATAGAAAAGAATAAATCATTATATTAATAATCAATAATGCTAGAATCATATGCAACATCCATTACAATAAGTGACACTATTCTTTTTTATTTCACACATGCAACCAGGTGTAGTTGTCACGCCACGCCCATTACTTTCTCTCAGTATATAACAACCTTACTAATAACACGCAATTTAATATAACCGCACTCACTAATTACTTCAGTTGCTTTAAACCAACAAAAGAACAACCAGTTAGAAGACAGGGGCACAATAACTCTCAGCAAATGACAACTGTAATACCAACTCCGGCATTAACCAGATATCAGCGCTGAGCCGACATTGGCCGCTACTAATAATAACAACCCTAAGAACGCACCCTTTAAGAGTACCGACTAATAGAAACCGGAGACACAGACAGACAATCCATCACGACCCCTCCAATGTATTATTTATGGGGACGTGCGTACCACTGCTAATCTTTCAATATTTTGAGAATTCCAGGGGACATGTCTTGAAGAATTTGCAAATATCTTCGCTGGTAAAATCGACACTGATGCTGAAGTTATAGAGCTCATAATAGAAAAACTTGAAGACAGTGATAACATTTGTGCTGCAGAAGGGAATGCAAGAGATAAAATCAACTATGCAGATAATGACGACCGTAACTGCATAGTTATAGAGCTCGAATTCGATCATATGGACGACATTGGCGGTGTTGTTTTGGTAAGAATAATTGTAGGATTTGTTTGTTTTGGTAGGAATGGTAGTAATGGTACTGGAGCGGAATGGATGACGCTTCCTTAATGAATATCGGTTATGAGAGTCACCGCTCTTATGGCTAATGGAAGCTTGTACAAGTCGAGGGATAAATAATTGCATTGCAATGGAATTCAATACAGATTTATACGAGTCTGTTCGCTTGTAGAAAATGAATTCTTATTAATCATCTGTTGCAATTGAATTATACTTTCGTGTGACATTTTCAAAATTAAAATAAAAGCTTAGCGAAAACTGTGCGCAAAGCGATAGGTAGGTACCCCTGCGACAATAGTCACCTTGAAGAATAACTCTCAGAGAGTTCGAAACATGTCGCCCGTAGTGATAACAACACGAGAGTTTAACCTTTCAGTTATAATGTCACTGTCGTAATCTAAAGTACCTAATGTGCGCTACGCTATCAACATTTAGGAAAATGCAATATTACTTTTAACTAGGGACCGAATGATATTTTTCGGGATTTTGGTCAAACCGCTTTTAGATCAACGTAGATAATCATTTGAAACCCCCAATAAGAGATTTAAGCATCGCCTTTCGAATTCTGATATATTTCAAAAAGCCAAACCGGCTGCACAGAAAACTGTCCGCTGTCTATTTCTATAAATACATCACTTACGAGAAAAAAAAGAGAGATTCAACGCAGAGGGTACCCAGAATAGATCCCTGAGGGACTGGCTGCTCGATCCGCTGTTTCACACCGACTCCTAAACCAGCGGTTTTATGAAGTTTTTATTGTAAACGACAGAAGGAGGAGTATGGCTTTTAAGAAGTTTTGGTAAAGAAATAGACATCGTGCTACGTGGTGAAATTGATTTGTGGATATTGCCAAATCATGTTCCGTTTGATTTAGTGAAGATTCGAGTTTGTATTAAAGTAAAGTAAAAGCAAAATTATAGAATTGAAATGTATTGTTTTGGTAGAAATAAACAAATGAATGATATTTGTTGCAGATATATTTTCTATCAATAATACTTATACTCACACTCATGTAATTCATAAAATAGAAAAAAATTACATGTCATTATAATAAAAGAGAGTTTTAGAGACACGAATATAATAATGAATGCTAACTACCCTGTTAGCAGCAGTTGACGTTTTATATATTGTGAGAAGATTGCATCATTATTAAATGAAAACTACAGTCTGTAAGCACGATAATGGATAGTTGGAGCACAATCATAATCTTCATCAACGAACAACTTTTAATTCTACCAACGGTCAATCCGTCACTCGTGCTCGTTTCAAAACGGATTGTTCTTAATTTAAAAACGACCATAGCGCAGCAACTCATTAGCTCAGCCGTAAGGTCGTAACGAGCGTAAATGCAAGCGTAAATCGAAACGTAAATCAAGCGAGCGTAAATCAGGCGAGCACCCGCGGCCATTGTCTCTGCGATATAGATGAGCACCAGAACGAATTATCGATTTGTTAACGATTTTATGTTATCGATTCCATTAGGCGTTTTTGACTCGGATTTAATTTCTTTACAGATAATTTTCTTCGCTCGTTTTGAAGCAGGCTTCCGGAGTTATTATAGTGATTATAGACGGGATATCACATCCAATAAATACCAATGCGTTGCTTAAATCTATTCTAAATTAATGGAAGCGACCTTCATTGTTGTTTGCGCAGTGCTTTGCAATTCAAAAGCCAACCTTGATCAGAAACAATACAACTCACATTCGAGTTGAACGGGTTTTTAGACACAAAGGTGATCTTGGACATCTTGACCTAGAATGCACAGAGCGGCTGCCAAATAATCGGTGACGCGGTGTCATCGCAGCCACTCTTGCCAGAGAGAAAATTTCGCAATTATAAATCTAATTCTAGTGTCTCTCATTGTGGCAGTGGCAAAGGTGCGCCAAGTTTAGCTCAAAAACGATTCCGTAATTATACAGTTAACGGGCGCATCAACAGCGCGTCTAATTCAGGCATTATCCAATACATACGTTCGAAATTCAAACCCGCATGCTCAAATTAATGCTGTCCGTTTAAGAAAACAATTGACACAATCGCACGTTCGGGATAGTTCGTTCAACTCGTTCGTGAATCATCGTGCCTGTTCGGGTTGGCATCGGGCCTAATCGTCGGGTGTCGAGCGCGCATATATCTCCGCGTGTGTCATCGGGGTTCATTCCTGGGCTGGTTGGGAGCGCTCGCTGACTGACGGGGTGGTGGCAGGGTTTGTCGCGCGACAAATTGACGGCTCGTCACCGGTAACGGAACCGGTCACCTGTGCTGTGACGCCCATTTGTTGCCGGCCACCCGACCGCGAGGGCGCTCTTCCAACTTCCGTAAACAAACAGACGTACTTAGTGTTTTGTTACCAAATATTAATTCGCGGTGGCGAGTCCGAAATTTATATGATTAATTATTCTCGTCGTAGGTCTATAGGCTGACGTCCACTAGGCTCGCCGAGGCGAGTCGAATCGAATCGAAAATAATTCGCCTCCATGCATTAACTATGAAAGTGCGTCGATTGACGCAGAGCCGAATCGCATCGACCGAATGGACGCACTTTCATAGTTAATGTATGAAAGCGAATTATTTCGATTCGATTCGACTCAGCTCGGCGAGCCTAGTGGACGCCAGCCTTATAACGGCCAAGCATAGACTTCTCTTCAAATACGCCACTCTTGTCCTGATCTACACGTTGCTTCTGATGAAAACGTCCCTAAATCTAGCGATATCCGTCAATGTCTACCTAGCAACCAGGAGTAATTTCCGACCAAAGTATCAGGAGACAATAAGCAGCAAGAGCCGTCGGCTAACGAGTGTAACCTGACGCTGTAACCGATCCGTTCATTAGGCAGCCTCCTCGCCTATTCATGGCGCCTGGTACCGCCAGAGATATTTACTTACATAGACTGCGACTATTTTTTATATACTTTTCGAGGAAACTAACTTTTACACGCTGATGTTGCTACTAACCATGCTGATTTCATTTGATAGGAATCAAATTAGTGTTTGTTTCTCCAGTTTTCATCAGCCAATGATTATATTATTAGCGATGTATAAGTTAACGCCAACCGGGCAGTAGACAAAAACTTGTTAAGTGCCCGCCGAACACGTCTGCATCCTCGCGCTTGAAAGAAGCCATAAAATGTCACCTAACTCGCTCGCTGCTTCCGATCTCTAAAAACTAACATCAGCATTCCCCCGAGCCTGTTCGGAAACCTTGGGGATATCGAGAGTGGAATTTATTTCAAATTAAACTTAAAATTGGAAAATTCGCTAGAAAATGGAGAGAAAAACCGTTGACGAGGGTCATCAATTACTCGCAAAGAGACTCCTGAAAGAGTGCATTTCAGTCGTTCGGGGCCGATTAAGAGAGTCTCATTTATCTGTCACCTTTTAGAAAAAACTGGTTTATCGATTCAGGAATGGAGCCCTAACAACTAATTAGCGACGGTAATAATTAAAGCCGAGTTAATATTATTCGAGCGGCCGCCGCAAAAAGCTATCTGGCGTTCGGATTTCGCTCGTCGTATTTTCAAAATCGTCGCGCGGTCATCTTTAAGCTCGAATTCTTTTATGCTGGTGGCACAAAAAAGGCTGAACACCTAACGCCGGGCTATCAAAATTAGGCTTTATTAAGTCGGTGTTAAGTCAAGTATCGAACAGCGTGGGATCCGGGCTTGTGTGCGCCGGTCGAGTAATACGTATTGGAGATACGTGTGATTGTATTCCGCGAGACGCGAGCGCAGCGCACGAGTGAATTATTCCCGAGATAGTTCCGGAGATACGGCCGCTGTGTTCAAAACAAAACGAAACGAAACGAGCAAATTGAGCTTTCGACTGGATTTGAATCTCGGTCTTAGCTTCACTTGTTTAAATTATTACGGATCAAATTACGCTTTTGGTTGTTATTGTTTTGTGTCAAGTTCTTTTTCAAAATTATAATGCTCAGATATCGCACGTTGCTGTCTGCTACGAGTACGCAGTTTATTACCTACCACTGACATAAATTAAGTTACTTACATGCGAACACATAATATTACATGTTAATTTGTTAATCCTCTTTTGAAAACATATGCTAATTAAGAGCATTCCTAGTTACATATGAACACTATTTTACTATAAAAGTCTCTATATTTCTTCCACCGACAACCGTACTATGAACAACTGCGTCATTATCAACTACTTTTCTACATTATTACAGAAAACAACCAAATAATTCAATGTTGTTCTGTTTTTCACTAGTAAATGTAACATTTACATCGTTGCCAATACGATCATTCATTGCTTATCGAGTGGGGCCGCCGTTCGACAAAAACTGCAGGAATCTCATGGATAAATTTATTTCTTTATCCAGCTGCCTAGATGTTAAGACTCATTGTTGCTTTTAACTCGTTTATAAATTGCAACGGAGTGATATGGAACTCGGCCGTTTCGTTTATTTATTTATTTAACTCGAACCGTTTCCAGTTTCGTCTGTTAAGAGTATTGGCAATGCAGAATCTATTGCGTCAGGTGCAGTACAAAATCCAAAGTCCGAATGAACGTTAAAAACCGCTCCAGAGAAAGCGTTTGCTTTGCTCGTGTCAACTCGAAATCAAAAGTGGTAGCACTAGTCCCGCGTTCCAAATTTGAAATTGTAATATCTCAGAACGCTATAATATTTGAAATGTATAAATGGAACCCGTTCGCGGACGCCACTTATACTTTTTAATTTTACGATTATCTCGATTGACCTTCGATACAATGCCCGAATGAATACATCGCGGCTTTTTTAGCGACGCTGTCTCTTCGATAATTTTTTGTATTGTCACAAAATTGAAAATTCTTACTTGTTTAATTTTAAAACATAACGGCGTATTCGGGAATACATTTGACTTAAGCCCAACAAAAACTGAAGATACTTTAAAGTTTATTCAAGTTAGTGTGCTAAGTGAATACACGTGCGTCCCGGGTTCGTTTCTCGGGTAAATTTAGAACGGCCGCGAGGGGGGATGGGGAATTAGTATGGAAGCACCTTTTTATAGAAGCGGCGTCGGAGTTGCGTGACATCAGTATCTCGTAAACACTCCAGCATACGAGTAAATGATATACTATGTAGGTGTCCTCTTACACGGCTCAGGTTTACTGAACTTTCCAACTGAATTTGAATTAGGAACATCCGCGTTCCCGCCTCGCGATCTCGTCCGTCACGGCCATAGACAAGTATTGTTTTTTTAAGGATCGCGAAAATTAACCTCCTGGGAACCGCCAATAGGCCGTGCGCGGGCGGAATTAAAATGGTGGTTTTTTACATGATTCTACAGTAAATGTGGCGAGAGACGTAGCGTTGTGCTGTTGGAATACAAATACATTATAAGTGCAAATTTGCATTTTGAATTACGCGTTTCTGGCGCCGCGTGTAAGCCGGTCCGGCAGAAAAAGATCCGGGCCCAGAGTCGCTCCCACGGGGATACCTGCATCACATGCAACCCAAAAACCGGCACCTTCTTTTTTGACTCCGTATCTTCCTTTGTTGCGTGTTTCCTTGAAGTCGCCTCTTCTTATTGTGAAGCTTTCACGCGAATTGACGACCGTGTATGACAGGTGTTGTTGTGAATATAGTTAGCTTTTGTTGAACTAGAAACAACGCAACAATTCAATATCCTGTTTGAACGAGTTTCATGGCACGCCATGTTCTAACACCTAACATCCAATTCAAATCTCGTAAAGCTGGACGATACATCGAATGTACGGTCATACATAATGTATTTAGAATAATTGTGCGTATGCAAGTCCGCGCAGAGATCGCAATCTCCATGTAATCGCATAACTGTTTTTGTGGCGACTGAGTTAGATAAATCATTTTGTAGTTTTCTTTAATTATGAGCGGAAAAAAGTGAGAGACATGTGTGATAACATACAGCTGTCGCTTTTTACCAGTTGAGCCAAGATGGTTGATACAGTCAACAGTAGTTACTCAAAAGGCAATCTGGTCTTATTCTTATTGGTAATAGTGTGTAGATTATTTTCAGCATTTTAGTTGTGTAACTTCTTCTACCGCACATAAACAATCACTCATACCATCTGTCCTTTTCTAGACAAAAAGCACAACAGACCAGAAGTTTGATGTATCTTTTTTTCTTAGCCATCTCGTCAGCTAGTTTGCTATCCATGATATTCGAAGACAAATACATTTCGCAGAACATCCACCGCTGTGATGTCACACATTACTAAAGAATGTTGTCCGCAACCCCCGAGGATTTCTCAGTATCACACTTCATAGGCAAGCCTTTTTGCGAAGTCGCATGTATTTAGGAAGACACAACAGACATGCCTCCAACCAAACGAGTTTAAATCGTCGTTAGTACGAGACATGCATTATTATTAACACGACTACTTAAAATATGTCGTCACCGAACAGACATATCGGCGATCGACGGCTTTATTCAAAGAAGCATAAGGTGTAAACTTTTTGTCGTGACACCACCATGCATGCATCAATAAATTTGTCAATAACAGATATTGGATTGACATATCGTGAACTCAATCTAAGTGTTTCCAAGTTTTTTGAACTGCTTGCTCATTCTGGTATGGGAATCGGCTTATGTTCTGTTTCTTCGACGTTTAATTGTGTCTCTTTTTGCTTAATTGGGGCCCGTAGCAGCACCTCGTTAGGGTTCTGTATAAGGTAAATACCGACCATGACATGTGTAAGGCTATCTAAATCTTTGTCTATTAGATGGTTGTGCAATCTGTTCCTTGTGAGAGCAACTACCTAAGTCAATAAAGATTGCAACTCCGACACCATTAAAATATCTACGTTCCACTAAATTTACACATAATCAGAACTGTTACCTATTACCTACTATGCACAATGCACCTACATATTTACATAAACCAAAAGGATAATTTAACAGAATAGTATATACTAACATCAGACGCTTTAAATATTAAATTGTGTATAGGTCCAACCATTTTTCTTAAATTTCATAAACCTGTGTGATAAGGTAGATAATATTTTAGATATCCTAGTAACTAATACAACTTGAAATCGGGGCAAAAAGTATCTTGAAATGAGTTTATCAGTTGACATTTAGTTAAGAGTTAAACATTTTATTCCTCTCACCTTCCTTTCCACTAAAACAGTTGTTCTATCTCGCTATAACCTGCTTACTTTCGGTTAGAGTTAGAGCCAGACATTCTTGTCACCTTACACTATGTTAGTAAAGTAACAGCTGTTCTGTATCCCTAAAGCCTGCTAAAAGAAATTTCAAAATCAAAGTCTCCAATAAATCCCCCCCAATTAGGGCGGGAGGTGTTCAAAGAGGCGCGGGTGCCGCCATACTTGCCATCTGTCACGTCTGCAACGCATGCGCACTGCTAATTAATTGGGATGTATTTCGGGTTTTCTGGAGCCAGTTTCGAGTCCTCAGAAATCTTGACTGGAGTCTAGTTGGTGTGGTTTCCTGGGAACTCTGGGCCTATCGTTTAGGAATGAAGAGAGATGACACTAAATAATGGGAAGAAAGAAGAAGAGATCAAGACAGAGCCTTTGTTTGGTATTGTCATGATATTAAAAAACTGCATCATGAGCAGGTACCGTCGCCTATGGACATTTGCAGCTTTAGAAAGTTGCTCATTTTTAAGGATTCATTGGGTCGACACCTAGAGAGAAATGTGAGGATGTAGTCTCTAGGTATGATTTCGCAAGGAATAGCTTTGAAAACACAGTGGCACATTACTGGTGGTATCAAGAACGATGACAGTTGAAATGTTTGTCAAAAGCATAAGAACAAGCTGCATGCATCACAGATTCGCTAAGAAAAACTTTTATTTGTTTGTCTTTAGTTTAAGAATGCCTCGTTCATGTTTGTGGGATTCTATTAAAAAATTATATAAAGCCACAAATAGTATATCACCTACACTTATTTTTTCTTATTACTATAGTAGTTAATCAAGCAAGTAGCATTAATCGCTTCTACCATCAAATCCTCAGTCGTAAAGCCCATCTTCAAGGACATCATGTTTTAATTGTGACTTCAGTAATTTTCTTTTTGCCCCCATTACTTATTGACCTTTTAGTTGAGCCATCGCAGCAGGCTCATTAGCATACGAAGCATGTCTTCCATAAATTGACCTTTTATCAAAGAACTACAACTGCGTAGATAAATGGAGTCGTCATCGTTAGCGGACACTTGATGACAAACTGCGAGTGGTTGTGACAAGCATGTGCGAGCGGGACCGACCAACCCACCCCGCCTATTGAGCAAGCGAGACACCAGAACACTCGACGTATAAAAACCCGAGTTGTTGATTTTATAATTTATTTGTTACACATTTGTCGTAGCGTGAAGATCGGGCAAGATACATTGGCTTTTTGTAGACGAATGTGGTGCTGTACGCATCATATGTGATTTGAGATATAATTTATGGCGTTACTAGCGGATGTCACACACGACGCCATAAACAAGCAGCCATTCATAAACCTCATTACTGGTAATGGATAAGTAACCACATTGAGTGCTGCGGTAAATATAGCCGCAGCGTCACATTTTTAAATTGAGCGGACATGGAGAGTTAACACTATTTTTTACTATTCACGTCAATCAAGATTTGCAGTTGTTCAAGAGCTCAGAAGTTTATTCGAGTATCTATAGGCACTAGATACCTAATATGTATTGACATTTCATTGCAATATTTTCCAAATCATTAATACCCACTTGGTAAGAATTACTAATTCGGAAACATCCCAATTGAACCAAGTATTTATCGGATTGCAAATAACTGAGAATCGAAATCGTATCGCCAAATAAAATTAAAAAAACAAAACACGTAACCAAATATGCAAACTTCGCCCAATTCATATATCGAATTTCGTTTTCTAATTCGCACGCGTAAATCAAATTCAGATTCTCACAGGCCAGTTCCGAAATCAATCATGCGCGTATTAAGCGTTTCGTAGGACGTCGGCCGTATTTCAACCGAGATGCTCGCCGCTTTATCAATGCAATCGTCGCGTTGATTTCGATGAGTTATATCCAATTATTGCTGTTGGTGCCCTTGTTGCTGTCTCGCTGCTTTTCTTTTTAATTTGTCTATGTCCTAGATGAACAATGAACTACATCATTCACCCGAGCGAATCTATTCCTGTTAAATTATTGTCGTTGACATCTTTTAACGTAGTTCCATAATCACAATCACTATCCGTTGCACCAGTGAATTATAATTAACAAATCATGACACTTAAAATGTTTTATGTCTACATTTTTATAGACACTAAGGATTAACGACTTCAAAAATTCTTGAGAATCGTGCATTACGTCCCAACTACCCTTTCCATGGTTCGTATGCATCCCACACTTGGAGCCGAAAGTTGAATGGCCTCTCAATTCTGACAGTTCTGAGCCCAACTTGGGATAAAATATAGCTCGTGTTCAGACGGTGGGGTGGTGGCGGTGGGGGGAGGGTCGGCCGCAAATAGCGCGCATCTTCGAACAAAACAATGCCAGAATGATATGAGTGCTCTTGCCAAACCAAAAAGACTTGGCATTTGTAAATCCGCCCTGACTTGCGGCCTTTCGGAATATGAGCACTTACGGGAATTATTTGTTTTGATGTTTATATCATGTTTGGGTTTACGTTTGGCTAGATACTATGCATTTAGGGAGAAAATTCAGCTAAATCAGTTGGCCGAGATAAAGGTTTTTTGCCTAAGTTTCAACGAGAGAGCAATTCACGTGTATAAATGTCGTAAACTGTCTTGACAGGGAATCGAACCCAGACCTTGGCATGCAGTAACCATCATGTGTCACTTCAGTAGACAGATTAGAAACACTTGAACTTGAATGACTAATTCAATTTCAGAATGCTTTCTTTTTTTCACCGGCACGAAAACAAGGAAAATGAAGCAAGACGAACCTAACGAGACAAAGAGACATGGACGCTTCTAACTATATATAATAACCGCATACAGACACACGGACGGACGAGCGACAGCCGCGAGACGGACTATAAATAAATAATGCGCCAACATTTTATTATTATCATAGCGGGGCACGTGTGAGCACATTCCAGACAAAACTGGCAGCTTGTACTGACTGAAATACACCGCCAACTGACAGCCGAGTCCAACGGGCGGTTTGGAAAAGGAATACGTCATTAAGGGAACTTTAATAATCATTATTTGAGTATTTTAAAACGCTTTGCGCATATCTTGTTGTGTTCCATTCCACCGATTGACGTATGTTTTTTTTAAATAGTGTCGTTGTTACTATTTATCGATGCGTGATAAACCGGAGAAGAACGAGCAGCAGCTCATAATCCTCATGATTATACAAATTTAATGCATCATTAAAATGCAATACAAATTGTAAAAACAAACAATAATTAGATAATCTCATTATCATAATTGCCTTAAGTTTAATTTATAAGGTTTAGCAAAATTTAAATGTCGAGCTCCAAATTCTATTTGCAAAAGCAAACGGTTCGCCAGTGGTAGTCGCCTCATTGATTATTATTTTAACGGACAATTAAAATTTGATGTCCACTTCGCTTCGTTCATCTCCTTCCTTCGGTATTAGTGCTGCGGCTTCCCGTTTAAACAACCACAGTAGTAACCACAAACACGATTATTCTAAACCTTATCTATCTTATAATAAAGCCCAAGATCGGAGAGTTTATAGAGAAAATGTATGATCTCCATTGGCTGCAAGTGCTAAACATGAGTGTCCAGACTAAGCGTCAATAAAAATAGTCGTAAAATTCTTAACGCTCACACCAAACTAAACCTTAAATACCGGTTTTATGGTCGTATATCAAACATGTAACTCCCTCGTTTAATATCCAAGTGAGAAACGTGTGAAATAAAAATCATGCGTATGCACACATTCGTTAAGAATTGACACTTATTAAGGGAGATAATTTTTTTAATTGGTGTGACGACATCTCTTTATTTAGCGCTATTGATGCCACTTGCGTGCCGTTGCGTATGATTTGGAATTTTTGCTTTATTACCATGATTGGCATTGTTAACATTCATTGAGGCCGCGCTTTGTATGTAAGTGC
This sequence comes from Cenopis cana, assembly GCA_951800055.1. Taxonomy (NCBI): domain Eukaryota; kingdom Metazoa; phylum Arthropoda; class Insecta; order Lepidoptera; family Tortricidae; genus Cenopis; species Cenopis cana. The sequence goes on along the minus strand of OX637490.1, from coordinate 15,969,934 downwards.
CACCTTTAACCGCAACGAAGTTAGTGTTATTGAAAAAAACTTTTATTTTAGTACTCGTTGGCAAACCGTTCGAAATTCAAATTGTTCCATTCGGATTTGGAATGGATCGCGATTGGCCGCCGGGCGCGTGTCCAATCGCTAATTAGAAAATGTGTTCGAAGATGTGCTTTTACGGAAGTCGAACGTTTAATTAAAGATTTAAAATTCGAATGGGGATTTTCGATTTCGTACGCTATTTCCACTTCTGGTGTTACAGTGTCGGGTTTTATGACGATTCCTTTTAATTTTATGAAGAAGCGGTAGCTATGAGGTTGATTGAGTTTCTTGTGGGGTAATTAAGTATAATAAAATGGTATCGATTAGCGCCTGTGCGCTCGGATGGGTCGAGTCGTGGAATCTTGCTTTCACTCTTAATTAAAAACCTGACGGATCATTGACATTGTTATTTCATTGAGCCCATTCATCGAGCATACGGTAAACAAGACCGTTCGACTTCAATGGCACCTCTGGTCAAGTGGAAATTTGTGGTCTAACCGAATTTGATCGTATTTCATTACATGTCCGCTACCTCAGTTTATAGGTAGGTGATGGCAGTTCAAAGTTAATAATCAAATAATTTTACCAAGTTTGTAATAAAAATTGTAAATCCCAATACATTGAGTGGAAACAGATCTTATCCCAACAATTATATTTTACCTTATGGATTGAAAGGTCAGATGGCAGAAGCTTTCGTAAGTGCCTTGCCAAATCAAATCACGATCAAGATTTGTCAGTCCCAAGGGATTAGATCCGGACTTGTTTAAGATACAAATCTGAAAATGCTATGTTGATGATGAAGTAAGCCTCTCTGGTTTATGTTCACTTAAGCTTGTGCTTGTGACTTCTGCCATTTTGGATTTTTTTAAATGGGATTGCTCTTGGCCAGCATCTAGTCAGGAGGCAAAGATGAGGCCGACGGTGAAGCGAGCTCACCCAGAAAATGCCTATTCACTCGTACCTTAAAGACGTAGGTACAATTTTCGATGGACTAAGAGTCCAAAAATCTACACGTCTTCGATTCTTCGACAGAGCGAACTAAATATTATGAATATTTTCTTGTTAGTTCAGTAGCTTGTGTAGATATTTTTGATTTTCATCTGTTGACAAATGAGGAAAAAGGAAATGCACGGATGTACAAACCGTACATAGGTATAGTCTGATAGGCTCCAGCAAATAGCGCAGCGGGGTCTCGCAGGGAGCGCCCCTAATGTAAGGGAAGTGCTTGATGTAATGTCGCATGCTTGGGTTGATGCGGAAACTTGTTATTGTAGCTCGATTGTATTTCTCAAACAGCTGACGGTTTTTAAGGCTACAAGTGAAATTGATATACATAATTGTAAATTAGATATACATGTAGGCTCTCACTGCCATATTGCATTCGCTGCCTTTAATCCTGCACTGTTAGAAGGTGCCCTGAGAATCAATATCGGCTCATCATTTTTGGGAACAGAGATTTACTTAAATTAAATATTATCATTTATACGTGGTAAGTTACCACTGGTAACCCCATATTTTACGAAGAAATGCTGCATTGACAAAGTATTTTCTCAAGCACTAATTATATTGTAAGGTTCATTCATATATAGTGAGAAAGTAAGACCTTATTTAGAGATCAACTTACGAAGGAAATATGAATAACAGCTTCAAATGTATAGTAAAATCAGAGACAGTAAACACCCCAAGACAATTGAAATGTAACAAATGGACTTTCTTCTGGAAGTAGGTCGTAATTGCACTTAAACAAGTTAAAATCTAATAGATACTGAAAAAAAACAATTGTAGCGAAGAAACGCCGAAACAAACCCTCAGACGTTATTTTCCGAAAAAATTACGATGAAGATGTCGTCACCCATCGATAGCTCCCGAAAGACATTTCCCACCAGACCGTGCAATAATTCAAAAAACTCTCGCATTAATAAGGAAAATAATCAATTTATCCGCGGATGAAGACATGGGCTCCCCGCCGAGGCCAAATGATTCGCATCAAAGGCCCAGCGGGCTCCTATTTCTACACAAACTTAAAGGAACCCTAGTGGAAAAACTCCTGAAACTGACTGCTTTGGCTTTTATCAGTTTTGTTGCATTAATTCTTTCTGCTTAAGCCCCCATTTGTAACGGAACTTAAATTGTTGGGACAATTGTTGTGAAAAATTAAATCCTTTTTAAAATTTACTAGGTATATACACGCGCTGCTAGTGGCGGAGCGGAGCAGGGACCCACTCGTAGAGAGGACGGTACTTGGAGGCTCCGTAAAAACCAAGAAATCGAAGACCTAGTGTCCGAGCCCAACATCATTGGAGAAAGGAAATCTGCAAGACTCCGATGGCTCAGGCACGTAGTCCGAATGGGTGACGATCGTGCTGTCCGGAGAGCGTACTCGAGTCGTCCATCGGGTCGTAGACCTGTAGGGCGCCTCAGGTACCGATGGGGCCACGAGTCCAGAGGGACCTAGCTGAGCTCCAGACCCTCGTCGACTGGACGGAGATAGCTAGGGACAGAGAAGCCTGGAGGTCTTTGGTGTTGGAGGCCAAGATACACTTCAGGTCGTTGCACCACAGCAGTAAGTAAGGTATACTACGTTGTGCTAACTAGGCTTGGTGAAATCGGTCGGCAATAGTCACAGGGTACTTATGAATATAAAGACGTGTGGTTCGGGATGACGATTTTCTTCTTAGCTCGTTCCTTTTTCCCTATGTTTGATATTGTATGCTCAGTTGTGTTGTATGGTTCTGAAGGTTGTTGTGCAGTCAGCGTCATAACCATGTATACTTTGTTTAGAAATTAAGGTCTTAAATTTTATGCATATTTATGAACATCAGCGTCACTGGACTGGTCACTGTCTACCTTGACAGCAGAAGCCACGTTGACGCCATAATTGTATATATCATTAGTGACTTTCTGACAAATAAGTAGGTTCTAGCACTTGACAGATAAGGTCGAAAACTGTAGGTATGCATGATGCTGACTGTCCTAATTTTCATCTGCGTCTGAGTTCTGCTGCGTTTGGCTGTAGACCGAAGAAGAGCATTTCGTGAGTAGAGAATGAAATTTTTTCAGAGCGACGCGTAATCCAACCTAAAATCATTTGGACAGGCCAAAGGTACACACGTCTAGCTCGATTGTTGTTTTCCAATTTGCACAGAACTGTAATGATGTTATATCTTATAAAGGAAATAATTACGCTGAGCGCAATGATAATAAATTACGCTGCTTTTACGACTAATTTATTAATAGAAATTTCGCGAGTGAGCCTTAGGTCGTCGTAAATAAGTAAGACCGCGACGGCCAATGGGCAGCAATAAAATCTGTCCGAGTCCGTTCATTGGTCAGCTTCCAGCCAATCGGGACGCGTTCCAGATTTGAAACCGACGGTTTACGAATTTTACGATCGTCTGTCTTTTTGGTGTTTTGGCGCCAAATTTGATATGTGTAAGTGCAACGGTTTGCCGGCGTCGCTAACAGATGACGGTAGTAAATTAAACGTGTTTAAAGTGACTGTTATGGGCCTGTCAAATGACCTCAAGGTGGCCACGTCTAGGACTGTGCTAATGGCATGCATGTGCATCGTCCATAAACTCAGTTATGATGTTAATTGAGATATACTTGTTGCGAACATTGACATGTTTTCTTTTCACCGGTCTAACCGGTTGATAAATGACAACAGGGCTTAGGAGTCCCAAAAATATGCTCTATGATTCATGTTTCCTTATTCTTGGAATATTTTTTGGTAAGTTTTGACTTTCTTTGACAGGACTTTTAAATTTTGGACTTTTAATAAAAAAATCTCCATACTTTCTTAGTGCCAATTTGATTCGTTTAAAACAGGAGTAGGTAGAATTTATGATGTATTGAACAAACAGTTTTGTCGTCTACATATATTTGGACATTTTGCTATGGGCTCTGCTCTGGATGTCTTTTACTAAAATAACGGTCTACTTATGAATTTTCTAACTGAAATCAGTTTATGACTTGTTTTACTCTACTGCCCATTCCTATAATTTTCTATGAATTTAAACTTCCAACAACCAACTGAACAGTTCAATTGAATTGTAACTTTACAGTTGTATAATAAACCAGTCAGACAGACGGACAGACTGACAGACGACGCGACTAATAAGCATGCGCGGATATCGGGCGTGTGCGCAGAATACGCTTTTATTGACCTAGTTCGTTGGCTTATTGTGAAAAGGTCGTAACTTGATAAGTGATCAAGGGCAGATAGGAGGTTTGTTAATACAGCGATATGGGTTCACGGTATTGGAGGGTACTTGATGAATTTCCACCTGTAACTGTCTCTATTTTTAAACTATGACGGTGGTGAACAAGCATTCGGCCTGCTTGATGGCAGACCGATGCCGTAGCCTATGGACGCTTAAAAAAATTATACTGTTTATTTCAGTGTTTGGTTAAGTAGACGCACACACATGCATGTCGCTCGTTATATTAGGATCGATTCGCATGTATGTCAGTTGCAAATAAATAGTCGCTGTGACCACACGCAAAGTATTTAAATTTCGAATCAACCAACCTTGAACCTTATAGCTATCGGATCATGGTCCTTAATCGAAACGGATGAGAATTTAGAAGAATAACAATATAATCACCGGCCGGCCGACGCGGCGATACCTGCGTTGAGTGCAAAGTGGAGTTGTTTACTTATAAAAACCTTGCTAATCATCGGGCGCTCGGCGGCTTGTTTGTGTTTAGTGAATAACTTTGTTGTTTTCGGACATATAACGTTCTTTGTTGTTTATTGACATGGCTTCGCCTACAATAGACGAGATTTCGGTGCAAATAGAAGATATTTATAACAGTATTAAGAAAGCGGAGACGAATTTTAAAAAATGCCCTAAGGAAAGGTTAACAATTGGTTACGTAAAGGTGCGCATGCAATATATTGACGAGTACTGGACGTCATTTAAACAATTGCATTCCGTTTTACTCCAAATATCGACTACGGAACAACGGCAAACACTGTGTTATTTCGTTGAGAATTACTACGATAAATGTGAAGATAAATACTTGAACTTGAAAACTGCGCTTCAAGACCTGCTGGACTATAATGCACCGAAACCGGCTACTACCCCAATGAGTACTTCGTTCGCGGCTGGAGAAATTAGGACAGTGATGGATGTCAAATTACCGCGTTTGGAACTACCGAAATTTTCGGGAAGTTATGAAGAATGGCAAGAATTCGAAGACATATTTACGTCGATCATACATAATAACCAATCATTGAGTGACGTGCAGCGGTTTCATTATTTAAAGTCATGTTTAGTCGGCGAAGCTAGCACCACATTAAAGCATTATAAGGTCGTGGAAAAAAACTACAAAGCAGCATGGGATACATTAAAAAAACGGTACAGCCACAAACGCCTTGTCGTAAATGCAATGCTCAAGAGGCTTTTCTCATTTAAAAAAATGACATGTCAGTCTGCTACTCAACTGAAAGTGATGGTTGACAATATGAAAGAGTGCCTTCATGGATTTAAAGGTATGTCGATTAACACAGACTCTTGGGATCCCATGCTGATATTCCTGGCTACGCAAAAATTGGATCCGGATACCCATAGACAGTGGGAGGAGCATGTGAGCCTGCAAAGTACCGGGGAGCTACCCACCATAGACGAACTGTATGAATTTTTGGAGGATAAGATACACACCTTGGAACTCACATCTGCCGCATCGTCACAAGTGAAAACTGTCAAGGAACGATCATTTCATACCACTACAACGGAAAAAACCTGCCACTTCTGTCAAGAGGCTCATGCTTTATATCATTGCAAGCAATTTGGAAAATTGAACCCTGTGGAAAGAAGTGAATATGCTAAGAGTCAACGGTTATGCTACAACTGTCTTTTACCTGGTCATTCTGTACAAGTCTGCAAACAAAGAGTATCCTGCAAAGTCTGCCATCGTAGACATCATTCACTTTTGCATCAAAATAATTGGAAGGGTTGGCCATCGGCGCTTGAAGAGAACAAAGCAACCGACATGTCTGCCTCTGCGCACTCCAAGATAGATGAAGAAGAAGTGAGCCATAAAGAAGATGAAGAACTAGAGGAAGAAATAGTGACCAATTTTGCGGCGAAGGAGTCTACGGCATTATTAGCCACGGCAGTAGTACCAGTAAGAGATTGTACGGGAAATGTGATTATGTTACGAGCTTTAGTAGATCAAGGGTCACAAGCGACATTTATCAGCGAAAGGGCAGCTCAACTATTTAAAGCAAAGAGGGAGCCTGTTAGAGGAAAGATAACGGGTGTTGGTGGTACTCAAGCAAAGGTTAATCATGCAGTGCATTTGGAGGTTCTTTCACGATACGAAGATAACTTCAACCTCCCAGTGAAGATGTATGTCATGCCTACACGATTAACATCAGTGCTCCCATCAAACACAATCAATTTAGAAGAAAATTCAAACAATTGGGCATATTTAAAGGACCTCTGTTTAGCGGATCCATCGTTCAATAAACCTGGACGAGTGGACTTGCTTCTGGGTGTGGAGGTGTGCGCTCAAATCCTGAAAGAGAAAATCATCAAGGGTCCACCAGGTTCACCATGTGCTCAACTTACCAGCCTTGGTTGGATTCTGTTCGGGAAAATTCAAGGAAATAAACCAGTGGATGAAATGATAGCAATGCACCACCACCTGGATCTGGATAATATGTTGAAAAATATGTGGGAGCTAGAAGCACCATTCAGACGAGCATATACTGCAAATGAGAGGCTCTGCGAAGAAATTTACGAAACCTTTCACGCCAGAACTGAAGATGGGAGGTACATAGTAAAACTACCAATGAAAAATAATGTACCGCAAGCAACAGAAGGAGACACTAGAAGCATAGCGTTAAGACGTCTCAAGCAGTTAGAGAACCGTTTTGAGAAAATGCCGCCATTGAAAAGAGAGTACACCAAGGTACTAGAAGAGTACCTAGTCATGAACCATATGGAAGAAGTTCCAGAAGAAGAAATGGATGACCCTGCTGTGTATTTACCTCACCACGCAGTCGTCAGAGAGGAGAAGGAAACTACGAAGGTACGAGTGGTCTTTGACGCATCAGCCAAAGGTTCCAACAACAAATCATTGAATGATGATCTACTGGTGGGTCCTCCACTTCAAGAGGACTTGAGGAGTATAATTATGCGTTGGAGGATGAAAAGAGTGTGTTATGTAGCCGACGTCGAGAAAATGTACCGCCAAATTCTGGTCAACAAGTCCGACGCAAACTACCAGCGAATTTTGTGGCGTAATCATCCAGACGAAGAAGTCAAAGACTATCGTATCCTTCGAGTGACCTTCGGAACCGCAGCCGCCCCTTATTTAGCGGTGAAGACGCTGCATCAAATAGCTAACGATGAAGGAAAGGATCAACCTGCTGCTGCAAAGGTTATTAAGGAGGACTTTTATATGGACGATTTGATATCTGGGAATGATACTATCGACGAGGCTATAACCACAGCAGACGCAATTCAGGGAATATTGCAACGTGGAGGTTTTAATTTACAGAAGTGGACATCGAACGAACGAATATTCCTCCAGCACATAGAACCGTCTCAAAGAAGTTCTCGAGTGAATATCGAACTTAAATTAGATGGCACGATTCAAGCGTTGGGTCTATCATGGAATGTAGGCAAAGACACATTTCAGTATACATCAGAGCTGCCAACCATTCCTGAAACTATAACTAAACGAAACATACTAGCCCAAATCCAAAAATTATTTGATCCTCTGGGCTGGTTGGCTCCTGCTATTCTGCCAGCTAAAACTCTAATGCAAGACTTGTGGCTTCAAGGCATTTCTTGGGATGAAGAGGTCAACACTGAGGTTCAGCAAAGATGGTTAAATCTACATCGAGAATTCGAATACCTCACCAACGTTGAAGTAGCCCGATGGTTAGGCACCACTCAGAACAACATACAAATGGTTACGGTGCATGGATTTTGTGATGCCTCTACTAAGGCCTATGGAGCGGTAGCATACCTGAGAGTTGAAACAGAAGATGGTGAGATTAGAACTGGAATTATTGCTGCCAAGACGCGCGTAGCGCCCGTAAAACCAGTATCCTTGCCACGCCTGGAATTGTGTGGTGCAGTGCTCCTTTCTAGACTACTTAAACAAATAAAGGAAGCGACAAGGATACCTGATACGCATGTATATGCATGGACGGATTCTTCAGTAGTCCTATCATGGCTCCTAGGTGACCCTGCAAGATGGAACGTATTTGTATGCAACCGAGTTGTCGAAATACTAGACAATATTGGCAATCAAAGATGGTATCACGTCGCTTCAGAGGACAACCCGGCTGACACTGCAAGTAGAGGAACAACCCTGCAAAATCTGTCACAAGATCAGAGATGGTGGAAGGGTCCAAAATGGCTGCAGACTAACGATATACCTTATAGAAGACCTGAAATAAGAGAAATAGAATTAGAAAGAAAGACAAGGATTCATGTTAATTTGAATGTAGAAAGTGAAGAAACTGGAATTAAGTTCGAAAATTTTGATACACTACCAGAGGTTTTAAAGACTATTGTTTATAGTATACGATTCATTAACAGCAAAAGAAACCCGGAAATTATTGAAAGCGAAATAACAACTATGGAACGGGAAGATGCTTTACTAAGATGTGTAAAAATAGTGCAAGGAAGAGAATACAGTGCGGAAATAGACAACCTAAAGAAAAATAAATATGTGAGAAAGGACAGTACAATAAAGAAACTCGATCCTTACCTTGATGATAAAAATGTCCTCAGGGTGGGCGGAAGGCTAAGAAATTCTGACTTACCTGAAGATCGAAAGCATCCAATTATACTTGGCGGCCGAAACGCGTTGACTTCGTTGATAATCGCAGATGCTCACAACAAAACTCTGCACGGCACGTTCCCATTAATGTTCGGATATCTGCGATCAAAGTACTGGATCATCAGAGCTAAGAACGCAATTAAGGCCCACATACACAAATGTATTATTTGCGCCAAGCAAAGAGCGACTGCGCGAACACAGATTATGGGTGATCTGCCTAAAGTTCGTATAACACAAGCGCGACCATTTTTACACAGTGGTGTAGACTTTGCGGGACCAATACAAGTGCTAATGTCTCGAGGCAGAGGAGCCAAATCCAACAAAGCTTATATAGCCATTTTTGTGTGTATGGTGGTGAAATGCATCCATCTAGAACTAGTTGGCGATCTGAGCTCAGAGTCCTTCATAGGAGCATTTAAGCGATTTGTTGCACGTCGAGGAAGATGCACGCACTTATGGAGTGACCAGGGACGTAATTTTGTCGGCGCAAACAAGGAATTGGCTATCGCAATTGAACAAGCAGGACTGCAACTACCAGACCAGTTAACCAACACACTTGCAGAGGATGGCACGCAATGGCATTTCATACCTCCGTACAGTCCAAATTTCGGAGGCCTCTGGGAGGCGGGAGTGAAATCGGTGAAGTTTCATTTAAAAAGAATACTTACCGCCAGTCTTACTTTTGAGGAACTGACTACGACTTTGTGTGAAATAGAAGCATGTCTGAACTCCCGACCTCTCATTCCCATTGATACCACAGACCCTGAAGCAGAAATACTGACGCCTGGGCACCTTCTCATTGGAGAAGCACCCGTCACAATACCTAGTCCGGACTTGCGCCAGATCAACACCAACAGGCTATCTCGTTGGCAATTTACACAAAAGCTCGTTAGAGACTTCTGGCACAAGTGGCAAAATGAATACCTTTCAAGACTCCAAGAGAGGCCGAAGTGGCTAAAACGGTGCCGCGAATTTGACGTCGGAGATATTGTGGTGATAAAGGATGATCAACTTCCACCTGGAAAGTGGTCTCTCGGTCGGGTGGTAGCGAAGCACCCAGGCCCAGATGGCGTGACTCGTGTATACAGTGTACGTTGTCGAGGCGACATTACCAGACGCTCAGTGTCTAAATTGTGTGAACTGCCTGTGAATACAAGTGATACCTAAATTGTACTTTGGCATTGTTTTATTGCATGATATTAAGCATGATGTTAGTTTATTATTGTAAAATGCTATTGGTTCTTTACTTTACTGAAATTTTAGGTAATTTCTAGTATAAGAATTGACCAAGGTTATGTAACTTAGGCAATAAATTGTCTTGTTCTTACCGTTTATAGTTAAACATAAATTTGTAGGAGCCAACATGCATGTGTATTAAGAAGCTTACTTAAATTAAGTCGTAATCGTAATTATTGTGTCGTCTGTAACTGTAACCAATAGACCGTTACTTAAGCCCGTGAGGGAAAAATAAGTATTTTTGGTGGGCGGTATGTTTGGTTAAGTAGACGCACACACATGCATGTCGCTCGTTATATTAGGATCGATTCGCATGTATGTCAGTTGCAAATAAATAGTCGCTGTGACCACACGCAAAGTATTTAAATTTCGAATCAACCAACCTTGAACCTTATAGCTATCGGATCATTCAGATTATATCCAATAATTACATCAATCAATCATCAATTCAGAACAATCGCATGCGGTCTTCAAAGCCCTGAAGAATCTTTTGAGAATTTGTTGTATTGACAGCAACAGTCTGGTTTTTCCCACTACACTGGAAGGTCCAATGAAAGTCCCTTTCGTAAAAATAGTGCCTACGCCAATTTGATTTAGGTTCCAGAACGTCCCATCGCCTTTTAGGATGCAACCAGAAAAACACTAATAGGATGATGATCAATTGTCAAGCATTTACTGCGTCAAACACGTAACCTTTTAAAATTATGCGTAACAATTATGACACCTTATGTTTAATTACACCCAATAATTATGACACCTTTTCTCTATCACGCAATTATACCTTTAGTATAATTGCTACACCTTTTGTTAAGCAATTATCTATACCGACACCGACACATCGAGAAAAAACAAAAGAATTTCGCTCACTTCACGTTGAAAAGTACCTACTAGATTGTTGTGACCATAAATAAGAGTGTAATGACTGGAAATAGATAGCCAACTTCACGCATATTGTGATCCCGACTAAAGCGCCACCAAGTGCTAAAGTTAGTAAGCATTATCTTGGATACATGTGAAAAAACATACAAAAAGTGCATCCGCCGCTGGGGATCGAACCCGGGTATATTGTCTCTAAAGACAATATACTTTACCACAGGGCCACGTGTGTGATACTGGTACGCATCGAATTTTTGAATACCTTTTTAACAGTCTACCTACTTTTACTTTTTAGCTGACTATTCGAGCAAGTTTAATAACCATGAAAATAGGTGGCGCTATTATTAATTCCGTCAGCTTTCTTCTAAGATGAACAACCATGGTTGTGACCTTTCAAGCAAAAGCTTATTCTTTGTTGATGTCAGTTTCTAATCGCGTATACTGTTAAATTACTTTTTTTATTATTAAAAGAAACAACGGGTTGCACTCCGGGAGTGCCGGCAGAAGTGAAAACTCAATGACATGATAAAGAAGTTTTCACTTAATACATTTTTGATAAGAACGCCACCTACGAACAACACATGGCACTGACTATACAGAACGCTGCTGTCGGTTGTAACTTAACACGGTAAGCCTGCACTGAGAAACTTCGCTTGTTTGTTCACAGGTGGCGCTGTTGGTAACATCCATCTTCTACAGGTCACGTCGTCCGTCTTACGATATTAGGAGGGGTCAACTTAGCTGGTCGTAGAGCGTCCTAGGCGTATTTCCGTCCACTATATTGAGACCTCCTTACGAATTTCAATATGACGAACTGTCGAATCTGTCGGTAACGTGACCTGTCGCGAGTTTAACAATTTTTTCTCATCACAAAAAGTGAAAACGACGCTAAAGAAGTTTTCACTTCAAAAATGGGATTGCTCTTGGCCAACATTTTTTTTTATGTATGACTGAACAGCGATTGACCTTAGCCAATTGCCGAAGATGAGCCCGACAGTGAATCGAGCTCCCAAAAGATGCCTTTTCACTCGTGCCTTAAAGAGGTACAATACCTAATTTAAGGAGGTAGGTTACTTTAAGTATGAAACTGACATATGCTTTTATTCCATTAAATATTCCTTTAACACTAGAGTTTATAATTATTACAAACATTTGTTTCTCTATTATTATTTTTCGCCTCTCGTTCCATCTTTTCTTGACCTCCATGCTGGCCCTCCACACAGTCCGGTAGCCCGATGCAAAATACTGGCCGCTACACTAAACTAAAAAAAAAGTTGTCTATGCCGTTCCCATCACTAGCAACCCTGTCTCCTTTACTCCGTGCGGGACGAATCCGCGACGAATCGGCTCAGGGCCCCTTTATTATTTTACCCGGGCCCCATTATTCATGGCACGTCGCTGATCTGTTTAGATACTCCATTTTGACTTGTCTAATGAATGTTTATTGCAGTTTTTTGACCAGGATTAGTGCGGTGTGAACTTGGAAGGAGCTCGTATTGTGTTTAACTATTTTTATAAAATAAAAAAACTAAACCAACTTAAAGTTGCCAACTTTATATTATAATGTATCACTGTTGTTAAGTTTTGGATATTCCTAGCTGTCGTGTCTGAGACGAAACCTAACCACAATTTATTACTCTTTCCCTCAAGGAGAGGAAAACAGAGATTCCTTGTATGTCTAGTTATATAATCTGGAGCAATAACTACAACAAGATTACATATATACATTGCCTTGTTACTCAATGTCTTTAATGTTATATTTATGTGTAATTAAGTATTTACAAAACACTTTTTTATTACTATGTAATATGTTATTTTCGGCAAAAAAAAATCATGATGAGCGTGGTCACTATTTACTAGCCTTGAAACTTTTCACATCTACCTTCCCAGTTCCCAGTTTATATAATCTACCTATCCAATTTTCCAGTACTTTTATATAAATACGAACGCCTATTAAATGACCTGGAAGCTTTAACAACCAATTCAATTAACTTCTAAATTACACAAACGACTCAATTCCTCCGCCAACATCTTTAACGTGTTTAATTCGAATTTGGAAGCAATTATTCCCCCACCCAATCGGCATCCATCACACGTCAATGGCAGACTATAAAAAATAAATAAAATATCAGATTGTCGGCCCAGGTCGCAGATTAGCGCGCGGGGTGCCGTAAAGAAACAATTTCCTCCCGGTCTCCCCACTTTATGGAATCCGAGGACATGATAAAAATGCGTTATTTTACTCTCTAGGCAGTTGTGAAGGTTTCACTTTAAATTTTTGGAGGAATTTTCTGTTGAGGAAGTTGTGATATTTTCCCGTCTATTAAATACAGGAAATGCTTGTGCTTTAGTTATTTTTGATGTATGCGTGTGTTGCATTATGTGATGTGGTCTGGAAGAGTACCTAACTTTTACTTATGTTGTAATATGTACTGATAAGATAAGTATGTAAGTACTTTGATCTCTCATTTGGGTGTTTATCTAATACATTTACTGAAGTCAATGCTTCTATGAGAAAGAAACCTTAATTAAGAGGCACTCAACTGAGTAACTAATTATTTTCTCAGGCAATGTCGGTTAGTCAATCTGCTTAAGTTTCTCAACCCAAGTCAACTAGTCTTGTTTTAAAATTCCTAAGTAATAGGTACTAAAGTGTAACCTACCAGTATTGGTTAAAAGTAAACTGCCATGTTTAATTTAAAACAGAACATTTTATTGTTTAATCCGTTCAGAAAATAATGTTATAAAATTAATCACATTGACATACAAGATGGACGTACAGCAAATAGCATATTAATACATTTACAAGTTAGATTTACGAAAATAAGTTTCCGAACATCATAAGAAACCTACTTTGTTATTCTAAAATCTAACTTAGACAACCAACTACACAGATTTATGTTAAAAAACTCATATACAGACAAAAAATAACTAGCCATAGATTAAAAATACCCCAGTCAACATTAGGACGAAGTCGCGCTTACATTAGTTAAGTATGGCTTGTATTAACAATGTGGGAAATAATAATATATAACACAAACAAAACAATCAGTCTCAACGCCCAAAATATCCCTTAAGCAATATTAAACAAATCCGAGAATCCATCAGACTCCGTACAGGGAGACTGCCGCACCTTTTAAAACGGTAGGAATTTCCTTCAAAAATCATTGCTACCAACTGAACGGGCTCGCGAGTCGCTCCTTGTGTATGCACCTTTACTTAGACCGTTAATTTCAAATTCAAAATACGTAAAATTAAGCTTAATTTAATGTGTGAAGAAGTCGGTTAACTATTTGGAAATGACCGAACACGTCTATGAGTTAAGCATCTAGTTATCTAGTAGTAACGCGTACATATATCCGACCATTTTAGTCTAGTGGATTACCTCGTGATATCGTGTAATAAGAAAGAGTCGAGAAAGCCTTACTTAAAAATTGATATTATATTTTTATTTATCGTATGGCAATTATTTAGAACCGTGAGACCTTAGAAAATAGTTATTAGAAAACCAAACAACTTTTCTTTAAAAATTGCAATGAATGCTATCTTTAGTTTAGTATATTTTGGCGAATTCATATTTCTCATTATTTTGTTTTGTACTTGCTCGCCGTGAGGCACTTTATTGAAGACCTTATTCGTTGCCGGTTTGTTAAAATCGATCACAATAATTTCAGCAAAATTGTAACACAGCCATTTTAAAGTCATCCTCAAATCTAAAGACCAGAACAATATGTTTATGAAATTGAGTGCCAGTTGCACCAAACCGTCTGTAATCGTAAGCGGTGTTCGTCAAATCTGATTGTAGGTATGGAAGGTTTGACAAGTTTCTATGGGATGACAGGTGCCGGCGCCATATTTGACGATGACCGGCCTGTGTTCGTATGTTGGTGCAACCGACCCTTATTCTCTATGAGTAGATTGACCCTTGATTTGAATAAAACGCAAAGTGCAGATGCATCTCCCATCCCGCTCTTACTGCCGATCTTTCACGAGGTAAGCCGACAAGACGCAAGCTTCTCAGTAAGAACTGATCTAACACCGCCTTAATAACATGACCGTTTTTTGACGAAAACATACATTTATATAATTGCTATAGCCATACATTATATGATGATGATAAATTTATATGATATAGTTCAGTTTCATTCAGTCATGAATAGAAAATGTAGGTATATGTAACTCTATAGGTATTGAACTAATAAATTTTATACTACCGAGTTACCGAAGATTATTAGTACAATTAGTACAAGGCTAAACTAGAAATGTGATACTTGCATTTATGTATTAGATAAATTTGTTCCGTGTGGTCTCTAAAATTAACTATGTTAAATGAATTACAATTGTAGAAACTGTAACTTTATCAAAGACTCTCATTTAAATAATTTTATGAAATTGTTTAGTTGAAACATCACTTAATGCAGCACTTTCTAGTAAAACTTTAAACATTAAGAGTGTTCTTAACACTATTTAGTCTCTATTTAGTGGTGTGCTGTTGAATGTTCGGCAATATTTCCCATGAACATAAAGTAACCGAGTAAGGCACATCACTAGCTATCTTATTGTTTGTTTGGGTCCAGTGTTCATTAACAAAATGTAGTTAAAGAATGTACTAAAGTAACCTTTATGCTTTTAAAGTAATTATGTATATCATTGTTCATTCTCGTCAAAAAACAAGTCAAGTTCCTCAAACCGCGGCAAGCCTTAACACCTAGCGTATACTGCATACGTATTTTCATCTCACTAACTAAAATGTGCTATTGACATACCACTATTACGTATATGTGATCCTCTGACGTTTCACCGAATAACGATTTTCGATTGGCAGAATTACATTTCGAAGACTATCATGTTACAGTAGCTGACGAGATGAAATTCTGACAAGCGTTTAGGCGTTGGACTCCCGCTGATGCAGCTATGGACAGCATCATGTTTTTTTTATACAACTATAAGCTGCTCGCGTCGCCCGACGTCAACGGGAAACCAAAGCCTTAGTGAGTTTCTCAGTGAAACGCCAGGATACCTATATGTGTACTAGCCAAACAATAACACTAGCAACTACCCAGTAAAATAATTTAAAACTCTTAAGTAACCTTACTCTCACTTAGGCAAGTTAAAATTGTATCTTTTTACGTATACTTCGTTTTCCAATAGTTTTTTTTTCAATACATCTAATTACGTTTTCTTTATTCTAAGCTCTGAAACACGTAGCTAACTGGGCCTGCGACATCAACTATATTGTTTTGAAAATATTGCCAAGCATAGTTGCAGGCAATATTACAAATAACGATCGTTGATCACTCCATCGTTTGTCTCTATTTAATATTGCGTGCGATCATAGTGCTGGAAATATTGCCAAAACCATATTGACTAAATATTGCAGCCCCGAAGGTAGGCGCGGTATCGCTAGAGCGGCGGCCTCGCGGTCTTAACGCCTCATTACTTACTAAGTTATTAGTATACACATATTACAATCAACGTTATACGTATGTTTTTTTAATCGTATACATAAATTTCGGCGCAAAATTTCCGAATGCAACGCAGCAAAATTCAATAAACCAGAACGTCCACCGCAAAATAATTCAAACTCGTCGGATCGCACCCGTTTCACCCCTCCACTGTTACGTGCAAATTTTGATCTCTTATTAAAGTAAATTCAATGGTTAGATTGAATCGTACAGTGAAAAGAGGTTGGCCAATTGCAAAAACGAAGATTTGTTCTAAAGGAACTTAAACTAAGGCTTTCCGGCAGCGTTGTCGCCAACGCTCCCGGAGGCCAAGCGTACAGTGAAAAGCGAGGGAGGCGGAAAATCTAACTAAAATGCGAGCACCCCCTTACGTACTTCGTTTTTGCAATGGCCAAACTAAGAGCAGGGGTGCACGAGGTAGCTCGTGGTAGAGCTGGGTGCTAGCTGGGGATCGCGCCTCTGAATGAGATGGGGTTTGCTATTATAGGGGGTACTCACGACGTCGGGGGTGGAGGCTCCGTCGTGGCTGCTGTCGGGGGCGGAGCGCTCGCCGTTGGCGTCGGGCGGCCGCGCGGACTCTCGCTCGTCTATCACCAGGTCGATGGGCATCTTGCCCTTCAGACAGCTGATGTAGCGATGGCAGAAGTTGTCGCACAACTCGTGGACCTGCGCAGAAACCAGCGTTGTAGACGATGCAGCAATAAATGCTATGTTACTAGGGTAGGGCACAACTATGATGGCATGATGATGAGATTTTCAAGGTCAGAAATACTGCTATAAACACGTGAGCAGATCTTTGGGTGTGCATGCTGCCATTCTAAGGCAAAAATCCTTTACGAGCAGCAACTAGATCATCCCTGGGCATCGTTGAAAGACGAAATTTGAAGATCTGACCAATTCTGTTAGGTATTGATGGTTAGCTATGGCACAGTCCAATCCAAGGTCTTCTTTAGGACGATGAGCTAATGTAGACGGTTTCAAATTTCGTGTTTCGCAGTAGGAGATTATAACCAAAAGTAATTTCCATATTTTAATGCTACAATTTGAGTGGTTTTCTCTAGTTTGTTTTAATCTTCGATGCTTAATATTCGACTGGAATGGTAAAAGTCAGGCAATATAGAAAAAAAATTAAAATATTATGCCATATTTTTTATATATCTTACTATTCTGTGGAAAAGACAATGTCATATGTCGCACCCATCGTTTAAAAGTAAAATGTTTAATATTCGGATGAATTAATGAGTAAAACATTACATTGTTTACGTGAAATTTGAATGTCATCTTATTTGTCAAAAACAATTATATTTAACGTTAGTAACTATTGTGTTACCGATCAAACAGTGTCAAACAAAGTGACGTCTAAATTTCTCTCCGTTACTCATTAATTCATAACCGAATGCGGATACAAAGTACGACCTTTAAACTAATATCAGCATACAAAGCTAAAGAAAAACAATACAATAGAAACAAAGAGAATACATTTGGACGCTCGGCCAACTGTCGCTTCACTTGTAAAAACTCCAAATGAATCGTAAAAACGGCACGAAACTCATTTTTACTGTTTTTTCTCTTCGGCCCCCAGCGCGTATTAATTCTTCGCTCGCTGTATACATTTTCATAGGCATAATTAGCTTAGAAATTAACATGAGGCAATAAAACGACTGACGAAATTTTTAGACAGCATTTACACGGTCGGAGCAATAAAGCCCCGGCAGGTGACCCGTTCGAAAAGAATCGAAAACGAAAAACGAAAAGCGAACACGCACGGCGTCTTGGCGGATTTGAAAATAGAACCGAGCGCCGGAAGCGGAAACGGTGCTCCCGCCGTTGACAGCTAATTATGTCTTCGGGATACTAATTTCCTAATCGACAGGTTTTTGTAAATTACACATCGGGGCACGCACGCGCCGATGCTGCAGTTTGTTTATCATAATTTGAATTTTACAACCGACCGTTGAAATTCATATTTATGGTTGTGAGAATTTTATTGACACTACACAACGGATAAACGCTACTGCGCGATCCCGACCTGTCAATGTCAAAAACTTGATTGAGAGTGCTTTTACAAGCTCACGGATGACAGAGTAAACATACTGCTCAAAATAAAATTAAACATTTTCGGGCCTAATCCCGCTTTGTGACCGACGCCGATACTATTTTCGATTTAAGTGACAGCAACTAAGATTTGACATCGTAACTCTTCGGGAATTCAAATTTGGAACTGTTTTCTCGGGGAGTTGGTAAAGGCTGGAATGCGAGGGTTGCGGCTGAGACAAATTGGACCGTGCGCCGTTAGGCTGAAGATTTAAAGTCGTTTGCATTTTGTAAGGTGATACGTCGTTATTTATTAACAGGTAATGCTTTTAATGAGATATTACGGCATTCCGACAGTCGGGTTCGAGGCGATTATCGTTTCGAACATCAAACTCTTTCCAGAAATTTAAATTTGGAATGAGCGACTCACGGATTGAGATATGGGGTGTTTCTGAACGAATACTTTTTATTTAAGTTTGGAATGTAATGTGATATAATGACCGTCAGTTGACGTATAGACGTTCTCTATCCTCGTTATCGATCTCTTTTCAGTTTGGATTTAGAATAAGAATGTTCTTTATAGCTGGTTATTTAAGCAATATTTTCCCTTTAAACTGAAATTTAAAGCTTTAGGGTTATTTTATTTGAGCAATATTTCCCGTTGTACCGTACGTTCTAGTCTTGTGTACTTTAATGAAGTATAGAGTAAAATATTACAATTCGAGTTATATTTTTCGCGTCAGTCATAAAACTAAACAGTTTTAAGTATAAATATTGCCTATTCTGATTTCGGGGCACAATTTTTCCAACTTTTTCGTATCATCCCAGCTCTGGCAGCGTGGGTTATCTGCCGCGATCCGTGCCACGGCCAACTAAAAGGGACCGTTATATGCCATTTCCTTCGCTAATGCGACGGACGACGTCTCTGATTGCCACGTTAGATTAATCCTTACGCTGTGTCAAAATGTCGTATTTATTTACAAGTGTCATAGTGACATACGATCTTTTGGATTTGATAACCTGCCGTATGAACTGAAGCGCCATGATAAACAGCCAATGACTAATTTTGTCGTGTGATTTAATACATATAATAAATTTAACAATATAAATAGGAAGTTACTATTGGTATAACTGAGTGGCAATTACCTCATATATGGACGGACAACGGTCTGAACCGTTTCGCAATTACGCAGCTGTTCAGGCGCTTAGCAATATTTCACCTTTTTTATGTTTATGAATAAATAAAAATCTAATAAGCGACCTAAAATCTAATATGAGGCTGTAAGTATGCCTCAAAAGAAACATTCAAATGACAAGGGTCTAAATATAAACGTTTAGCCTTTCACAAGGGCATGTTATCCCGGCATAAATTGACATTATTATACTTCAACGTAAATTGGCAATATTATACTCCAATATAAATTGGCAATATTTATGTAAATCCCGCGCCATATTGCATAACGCGGCCGGCTCGGATTCTTTCGGAGTTTTTTTTTAATCAAAATAAACAACTGGTCCCTCGGCCCGCATTCAAATGGACTCGATCGGTTGGCACCTCACTCCGCCTTAGTAAGCATGTGATTTAAAACAGTTTTAGTTTACTTCACGATCAATGATATCTCGATATGTTGTTATTGCATTCTGAAAATTTATATACGACGTGTTTAGGTATTATTGATTAATTTATTACCAAAAAAGATAGATCTTTAATACTTTACGCATTTCATATTAACTCGCATACATAGTGTGGCAACCCAGACAAAGCATTAGGGGCTTAATAAAAAGTTATAAAACCGCAGGCGTCGTAAACGGGGTCCCAGGTTCGAGCCCGGCCCGTAAACTAACAAATCTGACCTGCGTCGTAAATCACTTAGCCACGTCGCTCAGATAACGTTTACAACCTACAAACTAAATATGAAAAAAACTACAAGGAGCGTTGTTTGTTACTTTTTAATAACGGCTTTTTTAATTCAATAGTTTACAGTTAAAATAGCGTGTTCAAATTTAAAACGCGTTCTGATTTCAAATTTTAACAAGCATCATGCGTTATGCGTTCTAAAATTAAAATCTTTAGAAATTAGTTGTTTTATAATGGTCGCATTACCGTAGGAACCGAAGCGTCTACAATACATAACGTAATTAGGGGATACTTTGGCGGGTATATTAAAAAACCCAGCGATGACCAATCGGCTGCGCGACAGAAAAGGACTTAGGCGCGATGGCATGCGACCGCTGGCGGCCATATTTAAAATATCAAAAACATAAATCAGAAACGTTATTGGATATTATAATGTAAACTTATTCGTTCTTTAAAATTAAAACCGACCGTTTTGGAATCTGAATCCCGAGCTCATTACAAATCATTAAAGCCTTTGACATTTTTTATTTGAAAAACCCTTTTATAACGCTGCTCATAAAAATGTCTTATCAAAAAAGCGAAGTAATTACAGCAAAGTGGGGAAAAAAGTGCACTTAACAAGATCTCATTGTGCGCGGGTCGGCCGAGCGTTCCTATTTTATTTTTAATTATTAGTTTTAAGATCAAAAAGCTTCACCTGTGGACGCCTAGTGGAGCGGAAATGGATCCAACTAACGGCGTGTTTTTTATCCTTGCTAGACAAAAACCGAGACGTGATACAAACGGACGTGTATGGGATATGAGCACAGAGCAAAAAACATTTTTTCGATGGCAGAGACAGGTATGGCGGATCTAGGAGCATTTTCGTCTGTTTTGTTCTTACTGCAGTGCCGCTATTTTGAATTTGGAATCTTCATTTTTTAAACGGCCTTTATCTCGCCAGCCAGTTTCGTACAGAGGTATCGCATTACGTTATCTCGTTACACGTTCCTGTATTAGTTCTTTTTCTTCACTAAATTTACCGGTCTCTAACACAACGCCGTATGGAATCCAGCGGCTAAAGGTATCTCGTTTCTCGAGATCCTCTCGATATAGACGTTAGCCAAACTAGTTTCAAAACGTGACCATAATATTGACAAGTTAAATTAATTCCAGGCCAACACGGGAAGAGGAGGATTTGAATTTTATGTGACTAATTAATGCGAGAAGAGATTGCACGATTTGATTGCGGATAGCAAAAAGCGTCCTGCCGTTTACCGTTACAAGAAACCGGACTCGCCCGAAATGGAACGAAAAACCGACAACATTCGCCCCATTCACCGCACACCTGACTCCGTGTTCGATATAGGTTTCGAAATTCAAAAATCGAATGTATAAAACAGAAGACGACCGGTTCGGGAGATCGATACCCGTATCTCGGCTGGGAATCGGAGCTCCGATAATCGAAGCGGTATTATGTTCGGACAATGTTAGGTGATACATTTAAACTGGTTCCCGAGGCCCGTCCAAATGCATTCCACTTTGATGAAATAATAAATTTGTTACTTACTTTTTCTAATTCTAATAGGTGAAACCGTAACACTTGTATCGCTTGCACCATCTGTAAAGAAAAACATGAATTAGTCCAAACTCTTAACAAATCCCGCAAAGAACACAGAGTTATCAAAATTCGACAATATAGGCTGGTAAGTATACGAAGTATAGCTCAGGGAATTTATTAGAATTTTACTTCTGATGATAGTGGTTGTACAACAGAAATAATCATAATATACGTAGCACATCACAAAAGATCAATGTACATCTATATCTGTATATCTTTGGTAAGTACAACCAACATTATGCTTTTATTATGTTAACTATCATCTATACCATCACGTACAAATACAAAGATGGATATCAGATGAAATTATATTACGAGATGCAATCATATTCGATGTTACTTCTAATGCTATTTTAATAGCTTGATCTGATTGAAGATGCGTTACAATTTGAATCTCTGTTTATTGCTCTAGTAATTAGTATATGTTTTTGGTCATTAACAACGATTAAGCCAATTATGCGAGTGGGATCAGTTTGATAGCGCCATAAATCATTTTTATTTGACTTTAATTGCTTGTTTGTCTTTGGCACTACCCCATATAAATAACTTGCTCCGAAATTCAAGGTGTACACCTAGTACATGAAGTGCAATCCGCGAAGATCTGTTCTAGAACTGTAGACCATTCTCGGTCACAGACCGACCTGAATCTTAATGTATGAAAAAGATGAAGATAGTGATGACTCTGGACGAGTCTTGCTTGCAGATTTCTTCGCAATACTGATGTAAGACTGAAATAACTGAGATTTATAGCCCTTCTTGATGAGATATCCTTCGTTACGATATCATCAACCCCAAATCTTATGAATACAAAACGTATTGGCATAACACGCAGCTACCAGGCACGCATAGCATCTGCAGAGGCAATATCAATTAAATCCATATTCCGAATCCAGAACAAAACCGTAACAACTCCAATAACATTGCCTTGCAATACCAAATACTATCGCGTCGCGTTAAGATAAATTTTCGAATACATCGGTTCTGGGTCATGCTCTCTAGGTTCGAAGGCGAAGCTACCACCCTCAGGCTATTTGCTCAGGCGTCGTTGACACAGACGAACAGATAAAAATATGTAACTCTGTGTACACTTGCTTGTTTGCTTTGTAGGGATCCATGGCATCTTAGTGAAAGGGCGTTGTGCTCTTCAGAGCTATTACACCCTGGTAGGATTTTAAAGCAAGTTTACTTTACAGCTACCGTGTGTTAGCAAAGGTGCTGAGAACTCTCGTGGAACTCTCACAAATATTTTAATTCTATCCCT
Source organism: Cenopis cana (assembly GCA_951800055.1). Lineage (NCBI taxonomy): Eukaryota > Metazoa > Arthropoda > Insecta > Lepidoptera > Tortricidae > Cenopis > Cenopis cana. The sequence goes on along the minus strand of OX637490.1, from coordinate 15,946,760 downwards.
ATAACATAGTCATTTTGACAGTTTGTGTGTGACACACTGCCACCTAAACGGTTCCCACGGATGCTCCGGCTGTGGTACAAGGTGCTTGGGAAGTTTCTCTTGAGGAACTTCAGTAAGGGGCTCTTCAAAAAAGGAGTGTTACCTAATTTTGTTAAAGACCGGCAAGGAGCATGTGACACCCATGCAGTTAGCATCGACCCCTTTTGCTTTGATCATAAAGGTAAGCCAAACCAACATTCCATACAAATTGATCGAGCTAAGCTACGAAGCTGTGTCTTAAGCGGGTATTAGACACTGTCCTGAATCAGGCATCCTAACTAGTGGAGGGGAGTTGAAGCATCTCGCTCTAACGTATAGGCCCGAACCCTTCTAAGTGTCCTGAATTCAGGACAGTGTAATACCCGCTTTAGTTTGTAACTTCTTCGTCTTAGTGGATACGCAGCTTAAGGGTGTGCATCTAGTGTGATAAGCTATGTTTGTCAAACCTGGTGTCAAATTTAGCAAACTCAGCTTAGCATGGCCACAGAATAAGGAATAATGACCCTATTAGGTGCCTTTTATGGTCACCTTATTCCATCCATTTTTTATCAAAATTGAATGTCTAGAAATCTACGCTAGATTCTTATCATACCAAAAAACCCCCGTAATAACAAACGACTATCTATTTAAACAGGTACGATACAAAACCAACATTCTAAATTCAAAATGTCTATGCGCGGATCGGTCACGGATTGTTCACAACGCTACCCACCTACCAAACTATTCTTACCTTTGATTATGTAGACTTGTTATGAGTGTTTAGGTCGAGTTATACTGGATAACTAGCTCACAAGACTGTTTGCGTAAGCGCATGTGTTTGGCTGTCTTTTTAAACATCTGTGTCGCTGTCAGAGGTGAACTGTACAAACAGTAGCGCAAACAGAGTTTAGACTTTGTTTGTGTGACATTAGCGAGACGTTTACGAAGTTAACAGTTTTTGAAGGGCAGCTAACCCAACTTTGAGTTACGCGTTGTAAGTTAGATCCGAGTCTTGAAGATTCAAAACGCTGAGACTAGCCTTTTATCTGGCTGAGAAGTTAGCTATGACGGCTCGAGCCTTAAAACTTTCACAAAAAGTGACATTGCGTACATATCATCTTTCCTTTTTTGCAAGTGAATAATATTCTGATAGGATTTTGTTATTGAACTGTCATCGATTATACATTGGACTACTGGATTGGATGCAAGTTTGTGAAAATCAATTCGCAAGATTCCATGACAGTTAAAAGATTTTGCCCCAATAATTGGCATTTTAAATCTTACGTATTTATAAAGAGACATGAACAATAAGTGTACATACGGTTTAAGATCTGTCAAATAATGAGATCGTACTTGGATGATCTTTATTTAAGACTTGTTAAAAAAGTAAGTTAACTGACTCTGGCTTCCCACCGACAAAGACGATATGACGGATACATAGTATTCCATGTCTGAATGATGTTTACAAGGCCACCTTGCAACTAACTGCCTTTATACCACACAAACAAGCATGTCAGTTGGTCACAACGCATCGCCCCGAGCAAGCATGTGGCTACAAAGAACCTTAATTCAATTGGGCAAATTACTCGGCTCCGTTAAATACTCGTTGAAAACTCAATTGGTTTCAAAGGATTCCTGTATTTTCGTTCGCTTTTTGTCGTAGTTGATCTCAATATGGGCAGAAATTACGGTTTTGCACTGAGCTTCTAGTTGCAGTTCTTATAGACAAAATTATTATCCGACTTGACTGATTCTATCTATCGCACACGTTTGACCTTCTTTTTTATTCTTTCCTGGTTAGTGTCGTTTTTAACTAATCAGCGTCACCAAGGCTTAAATTATGGGCATTATCTATTTCTTGCCAAATTATGAGATGGCATATTATGTTTATGTCATATTCTGTCACAATGTCCTCAGGAATTGCGGTTAATTTAGTGCTTGAGCGCTTTGCGCGATGGCAGAATGCAATTCTAGTACTAGTCGCAAATCCTTAAGAACAAGAAATCTACCAGACTCAGACTCTGCCAGAGAATTCTATGCTCGTCAAAATATAAAAAAAATAGAGATGTGTTATGTGATTTTTTATTTAAAGTTATTTTATGCTGTCACTGTCACGTGCAAACTAACAGTGGTGACTGGTGCCATATGTCAGCCCTTCGGGACATGCACTTTAGCTATTTTTCTTGTAAGTTTGCCGAGCGCCCGGATGTAGCTGCGTTTGTTTGGGCCCCTTATCTGCGCGCATGAATGACGCTTATCAGTGCAGGTAAGACATCTTAGTTTATGGCGCCCCGAGCTACTGTTTTTAAACTCGGTGGTTAAGTTTGTTTGCTTGACGGTTAAGCTTGGCTGAGCGCTTTATCGTGCTCGTATGAGCGTTGACGTACTCGTAATTCGAAGTATGTAGAGGTGCATGCTATGTGAGCTCGCGGTGCGTCACCGCGCGACCACTTGCACCGATTTCCCTAACAAAGTCAAAATATTGAGCACGTCGCCCCCGCTGCCCACCGATTCGTAATGCCTAAGATTTTATTTGTTAAAAATCGGTTAAGTATCCGTGTCGAACGGCGTCGGTGGGTGGCCGCCATCTTAGGTTTATTATTTCACTTTTTGTCCCGGCTAGCCGCGGGAGGTGCACGGTGCGATTCAGCTTTTTATGAGTGACAATATATATTTTTTACTCTTATTACTCTATTTTGTTATTCCGAGAAATATCTCGTTTACCTGTGGTTAATTTTGGACAGCTTTTTAACTAATCAAATCGTAAATTATTTGGCCGCCGGGGGCGAGGTGAACTATAAAATGTTCACTACTTTATGGCGTATTAAACTGATCCCTCGCGTTTAATTTATCTCTACAGTTTGAGTATAATGAAATAAAATAATACTTACTAATGAGTCTACTTCGGGGTCCGCTATATAATAAGGTTTCTCTTGGCGTATCTGTGAACATAGAAAAAGAGGCACATGAATATTGAAATTCCGCAGGTAATCTATGTTTATGGTGGATATGTGTCGGTGTTTTTGGATGTGCAGGCGCAGTGAGCTGCAGCCGGGTAGTAATGCTAGACGTGTAATAAAATGCTCGCTCGGTTCGGTGCGCGTGAGCACTGCAAAGAGTATGAACGCAGACACGACTAAACAATTTATTTATCATTTTATCGATGGTGTTGAGATATGCTTGCAGATTGTCTATGTGAGCATCAGCGTAGGAGCTATGAGTTCACATTGTCTATGTATTCGTATATGTTATGTGTCACAACTATAACCATTGCTAACGCGCGCTCGTGAGATAAACGTGCTATAAGCTTTTTACTTATTTTTAACTTAATGGTTCAGTCAATACTGATGATTTTTGCTCAACACACTCGTAAGGCAGTAATCCAAGTTTATAGCCTGGGGTGACAGTAAATCAATGCACAGTGGTATCATTAAACATTAAAGTCGAATGGCCATAACGTTCTGATATCGGAAAGTAACAAAACTTGTGTTGTTTAAATGAGATGAGGCCTTTTATGTGTCTTTCGGGTGGTATTGAGAAAATAAGTACGTATAGTTTGTACACTCTAAGGCCAAATTCTGTCAAACGAACGCAAGCAAAACTCGACTTAGAGATCTGACTGTAAGGTAGATTTTTGCTTGCGTTAATTTGACAGCACTTGGCCTTACAATTTTGTACGAACTATTCCTATATGGCAGATTTCTATGTAGGTCGTTATAATTGTAGTACTTTAAGACCATGTTCATGTAGCACATATTACCAAGTCTGTTAATTACCTACCCACGTGATGGATTTGAAGTATTTGTTACTGTCAATGTCAAAGGCATGGCAGGACAATTTTCAAATTTTCGTACATTCTTGTCAGCTAATAACTAAGTAGTACCTTACCTACCTACTTAATAACTAAACAAAAAACTAATTAATTTGTATTTCAGCAGACCAGAACAGATTTTTAAAATCAGCGTGCCAACATACACTATCCATAATCAATTCTTTTACAAGCTTACGACCTACTTGGGTAAGACTCATCGAGATATACATCATAAGACTCAACAACACCCAAACGCGTTGCCGACCCCTTATAACCTTGAGGATTCGTTGTGTTGACAGCTATAGAGACGTTTTTGCCTACGCGCACTCTCTGTGGCGCTCGCGCAGCGTGAATACTTAAGAAGCACTTTTTTCGACATCAAGACTTGACCGGATATGCGATGCTATCACACCGCCTGCTGGACGGATTTTTTTAATGTTATTGACTCTTAGCTGCCTTTATAAACGCGTCATGACCGACCTGACATTACAAGTATTTTTTTATATGTTTGAAGTTTTGTCCACTGCTTGGAACCAGTGTGCACTCGTCAATGCTTACTTAAACATTTAAACAAAAGAAAAAACATTTAAAAACTCATTTGAAATGTACACGAATTTTCACATCATAAAGTTCGCTGCTCGTACGTCGAGTTCGCACAGTGTTCCGAGGTGCGGGCAAAACAATCAAAACTAAATGGACAAAAACATAGCAACAATAAAGCTATTAACATATAACACGATTTTTTAAGATGTTTAACTTTGCTTTGCGTTTAATGATGCTGTGCTCGCGTCGAGTTATGGTTTGTTAGCTGATGTACTAAATGATTTTAGTTAGCGGTACATTTTATACTTAAAGAAATAAAACTTATCTCTTAAATCTCGAGTGAATGGGTCAGTAATTGGTTATAAGAAAAATGATCTAAAAACACGTTAAATACTCGCATAGATTTTTTTTATTTATAATTGCGAGAATTAAATAAACTATGGAGGTCCTCGATATCTAGATAAATGTATAAGAAATTAAATAAATAACGACAAGACGATGCATGTCACTTATCTTGTCCAATCCCGTTAACAATTATAACATCATATTTAACTAAAACCTGTCATAACAAATGCATGCAGTCCGTTACACACGGCCATATAAATTATGACCATATCGCCGCAGGATAAGGTATAAATTCCTTTGACCTTTAGTTAAACGGATGGCATTAAAATGTATGGAATCGATTATGATCTCTGGGTCATAAATGTCGTCTAAGAATTATTGATTATGAGGAATAATTGACGTTTCAGTTCGATTTTTAAATTTTATAAAAAATACGTTGCATTCTTTAATTAAAGTTATAGGCCAGTGTCACAGTTTTTGATTAGCCTAGGGTTTTGACTTGGCGTCAAGGTTTTCTAACACCGAATTTTTACTCAGATAAAAAATAGTAGGAAAGAGCGGTAATAACTGCATCAATGGTAGACAAGGTAGCGGGTTGAATCCCGCCCACTACGTAATAGCTATCATTCTTGACGCTGTCATTATTTTATGTTATTACCCGTTTTATGTCACACTCGATTTTACTTTTAGTAAGAAAGTCACATTTTATTTGTATACATTTGACATGTAATTCTACACAGTGGTTTATAGTCTAAGCTCTATGGTCAAAAAAGTTTTAATTTTAAGAGTTTCGAAATCTTTTTTTAATGCTTTGAATGACAATGCCCGAGGGATTATTCCCACAAAGAAACAAAACAAAACTGATAGATCACGGCGATAAGTCCGATGCTGGCCTTTAGAGCAGGTGCTCCGAGATTAACGATAACATTTTTTCTGTCCTAGAAATTTAACGATTCTTTGATTTTTACTATTAATGTAATAACACAAATTTACTTTAAACGCTATAATGGAATGAAAACACGAACCTATTCATGTTATAAGCAGCCACATTTTGCCCGAGGATATCTCGTACAACTGGTTGACACACCGCCCGCCCGAGCGCTATCGTTTTTATATCTCAGTAGGTACTTTAAAGTCCCCAAAATTGGTCTCCAATCTAACCAATCAAAATTTAACATTCGAAATTACGTGAAACACATAACCCTCCCCCGCCCGCGGCGAGGAAGTCCGTCGTTTGGGGGGGGCACCGACCCGTGAAGCCCCCACTTTTTACCACGAATTAAATGCTAATAAGGTACCCGATCGGCTGATACCGCGTCTTGGGTGGAAATGGTCAATTTTAAGTATTTTTTTCACTGTTTTTTTACGCCAAAAGCTCTTTGTGAACCTGTTTCGATTCTGATTTGATTCCCACTGAGATTTCGGTTTAGTTTTATTTGGATCTTCGTATTCAACGAAGTGAGAGAGAAACAATTTGCGCCGAATGTATCTGTTAGATATTCGGTATGGCTTTGGCACGCTTAATGTCCCCATTATATTTGATATCTCCATAAAAACCATGCGTCGCTGACAAAATGGTAGGTGTCGATCGCAATGCAAAATGTAACTTTATGAATCGCGACTAGCCGTTTTTACTGGCAGAGCTCAACATCCCGTCGATTTAACTCAAAAACTATTTCTAAAGAGTTTTTATTTCCCGTTTGTCCTTATGTCTCATAAAAATAAACAACCGTAACTTTTGACTCGTCCCTAAAATCTTTGTCTGACGACAATCGTCGTTCGCTCTATTCATTTCACTTACCTGGTCCCTTTATGCCTCGCTTTGTGCACTTTCGGTCGAAATACTGTATTGTTTGTGTAATTGAATAAATGCCTTCGTGTAAGTTCTTTTGTGTCGCGCAGGGCGCCCGACGTCCACACGCCGTCGTCGCGAATCATACTATAGGCCTTTCTACAATGCAATTATTATTTTTGCCCGTGAGAATTCGATAATAGAGCACTGCCGAATTTCTTACGGAAAAGAGTTTGTCTCCCAATGCTACCTGAGAGAAAAAAACTACGGAGCCTGCCTTTAAATTGGTAAGGTCCTCATCTCACGGCCGAGGAATCTCGACCGGCTCCAATGGAGACTAAACTCTACCAGGCACAAATTAAAGCGCATAATGAATGGACCGTTTAAAGGGTGCTTATTACCATACGCGGGGGACAAGTGACGGCATCAAAATCGCTACCAAACGTGGTACCCTGTAATTTGTAATAAAAAATCTATTTATAAGATAAAATAAAGCACCGAAACGCTACCTAAGATGCCGGCTGATCGATCTCGTCAGACTTTTAATAAATCAGCCGTGGCACGGGATTCTGAAGCTTGTCACACATAAATATATGATTTAGAATCGTGCGCATTCCGTGCAAGCTTAATGGTAAATTATTCTATAAAGCGCAAAGGTCGAGTTTTGTAATTTAGTTAAGTCGCCTCCTATTTAATAACTTTTTATGAAGTCGACGGCGAGCAGGTGATTTTTTTGTTTTTGTCTTATCGAAAAAATGCTGTCCGGTCGAGCCGCTACTGAAGTAGTTCGAAATTTAAAATTATAGTGTATTAATATGACGCGTTCCTGTTACAAAATTTTATTTATAGTGTGCGCGTGCGACGGGCGGGGAAAAAGAGCCGCGGATGAGGCAGGGACGAGACGATGCCATCACGACAATCTGATCACATGTTATGACAACGACGTGCGAATATATCTATATCGCTGTTTACTGCCGGTCATAAAACGACGTAATGAACAAATGTCTTTATGGTATACTTGTAAACGTCAAATATCAGTCATTTCTCATTGGGGCGTACAAAAAAATGCCATAAATATTCTTAACAAAATGACTCCTACTGAATATTATGGCCATAAACGAAGGTCTATAAAATGAGGTTTGGTTGTTTACCTTTTGTTTGACTGTTCTGGAATTAAAAGAACTTAGACGTGGGACGTTCCTTTTGTTCGCGGGGCGCACAGTAAATATGTAAATTATCGAAAATTATTCATAACGGAATGTATTAACGCTTTGCGCTTTGTCGTCGAAATGTGCAACGTGTGATGGCGGCTTTATGTCGAACTACCCTTGGGGTGGTTATGGTAATGAATAGAAAGGGATAATGCAACGTTTTGTTATTTCATGCGTCTATTTACACCCATTGCTGCAACGTTATCTATACATTTGCTAATCAGCGAGCTCTCCCTAATCCTAAGCTTCCTAAGACACTTAACTCGAAGGCAAAAATGTCTAAATGACGCTTCAGTTTTGGCCTGTGTATCGTCATCCCCATTAGAGCGAGACGCCATTATCCGTGGAAGTAGGACAGGCATCATGAAAGGAGCGTTTTTCTTACGTTTTTTGCCCCGAAATCCGTGCGTTCAGAAATTTTATTTTAATACAAGAAAAGTATTCAAAAGATACGAGGGCAGGTAGACGGGACGGGTATTTGCTTAGTTTCAGTTTTTTTTTCGACAAAGAATTCAAGTTGATTTATGGCCCGGCTGTGTGACGATTTGTGACCTGTAATTTCTGATGTGAGCTTTGTCACTCGCGTCTTGATGCATGATTTATTAATTTACAAAATGGCGGAGGCGTCATCGTTTTGACAGTTGGTATAACCTGTAATTTGGAGGCAGACATGTTATTTGGAGACTTTTTTGACTAAGTGGAGTGCGATCACGATAATTTTGTGATTAAGTATAAAAACGTTTTGTCCTTGTTGAACATAATGATGGACCACTGTGCAAAATAAACTAATCAGCGCTGTGAGCCTCAATTTACAAGTATACATGTAATTTGAGACTCCGTAATTATTCTTAAACATTGGTTAAATAAAAATAAATTTAATTGTAGGACTAAATTGGAGAGTCGAAACAAACGTTTTACGACTCCTTAGGTCAATAAAGAGACTGAAGTGAAATAAATCCTGATGGATTATTGAATTCTCGAAGTCCCGAGCAAATGCGTTTACATCCAAAATCAAAGCGTGTAACAACTTCTTAAAACAGTGACAATCCCACTAAAATAACACGGTTAACTTGTCCCCCGGGGGTCATTGGGGGGTCAGTTAGCCCGTCTGAGGGCCACAGGAATTAGAGGGCGCAGTAAAGGTGGTGTAATGAGTCACTTCGGGGCAGTCGGCTAAATGCTCCGCCCGTTAAGACGATCACCCCATCCGTGATATAAGGCGTTAAGTTTTTATTGTACGCTGTTAATGTGGTGTCTTGGGTACTAAGGATTGTCGGATTATAAAGTTATCAGCAAGAAAATGCTAGTTATATTTTGTTATTTATTTTATTTTATATATAAGAGAAGATTGGAAAGTGTTGGGGGAGGCCTTTGCCAAAGGGCACACAGATTAAAAGAAAAAACAGAAAAGATTAGCAAAGTAAACATGTAACAGAAACAATATATAATCTGAGATAAGGCTATAAAATCAAATAAAATAAAATAAAATTTATTTTATTTTATTGCGTTGTATTTAATTGGGCACGCGGTTTGTTGTTTTTAAGCATTTGTTTATCGTTTAAATATTTGTTTTTAAGTGTTGGGCGTTTTGTAATGTATTTAATTATTTGTATCAATTAAAATATACCGTCGTCTAATTGTCCCGTGATATTAATTTTTCATTTTAAAACTCATATTTTAGAACTAATGATTGAAGAGAAAATATAGGTACATATAAGTAGTTATTAACATATTCATTTTATACTAGCTTATCATTGAAAAATAAAGAAAACGTAGTATTTTACACCTAAACTAAATATGATCTGTTTCATTATTTTACAATTTATAGGACAGCTGCGTTTAATAGAATGTAAACTACAGTTATTAAATGATTTATTCCGCGTTTTCTCACATGTCTAGGCATCTAGACAAAAAGGTTGCGACAACCCTGAGGCCTAACTGACAGGGCTGTTAAACTACAAGCGATATCGTACCCTAAAACTACCTAGTCAAAGCTCAAATAAAAATAACCGTGACAACGGAGTATCGCTTAATTTTTACGATGGCTAGTTAAAACAAACTATTCCATCTATGATTGCTAGTAGATAACGACGATAAGTAACGACCTTATTGTTAAGGTAATAGAGTTAACTATAGATTGGCAGGTGACGCATGTCATGTTTCGCATACTTAATTTAATAGTCTTTAGAAGGCGAAGTTAACTCTATGCGGTTTTACTACTTTATGATTGATTAAGATCATAATTATGGTTTAAAAAATCTCACTTCTATAATAAAGAGGTAACGTTTTATGATTTCTTTATTCGATATTTACCCTAACATAAAATATATAAAAGTGCACCTTTTAGTCGGAAGCACAGAATAAAAACAAACAATAAAATGCGTAATCGCATGAAACACTTTTTCTAACAGAATAGCAACTTTTGTTGAAGAGATCACGTCTATGAATTTATACGAGAAGATTAAAAACTTTTTTCATCCCATCGCCGCGGATTTAAAATAAATAACATCGTAAAAAAGTTTTCTTATACGTTTGTTTCGCTCTAAATTTGTTGGATCGCTCCAGTTTATTTTGATTGTAGTCGACAGTCAACACAATAATGTAACATTTATATAATATCAACAATCAAAATACTTCTACAAAATGAATTTATTAGCCCTTTTAATTTTCTTTTAAATAAACAAATAAAACATGTTTACAATATTTTTGAATGAATAGGACCACTGTGCGGTTATAGATTTAACCCTTCGAATTTCGCATGAACTTGCAGTGTTTATCTAACATTGTTTTGAACATAAACTCCAACTGTGGTGAGTGTTTAAACAAAAATAAAGTAAAGTGCACCACATGAATAAATGAGCGAACCAACCCTCCCGTACTTATTTATAAGGGTGTATGTTCGTGTGAATCTGAAGGCGCTTGGAGCTTTTTAAATAAATACGGAACCCCTGGTTGCCCTGGCGGTCCCAGCGGGAAATTAGAGCGTAATGGTGCAATGTTTGATAAGTTAGCGGGTAGCGGCTGTGTTAATATAATTTTTAAAGTTAATTCTTTTAAAGGGATGAAAAAAATCGATAGCCTTTCGCTTCGCGGTTGTTATTAAGTTATTCGTCGCTATACTTAGAGCTGCATTTATTGTATTAAATATTACTACGACAATTGAATGGTAGCCACGACCTTATACCATATACAATCATGTAGGCATGCACGTATGTAACAATGAAATTGGTATTTATTGTCGTGCATGATGATTACTTTTTCGCAAAAATAAATGATGATTGAATAAATTATTGTAAGCCAATTGTAATGTTGTGAGTGATATGGTGAGAATGCATCATATTTGTCAGATTCATTGACAGCTCCGCAGACACGTACAGGTTGTACAAATGTGTAACATGTAGCTCTGTCAAATTTGACACTAGCCTTGATCACATTAACACTTTACTCTCTATACTGTTCTCATAGACAAAAGAAATGCACATTATTCGCTAATCATTGACACATTGACGAAGCAATCGGACCCCCAGGGGGCCGAAGGGTTAACGCATTACTGGACATAATCTTGATTGATCTGCCTCGTACAAATAACCCTGGTTTGCGTGACGGAACCCTCATGGAACAGGGAGCAGCGGGGGGGTTGATTGCACTTTTCATGTCGGTGTAGAACCATGGTAATATGGCGATTGTCTAGAAGCTTATTGTAGTAGTAAAAGGGTTATTATTGATTAAATTATCAGCTTTCTTATATGTTAATACTAGTTTTTTCCCGCGACTTCGTCCGCGTGGAATTCGTTTATATCGTGAGAAAAAAAAAATTTGCAACTGTGTTTTTATCAGGCGCTTACCTAATTGATCGCTCTTCCATACAGACTTCAACTCCCTTAAGGGATGATTTCCGGGATAAAAAGTATCCCATGTCCTTCCCCGGGACTCAAACTATCTCCACGCTAAATTTCGTCTAAATCGGTTCAGCGGTTTAAGCGTGAAAAGGTAACAGACAGACAGACTGAAAGACAGACAGACACACTTTCACATTTATAATATTATATATAGTATGGAGTAGTATGGATGGATGTCTTTGCTTGCTATTATATAATGATTTGGTATATAATAGTAACTATTAAAATACCTTCCTTTCCTAGGAGGTAATTTTAACTTACTCACCTACTCCTAAATATACAACTCGAGGTAGTCACTTTGAATTAAAAATACAAATTTCAGAATGAATAGAAAATGTATGAGTCATCACAATAGTATACTGTCAAATAGCAAGCATGTGCTCACGAGCTATTGCATTTATTTTGTTATGGGTACGAAGTCATAATCGCTCTTCATCATCATCATATTCAGCCAGTGGCCAGTAATCACCCACTGCTGAGCATAGGTCTCTCTAACTAGTTACGTCTTTTGCTAGTTTTAATTGGTCGTAACCGCATTTAATAAAATTAAAAAAAAAACTTTCCTTGTGATCAGTCAGTAATATTTAAAGAAATATAATTAGCAGATCCTCAACCTTTCCCCTTCCTAATACATTGTTAACATGTACCAAGCCCCGACTATACTTAAAGACTAGTTCTAGCCTATAATTTCCTGCTCAATAACCCTAGAACATACTTTTATCCGATTTTGAACTCTTCTGTTTTAAACGTAACTTTTATTTCCTATTTCAGTGCCTAAGGTTTCTAATTGCTGCAAAATTACAGGGATAATAAACGATACTTGATCCGCTATGATATATTCAGTGGGGAAATGTTGGTGTCCCCTGTAATTGAGGACGGAAAATTCTATGACTGTAATCTTGCTGGCCTATCCTTCATTAAATTTTCTTTCCAGCAATTGTCATACCTACATTAAAGAATACAGATAGCGTAAAAAGTAGTTATACGCCATTTAAGAGACCACCAGGTTTCCAATCCTCCATGCCAGTTGGCTTTTGACAGTTTTGACTTCTTTATATGAGTAACTACGAGTATTTTTGTTGCTGACAATACACTTTAATTGTAGTTATCGGAAGTATACATGGTATTGTTGGAAGACCATTTAAGGCGACTTCCTGATTTGTCGGTGCGGAGGCGGTACGATATGAGAAAACTGTCAAATGTCAGTCAACTCAGTACTACTTTTTACTGCGCCCCTACATTTACATGAGTGCTTCCTGACTGGCGCGGGATGCGCGGAAGCGGGACGATGCGAAGGCAATACTGGTCCGCTTCTGCGCATGATATTACTACTGCGCAAATGTAATACTGACAGTATTCTGTCAAGTGGGAATCTTTGCGACGTCAGTAAGTTTACGTCAAAGAAGAAAATGACACATATCGATCCCGCCCCGCCAACTCAGTAAGTCCCCTCACACTTAATAGGCGGCGAAGAAAATGGTCTACGTGTACGAAATAGGACAAACATACATACATACAGCTGTAAAACATTACCCTCTTTCTTAAACAGTCGGATACATTTGTAAAAGCACGAGGTATCGCGTTATCCAAAATAAAAGCAACATTATAGTAACACACAAAAGGAGCTTAACATTTCTAAAGTATATTTTATTTTTTACAAAATATTGAATTCCAATGGCAGATGTCCGTTAATCCTTCTTAACTACAAACCAACTTTAAAAGATCTCTCTGCCAATGCATTTGACACAATAACACAGCTCAACTTGTAACGGTCATATGGATTCATAACATTTTTTTCTTTTTTTTTACTTTGGCTGTTTGCGTGCGTTCTCATGCCGGATTAAAATAAATAAAAGTTAGTTCTACTTATTAAGTATTCATGGTTCATTGGGTATTTTTTATTAGTTGCATTTAATTAAAAACTGGGATAGGGCATTCTTATGGCAATGTAGCTTTTTTGATAGCTTGGACTAAGTTTCAGTACCTAACATAAAAATTCTAAAATATGGAACACCCAAATTGTGTTTTTCGTATTTTTTCAACATGAATTAATAAATAGGCCACAGAAATAACACACTCGCACTTTCAGTACAGTACCAGAAACTATAATAGCACCAGATTTAGACATCTAAAAGGTTTGCTTAGCTTGGGTTTAGATCTATTTCTTGTAAGATTGTCCTCAAATATTTATTTATTTTATTTGCTTGGTCTAAATAGTTATTTTATTTTAATTTAATTTAATTTATTTTTTACGTATAATACAACTCATATGGATCTCTTGTGTTATCTGAAATAAACGTATATTTAATTTAATTTAAGCACTTGAGTAACACCAACTCAAAAACATACACACAAAGTTCCCTTTGCTTCATTGGTACGAGTATATAGATAAATTCCTCTCAACAACAGACGTATAAAAATAGCCCACGGGCCGAAAATACCTACCGCCAGTAGGTAAAACACCCTCTAATCCACGTCAGCTGCTGCCGACTGGCCCTCCCCTCAACCCCTATTTACACAAGACCTACCACCAAGCACTATCCACTCGCAACCAGAGACCAGCTTATAATAGCCACGCTAGGACTCCAACCAACGTAAGCTGACCCGCCCATCGCACGTACAAATCTAACCAAAGTTGTGTTTTGTTTCAATAGCGCCAGCGGGTCAGGTTATGCTGGTTATAGGAGGAACTGGCTTGTCAAATACATAATGAGTTTTTTTTTTTTCAGTTTAGGTACGATCGATGGGGAACAGGTTCCATGCGAATTTCCGCTTAGTAGGGGGTGGTTTTTAATGAGATTATGGTCCCAGCGTTTTTAAATGACTTAAACGTTCATAATATTTAATTTTAAAATGTTACCTGGTGGCCAGGGAGGGATGTAGCAAATTCAAAGTAACTAGAACCTTATATTATTTAATTAGGGTCTAGTTCGGGTTGTTAGGCTAATATCGGTGCAAGCCTTCGCGATCTAACTTGTTAACTAAAATGTTCGAAACATAATTGACACTTATTCCTACCTAGCAATGTTCAAAATATACAACTTAACAGTCAAATGCAGAAATATAGCTGCATGCAACTTACTCAAAAATATAGCAATAAGTAGGCTATTACTGAAATAGCGAGCTACATCTTAAGCCTTGTCATCGCTTTCCATCAGGTATTATTCATGAAAACCGAATTCCCACTTATCCAAGAAGGCTCTGACTTGGCAGATACCCGGCCAGCGGAAAAAAGGTTGCTCCAGAACAACTTGGCAGCGTTCCGTGGATCAAGAGTTGGGTTCTATGGGGATGAACTGGGAAGAAGTAACCCCAGTCGCCCAAGACCGAAGCAAATGGAGAGAATTGATTCGAGCCCTACACCCCAGCAGAGGGTAACGGGATTTATAAAGAAGAAGAAGACTTTACTATGTGAGAAATAACGACTTTTGTGCCTGATTCTTACTGTTGTACAAGAATTCACACCGGCAAAGTCTCGGGAAGAAACTACTAAATAGAGAAATTTTACCTTAACGGGAAATCGCATCAACATATAATACCGCTACTGCCATACAAGGGCACTAAAATGCAATCTCGAATAAAACAATACCTCGGGACAACTCTGCCATCGAAATTCAATCATAACCGTTTACCATTTAAAAATGGAACGTGTAGAAAGAGACTGCGCTATACCGTTTCGTGTGGTAGAGAGTGAGACGGCGTCCAGCGCGACGTGTCGCAAGGTATGCGTCTCGGACCCGTAATTACAGTGAGGACGTACAGGCTGATGTATGGACCGCATCACACTTTTTTTTAATTAGGGAGGTACTACAATCAGTGAGCTTGTGAGTTACTGTTTTCTATTTGCCGATTCATTTATTTCTATATATATCACGAGGGCAAAGATTTCTATCACATATGGTAAGTTGCCGTGTGTCTGTATCACATATGGTGCCTATCTATCATAGTGTTCAAATAGGTACAAATACAAAATAATATTATGTACTATTTTTATATAAAAATAGTAGATAATATTATCTGAAAAGCCCAATTATCTGAAAATCTGAAATTAAATATGTTCAAAAATAGTCGCGTTACTCATATTCCATTTTTTGCCATAGGTAGGTGCTATTTATTTTTACTTGAATAGTGGGTAGAGAGGTACACATTTGCCTTGTATCAGACATGTAATCACCGATGTTCCACAGAAAATAATTCAAGGCATATTAATACGAGTACCTTGTACAGCCTCCGAGCATGGCAGACGAGCACCCTGTACACAACGACGCGCACCTAGTGTATTTATGTCATTATTAACCGGTGCGAATTAATACTCATTTGGCGTCCATTTTTGTCGCATTTTGTGTCGCGGCCGCAAAAACCCCCATTCCGGTCCGGTCGCAAAAAGAAGCGCGCCCGGCGATCGCCAAAAACGGAACGCTAATTGTACTGTATTGTTGGCTTTCTATAAATATAGCGGCCAGCAATGTAACATTTTGCTATTGAAGATTTTGAATCATGCAATTAGAAATGTCAGGTCAAAACACAATTATCTAGGTCCTCTCCTCGACATTTTTACAATCCAAAATAGGAGGTTACGGTCAAAATTCATTGGATTTAAGCAATTTTACTATACATCCACACAAATGTAACGGACCGTAGTAGTTATCGTCAATAGGAATATCAAGGAAACCCCTGACTCGACTAACCGTGAAAAAAGTCAATGTATCAACCCTCAAGTACCACGAGGACTGGCCGACCAATCACATCGCCGAGCTGTCGCATTGGCTTATTCAAATGTCGAACCCTCGAATTCAAATTCGGAACGTCCCGAATAAAACGTTCCGTTTTCGAAATTCCTTTTTCAATGTCCAGTTGCACGACACTAACTGTGGTTTAACTCGCCTAGGTAGAGTGATGAAAGAGCGTAATGATTAGTTCATCGGCATATTAAAGCTGTTTTAAGTGGACAAAAACGCGACGTGAGTCGGTCGGCGTGTCAGCACTAATTGAGTGGCGCACGCTATCGCATGGTGTAACCGGGCTTGTCTCCCAGCGAATTCCCGTACTATTCGATATTGTTTTCTTTTGTGACCTGGATTTCGTAATGTATTCAGCCAGTGAAAAATGCGTTTGCTAAGACTGCCATGGATCATTAACGGCTTTGGCGCAACGCTATTTCAAATGTAAACTAGATATATCATTTCGGAAACAAGGTATATTTTTCTAATCACTCAGATGTAACTGGCCACTTAGACAGTCTTACGTTACGTCATTTCTTTAAAAACATTTTCAATTTTACCGCAGATTATACAAATACTACGTTTCTGCGTGGCTTAACCTTGTAGCGTCGTTTCACTAATTCCATTATCTTCGTTCCATATTTAAACTTACGCAAGCCGTCCCGCTCCCGCATCGAACTATTTATGTGCTATCTCTCCTCGTAATTAATGAAAATGGCCGCATTTGGAACTATGTTAATTGTAATAGTGTTTTTGAACTTGGATGAGTAAACATAGTGAGTGGGCATAGTGTTATTTGATGCGTAAAACTCAAAGATGGCTCAACTGTGTGTACATTAATATTATAGCTACTGCTATAACTTGTCAATAGTTAATGACTTCCGCCGCCGCCGGCATGATGGGTTGACGATATTAAAAAGATCGCGGGTCACTCCTGGATGAGACTGGCAAGGGACTGGGACGGGTGGCGTACAAGAAGAGAGGCCTATATGCTCAGATTGCTCAGCAGTGGGCGATTATGGGCTGAAGATGATGATGATGTTAATGACATTTTAGTAAATAAGAAGCACCCTAAAATCAAGTCTCCAAACAACAACAAACGCAAAGACAAACCCGCGCCCGACTCTCAAGTGAAACCGAGAGCCCGAATCAAGGAATCCGCCGCAAAAACGACGGGACGATAAAGCGAAATCGCCGATGCGTTATCGAGAAAAAAAACCTCGTGCGAGCGAGAGACAAAAAACGTATCGTATCGCCGTTCCGCTCTAGCGCGCGCATGCTCCGGCGCAGCTGCTGCTCCGCCATTTTTTTTTCAAATTGGATCAGAGTGACAATGGAGTAAATTGCGCGGCTTGATCCTATGACAATTGATTGTGTTATTGTCGGGACAGATGTAAACAAGGATGGATTGTGGGTAAAAGAGCAACGGTGTCGCTCGGCGGTTTGGATTTGGCGATAACGCCGCCGTGGGATAATCTTAGCTGGGCTGATCTCGATTGGAATTAGATTTTATGAGGGTGATATGCCTATACTGAAACATACCCGATTTTTACATATCTTTAACTATAATTAAATTTTATTTACAGAGCCTAATATAAAAATGCATGTAGTCCTAAATGTCAATGACGTAGAGACGAAGGCTGATTTCGTTTGATTTCCAAACGGTCAAGTACGAGTAAATAACATTCATCATAATATAACTATATATTTCCTAATGAATGTAGTAAGGGACTTTATAAATCAACTATTCAATACCAATTATATTTTCTTACAGGAAAGCATATATCACAGACAACTCGATCATTGCAATATTTGTTTTTGCTGATTTTAATGACTTAGGGTCGGTTGCACCAACATACGAACACAGGCCGGTCATCGTCAAATATGGCGCCGGCAGCTGTCATCCCATAGAAACTTGTCAAACTTTCCATACAATCAGATTTGACGAACACCGCTTACGATTACAGACGGTTTGGTGCAACCCAGCCTTAGACTATTTTATCGTGTTCGTAATTGATTACGTATAACTTATTAATATAATTACTTTTATGTTAGAAATAATACCTACTATTCCCATCCCATCTGTCTCAATGATAAATCATTTTCATATATGTATTATCTGCCCACAGGTATTGTTTGATTTATTACTCCAAGTTATTTTAACGTAAGGTGTGACCAGGGTTAAAAATAGTGGCATAATAAAGACATTATCGGGCAACACATTTGAAATTTTAATGGCAAGGCCAAATATAGATTGACTTGTAAAAAGTGATAAGCAAGTTTTTGACACATTTGTTTACATAGCCAAGTCACCTGATATATGGCAAAAAAATGTTACTACAGTTAACTGAAGTCAGAAATATTAGCTAAAATCTACTACAGACAGGCACGTTGGGCAATATTTATTAATATAACGATCTATATAGATACGATATAGCACTCCCCAGTGTATCACTCAGTGTGCCGCAATTCATGGCGATTAACAACCGAACACAATAAAATATGCACCCTTATCTCTTTCAAATAAGGCTTATTATCGCGTCGATTCGATATTCATGCGCTCATCATGGGTGCGCATAGATCATGCAGCGCGCGCGCTCCGCCATGGCTGCGTTTTTTCGACGGCACTACTCGCTTGTAATTAAAATCTCATTGTTATAGCCAAGTCTTACTTAGTCGTGAAACTTAGTCACTCTAAACAATCCACCCTCTATATTCATAAAATTTAGCAAACCTGTTAACTAAAATGTGTTATACCCCTTACAACAAGTTTAATGAAAATGTTTGAAATATTCATAGTTTCGAAGATAGTTCGTTCCTATACCAGCCTAATAGGAAAAAATAGAGCAAATAAAGAAACTAAATTTAAAATATTTAAGTATAGTTTTAGTGAATTTATTGTTGTTACCAGACGACTATCCAACTATTTTATAGATTAATTTTTACTTTGCGGTATCGCACTACTCACACTCCTTGATAAAATGCACCGTTTGTACGAACTTGACTTTCCTCTTCCGCGCCCGTTCTCGTTAATGCAGCGCGGTTAACGTACTGTGCCAAGATTGATATGTTATTATAGCTCGAGTATGCATCGATACATTATGAGCATACCGCTCCAGACAACTTGGCCTAATTTTTTAACGCATCTTTTAAAAATATATTGGTGATGAAACTTGCCATACACTTTTTTAGCAAGGCCATGTTTTAGAAAATATACCATTAGCACATTTTAAATTTAACCAAGTTATTTAAAGCTTTCAACGGACCTAGAGTCTAAATAAAATAAATAAGTGTATATTACTTCTAAATGTTTTTCAATAAATTATTCAAAAAAAAAAAATTACTGTTCCCACGAATCACTTATTTCGAAAGACATTACGTGTTAGAGCCGTAACAATAAAATCTGTAACCTATAAATGTCAGCTCAAACACGACTCAATCACCAACCATTAAAGTAATTAAAAATGGAAATAGCTAATTACTGAATCAATATCTGTATATCGTCTGAACCCCATTTATTCTACTTGTGTGAACTGCGTGAAAAACTCTCACGCAATGGGAATGTTTTTTTTAAATACCATAGACTATAGCTCTAGTTGTTAATGTTGCCAAGTCACGAGCGGTGTTGCCAGAATTAAAAATGGTATGATAGTTTTCTTAATGTATTTGTTTAATTGATGAGACTAATTAAACTGACTCTGCAATTAGTTAATTAACTTTAGCATATGGAAGAAGGTAATTCTACCAATTACAGGTAATTTGGATATTTTTTAAATACTAATTTCAGTTTACTCAAAATAGAGAGTACCTTGTTTCTTATTATTTTCATTGAAATGTAAAAAAATCTTCTAGTTAAAAATAATATATTTCCAAAAAAATATTAAAATGCTCAATAATTGTTACCTGTATTTTTTGCACTGGCGGCATATATTATATTACTTAGTTATTCATAACTTTTTAAGACCAGATGCGTAATTGGCTTATTTCAATTTCCCCCCATAAAAAAAAAACAATGCGAACCGATCGCCTTCGCAATTATCATACCAGCATTATCTTTAATTACTTGTCATTACGTTGGGTTCTATTAAATACCTTCTCAATACCAATTACGTAGCTGAACGCGAATTTACCATTACTTATATTAACCGGGATTATTAAAAACTAGCACAAATTTAAGCAACTATGTATAACATGCTTTATGGCCGCTCCATCTTTGAGGATTCTAGATTTTATAAATAGTTTTTATCATTATTAATTATCTACTCATAAGGCGTCCGTATGATTATGTTTGATTACAGTCGCCATCTTAACATAACCTAACTAACACGTTAATAGGCAATAAACTATTCCTACAGGATAGGTGTAATTCTTTTGTGTGGAGAGTCGATCAATGTTTTAAAATAATAACTTAATAACTTAACTTTTTATTCACGTCATCGAAATAAGCGAAACATTGGCATATTGCGCAGACAGCTCGTGCAAACTTGGACTTTAACAATGAACAGTATGTTATAATTTCGTAAAACATGACTGAATTAGCAGAAACACATGCTTAGGACATGCGTGATGAGTCATTAGTCAAAATCGGCTGCTAATGACGACAAAAAGTCCAAGTCAGTGTCGATGCTCTAAGGACGTGACTACGAGTACAGTCACTCGAGTCATGAAGTTATTAATTAAACAGTGGAATATGTAACAACTATAACACATTATTAGGAGGCACATTAATGTGGCCACAAGCAGACTTTATCTCTTTGCATCCGTGCAGAAGAAGGCCATAAATAATAAATAAACTGCAATAATGGCTACATAATCGTAAATGCAGTATACTTACTTTAACTTTCAAAGTAAGTATGATTTTGATACTAGACCACCAATTGTGTCACTCTTAACGTATCTTTTTCTGACTTGAATTCTTATGACAGCTAAGTAACTTAGTGCACTTGCTTATTAAATACCTATAGTTATGTGAAGTGTCAATCACTCTGAATGCTATCCAGTACTTATATCGGTGTGCATAATAATGACTATTTTAATTCACAAGTGCCACTACATATCAATCATTCAGCCACTTAAATAAATTTATAACATCGTCGAAAATAAACTGTTTATGATTTATTGGCGAGTCGTCACCGAATTTTATCTCAATGTAACCGATAAGTTTTATGATTGCAATTAAAGCGATTAACTCGGGTAACTAATGATAAATGGTTTATTAATTGTTATCAATCGAGTTTTATCAATTCAGACAGATTTTTCTGATTGACCAAGAGCAGCTACGTTGCTGGCATTACATTTGGTTTTTTCTTGTTTGTTCTATGTTCATTGTTGAAAATAACCAAGTGTGTGTGTAAATACTGTGATTGGTAATATTGGTATCAAGGGACAGATATAGGATTGTTATTTTTTTTGTAAAATCGAATTTCTTACTTGCCAGTTACAAATGCTAACATAATTGAAATTTGATTGTTTTTTACAGACTTCAGAAAACGGAGGAGGTTCTCAACTCGGTTGTACGTTCTTTTTTTTGTAAGTAGTCATTGTTTGACTGAAAAAACATATTTTTGAAAACGTATAAGTTCACTTGTGTAATATATGTGCTTCCTCAATCTATAATAAATAATAACGGTCAGTTCCATGACCAGTTATCTCAGGTCAGAAGCTACAATATAACAACTATAAATACCATTTACTTCCAATAATTACAGTACAATGAAGTCTTTGACTGATAACGATTCAATAATATTGGTAATAAAGGGAAATTTCATATCATTACATCGATACAAAGTCACTTCCGCCAGAATTTTTATTAAAACCTTTTTTGTTGAGTGAAGACGTTGGCTGCTACCGCATCGTGTCAACGCCTATTGTGTTTTGAAAAAAAAAAACACTTGCGGTAATAAAAATTGACAAAATTACACGGTTTTGATTGTTGGTTCTACTGATTACCGGTTCTACGGGAATGATTGTAAAATTACTCTATTTGTACGTTTTATTGTTATTCAAATGATACGTGTTAGCTCGATTCGGCTTGTCATGTTATTACAGTAATATTGGGTATATGTTATGGTTGAAACCGCTTTCTACGTTGAATATATACTTTCGTTTTTGGAACAAATTTACTTATGGGTAATAACGGTGGGTACCATCCATTGTTCGATTTACTTTTAAAATGCGGCGACAGTGTACGTTCACCTGACGGCTTTTTTATTCTGCCCTTTTACAAAAACTGGCTTTAGACGACATCTTGCCAGTGCCTTGTAAAAAACCAGCAATTCAATTCGCTCCGGCAAGGAACTCGCGAGTTATGATAATTAAAATAAAAACGCATCGGATCGATTATGTCCCACTGATACGAAACTTAATTTACTTGACGATAAAATTTGCGTACAAACAAGCATAGAGCCGAACGATTACAGGTTGAACCCTGAACAATCGATACTGAAACGCCTACGAAGGCAATCCGATCCGAGCGGATTTACCGTTACTAATTACGCCTTAGACTTATTAAAGCATTACTGTAAGAAATTGCAGCTACTGATTTACGGCCGCCATTTTGCGCGACATTTTAATATGCGAATGCGTTCGCGCGCTTTTTGCTTTTTTTCTCTTTTTTTAATCGTGATGGGACGGCAGGTGCGTTCACAAAGTTATTCCGGCCAGTGTTCTGCAGAGTAATTTCGGGCAGTGAATGGACGCTGTGTATGGAATGGAAATTGGGGAAGCATGGATTTTTATTACGGATTTTCGGTCTGCCGTTGGGTTTTTTCGTGGAAAAATGAAATCGAATTATTGGCGGATACGATACTCGGCGCGTGGAATTTTTAACCTAACGTGTCCTGAAATTTTATTCCATTTTCTGAGCTAGGTTTTAGTTTCATTAAGAAACAAAAGGGTGATATTGCTACTTCAGCGAATATCCATCGTATCTAATCAATTATTAAAGAAAATTGGGATGCATTTCACAAATATCTGGAGGTGTGTTCTGGTGTTGTGTGTCATTAACATGATGGAACATAAATTATGAGTCCGATATCGGTAGTTATTGTGTTCGCACTGTAGTCAAGTGAAGAGCAATGTACTCAAGTACCTACCGATCTTTATGCCTAGAACATTAATTATTCTTTATTTAACATGCATGGTCACCTGGTCACCAACCGATCTTATCATCTCTATTACCCAGATAATGTTACTAGTACATCCACAATGTTGCTTGCTAAAGCATCATATCTCATGCCCTGCCACGCTAAAGTGAACTCTAATAAATCCGTCATGTTACCCAAAAATGTATTCTAAAGTTATAGTATTAAGTACCTGTTTGCTGAAGACAGCGATGTCCTCGTTGAAGGACTCTGATGAGCAGACGTCGCCGCCGGCGACGCCGGGGTCGCGCGGGGTGCAGGTAGCCAGCTCGCACTTCTCGAAGATCAGTGCCAGCAGGGGGAACAGGGGGTGCCTGGAACAGTCGATCAGTTAGTAGAGTGGTGGTGCTAATGCTTGGAGGCGATCGTTAAGTGCGTGCCAGACGGTCGCCGACAAGTCCCTACGACGGTCTGTATGGACCAAGGTCGCTAGGGACTTGCTGTCGTGGTTTTGATTGTTGGACTGATTACCGTTTCTACGGGAAAGACTGTAAAACACCTGTATATTCTTTATCTACCGATTGAATTTCCTTTCAACCTTTATAAGGCTGTTCATATGAACAAAGTTGCGTCTACAATTCGGATTCATAGTTGAGAATGTTGAGATGCGATGCTATCAGGAAAAGGCAAGATCTCTGCACCATGTCCGCAAGTCCCTAGTGACCTTCCCAAAGACAGTTCCCAAAGCGACAATAATATCTGTACACGCCTACGCCCTTGTCACTAGTCATGTTCGCATATTTTGTCAAAAGAATGCGTAAAAATATTTCGATGTTGACTGTTCACTTGCACACGTTTATCCCAAGCCAAGCCCCATTGAAATCCCTTATTTAAAATTGTTTTTTAAATCCAAAAGCACTAAGTAAACCACACCCTTCACACTCAAAGCAAATCTTATAAATTTAAACAATAGGATAATTGAGTGCGCGAGATGAGATGAGATGCAGATTGTGACAAGACGTGCCACCGATATCATCTTAGTGTCTTAGTCGTGGGGCCACGGTGTCAGCGGAATGGCAGTCACAAAAAAACCTGAATGTTTATTAAATACATACTTCATTTAAAAAATACTTCTTATGATAGTTCTTGCTTTTTTTATTAAATAAATGATCGCCGTTTGTCGATATTAGCTAAACAATACAATAAAATAGTAGATTGTACAACAAGTGCATAAAATGCACCATTTTACACGACGTTTATATAAAATCGAGTGTAAAATGGGTTTTATGGACGAGTTATACTCTCTACATTTCACTTAAGTTGCGAGAAAATTAACAAATAATTTAAATAAGGTTATGTCATCACATTTACACTCGTGAGGTCGTTAACCTCGTTCGATGGAACGCGGGCTGCCGCGCGCGCACTGGCAGGTTGCGGGCGCAGCGCACGGGGTTGATCGTGTGGCTGTTGGACTGATTGCCTTGGTCTTCAAGTTCTTAGACGAATATTTTACTTTATGCACTAGAGCTTAAAAAGCGATTTTATGTCGTCTACGCACGACTTAAAGTCGGACTTTACGAGCATGAGAAGTGAAAATACTCTTTATTGCACACCTCAACTAAAGGACACAGTACACTATAGTGTCTATAGTACCTACACTAGTACACAGGCGGTCTATATGTAATATATGTTGTCAGACATTTATATTATAATATATGTTGCCCCGTTCAGAATGATTGGTTAGCACGTGCAATAGATATGAAATAGTTACTGCTTATTATTTCCATTTCATCAATATTCAACACATCATCTATCTATAACGAGATAACAAGATGTGTGAAAATTGCGTAAAATTTATTCCTAGCGAAAACATATTTTAAGAGTTGCCACTAAACTTTCTCAACCACCATTCCATATCCTCATTTGAAGCTTGGAAAAATTTACTTTTATGATTGCTACAAAACAAACAGTAAAAGCAGCGCTAACATCCTTAAATCAGAGTGATAACGATTTACGAGCGTTATGGCGTTTATTGCAGAAAATTAAAAGTCGGCTTGTATTTATAGATACCGCACTTATTATTAGGAATTATCATAATGCCTAGTTACTACGCAGTCGGTTACGCGTCTATGCGCAAAACACAAAAAACAGCACAAAACAAATAAAATACAGTGGGTACTTGAAAGTGTAAGAAAACCATTAAATATAAACAAGACTGACCTTTAAAAACGGCACTGTTCGTATTTATGACGGGAAATTAAAAATATTCATTGTTTATGGCCAGTTAGATTTATACGAACGTGGATGCAACAGAGCGTGGAGTTATGAATACTTTAAACCATAAAGTCACTGCTTTATATTGGTACAATAAAAAAATATAGAAATCTAGGAAGGTATTTGTTTTAATTAATATTCCACCCAAAAGTCAAAAATAAATAAAGTTTTTATACAAATTGCAACTACCATATATAAACCAAAAGAGTGCTGACAGTAACAAACATTTTAACATACACAATTAATTAAATATCACTTAACTTTATTGAATCCTATGTGGCTCCAACAACATTAGGCCTTAACTCCTAATTCCTAAAAACATAACTGATGTAAATTAATTTTACATCAGTGTTTTTTTTTCTAATTTTGTACATAACTGATGTAAAAAAAAACGTTTTATTATTTGTGAAATCAATTACACAATACTCGTATTACAGGCTTATCCTAAGGCACTGTATAATCCATACAAAGAAAGAATAATAAGAATAAAAAGATACTATTCTACCCAAAAATGACCCTAAAATTCGCTTGCACTCAGCCCCGCCCTCTTGACAAGTTTTGGTCTGATAAAGCTAAACTCCTCGTAATGGCAAGTGGCAGAGGTCTCGCCTCTTTCTGATACCATCGTATCTCAACTATGAATCCGAATTGTAGACGCAACTTTGTTCATATGAATAGCCTTATAAAAGTTGAAAGGGAATTCAATCGGTAGATAAAAAATATATAGGTGTTTTGGATGAATTTGCAGTGTGATTAATGACTAAGGATAATATATATCCTGATGAAGCAAATAGTTATATCGATCGAAATATACCTAAGAGCGATTTAGGCTATATACATATATGCTATATACACACATATCGTTGAATTGATTTAAATAGGAAACTCCCGTAAGTCTTAGAAATATTTTAAATGTAATAAACAGGACACTGGCGTCCTTAACGTCGAATAAAGGTCTTCATGTTTCGGACCAATACGCGGTCCGTGGCTGGTTCTCATAATCAAAGACCACGTATTGTTTGTCGAGCGATACTCGACTTTAAAGACGTTACTGAACCATTTATTACTATTTCATTATCGTATAACTGGTTGTATTTTCCCACGCTAAGCTACAAATATTAAAAACCATAAATAACAAATATCATCGTAAAAACTATAATGAAATTGATTTTCCTATTTATCTCGTCCATAAATTAACGCGTGTATCGACGCGTGCGCACGTATTAATGTCACTGATAGCCGAAGCTGCTGTTAGAGCCATCAATGTCCTAATATGTCACATTATTAACGTTTACTACTAATATTTGTAATATTTTAGGTTAGAACAGATCAAAGTTATCGTATCGGGTGGATCAACTATTCTTTGTTGCTCGTTACCATGGTTACGTCTCTTGAGTCACTCTTTAAAACTGTGATTTTATAGGGTCTAGATATGCACCCTGTAGCCCGGGCATAAGAATACGGCTACGGTATCCTCTGCCTGTCGTAGAAGGCGACTAAAAGAGGGTCCTCGGGGCCGAAGACGGTCGTAGTTGGGGGCTGCGATCGTCCATAAAAATATGGCGGGACCCATATAGGTGGACTCTAGGGCGGCACTGGAGAGTTCCATGGGAGATCCCAGAGCCGTCCGAAATGGGTTGAGTGCAAGTCCGACATAACCTGCGCACTGCCCCCGCGGTGCGGAGGTATCCATAAAAGATTTTCCCCGCGTAAAAAAAAAGGTCTAGATATATAAAACACGAGTTTTAGCGATGAGTTTCAATCAATTTGGGCATGTGTCATTTCTTAAGCATGCTTGAAGTCCATATTATAAACATTTTTCTTAGAAACTCGGTTACTGTTGTCTTCTCGCTGACGGGACAGAGTAACAACAAGAAAAAGCTGATGGTTTCGTTAACAAAGATTAGAGTGGTTGTGGGTTGGATAAAGAAGTCTAGGGAGGAAAAGTGGAAAAAGAGGAACAGAAAAACGAACTCCGTGTTAAAAAGAGACAAACACAGAACGATAATGATGATACTGATGAAACTTAGAAGTGTGGTTCAACTGTAAGAAATGATCACATTACTGTTACAATTGTCATTTTGTATTTAAGTCATCGAATGAAATATCTTTTAATTGGCTATATGTCATCATGCTAATTGTAATATTTAATGTGCCTCACCAGAGATGTGCTATGCTACGTTGCTATGGATACATTATATCTACCAATCATAATCATTGGTCCACATAGCACAGCACTGGTGGAAACGGAAAGCTTTACCATCCTCGTAGCATAGCTGCATAGTACATTTCTGGTGGAAAGGGGCCCTTAGTAAGATTTTCAGAATATATACATACAATAGCAGCAATGGTCGAGTAAAAACGATCCATGAATCCTTTGCCATAAACCATAGAATTGTTGACTCTTAGCTACCTAATACCTGCACAATATAACATTTGGCATAATAACAAACGTATTAAGATTATGACGTATGACGCTATCTGCGATAACTCCCGGGTTACGGGGCAATGTTATGGACGATATGGATCCATAATTATGTCTATATCAGGTAATAACTGATATTACATGTCGTCACGAATCGAAAGTGAATTTGATGGTGGTTGCTGATCCAAAATTGTTAACGAAGATTAATTAAAGTATGCGGATACAGACATAGGAGATTTAGATGAAGAAATAAATGCAAACATAAGAAGCCATTTCATTGAACAAGATCGTTAACGAAGAAAAGAAGTTACTGAATAGAAAATTATCACTTTATACTGTTTTAATGAGAGAGAACCATGCAGTGACAAAGCTGACAATTATATTTATCTAAAGACATTAAAACAGGGACATCCCTAAGTAAACAATCACACAGTTTCATAACATGCAATCAATCTTGTGTAAACAAAAACAAGGTGACCGCACTCTACCGAGGAAAATAAATTGATAAGTGCTCGTTTGGATCTTGCTGGTTGGTTGGATAGAACCCTGAGGAACTTTTACTCTTAATCTTTATTCATGCTTCTATTTGGATTCGTTTTGGACCGATCTTTAGTAAAAAAAAGAGTAATATATTATAACATTAACTATTCACACCAAACATACAATATACAACAACAACAACAACAAGCTATTTTTCTCGACACGAGTAAAAAGATTATGACTTAATTTAATGCCCTGAGGAACTCCTACTGCTTTGGTTAAGGTAAAGTTTAGCATGCTTACTCTACGATTTCCATTACAAAAGGAAAACCTGGAAGTCGATTTTTACTTCCGGAGCATCATTTTCAGTGATGGATGGGTGAAGAGATGAAAAAAATGTTTTGCATCATCAATATTAACCTTTCAGTGTATTACTTTATTTTACTAAACGGTTAAAACTCACGTATCCTGAGGAAGAACTCCCGAAGAGTTCGAAACATGTCGCCCGAAGTGACAATTAATACGTGAGTTTTAACCGTTTAGTAAAATAAAGTTATAACATGTCTCACGAAAGTTTAAATTCAAGTACTTTCAGTGTATTACAAACTATACAAGCAATGTCAAGTAGAGAAACAACGTCTTTTATGGTTTTGTAAGCCAATGCGGAGCAGTCATTACCATATTTGCATGCCATACGCCATACTGAAAATATAGAAGAGGTTACCAGCTCATCAAAAATATAGAAAGAGCACACGTTACCACCGGACTCACCCGTAAATGGCGTCCTTGTCTCGCTTGTGGACGAGGGGCTCGCCGGGCAGCGCGTGCGCGGGCGCCGCTGGTGGGGGGTAGTGCACCGCGGGGAGGTGGGGGTGCGTCAGTCTGTGCTCGTGGTACATCGCGCCCCCCTCCATGTAACCACCCCCGTGGAGGCCTTCGTCGTACTGAAAGAGAAACAAGGTTAGAAATACTGATCATCATTATCAGCATATATATCGCTACGCTACTGAGGGTCTACTCCGAACATCAAAATCCGAAATTCGTATCGTGCCTTCACTCTCTGATAAGAGTAAAAGGGACGGTAATATACTAAGTTCTGATTTCGATGTTTGGAGAACAGGCCCTAGACACAATCCGCTTCTTAACGTTATTAACCGGTTTCTAAAGCACACATTTTGATGTTAAAAACGAGCTAAGGCGAAAAATACTGTGGTTAAACGAGTTTATAATTAAGAGATCGCGATTCTTGAAAAGAGTTTACGCAAATCGTTTTTGTGTTGCAAAACGGGTATTTGAGGTCTGCATGGATTCATCATGAAAACTGGCCTGAAATATTTTGGAGTGAATGTAAAAGAAACGACCTGAACTTTCAATAATAAGCCAGTTCCAGCCAGTTTACCAGTTGTACGTTCATAAAATAAACGTACAGTTTATTAACTATATGTTAGAAGATCATTCGCCAGATAATGCTAGTGCTACAATAAGAATGCCGGGTGTGTTAGTGACTTAAATTGCTGGTTCACATTTTGCAGAGTCACTGAACACCTGCCTCTGGACTCTGGACGTTTAGAGAACAACAGGAAACTATACTATTATTTCGCGTAACAAATAACATGCACTTCTACATATACATAAACAAAATGGCGTTGATAAAGCACATTGGAAAAGCTTGATTATGTTCATCAAAAGTACCAAAACTAATAAACACCTATTGCGCAAAGAAACTAGTCATCATGTCTAAAGACGGCATTACAAATCAGAATGAACCCCTCCATTCACCTCTCATTCCATTTAAGTGCCTAAAAAAGGGACAAAACATAATCCTTTTACACCTTACTCTTACAATTAAAAAGTTTTAAGTTGTCCAAAAAGAACGAAGGGCACTGAATATTCAAATAGTCGAGTCATCGGCCGATGGCTATCTGCCATCAATTAAACTTGCTTAAGCTTTTAAAATATATTCCCTTGAGATTACTGACTTTAACGAATATTTGACAGGCCTCTTAGCCCTGCCTTTGTCGTTAAAACAATTGTAATTATTTGAGGCGGCATCTATTTAGTAAATAAAGATTACATGCAAAACATTCCTTTAACGTTCATTAAAAACAATAGTTTGTTTAAAAAGCTTCAGAAATTGAACAGAGATATGTATCATGATGATCTTAAAATTTTCCAAACAGCACGTAGCATGTAAGTATTACTCGCATAGACCCAACGATTTTGAAGAGCGGGTCCGCTATCAAATACAGTGACTGTGCAATTTGGACCGATCGATACGGCCGTCATTACCGCGCCTAAAACGTTAGCAGACATTTTTGTTGTGGTAGGCATGACAAACACGCTTCGATAAATTTAAGCTGCGAAAAACGCATAAACTTTTTTTTAAATGTCATCAAGGAGAAAACGCACTGCTGATTTTAACATGCATAAAAAAAAGTTTTTTTCGTTGAAATATGTTGCAAATAGTGCATATTTAATATTGGTTTTTACACATCCAGTCAACATATTATAGCGCCTACCTCTGCTGCACGTTATTTCCACGTCAGTTGGACTTTTTATAGCCATCCTGCTCTAGAATGTTTTTTTTTTAATCGTGCAGTATCAGTTTCAGTCGATAAAGTATAAGCACTGGGTCTCGTTACCGACTACTTAGCACTGGCTGGCACGTAAACAATACATTCATGTACAGATAGCAAGTTCAGTAAACTTTTTAATTGTGAATGTTAACGATTGAAGAACAATAGCACAAAAATAACATAAAGTTTTTAAGAGGAAATAAAATAGTGCCAAACCAACCAAGTGCTGGCGCGATTGCCAGTTCTGATCTTCCGACAGAACCATCAAGTGATTTTCCAGCAGGTAACACATTTAAATAAAAATTAAAAGAAACCAATGAACGAAAGATTCTCATAATCCACATATTTTAGAATGTAGCTTCGTTTCTATAGATCTTAGTACTTAAAAAAACTTTACTGACCACAGGAGAGACGACTTATTT
This sequence comes from Cenopis cana, assembly GCA_951800055.1. Taxonomy (NCBI): domain Eukaryota; kingdom Metazoa; phylum Arthropoda; class Insecta; order Lepidoptera; family Tortricidae; genus Cenopis; species Cenopis cana. The sequence goes on along the minus strand of OX637490.1, from coordinate 15,915,161 downwards.
TTCTCAACTTCGTTTGACCCAACTACCTACTGGGAAGAGATCGTACTTAGGGCTGCCATCCGTCCGGGTTTCCCCGGATTTGTCCTAGTTTGGAGGCCGTCCGGGGGCCGTCCGGGCGGGGTGTCAAAAAGTGCTTTTCATGTAAGGAAGCACCTCATTGAATTTAAAGGTCTTGTTTTTTAAAAATATTATTTTCGGACTCGTCCGGGGGAAAAATGCGATTTACGCCAACTGTCCGGGTTTTTTTGAATCGGTGTCCGGGTTTGGCGAAATTCGAGATGGCAGCCCTAATCGTACTGAATATAATGTGTATGTAATAATTACAGTTTTAATACCACTATCGCAAACAAACTCAACAAGGTCTTATGGAGTCTAGAAAGTTAAGGATTACTCTAATTAATAAACATTCTTTGATGATCTTAGGTAACTATTTTAATTATTTAATTGAGCCGTCATTCGATAACGTATCGATACGCTTTAGTATCGTAACTCGTATCGGCTTTTATCAGTAAAGATTGTCATTAGTGTCGTTATTAAGATTGAAATACGTCAAAATACATGTTGTGGATTCGGGTGCTGAATGATAAAATTATTTTGACGAGTGAAAATCTTGCTTTATTATACAAACCAACGTGATTATTGTAATTTTAAGAACCTAAATGGTCGATATATATTGAAACCATTTTATTATTTTATGTAAGTAATTTGTTGCGTTAAACTAAAAAAAACAGCGAGACCTCTGTACCTCTAGTACCTATAAGTATTTTCGAAACAAAACACAAACGAACGCGTTTGCGTTTATTCTCTATTTGTAAGGCGCGTCTGGTGGCCTTACATGGTAACTCTTTCTTGCCATATAAATTAAGGCATGTAGTTAAATTAAATGAAAAAACTTATACGAGAGGTACTGAAATCCTTATCCGTGTTCCTGCTTCCAGCATTTCCCAGTAACTAGGAACAGAAATGTTTCCCACGGATATATTGATTCGCGTACAAAACGATTCCCTCCATATCGCCACGGATTATATCAAACTGGGTTATATAATTCCCATTGTGATGCTGACGCTGCGCAGTTTATGGGGCATTCACGTCACTTTATTAGTATACTGCCGATGTTAAGAGCATTGTAATTGTTTTAGCTGTGGAGGCTGTATTCTGCGACAATATTTCATTTCTTGTTCAATCTGTTCAAGTCTATGCATCCCGCTCTTACATGAGCCTTAGCGGAGAACTTAGGCTGCCATTCCATCAGAGCTGTTCTATGCTGCGAGGATGTGATTAGCTTTCTGTTTCCACAAGTTCTTATGCTATGTGTAATGTCAACCGATGACATATGATTGGTGGTTCATATTTCTTTTTATGTATTTATTCCATTTTTCCGATGAATTCATAACTAGGAATTATAATTTTACAAACATCTACGAGTGTATTGGACCCTGCATTGTTACTCGTGCTATTTATTACTCTTTGATCCGAGAATAGTGCCCAGTAGGTACTCGAGTTTGCTGATAAGTTGGATATAAATTATACATTTAAACGTTTGTGAAAAGTGTGGGAAAGTCTTGCTCGATTCCCATAGGGATACTGTTAAGCCAGAATGTGTCACCCACATAAATCGAAAGTCAAAAAAAAAACTACTTCAAAAACTACCTTCCTTCCTTTATTGAAAAAAAAGAAAAAGAAAAAAACGGCTACTTTTGATACATTAATAAAACAAAATCTACACTTAAAAAGTTGCAATTTCTATGGAGATATCGGTCGATTATTAATTTTTACTTGTACACAAATGTCACGTATTTTTTTAAATTACCGTCAGATGGCCCATTCGTGCGCTTGGCACTATTGGCATTACAAAAACATCGGCTATAGACTGACAGTTTTCTTGCATTCATAACTTAAACGTTCTAAAAAAGGTTCTTATTTTAACCCTTTTCACACTTTATGAAACGGTCAAGGTTAAGGTCAATTAGGGGTATTCTGCATTATTTTTAATTGTTCGTATTGTGTCTCCATTAAATGTAATCTATATACGAACACTAACTCAATAATTGACGTACTATAACATTAATAAGTAACCCCTTGCAAATTGTAAACTATATAAACCGCAAAATACATTCGATTGCTCCCTCCATCCGTAAAATAAAAAATTCACCGCTAAATTACACACCGCAGACATCACTCACTGAAAAGTGAAATTAAATCATTACTTAAAACTGCAATAACACACTATAATGATTCACTATTAGCCATTTACTAAACCTTTATAGGACCATTATACGACTATAACTAAGGGACGGTAAGTAGCAATCTAGGCCCCGCCGTTTGCTCCCTAGGTTATGGTGTATTAAGCAAATTATGGACTAGGAACCAGAGCCTGCTACATTGATTTAAGTACTACATATTAATCGCTACCATACCACCTGTAGTCATATAGCGCAGGTGGCTGAGTTATAGCTTTTAAGGTGGGCCCTTTCAAGGTGTTTTATTGGGGGTTATAATTTATTCTATACCTATAGTTGTTTTTGGTTTTGTGTCCGTTACTCATTTGCTTTTAATTGTTGGTGTAATTGCTGGATATAGATATGTTTTATTCATGCGTGAAAATAATTCTCAATAATTGCAAGTAATTACAATGTAATTTTATACTTGAACACTATATATTATGTATTTCTAAAGCGATTTTCTTTGTTAAGGTGTAGGATATTAAGTTAAAACATACAACATATTCTAAATGAAACGGATAAATAAATATCTAGAAGATATCAGCAAGCCTAGATATTATAATTAGTGAATTAATGTCTAAGACAATAGAATAGACATGCCGTTTAGAAGTTTAATTAATGTTTTTCCAGTTATTTTCTCTAACTAACAACCTATATAAGTGTATCTGAAAAACACTTTCTTAATGTAATGGTATCTAACGCCTCAGAAGAAAAAATCTATATACTATACTACTTATACATTTATTAATTTTAATAGGCACAGCACAATAAAATAAATAATATATTATTAAGCGAACATTTATAACACCTGTTATTAAAATCGTATACGATACGTCTTATTAAGATTACACGAATGTCAATACTTTTGGCCAAGACAGTACACACCCACGCTGACATACATACATTAAGGAAAACGTACAATTGTACGGTAAAATACAAAATTATCCACGTTGGGCCCAGCCTCATTACCAGCGATTTAATAACAAATCATATGCAGTTATTCCAAACCTTACAAATCTAGCATAGATAATATAATAATGCCGGTAATTACGTGGTTAGCCTAGCCTGTACAGTCAGACAGACCTGTGTACACTCAGCTGTAATTTACTCATAAATTATACTGTCTAACGACTTCACACTATTTGAGTATTTAACTATTTTATATACCTATGTCCCTTTCTTGGAATAGAATTATTTTATTCCTTTAAATATTTTAATGATTGATTTTCACAAACATCATTCACAGTCACATTGCAAATGATATTCACAAACAGAAATTGAGTATAACCTGTACATTAAATAAATAAACAAATAATACATATTATTACACAATTAGCGTTAAAGCGATAGTAATATAACCATAATTCAAATAATTACAATTTTAAATCTCATTTTACGACTTAAATTCTTAAATGTTTTATAATTTATACAGCTCTAATGCTTTATAGCTCTCTCACGCATATTTAGGTCTAAGCTACATTCATCGTTAAGTTTTACTACACAAAAATAATTATCTGTGAAATTATTAAGACTTTCGTCCGTTGTTATCTAATTAAATATGACAATATTCATGATAAATAGATATTGAGATAAATCCGGTGTATTATATCGTATTTCACTTGTATCCATTAGCAAACCTAATCGAATGGGATAATAATATCCGCGCGGCGACCTTCAGCGGTAATCACGGCTAAATTACCATCGCTGTATAACGAGGTAACATGACATTTATATGACTAGCTAGCTCCTTTACAGTATCATGTCAACACATGGAAAAAATCAGGGAAATAAATCTAGTGTGTCCAGTGACCAGTCCATATAAAATGTATATTCACACTTTATGTAAAATAGCATACAAATTTTTACTCCATCTTCAAAAGATGCTATATCATCTAGGCATAATTTAACATTATTATTGGGGAACGGGACTTAATCACGTACAATTATAACTAATTTACCTTTTTTAAGGTTTTTGTCCGACGTTTCGAATGTATCACAACATCAGTTCGCGACCACGGATGTTGTGATACATTCGAAACGTCGGACAAAAACCTTAAAAAAGGTAAATTAGTTATAATTGTACGCGATTAAGTCCCGTTCCCCAATAATAATGTGTGAAAATCGTGTAAGTTTAAATCAATATATAATTAAACATGTTTTTTTTTTATTCGACTGTACGTCTGTACAATAGCTATTTTATTGTAATTTTAACATTATTATTTTATTTATTTAGGCATAGATAATTAGATACAAATAATCATTTACATAACGTCATTGACATTCTTACAGACAGAGATGGACAATGTGTTTTTTCCTATAATGTGCAGTAATATCTAGTTTTGGCGACTTGGCACGCAAGCTCTAAAGCCGCCGTCCGAATATCAGCGGGCAGCGCAGCGGAACGAGAAGCGTCTACTTACTCGTCGCCCAGCTGTCCGCTGGCGCCAGACCACAACCTAAAGGCGGTTATCATACTGATGCGGTTTCCAGACGGTTTCCGCAGTGTGAGCGGACACTGCTATAGACTTGCATAGCAATCGCCCTCTTGCTCTGCGGAAACCGTCTGGAAACCGCATCAGTATGACAACCGCCTATGACCTATCATAATGACACTGATATTCCTAAGCTTACACACACTGGCAATGTATGGCTACGTCAAGTCGAACAAATATAACCAATTAATTAGTCGATTAACAGGACATTCGCGCCTGTCCTGACATAGGCATTTGCGTAAGAAAAAAGCCGCATTAGTTTAGTCGCCTTATAAGTCTAAATAAAGTTGCTTAACTGAAATGGTGTGTCATGTCTTGGAATTCTCGCTTGATAACCATCTTGAACGTGTTATTAAGTGCCACAGTATTACATATTTATAAAAATGTCTATATTAGATACGCTCAAGGGTACAATGAGTGTAAAAAAGATCTCCTAAATTAAATATGTGTCACTAAGATCTTATATGAACTTCATTAGCTTGCTTCTAAATTTCAGCAATTCGTTCCTAATGATGGGCCTAAAGCGGTTTTATATCTGTGTCATTTGTGGCAATGCAGTTTTTATCCACACTTTATATGGTCTTATGAATTTACACAATCATTTGATTTCGCTGTCTACTTATGTTAAGATACTTTCGGATATTCTTGTTTATTTAACATGAATATTATAAATCATAACACCTAACTTAGTAACTACCTCCAATCAGCCTTTGTTCTTATTATCAGTGAAATAACTAAATGTGAAAGATTTTGTTTATTAATACCTACATCGTCGTGTGTACACAGTCAGTATCTCGTTTCTTGATAACTTATCATTATGTCATAATTATAACTAATCCGGTATTGACGTAGAAATTACTACTGAATTGTTATATTTTTAAACGGTCTTGATATTTGTCATTAAAAGTAGATAGGTGCTTCTAAAGCGCAGATAATAAATACTGAATTTGTTGCCTTTTAAATCATCTATTCTAAAGCCCTAATACAGCTAACTGAATTGACAAATCACTTTGAAATCACAAAATACTATTATGTCACACCTACGCGCGCGTAAAATCCCACTTCCTGGGCAGGGGGAGACATAAAATTTCGTACTTGGTATAAAGAAAGCCTCAGACCACATATTTATCGCCCTTACCTTTGGCTCGGGCGTCAAATACCTGCGACCTGTGATATTCTTTGTTTTATCGCCTTTTATAATATTTTTTTTCTTAACATTATTCCATTTCTACAACTTCCTGAACTTTTACCCTACTCCACAAAAATAATGTCCCTTCTCTATTTCAGTCCATTTAATCAAAAACAAAAATGGCGGCTACAATTAAACGTCAATGCGGACAAGATGGCGGCTGTTTTGGACACGCACGCGATAACGCCGGAATTAAATTAGCATCGGATTTCTATCGGGGTTTAGACATTTAAGTACCTGTGGTTACTATAAGTGAGTTTTAAGTAGTAATTTTTTTAAACAAACTTAGATTAATCGATTGCCGTTAAAAAACATAGGTACGCAATTGGAACGAGACTTAGAGCCCCCCATCTAACAAAACTAAGTATTTATAATTTTTTTTTGGTATTTACAAGTATCTGAGTATTTTTTCCACTCGACACATCTCGAAATAACTTGTTTTATTGACTGCTCTAATTATTTTTTGTAAAATTCATAATTGACATTTCATGCCACTGGTTACCTGAATGTATGTATTAAATACAATGCATATATGGCTAGTTTTGTATAACTGTTACCATGTTGTACTGTTCCTACATTCTAGCAAATAAATATATGTACTTGATTAATTTCTTTACATTAAGTGAAAAAACAGTTCATCGATTCGTACGATTTTGTACCTGTGACCTTTCGGGAGACTGGGCCGCTCACTCTTAACTTAACCTAATAAGATAGCGAAACCATAATTATTCCTTAGGTATTATCATATTAGTTTAACTCTATTTAGTTATAGCTTTGCAAATGGACCGACCATAATTAAATTACTGAAGTAACTGTTTGCTTGTCATTGCGACATTTGGATGATAAGACAGTGATGACAAATTCACAATTAAGAAGAAAATGACGTCTTCACGGCAGTGGATTTACTTAGATTAGGTTCCCAGAACTCACTTCGCTCTACCTCTATATCACAAATTTCCCCAAATGCGTCATCTTTTCGTATTTATCTCAATAAGTAGGCCTTTCGCAAGATTACAGTTCATCCATTCCCCACTTGCATTAAACAAATGTCCATCCTACGCAAAGATCCGTTACTCGAATGTCCAACAAGCCTCGGGCCAAGTTCGAAACGACAATCTCAATTGTTGCCTCAACCTCAATAACCTCGCCCGTTCTTCCCCAAAGTGCTTTTTCACATTTCAATATTCGAACACATTTAATTTAAATTCAGAACATTGGCTGATTAAAATAATTCCAACGGCTGACGCAAGCGTTGTTCGAAATTCAAACGCATTACTGAAAGTGTTCAATGTTTTGGAGACGCGACGATCAATCAAAGCGAGCTTGTTCGAGCGACGCCGGGACGCGCTTACGTCACCCGTAAGCGGGTGTCACACGGCTCCATGTGGCAAGTGTAAGCACCGAGCGTGTGTGACCGCTTAAATCACTTTATTCTAATTTCAAATCATAACGACCAGAAAAAAGTACGTGGAACGTGCACAGGGTCCCCAATCGGCGTAGACGTATATTTTCCCATAAATTATTTAGGTCAGTGCCAGTTCGCATTCCGACACGTATGAAGGGATGGGGGTAATTAAAATTCTGTAATGATAGCATTGACACCTCCGCTAGTTCGCAATAGAACCGGTATACATGTATTAAAATGCGAGTAGGCTACTTTTTATACGCACTATTTGGCGTCACAAGTCCGTATGAAATTAATCAAACTAACGAAGGAATTCCGAAGGGACTTTTTTTCCGTCCATAACTCAGAAATAGAAACGTAATCTACAGGCCGCTAAGCTATCGCGGCCACAAAATATGTAATGACTACCTTTTGACGTCTTGAGAGCCGGTTCCAAAATTAAATGATACGTTTTAAAAATGGAATCGCTCTGTCCCGCCTTTTTTCCTCTGAGATAACCTTTAGTCCATTTGTGTTGCCATAACGAAAAAATAAGCATCGTACGTTTTAATTTTTTTAAATGGCATTCCTGTGGTTTTTGCTGGGAATCTCTACGAAGTAATAAGTTGTTCGGGCAGGTTTTTGCGAGCCGTATGGTTTTACGCGTTCGTTTCTTCGGGTGGCTAATGCGCAGGCGCGGTACGCATAGTGCGGACGGACAGGGCTCACAATCACATATGTCTCAGTCAGCGATGATGACTGGACTTGCGCTAATTAAACCTCCCCATATTAATCGTGGTTATTTAAATTTTGTTGCAAATCCGTAGGTTTTTACGACTGCGGTTTAGAGATTAGCAGGTCGGTCGGTTCTGGGAAGTAAAAAATTAACTCTTCTGCGGCGTTGGATATGAGTAAGCGAATGTTGCGGTATTCTGAAACCGAAACCTTTGCGGCTACGGGCAGTTTAATATTAGATTATTAAAAAAAAGTTAGAAGGACGTGGTTCTCAAACGCAGGCGAGTGTTCACGACGCGGGGTGGGTCTGTGACGCCACCCTTAGCGAGCGCCTCGCTCGCACCCGCGCCACACGTATAGCGCTCTCCCGCTCGGCTCTGTCATCTGGCTGGCAACGCATTCATACGTCTAGGGGGCCACCAGAAGCGATTCGTAACAGTGAATAATGTATTTGAACTCACAATACCTAATAACACGTAGGTATTTATAAGCGATACGATCAATGGCACATGTAGGCAATAAGAGGATACAGCGTCAGATTGGCACAATAAACGCGAACATTAAACCGAAGTAGCGAATTCGTGTGTGTTTTATGTATTTTGTTAAATTGATAGTGGTAAATCAGGCATCGTTAGGCCCGCGACGCTCGTATCGAATTTTACAGCGCCGTTCGCAGCAGTAAACTTAGAAAAACTCTATTATATTACTTTTACGCCACGAGCTACAAGCGGCGCGCGGAGTCATAAATTCCGCTTCATTCATACGAACCTCAAGAATGTCCATCGGTTGTTTCAGAACCATAAATACTAATAAAACGGCCTCGTTACGGGGACAGTTCAAAAATCGGGCACACGTCTTAACGTCACCTATTACGGATCTTCTGTCTGGTCGATTTAATTGAAAAATTGTATCCAGCGCTGCAAGAGTTGTATCCGACTCGGGCGGCGGATGCGGGCCCAGACGACCATTATTCCATTTGCCCATCCGCATGGGGACACCGCGCCGACGCCCAGCCGCGCGCTTCCAACGCCTGCCTTAATTACTAACAACACTGGCAACACTGACTCTTCGTTCTATATTTGAAATACGATTCGTAGGGCCCGTTCTAAAACTAACGAAGGTTAGCTGGCCAGCTGCAATAGTCGCATGAGGCATTTCGATATTCAATTTGTTAGCCGAGTGTTTTTCTTGGTGAGTTTTATAAATAGCCGCGTGAGCTATGTTCCACGGGGATTCGGGAGATTCGCGGGCAGATTTATCGTACAGTAGCGATAGACGGTTGAAAGTTTTAGCTTCCATTCCATTTTTAATTGGAACTGTTTAAAAACAAACAGACCTACATGCGCGTTATCGTTATCTGTGGTCTCAAAATTGATTTTAAGAGACCGTTAACCTTGTAGCCTTAGATTAGTTTAACAAATTGAAACTGCTCGAGTTATCGCGAATTGCGCGTATTTATGGTACCTATATCTCATAGAATGTAAACAGACGGGTCAATAGCTGGCCTGCGACCCGCGATAGTGGTATCGTCTGGCAACAAGGGACAGCTCCACTCTCTGATTTCACTTAGGTAAATATAACGTCGTTAAGATAACGATTTCCTTTCAATGCGACGCCCTCGTTTTGCTCTTATTAAAGAATCAAAATAAGTGCTTAAAGGACTTTTATGTGACTAATAAAGTTTGAGATGCTTGTTTGATTTTTTATATCTTACGTTTTAAAAATACTTATACGCAAACATTAATTAGCCGTTTAAAGAGCCACTGCGATGGTAGTAACTTAAACGTGATTATTGTAATTTATTTCTTTCACAATTACCTTAAAAATGTTAACATTCATCGACGACTCGAAAGTTCCACTTTCAAAATTGAGAATTCCACTATCGCTGTTGCCAGCGTAAAGAACATATTTTTGAAAAAAGGTCACATCATAAATAACGTTGACATAAAGCCGCCCACGCGTGCCTTATTACGGCTGTCCGCTTGTCCGTTCGTTACCAGCATTGTGTCCGTGAATGCGAGATTAGCCACACCGCGCGTGATTGACTATTTAAACTTCGAATTCTGAGTGACGCGTTCCTGAACCGTCTCGATTCACGATTTTCGTCTTCTTTTTCCAAAACCCGTTTCTGCGAGGCATAGCAATATAGGAACTAATAAATCACTATACTTAAATCACCAGTATTAATAAGAAAGATTCCACCGTGTCTTGAATAATATGCTGTCTCTCTATCGAGTATTAGGTACAGAAGTAACCTGTTTGATTTCTCATAACAATTTGTTTTTATTTTATCTGAAAGCTCGCAACGCGAGAGTGTTGGACGCGTCGGGTGGCTGCCACCGGCGGGACTCGTTCTTGGCAATAATTTGGTCAACGCCCTGGCTTCATGTTGTGACCGACTAAACCGCTCGAAATAAAACCGAATCGACACGTAATTCAAACGCGGCGCCGAACCAGCGCTAATCTAACAGATAAGCCACACTAATTACCCGTAACCGCTCACTATTCATCTTACGGCGGCCATAACTCTGAAGTGTCATCGAAAAAGCGCGCTGCGCGCTAAACAGGCCAGCAACGGCGCGTTCCAATTTCAAACCTCGTTATCGTCCCGAAAAAAGAAGGCACCAAAACGGAGAGACTAAAAAATATTTTTTGAATTTGGAATCTTACGTTCGGTAAACACTGGCCGGTGGAATGGCCAGTGCGTGGTATTTAGAAGCATTGTTACAGCCCCCCCCTGCCGATAGTGGCGAGTCATCTCCCGTCAATTAATATTGTTTAATGTACAACTCTAAATCGTGGCGGCGTATTAGAGGAGTTAGGGAGGACAGTCATGTCGATGGACGATAGCAGACTTTGTGTCGACGAGAACCACTTCTTAGCGGCATTAGAAACCTTTTTACAGGTTCAATTCTCGTTACTGTGTGTTTTAAGTTAAAAATGTTTGTTCAACGTTCTCAAAGCTCTGTTTAAAACCCGGCATATAATTAAGTATAACCCAAAGGAAATCATTTGGCGGAGTTACGGTTATGATTGGAGCTACTCACGAAACGCCATGCCGTAAAGAGGCTAAGTATAAAAAAGAAGCTCTAGCTTTTGCAGATTACTGTGTAATTAAAGTAATAGAACTACCCGACTGTCCCGAATATTTATTTGCAGGTATTTAACGCTACTAGGAATAATATTTCAATGTCCAGGTGACAAGAACCACCAACATGACAACCTAATATGTTTTTATTCCTATTAATGTTTGTACCTATCACTAGTGTTTAGATTGCGTCATGTTTATATTTTGTTTAGCTTACCTATGTTGCATCATTTTGTATAACTCTTAGTGAGAGCGTTTAAGGGAGTAGGTATACACCTAATATCCTACATACTCACTTACATGAAATATTATGTACCTATTTCTGTTGTTTCTCCAATAAATAAAATAAAATAAAACATCACTCGGTATTTAATTCAAGAATTATTTATTACACGCGAAAATCTTTGCCAGCTGAAAATTACCGTTGATTTATTAACGTTCCTATATTAAAGCTGGCAACACTGCAACGACGGCTAGGTGTTTTATTAAAATTCTGAGCCGTTTTCAAAAAGGATGTCGGACATTTTGGAACACAATAAATGGTCAAATTAGCGAGCGTGCGAATTAGCACTGAATCCAAAGTACGCAATTAAGGCGCGTCTACAAAGAGCCAATTCGAAAATGAACAGCGATATTCAAATTGAAAAAGGAACGCGCGGCGAATAAAACAATGAGAGTTCGGTACCTGCCCTCGGGTATGTTCGACTCCGGTCGGTATGCGCGCCCAGGCCGACGCATCTAGAGTTCGAATCCAAATTCAAATTCGAAAATGGAATGGAACAGCGAAATTTAAATAACAAATTAGTGGGTGCGTTTATAAAGCGCGTCGGCTATAGACTGATTTGTATTGATTTCAATGTTGGCATTATGCTAAAATACGGTTTTTTGTGAAACAAGGTGTCTTCGGAATTACAAGTCTATAATGGATGGTTCACGGTCACGTCTTACTTTATTTTAAAGCAAAGTTTTTTTTATATTATTATATAAGTGATAATTAACTTGTACTAAAGTAATAAGTACTCAAGTATTATTGTATGTATTTATTTAAGAAAAATACATTATATTCGTTTACTTAAAATTCGTTATGAACGACTAAGCAAGTGCGACAGTGCGAGTCTCATTTCATTTAACATTTGCGTTTTTAACATTTCATTCGCTGATGGATGTAATTTTATTCTAATGTCATTTTAATATGTAATAAATTAAGATTTTATTTTATTTCAAACTTCTTACCCTACGGGTGGATTAAATTCTATTTATATTGAGGAAATGCTTAACATCTGCTTAAAATTGAATAAAGTTTAGGTTCCCCGTAAAGCTCACGGCTCGCGGAAGCTCCCGACGGCTGCGTAAATTTCACTCCCTCAAAGCTCTCGTAAGTATAATTTTTGTAATTTATAAGCTTTTGATCAGTAGATAGCTCACAGCTAAGAACTTATAAATCCTTTAAATCCGCTACATCGTGTCATTGCAGTTAATATAACAAACTATTTATCAAGTTTTTTTTTTCATTGAATTAATCAACGTAGAATACACATTAAAGGCGGAAAAGGTTTTTTTTTTTATAAAATGAAGATGGAGCTCGATGACGTTCCACCGCTTTTTCAAGTAAAATAATGGCCACTTGTAGTCGCCATATCGCATTAAAAACGTAAATGAGCTAGTCCCACCAGTTTATATCAAAACCAATATATCATTCGGCATACATAAACACACATATCACTATTATATAACTCGGCTAATTTATCTGCTCACGGCGGCAGAGGCAATGACCGTTTTAAGTGACATTTATCTGTTACCGAAATGGACTTCCATTTTTGAAATTAGAAAACAAATTCAAATCGAGAAGGCGCGTTCTTTTTTTTAGGTACCTACGTTGCTTTTTAGGGTTCCGTAACCCAAGGGGTAAAACGGGACCCTATTACTAAGACTCCCCTGTCCGTCTGTCCGTCTGTCACCAGGCTGTATCACAAAAACCGTGATAGTTAGACAGTTGATATTTTCACAGATGATGTATTGCTGTTGCCGCTATAACAACAAATACTAAAAAGCAGAATTAAATAAATATTTAAGGGGGCCCCCATACAACAAACGTGATTTTTTAGCCGTTTTTAAAGATAATGGGACGGAACCCTTCGTGCGCGAGTCCGACCCGCACTTGGCCGGTTTTTTATTTAATCTACGTTGAGTAATGGACGAAGCGGTTTTTCGGAAAAAGCATAATTTTATCATAGAGGAGTTTTCCGTTCGTAAAGGTTGTAGATAGGTAACGAGCAACTCGCTATCTTAATGTCTAGTTACCTAGTTAGTGGCATAACTTCCTTAACAGGCCGTAACTTAACACTTTCGCGGCGTTATTGCCAGTCCTAAAAATTCAAAAACAGAACTTACGTAGAATTGTTATCTCAGAACGCGACGGTACTAATGGCGGAGCATTTTCCAACACTTAAAACATAAAATCGAGTTGTGTTTATCGTGAAATGTGAACAGAATTACCTATACAATACTGGTATTATCTTTACTGTTCAAGTAAGTGCCAATAATAAGTTTAATGCGCTATGAACGGTCGCAACGCCCGCGGATCGCCGCCATCTTAGAAAAATAAAAAAGTAACTTCAAACGAACTTCGTAAAATTTTGTTAATCGTATAATTTTTTTTTTTAATGTTTGATTCTGTCGTGAGCGCGTTTGGTCCATTTTACGAGGTTTAAAGTATATTTTCAGAACTGTTGCCAAATATTTATTGCGACCATTGAGAGACGCATTCGACACCTCTAAGTTTACTTGACACTCATGTTTTTTAGGCAAGCTTGCGCGCGAACATGTTGGCTCAATTGTTCAAGATTTACGATACGTTCTGATGTGTTGACGAAATGTGACCGTTCCGACGCGAGGTTTGAATGTCGAACAAGGGAAATTACAAGTCCATAACTGATCCAAAATTCAAGCCGGTTTTGAATTTCAGAATTCCCGAAAAAGACGAAGTTTAACCATTTACATCTTTATGGTCGGGTTCTTGTACCTAACTATGGATTCAGTCGTTTGTGTAAAAAAACAAGATTACTATCTATACACACGTTTACTTTAAAAAACAAATCTTTGGCGAGTTTTGACTAATAACAAAACATGCATGGCCGACATTTTTTACAATATCTCTACGCTACGCATTGCTCAAGTATTTTGGCCAAAATATGCGTTTCCTAAACACGTGTTATCAAAGTACAATTACTGGGCCACCGGGACCATTATCGGCGATTACTGTTAGCAGACAAAAATGATAACATATCGGATATATCATAAACTTTACGATATGTTAGTCCATGACAATGCTTGGACAAGGCTTGTGTAAATATAATTTCGGACACCGATATTGTTTTTAGGCAATTTAGATTGTTCGTACTTTTATGAGCGTATTTTTTATTTATTTTGGATTGGCAACATTGTAGCGCCGTGATGCGGTCTAGGATTTAAAAATAAAATATCTGTCAGCGACAGGTAGCATGCAATAATCATTTAGGTACTTACAATGTAAACTGCAATTATTAAATTTAAAGATTATGTGGAATAATAATAATACTATTAATTTATTTAGTTTCCACTGTTGTTGTTTAATTAAACTTTACACTAGGTACCCTTATTAACGTTCGATTATTTAATAATATAATGTAGGTTAGGTTATAATGTAGGTAGGGTAATTTAAATATTAAAATTGCAAAGGTCAATCTTGACTATGTGTTATATAAATAAATAAGAAAGGTCAGATATTTGATTGTTTTTCAGCGACGTAGATTAATTAGCATTAGATTGATTATCTTTAAATTCTACATTACAAACGTCGGCATAGACAATAGGGATGTTCACACCCATTATGAAAACTGGTATGTTCGAATTTTCTTGAAAAATGAACAAAATTTTAATCAAATGGCGAAAAGGTAACTCAAATAGTAAATAATTACGTAGAGTCTTCAAGTTTTAAGAATGGGCTTAATCTGTCACTTTTCCTCAAGACGCACCTTTGTATTGGAACGATAGTCATTTACTATGGCGCTTGAGGTCCATGAAATCACATATCTGTAATCTGTAGCGATTTATCTCTCTAACCAGCAATATTAAAGCGATTGTGCTTCGTTATTTTTTTAGATATTTGGCATATTTTTTTGCCGTGTCAACAACCCTATTTCCTATACTTGGTTACAGGGTTCGAAAGGATAATTATCGATGTTAATTATCTTGATAATATCGTGATTTTTATGCGTTGATAATTATCGATTTGATAATAACCTAAAATTGTATATTCGGCAAACAAGACAGACCAATATTTTAGTTGGTTCTTGCCAGAATAGATCTGAACATTCAATTCTTATTGACAGATTGATTTATTAAATGTCTTAAATGATTAGTTCAATTTGTTATATGATGCTTATATGGGCTTAATTGATTATATTTTATTGGTTAATAAAAAACTAATCAAATATTATATTGTACAATAGTATTTATTTTGCAGCCTAAAACACAAAAATCTTTTATTTTTTAGTACATAGGAAAATAAATTTAACCAATAAAATAACGTTTACTATCCTACCCATACCAGGGATAAATATCAAAGACCATAATTATCATGATAATTTCGAACCCTGCTTAGTTAGATGTATAAGTAAGTTAAACACTCAAAAAGTCACTTTTTACGAAGTCGTTTACGAACTTGTTTTCTTTTTACACAATTGTTTTTTTTTTTTAGTCATCAAAATAAAAAATAAATCAGAGAGTTAGCCTAAGGAACAGTTCCCTACCACAATACCTACTATATTGTATTATACTCATATAATAATAGGGTAACTAAATTTACACTAATCTTAAACCTTAACAAATCCTACCCTACTTGTTTTTACTAATCTGATTTTAAATTTATTGTGCCCATGATAACTATTTACAAATTCCGTTTTTTTCCAGGCCCGCATCATAAAATTTGGTGTTATTTTCTTACACTTTACTGATAAGTAGCACCTAGTTAGTGCCGCTGGCTCATAGAATTTATGTTTCTTTACTACTGTCTAAATAAATTTGTACCTGACATTGTTCCGGAGTCTCTTATTTTGACAAAAATTGGTAGTTATACCAGGTAAATTTTTGTGGACAATCTTACACAAATCAACCTAAGCACAACCTAGTCCCAAAGTAAGCAAAGCTTGTACTATGGGTACTAAGTGACGATATACATACTTATATAGATAAATGGATACTTAAATACATAGAAAACATCGAAGACCCAAGAACAAATATTCGTGCTCATCACACAAATAAATGCCCCGGCCGGGATTCGAACCCCCCCTCCAGCTTCGTAGACAGGGTCACTACCAACTAAGCTAAAGCGGTCGTCAAATGTAATTCAACGGATATTTTTTAAACATTCTACATTACTAATAAACGCGATAGTTTAGATGTTTGTTACTCAATCACGCAAAAACGACTGAACGGAGTATGCTGATATACTTTATAATAAGTGCAACGAGTTCCGAGCCTGGATATAGGATACTTTTTATCACGTAAATCATCATCAGACTATGCTATGATCATAAAGCATGTACCTATCATAAACCAGGAATTTTACAATACCTACCGAAAAAAACTAGAATTTATTTTTAGATCATTCCATCTAATCATTCTCTGTAAACTTAAAGTTTTTATCATTAGATCTTTTTTTTTATCCGCCAGTCTAAAGTATGCTAGGGTACCTATGTCTAATCTATTACTGTACATTAGGTAAAATTCAATTCTTATATTTTTCTACTTCAACATTTTGTGTGCATTTTTGATTTTGGCTACATTATTCTAACTTTTCTTTATCTTGTGAGTAGTCTTGTGGAGACACCAGAAACAGCTGATTTGTTAACTAAGTATATTGACCCTAATTTAAAAAAGAAAATGATGTGTTTTATTGGGATATCTGATCAATTTAATCTTTTTATCTATTTTAATTTCGGACTATTCGTTATTTTTTATAATTTAGTTCTAATTTAGTTTTTTATTTCAAATAAATTTAATACAAATAATTATTAATGTTACGTATACCAACAAATTTGTATCCGGTATTATATACATTGCTCTGTGAATATATAATATACTTATACTAAAAGTGCCTTTGTATATTAATTTAGTAATTTCTAACTCTACGCTTTATTTTATTTGGCGCCTCCAATTTATATAAGCTATAGGTACCTACCTATTACAAAAGTAAGATAAATAAATGGAGGTAGTGAGGCTTGCTGGGTAGGTACGACTGGTACGAGCTTTAATGCCACCAGTAGGTATCAAGCGACCGGTAGGTAAGACACATCCCGACGAAGTAGGCTGGACTTTGACCGACGGCCTGGTCACAATAGAATAGATCTTACATAGGCTGGTACAGATTCGTTGAGATTTCCCCTATGGAAACTCAATAAAATGCTTTAATAATATTTTTGATATTTATTTTCACAATATACAATGTCACTTAAAATTTACACATAGTAAATTTTGAGGAATTTATAGGTATTGTGAGCGTCAGTTTTTGAACATATGGTATTACTTATATATTAACAAGAAGATATATTATTACGCTTTATTAATATTATTTCGCACTGTTGTACCACAGAGACTTATAAATACGACACCGCCTTTTTATTAATATTTAGTTTAAAACCGACCACATTAATTTTTGGCCGTAATTAGTATTAATGAATAAAAATCGGTACTAATTGTATTTAGGTACTTAGGTTTTGATTTACACAATTTTTTGTGCTTTCAGGCGATGTTATTGTATTCATATCTTTATTGAATGTATTTGATGTAGACGCATAGAGCGTCAGATTAAATCATCAATTCATACTTAAGTATTTTTAGTTTTAGTATTTATTTATATTTTTGACACTTAGACCACAGCTTAAACTACAACTGCGTTAAGTATTTTTATTATAGAAATGGCTTAGTAGTATTTATTTACATATATTTTTGACACTTAGATCGCAGCTTAGACTACAACCGCGTTTCTATTTGATTAATTCGACTATAAGTAGTTTATATTATGTATTTTTAGGAACTATTCAGAACTCCATCAATATCTGTCAGATAGGCCTTTGCCGGTACACCGTCACAAATATGTAGGTATTTCAAGTGCAACCAAATACGGATCGGCAGGTAGACTAGGTCGGTATATAAATATATACCACTAATATAAATATAATAGATACCGCAAGTATTAAATTAATATCCGGCAGATGTGTTGATAATAACTTATTTAAATGTATATCTAGTTTGCCGCGTATATTTAACATGCCATTGTTTGCTATTTTTCTTAATAAAAAGTACCTATTATAAACGACATATGGTATTCAAATAATCTATATTAAATTTGTAGTATGTTACTTACTTTATATCACATATTTGTAGAAGTATTATAAATAAACTAGGTAGGTAGAAACGCATTTATACCCGATCCTTTTTGCCATACATCCCTATAATTTATATTGCAATAATACTTGTTTTTATAAATATTTATTTAGTTTAGTATTGCAGGTTAGTTTACCAAATAAAATATGTTGTATATTTACCTCAAACACCGAATTATAGAATTGTAAGTATTGTTACACTTTTATATACGTCTAATGATTTTTATTTAAGAAACTGTTCTTGACGGCTTGAGGCCATCTTACTTAAAAAATCTAACTTTTTATGTTTATAAAAAGTTCCTAAGGTATATTTTCACTGTGCTACTTTGATTGTATTAAAACATCAGCCATTACGTGTGTGGTCAAATACGTTAGTTTTACGACGTCATAAAATCTCATGACACTCACTCCAATATTATGATAACCTGATTGTAATGGTGTTTCCGTACGCTATCTACCGAATAAAATAATAACAGGTTTACAATTTAATGCATTCTAGGTTTAACAACTTTTTTTTATTAACGCCGATTTCAGAGGGAAATATTTAGATTTTAACGCCGATTCGAGAGGGCGAAATAATTTTCATGAAACGCATTTATTTGAATAGTTGTAATTGATGTAGGTATGATAATAAATCAGGAACATTAGTGTTACAAAGTTTGTATGTACTCGTATATATACATATTTTTATAATAATCATTGAGTTGCCGCGTTAATCTGGGAATTTTATTTCAAATTTCACTAATAGGTCTTTATGAACTCATTCCATTGCTCTTGTGTCTTATTATTAATATAATTCATATTGGTGTAATAAATCACAAACCTAGGTAGGTATGTGACATTTTCAGACCCGAACAAAGATTTTATTGCCCTAGTAATTTAAACAATGAAAGGGACTTAAACCGTTCAAAGTAAAGGATTAAAAACAATGGGACGACAAAACTTTTGAAAGTCCCTAAAAAAATCCGTTAGTGCATCTTTGTGGTATCAAAGGACGTTTTTTTTCTGTCATTGTCAATTGAATTTTATTGTTGGTTTCTCAGATAGGCCCTTTTATGCCCAACCGTGCGTTTAAAGCTGCTTGTACCTAGCCCCATGGAGCCAAGAGAGCAGCTAACAAAAGCCCCCCGCTGCACACAATTTTATCTCCTTTTATTCACGGTCCCAGCTATCACCTCGCGTGCTATGGAACCTGACTTTAACAATTTCGTTTTAAATGCCTATTTACTTTTACGGCTAGGTTTTTAATGAACCCGACGCATCAGTTTTAACGACGCACGAGATATTTTATAATGTTGATTACGTTATCTTCACTTAATTACGCTCCAAATGCATTTCGTCTTCCCATGTCTCGTTACGTATTCCTAACGCGCGTCACTTGTTAAAACAGTTCATCGGCGACATCGGCGTGGCCATGCTTAATGTGCCTCAACATGTCTCAATACTGATTTAAGTAAGTTACTGCTTGTTACATTTGTTGAACATGACGGATATCATAATAGGTGTTATGAGATTGTTCCTAATGAAGTTTACTATCCGTAGTGGGATTATATTGTTTGTTGCGGTTGTGAACATTATCAAGCTTGGCTGTCAACTCTGCTCTATCAGCTGACAGGTGTTCGGTTGGTACATACCCTAGGCTGAGCCATGAAAGCTCGGCCCGAGCCCGGGTGCAAGGCTCCGCTGGCCACAACGAACGTTTTTCGTCACGGGCCTCGACACAAAACACAAGCACGTGCACACATACACAACAGACACCGTCACAGCGGCCCGCTAGCTCACTAGTGTCATACTGCACTCGCGACGGTTGACTTGAATTGTTCGATCACGGGACGCGTGGCCGAGCGAGGCGCGGGGAAGCGGGAGGCCCGGCGCGCTCGGCAGTCTAGCGGACACTGGCGCGGCCGGCGCGAGCGGGGCCGACGCCGGGGCGTGGCGGCCCGCCCGGCGCGTCGCCTCCAATCGGCGCGCCCGCCGACCCTCCGCGCCCGCCGACCCTCTCGCCGCGCCGCCGCCTCACTCCGCGCCGCCGCGCCGACAGAGACGGTCGCGCGCGCGTTTTTCTCGCCTCAATTGCAAGTTTCCCTCGCATTTTCTGTAGCTAATCAAAATCGCTGTCCTCTCGTACGGAACGCGTGTGACGCCGATGTGCATGATCCTCGGAATGTAGAAATAGAAATATTTTCTATTGAATATGAATTTTGGAAAAACCAGGATAAACAAGAAGTGTAGGGTACGCATGCGTCGTCTCACATGTAGGTAGAAGTGGTTAATGTGAAAACTTTGTGACCGCAACCCATTCATTTCATGAACGAGTATTTCCGTTATTAAATATGTTGTTTGGATGGCTTTGGAACAACTGGGTTAGGGACCTGTAATTTTTTTACTTGATACCATAATCAGTATAGTCATTGTTAGTCAAAATTCTAGCATTTTGTACCTAATGTGTCCATGACAATTATCCTATATGTAACTTTGAATAAATAAACACCATGAATTTATTTTTTCAACCAATTTTAAAGTTTGATTTGCGACTCTACTAAATCTATTTTCATCTACAACTTTTTTTGCGACGGCATATTTTATGACCAAAATAGGTATTTAAAAGGGGGAATCGGTAAGGTAAGCGGTCATGAACATACAACGATAGAGCCACAAATTTCACATTTTATTTAAAATTTTATCATTGTTATTGTGTTTATATTGAACTATTAAGTAGTTATTACTTTATAATAAATATTTTTTAATAAACAGGCTAGGTATTCCCAAGTTTCTATATTTCAAACGCACTGACGCGCCAAAATTTATTTTTGAAATAGGTATTTTCTAATTACTTTATAATAAGTATAATAACCCAATACACAGCCAAGTTTAATTTTTGCAACCTTACCTGAGTAGTATCTACCACTTACCTCAACATAAGGGAAGTAGTTAGGTCACCAAATATTATTACAATAATATCTGGGCGACCGAGCTTTGCTCGGCGTTTTCCCGGACATGAGACCTAGCTAGATCGATTGCTCGTCCCCGAAACCCCCCGGATACCAAATTTCATCGAAATCGTTAGAGCCGTTTCCGAGATGCCCGAAATAAATAAATATACAAGAATTGATCGTTTAAAGATATAAGATATGTACAAATACCTACCTACTCCACTGTACTATCCTAAAAGTGGGTTTGGTGATTACAGTATTTTAACAAAGTTAAGTAGGTATCTGACATAACATGGTATAGGTATAATAGGTATATCGAACATTAGACATATTTAACGACAATGCGTTGTGGTAAGTAATAAATAAGATATGACATATAAATAAGAATACCAGATAATATAGCATAATGTTAGAAATATTGCACATAAATTATACCTAACAACTGAACTAAAAATAAAATTAAATAGTCAAAATAAATAAAATCAATAGTTACTTAAACTCTTTTATCTATTCAGTATCTATATAAGATAGCCAAAGCATAGGAGCACAACAAAATATACTTATACATAAGTATACAGGGTGCAACATTTAAATCGGTCAGTATGGAAAAGTCTGATACTATATGACATACGAAGATCTGTTCTTAGGAACCACGTCATCGATTTTAGTATCAAAGAAAACTGCATATTACACATCGAAACCGGACATATAAAAAAAAACAAACTTAGGTACGTCATTTCTATTTGGATATGGATTGTGTAGGTCATAAGCAGTAAATGTTACTATTGAAACATGGTATCTAAAATGAATAAAATTCATTTTATTTCATATCCTTTAATTAAATTAAGTAGATATTCGAAATGACAATTATGTTTTTCAACGCAATATTGAACTTAAATTAATTAATGAACTTAAATTGTTAAATTAATTAAATAATATTAGTAGGAAGAGTCACTTCGAATAGGTACCTAGTTATTAATGTTTAGCATAACATTTTCCGAAAAAATAAGTTGGTAGGACTAGGAACTGTCACTTCAAAAATTTTAATAGGTAGGTAGCAATTTGTTGGAGAATTATTCATCTCACAATTTTTTTTTCATAGGTACTTATCTCAGCCTACCTAACCACCTAATATTTTATATGTACCAGTGGCGGCGTGTCAAAAATATTTTTAGGGAAGCCGGAAATAATTTGCCTTTATTATTCTTCATGAGCCGTAGTAAAAGAACTGGACTGGCTGAAAATTAGGCAAGCCGGTGGGAATCGAGTTGTATGGACGCTCCGCCACTGATATGTACTCCTTTATTACTGGTGCAATAAAGAATATTACTACTACTATTACTCAGTTGTTTTCGGAAACTATATATTTTTCACAGTTGTTATTAAGAATAATTTTCTTACCTAATGGGCTCTATACTGTACTAACCGGCAGAAAATTTGACCCAAATTAGAAAAATGCATTTGTATATACGTATTAAACATTATTTAATTTATTCAATTTATAGTTTGAAATCACGAAAAGTTTTTGGGGCAAATTTTCTGCCGGTGAGTGTATTTCTTTTGAACGTCCTGTAAAACCACCGCTTTTGCAATGAAACTTATGCTTTATGAATATTCATTTAATAAATAAATAAATGATATATACTCGTAGTAACGGACACCAGTCTTTTGGTTACCGAGATTATAATTCAAATTCAAATAATTTATTTCAGCACTTAATTTCAAATAATTTAAATAACATCCCAATAAATATGTTAGTACCTACATAACAATGCCTACCTACTTCTTAAAAAACTGTGTTAGTAAACAATAAGTAAAATTAACAAAATTAATTTAAAAATTATACATTTAATTAATTTCATCAAAATTTAAACCAACAATGTAGAGTACCTCACAGATCACCACCACGTGTGAATTAGGACCGAGGGCAAAAAGTTGTAGTCTCCCTTCAATATTAAATACTCGTAGATTCTCTAGTGATATACTAATACTCAAAATTGAGTTTAAAACCTGTAGTCAAACAAGAAAGCAGTTAAACAGCATGTGCTCCAAAAAAATCAATAGAAGATGATACTGGCTTGATACTTATCAATTATAGTACATTACTTACCAAGGGCGATAAAACAAAGAATGTCTCAGATCGCAGGTATTTAACGCCCGAGCCGAAGGCAAGGGCGATAAATATGCGATCTGAGGCTTTCTTTATTATCGCCCGTGGTACGTACAAAATTTTATATCACCCCCTGGCCAGGAAGTGGGTTTTTTCGCGCGCGGAGCGTGCGATAATGGCCACTTTATGGCCAGGTGTGACATAAAATTAATTACCGGCAAGGCGGCTTAACTCAAAAATCTTGTTTATTTCCGTTATTAGTTAAGTTTAGAAAATATTACTTTATTAGATATTAAAATAAACAGTTTATTTTTTTAATTATAATCTGACGTAGAGCTGATATGTGGTGTACCTATAAAATGAATGTAAGTACCACTGTGGTGTGACGTTGTATTTATTGCCGCAGTATTGGTCAACGTTACATATATTAAAATAAAAAAAAATACACGAATTATATCGTACTAAACATATACTGTAATAAATATGGAACTCTGCTGTATATACAAAATAGTATACGTAAGTACGTATGTGTATTATATGAGGTGGGCAAGAGTATGTGTATTGTATAAAATTGTATTTTTTTAGGTGTAATGTCTATGGGCCCTCGTTGCCCTAAATAAATGATTTTATGTCACACCTGGCCATAAAGTGGCCATTATCGTACGCTCCGCGCGCGAAAAAAACCACTTCCTGGCCATAAAATTTTCTACTTACCACGGGCGATAATAAAGAAAGCCTCAGATCGCATATTTATCGCCCTTGCCTTCGGCTCGGGCGTAAAATACCTGCGATCTGAGACATTCTTTGTTTTATCGCCCTTGGTAAGTAATGTACTATTATGTCACACCTGGCCATAAAGTGGCCATTATCGCACGCTCCGCGCGCGAAATAACCCACTTCCTGGCCAGGGGTGACATAAAATTTTGTACTTACCACGGGCGATAATAAAGAAAGCCTCAGATCGCATATTTATCGCCCTTGCCTTCGGCTCGGGCGTAAAATACCTGCGATCTGAGACATTCTTTGTTTTATCGCCCTTGGTTAGTAATGTACTATATTATTGATTCAATAATATTCGAAATATAAATACAAGAACCATATAATGTTTCCTACAAGTTTCTGTAAGGCGAAATTTTATAAAAATTCTGTCTGCGAAACAAAGAATCGCCAAACATAATTCTACTATTATTATTTTTTAATTAAAAATGGGATTGCTCTTGGCCAGCATCTAGCCATTTGATATGTGTGTTAAAAAAACAATGATAATATAAAATTAATTGAACTGTGTTTTTGTGAAATATGTTTCATTCAAGTAACCACTAGTAAACAGTCATGGGAACAATAATATCATGAATCAAATTACTAGGACCAAATATTGTTTGACACATTTTCTGCGAAACAACTCCTGTGGTAATTTTGTGAAGAGAAAAATTACCTACAGGCAGGACCGGTCATTGTGGCACTCTGAGGAGGCCTAATATGTCCAGCAGTGGACGTCTATCGACTGATATGATGATGATGATGAAACAAAGAAACTTGCAATAAATGTTCATCATTCTAAAGTAGTCCTTGAGTAACCCTACTGTGTAATTTCATATATTATTTGTTACTCAGACCTTATACATCTCTAACTTTGCTGATATTGTTTTTTTGTAATTGATAATTAAATAGAAATAGAAGATAATTATTTCAGTATAAGAACACAGTAATACAACAACAAATAAAAGAAAACAATGGAAAAACTTATTAACTAAATAGGGTATTAAACTAAGGTAAAAATAAATTATTTTTTACTTGACTAATAAAAGATCTAACGAAAATACTCGAAAAACATCAATTATTAATTTATTTTAGCTAATTGTGAGATTTTATAAGCATAAAGATTTAAAAAGGACGCTGATTTGAATAAACCTACTCACACTGTCTTAGTGACGTCACTAAGACAGTATTTCCCTACAAACTTCATATTAACAAATCGTTTTTGACATTTAATAAAAAGTTGCTGATTTGATACCGTTTGATACCGTATTGTACACTGACCATTACACTGAAAAAGGTCGTATTGTCATATTTATTAAATTGTCAATTAATATTTTGTCATAAAAATGTATATGCTTATATTGTTAGACCTTATTATATTGTAAATTAACACTACCTATGACATGTAAAAGTGCCCTTGTGGCTTATTTGCAGAATAAATGTTTGATTTTGATTGATTTTATCCTATATCGTTGTCATATTTTTTTTTAATTACGTAGGTAAGTATACTTAAGTCATCTTCCCTGCGTTTTTGTTTCAGAAAGTGTCCGTAAAGAGGACCCTGGATTCAACCTACCTGTATACTCGTAGAATACGAAATTAAAACTATATTTCGCAAAAAAACTACGTTCCTAAGAAGTCACATCGATTCCTCCTTGATCCTATCACCGCAGCGATTCTTAGTTTTCAAGCTTAGCGACATAGGTACCTAAAACGATAACGAAGTTTATAAAACAAAATTGAATTTAAAAGATGTAGTGAGCATAAATTGTGATTGATAAACCCTCCTTTTTAAGTTGGTTAATGGCTAATTACGAAGTTATTGAACTTCAAAGTTTCAAGTCAATGCCCTCAGACCGTTACCTAAAATTAGAAGGAAGTGTCAAACGTCAATTGAAAAGCTTGGCGTTCAGCGCGTTTTTTATACAACGACGGTGGCAAACAAGCTTACGGTCCTGATGGTAATAGACACCGTAACCTGTGAACGCTTGCAGAAGAATCACACTTCATTGACTTGCCTGATTTATAGACGTCTTGTGACTTAGAGTGTGCGCGCACTGCGGATTTCTGCTGCGCGTTTTTTTCGCAAAATCTGTGACGTATGGAACCTCCTTGAAGTGCGCGCACTATGAAACTTCCATTATAATGATAACAATAATGATGATATTTATTGGCAACATAAATGGTACAATTCAAAATTTAATTACAATACATTGTACAAAATAAGATGGTAAAATACCTATAATAGTGGTATTTCGTACTTTGGCACGAAATACGGATACAATTTTTATAAAACTTTTTTTTACATAGTTCGTGGTAGTTCCATGAACTCCTTTAGTTTATAAAAATTGTTTGTAAGGAGTCACACTTCTAGCCGACTTTTAAAAGATGGCAGAGAAGGTGCGTCTCTTACGTTTTCTGGGAGGCGGTTGTATATCGTAGGGCCCGTTACGTACACCGATTGCACCGAAAATTATATGCTTAACAGATGTTGCGGAAAAAATCACGGCAGAAATCTGCAGTGCGCATACCCTAAACGGCAATATTGACCACTTTTTTAATGGTAAATGGATGGTATCGCCGGATATTATTGTCCAGCCTTCCTGAATATAAAACATACTGAACTCCACGAACACGATAAAAACAAGCTGAACTGTCCGCTAATGATCAGTTGGCTGTATTGTATGGTTTGTAAAGGTTAACGTAGGTATAGTTCGTACAAATCTCTAAGGCCAAATTCAAACGAACGCAAGCAAAACTCGACTTAGAGCTCTGACTGTTAGGTAAATATTTGCTTGCGTTAATTTGACAGCAATTGGCCTTACAGTTGTGTACGAACTATTGTTACTGAAGATATTACTTACTCGTCAAATTTATGTTAGTAAAAAGGATAAAAATAATCTTAATTTGAATTTTTTAAAAATCAATTTTACTAATATTTTGGCGAGTTGCAATTAATTTGACGTCGATTATTCCAAAATAACCAATAACTATTTTCTTGAAGACGTTTTTTATACTTTAAGATGTTATAAGGTAAGTGCGAGTCCATTTTATTGTCAACACAGTGAATTCTCAAATACGGTATTAAACTCATAGTCAAATCAGCAACTTTTTATTAAATGTCAAAAACGATTTGTTGAATATGAAGTTTCTAGGGATTTCCCTAGAAGTGAAGTGACGTCACTGAGAGAGTGTGAATTGGTTTGTTCAAATCAGCGTCCTTTTTATCTTTATGCTTATAAAATCTTTCAATTAACTAAAATAAATTAATAATTGATGTTTTTCGAGTATTTTGGTCAGATCTTTCATTAGTCAAGTAAAAAATAATTTATTTTTACATTAGTTTAATACCCTATTGCTAAGTATGTTTTTTTTTAATCTTTCACCTAAAGGTACTTTGTGACCCAGTCAACAAAAACTTAGGAGTAGAAGTAACGGTAAGAAGTTTTGACACGTTTCGTTTCCCATAATCGTTGCAGAGGCGGGGCCTGCGGCATGCAACCTGCATACGAAATGACTGCAAAGTGCAAACTACGAGTATAGGTAAATAGGTATACGTATTAGTATAGTGGGCATTAATACAGGACAAGGTAAATTAGAACTTATGTGTTTGCCATGAAGACTTAAGTTGTCGACTGTCAAGGTCTGAAATTATTTCAGGTAATACTGGATTGAAGTGACGAAGTGCGAAGTGGTCCAGAAATCAAATTGGTTGACCGTACCTATTATTATTTATAAACTATTGTATAGAACTAGTAATAATACCAATAAGTTCGCACTTAAGTAGGTACGACATGCTAATGCTAAATGGACCGTAGAAAAGAAAAGGTATACCTACCTACGTAATTTGAATTCTAAACCAAATTAAACCTAAGTATTAAAACTTGTAAGTAACTGAATTCTATATCAGTTACCTATTTATTAAACGGTTACAACTAGGGACAATAAAAATCGAACTAAATTCAACGTAAAATCCTCGCAATATTTCGAAGATACAGAAACAAACGTGTCAATTTTTAAATGAAGCCTTATTTTATTATTAAAATTGACGGTTCGCTGCTGAGCGTAATTTCGTTCCAATTTTAAACTTCAGAAATGACATGACAACTTCCGAATTACGAGACTTAAATAATCCCGCTCCATTTTTAATAAACAATGACTTTGCACATACAGCCAAAACTAATTTGTTATATTTTTACCTAAATGATGATTGTTTATATTTTCGTAAATGTAAAAATGCTATAAGCAAGTTATCAGTAAACAGATACTTATTTCATTGAATAATAGAAGCAGTTATTAAAGCGTTTGAAACAATTATATGATTTTTATTTTATTTTTCGTGTGTAACAACTTCGATATAGGTATCTACATCCCGTCGTTTGAAACCCTTTTCGAGATTTCGTTTCATAATCACGGGAACAGAAATCAGTTTGAGAATTTGCTCTGAAAAGCAGTCATTTTACTCCACTCGCCAACACGACATAGGTAGGTCTACACACACCTCCAAGTTTCAAATAATCATTACATAAGTAAATACGTTTTCAAGACATACGCGCATAAAGTAAGGTAAGGCGTTAAATTAATTTCTAAGTCTCATTTAAAATTCATAGCGTTTCATTTATTGGAAACGGTACAAACTAATTAATAATATCGTGGTTGGAAATGACATACCTATCTGGCATTAGGTATTTCTCTCGCCATATTTTATTACCTAGTACAATTTTGAAGATGGTTTTAGTATCCAAATCTATTCTTTTGACAATACTGGCGTCGATCTTTGCACGTATGTATTCAGTGTGTTTATTAATTTATACTAACCAATTATGGCTGATAACTCCGAAATAAATGTTTTTTTTTCTCAGGCTCATCTTCTTTAGGTTCTATTCCGACTCTCATATATGTTATGTCTGCACACCAACACTTTTCTTTCCTTTTCAGGAAACCGAGAAATAAAACAGCAGCCAAATTTTTTTAAATTAATAATGGGATTGCTCTTGGCCAGCATCTAGCCAGGGGGCAAAGATGAGGCCGACGATGAAGCGAGCTCATCCAGAAAATGCCTATTCACTCTTGCCTTAATTAGGTCCAGGGGCCCGATTTTTGAGTGTCGAACGCTCGACTTTTCACTCGACATCTGTCAAATCATCATAGTTTTTTAACAGATCTCGAGTGAAAAATCGAGTGTTCGACACTCAAAAATCGGCCCCCAGGTTATATGAACTCGGAAATACAGATGCCGGCAGGTAATTCCAAACCTTAGCAGTGCGCATTATAAAAGACGACGAAAAGCAGCATAATTTGTGCCTAATGGTACCTACGAGAATCGATAAACTTGCGCTAAATTGCGTTATTAAATAAACCTATATCGTAAAAATATGACCGGAGTTACGTAGCATGCAATAAGTAAAAACAATATTTTTCAACAGAAAAAACACTGGTGAGTTGGAATTTAGTCACTCAATGAATTAATAAAACGTATGAATAAATTTGTTACTCCACAATAAATCTCAAACACTATATCCATTCATTTATCATCAAAGCGACACTCGGAACGGAACTCCGTTGTTCAGGCTTAGCTTTAGCGATACTACTAGCGCCATCTATCGCCGAGTAGCAGAACTGAAGTGGAACTTAATACCAGCGTGTTATTATTTTTTTCCTGGCTGTGATACCTTTGGAGTAATAAATATATTGAGTATGTTAAGATAAACTTATTTTTTAACAAATACAATTTTTAATAAGGGTTTAAATGCAACTTCATTGGATTTGTTTACTTATTTCTTTCTTTCATCAGTGTCTGTTGTACTAACCCACTAAAGCCATGCGGCTCGCGTCAATGATGTGTAGGTAAGTATATTATCACAAATCGATACCGATTTGTGTTCGACAGACCGTATTATAATGACGTTATGTTGGACACAAAGGACCTCACGGCATGGGTATAGTTAATCCCATTATTATTTCAATATTAATATTGTCTATAATTTTTTTGGTTGTACTTATTTTCTAGTACCTAGGTGTAAGTATATTTTCTTTGTAGTGCCTGATCTCATTATTTTATTTTATTTGTAATAAAACAAACAGTATTGGGACCGTGCACGAAGACAGCGCCACGGACAGGTGGCCATTATGGACAATATTGTCATAGCTGTCAAGCGAGAAGTAAATATTGTGAAAAAAATTAATGAAATCTTCTGTTATTTTACTATATTAGACAATATTGGACGATGGTAGTCAGTAACATTATTGCCAATAACATTAAAATTGTTGTTTTCAGTTGTTGTTGCCAGGTTAGGTGACTTACTTTTTTTTTCTTACGGCAATTATCCACTTATTTTTTCTTACGGCAATTATCCACTTATTTCTTTGGTCTCGTTTCCACCACGGTCTTGAAAATTGGTAAAATTTACAGTCGCTATTCTATTTTGGTGTTTTTACAATTCACAATAACACATCTTACTGGGACCATATTAAATTTATCTCAAAAACGATTAGAAAATGTTTACTGCAATATAAGCAATGATCGGAATAGGTAGTGCCATTTCGGGTGAATGACCTTAAACATTGTACATAACATGGATAAGACTTGAGATATTATTATTGGGGAACGGGACTTAATTGCGTACAATTATAACTAATTTACCTTTTTTAAGGTTTGTGATACATTCGAAATGTCGAGCAAAACCTTAAAAGTTATAGTTAAATTGTACGCGATTAAGTCCCGTTCCCCAATAATAATGTGTGAAAATCGTGTAAGTTTAAATCAATATAAGACTTGAGTTTCTCCGATTCTTATCTCTCACAGATTTTTTTCTTCAAAACGCAAAAGTAAACATTTTTGTCATTATAAATACATAATTTATTTAAAATAAGTTTCGTTCAACAGTGTTAATTAACAATAATGCAATCATAAAATAAAACACGAAACATCAACATCACTATATTAAAGTGAACATTATTGTATTTTTAGTTATTTATTTTACATCTTTTATTCCTTACTTTAAAATTATAGTAGGTAGCAAACCATTTTTTTTTTCAATATTTTTTACTATCAATCTTAAGTAGTAGAAAATTAAGTTTTCGACCTCTACTGATGTCAGCGGGGCAAATTTTTATCAAACGAAATGTCATCTGTCGGCCTAGCACATGATGACAGTGTGAGTTTCGGCTTATCTCGAGCTATCCATCACTTTCTAACAAAAAAAGACGCGTAGCTCGTGAAAAGCCGACATACTCTCGAGGCCATTATGTGCTAGCCATGCTGATGCGGTTTCTTTTGAAATAATTTCTGCGTTTTCTCTTATAGTATTTAAATCAGAATTTCGAGACATTACCGCTTCAAGTTTGGTTTCTACGGGACGGGTAAACTAGTAGACTTAATGTCTATTGTTTAAATAGATAGAGTATAATTGGAACTTATTAAAGTACGTATACTTTGTTATCTAGTACAAAATCAGTCGAAACTCGAAACATTGAAAGGGACCCGGTAACAGTGGTACCTGTAGATATTTTTGTTCAGGGCATTAAAATCTATAATATATCAAAATTCCAGGGCGTTTAACTAAAACCACATTTTTCATACGTGCCTAACGTTCTTTAAAACATTTTTTAAATCAAACACAAACTTTAAAATTTTCATATCAAATCCCGGGGATAGAAACTATATCCATACTAAGCTTACGCACCGAAGTCCCTCGAAATGGCACTACCAATTCCGATCACTGAATATAAGTATGGATTTGACAGCTCAAGTCACCGATAAAAATGAAAATTTTAGCCGTAGCGAGCGCTGTGATCGTTTAGGCTACCCCCTCCACCCGCTTACTCTGTGTTTAATACACATTAGGTACTTACCTTTACCCATACCTACCAAGTGCCCACATACAAGTTCTATGCAAGAAACAGCCATACGTTTTACTATTCAGAGCAGTGGATACTTCAGTTTTTTTTTCATTCTTTTAGTTTATTCCAATGTTTTATTTTTAAAGGTCTTAAGCCGTCCTCTCCAAGCTTAATTTTGACTTGAAACCAAAAAAATCTCATAATTAATAATTCGTAGACAACTTATTGACATTTGCGTCTCGCTGAAAAATGTGACAACTTATCCGTGATATTTTTCAAATTACACGAGTCAGTCTCATAATCCCCAATCCTACAGGACAGATTCCAAACAACCCATACGAGGAACAGTCAGTGCTACCGATGGAACGAAGCTGTAAGCGACTTTGGCGCTTGTGAAGACAAGACGTTTTTCACCTGAGCGTGAATTATGCCTATTCCACGGAGATTAACGGCTTCGCTTAAATTAGAAATTAAAAATAAGGAAGTTTGTTGTTTCTGGGAAGGTGCTGATTGCTGACATGATGTAAAGCTAATCAAAGTCTTACACGATGTTTTTGATACATGTGATCCAACTGTAGGCTGTAGGAGCATTTAAATTAAATTAAATTAGATTTTTGTTTATTTCGGATAACTCAAAAAATTGGGTGTAATTTTCACCTAACTATTGAGTAAAAAAAAGCAAGACGGTGGAGATAAGACCTAAATAAATATGTTTATTTTTATTTCGGCGTTTATTTTGCCCTGAGGTTGTTAAATGTTATAAATACTAAACGGTTAAACATATCGCCTGAAGTGACAATTAATACGTGAGTGTTAAGCGTGTAGTAGGTATACTATTGATTGTAATATTTCTAAGAAATAATCGAATTGTTATCCTGCTTAATTTTGTGTTAAGCAGTTTAACTCTGCTAACGCAAACTACACATTTCTGATTAAATGAAATATTTATTGATTTCCCGTAGCCAGAGGCTGGAGGGATTGGCTGCAAATCCCTGAAAGTCGCAGGTTCAAATCCTGCTTGGAAAGTTGGAACTTAATTTTTTTTCCTTTAATTAGAAATTTGTTATCCTGCTTTCTATCTTTTTTATTTCTCGGACATTTTCGGGATTCTCTTTCGCATAACTGCCTTACCATCCGTGTTACACAAAATAGGCCATCTCCAATTTCTATTTGGAGTTGGTTCCAGAGGAATCATTTCTGAGTCGGTCTCAATCGGTTGCAAGGAAATTCATCATCATTTTTTCGTCTAAATTCTACTGCACACAATAAAAACAGAAAATGGCTCCCTACTTGGAGCGTATTCCAGTATTTAAACCGCCCGCGTGGTCGTGTCGGAGGTTTCCTCTGAATTTTCCCCAGGGCACTCTCCAATCGCGCACTCCTATCGCTTTATTGGGCCCCGCCTATAAAGACACAGTCAGGTTAAAAAAAGGCTTACTACAAGGTAATAGGTGTCTTAAAGTTTGGTGAAAGCTTTGTAAGGCCTCTATGTTGTCCCATGAAGCTGGACGACCAACGCTTCTTTTGCCTATAAGTGGCAGCACCAATTTGTTACCGTTTCCATCTATCGTCACTTGCTGTCACATATCTCGCCCAACTCTCCTTACGTCCAGTAGGAAACTAGATAATTGGCAAACGTTCCACATGTCTAACTATCGGCTTCAGCTGAGAACTATAGAATAAAGTAAATGTAAACTATAAGGTATTAAAGAACCAATACTTTAAACCTACATTCATAGAATAGTTTACTATTGTGAATAAAGGAGTCGTATATCTGAACGTCTACCACATACCGTTACTGTCACATTCTTCAAATAATAGTCTCAAAACATTAAACATAACTGCGGCGGAAATAGAAAATGCCCATGGCTATGTATAAGCCAATATACTATACTGTACTAAATAACTTAATTTGATGGCTATTTAAGTGCTCGAACTCGATTTACTCCAACACTAAGCTACCTGGTTACACTTGCAATTTGTTCTTAGTTTAACTCGGTTTTATAACCCTTTAACTTTAAAATCCGCAGAACAAGTGGTTTGTTTTTCGCAGATTAGACGCCTAAGCGCCGTTTTACTGTCAGTGTCCAGGTTAAATGACCCATAAACTAACGGTAAGATTGAAATAGCTGATGAGCTTGCGTGAATTAAGGATTATGATTATTGCAGGCACTTTACTTTTATGAAGTTACTTTAGGTTTACAGATTGAGTTCTAATTAAGCACAGTAGTATTAACACCGATTTCGTTACTTGAAATTTAATGAGAGACGTATTTGTCGCGGTAGGACTGGACATTAAGAATAGAAGTGAATAACAATTTATTGAAGGCCTTGTTGTACCAATTACAATAAGTTAAGCTTACAAATAGATGGTAATAAATAACACGTACCTGAGCTAGGGTACCCTGTGTTTCGGGCATAGAAGGGCTGACAATTACTCAAAAATATTCACATATAAAATATAATACAATGTACAGTAGATAGAGGCAAGCACTCTCTATACAAACTTTGTGCAAGTTTTTCTTTGCTTGTGTTTGCATTACGCTTATGATTTTTGGTCAGTATGCTTATTTTTCTGTTAGCCAGAACCTCAAGTTTTTTTTTTTAATTTTCATTTTTTTGATTTTTTTTTTCTTGACATTTTTCGTATATCCAATATTAACAAGCAAAAAAAATTATATGCGGGAGTGCCAAAACCGACGAATAAAACTTGCACAGAGTTTGTATGGAGAAGGCCTTGCCTCTACAGGCGCCTTAATAAAAAAAAAAAGAAGAACAAACAAATGGGAAGATATATGCTATGATGGTAATTTATTTTAAAACAATCAATAATTTCTCTGTATCGTTTTCCCCTTGACTTTCTCCGGCCTAAGGTGACTTAAACCCCCAGAAGAATCACGATTCAAAAACGTGTTGCGAGTGACTCGCAACACGTTTTCGGTCGCAACTTGCGACCCTTTATTGAATTGAAACTTTCATCGACAGAACATGGTGTGTTCATGGCAACTACTTTGCATAGTTTTCAACGGTAGGTATTAATTTAGGAATTAAACTTTTAAGTGAATTAAAACTACTCAGTCGGATTGGAGGTGCAGCCACGCGATCGGCAAGACAAATTGCCCGCGGCCATAATACGTTGTGAATTAGTTGGAGGCAATCTATGACTCTAATCTAAGGGCTAATACATACCTATTGTGGCGGTGGTTATTACCAGCGTACCTACTACCCGCCCGATGACTCCAGAACAATCCCAAGTGCACTGCCGACCCTTTTTAGGGTTCCGTATTGATTTGAGGAATCGTTGTATTGACACCAGCTAGTGACACCATCTAGAATTTGGACGAATTCGAACACAAATTAAAGGCGACTTACGTGTTGTGTGCAATTTAAAGGCAGGCCCGCAATGTAAAGAAACTTCTATGCCATTTCTTACTACTTAATGTAAATCTGCCTTAAGTACCTATATAAAACGACTTTGAAATAAAAGCAGTGTACAGCTTTTTTTTTTAATACGACGACGATGGCACACAATCGTACGGTCCACCTGGTGGTAGCGAGCACCGCAGCTTATAGACGTCCGCAACTCCAAATGAGTCACGTGCGCGTTGCCGACCCTTTATAAAATTTGCGGATTCACTGTGTTGACAGCAGAAGGGACATTGCCTCTAGATTCAGACTGTTTGAAACGACATAAATAGTAAAAGGCCCTAAGCACGATCAATATAAAGTTATATACTCAGCCTAATTAATATACCCACGAATAATTATGAAGAATTGGTACAGCTGCTTGACCGAAACTTTTTTCAGACGAATCACGTTGAATTGTTAAGAACTTACGCATATTGTAAACTAATGTCTGTTTCTTAAACTATGTTTTGGCAAAAAACGCCTTGAATCTTTGAACCATTATGCCTTTACACTTATCGAATAAGGCTCGAAGGCTTTTGTCAATAAAATTATAATATACAATTCTGCTACTGATATGTAAAACTGTTACAACCAGTAGGCACATACCTATTTTTAGCTGTCGGACTGCGGGATATGCAAATGCATAGACCCAACAGCCATAAAACGGGGCGGGCCGTAATGTTCATCAAACGAAAACTGCATTATTTGCAGACACAAAAATACAATTATTAAGTAATGTGCACCTTATCTCAACAGTATAGAGTGCAAAATTGTATACTTATTTATAGCTGCGTTTAGTTACTGCATTCTTTGGACTGTAGGGCTCCGCAGACGTAATTACAGCCTTGCTTTACGCTTACAGACTTAAGGGACTCAAATTAAACGTTTTAAACACCTAATAGGAGTTTAATTCTATATACTGACGTTATAAACGATTTCGAGGAAGTTTAGGCCGAATTTAGGCTATCATACGTTTGAAATCAGCTTAAACGGTGCAGTATTTCATGATACGGGGAAAAATTATTTTGAGATTTCGTGATTTTGCATCATAACCTCGTTATTTGATATTATTTGTGGTGCAGTAAGCGGTGTCTAAATTTAACACTAGCAAAACATTTTACCAGACACAGAGCTTAAGTATTATAATCATTAATCCCACCAAAAACGCAAAATAAGAAAAAAACTTGCTGATAAAAAACGGTTTCGCTAATTAAAAAAATAAGTGAAATCATACTGACGAGTTCTTTTAAAGCTCCTTAGATCACAGCTCCTGCCATGTATATCGATCTTCAATTGCTTAAAATGATTGGATCTTTATTTGCTACTTTAGATAGTGGACTTGGCAAGTTAATATTTTGGCTGAAGCAATCAGATGATTTAGTGATGTAGGTAGTATTTTGAGGAATATTCCCGAAAATTCCTTATTTTTATATGTAATATCGGGGAACATTTCTTTAAAACCCAGTCAAAAAAGCACCTTTTTTGCAGCCTAATATGTATGTATATTGATGAAAGTGTATTTGTTTAGTAAAGATTAGTGAAATCATTCAGTAAATCACCGGGGCACGTCACTCGTCGGTGCTAGCTCTAGCAGCTCGTAAATTTGCCCGCTCAAAATATTGGGCCGTGGCAAAAAACAAGCATCTGGAGCACTCGAGCGCAAAAGGTTCGGAACATGTGAGGTAGATTGACTTTCATTCAGACGTCTAAATACGAGGGAGTTTTCAACTCGATAGGTTTTACGAACATTTATTTATTTGGGCCCGATTTATTAAAAAAAATATTTATGAAGGTAAGTATATGGACATTTACCTAACCGACTGTAATTCAAAGTTTATTTAAAAAGTTTGATAAGTTTCTATGAGTGACAAGTGTTTCTATGAGTGACATGTTGACAACTGCCGGCGCCATATTTAACGTTGTTCGATATGTATTCCTAAGTTAGTACAGTTACTCTTTTAATGTTTGTAACCTATTGACAATAAGTTTTGTTACTGCAATTTTGTAATAAAGGTTGTTTATTATTATATCTATTTATAATTAATCTTCCAACTTCCAATTAAAGATAGGTAATAAATATATAACTTGCAGAAACACTTACAAATATAATGTAGTCTGACTGTCTACTTGTCTCTGTATCTACTTATTATTATTAATTTGACATTTGAAACTCTACAAATCTCTAAGATGTTATTGAATTCGCGGACACTGTATCTGTTCACGCATGTGCTCAGGTATTAGTCAGCATTTCATTAGCAATGTAGTCATGTCACAATATGCCGTATTATTAGGAGGCTATATAAATATATACCTATAAGGAGAATAAGGATTAAATGTATGATTTTTGAAACAGTTTGAGAGCCATTGCTAAACTAATTTGAAGTGATTCCCGTCACCAAGTTCCAAGAAACGCCGCATCCCTTTTGAAAGCAAAAGTATGCGCGCACGCAGCGGTCTTGTCACGGAGTTCGATCTTTCAAGTTGATACTTTTTTGTGAACAATCAATTACATTCTTAAACTAATACACAGTACTGAACGAATACGGATGAATAGAACTCGAAAACAAGCTAAAAATATTTTAAAATAACTGAGTTTGGTTCCTAATTTATGATATTGTATGCTATAAGTATCCCATTTTTTAGGGTTCCGTAGGTCCTGTACCCGAAGGGTCAAAACGGAACCTAAACCTATTGCTGTCACTCACGCGCCCGTCCGTCCGTCCGTTATAAAACCGTTATAAACTTTTATATATAAAAATAAAATAAAATAAATATTTTTGGTCAATCTTACACAAATCAACCTAGTCCCAAACTAAGCAGAGCTTGTATCTACTATGGGTACTAAGCGACGATATACATACTTATATAGATAAATAAATACTTACATACATAGAAGACATCCAAGACCCAAGAACAAATATTCGTGCTCATGACACAAATAAATGCCCCGGCCGAGATTCGAACCCGGGACCTCCAGCTTCGTAGGCAGGGTGACTACCAACTAAGCTGAAGCTGTCGTCGGTATATAATATTAGATACTGGGATAATTCATGCTGATCACACAAATATTTGGACTAACCGAGATTTGAACCCAGGACCGCTTCGTATAATAGGTATGTAGTCATCGTTCAAATTAGTTTCGTTTACGATGATTCGCAGAACTATGACGTTCTATTTATTGATATCACCGTGAAAATATTTTCTTGGCACGACAAAAAATGACTAATCTAACGTTTTCGGTGAAGGTGTTTAAAATGAGAATTAGGTAACATAAAGAATTAGACAATAGTCTACCTATAGGTCACAGTGGCGGCGCGTCCATACAACTCGATTCCCACCGGCTTGCCTAAGTTTCAGCCAGTCCAGTTGTTTTACAACGGCTCATGAAGAATAAGAAAGGCAAATTATCTCCGGCTTCCCTAAGAATATTTTTGACGCGCCGCCACTGATAGGTCATGTCCCTTGGTCACATACCTCAATTGCGAAGTCCAGAGTTCATGTCGCAGGCACACACAAGGATTCACACGCGGGGCAATATTTTAGATATGTGCGTCACAGCGACACACGCCTTATTCGAATGTAAGCCAAGGGTCATCTGTCTGTCATTTGTCATTAGAAGCGCGATGCGCTCGAGGATACTAGGAGGGGGTGGGACATTTAAATTGTTTATTAAACAGAAGGAAAACATAGTGAGGAGACAGGTCTAACCCCAACAAGGTCTAATTTTGGTTAAGGGTTGGAAGGTCAGATAGCATTAGCTTTCGTAAAACTAGTTCCTACACCTAATCTTGAGAGGATGATAAACAAAAGTCACACTGTTAAGGTAGCAAATACCATAACAAATCATTCCAAGCAAATTGAAGACCGTTATGCTTGTTTAATTAATGAATTAGGTATATATTTTCATTAATTTGTTACTGTTAGCACTACAATGTTGTAGATCTTAACATTCTAAGCAATTTGGTACCTTACTATAAGACGTTAGTATATATATTCTTTGTTATAAACCTATAAATGTATGTTTTAATAAATAAATGCATGTCAGGACCTAAGCAGCATTGAAAAACTTGGTAGATTTCATTTCATTTATTAGCGCTTTACGAACTTCGAATTTATTCGTATTTTGTTCATGATGTTTATATTTAATGGCTTTTTCTACCCCTTTTATGGATAGGGTGTTTATGTACGCATGTTATATTTAATATTAAACTGAATGCACTGTACGGTTACTCAGGCTTTGCGGCCTACTCACGGAATAAAGTAGTATTATAAAATTATGAGTGATAAATATTTTATTACGACTCAACGTTTGCTATTATACGGCCCGTTTTATCGACAATTTTATCGTGCTTAACACTTTCACGCGATAAAATGTCTATAAAAGTGAACACATAAGGTTAAACTATGAATACTAGTAACGATATTGTGGGTTTACTCGTCATAAACTGTTGTATAGGTTGAGTGTTTCAGTATTTAACATTTCTGAGATAGGGTTCATACTCATCCAGTATTTGTGTGTTTGTTAGACGTATACTTAACTATATTAAGGATGGTTACCTATTACAACTAAATAAATGTTACTAAATAAATCCCTGAAAGTCGCAGGTTCAAATCCTGCTTGGAAAGTTGGAACTTAATTTTTTTTCCTTTAATTAGAAATTTGTTATCCTGCTTTCTATCTTTTTTATTTCTCGGACATTTTCGGGATTCTCTTTCGCATAACTGCCTTACCATCCGTGTTACACAAAATAGGCCATCTCCAATTTCTATTTGGAGTTGGTTCCAGAGGAATCATTTCTGAGTCGGTCTCAATCGGTTGCAAGGAAATTCATCATCATTTTTTCGTCTAAATTCTACTGCACACAATAAAAACAGAAAATGGCTCCCTACTTGGAGCGTATTCCAGTATTTAAACCGCCCGCGTGGTCGTGTCGGAGGTTTCCTCTGAATTTTCCCCAGGGCACTCTCCAATCGCGCACTCCTATCGCTTTATTGGGCCCCGCCTATAAAGACACAGTCAGGTTAAAAAAAGGCTTACTACAAGGTAATAGGTGTCTTAAAGTTTGGTGAAAGCTTTGTAAGGCCTCTATGTTGTCCCATGAAGCTGGACGACCAACGCTTCTTTTGCCTATAAGTGGCAGCACCAATTTGTTACCGTTTCCATCTATCGTCACTTGCTGTCACATATCTCGCCCAACTCTCCTTACGTCCAGTAGGAAACTAGATAATTGGCAAACGTTCCACATGTCTAACTATCGGCTTCAGCTGAGAACTATAGAATAAAGTAAATGTAAACTATAAGGTATTAAAGAACCAATACTTTAAACCTACATTCATAGAATAGTTTACTATTGTGAATAAAGGAGTCGTATATCTGAACGTCTACCACATACCGTTACTGTCACATTCTTCAAATAATAGTCTCAAAACATTAAACATAACTGCGGCGGAAATAGAAAATGCCCATGGCTATGTATAAGCCAATATACTATACTGTACTAAATAACTTAATTTGATGGCTATTTAAGTGCTCGAACTCGATTTACTCCAACACTAAGCTACCTGGTTACACTTGCAATTTGTTCTTAGTTTAACTCGGTTTTATATCAATCAATCAATCAATCAATCAAATTTTTTATTTCGTCATCATAGGTAGTTTATGTACAGGTGGTAGGTATAGGTAACAGTGGAACAGCTATGATGTACCTTTCGGCGTACGATCAATTAAATACAATATATTAAATACAAATGTCACAAACTTAATCTTAAAAACTTATATGTGATATCAAATAGTGAGCATGCAAGCAGATACAAACAAACAGAATTAATTTGCGGAGATATGAGGTAAATTATATTATTATTGCATGTCATATATTATAATTAGTTAAAAATAAAAGTCAATTAATATTAATGTCAATGTCATTGAGGAAATCATTTATATTATAATAACATTTTTTCACCAGGAGTTTAAACAACAATGACTTAAATTGATTTGGGCTAATGTTTTTCATATATACTGGTAATTTATTAAATAGCTTTGG
The DNA here is from genome assembly GCA_951800055.1 of Cenopis cana. Classification (NCBI taxonomy): domain Eukaryota; kingdom Metazoa; phylum Arthropoda; class Insecta; order Lepidoptera; family Tortricidae; genus Cenopis; species Cenopis cana. Next base: position 15,873,534 of record OX637490.1, on the reverse strand, counting down.
ACCCATTGTTAAAATACTTTTCTTCATGAGGCTCGTTTGACAGGTTTCAAAATGTACACCAGGGTTTCTTGGGCGAAGGTTGAGTCCTTGTACTACTTCTCTTCTTTGAAACAGATCAGGATTAGCATTTACAAATATACAACACTCATATATGTAAAGGGATGGTAGAGTTAATAGTTTTAATACTTTAAAGTGGGGCTGGCAACTATCCGAGGATTTCAATCCACAGATGGCTCTAACGCATCTCTTTTGAGCTCTGAATAATATGTTTTTATATGTTGCATTCCCCCAGAAGATTATGCCATACCGCAAGGTGGATGCAACGAAACCGTGATAAGCTGTTACTACTGTACTACGATCCGCAGTTTTCGCTAATCTATATAAGGCATAGGAAAACTTGTACATCTTTTTACAAATTTCAAGACAATGAGTTTCCCACGACATATTATGATTTATATGTATACCTAAAAACTTATGTGTAAATGTTTTGCCTATAGCTTGTCCTTGATATTCAACGTTTATTTCAGGAACTGTTTTTCTTTGAGTAAATTGCATTAGTTTTGTTTTTTCTAAATTAATTTGTAGATTATTATCATTAAGCCATTGAATTACATTGTCAATAGTGATATTAATGTCAGTTTCATGGTCACAGTTATTGTCATGTTCAATAAATATCGTGCTATCATCTGCGAAAAGTATCATTGGATGTCGTGTACAAGTAGTAATGTCATTGATATATATTAGAAATAATAATGGTCCCAATACACTTCCTTGCGGCACACCACATTCTATTTCCATAATATCTGATCTGTACTTTTTCTCTTCTTTAGTGTTAATACATATCTGAGTTAATTCTGTACGCTGGACCCTATTACTAAGATACGATTTTAAAAGATTTAAAGCATTACCACGGATGCCATAACGACTTAATTTTTCGATCAGAAGTTTGTGATCTACGTGATCGAATGCTTTAGACATGTCCATATATATGGCACATGATGGCTTCCTTTTATCAAGATTGCTGGTGATTCGTTTAACTAAGTCATATATAGCAACATTAATATTAGTATTTTTTCGGAAACCCTTCTGTTCTTTAATTAAAATGTTAAATTTATCCAAGAAATTATAAATAATGTTATAAATGATTTTCTCAAATATTTTGGAAAAAACTGACAACAGTGCAATAGGTCTATAATTTTCTAGACTTTCTTTGTCACCCTTCTTGTGGAGAGGTATAACAATGGCTGGTTTTAGATTACTAGGGTAGACGCCCGTCTCAAAACTTAGGTTTATAATATGACTTAGTACTGTAGAAATGTGACATCGGACATACTTTATAACTTTTGTGTTTATATCATCAAACCCGACACTTCTAGTATTTTTTAATGATGAGATAACTTTAAGTACATCATGAGGTGTAGTCGGAGCTAAGAACATCGTATGTGCATTTTGCTGTATGTTCAAAGTACGACGCCCAGTTTGGTTATAATTATTTAATTGCTTTATTTGTGTAACAAAGTATTTATTGAAAGCAGTAGCAATAGTCGTCGGGTTTGTAATATAACTATTCCCTAATTTTATTCTGAGGATTGGCTCTTTAGGTAAGCAAGTTTTAGACCTGTTTATAACTTGCCACGTAGCTTTGGATTTGTTTTCAGCGGTTTTAATAAAATAATCATTTTGTGCACGTTGAGTTAGTTTAATGATCTTCTTTAGCCTGGCCGTGTATGTTTTGAATGCCAATTTATTTTTAAGGGCAGTTTCTTTATTGTAGTTTTTATTTGATCTATACAACCACAACATATTTCTTTTTTTCCGACAACAAGTTTTTATTCCATTGGTCATCCATTTATGTTTTGTTTTTAATGTCTTTTTTATCGTCATGTATGGAAAGCAAAGGTCATATAAGCACTTGAATATATCTATAAAGTTGTTATAAGCAACATCCGGGTTTTTAGAAGTTAATACATCATTAAATGATAGACTTCCTAAATGTTGCTTAAACTTGTTCATATTTTCTTTGCTATAATTTCGACGTCTAATGCGCCATGATGAGATCTTACATGTTTTCTTGACAGGGCATTTAAGAATTTGTGCTGCATGGTCTGAGAGAGCCATTTCAATGACTTCGCCTTTTGAACCCTTTATATTATGTGCGAAGTTGTCCAGACAGGTTCCACTACTTGATCGTGTAACTTGTTTAATTTCTAATGCTAGGTTACGACTTAATAAATGATACACAAAATCTCTGCTTTTAGGAGTGTTTTTCAATATATCTATATTAAAGTCACCACAGATAACTACTTTTTTATTTTTTGAGTCACAAGTCGATTTTAGAATACATTCAAGCTTATCGTGGAACGTATCCAAACAAGTACCTGGAACTCTATATACACATATTATTAATATATTATGTTCACATAACTCTATACCGCAACACTCAAATAGACATTTAATAGAATATTTTTTAATATTATCTAATACCTTATAACGGAGACCAGTTCTTACTAAGATGCAAGACCCACCTCTAGTTCGATCTCTACAAAAGCTTGTTGCCAGGCAGAAATTCGGGATCGAGAGGAACACCTCAATGTCTGCTGTCATATTGTGCTCAGTTATGCATACTACGTCTATTGGACTGCGTTTTTCCAGTTCATTCAATTGTAATGCTAATTCATCACTCTTATTAAGAAGCCCTGATATATTTTGGTGTAATATTGATAGAGTATTATTCACGAAAAAAATCGGTTGGTGACTGATTTACAGATTTATGTGACTTATTTTTGTTAGAATGAGAATCTATATTTCTGGTACAAGACTTATTTATAACAGGGAAGTAGTCAGTAATGGTTTGTTTTTTACAGTTAGTACGTCCTTCTAGGTTTTGGGTATTATTAGCGCTATTCCCGATTAGGTGGTAGTTGCGTAGCATAAGTTTAACATTTTCAAATATATTAATAATTCCCACGGGCCGGAGTTTCCCTGATCGTAGAGAAAACATTTCAAATGTTAAGTTAAGATTAGAATCATAGAAATGCGCACATGGAGAATTTTGCAACAATCTATTTAGGCAAGTATTAAATGATTCTACCCTATAATTAAATAGCGGTGCTCCACATATATACGTAGGTGTAACTATTATTATATTGGTGTGATTTATTTCCTCTAAGGTGGAATGTATTTCTTGCACGAGCGCTGTATGGTCGAGGTCTTCCCTTATAATAAAATCTTCCTCACCAATCAGTAAGATACAGCAGTCTTGTTTTGTGTATCCTTGGAGCTTTGTAGGCAAAGTGGTCAGGAGTTCTCGAATTCTTGCCCCCGGAGTTGCATGGTGTATACATTGAACGTTGTCAAAATTCTGTAGCATGGATGGTAATATCTTTTTGCCGGTTTTACCGCTGATATTACTGACGATACATAATCGATTCATTACAGGATCTTTTAGCTTTAATGGCTGTTTACCGTCCTTAGTTTTGCTACAGATCGTTATATCGTGGTTTGGTCGTAAACGTTGTGTGGTACATATTGGGTTCACGCCATTAGATAGAGGTGTTTGTATAACGTTGACTGTACATTCAGCGTTGGGAGTGTTCAGAAGTTTTTTTGACAATATCTCTATCCGTTTTTCCAAATCAGCAATCTCGTTTGACGCATCTTTCAGCTGCTGCTCAAGAAGCATAATTTTTTGTTGTAAGCATACGACATTTGCGCTTTCATCTATTTCATCCGTTGGTGTTGCGGTGGTTGGTGTTGAGCATCCTATCGGTAGCATTAATGAGTGCCCTTTGTTACCTTGTTTCTGATTGCTACTTTTTCTTTCCGATGCTGACGAACTACATAGTGTTTTTAGTGTATTTTTTTCCATCTTGAGTTTTTTTATTTGCTTTTTTAAATCGTTATTTTCCAGAGTAGCATTGTCCAATTCATTTTGTGTGGTCTCCAGTGCAGTTGTGAGTTGGCTTATGGTTTCCCTCATTTCCCGTAGTACGCTTGATTTATCGACAGACCGGTCTGCACTTCTTGACAACAAGGTTGATTTTAATAAAGTAGGCGAAGAAGATAAATCGTCAAAAGTGTCATTTTCACTAATTGGGGATGAATTGTGAGAATTTTCAGGCTGATAGTTAAGCGAGCTATTTTGCAGAGTGTTTAAAGGTGTCATTTGCAAATCTTCAATAATGGGATTTGAGCCGGGTATTGTATTTTTAGCTGGTTTCGATGAGTTTGTGCTTTTGGTCTTCAGTGATGATTGTTTTTTCCTTAAGGTAACATTTTTTTGTGCTCTTATTAGTGATAAATCGTTACTGCGTAGACTAAGGCATTGTTTACATTCCCATTTTTTCCTTGATTCGACACTTTTTTGGCGGTGTAACATTTCCGACACGCCCGCGCAATCAAAGTCGTAGTAATGTTTACATACTGCGCACGCTAATGTGTTTTTATTATCAGTTGCTGTTTTGCATTTCATGCATGTTACTGTTGTCGCCATCTTTCGGCCACTGGTTGAAGCTTCGTTAATTTCTCTATACGACATAATTTTGCTTCAAAGTAATATCAGTAGATGTCGCTAGTTCTGCGTAAAAACGACTATAGATTTGATTTTGTAGTGACAACACTATAGTTCGGTTTTCTCAGTTGGCAGCTTGCGCGAATGTCAACTGTCAAGTGTCAGCACGTCCAATCAGCTGTTGAAGTTTTGGGAATAACAACAGAGTCCAGTTAGTTTTAGGACTTTTAAACCGGCTTTGGTGTTTAACGGCTAATAATGTGCACTTCTTACCGAGGTTTTCAGTGTTGTTTTCGCTTTTCTGCGCGTGTGATGTGGTGGATTACCTAAGACAGGTCTGTAGCTTTCCCACTAGTACTAAGAGTAAGCTTAATTTCGCCTAATTCCAAATTTATAAATAAAATAGCTTAGAGCTCTTCTAATCTTTGTTTACACGGCCAGAGTTGCCATGTGCCATTATAACCCTTTAACTTTAAAATCCGCAGAACAAGTGGTTTGTTTTTCGCAGATTAGACGCCTAAGCGCCGTTTTACTGTCAGTGTCCAGGTTAAATGACCCATAAACTAACGGTAAGATTGAAATAGCTGATGAGCTTGCGTGAATTAAGGATTATGATTATTGCAGGCACTTTACTTTTATGAAGTTACTTTAGGTTTACAGATTGAGTTCTAATTAAGCACAGTAGTATTAACACCGATTTCGTTACTTGAAATTTAATGAGAGACGTATTTGTCGCGGTAGGACTGGACATTAAGAATAGAAGTGAATAACAATTTATTGAAGGCCTTGTTGTACCAATTACAATAAGTTAAGCTTACAAATAGATGGTAATAAATAACACGTACCTGAGCTAGGGTACCCTGTGTTTCGGGCATAGAAGGGCTGACAATTACTCAAAAATATTCACATATAAAATATAATACAATGTACAGTAGATAGAGGCAAGCACTCTCTATACAAACTTTGTGCAAGTTTTTCTTTGCTTGTGTTTGCATTACGCTTATGATTTTTGGTCAGTATGCTTATTTTTCTGTTAGCCAGAACCTCAAGTTTTTTTTTTTAATTTTCATTTTTTTGATTTTTTTTTTCTTGACATTTTTCGTATATCCAATATTAACAAGCAAAAAAAATTATATGCGGGAGTGCCAAAACCGACGAATAAAACTTGCACAGAGTTTGTATGGAGAAGGCCTTGCCTCTACAGGCGCCTTAATAAAAAAAAAAAGAAGAACAAACAAATGGGAAGATATATGCTATGATGGTAATTTATTTTAAAACAATCAATAATTTCTCTGTATCGTTTTCCCCTTGACTTTCTCCGGCCTAAGGTGACTTAAACCCCCAGAAGAATCACGATTCAAAAACGTGTTGCGAGTGACTCGCAACACGTTTTCGGTCGCAACTTGCGACCCTTTATTGAATTGAAACTTTCATCGACAGAACATGGTGTGTTCATGGCAACTACTTTGCATAGTTTTCAACGGTAGGTATTAATTTAGGAATTAAACTTTTAAGTGAATTAAAACTACTCAGTCGGATTGGAGGTGCAGCCACGCGATCGGCAAGACAAATTGCCCGCGGCCATAATACGTTGTGAATTAGTTGGAGGCAATCTATGACTCTAATCTAAGGGCTAATACATACCTATTGTGGCGGTGGTTATTACCAGCGTACCTACTACCCGCCCGATGACTCCAGAACAATCCCAAGTGCACTGCCGACCCTTTTTAGGGTTCCGTATTGATTTGAGGAATCGTTGTATTGACACCAGCTAGTGACACCATCTAGAATTTGGACGAATTCGAACACAAATTAAAGGCGACTTACGTGTTGTGTGCAATTTAAAGGCAGGCCCGCAATGTAAAGAAACTTCTATGCCATTTCTTACTACTTAATGTAAATCTGCCTTAAGTACCTATATAAAACGACTTTGAAATAAAAGCAGTGTACAGCTTTTTTTTTTAATACGACGACGATGGCACACAATCGTACGGTCCACCTGGTGGTAGCGAGCACCGCAGCTTATAGACGTCCGCAACTCCAAATGAGTCACGTGCGCGTTGCCGACCCTTTATAAAATTTGCGGATTCACTGTGTTGACAGCAGAAGGGACATTGCCTCTAGATTCAGACTGTTTGAAACGACATAAATAGTAAAAGGCCCTAAGCACGATCAATATAAAGTTATATACTCAGCCTAATTAATATACCCACGAATAATTATGAAGAATTGGTACAGCTGCTTGACCGAAACTTTTTTCAGACGAATCACGTTGAATTGTTAAGAACTTACGCATATTGTAAACTAATGTCTGTTTCTTAAACTATGTTTTGGCAAAAAACGCCTTGAATCTTTGAACCATTATGCCTTTACACTTATCGAATAAGGCTCGAAGGCTTTTGTCAATAAAATTATAATATACAATTCTGCTACTGATATGTAAAACTGTTACAACCAGTAGGCACATACCTATTTTTAGCTGTCGGACTGCGGGATATGCAAATGCATAGACCCAACAGCCATAAAACGGGGCGGGCCGTAATGTTCATCAAACGAAAACTGCATTATTTGCAGACACAAAAATACAATTATTAAGTAATGTGCACCTTATCTCAACAGTATAGAGTGCAAAATTGTATACTTATTTATAGCTGCGTTTAGTTACTGCATTCTTTGGACTGTAGGGCTCCGCAGACGTAATTACAGCCTTGCTTTACGCTTACAGACTTAAGGGACTCAAATTAAACGTTTTAAACACCTAATAGGAGTTTAATTCTATATACTGACGTTATAAACGATTTCGAGGAAGTTTAGGCCGAATTTAGGCTATCATACGTTTGAAATCAGCTTAAACGGTGCAGTATTTCATGATACGGGGAAAAATTATTTTGAGATTTCGTGATTTTGCATCATAACCTCGTTATTTGATATTATTTGTGGTGCAGTAAGCGGTGTCTAAATTTAACACTAGCAAAACATTTTACCAGACACAGAGCTTAAGTATTATAATCATTAATCCCACCAAAAACGCAAAATAAGAAAAAAACTTGCTGATAAAAAACGGTTTCGCTAATTAAAAAAATAAGTGAAATCATACTGACGAGTTCTTTTAAAGCTCCTTAGATCACAGCTCCTGCCATGTATATCGATCTTCAATTGCTTAAAATGATTGGATCTTTATTTGCTACTTTAGATAGTGGACTTGGCAAGTTAATATTTTGGCTGAAGCAATCAGATGATTTAGTGATGTAGGTAGTATTTTGAGGAATATTCCCGAAAATTCCTTATTTTTATATGTAATATCGGGGAACATTTCTTTAAAACCCAGTCAAAAAAGCACCTTTTTTGCAGCCTAATATGTATGTATATTGATGAAAGTGTATTTGTTTAGTAAAGATTAGTGAAATCATTCAGTAAATCACCGGGGCACGTCACTCGTCGGTGCTAGCTCTAGCAGCTCGTAAATTTGCCCGCTCAAAATATTGGGCCGTGGCAAAAAACAAGCATCTGGAGCACTCGAGCGCAAAAGGTTCGGAACATGTGAGGTAGATTGACTTTCATTCAGACGTCTAAATACGAGGGAGTTTTCAACTCGATAGGTTTTACGAACATTTATTTATTTGGGCCCGATTTATTAAAAAAAATATTTATGAAGGTAAGTATATGGACATTTACCTAACCGACTGTAATTCAAAGTTTATTTAAAAAGTTTGATAAGTTTCTATGAGTGACAAGTGTTTCTATGAGTGACATGTTGACAACTGCCGGCGCCATATTTAACGTTGTTCGATATGTATTCCTAAGTTAGTACAGTTACTCTTTTAATGTTTGTAACCTATTGACAATAAGTTTTGTTACTGCAATTTTGTAATAAAGGTTGTTTATTATTATATCTATTTATAATTAATCTTCCAACTTCCAATTAAAGATAGGTAATAAATATATAACTTGCAGAAACACTTACAAATATAATGTAGTCTGACTGTCTACTTGTCTCTGTATCTACTTATTATTATTAATTTGACATTTGAAACTCTACAAATCTCTAAGATGTTATTGAATTCGCGGACACTGTATCTGTTCACGCATGTGCTCAGGTATTAGTCAGCATTTCATTAGCAATGTAGTCATGTCACAATATGCCGTATTATTAGGAGGCTATATAAATATATACCTATAAGGAGAATAAGGATTAAATGTATGATTTTTGAAACAGTTTGAGAGCCATTGCTAAACTAATTTGAAGTGATTCCCGTCACCAAGTTCCAAGAAACGCCGCATCCCTTTTGAAAGCAAAAGTATGCGCGCACGCAGCGGTCTTGTCACGGAGTTCGATCTTTCAAGTTGATACTTTTTTGTGAACAATCAATTACATTCTTAAACTAATACACAGTACTGAACGAATACGGATGAATAGAACTCGAAAACAAGCTAAAAATATTTTAAAATAACTGAGTTTGGTTCCTAATTTATGATATTGTATGCTATAAGTATCCCATTTTTTAGGGTTCCGTAGGTCCTGTACCCGAAGGGTCAAAACGGAACCTAAACCTATTGCTGTCACTCACGCGCCCGTCCGTCCGTCCGTTATAAAACCGTTATAAACTTTTATATATAAAAATAAAATAAAATAAATATTTTTGGTCAATCTTACACAAATCAACCTAGTCCCAAACTAAGCAGAGCTTGTATCTACTATGGGTACTAAGCGACGATATACATACTTATATAGATAAATAAATACTTACATACATAGAAGACATCCAAGACCCAAGAACAAATATTCGTGCTCATGACACAAATAAATGCCCCGGCCGAGATTCGAACCCGGGACCTCCAGCTTCGTAGGCAGGGTGACTACCAACTAAGCTGAAGCTGTCGTCGGTATATAATATTAGATACTGGGATAATTCATGCTGATCACACAAATATTTGGACTAACCGAGATTTGAACCCAGGACCGCTTCGTATAATAGGTATGTAGTCATCGTTCAAATTAGTTTCGTTTACGATGATTCGCAGAACTATGACGTTCTATTTATTGATATCACCGTGAAAATATTTTCTTGGCACGACAAAAAATGACTAATCTAACGTTTTCGGTGAAGGTGTTTAAAATGAGAATTAGGTAACATAAAGAATTAGACAATAGTCTACCTATAGGTCACAGTGGCGGCGCGTCCATACAACTCGATTCCCACCGGCTTGCCTAAGTTTCAGCCAGTCCAGTTGTTTTACAACGGCTCATGAAGAATAAGAAAGGCAAATTATCTCCGGCTTCCCTAAGAATATTTTTGACGCGCCGCCACTGATAGGTCATGTCCCTTGGTCACATACCTCAATTGCGAAGTCCAGAGTTCATGTCGCAGGCACACACAAGGATTCACACGCGGGGCAATATTTTAGATATGTGCGTCACAGCGACACACGCCTTATTCGAATGTAAGCCAAGGGTCATCTGTCTGTCATTTGTCATTAGAAGCGCGATGCGCTCGAGGATACTAGGAGGGGGTGGGACATTTAAATTGTTTATTAAACAGAAGGAAAACATAGTGAGGAGACAGGTCTAACCCCAACAAGGTCTAATTTTGGTTAAGGGTTGGAAGGTCAGATAGCATTAGCTTTCGTAAAACTAGTTCCTACACCTAATCTTGAGAGGATGATAAACAAAAGTCACACTGTTAAGGTAGCAAATACCATAACAAATCATTCCAAGCAAATTGAAGACCGTTATGCTTGTTTAATTAATGAATTAGGTATATATTTTCATTAATTTGTTACTGTTAGCACTACAATGTTGTAGATCTTAACATTCTAAGCAATTTGGTACCTTACTATAAGACGTTAGTATATATATTCTTTGTTATAAACCTATAAATGTATGTTTTAATAAATAAATGCATGTCAGGACCTAAGCAGCATTGAAAAACTTGGTAGATTTCATTTCATTTATTAGCGCTTTACGAACTTCGAATTTATTCGTATTTTGTTCATGATGTTTATATTTAATGGCTTTTTCTACCCCTTTTATGGATAGGGTGTTTATGTACGCATGTTATATTTAATATTAAACTGAATGCACTGTACGGTTACTCAGGCTTTGCGGCCTACTCACGGAATAAAGTAGTATTATAAAATTATGAGTGATAAATATTTTATTACGACTCAACGTTTGCTATTATACGGCCCGTTTTATCGACAATTTTATCGTGCTTAACACTTTCACGCGATAAAATGTCTATAAAAGTGAACACATAAGGTTAAACTATGAATACTAGTAACGATATTGTGGGTTTACTCGTCATAAACTGTTGTATAGGTTGAGTGTTTCAGTATTTAACATTTCTGAGATAGGGTTCATACTCATCCAGTATTTGTGTGTTTGTTAGACGTATACTTAACTATATTAAGGATGGTTACCTATTACAACTAAATAAATGTTTATACCGTATATTAAAGGTTCGAATCCTGCTCAGTGCCATTTTTCAATTTTTCCTTTATTTCTAAAATTTACCGTATACTAAAGTTCCAAAAAAGGAACCCCCGTTTAGTTTTATAGTTATTTATATTATAGGAAAAACTTTTTTCATTGCAACTTCACAGATGAAAACGAGCGTTGTTTTCGTATGAATTGTTGGTCACATACTCAATAATAGCTCCGACTTTTTGTACAAAAATTAAAAGGACGGATATACTCGAATTCCTTTGGATTAATTAGGAAGGCTAGTCCGTTTCAAGGAATCCATCCGTCCGCTTGAGGGTTCAAATTATAATAGACATTCATATTACGAGGCTGTTAATTAAAAATATATACCTATGAAAATATACAAATTAATATATCTTCTCTGATTCTAATTCAGTACGTCAAGTCGCATAGTGCCCAACACAATATTGTCATTGAAATCATCACTTTTTTCAATATTTGTATAGCTCAATCTTAAATAAATCTTGGTATGGCTAATTATTAAGTAATCAAAGTACTTAATAACAAGAATAATAATATGTAGTATATTTGCAATTGATTTGTTTTAGTGTTCCGTGTAGTCGTTTTCATCCTTTTTACTTTGCACCTTTTATAAAATCTCTGTTTAGCCCAATGGTTGGCTGGTAGAGAATGCCATTTGGCATTAAGCCCGCCATTTGTACAATTCTGTGTATTTTGTGCAATAAAGTTTAAATAAATAAATAACACCATAAAGGTAATAATCCATACTATCCTTATAAATACTTCGTTAAGACACCTTTAACCTCAACTCAAAAAATTTAAATGACTCACTGAAATCACGGCCGCGTGGGCGAGAATTCTAGGTATTTTATCCTAAACAATTCTATTTGATTGATATGGCCGTTAATCTAATACTTTAACCTTTGCGGAATGCCTAACCGCTGACCACAAGGCTCCGTTGCGTCTACGATATCTACACCATAAAAAACCCAAAACTGACAATTGATGGCCTTATAATTGACATGTCATCCTCCGACCATAGACTCTTTTTTCCCTCTTTATCTTTCCGGAGCACTCATTGCGTCTATTGTCAGTGGGTTTAGTCAAATAATACCCTTAAGAATTAATATAATAATTTTCGATATTTTAAATGGTGATTGATTATGGTGACTTTGCGATTCTCGCTTTGAGAAACAACACTTGGCGCCTTGGTTTAAAACGCGTGTTATATTGTCTATGGCAAGGTTCTTTATTGTCGGGCGGTTATTTAGACGTGAACCCTGTAATCGGGCGGCTCATTTTTCTTTTTGATGCATTTTTTTTGGGCTTGAGTGACGTCGTGTCATGTGACAGCCGCTGTCAATCTCTGTGGTCAGTGGAATGGGCGTGTTTTGAACGTCTTAATGCAATGTTTTTATATTCACATACTTAGGTATGTAAGTTATGTCGGCTATCGGACCTTTAGTAAAATCATTATGAAACAATGACTATTATTTATATGTATGACTGATATTTATATGTTAGTATCTTCTTCTTCATCTTTATCCCGTTACCCTCTTGTAGGGCTTGAATCAATTCTCTCCATTCGCATTTAGTATCTAAAGTATATTTAGCAGCACCTAATAATAGAGATATTTTCGTAGATTAACAGAACTCAAACTTTTAAATGTATTAAAATATAGTTTTGATGTGAAGATTCGCTACATTACATAAATCTACTGTAAAATGATGTAACATATCCCATAACTTAAGGCTATATACTTACGATGCACAGTTATGTACTTAATTGTGTTATTTTTACCTTGCTGTTTATTCTGCAAGACGTAAAGCCCGAAAGAAAACCGGCCGGGAAAAAAGCGTTCTGTGCGGACCCTTTCATATTAGTTCGAATATTACAACTGGTACCGCCTCCGCACCGCGCCGCCACCGCTGTCAGTGCGTTTGCAGCTTTAATGAGTAGGGCGAGATAGGCGATTTAAGAGCGAGATCATACTCCGTTTGCCCTACAAATTCCTAAATAAAGTTTTTTTTTTAATTTAGGTGAATCTGCGACTTTCTGGCATTAGCGGCCATGCTCTAGACACTGAGCTACGGGAGCAATCGAGCTGGGCCCCCAAATTCCTAAATCGTTCACCCATACAACGCCTTAAGCGGGTATTACACTGTCCTGAATTCAGAATCCTGACTAGTGGAGGGGAGTTGAAGCATCTCGCTCTAACGTATAGGTCCGAATCCTTCTAAGTGTCCTGAATTCAGGACAGTGTAATACCCGCTTTAGGAAGGCGTACCTACACATCTACCTTGAAGACTCAGGCTTTAACAGTACTAATGTCTCAAATTATGTTGAGAAATCGTCGTTACGATGCGCCATCCCATTGTTAAAACAGCTATGTTAGGAATAATGTAAAAACCATAGTCACATTGGCAAGACCATTTATTTTAGCCATACAGCATTTCACCATAACCTACAGCTAAAGAAATAAAGTATTCAACTGGTAATATATAATATATTTTATCAAATTAATAACTTAATATTATTTATAACGTTAAACGTCGTTACTTCAACAGTGATGAACCCTACAAGACAACGGGATCAAGTGCAAATTTAATTAACAAGCATTTATTCATTACTAATTGTAATTACTAAAAATAAGGCAGTAAGTACTTATCCTTTAATCCAGGTATTCAAACCACAAAATGTTAAACGCTAACCCTAATTTACAGCAATTAATAGATTATTCTAATTTATAGATTCGTGAAACAAATAGCTTATTAACGATAAGACTTAATAAAGCTTTACACAGGCAGAACACAAGTACAAATGCTAGTAAGCTATAACAAATAAACGTTATACGTTAAAAAGGTTAACGCGAACAAAACTTTTCCACTAAACGGTTATTTTAAGCAAACTTAACCACAAAATCAACACGTGCTACATTAGCTAAAATCGAGTTACGGAAAATCCTTTTCAAACAAAATCCGTTATTCTAAATTTAAGGTTAATAATGTTAAGGCTAGCATTTATGACATGTGCACACTAAAATAGAAGGGAACCGAACGAAATAAAGCCTTATGTTACTAAATTAACAGCAAGGATATTTTACAGAACAAATACTTATCTTTTTTTTTAAGACACCAGAATCACAACGTTTTTTAACTACTTCTCGCGACCAAGTATAAAAATATAATGCCCGCTCCGGCCTAGCAAAACCCTGGTTAACGGTCACCCCCTCCCACCAAAACCTAAACCCCTAATGGTCGGCTGCGTTCCACTAATCGCGTTGCGAGAATACAGTGGCGTGGTCGAAGTTGACTGGCTCTTTTTAGCGGGAACGATGGCGCCGATACAGCGCCCTCTGGTGACAGCAGCGGAAACGAAGCTTGACTGCTTCATCGGCGCGCCCGTCACGCCATCTTTTGAATACAAGCGAGACTAGTGGGGCCGTTATTGACACTCGTCCATCCTGACGACTTTGCGACTCTGCAAAGAAAAAAAAAACGGCAAGGATTATCTGATTTAAAACCACACATACTTGATCTGAATTTCTACAATGATTGCGCCAATTTTCCAATTATTTTCTCATAATTTTTCCATCAATAATTCCAAGTTTGAACCCAAATTCATTATTCCTTTATAAGTCCATGACATCCATAACAAGTCACTTCAAATACTTATATACATTCCATTAAAACCATTCGATCATAATAAATCATTCCATTTCATATTTCCATAATATCCATATATACCAATAACATAACAAATCCATAAAATTATCCACATCTCGTCCTCCAATTATTTTTAAACCCAAAATATTACACCAATATCCAGTTATTCAAAATACGAACCAATATTATTTTGCTGTATAAGCCCCCTTATCCCTCTAATAAATCTATTAACTCCTCGGTACTATCTACCTCACTATCATCAGAACTGGTTTCTTTAGCATCAGTCTCCCTCTGGAACCTCTTTATAGAGTCTGATGATACTAAAGCTTCAAATCTCTTATATCCCTTTACACCCTTAAGCGAGGTGATCACATACCTGTCATTACCAGCAACTTTTGATATTTTATACGGCCCGCTAAATTTTTCTTTCAGCTTTCTTCGAACATTGATGTTTCTGTCTGCCGCGCCTTTCCAAAGAACCAGATCGTGTACCTTGTACTTAGTTGGTGGTTTCCGCTTTGCATTGAAATGCTTACGCATGACCTCTGCTGTTCTTTTGAGATTACCTGTTGCGGTGCACCGCGTCTGTTCTGCCACTTGTTCATCGTCGAAAGAGTTCCCTGTTATACCTTGATACCTGCTGCGACTGGCGCCAAACATTAATCTAAAAGGTGTGAATCCGGTGGACGAACTCTGTAGGTTATTCATACCCCAAGTCACGTTAGGAAGCTTTAAATCCCAGTCTCGCTCGTTGTCCACACTGGCGTTCAAGGCGTCTAATAATGTGCGATTATACCTTTCGACTTGTCCGTTGGCACGAGGACAGGCTATGGCATTTATGATGTGCTTAATGAAGTTTTCCAGGCAAAATTGTTTGAAACTTTTACTTTTAAAACATGAACCGCTGTCTGATATAATACGTTTGGGATACCCAAATGAGCAAAATATATCAGACAAGGCACATATTACCTCTCGAGCCCTCGTAGTCTTCACTGGAACAGCCCATGTGAATTTCGTGAACGAATCGACAATCATTAATAAGTAACTGTTACCTGCACGACTCTTACAGAACGGTCCCAAGTGATCAATGTGTACCGTGTGTAGCGGCTCAGCAACCTTCTCAATCGGATGAAGCTCTCCTTCGGATCGTCCATATTGACTCCTCTTGTACAGGCAATCTAAACAGGCGGTGACATACTTACGAATGAATCTAGTCATGCCAGCGAACCAAAAATTGTCCTTAATTATCTGTTCACATCGTTTTAAGCCAGGATGTCCTATACAATCATGATATTTTCGTAACACGTTCCACCTGCCATATTTTGGTACAACCAATCTTTCATTTCCTCCCGTAATTATTCTGTACAGCCGTTCGTCCTTCAACTTAAAATTGTTCTTAATATCAAGCTCTGCCTTACCAGATTCCAACTTTGTTTTGATTACGCGAAGCTGTTCATCTTGATTTTGAAGACACACGATCCAGTCGAAGATGTCAATCGTGTTGATCTCGACTACTTGCGGGGGCTCGACAGGGGATCTGCTTAAAGCATCTACGTGACTGTGAGATTTACCTGCTCTATGTTCCACCTCCATATCGTACTCTTGTATGAGTAACCACCATCGTGCTATTCTTGGTGTCAAATCCTTTTTCAGAAACGTATATCTTACTGCTGAGCAATCTGTCACCACCTTGAAATGGCTCCCCGCTAAATAAATACGGAACCTCCTTAGAGACTCCACGACCGCTAGAGTCTCGAGCTCGTAGGAATGGTACATGGATTCCTCCTTGCTAGTTTTTCGGCTGAAATAAGATATAGGTTTTAAATTACCGTCTTGTTGCTGCAGAAGAATTCCGGCTATTCCTTTGCTGCTGGCATCCGTGTGGACCTCTATGGCGCCTTCGCGTCGGAAAAGAGAGAGAAGCGGACGCGATGTCAGTACCTTTTTCAGTTGGTCGAAAGCTTCCTGTTGATCTGAACCCCATTGCCACGTGACATTTTTCTGCAACAACCTGTAGAGATCGTGTGCAATACCTGCGTAGTTTTTTACAAACTTCCTGAAGTAGCTAGTGAGTCCCAAAAACATTCTCAGCTCATGGATGTTATTTGGCTCCTTGTAAGCAGTCACAGCTTCGATTTTCTTACTACCTGGCCTGATCCCATTTTCACTAATCTCATAGCCCAAATAATCAATTTCTGTTTGTAAGAAAAAGCATTTTTCCAGATTTAAAGTTAGCCCTGCATCTCTTATTATTTGTAACACTACCTTGAGAAGTTCCAGGCCCTCCTGTATGGAGGTCGTCGGGAGGAGCACGTCATCAATATAAGGCAAGACTTTGTCATGACGCAAGGACGAAAATATACGATCCATTAAGCGCTGAAAGACGGCAGGTGAGTTTGCCAGCCCAAACGGCATGCGAAGAAATTCATAATGACCTTCAGGCGTCACAAAACCAGTTTTATGAATCGAGTCCTTAGCTACTGGAACCTGATAAAAGCCCTGCGACAAATCGAGGCCAGTGAAATATTTCTTGCCACCTAACTTCTCAATATGCTCTTCTATAACTGGTAATGGATATTTATCTTTCACAGTAATGCTATTAAGCTTCCTGAAGTCAACACAAAGGCGGAAATCGCCGTTTTTCTTACGAACCAAAATAATAGGACTCGCATAATTGGAGGAAGATTCCCTAATTATACCATTTGATAGCATATCCTCGATTTTCTCCCTTAACACTGACTTTTCCGAGTAAGACAACCTATAAGGTCGGTAACAAACTGGCTTATCAGAATTCAGCTGTATGTCAAGCTCAACTTTATTTGTAACTCCCAACTCACGAGTATCTGCCGAAAAACAATCTGAATACTCGTGTAAAATTTGAGTTAATTGGCTCACCACTGCTGGGTCCTGAACGCCACATTTAATTTTATTGACATCAAATTTCATGACAGATTTTGTTGCACAAGCCATAGTTTCTGGTGCAACATGGTTTATCGATTCTGCTGTAACATATCCCCGAACTAACAACATATCCTTTTGAAGAGTCAAAGACTTCGCGCCATGATTAACGATCAGCACTGATTTGACAGGAAAACAGTACAGGGAGGAAGGAATGCTGTACTGTACATCTTCATAACAGCATGTACGAGTATCGACAAATAACAAGGTGGATTCTTGAATTTCATCACAACTGTACGTCTCCACGAATTGAGAAGTATTGGGCGGAATAACTATCTCTTTAGAGCACAGTATATTTACCTTCGCAACGTCGGTGTCAGTTTTTATCGCATTTATGTGAACGACCTCTTCGTCTGCAGGTTCGATGTCAGCCCTTTCCAGAATAACTGTTGTGCCCGAAATTACTAGCCTGCATTGTTTATCATTAAGAATCGGTTGGCCTATGAAGACGTCTGCTTGCTTCAAGGGAATGTTGACCACCACAGCGTCCGATTTCACCTGAACTCCGTCAATAATAAATACTACAGATACCTGACCACATGACTTAACTGGAACTCCGCTGAAACCGCTAACGAAGATGTCACATGGCTGTAGTTCAAGTTTCAACTTCTGGGAACACTCCAATGAGATCAAATTGACTTGAGCCCCTGTGTCCAAATACGCTGTTACCTCAAGGCCGTTTAACTGTATTTTCTTAAAGTAACATTCATTTACCTGAGTATCGATGATGTTTACAGCCTTCCGGAAACATTGCTCCGTCTTGTGGTTAGTCTTCCCGCATACCTCGCACTTGATGGCGCCAGGATTTTTCGGACAGGATCGCACTATGTGTCCTGGTTTCTTGCATAGGAAGCATGTTACCGGCGGTCGGTTTGATGAAGATGCTGTTTTCTGATCCCCTCCTGTTGCCTCCCTTGATGTGCTAGGAGTGATGTTTTCTCTGCCACGTGTTGCGGGAAACCGTTGATTAGGAAGGCCCCTTTTCTCGTCATTCATACACAAGAATTGAGAGTATAACTCCCCAGGGGTTCTATAATTCCCTGCTCTAGCTGAGGTTTTCAAGTGAAATGGCAACCCTTCAATGATACACGACACCGCTTTATCACCCGTAATTTCGCATTTGGTTAGCAGGTTACATTTTGAGTAAAAGTAGTGCGTCATTGTTTCAGAAAAAATTTTTTTACGATTTATCATTTCCTTGAGAGCCTCAGCATAGTCCTTGTTTTGGGGAAAAGCCTCCAGAATTTTCTCCTTCCACTCTTGCCATGTCATCTCGTAACTACGCAACGCATTGTGCCACATCTTTGCCAACCCAAACAGCCGCGCTTGCATATAATAACTTTTAACACTATCTGACCAACCGTGAATTGCTCCCAACTGTTCTATTTTGTTAAGCCACTGTTGTGCTGGTAACTCCGACTTCTCAGGATCGAACTCTGGGATAATATCAGGCTTGACCATCACACCATAATAATTTGGATTGATCCTACCAGATTCATCCAGCGACGCCGGTGGCTCTCGATCCACAGAATCCCGTGGCCGCCATGGCGCCCAACGCCTCGGTGTCCTCTCATGGCTGCGACTGCGATTACTGCAACTGCGCCCTCGCCGCTCAGACCGCGTGTTGTCCCACCGCCGAGGGCTCCGTGAGCGGCTACGGCTTCGCGAATTCATCCCACTTCTGAAAATTGTTAAAACAGCTATGTTAGGAATAATGTAAAAACCATAGTCACATTGGCAAGATCATTTATTTTAGCCATACAGCATTTCACCATAACCTACAGCTAAAGAAATAAAGTATTCAACTGGTAATATATAATATATTTTATCAAATTAATAACTTAATATTATTTATAACGTTAAACGTCGTTACTTCAACAGTGATGAACCCTACAAGACAACGGGATCAAGTGCAAATTTAATTAACAAGCATTTATTCATTACTAATTGTAATTACTAAAAATAAGGCAGTAAGTACTTATCCTTTAATCCAGGTATTCAAACCACAAAATGTTAAACGCTAACCCTAATTTACAGCAATTAATAGATTATTCTAATTTATAGATTCGTGAAACAAATAGCTTATTAACGATAAGACTTAATAAAGCTTTACACAGGCAGAACACAAGTACAAATGCTAGTAAGCTATAACAAATAAACGTTATACGTTAAAAAGGTTAACGCGAACAAAACTTTTCCACTAAACGGTTATTTTAAGCAAACTTAACCACAAAATCAACACGTGCTACATTAGCTAAAATCGAGTTACGGAAAATCCTTTTCAAACAAAATCCGTTATTCTAAATTTAAGGTTAATAATGTTAAGGCTAGCATTTATGACATGTGCACACTAAAATAGAAGGGAACCGAACGAAATAAAGCCTTATGTTACTAAATTAACAGCAAGGATATTTTACAGAACAAATACTTATCTTTTTTTTTAAGACACCAGAATCACAACGTTTTTTAACTACTTCTCGCGACCAAGTATAAAAATATAATGCCCGCTCCGGCCTAGCAAAACCCTGGTTAACGGTCACCCCCTCCCACCAAAACCTAAACCCCTAATGGTCGGCTGCGTTCCACTAATCGCGTTGCGAGAATACAGTGGCGTGGTCGAAGTTGACTGGCTCTTTTTGGCGGGAACGATGGCGCCGATACAGCGCCCTCTGGTGACAGCAGCGGAAACGAAGCTTGACTGCTTCATCGGCGCGCCCGTCACGCCATCTTTTGAATACAAGCGAGACTAGTGGGGCCGTTATTGACACCATACTAAATTAATTTTGATTTTTTTATAAGGCGTGCTTATGGTTTTCGCTCACGACAAAACGGGATGCAAGTTGCATGCAAGTCTAAAAAATCCATTCCCGAAGAGTGTTGCATGATGCAATGGATTTTTTAGAGAAATCTTGATAAAAATCTGACTGTGTGCAGTTTAAATTTCCTCTTGACAGAGTTAAAATACCATCATATTAACTTAATCGTGTTAATAATCCGTTGTTTTAGCAGGCCGAGTAAAAAAAAGGAAAATAAGGACTCAACTTTGTTTTTATTTCTATCGAGAAAATTTTAAGCAATCATGTTTCAGCCATTGTCAGAAATACAATCATATAGTCAAGAATTATATATTTGAAAATCAATCCTTATTGTTTCCTCGTCTGTGCAGAACGGCGTTCCAAAGAAGTCGATATTTCTCGATGTAAGGACTTGTAGGGCCTTGCGTTTGCCCTACCTCTCTACCATTACCTAGGCCATATTCAGTATTCGGTGTAAAACAATTCTGTTTTGCCCGTCTCCCTCCGTTCTTTCTCGACAATTATCCTGCCACCTCCCTGAGTACCTAACTCGTTGCATAAACTTTATAAAACAAATTAAACAAACAAAACGTATCTCCGATCAGTTTTTTGTCGGTTCGTCAGTATCTCACATCTCGAGGGAGATGGATGACCGAACCTTTGTATCAATTTCAAAAGGTAACATGTGTATAGTTTCTACGTAAATTTACGTCTTTCTAGTTAATATTAAAAGGAGGTAAGACCTTTGGTGTCACGCGCTACAACGTCATATATGTGTGGTTAGTATGTGTAGTTTTGTCGTTTGTAATCTGACATGTTATTGGTAACCTTTGATACCACGCACCACGACTTGTGTTACAGGCGGGGTGGCTAGAGGTTATGTATCCGTCGAAATGACTGGCTTTATCGTATTGGATATTTGAGCCTTGGTCGATTTTATTTGGGTATTGTTTTATACAGATAAGTGTCCATATAAAATACCACTTAACAATAATATTTAAAAAATAACACTTGTTTTTAACGCGGTATTATTCTTATTTCAATCATAGTCGTAATCTTTATAATCTTACGTGCAAGTTAATTCTATCAGTGGCCTTTTACCCGTGAATGTATCAATACACAATGCTAGTCCGTTTACATGTCTGTAAACAAAAAAAATACCTATATACCGAACGTATTTTCAAATACGGTTTCCACCAATGAACATACCTAGTGTATCATGAGGAAAGTTTATGTGTATAATTCATTGAGGCATTGTGTAAATAGACTACATAAATAGTTACTTTAACGCTTTCCCCTCAGAAACTGATACATATGCACGCGTACGATATTTACTGGCAAAAGTCAGATTACTTTAGTTAAAAGAGACTTCAAATAAACTTCAAACCGAAAATGTTAAGAATAAGAAGATAAAGATAATGTTTATTTACCGAAGATAACATGTAGGTACATTTTACCTATGACCTCCACACTAGGCTAAGGCTGTCTTTTAGGGTCAAATCAAAGGTTTCTTATTTCATTTATTTATTGTTACCTACCAGTTCTATTTTAAAAGGTCTACGACGAGATTAGTAAAGCTACAGTACTGAAAAATAGCTTAGTATTATACAAATAATAAAAACATGAAAGTAGTTCACCTGCACGGAATTCTATTAACAGACTACTACATGCAAATAGGCAAGCTGTAAGTAAATCATTTCAACTCAACCCCGTCAAGTAAACAAACACGGGCCGCCATAAATCTAACGAGGGACTCTCGCCTAAGCTCTTCGATGCAACGCCCATTTAGCGGATTTCCTAATAACTATGAAGATCAATTCGCATAATAATAATTTTGAAAAGCCGCCCGCTGGCCCATGTGGTCGAGATGGCACAACTTCAAATCGACAAAAAAACCTATCCGCACATGACGCCTGTTCCAAATCCGAAATTCCCTCCAAAACGATCTCACGCTGCGTCCGAGAAAAAAATAATTCTCTCTGGTGAGTTCTTTTTTCAAATACTTTTTTCTCGTACCATTGTCGGAGGCATCCGAGCCGGCCCTAGACTCTTTATTAACAAGATTTTGAATATTCTATTGTCGCTAACACTTTCTATGTTCGAAATTCAATTTTTTTCGAACAGTTTGGACATTTCGCTTGAATTATCGCCGGCCAGTTTTGTTATAAGGTTTAAGACGGCGATTGCTCTTTTTTTCATAAATGTCAGTGAATGGGTCGTTTTTGACGTGGGTGAGCGCGTGTATAATTGCTATCAGGTAGTTTCGAGCTCGAGTTCTGTAATATATGGATAATTAAAGGACGGCTTAAGGTGGAATTTTTGTCAAAGTTTATCGGCGTTTTGATTGAGGTTACGAGAGCCATCCCCGCCGGCGGTAGCTTTATGGATCCATATTTAATATTCAACACATATCTAGTTTCATGGCCCAATCGAGAGTCAATTTGTCTTGCTAGATTATAAAAACATTGGAACTGGTCGTAAACGCGATACGATCGTAGGACCTCCTTTGATTAGGTTTCGGTAAATATCCCAATTGGATTTTTACGCTGTTTTTTTGTAATTATGGTCGATAGAGTGGCTTTTATGGATCGGTCCACTGACTTCATAATTATCCGAATGAAAATATAAAATATAGTTTTACTATTAATGCCGGTTAATCGTGTAAGGTCGTAAAATAAAACAGACTGATTGTGGCTCCGACACTTTGGTAGCGCACAATGGCGGTCGAAATGAGACTCTTTAATAGGAAAAGACATAAAAATAGTGAATAATAATTTAAGAGTTTAACAGAGCTTAGTAAAATGAACTATAAAATAGAAATCGGAATATTACAGGAACGTTAAGTCGCAGGTAAGTCAATAAATAGGTAAACGATTTCTGGTAGTAAAATAACTCTGAATTGCCACGTTTTGTTTTATCTTGTTTGCTTGTAATCAGCTTATAACGGTTTTTCGGACGTTAAGTCTTTAGAATTACTTCATTGAAATAGTAACTAGGTATACCGTACAGGCAGCTTTATTTGAACTCCAGCTCAATAGGATAAAAATATCTACTAGATACTGTGTCTTCTTTATTCTTTAAAACACAAACTGTATCGTTTTTAAGATAATAATTGTGTAAAATGTAATTGGTTTGAAAAATTATAGTTGTATAAACGCCCGCCAGGTTATTACTACCTACGTTTACTAATTTACATTCTGCAACTAAGTAGGTATAGTTCGTACAGAACTCTAAGGCCAAATTCTGTCAAACCAACGCAAGCAAAACTCGACTTAGAGCTCTGACTGTTAGGCAGATTTTTGTTTGCGTTAATTTGACAGCACTTGGCCTTACAGTTGTGTACGAACTATTCCTAACTACTTAAAGAGTAAGCGAAAAAACGGCTGCTAGTCGCACATTAATTAAAAGGAATTTCGCAACGAAATGCTACCAAGATCAAGCACAGATAAGCTAGACCATAGATAATTCATGTTCTGTCAGGCACGGCACGGGCGGCTGCCTGACAGCCAACGGGTTTTTTTTTCTAACATTACTGGCACGACATATAGACGGTTTTGAGCCTAACACTTTTTAGAATTAATTACTTATTTTTACGACTAATAAGCCTAATATTTCATGTTATAAACCATAAACGGGTGTTGATTCAGGTGCAAAACTTTTTATTGCTGTAAATAAATTATAATATGTTTACTAATATAAAAATCGTGGTTCAAATTAAGCATCAGAGAAAACGCAATTACATAGGTATTAGTACTCGTAATGTTGATAGTTTAGATGGAATTTGTCATTTTTAACGACTGTTTTTTACTGCGGGATAATTTGTGGGTGGTGATTCCACATTAATTTATCTTGTCTGTGTCAAAATACTGCTGTTCTAGTAATCGTACCATGCCCACGGAAGTTCGCTGTAAAAAACTTGTGATACGTGTCTAAATAAAGTGTAGATTTCAAGGGAGTTATAGCTAAGTTTGTACTAACTGTACTGTTTCTTTTTTTTAAAGTAGCTCAGAATAATGTTGGTCTGCGTTGGTAAAATTAGTAGAGTCGTACGCCTTCCGTAAAATCTAGTACTTACCTAGTATTTATTATATTTTTTGCAATGAACTAAGTAACAAACTGGCCTCCATGCAGATTGTGCAGAAGTTACTCAACTAAAGGTAAACCAGAAAATATATGACCAATGTCAAAAGGGCGCTATTATTCTGATTTATACGGCAACACCCTATAATGACACTTTGACTTGTTTACCTGTTATCTCTGATGTTAATTTATAAATAACGTACTTAGATGTAAGTATTTTACTAACACAACTAGATGGAGTCTCAGTGTTCCGAAATAAAGAATAAAATAAAATAAATGTTTTGCAGCGTAATAGGTTCATTTCCCGATCATTTTCTTTTCAGCAGTTTATTATACACATGATTAATTATGTTCCGCTCTTGACCTATGAATCGTTTTGGGTATTTTTTGACATTTATCAATTATTATTCAACACATTACTATTTATTAAATAACTACAACAGTGCCACTGACGTACTGACACCTTATAAGAAATTAGTTCCAATGAAATTCAGCAACATGGCGCATGGTCATATATTCCTGGTCGGGCTTTATAATACTATATAATTGTATTATTATTCTTTATTTATTTAATAATCAGGGTATAAAAACATAAAATTAACGGGGTCTCACAAAACTGTCGGAACAGTTTGTCTGTGTGATCCAGTAGGGTCGATGCCATAGATACATAATTGCACTTCTGTATCCAGTGAACGATTTGTATCCTATTCCACTGCAATGTATGTTAGCTATAAGGTGTTTATATATGTGCCCTTGTTGCCTGAAATAAATGAATAAATAAAATAAAGATTTGTGATAAAAACTTATGGGTCTAACAAAAATAAAACGCATACACAAACTCAAGTAAACCCACAGGAGAACTCTATAGTCTCTATCAGTATCACAACAATGCATACTAATTAACGGCCGCATGCACCCTGCAAGCCGCCATCTTGAAATACGACGTGATAAATTAATTTCCAAATCGCTCTTTCAAACGTCGAACACTAATCGAACGTCACTAACTGCCTTCTGTTCCTTGTTCAAATAAAAGCCATAAACATTATTTACTTTTTTTATCAGGTTGCAAACGCCACGGGCTGACTAGAGCTACCGTGCGCATTTAACTGTCAAATTTGAAATTAAAATTGTTACGCGTGAGTTTGATCGATTTTTTTCTTGATGCCGTTTGACGAAAGGTTGGCGTTTAACATATGACTGGCAGAATAGCATATCTTAGTTTAAAATATTTAAATAATAAATATAGAGGTATTTGGAAGCTTTTGTATGTTGCGGGTTGCAGTTGAGTTGGCATATGAACATTTTTCTTTCACCCTTTGGACATCTAGTTTGACAGTTACGAGACATTAAAGCGACAAGGTACAACAAGCCATTATGATGCCGGGATGCCGACCGTACCTACATATTTATGTGAGGATTCAATCAATAGGTACTTATTTCTGCACTCGACTGTACATATATGCATATATGTTTTAAAATATTCCCAATTGGTCAGAACAATCGTTTCCATCGAGCTTAACCCAAATGAAGTTCCCGGCCTTCGCAGACGTCTTAATTTTCTACAACAATGCCCAATAACCCAAACGCACCTCTGCTTGGTTATTGCTAATTGTCCAACTCATACAAAAACAAATCACGCTAACTTAAACTGTATTACGTTGGGATAAGGTGCGCAGTCACTGAAGAGTTTACAGACTCGTACTTTTTAATGTTTCGTTCGGAAACGTTAACGATCGAAACGAGAAATTGTGTTTGTTGCGTCCGTGGAATTGTTTATGTATTTGCATAAATAAAGTAGTATCTGAGTTGGGATTTTTATTTTAGCTACTAAAGTAAGTCATTGTCTTTAGCGCATTTCCATCCAGTAAAAGTACGAATGTAAAAGTGCACTAAGTGCAAGGTAAAAAAAGAAAGATAACCGACTGTAACAAGAGTTTAGGCTAGCTTAATAAGGAGTAAAGGTGTATGGGAAGTCTTAACCCCCCACTGGGTCACCATGGGGTCTAGTACCCGTTCTGTCTCATCCACGAGAGGAGGCCTGTCCCAGCAGTGTGACGTATAGGCTGCTGCAGGCTGGCAAATGCGACAAGCTCCACTGAATGACTTTCTTAGATTTTTGTAGTTATTAATATGCCGCATAGGTACTCACCTATGTAGGATCACATGTAGGTTTCAAATCTATATCTAGATGAGTCACCGCACCTACCAATAAACCAGACAGTAAGAAACATTTGACGATGATGATGAAAAATGGTCGCATTGCAGTGGCAATTACAACAGGCTCCTCTGCATGAGTCTCGTACAAT
Source organism: Cenopis cana (assembly GCA_951800055.1). Lineage (NCBI taxonomy): Eukaryota > Metazoa > Arthropoda > Insecta > Lepidoptera > Tortricidae > Cenopis > Cenopis cana. The sequence continues at coordinate 15,846,774 of OX637490.1, read as the reverse complement.
TATGGTGTAGGTGTATCCTGCGTACTCTTAAAACACGTTAAGTATATGTGATAACTATGTAAGTACCTATGTAGTATTGCCGTGCAGCGAGGCAATGCAGCCAGCCTTCTGGGCACCCTTCCCAACGACAGCGATTTGGGCCAAATTTTTTATTTGTAACTTTATTTTTTAAGTAGGTTATTTGATTTATTTTGTAAACTTGTAGTATTTAGTTATTGGTAAATAAATTATATTTTGTAGAATCACATGTTGGTTTCAAGCTATATATAGTTTTCTAGATGAGTCACCGTATAAACCAGACAGAAAAAAACATTAACCTATATGCCATATTTTAGATTGCATCGGCGCGTAGTAAAGGCGAAAATAAATAAATTATCTAGTTTGCGTGCGATTCGATTCCCGATGCTTAGTTCCTGTGACATACTCTTGACTCTTTAATGACAATGCAATTTAATTTTTCTACAAGATTTGATAGCGCATCATGTATATTTAATTCGAAATTTCAATCGGCAATGAATCACCGAACTGAATCTAATCCAGTCTGATGTTATCGCCCCGCGCTCCCGTTTTCCTTGTACGATCCTATTGAAGATCCGCGCGCGCGCCGCTCGCTCGCAGGCTCTTGCGCAGGATTGCTGTTCCGTGCTCTCATATACTCCTCGCTACGCTTACTATCTCAAATCTCCGTTGTCTCTTTGTTGGCCCACGACTTTATCAAACACCATTTCGCTTAACATAATAATAACAACGCACTGTTTGCACACTAATCCCGACATCCTCTGTAGGCTGATGCCAAACGGTAGCGCTCAAATGTATGACATACGGCTCTATCTTATCTGTAGAGTACAGCATATGTCGCGGCGACTAATGGACCCAAGTTAAAACGGTAAACATTGCCCTAAAACTAAAAACCCTATTCGCAACAGCGTGTGCTATTTTTGTTCGATTGTAGATTTCATTGTGAACGCGACATTAATGAGTGAACAATACAAGATGGCGGCTAATTTCGCGCCCTTTCACCTGTCAATCAGCCGTCGGCGCGGGACGCGAGCTCCGGAATTAGCAGTGTTGTTAAGACGTCCGCGGAGCACGAAAATTGCGCTGCATTTCGCTAAATGCGCGCTGTAATGAGATGTATTCGCTCAATGTAAATACTTAAATGCGTATATCGTAAAGTGATTTATTTAGAATAGTTTTAGGAGTGGGTAATAAAAGTTTTCGCGCCGTGATCCGTCAGGGTGACGTTTGGAATTGCGCGCGAACGACGTCTTGCGTCGGGCTAATCGCCGCGCGCTTGTGCTGACATTATTAAATTAACGGATTAATACGCTAGATGACATCCGTGTTGACAATTTAGCTTAATGTCCCGGCGCCTGCGCTGGTCGCTTGTTTATTTTACGTTGTTTACCACCGCTATCAAGTTCATAATGACGCGATAAACATGCTGAGATTCATTCTTGTTTACCTTTTTTTCATTCAGACTTAAGACATCCTGAAGATTTCCGCGTAGAAAGTGTAGAAACGTTGCGGTAAAAATAAAACAACCACAAGTGATTTATTACAAGTTTTATTGCATGACAAGCAGTTCACAATTACCCAAACATACCTCGAGTAGGTATCTCATATCCATAGATAACTAACTGCAAATTATCTATAGCTGCGCAGCAGTTCATTTAATGTTTACTGGTTTGCTCTAAGGCGACTTCCTGACTTGGCGGGGCGGGATCGATATGTGACATTTTCTTCTTTGACGTAAACTTACTGACGTCGCAAAGATTCTCACTTGACAGTGTCAGTATTACGTTTGCGCAGTAGTAAGCAGAGCGGCAGCAGAAGCGGAGCAATACCGCCTTCGCATCGTCCCGCTACCGCGCTTCCCGCGCCAGTCAGGAAGCTCTCATTTAAATGTAGGGGCGCAGTAAAAAATGGACCAGAGTCGACTGACAGCTGACACTTTTCTCATATCGTACTGCCTCCGCACCGACAAATCAGGAAGTCGCCTAAGTAACCATTAGAGGTAAGTTATAAATTGTAGTAGTAGTAAATAAATAGTTACCTAAATGCATAACGAACGACATCCTGTTCTAGACTATCATTGATCTATGTAAACAAGAGCACCTGTTTTATATTATAAAATGTTAATTACACATATTACATTACAATGTAGTTAACTCGTGAAATGTTGAAGGCGCAATGGTAAACACGTTGAGGCATTTTAGTAACATCTAAGTTGTAACTAATGTCGACATAATATACAGGGTTATTGTAGCAGTGAGACTATTATTTTACTATATTATGGAAGACTCATTTGCAATCGAACAAGTCGTTTGTTGACTATCTTACGAAATAATATCTACTGACCAAGTCCACTTCAACATTTTGTACCAGAAGGTCTCTCGATGACACCGCCTCTATCCACTACATAATTAATTTTTAGGATGTACTCACCTAGGTATTCACTATGCGTATTTTTTTAAATCGTGTTAATTTTTAATGGTGGAAATGAATATTTAAGAAGGAATTAGGTAAGTATGGTAACCTAATTATATTTCATACAGTTCCACATGCAATTGGCTAGAAACGATCTGTTAAAATGATTCAATCATCAAGAACCTGTTAGCTCCCGGCGAAAAAAAAACAATCAATAGCATTGTTTTCTTATGTGCCCGGTGCTCGGAATAAAAATATGACCTGAAAAGTGAATGTTAATGTTACTAGGTAACAAACACTTCGAGCTCGCTTCACGCGCCTGAAAATTTTACATATAAATTCCATTAAGTAAACGACGAGTTCCAAACTTTTTATAGTTTCGTTTGTTAACTGGGTATTATTTTTTCTATGAACTAATATATATATTTTTAGAGCCCATAGAGTGTCCCACTGCTGGGCAAAGGCCTCTTGATTTCCACTTGTCGCGGTTCTGGGCAATCTCTGGCCAAACGTCGCGATATGCGTCTAGATCGTCCCGCCATCTGTTGGAGGGTGCCGCCTATCACGGCAGCACCCTTCTAGGGCCTGAGCTCGCGTCGATGCGGGCATATGCCGAGACGTCAGCGGTGGCATGCGCAAGCGAATCCTGCGGCGTCTCACAAAGGCGATGAGGGAAAGCCGCTGGTTTTAAGTGGGTAGCCTGACACGGGAGTCCCACATCACTGCGCCTACCCCCAGGACGGCCGGTATGCATAACCCATTTTCCAGTGTTAAAAAAAAGGTCGTCCCGCTATCTCCATTTCGACCTGCCACGCTGTCGTCGCCCATCGTTCGGCACCCACTCCGTGGCTAGTTTGGCCCATCTATGGATGCATGCGGCAAACGAACAACTATACATACTTATAGGTAATTTTAATAACTGTACGAAATTCAAATCGGGGCTCTTTAAAATTTCAAACATTCCTTGAAATTTTAAAGAGCCCCGGGTGGTGTTGAGTTAAAAAAGCGCCACCCCCTTTGATCGTGGGTCGTGGTATGAGTCGACTATGGGAATAATAGTCAATTATTTGAAGTACCTATGTTGTGGATGGTAGGTTAGCTGCCTATCTGTGCAAGCCCAGCTCATCAATTTAATTTGTCATCAAAATCAAAACGCAACCTGCGTATAATTTTGCAACGAAAACATTTTTTCTTTAGTGGTCGCTTTTTGACAATTACCAACCACCAATTTAAAATCTGGGCCACTTTGTATCTTGTCACAACGAAAATCTCCGAAAATGTATTAATGAAAGCCGCTAGAGATCTCATAGTAATATCACTGTACAGGTACAGTGGCCCAGGAATCAAATTGGTTGACTGTACATAAAGGGGTTAACTTTGGGTCGTTCGTTATTTCTCTCCCTGACCTATGCCAATCCATCACAGTACCTGTCAACAAGCGACCCCGTCGAAACGAACAACGAAGAAAAGACGGAACGTAAGTTTTAGCACTGCCTACTTAACCTTCCTGTGGCTTTATAGGCCAGGCCCAATGAAGCGATAGGAATGCGCGGTTGGCGAGTGGCCTGGGGAAAATCCAGGGAAAACCTCCGACACGACCACGCGGGCTGTTTAAACACTGGTATACTCTAAGAGTTGGTGCTCCAATGAGATTGGTTGAGCGGTTTCAACCAAATCTGGGGTGTGTCAATGGAATCGGGCTAAGTATTGGGAAGTTTTAGCACTGCGTTCATCCTTCTGAAATAGTCGAGAATTGAACACTACCACTACGTACAATGTTTTCTCTACAACTATGTACCTACTTATAACATTTTCTTCATCTTTAAACTGTGGCACTGAAAGTTTCTAGTGGCTTGCCTACCCTTTTGGGAATACAACCATGAGTATATCAATATGTAATGTAAATGCACAGATTAATTAATGTGTGCACCAGTGCAGTCCACCCATCACATTATCCACGAGTGCCCGAAACGGAAGTACACTGGAGATCCTCTGGACTTAAGGGGAGGTATCCCCAACGCAAATGTCCCGCTCTAACACGCGTGAGTTTACAATTGACCATCCCGCTCTCTACGCAAGCTCTGCGCGCAGTTTTGTTAATATTTAGCTATAGTCATTAAGCCAATCATTTTATCAAAGCAAACCCTGCGAATTTGTCTATAACTATTTACGATCTTTAATTGAGTACAAAAATTAAATGTTAAATATCAGTAATATAGCCGTAGTATTGAAAAAACATTCCAAAAAGGGCTAACTTCGCGATTTTTTTCTATCGATTGAAATTCATCAGGTCATGTAACTGACTGCGATTTTGACTAGACAATATACTTATGTAACACATATTTTTTTTTTAGATTTTAAGACACTATATTCTATGTCTCAGATGGTTTTTAAAAACTCAAAAGTACATACACGGCCTTTAAGCGGAAACGCAGCCCAATGGGTTAAGAATCTAGATATTAACCTGTAGACTCGTGGACATGTTGGTTTGGATGCCATACGATTAAATAAATAAATAAACAATAAATTTTAATATACTTTGTCAATTAAGAACACCCTGTTGTATGTACCTAGGCGTTATCAATAGAGTATTGACTGACCACGCACATGTCACTGTCATGATACGGCTAATGTCGTCATGTTACACGTGTCACGGTGACAGCCGTGACAGCCACCTGTTTGAATTGTTCAAGTGTTTTACTCGTAATAGAACTCCATTAAACGACTTCATCCACGGATGATAGGATATTAGATAATCGGAGAATGCGAGGATTCACTTTTGGGTCTTATGAGACCACATATAGGTATGCACTTTTGCCAATGCTTATCGACCTAGATCTCAACATCTATAGTGATTAAATATCTGTCCTTCCAGTATGTTAATCTTGGACTATTTTCCTCCAGTCTGTTAAAAGTGAAAACACGATTCGCAAAAAATTTCTCGATACTTTTATTTTTCAAACATAACCCTTTTTTGATGATTTTTGGTTGGATCTTTAAAACCCTCCCATCTTTAACAATGATTTTTGGTTTAATAGTTGTAAAATGATAAGTTCTCAAATCTGATAAAAAAAGATTTATGTACACGTTTATAATAAACATCAATATTTACGATAAACACGCATTGAGCTTCCGTAGAGAGCGGGATGGTTAATTGAAAACTCACGCGTGTTAGAGCGGAACTTTTGCAATGCCATCTACGCCCTCTTAATACAGTTTTGACATAAAGTAGGATTTAGTAGCATACAATAAAAAGTGTATAAAAAAAAGACGCGCTACATACTTTAAGCCAAAAATAATATATTTTTCACTTCTCATGCTCGAAAAGTGTGTCATATTAGACTTGTGAAGCGGGGCTAAAGTAGTACATTTAAGCCCTAGGGAAAATATGTATACATATTTATGATTTACAAAACATTTTAATTTGACCAATCAAAATACTTCACCTATTAAATCCACCAATCACAGGACAGTAATTTGACAGATTAAAAACTATTTGGTAAAAATATCAACCAACCAGAACACAGCTGTACTAAAATTGACCAATCAGGAAAGACGTTTTTCAGTTGTCTAAAGATTAAGCGATGTTTATGGTCAAAGCAATTACTCCTCTTAAAAGAAAAAAAAACGCATGTTGCTTCTCTTTCTTTAATATAGCAAAAGAAAGGGAGGCGAATACGCAAAGCGAACACGCATAGCGAGGCATGGTGCTGCCCTTAGAAAAAAAAACAAGCTGTCAAATTAGACATACGCCCGCCAATGCGTTAAATTACTCATTTTAGGTAGATAATTTGTGTTTATGTGTTTTCTCGCAATTGAAGTGAAAAGTACAGTGTATAACTCGGGCCTAAAAGCCATATTACCACTCGAACAATTTCCCCTCACTGCGTTCGGGAAAATAACTATCTCGTGGTAATATGGCTTACTTTAGACCCTTGTCAAACAATCTACTATACATTTAATAGATTAAGATTGTTGATCTCGGCAAAATTGGAAATGTAGTCTAGAACCGTTTTTAAACAGAACTCCCCCTTTTATACAACGATGGTGGTGAACAAGCTAACGGCCTGATGGTAAGCAGACACCGTAGCTTATGGACACTTGCCCTCACTCTCAAGTCTCAACACAGCGCACCCTCGGGAACTCTAGCGACCTTCTGCCATCAGGAACACAACCATATACAACAACATCATCATTTCATATACGCCGAAAGACGTCCACTGCTGGACATAGGCCTCCCCCAAAGAGTGCCACAATGACCGGTCCTGCGCCACCCGCATCCAGCGGACTCCCGCGACCTTTACCAGGTCATCAGTCCACCTTGTGTGGGGTCTACCCACGCTGCGCCTTCCGGTCCGTGGTCGCCACTAGAGAACCTTACAGACAGCTGACCGAAGCATTTCAAACATTGAAGCGAAGTCTACTAGGAGACGACGATCATTATAGCTTGAGAAAGTACGAGATTAGGTATACCTAGAGGATATTGATAGCGTACCTACACTTCTGTCACTCCGAAGTTATATCTTTACAGTTGAAAGTTTCATACCTACTGACGTACTACATGACGGTTATACCTACTTGTCCCGTTAGGTCATAAAAAGATTAACTTATTCTTATATAGGTACAGTCGACCACTCTTTACATAAGTGGAACTATACTTAACCTTTTCGATGCAAACGACCGCATTTGACATTGGGATGTCATGGCGTGTGAGTGATAGAGACATTGTATTTGACATGGCGTTGAAAAGGTTAATCACGCGAATGCAAACTTTGTATTGATTGCACAGTTGTTGTTTTTTTACATATATTTCTGTTACATTAATAATTAATTAATGTAACAGAAATAGTTGCTAGTTGGCCACATATAGTTATTATGAATAAAGTTATATTAAATATAAGGCATTTAAACGTTTTTTCGGTCTTTTTATTGGACCTTAACAATCGCTGCATCTCTTGAACCATAATAAGTAGATAGTTGATTTTTTATTGATGTAGATGTTATTTACTGTATCTGTTATAACGAGAAATGATAAACATTAAATGATCATACTAGAAATGCGTATTTTTCGGTACATACTTTAAGTACGACTCACACTTGGCCGGTTTTTTTAATATTCAGTTTTTTTAGATGACAATAGTATTTACAATATCTTAATTATAGCGGTAACGTTTTCTTTTTTCCTGCCCAAGAACCAAACTTACTTGAAGTTGCAAAACTACGATTTCCGCACAAGTCCACTTACCATGTAGTTGACTGTACAGAAAGCAGTTTCAGAACTTTCTAATATTAATTTACAGAACTTAACCGTAGTCCCGTCACCGTAAGAAACAAGAAAAACTGCTGCTGTGACGGGGCCAGATGAGATTTAAGTAATACCTAGAAAGTTCCATAATTTACCTCCTCATTCATAAAACTTAACAAACCAACCTCTTCTAACTAAAATGTGTTTTGTCCCATTCTCACAAACATAAAATGGCAAAGTGATAAAGACAAACGAATTGAAATAGGTTTGACGAACTATTATGAATGCAGTTATCTTTTTTTATTAAGATTGATTATATTGCCTGGATGGGTCATAAACACTTGCAAAAACAACAGTCGTCTCTCCTGTGGCCAATAGTTAACGGCTTATGAGCATGTGAGTTATGATTTTATTACATGGATTTATAGAACCGGAGACGCCGTTTATGCGGGTTACTAGACCAATCCAAAATTAAGCTTTGTAGCCCTTAACTTTTGATATGTCCACAGGAAAGACGCGAACCTAAATCTGTTTATGACCCGGATGCGAGTCCTTTAAGCCAAGGCTTTGTGAAGTGGGGCAGGGGATATAGATTTTGACCTTTTTTATCAGACATTAAATTTTCCCTAGCCAACTAGGTATGTGTAGGTTCAGAACTCAAAATAGCGCAAATATTTAATTGTCAGGGTTAGGTTAGGTTATATCAGTCGTCATTAAAGACTGTTATAGTCTACGACATCGTCTGTCGTTCTTGCAGTCTTTAGACTTAGACATTTTAATTGCTTACGTCTCGTAATATCAGATGATTAATTGAAACATATTTTGCATGAGTAGTTTCCCTGTCTGTGATGGTTATTCATGCACAAAATAATCAGATAAAAGCAGGCAATAACCAGAAAGAAGTTACAAAAACGTCTAACCATTATTATTAGGTATACCATTACCTACCTGGTCGTAGGTTTATCGAAGCACGTTAGCTTTCTTTTTGAATAAGAAAAACCTTTCCGACAAGTTAAGAACCCTAAGTAATAATTATAATTAATAGCTTTAGATTGAATACGGGCACTTTCAGCCGTTTACGATAAAAAAACGTTTCCATATTTATGATGCAAACAACATTAAACCCAAACACGATGGTTCTTTAATTAAGGATTCGAGTAATTAATTTACAAATACTAAATGGCAAAAAAAGATTTTAAATTTAAAGCACGAGAGTTATAAATTTTTAACATTGCGGTATTTACACAGGTTAAAAGAAAAGGTCAAGCACCCTTTCATCACGAATTACGAAATACCCAGTAGCCCGCCCACCTGAGCCATTCCCGATTTATCGTCATATTAATCGCGCCACAACCAATAAATCCGTCAAAGATCCACATCACAACGTGTTAATTTACACTCATAAATCTTCGACAAATTTAGATACTTTGTTAAAAAACCATGCATGGACGCCATTACAACCCAGCTAAAATAAAAAGAACGTTTGAATATGGAGCGTTCTAACCAACAGGTGTCGCTAAAACCGGCCAGTTACGCCGGGCTAGCAACCATAAACAAGTACTGAAAAAACATTTACTTCAAAAATAGAATTCGAATTCCCGCGCTTAATTGCGCTCCCGCCAATGAACGCGCGTTGGGTGCGAGTGAGTTGGCCAGTTTTTTGGGTGAGATAGAGTGAGAGAGGAGGTGTGGCCCCGCCCCGTTAACAACATGGCGTATTTGTTGATTGGCAGGCTTTTGGCGGGAACCTCCCCGCGGGCGGGAAAGTGGAAGGCGCGGGAAAATGCCGCTGCGACGCCCGTCGCATAGAAAAACTTACCTTGAAATTCAAGTCCAGTTTCTTGCCAAAGACACGGATTTGTTGTTTTTACATCATGTGAAAAGAATTCTTGACGTGTGATATTATCCTTGATCACATAATTGTGACTAATCGTTTCAACGTGGGTTTCGTAGGCACGCTGTAGTTACCGCTTAATAATGAGCTTATAATTTATGCAATTAGTTAAGTCTAATTATCTGTAACAAATAGAAGTAGGTTGGTCTATCTACCTATGCAGTTTGACGTAATAAATGCTTGTGTAGGAAATTCTCATTCCGTATTCTATATAATAAGATAAACATCCCACCAGTAGGTATACTCATACTTAGGTAATATGTCATGTCATAGACTAGAGGTGAACAATAGGGTGTCAACTCACGACATGGTCAGTAAGATCGCCAGGTCGGTTGAAAACTTGAAAGAGGAGGATTGAGGACATGGAGACGTTATTTCTCTAGAACAATTATTCCTTCGCTATTACGTTAAAATTCTTGTTTAGGGAAATACCGAAGGAATTAATATTGTTCAAGAGATTGATCATGAAATTCCACAAAGGAACACCTGATTCCATCAGTTGTTTGGAGACGCATTTGTTTTTATATTTGAAACCGTCAACACAGCTACCTCATTCATTTTATTTATTTTTTATACCACGTCGGTGGCAAACCTGACAGCACATCCGACAATTGTCACGTGACAATGACAATTCCAAGTACATTTCTGAGTCGTCACGTAAAGATGGTCGTTGGATAGCATCGATACTTACCGGCCGGGCAATGTAAGCCGAATTGCCATTATAAGGTGACAGTTATCAAGTTGGTGAAATAGGGACCTGGGAGCCGATGTTTGAGTGTCGAACGCTCGACTTTTCACTAGAGATCTGTCAAAAACTATGATTGAATTTAAACTTTCGTGAGACATGTTATAACTTGCGGCGGGCGGCGGGTAGTTCGACAGTGTGCAATCGGCGCGGGTCGCAGACGCACTCATCCTGATGAAGAACTCCCGAAGAGTTCGAAACATGTCGCCCGAAGTGACAATTAATACGTGAGTTTTAACCGTTTAGTAAAATAAAGTAAAAACTATGATGTTTTGACAGATGTCGAGTGAAAAGTCGAGCGTTCGACACTCAAAAATCGGCCCCCTGGCCTATTATCCAACGGCCATCTTTATGTGTCGACTCAGAAGTGTACTTGGAATTATCATTGTCAGGTGACAATTGTCGAGTTGGTGAAATAGGGGCCTGATGGTACAGAGCTTTTATCTCACGAGCGCGGATTAGCCATAGCTGTAGTTGTGACACATACGAACACAGAGACAACGTGAACTCATAGCTCCTACGCCGAAGCACACATAGAAAATTTGCATACCTACTGACACACAACCATGGCTAACCGCGCTCGTAAGATAAAAGCATCTACTGTAAGATGGTCACTGTCCTATAGACGCTTGCAGCACGAGGCGTCACTCGCGCGTTTACGACCCGTACGTTACCTGTTGTACGTTATCTGTTGTTCGCTCAGCTGACCAAAAAGGGCAAAAAAAAACTACTCGAGTTGGAGCTTTACAATGATAATCCTTAACCTATTCACCAGTATCTAGATTCTGTAAGTTGTGCCTCACACGCCAAAGTCTTCGTAGCAAAAGACTGAAAATGAACCTTACTTACTTGACAGCACGTAGCTTGCCTTTACAACAACAACAACAACAACAACAACAACAACAACAACAAATACTCTTTATTGCACACCTCAAATAAGCACACATACAAAAGAAAAACAAAGAAACAGGGATACAGAGGTAGAACAAAAGGCGATCTTATCGCTAAAGAGCGATCTCTTCCAGACAACCTTTACCAGCGTTTACATCGACTTGATCGACTCGATATGAAGCCATTGGCATGTGGGGCACCTAATGTCCTGACTTTATATCAAGCAAATGGCGGTGAAAATGTTATTGTTGTCCTCGACATGAATCTATAAGTTACAGTAGTTACTAATGTTAAAATAACCGGTGATTCGAATAATATTACCCTTTTTCCCACCATCTGAATCTCCAATGGACGCGTGCAACTAAAGGGGTGTCACATGCGTGTTGCCGGGTATAGTATTATTCGCCCCACATTCGCCCAGTCTCCACTTCTCCAGTGTCCCTCTCATTGCTCTATTTACCATTTCTTTCCAAATAAGGCGCCTTGAGTCACCTCTCACCGGCAGACGCATTAAACGCCTAATGTAATTTTCACAGCAATAAGTTTTCGTTTCATATCAAACAAATTTTAGATAAGTGACTTATGGCTATTTTATCAACTTGACAATTGTGTGTTGTGTAAAACTATCCATATTTTAAGTTGTATCCTGATCTCTCTGTAGTTAATTGGAACGAAACTGGGTCCTGTAACACAGGGTTTTCCTAGCTCAGGACACAGGGTCGTGATTTATATTGTAGTGATGCCCTTATACAATAAACTTTTTTCATTTTTTTTTCACAATTGTCACCTGACAACGACAATTAAGAGAGAGGGCACAGCAAAATATCATCTTGCTCGAATTTGGAGCAGCCCAACCTGTTTTCCAGCGTGGTATTTATATATTTTTTATGTCAAATGAGTTTTTTCAATCCTTGTTGTGGCAGAATTAGTTACCTATAATCTATATATATAAAGTTGATGGGTGACTGATTAATCACCGCCCCGCCGAAACTGCCCGTCCTAGAAATTTGAAATTTACACTATAGTTAGGTTATATAACGGAAGCAAGGGATAAGACGGGATTTTTGGAAATTCCACCCCTAAGGGGGTAAAACAGGGGTGCAAAGTTTGTATGGGGGGCACTAATTTTTTAAAGGTATAGACTTGAAACTTTGTACAAAGACTCCCTAAAATAAGACAATGAAAAAGATATCTGCGTTTTCAAAATTTTCGTCTCCTAAGGGGTTGAAAATAGGGGTGAAATATTGTATGGGGAGCAATTTTTTTTTAAAGTGAGAGTCTTCAAACTTTGTATGAAAGTTCCTTATAATAATACAAAAAAAGTAATTTCAGCGTTTTTTGAAATTCATCCCCTAAGGGGGTTAAAAAGGGGTTCAAAGTTTGTATGGGGAGCAAATTTTTTTTTAAGTGAGGTACTTCAAATTTCTTACAGAGGCTCTCTGTTTAAATAAAACAAAACTAATTTCTGCGTTTTTTGAAATTCAACTCCTAAAGGGTTAAAAAAGGGATTCAAAGTTTATATTGGAAGCAAAAATTTTTTGAGTGAAGGACTTAAAATTTCTTACAGTAACTGTTTAAATTAAATACTACAAAACTAATTTTAGCGTTTTTTTTTAATTCAAGGGGTTAAAAAGGGGTTCAAAGTTTATATGGGGAGCAACATTTTTTTAATAGAGAGACTTCAAATTTTTTACAGAGTCTCTGTTTAAATACAACAAAACAAATTTCGGCGTTTTTTTTAATTCATCCCCTCAATGGGTTAAAAAGGGGTTCAAAGTTTGTATGGGGAGCAACATTATTTTAATTGAGAGACTTTCATTTCACAAAAAGACTGTTTAAATGATTTCAGGATTTGTGGATTTGTGGATGTTTGAAACGAAATTTCTACAGGTCCATAATTAAATACGTACAGTAACGAAGAGAAAACGACAAGATACGTGTCAACTCACACAAAAAATAGCCTAAGTAAATGAGAGTTTTTAACCGATAAGTAGGTACCTAAAGGGATTTTTAGAGGGGTTGAGAATTTGGGTTGACCGATTTATATCTGTACAGCATATTAATAATTTGGTCTCACCGGGTAAAAGTACCACAATTATTATACCGATTCCTGGATATTAAGATGTTTTAACTAAAAACCGAGCTCTACGCAGACGAAGTTGCGGGCAACAGCTAGTCCCATATAAATATTGACATAATTATACATTCAAAAAGTTTCGTTCCATTTCTTTTCAAGGACCACACAAGCTTCCCGGTTGGAGAGTCTGTCAAAATAGCTGCACGATTGATTTATAGCATTACGCTGTAGGTGGCACATGTGCCACTGTCTTACAAAAGTGCAATGTGACATATTTTTTACCCAAAAGGCCATCATAATGTTGATAGGGTAAATCCAATTTTAAAATATAGACCTCCTCCTAGTAAAGATTGTTTCAATGTATAAGTTTCTTTCAAGAACATAAATCTTATTGGTTTCTCGTCTACGATATTTTTAATTGTACGCCCTTAAAAATACAAATACAGACATGTAGAGTAATATGGAGCTCAGTTGTAGGGTAATGGAGCTCAGTTAGGTCCCTCTGGACTTCGTTGCCCTGCAGTATTTCGGTCACGAGTTATGTCAACCAAAATCTCTTAAAAAATAAATACATATCTTCTACTTTAACCGCACTGAGCGAAAAAAGTACTAATTATTAGTGAGTTATAGTGAATCCCAAGGCAAGGAGATTATATACTAACGGTTACAAAACAGTTTAGTAGTAATTAGTAGTTACAAGGACAATTTTTTTGGTATTAGTAAATAACTACTATTATCAAAAACTGTTTTGTAACCGTTAGTATATAATCTCCTTGTCCTGGGATTCACTAAAACTTACTAATAATTAGTATTTTTTTCGCTCAGTGCGTAATTAATTAATTGACAAACGTAGTCATCATCATACTCCATCAGCTTTTGAAAAACGTTATTTTAACCGGCAATCGGCTCGATCATCTAAACTATTCAAACATATTCATGTATTCGTACGAAGGTGTTGGCGGCCTAATTACAGGAGCAGCTGCGATAATTTATCGTTAATGCTAATGTGCATGTGGGCAAGGGAGAGTGGTCATACACACAAACATACACATAATATGCTTTTTTTATTAAAAATGGGATTGCTCTTGGTCACAATCAGCATCGGACGGACGATCGATGATCGTCGGCCGCCGTCGATTTCTTGTACTACAAAACGGGCCGGCCCGGACTCGGAACGGTCTAGCGTGAATCCGCCTAAGCCGTCCTCTCCCGGCGAAAAAAATAAACAATGCCATTCTTTTGTTATCTGCCCTGGGATCCCAGGGACTGGTAGACGACGGGTAGACGCTCCTTTCGAAATGAAAACATGGCAGAGCCGAATCTAGTGGGGGGCAAGCCGGGGTCCATGCCCGGGCGGCAAGTTTAGGGGGCGGCATAGGAGCGGCAGGGGGGCGGCAATTCGAACTTCTTGACAGGCCAAAATACGTCTTGACAGGACAAAAAATTTCGCGTAAAAATTATACGTAGATGTGTTATGACTTTATGACCCGTCTCCCCATAGAGTAGATAACTAGTAGCTACTTTTGCTGTTCTGAAATGGTAGAGGTAACAATTTGTAAGACAATATATGCAGACGGGGGCGGCATTTTGTAGTTTTTGCCCCCCCTCGAAAAATTTCTAGATCCAGCGCTGCAACATGGTCATAAACGTAGTCTACAAAATTAAGTTTTCTAATACTGTGAATTTGGCAATGGCATGGTTATCTATAAACCTAGAGTATTTAAAAATACGTCCCACTGAGCTCCATCACCCAGTTGTGGAAATATTGGGGTAACTACCTAACCTATAAAGGAGGAGGCAATTACACAAGAAATCGAAGACGACGAAGAAAACGACGACTAAGACGGAAGACAACACACGACAAACACGACATAGACGTAGAAATGAGATACTACGAAGGTAACAAACCAACATACCACCGATAAACAGACATCGTAGCCTATCGACGACTTTTTAGGGTTCCGTAGTAAACAAGGAACCCTTATAGTTTCGCCATGTCCGTCCGTCCGTCCGTCCGACCCCCGTTTTTCTCAGTAACCGTTAGTACTAGAAAGCTGTAATTTGGCATGAGTATACATATCAATGACGCCGACAAAACGGTAGAATAAAATCTTTAAAAAAAATTTTTTTTAGGGTACCTCCCCTACATGTAAAGTGGTGGTGCAAATTTTTTTTCTGCCAAACCCCATCGTGTGGGGTATCGTTGGATAGCTCTTTTAAAAATATTATAAGGTTTCTAAAAGCATTTTTTGATTAAAGAATTGGTTAGCGTGATATTAAGCTTTGAAGTGATAATTTTTGCTATGGTCAAGTGTCCCCCCCCCCCCTGCCAGCTAAACGGTGGCTACTAGGCATGTGAAAAAAATCATGGTAGTAGTATATACGATGAATTTAAAAGGAAAACTATCACAGCTAAGTAGACATTACTAGTTAACGAGTAATAGTCGAACTTCAGAAATGTACTTTGCAAAAGCAAACGTTCGTACAATTTCCATTGATACCTTAGATAATGTTGTTAATTCTTTCAAAAACATAGTAAATATAAGTTTTCGAACTTTTTAGTCCACATAATGTAAAGGGTAGACGACTACGGAACCCTACCTTGCGCGTGGCCCGACACGCACTTGGCCGGTTTTTTTATGTTATAGGGGTAAACGAGCAGACTGATCGCCTAAATCACAGAATAGTATAATAGTATTACATACAGAACGGACACGAACCCCCCGCACCGAGGTCAGTTACCTCGTCCCTGACAGGCCCAGGATGACAGGTCGGGTTACGATCGGGTTACCGTCGCGTCTCGCGATTCGTCCGCGCCACGCGCTACGCACTCGCGCAAACAATTGATGCGTGTACCGACAGCGCACGCACACATACTTACCCACATCGATAACTTTCCTTCCCGTGTCACCCCCGTGCCTAAATGTAAGCTATTAACGTCGCTATTAACACCTGCAACACCCAGAGGAGTTAGAAGCGCGTTGCCGACCTTTTAGCAGGGAATACGACTGCGGCTACAAACGCGCTGCTAACCCATATCATCATCATCATCATATGACATGACATAGGCCTCCCCCAAAGAGTGCGACAATGACCGGTCCTGCGCCACCCGCATCCAGCGGACTCCCGCGACCTTTACCAGGTCATCCAATCCACATAACGCATATGGAGCGCTCGTGGCCCAGCGGCGCCTGCGTGCCGCAAGCGATACGCAAGGTTAAGCAATGTCGGGCGCGGTCAGTACATGGACCGCTTTGAGTGGTTACTAACTGAGCGCTCCCGTTGGAAGGCACGTTAAACCGTAAGCAATGTCGGGCGCGGTCAGTACATGGACCCATAAATAAGAGTGTAATGACTGGAAATAGATAGCCAACTTCACGCATATTGTGATCCCGACTAAAGCGCCACCAAGTGCTAAAGTTAGTAAATATTATCTTGGATACATGTGAAAAAACATACAAAAAGTGCATCCGCCGCTGGGGATCGAACCCGGGTACATTGTCTCTAAAGACAATATACTTTACCACAGGGCCACGTGTGTGATACTGGAAAGCATCGAATTTTTGAATACCTTTTTAACAGTCTACCTACTTTTACATTTTAGCTGACTATTCGAGCAAGTTTAATAACCGTGAAAATAGGTGGCGCTATTATTAATTCCGTCAGCTTTCTTCTAAGATGAACAACCATGCATGGACCGCTTTGAGTGGTTACTAACTGAGCGCTCCCGTTGGAACGCACGTTAAACCGTTGATTCCGGCTGCTGTCTATGACAGCAGTCGTTAAGCCAAGTTGGAGGCCTTCGGGCGGCTTGAGAACTGCTAACAGTCAAGTTGCCCACTCACTTGACAAAGGGGGGTCGAAGTTGCACCACGTCCGTAGGGAAAGTACCCACCGCTACACGTGACCCCTGGGTGGTTCTAAAAGTGCAACAAAAACTGGCAAACGTACTGTATTCTCGAAGATCTCACGGTTCGAAATAAATGCCATACGATAAATATAAATAATAGTAGATTGTTTGACAAGGGGCTAAAGTAAGCCATATTACCACGAGATGGTTATTTTCCCGAACGTAGTGAGGGGAAATAGTTCGAGTGGTAATATGGCTTTTAGACCCGAGTTATACACTCTACTTTTCACTTCGATTGCGAGAAAACACATTAAACCCAAATTATCCACCTTCAATGAATAATTTAACTCTTGGCGGGCGTATGTCTAATTTGACAGCATGTTTTTTTTCTTAGGCCAGTACCATGCCTCGCTATGCGTGTTCGCTTAAAAGCCTTATCACACTACCCTATCGGTAGGGTAGTGTGATAAGGCTTTTACGTATTCGCCTCCCTTTCTTTTGCTATATTAAAGAAGGAGATGCAACACGCGCTTTTTTTTTTTCTTTTAAGAGACGCAAGTCCTTTGACCATAGACATAGCTTAATCTTTAAAGAACTGAAAAAGGTCTGTCCTGATTGGTCGATTTTAGTACAGCTGTATTCTGGTTGGTTGATATTTTTACCAAATATTTTTTAATCTGTCAAATTACTGTTCTGTGATTGGTGGATTTAATAGGTGAAGTATTTTGATTGGTCAAATTAAAATGTTTAGTGAATCATAAATATGTATACATATTTTCCCTAGGGCTTAAATGTACTACTTTAGCCCCGCTTCACAAGTCTAATATGACACACTTTTCGAGCATGAGAAGTGAAAAATATATTCAACGTTCTTGTACCTACTGAGATAAAAAAATATAATCTCGTCATGTACAGTTAAATACTACCTATAATTATGTTCACAATGACATAAAAAAAAGAATGTAGGTATAATAAGGCAAGCAAAGAACAAAAGGTCTCGGTTTACATTACTTAACGACATAGGTTAAATAATTAATTAAACGTAAGTAGATAGGGTACGTAGTTTACAGTATCGGCGCAACAAAAGCGAGATAGCGAGACAATGCGGCGGAAGGCGGCCACCGGAAGCCTGCAGCTAGGGCGGCGCGGGCGCAAGTCAAAGATGGCGGCGGATAAAAGCTGCTATTTAACTTGCATTATTCGTATCATCATCATCCTCCTAGCGTTATCCCAGTACAGCAGTGGCGGCGCGTCAAAAATATTCTTAGGGAAGCCGGTAATACTTGGCTTTTCCTATTCTTCATGAGCCGTAGTAAAAGGACTGGCTGAAAATTAGGCAAGCCGGTGGGAATCGAGTTGTATGGACGCTCCGCCACTGCAGTACAGTTGCATCCTGAAGGATGCCTGGAGTCCGCTACCTAATCCCAAGATTTGGCGTAGGCGCTAGTGTTTACGAAAGCGACTGCCATCTGACCTTCCAACCCCGAGGGGAAACTAGACCTTATTGGGATTAGGATTTGTCAAGTGAGTGGGCAACTTGACTGTTAGAAGTTCTCAAGCCGCCCGAAGGCCTCCAACTTGGTTTAACGACTGCTGCCATAGACAGCAACCGGGATCAACGGCTTAACGTGCCTTCCAAAGCACGGGAGCGCTCAGTTAGTAACCACTCCAAGCGGTCACCCATCCAACTTGCACTATTCGTATGTATACTTGAAAATTTGTAAGGTGGCCCTGTTAGAGGCACTTATCTTATTAACAATAGTATGTATGTAAGCACTTTATTGTACACAAAAACAATATACATTTGAGTCAAGTTAGAGGCCTTCGAACGACTTGAGAACTTCAAACAGTCAAGCAAGTTGCTCACTCACTTGACAAGCCTAATCCCAATATTGGTTCCAGAGTAGGAAGATCCGTAAATAATAATAATATAATACCTAACCTAATTCACAGGTGACAAACAACCCACATTTACGAATAAAGATAAAAATAAATACAAAATAAGAGTATTATATAAATAAATACAGTAAACATTAATAAAAAACTAGTGCCTACGCCAAATTTTGGGATTAGCGGACCCAGGGCATCCTTCAAGATGCCACTCTGCGATAACGCTAAGAGGGTGATGATGTTCCGATAGCTTAGTTGGCTGGAGCGAGAGGAGTGGTGATCCAGGATGTCACAGCTTAGAATACTACTAATAAACGCATTTCATCTTTAAATTTTTAGCTTTTATTTAGAAATTAATTAGCAGACATGACTGCTTAATAATTCAAAATTAATTTTGTCCTAAAACGACATATATAACATGACCATATAGCGTATCATGCTAGCTGGACATAATATCGCTTGAGCCCTGCGTTTGCGCCGCCTTGTAACTTACGTCGCGATGCCACGGCGTACAAATTACCACTTTATGTCGTTTAACTATGTTGTAAATGCGTTAACTGTGATGTGTTTTTGCTTTCATAAAACGTTTATACGACGTTTAGCAAAGGTCAGTGCTATTTATCAGTGTAATGTGTAGGTACTTGCATTGGATATAGTAACGTTTTGATGTTCACAATATAACCTAGTGACTTTGTGAACTAGGTATAATCACACACATTTTACGTTTTCAAATACCGTTATTACCGTATCAATATTAAATATATCCCAAATTTTTTGTAATCAAAAAAAATACCATTCAACGACCGAAGTACTGTATTATAAAAAAATCGTACTACGTATTTTTCAAATGTAATCTCAAACAAAAGTACGAATGTTAATATTAAAATAAAGCAGGGTTTGATTGAAAATATATAACTTTTTAATGGTTTAAATAGACGCTCAAAGGTCCTATTTCGCACTTTTCCGGGCATGTTGCCATGTAATTTTGGCCATATTTTTGCTTTAATCATTATCATTTTTATGCTTTATGTAACGTGTTTAATCCACGACAGCTCTGACGAATGCTTTAAGCACCAATTTGGATATATTTAATAGATCAAAAAGCCTTTTTTGAAAAACCCCATTTACGTCGTCTAAGTGGGTCACAAAAAAAATCTTCTGATAATAAATAATAACCAAAAACAAGTATAATTGACACCAAAAGATATTATTTAATAAATAATAAAGTTTAAATAAATTTAAAATATAAGATATATATTTTTAAAATTTTTGAATTTTCTGACATTTCATCGTCGGTTAGAGGGCTAAAAGTATATGCCAATTTTTTTTTTTTTTTTCCCCTAATCTACAAAAAATCATACAGCGTATGTATAATATTACATTACGAAATTCCAAAATTTTGAAAATCGGCCCACCCTACCAGACAACCGTCCATAGGACAGCATTTTTCCCAAACTAAAACGGAGACACTTCGCTTGCTCGGCCAATAACAATGGTTCGCGAATCTCTCTACACACCGTCGAAGATGCCCCGAACTGCTCCAAGATCGTCGTTCCAAACGAACATGTTCGCACATTCCGTTACCTACTACTATTAGGGCGCGTACACAGCGATCCGTTTACAGGTCCGATATTTGATGGCGTATATGTATGTAGTTGTATGAGCGAACTCACACACAAGACAGTATTCCGGATCCAGTAAGTACCGTAGTAGTAGCGCTATTCGTAAAAACGGATTCTGTAAGGGCGAACGTTCGTGTACGCGCCCTTACGGGGAAAAATAACTGCCAATGACCGTTAATGTGTCGTTATGGGGTCTATTCGGAGCAACGTATTAAATTTAGGATTTTGTATTGGCGACGCGTTCATAAAATACAAAACCGAATCTAATTCAATACGATTAGCGGTTGGAAAATAGATCCCTTTAGGCATGAGGTATTGTACCGATTTTATTGATAGATACGCCACAACTGAATGACATCTCGCTCTTACTTTAGAGTAGTTGGGGACGCAGCTACCTCCACCATAATAAAGACCACAGCCTTAAAGGATAGTGAATAATCTTAAATCAAAATGAAAATTTAAAAATTAATCGCCACAGGTGGGATTTGAACCCACGACCACTGGAATCCGTCCATTGCTCTTAACCAACTGAGCCACCGTGGTAACCCCCAGGCCACTCTCCAAATCTGTCGCTTTCTTGAGCCGGTCTATAAAACCACATTAGTAGGTAGTTAGGTACTATTACTTATTTCGTGGCCACATTCAGGTTAAAAAAAAAACTGCGTCTTTGCGGTTAAAGCGACTTCCTGACTTGGCGCGGCGTGATCGATATGTGTCATTTTCTTCTTTGACGTAAACTTACTGACGTCGCAAAGATTCCCGCACTTGACAGAATACTGTCAGTATTACATTTGCGCAGTAGTAATAATTATGCGCAGAAGCGGACCAGTACTGCCTTCGTATCGTCCCGCTTCCGTGCATCCCGCGCCAGTCAGGAAGCACTCATTTAAATGTAAGGGCGCAGTAGTACTGAGTAAAAGTAGTACTGAGTTGACTGACAGTTGACACTGACATTTGACAGTTTTCTCATATCGTACCGCCTCCGCACCGACAAATCAGGAAGGCGCCTAAGGTGACTTCCTGACTTGGCGGGGCGGGATCGATATGTGACATTTTCTTCTTTGTCGTAAACTTACTGACGTCGCAAGGATTCTCACTTGACATAATACTGTCAGTATTACGTTTGCGCAGTAGTAATATCATGCGCAGAAGTCGAGCAGTACCGGCTTCGCATCGCCCCGCTACCACGCATCCCGCGCCAGTCAGGAAGCACTCATTTAAATGTAGGGGCGCAGTAAAAAGTAGTACCGAGTTGACTGACAGTTGACACTGACATTTGACAGTTTTCTCATATCGTACCGCCTCCGCACCGACAAATCAGGAAGTCGCCAACTCTAAAGTCGGCAGCGTTACGTTGTTTGCTTTCCACGGGCCACCTATGCTCGTTTGCGACCGTCGTGGTATTAAAAATGGCCACTTCAGAACTAAGTACATCATGCAATAAAATCAAATAAAATCTCTGTGGTAATTTTATCTGGCAAACTACTTTCAAGTCTAGTTTGTATCGACGCAAAAAAAAACTATATATCTTTCGTGAAAGTGTGTTCTACGTCTGCGGTTACGCTAGCTATAAGTGTGGTTTTAATCTATTTTAGCCTTTGTTAAAGGCCGTTTGTTAAAATAATTGAACAATTGTCCATTACGAGAAATTGTTAGTCATTTAACTTAACAAATGAGTACGTTCACTTGGAGTTAATAGATTAAAGATGTGAAGATTAGGGAAAATAATAATTATGATTCCGTAGTCGCGTGATAACTTATAGATATATCTATTCTATAGCCAATGTTAAGTTTAGACATAATACATTTAAGTATGTGTTTGCGAAGCTTTCTCCTGGATTTTCCCAGGCTGCTCTCCAACCTCGCATTCCTATCGATTTATTATGCTCGACCTATAATTTTTTTCTTAAAATTCATTACGGGATTTTTTTAAAGTGCACCGGCACAGAGCATAAATTAAATTGATGGTCTGTGTGCACCGAGGTCTAGTAGGCAATTTCCAAAACTCAAATAATATCCAGCGTTTCGCGAAAGTAGCCCAGACCGTCAGCTCAAAGCGTGGTGTGATTTATAGGGCAACAATTTCACACAAATCAATGTTAAGTCACGTGCTGAAATGCAATGGTTATCCATTGATGAGAACCGCCTCTGAAAAACAAATATTGGGTTAGTGTGCCAATAACAATGGTATCCAAAAAGCGAAGAATAGGAAAAAAGTAACAGTGAATCGTTACTCGTGCGTCGCATGCGCACGACAAGCGCAACCACAACTTACGCCCTTTTGCCCACCGTTTACTACAAGACGTAAGTAAAAAAAAAAAAATAAAAAATTGTATACGTCATGCTAAAGGGTAAGACGAGAAAGAAAAAGGTTAAGGGTGGACGAGGCCGGCGTGGATAAGGCGGGTGACAGCTGGATCCTATGGAGGAGTCTGGTCAGCAAGAATAGGACATGATGTCACGGTCCTCAGCATTGAGGGAACGGATGATGATGATGGAAGGGTAACAGGTCTCAATACGGTCGGTAACGTGTCAAAGTCATAAATTAGAATAGAATAGAATAGAATTATTTATTGCGTGTCACAGTACAACTATTACAAGTCACAGGTGGTAGGAACAATAAATAAGACAGGTATACATGTGACGCCCTGCAAGGGCATAGCAAACATGATAACTAGCTATATACTATTACTTATACTAAATACATTTTTAAACATTTCAAAGTTTACATAATTTACAACATCAAATTAAATACATATTTAATTGTATCGGTCATTATATGGTTTCGTAATTCGTAATAAGTATCCAATTATGGTTTAAGTCAGATGTCGGATTCATACTTATCTGATGTTATGGTCTCTGATGCGCTTTGATTGTCTGTCACAATATGAGCCATCAAGTCAGAGTGCATCAGATAGGTAAGTGTGAATCTAACCTTACTCAATTTATTAAACCTATATCATTATGTCGCGTCACAAGACATCACGTCAGAGGGATATGATTCTGGCTTAGCAAGAAATTTTAAATCTACACCCCATAAAGCAAGATAAAACAGCAAATATTGTTATGGAAAACACATAATAACCGAGGGGCCGATGAGGTCGATTACCTACTTCTAAATCAAGTTCCTGTTTCCTGTTGTGACGCCACTCTGCAGAGGTAATAAGTAAAGGTACCCAAAACTCTATACACATCAATGCAAAAATAAAACAAGTCCATATTATTAAGCCAATCTAATACAATGGTCACTTATCAATGAGAAATCTTTAGATCATTCCCAATTACAAAGCATCCATTACCGCGTTAACCTTAGATTTCAGTAAAGATGTTTAGAAAAAGCGGCATTAGAGTGAAAGGTAGCAGAGATCTCACAGCACCTATCGAAATTGAAAGTGTCGTGATACATAGACCCTATCGCTGAATGGAAAGGTGCAGCTACATTTCACCAACTATAAAACGTAGCGGGCATCGCAAAATGCATCAGTTAACAATTGACGTCGAATCAAACCAAGCAACATGATCGCCATTGTAAGTGTTTCTGTTTAAAAGTGAAAAAACGCCTCGCGAAAGTGACGTAACGGATGCATTTTGCAATTCGGTTACTAGAGTGAAAAAATACGTCCTATTTTATCATAATCCTCTCATTTTTTAAATTTATGTAACTGGTTGTGTAATTTACTATAGTGTGTGCTACTTCCATATAAGAAATATTACCTAACAGATCATTTGACATCACTGTTTACTTTGTGCTTTAAAAATGTGGAGAGGGGAGTAATATCAAGACATCAAAGAAGTTCATTGTTTTAGTACCTACCTGTGCCCAACTAAAGTGACTGATACATTATAAGTTCCTGTCTTCAGATCAAGTTACAAAAGACGATAATCCCACCTAGCCCATTGACTTCAAACTTTTTGAAACATTGTTCTGGTTTATAATTTTTGACATTTTTTAATGTGGAAAATCGACACTAATTTAGTAATTTACTGTACCTTTAATACAACAGATACTTATTCAACTCGGTTTGGTATAATAGGTACCCGTTCATATTTTTCTACGAATAACATGTAGATCTTTGTAAGAATTTCCTTAGTTTAAAACCAATTTTCTTCCAGAAATCAACAATCATCCTCCTAATCGCCGCGTGCGCCGCCGCATACCCCGACCCAGACGGCTGGGAGCCCGAAGGCCACTCACACACAGAACACACCAAACCTTACCACGTGACCGTTGTGAAGAAGATCGGCGTCCCCATACCGCATCCAGTAGCCGTGTCGGTGCCGCAGTACGTCAAGATACCGATCCCGCACCCGTACCCCGTCCACGTCACTGTGGAGCAGCCGATCCATGTGCCAGTTTACAAGGTAACACATTCAGTGCCATATAGGTTGACACCACCAATAATGGACACTTTAAGCTGACAAGCACCAGTAAAGAACATTCAATCCTAATTCAAAGATCATATCAGAAGATCGTTTTATAAAAAATGAATGATTATTATTTTCTTTTACATAAGAGTCAATGTACATCATTGGGCCTTGTCCATTACCGGTGGTGTCACCCTAGTCCTTATTCGACCTGGTACTGCCGCATACCGGGTAGTCAGTCGGGCCTAGCTGAGTTTCTTACTGGAATCTTCTCGTTCAGTGTCCTTATTCGTCCCGGGTACCGCATACCGGGTAGAGTCAGTCCGACCAAGGTTCTTACTGGACTCTTCTTAGCTAGGTTTACTGAATCAGTCACAAAACTCCCAGTAGCTCGATTCCACTCACTCCTCAATTTCGTTTGAAGCCACCCAGCCATCTCACTGGAGCGCAAACTCTTACTCCCTTATTCATAAAAATTAACAAACTTCTGCTGACTAAAATATGTTTTATCCATTTCCCGCAAACACAAATGTCAAAATGACAGATAAAGACAAACGAATGTTAACGGCATTTTAGCTAAAATAGGTTTGATTAACATTTATGAATAAGGGCGTTAGAGTATTTCAGTGTTTAAGCCGCCCGAGTGGACATGCTGGGGGTTTCTTCTGGATTTTCCCCAGGCTATATTCTCCAACTCCAACTGCGCGCTCCTACCTATACCGTTATTGCGCCCGACTTATAAAGGCACAGGGCACAGTCAGGTCATGTCAGTACCGCAGTACTTGAAGGTCTCGGATCTCGCAGCTGAGTTCTGGACAAGCCATCTGGTCCGTATTCTTAGTATGATATATGTTCTCCGATAGCTCTGTGTTACTAAATGCAACCATGTTGTATATCGATAATAGTCGATGAATTTACCGTTTATAGAGCTCTTATCGACTGACCATCATAGTCGGCTTGGATATGCTTCCACAAGCGCAAAATATGTCAGAGTTGTGACTTTGTGACTTTAATGTTTGCTAAAGCAAGCTCCGCTGCACCATCTAATGACGTGACGAGCATGATAAATTTGGGCCAATGAACTACTGAACGGATTTCGTCAAAACTTTCCAGTATCTAGGTATAAGCTATCAGAATGGATCGAGAGGCAATCTACATTAGTAAAAGCAAAACATATTCACGGACTGGTTTTTTGACTGAGATTGTCTAGAAACCGTGCTTAGGTATTATGAAACCATTTGACTCTTTCCGGAACTGTTTATCTTCGCATCACATCGCTTCAGTAATCACATTTTGTCCAAGATTGTGTCATTACTACAGAAATTACCCTTTCGGTACCGCTTTACTCAAACTATGTTTAAGTGTTACCGAACAATACTAAAGACACTAAAAGTGTTTTATGTTATCCTACTTCTACATCATCGACAGCTCTCATACATGTATCCACATATATCGATCTACCGCACGATATGCAATTAATTTTCTCTCTAAACCACAATCTGATTATTGGCGAAACTCAGCAACTTGAGATTGCTGTATTTTTTTCTGATATTAGTTACGACGTAACGAATATTTAATACACAGAAAATTACTTAGCCATTTGGACTACCGGATGCAAAGATGGTCCTTGAAAAATTGTATAGCCGCATTACTTATTTATAATGCTATTTTAATTTCAATATGACCGACTCACACTCACTGCCCACTTACCGATGCATCTTGACGTAATCCGACACTTATTCAAGTTATTGCGACTATGCGACTGTCAATTATTACATAAAAGCCATTTGCTAAAGTAAAAGTGGCAGTTAGTAGAGCGTGTTCTTATTTTGAAAAAAAAGTCCATTCTTCCCGCGTCCGCTGACCATAATGGCGTAACATTCTAAAATTGAACACCAGCCAAGCGGCTCAAATTTATTGGATTTAACGCTTCGATTTTGTTTACTTTTTGATGGCATAGATTCGACGACCCATATTATATCAAATTGGTAACAGAAAATTCAATTAATAGGAATCTATTTGAGTTTAACCTGCTTTATTTTATTAATTGATATAATAAGTGCCGCAATAAAGAGTGGCGGGCTCTAAATACATTTCTTTTTTTTCTAGGTCGTACCCCAAATCGTAGAGAAACCCGTACCCTACACTGTTGAGAAGCCAGTCCCTTATGAGGTCGAAAAGCCCTACCCCGTGGAAGTGGAGAAGAAGGTCGAGATCCCGATCCCCAAGCCCTACCCAGTCCACGTGCCCGTCTACAAACACATCTACCACCACAAGGGAGGCAAGCACTAAAAAACACCTCATTTAGAAAAAAAAAAGCTTGCGCTGCAAGCGTGTTTTTCTAATTCAAAAACCGAACAAATTTAATCGCGGAAAAGAAAAAAGTTTACAATGTAAATGTTGTCTTTTACCGTTACTTTTTACCGCCGCCATATTTGGCTTCATGTAAATAAATAGATTATGGATGTTTAAGACTAGTTTGTGGGCCAACCCACCCCGCAGTTGTTCATTGTGATATTTATTGTGTGTTGAATTGTTGTTGTTATTGTTTGATCGTTGTTGACTATTGAGTAATTGTTGTTAATTGTACTTGTAAGTTTGTTGAATAAATAATGTATATAATATTTATTGCATTTCAATCTAATTTTACTCTTAATCATATAAGGTATATTCCTATAACGCCTCAAAATTTTCAATGAGAAAAAAATTCAAATAAAGAATGACACTTTTTTAAGCATTATACCTACGTGTGCTCATTGAAATTGGTATCACTGAAATGAAGATAACCCGTCATTTGTTATTCCTGTCATAAAAAAAACTCAAATTATTAATTTTGAAAACACTTTTTACAACTGCTTGTAAATTAATTAGGTTTAGGTACAGTTAACACTTCAAATAAGTTCAATCGATCTAACAAATATGTGTGTTATATAGTTTAGAATATAAAATTTCATTCCTATTTCAAATGACTTACCTACTGCCTACTGCCATCTCACCGTTGATTGCGTTTGCGCCGAGGAAGTGCATCACATGCGCCTGAGTAGCCGAAGCGAGACAGATCTCGCGGTAATGACTTTCACTGCGGTCACGGCCGGGGCGATGACTCCGTGACGCCAGATCGCGCGCAGATTTAGCGTTGATCATCCGAAATACTATCGACGATTTACACACGGCAAAGAGATTTTACTCGAGATGTTTTAGATCAGGGGTCACCAAATGGCGGACCGCGGTCCGAATCCGGACCGCCAACCTATTTTGTACGAACGTAATTTAATAAAAAAGACCCATTTAAAACAATTTATTACTATAGGTACATTGATACGTAAAAAAATCCTTGTTACTTCTGTACATTACATTTGCTTATTTAATAAACATACTTAAAAGGTTTATTTTAACGGGTCTAACGGGTAAACCTTTTAAGTACATATGTTTATAAAGCGCGAGAGTTTGAAGTGTTATTTAATAAAGTTTAATAAATTAATTCAAATATTAGAAACTGACCGCGATAGTCATTTTTATTTTTAAAACTGGACCCCGGAAAAAACTAAGAGGTGGTCCCTGTTTTATATACTCGTAATGTGTCAGGAAAAATATATAAATTTTCTATTGTTGTATCAGCATAACAGTTAAAAACCTGGATATCTTGGCACGAGTGGATATATGCATCTTATGGGTGAGCTCGCTTCACCGTCGACCTCGTCTTTGCCCCCTGGCTAAATGCTGGCCAGGAGACATCCCATTTTTAAATTAAAAAAAGATAAAAAAACTGACCATTGGTAGACCTCGTCGCCCTTGCCTTCGGCTCGGGCGTCCAAATATCTACGGTCTGGACATTCTTTGTTTACCGCCCTTGGTAAGTAATATACTATTGTTATTGTTACTGCCATCAGTTTCAAGCATTATCCCGGGCACACACCTCCCACAAGTCTAGCAGTGATAGACTTTCTTGACTGACTACAACCTCTCAAATTGCAAGTGTAACGAGAAAGAGCGAAAGTAAATGTGCTCCGAGATGAACGGTAGGAAGTGATCTAGTATAGCTTCCTGTCCGACGGTTACGTATAAGTTCGGACACAACTCTAAGGCTAAATTCTGTCAAACGAACGCAAGCAAAATTAGACTTAGAGCTCTGACTGTAAGATACATTTTTGCTTGCAGTTTTGTATGAACTATACTTAAGTACCTACTATTAGTCTTAGTAGTAGAATTTGAAGTATTCTACTGTTTATTATTGTTAACTTAGATAGTAGTTTGAAAGATGAGACTAGAAAAAGCGTCAAATTAAAAAAAACTACGTGTTGCAACACTGTGTAGGTATAATGTGACAAAACAATGATAATACTTAGGTAACAATATTAACTTTTTGAGCTTCATAGTTCAGAACATATTACGCGATAAAATTGTCCAAAAGAATCTTCTGATGAGAAGAATGATATTATATTCAGAATCTGATGTGGAAGTTACATTTTAGGAATGTTTTTCTTCAGTGACTCAACATGTGTCAAACGTGACAATTAAGTCACGTTTGACACATTTGACGTAGATATTATAGTTGCCATTGGTTGCCATTTATAAAGTTTTAAATACTGGAGTCTCGTGCAGCTTTCATTAGCCAGACTCTAAAGCTTAAGCCACACAGAGAGCGGGCGGGCGGTAGCGGCGCGGGCGCGGGCGGCAGCGGCGCGGGAGCTCCTTTGGGCTGCCGCCACCGCCAAAAGCAGCTCCCGCGCCGCTGCCGCCCGCGCCGCTGCCGCCCGCGCCCGCGCCGCTACCGCCCGCCCGCTCTCTGTGTGGCTTAAGCTTAAGTACCTAGTTACAAAATGACGAACGCGATGGGAGACGAAAAAAACCAACCCCACCCTCCCAGCGTTTTCCACCACGGAAAAGTTTAAAATGTAATAAGTACGGTCAATAATGTACAAAGCTTGATTTAAAGTTTGACTCTCATATGAAAAAAGCGTGAGTGCTCAATACTTTTGGGCAAGCCTGTAGCTCCGGCCAAATAAAAAAACGTTTTTTTTTTAATCTTATAGTTAAATTACACGGCTGTTACTAGAATTACTGGCCCGTCAATGATCCGTCACGCTTCTTCAAATAAACGTTTTTTGACGGATGACATCAAACCAACGCAGAGATTTAGATAAAGAGAAAAAAATCCCAGTCCAAGCCTTAATTATAGCGATATAAGACTGTATATTACTTGCTAGCATTTTTAGCTATCTTATTCAAAACGCTTACCGAAATCGGCTGACGCAAACCAGTGTATCTCTGACCTCAATAGTCGCTTTTATACTTTAACGTGGACGTTCACGGCACGGTTAAACTCTATAGTTTAATTCATAATTAGTCTAAAGTCTATGGTCTATTTATGAAACCATAGAGGTTTAGGAAAAGACTTCGTCCAACAAAAAGGATTTTAACATTACAAGTCAAGATATACTGGGGCCGGTGAGAGAGACGTTGTGAATAGAACAGAACGCCCGCTGCGCTCGCGCCGTCCGCTTTGATTTATTCAATTGATAATGAAATCTGCGAGCGGCGGGATCACGGTTCACGGAATGTTAACTTGATTTTTGGGTACGGAGTTAATACATTTATTATTTTCACAGCAACAGGTAGGGTCAGGTCAAAAGATCTTATTCCATTATTATGCAGACTTTAGAACTGTGAGAAACTGACTGGATACAGTCGAATACAAATACAAGCCAGCGCGTAGTGCGTGTCACCCACGAAGGCACGCTCCTCCAGAGCCCAATCCGTACATTTCAGCATAGATTAGTATTTAGTATGAGATTCGCTGTGGAGCGGCTCGTCACCGTGGATGACACGCGCTAATAGAGACCTTGAGACAAAATGTACTCTCACTCAACACAGCGTAGGTAGGTATCTTTTGGAGTTCTGGCTAACAGGTACTCACATATCTTCAGAACAAGTAGCTGTG
This sequence comes from Cenopis cana, assembly GCA_951800055.1. Taxonomy (NCBI): domain Eukaryota; kingdom Metazoa; phylum Arthropoda; class Insecta; order Lepidoptera; family Tortricidae; genus Cenopis; species Cenopis cana. The sequence continues at coordinate 15,815,824 of OX637490.1, read as the reverse complement.
TTAAGTATGGCTCATCATCATCATCATCAACCTATATACGTCCTACTGCTGGGCACAGGCCTCCTCTCATAGATGAGAGGGATTGGGCAGTAGTCCCCACACTGGCCCAGAGCGGGTTGGGGACTTCACATACAACTTTGAATTTCTTCGCGGATGTATGCAGGTTTCCTCACGATGTTTTCCTTCACCGAAAAGCTAACGGTAAATATGAAATGATATTCCGTACATAAGTTCCGAAAAACTCATTGGTACGAGCTGGGGTTCGAACCCACGACCGCCGCTGGACAGCCGCATGCTTGAACCACTGGGCTACCGTAGCATATAAGTATGGCTGCAGTCTAGTAATTAAGTACTTCTGTAAGATGCAGGGCAGGTATTTCCCCAGATGGACTGTTCCTAATCTCTATTTAAAAGCGGGATGACATTCCGCTTTTTGGTTTTTGAAAGAATTTTAAATTCATAAAAACAAAAGAATAGTTACTTGTACGTACTTAGAATAGTTATGACGTCACTTGTCCAATTTCCTCACAAACAAACAGGCCTATCCAACTGACGTTTTAATTGGCGCGTAATTGTACTTGTCTATGCTAACCTCGTTATTTAAGTTCTCGGGGACATTGCTACACCGAACAGCGGCCACTGTATAACTTTTTTTCTAGTAAAGTAAAATAATCGAAGAATATTCGCTTCCATTCCTACTTTTCAAAAGAACGCAGTGGTTATATTCTCTTTGCTTTTCAATATATGGGTATTTTGAACAAAAATTATCGCATTGATTTTAGACTTGATCTTGTGATAGCCCTTGCTCACGGCATTGTACCATTGTTTATAGCTAAAATTTGACAGCTAACGTCATCACAAAGGCAATTGAGCTTCTGTACCTTTCGGGGCCGGGACTCATCCGGGACTATTAATTATTCCGTGCCACAAACTTCAAACTGACGGAGCGTTATTGACATTTTATAAAATGTTGCTGATCTGCCCATCAGTCAATATCCCAATTACTACGATGATGAATATTGATGAATCCAATGAGATGCACCCAATGTTTATTCCACTGATTTAACAGTGCATTCGTTAAGACACGTGCGATGGCCTGTCGTCAGCCGTGTTTGTTGACCAAGCGCGCGAAATTATCCAGATTTCGCACAGTTTTACCCGCAAACTGTTTATACACTCACCAAATTATCATTACCGCGTATAAACATCAATTCAAACTAGTAATATACCTAGTTTCGACTGCTTAAAGGCGAATTTCGCAGTTTAAAATCTTTTCACGGTTGCAATTTGTAGGTTATGCCGCCATGTTTACGTTTCGCGTGTGTTAGGACGCATGCGCTGTTTGTTTAGTTATTAAATTTGGGTGCGCAATGGGCACTGTTATTATTATTTTGTTTGCCTGAGCAGTTTGTGGGTAGTTGCAATCAGCTGAGCGTTGGTAAACAAATCCAATGCAATAGTAAAATAGTTTGTGGCTGTTTAATAACATAATCATGTGCATATCTTCATTTCTATGATCTGAGATGTTTAGTGATTTCTCAGACTCATCTATATTCAGTGAAATGCTACGCCACATCAAACCAACTCTTGCACCAATGTCTGTTGTAAACGAATAATAGTAATAATTTAAAAAACCATCCATTATTAAATTTCTTTAAATTCCAATACAATATCAGTGTTAGAAATACAATTATCAAAAACTTAAAATATTATAATTACAATGACCTTATTAAAAGAAACGTACCATTTCTTTTTTTCAAAAGCATGGAACCTGTTATTATGCCTTCGGGGTTGCCCAGTGGGTGGTTGACAGCTACAGTGTTGCTAGAGGAAAAAGTTGACATAGGTTAAGCGGGGGCATAATTAAAGCGGGAAACAGCGCAATTAATCTGAACAATTACAAGCTGTTGCTGTTACGCGAGACCAAGGCATGTTACATTGTGTACTTCATATGAAATCTAGTACCTATCAGTGGCGGAGCGTCCATACAACTCGATTTCCACCGGCTTGCCTAATTTTCAACCAGTCCACTTATTTTAGTACGGATCATGAAGAATAAAAAGGCAAATTTATTTCCGGCTTCCCTAAGAATATTTTTGACGCGCCGCCACTGGTACCTGTCCTATACAATAAAATACTCGGGTATTGTACAATTTTGTCACTTGGAAACCTTCGGGGAAATGTGAAGTAAGGTAACTATAACTAATCTGACTATAGCTATCAGTGTTACTATTTTATTCTTACTATTTATTGGTGGTCTGGTTTTTAACATTGTCATTAACGGTATTTTTGTTTGACAATAAATTCTTTCCTTCATATTTCTTATTTTCTACTGAGCGACAAAAGTGGGCGTCAGCTTGGGCAGAATGCTTTCATATGTTCAGATGTCCGCCGGTTCCCCTCTAACAAGTTACATTTCTCAACCCATTTTCATGAAGTTTTGTGAGCAGGCTCGACAATTGTTTCTTTGGAATTTTTTCGAAATAACAGAGATCTGTGAAGTAGAGAACGAATGACGCGGAGGGCATCGTCGGCGATGGCGGGACGAGCTGGACTCATATCTAGGACTGGATTGAAGAAGCCAAAAACCGAGAGGGGAAGGCCTTGGCCCAGCAGTGGGACACATTGACCTCTATCTACATATCTTATATCTTTAAACGAGCAATTCTTGTATATGTATATTGGCTTGCTTTACCGCGGCTTTAGCAATGTTCTGTAAGTAATTATTATTATTTATTTATTGTGTGTAAAATAAACAACTTATTACTAAAACAACCAATGAGGTAGGTCTATTTAGAAAAAAGAAAAAATATATAGATTTCATCAACTCGGTCGAAGGTACTCAGTTCAACGAACGGAAAATTCGTTTTCCTCGGTGGCACTTAATAGCGGCTATAATGACGGAAAACTGCAGTTTAATCGATCGATGGAGCAATCAACGGCGCTAATGTGCACTTTGTATTCATGCACAAGGTTTCCGTGAATCATTGCTGGCTGGCATGGCAAGATGTACAGTCGACGTCAAAAATATGTTTACACTATTGCATCTTATTCCATTGTAATATAGGAGAAAAATGTAAACATATCTTTTAACAACCCAGCTACCACGATAGCTTATACCGTCACATTTTATGGCCATAATGTACTAAGGCCGGGTTTTATAAAGATCCGTTAAACATTATTTACTATACAAGAATATAGGATACCAATATTAAAATCTAACCTCCCTGGAACCCTAAATTATGGTTTCAAAAAGACCGACGGGCGCGACCAATCGCGAGCGAGTCAACCTGGACCTTTACGTTGTGTAGTTTTTTATTTCTTTTGCATGATTTATTTTTATTAAATTTAGGATATGACGTGTATTCAGCGAGTCCAATTCATGTATACGTAATTGATTTTAATCAGAAGGACATGCTGTGAAAAATGTTTTTGATAGATGTTCCAGTTCCATTTACTACGTCAAAAGTGGCGACAAATGTATCACATCACTTGTGTAGAAGTTTTCCTGCAGTGGTATTTTCTTATTCATTTTAAAAACCGACTTTACCCCGCCACACCAGGTTTTATTGGCGATACCGCACGTTTTCTACAGGTCTATTTATGCGCCTAAGTTCCGAGTACTTACTCGTAACTTAGGCGCATAATAGACCTCAAATAAGGAAATAGAATCATCATCATCATCAGCCTATATACGTCCCACTGCTGGGCACAGAAGGAAATAGAATATTCGAATGAAATTTAGCACAACAAATATCGACATTTGCCGGTTCTATGGAAAAAAATCAGATTAAGGCTGGGTTGCACCAAACCGTCTGTAATCGTAAGCGGTGTTCGTCAAATCTGATTGTATGGAGAGTTTGACAAGTTTCTATGGGATGACAGCTGCCGGCGGCATATTTGACGATGACCGGTCTGTGTTCGTATGTTGGTGCAACTGACCCTAAGTATTGCCTTCCACCAAACCAACCATATCAGAGCTCACAATATATAGTTTGCCAGAGTCGCCGTCATCGAAATCGATGAGAAGGACTATATATTCTTGACAGTAAGGGACTAATGCTATATATATATATATTTTATTCAATATAGGTTTGCGCTTGACCACAAATCACCTGCTTTAGATATCCTATATCTAAGCGATTATCTTAGCCCCGCAGATACTTATGTATGCATCCGGCTTTATGTTTCCTTGCTTATTAAAAAATAGTACTACAAGCTAGCCGATATCACAGCTATCTACCTATTAACTCCAGGAGGAAAAGACGGAACCCCATTTCAATCCCAATCAGCATCGCGTGCAGCGGGGCATAAAGCTGGGGGTCAGTTCAACACGTGCTTTTCAGATTTTAATTTTGTTTCGATGTGAACTGCGCCCTATGGTACTCTTTGAAAATTTCCCTTGGAACGCCTTAATTTAGTTTGGGATGGCGCATCGTTACTGACGATTTCTCAACACAAAAATTAATGTAGATTGAAAAAGAAAGCAAGTTACAAAATAACCGAACAAAATACATATTGAAAAATGCTGTGGTAACTCTGTGAAAAAATCCTAAATATCATCGGAAAAATAAAGTTTCATGCTGTATAGATTTTTGATAAATGATCCAGTATTCCAAAAATCAATCAAAATGTACTAAATATTCACGAAAACTATGCGCAGAGTTCAGTAGAGAGCGGGATGGTTAATTGTAAACTCACGCGCGTGTTAGAGCGGGACGTTTGCAGTGGGACTGCCTTGCCTTAACCTGTTTTTGTATATATGCATATCTACGAGCAACACAGGCTTCCGAACTTCGATAGATACACATCATTCTCCTCGCATTTCCCCGGTTGTGTTTTAATCCCGGGCAAGCTTCGTCCGCTTTGGCACTCTCATCTCAATACCTACGAGCCAGGGTTCGAATTCGAATCCACGACCTCCAGATTTGAAGCGCCTTACCTTTCGGCTACAGTGGCTTGAAGAAAGGAGTGTACAAAAGACTTTTGAAAGGCCATCAACACATGTGAAACCCTCGGAATAGCGACGTCCAATTTATGTTAGGTTAGGCACAGTAACAGCTTGGGGGGCAGGGGCATCGTGATAGAATGCTCGCGACCTCATGGTGCCTCCCTACACGGCAAAGAGGATTAATGCCGCAGAGGTTTTGGTGGGTATTCTCTTCTCCTGAAGAAGGGCGAGTCCCACATGCCCCCCACTATGGGTCTCCCCGGCCCGGGGGGATACGTAAACGTATTTCCTCTGCGACAAAAAAAAAGGCACGGTAACAGCTTACAGTCAAGAGGATGCTTGGTTGCGACTCATGGTGGTGCGCGTGGAAGCGAGCACATATAACACATTAAATCAAATTGAAATCCGTAACCTTATGTTTCGAATCAACCCCCTCGTTGCATGTAACGTGCAACGCCGCGCCACACCTTAGCTAGCAGCCCCTGGTAACCTCGTGGTTACTACTAGAATGTTAAATGTTATTTTACTTGTGAGACAAAGATCGGAAACATGGAAATATTATCGACCTGGCAGGACTCCGACCCGCGAAGGTAGGAAGCAGGAGAAAAGCAGGTGCACATGGGAGCATCAGTTGAGCCACGGTGAAGTTGCCAATCCGACCAAATTATTGGCGTGTGTCGAAGATCTGATATATGATGTATGTTGATCCCGTCTAGTGAGAACTACGAGTAAGTAGTTAAGCTATACCTACTACATCTTGCTGGCGGGAAATTTGTTGTTTTTAATTACCGACTCTAAATTATTCTCTTCTCTACACAAAGTTAAGGCATGCCGACCGAAAATTTTAAGAAAATAAGAAAGATGTTGGTTTCATCATCATCATCCCCTAGTTCGGCTGGAGTGAATATTTACTTTCTTTTCTACTGTTGAGGGCGTCGAGTGTGTGATATTGGCTTAAATTTTTTACAGAGTTACATAATTCTTTACTGGTTAGGTATCATCTCTTCAATATTAAATTAGACGACAATGACGAAAATACCCATTTTTATTATGGCAGCACAAATGACGTTGTACCTAAAATCTACATCAAGTTGTGGTAACACTCGTGACATCTACATATTTCAATATTTTTATTTTGTTTTAAACCAGATTTTGGCGACTTACTGACTTGGCGGGGCGGGATCGATATGTGTCATTTTCTTCTTTGACGTAAATTTACTGACGTCGCAAAGATTCCAACTTGACAGAATACTGTCAGTATTACATTTGCGCAGTAGTAGGTAATACTATGCGCAGAAGCGGAACAGTACTGCCTTCGTATCATCCCGCTTCCGCGCATCCCGCGCCAGTCAGGAAGCACTCATTTAAATGTAGGGGCGCAGTAAAAAGTAGTACTGAGTTGACTGACATTTGACACTGACATTTGACAGTTTTCTCATATCGTACCGCCTCCGCACCGACAAATCAGGAAGTCGCCTTAGATTGAACTTCATTCATCAATAACCCATTTAAAATATTTCAAAAAATACCAAACTCAGGCTAGTATTTAACAGTTTCCTGCATTACCTATGGAAGCCGCCCGAGACCCGCTTGTCAAAGCACTCATTCAAAGACAAGTTAAACTCAAAACTGGCAGTTAAACAAACATATTAACATTGTGTGAGCATAAACAATAGGCAACTACCGCCGTCAGGCCATCAGCTATCTTAATTTTAGCTAAGGAACGCTACTGAAGGCAAGTCTACATTCAATGGAGGAACGTAGTAACTGCGTACGATTTTCATATATTCTTAATACGTTTTTTGTCAAGACTGTGCACATCTTGAAGTCATTACGCAGCTAAGTCAGTGGGTAAACTGTTAATGACCGAATCGACAAGGCACTTGGCCCCAATCCTTTACCGCTGGTGAAAAATTTGAGTATAGAATTCACCCACGCTACGCTAATAAGGTACGTTGTATTTCGTCACTAAGTCACTGTCAATTGTTTTATTTAATAAATAATTAGTAGTTTATGCAACTGGTACATAATGAGGGGCATTAAAACACGAGTGTGTTTTATGAAACGAGCCGAAGGCGAGTTTCATAATAAGGTCACACGAGTGTTTTAATGCCTAATTATGTACAGTTGCATACATTACTTTATCTACACACATATTATAATTACTCTAAGATGGATTCAGAAACCGTAGTAAATAAATACAATAATTGTGTTAATACAACCTTTTTTGCACGGTTGCGGAAATATCGAAATCAGAACTGGCAACAGATACCTGAATGTTATTTTAAAAAGTAAAGAGTCCTTATTCTGATGTGATCATGTCGTTCTAGCTCAAATTTCGTCCGATATATACTAAAAAAACATCGAGCTGACATTTCGCATCGACTGAATTTGAATTTTCAGTGATACAAGAATAGGGACCTATCAACTTTGACATTTAAATTTTGACAGTTTTGTTTGACGTAATATTTTAACATCATATATGAGATTAAAATGAAATATTTTATTACTGCTGTAGCCTTAGCCACAGATAAGAAAATTGCCATAAATTCATTGAATGTTGAAATGAGAGTCATTTTCTACGGTTTCCGAACGCATATTAGAGGATTTATGATATGTGTGTAGATAAAATAATTTGATTGATAGTTCCAACAAAATGATTATAAGAGTGATAATTATTTTATTAAAGTTTTAAATAGCAACGGGTCCATTTTGTGCTGTAGTAGAATTTAAGCGGAAAAGCTAGTGTTGAGCTTGATGTATGATAAAATTAGTAAGACACACACCCACACACTATACTATTTAAAATTTACTGACTCAAGCACAGACACAAGGGTATAAACTACAAACTGTTTTGATACTTGATACCTACTTTTTATTATGGAATAAGACAAAGACAAATATATTTTTTTCTAAAGCAACCAAGCGTACAAATAAGTATAGAAGTAGCCTCTCTGCTACAGAGAGCCTTTAGGCTTAGGAACTTATGCGTTTCATATATTCATATACCATTTTAGCTCCGAATGACAGTTATCTAACAACATTAATCTTTAAAAATTAACCAGTATATGGGACCGATCAGTTCCCACTCCGAGATAAATAGTCATGTTTGAATTGAGACGTCAAATAATCGACATGAGAATTTACTACCAACTTGAAATGACCCGTTTAAATTCTACTATGAGCCTTATAGGTTGGTTATAGGGGGGAATTTCGTGTGTTATATTGTTAAGAGTGTATTTTTTAAGTTAGTTTCCGATCGGTAGGTTCGATTAGAAGCAAGATGGGTTATCGCGGCGGCATTCGAGGAGGAATGTCAACCGATGTGCGTTTGTTTATGCTTGCGTTGCGACGACCTGACTTGTATTTTGTATACTATGTCAAAGAGAAAAACTGATCTGAACCATCATCATCATCATCATCATCATCATCATCATTATATGATATCGAAACAATGGACACACTCACTTTCTAAAGGCTCGGTGGTGAATAAGACCGAAAGAGTACCCGATGATCCGCTTTGTTGAGAGTGAAGCATAAATGTCACTTAGCTTTCAGTTCAAGGAATACTCAAGCCGCTACACGGTCCACAACGCACTTGTGATTCCTCTGGAGGCGCAGGCGTCCACAGGCTACGGTATCTGTTTACCATCAGGTAGGCCGTAAGTAAAAAATCTTGAGCATTATGAAATGGAAACAATAGATACACTCGCTTGAAGAAAAGAATATCGAATAGGATAACAATCTATTGCGAAGCATCCAGATAGAAGTATATTGCTACCGGGTTAGCAATTTTACGACAAATGAAGTACCTATAGGTATCATACTTAATACAAGTTAATACAAGTTTTCTTGCTACTATGTTTTCTATCTATGTATTATGGTGCAATAAAGAATATATTTATTATTTCTATTACTAGAGACGGCTTCCTTATTACATAAAGCCTGGGATTTGGAATAAGAAGTGCGCCTTCTTCGCAACATTATCAATAACTTAAGCTGCGACAAAGAATAGACACGTTTGGTCTTCTAGCCGACGAAACAAAGGATTGTTAACTTGAAATATATAACTACTGTCTTAAATTATGGTTAAAATAAAATCGATGAAGAAGGAAAAAAATCAGGACATTCCAATATCTCAAATTCTTCGCGTTCCCGTTAATGACTCCAACGTTCACACTCTCACCTCCATCTTTATTCAAATGCCAAACTTCACCCGTTTTGACCATAGACAAGCATTAGTCAAACTGTCAAACGCGCTCACAACTGTCAATGGGTCATCCATAAACCTGTCAAGAGTCACCGGTAGCTATCGAATTAAATTTGACAAGGACAATGGACCCACTGATGTATAGTGACGTTTGAACCACTGATTTTGATTAACCGTCCCCCAAATGACGTTTTGTCAAAATCTTTAATAGAGTTGGCGATTTGTTTTCGATTTGAAAAAAGTAATTAATTATCTGTGGTTAGAGTAACGGTGATTTAAGTGATGTGGGAGCCGTTCATCACATTGATAAGTCGTTTAAAAATGGGAGAAATAAAGCGGTTGGCAGACAACAATGCGGCTCATTTGAATTGAATTCTTTAAACTGTTAGGTTTGTTTTGTTTAGACAACATCTAGCGTTTTAGTTTTGTTGAGGGCGGAAAAATAAACGGTAGTCTTTGGTCTTGAGATGCGTGGATGCAGTCGGATCAGTGGAATAATCTGAATACAGCCTGCACTGCACCAACTAGACACTGATACAAGTGATACATAAAATCACTCGAAAAAAGGGATAGACAGAACACAATAAAATTTAAGTTTTAGTGCTACTTGTACCAATAGGTTTACAGAATAGCTAAATATTTCGGCCATTTTACGGAAAGTTGTACACTCGACTTTTTTTTTAATTTGGATAAAATTGGGTTTTTTTTCTACTCAGAATCGAAAGCACTGTCGAATGACATAGGGGAAAAAAAGTGTCCCAATTTTTTTTTATTCCTTTCCATTACCGTTTTCATACTGAGTTTGTAATCTTGTATGGTGGTAACGGAATGGAAAAACTGAAAATTGTATGAAAAATTTGGAACACTTTTTTTCTCCTATTAGGTTCGAAAGTGCTTTCGATTCTGAGTAGAAAAAACCCGATTTTATCCAAATTTAAAAAAAAAGTCGAGTGTACAACTTTCCGTGAAATGGCCCATTTACGACACGACATCCACACCGGAGGAATGTCGAATGTCAAAAAAAATAAAAGATAATTAACTGGTTTCAGAGGGGCTAAGATGATCGCGTATATGTCGGACATATAGGATTTGTCCCTGTCGCACTTACATACTTGACAGTAAGGGACAAATGCTATATGGCCGACATATAAGCGATCATCTTAGCCCCGTTGGACTGACTTCATGTATTTTGTTAAAGGCGGTCTTCACTGCACAATTTTGGTGGCTACGTCCTAGGAACTGAATGAAATCTGAAACGAAATTTTTTTAAGTGGCCAGTTATTAGCATTTTACCTACCTAATAGGGACAATAAGCCGTTTCCTATTTTGTATAAAAACATCTAGATACATTTGTTTGGTACCTTATGTTTGCAATGACGTAATATGTCCAAAGCAACCGTGAGGCTATAACATAATTTATTAAAATCTATTCATAAATAGGTACCATTGCATTATACGTTATGCATTTAACGTTTTTAATATATAAAGCTCCAGTTAGGTTGTTGTACTTTTAATAACTCGCTCACGAAATAATAATTATTGGCTCGAAAGAGTAATGGCGGCGACTACGAAAATCGCAGGTGCATGCTGCAAGCTGCAATTAAATTACAAGAAATGCAAATTAGCGGCCTTTCGCTCCTCGGAGGTGTTAAAATGTGTAGAAGTTACTTTTGTAGCGTGCCACCAGCCAGGTGGAGGATTCGATCGAATAAAATGTAAAGTAAAATTATTCTACACACATATCATAAATCCTCTAATATGCGTTCGGTGCCTCTAATTTCCGAACTTCGGAAACCGTAGAAAATGACTCTCATTTCAATTTTCAACATTCAATGAATTTATGGCAATTTTCTTATCTGTGGCTAAGGCTACGGCAGTAATATAATTTTCATTTTAATCTCATGTATGATGTTAAAATATTAAACTTCAAACAAAACTGTCAAAATTTAAATGTCAAAGTTGACATGTCCCTATTCTAGTATCACTGAAAATTCAAATTCAGTCAATGCGAAATGTCAGTTCTTTGTTTTTTTTTAGTATATTTCGCACGAAATTTGAGCTAGAACGACATGATCACATCAGAATAGGGACTCTTTACTTTTTAAAATAACATTCAGGTATCGGTTGCCAGTTCTGATTTCGATATTTCCGCAACCGTGCAAAAAAGGTTGTATTAACACAATTATTGTATTTATTTACTACGGTTTCTGAACCCATCTTAGAGTAGTTATAATATGTGTGTAGATAAAGTAATGTATGCAACTGTACATAATTAGGCATTATGTACCAGTTGCACTATTTTCAAATACGACCCAATTTTCTCGTATTTGAATTTCAAATTTGCACGTAATATTAGACTCACTTGTCTATGGTTTTTGGCGGCAATATTGTTGCGCCGCCGGCCATGTTTGAAAAAAAAGGCGCGGTGCGTTCCATTTTCGATTACAAAGCATGTAATTTGTCAGCGAGGGGCGTTCCAAAGTCGGTAATTGGCGGTCGGTGGTTAAAAATTGCATTGTTTATACAGGAGCACACCATACACGCCCACTGGTATTTAAGTTCCGAGTGATACCCACATGGAATTACCATAATGAATTATTGAATGCAGTTGCGTAAAAGCAGTCATATTTTTACGTCAAGTCAAGAGGTTATGGTTGACCGATAATCATAACTTTTTTTCTACAAATGCATCTACAAACGTAATGTGTGCAAATGTAAGTTATGGTGTATTAATGAATTTTCAAAAGTACATAGTGTTTTAATTGCTATATCGTCATTGACACAAATAAACTTGTCGATCAATAGAGAGCCGTCGATAATTGAGACAGTTCACGCGAGTTTATTAATCATTTCAGTTAAAAACAGACAAAAACCATGCAAGTTATCCTAATCCTATGCTGCCTAGGTATTTATCGTGATTTTACTTGCTGTTGTATGCTTGTTAGCAACGGAAGGAAGGATGACTCAAACTTTACGATTTTCTTTTTCTAATACCAACTTTGGTAGGGTCTTGTAGGTAATTTCTAACCAAGTTATGCGTAGTTAAATTCCTACGACTCCTAGCATACTTAAACGTTGAAGCTTTAACATAATAAATACTTAAAACAAATCTCACTTCCTACTACTTAATAGTAATGACTTAGCGTCGATAGTATAACATTCTAGTCTTTGTTCATGAGTTATAATTAATATAATGGTGACGTATCTACACTCTGTAATTGTATTGTTTTAAATCATTCATATAATTATATCAAGGGTGAATCTGAATACCTATAGAGAATGAGCTAACCCTTTTGTACCTGCTTCCGTGTCCATCCGTGTCCGTCCATCTAGAAGGGAAATCTCTTTGAATATCACATTCTTGAAAAGAGCTATGACTTAAAATAGTGATAAATATCACTGAGCTCCTAAGCCACTGGAGTTTTTAACAATAAGGGGTGACCAGACGCACCGGTCCTAGTATCACTCATAGAATTCTCGCAGGAGTCAGAACGAAAACCCAAGCGACTCTGGGACAGGGGACAACTTAAGTTGCGTGTAGTCAATGTCGGCCTGTATGTGTAGGTATAAATATCTGACATGCCTGTTTTTCTAGAGCCGTTAGGACGTGTCGGATATACGCGCCTTGTTGTGGTAGATACATGCAAGTCGCGTAATATTCCACGGCCAAAATGTACTCTCGGTTCTCGTCGCGTTATTCTTACTTAACACTTCAGTTACCTAGTTTTACCCTAAACCAAAATTTGGTTTCTTATCTCTTATTTCGCACGTTTCTTTCAGCACGAAGTCGATTTACCAAACTAGATCGAATTTAGTACATTACTTAAGTTTTTGCGTACCTATACCCGCAGCGTTCTAGGCTATTGTTTATATTATCTTGTAATGTAATTGTACATACATCTCACAAGTTTTGTTATCATAACTGTTTGACCAGATAATACCTATAGATATGTTAAGGATAGTGGAGAGTGGACCCTGTTCCACCGCAATACGTTTCACACTAGTAGACGCTTACTTAGCTTAACTTAGTACCTATTCCTTATTATACTACAAACTAATGTGAGCAGAACTATGTACTATTTATTACCACAATAAACGTTATCTTATCTATTACCAGACAAACCGTGAACGTTTTTATCAAACTCAAACAAAATAGAGAAAATTAAAATTTAGAGCCTCATTTTCATCGCTAAATGGAATTACATATAAAGCAACATACCAAACATGCTAGAACACTATAATCACTGCTAATTCGTACCCTTACAATATCCAATTTCCCTTAACGTCGGTTAAAGGGTTTAAATTAGGCAGCGGCTATCTTAGGACGACATCTAACGTCTCAGAAACTGGAGCGGCACATTGTATGCAGATCCGATGCAGCGCGATTTGCATCACGTTTCGGATGGATACTTGCCATCTAATTGTGGCTATAGTTATACAGTATGTAAACCGACGAAAACCCGACACTAAAGCCGCATGCAAACGGCCGAGGAAAGTCAAAAGGACTGGAACTTGCGATCCAGTGCGGTGTGACATTGATTTTGCCTACTGATGATTGCGAATTTTCGCACACGGAAGTTACAGAAATTTCTCACATTTTTGTATGGGGTTTGAAACTTTCCCAAATGTGAAAATTTTGATATATTTCTATTCTCAAGAAGTTTCCGAAAACTTTTCAAAATTTTTGATCTTGTAATTTTGCCATAGGTACCTACGCCGTGCAGCCTGCAACTATAGGTACCTATATTGATTTAGACTGACACGATTAGACTGACATTATTATTGGAAAACGGGATTTAATTGCGTACAATTATAACTACCTATGTAATTTACCTTTTTTTTAAGGTTTGCCTGACGTTTCGTATGTATCACAACATTCGTGGTCGCGAGCCGACTGGCTTGAGTAGGGTATCAACATCTTCTAGACGCACGGATTTTTCGAACTACCCGCACTTGGTCTTCATCAATCTCTTTCTCACTGGGGTTTTCACAGCACAGCCTGCAACTGTCCAGACGGGCCGACATTTACGCTGTACTGCATCGCAAGCTCCACTCCTTTGACTTTCCTCGTAACGTTACGTGAGTATCCACCAGAGGTAGAGATTTGCTAAGATAGAAGGGACGCTGAGCAGTCAAGCATGCGAAGTGTCAGATATACAATACAGGATAAGTAGATATTCCCCTGCCCGCCAAAGGAAAAACAACAGACGGACAATATGAACTTGATGGTCCTTCAAACCGGATTTTATTAGTGAAATACAGGAATCTCTAATAATATCGGAAAAAATGCTTAGGTGCCATGACACCGTGTTAGGTTTTAGCAGCTTTACACGCTGTAGTACCTAAGGCGTGTACCGTGTCTTATCATGATATAATAAAAAATATTCCACATTTCCAATTAACTAGTGTAACTTAGATCCTCCTATAGCGGTATCCCAGTACAGTTGCATCCTGAAGGATGCCTGGGGTCCGCTACCTAATCCCAAGATTTGGCGTAGGCACTAGTTTTTACGAAAGCGACTGCCATCTGACCTTCCAATTCCAACCCCAAGGGGAAACTAGACCTTATTGGGATTAGGTTTTGTCAAGTGAGTGGGCAACTTGACTGTTAGAAGTTCTCAAGCCGCCCGAAGGCCTCCAACTTGGCTTAACGACTGCTGCCATAGACAGCAACCGGGATCAACGGCTTAGCGTGCCTTCCAAAGCACGGGAGCGCTCAGTTAGTAACCACTCAAAGCGGTCACCCATCCGAGTCCTGACCGCTGCCCACGTTGCTTAACCTTCGCAAGCGCAAGCGGTACGCAGGCGCCGCTGGGCCACGAGCGCTCCAACTAGTGTAACTTAGATGTTGGTGCAAAAGTAAATTAAACAAGTGAGGTGTTTTAAAACACAGCAACGCGCAATGTTAAATGTCCTTTCGGATATCAATTTCAATAATAGAAATAATGGGTATCGAAACTAGCCATTGTTCACATCACAATGGCACGCTCATTACTCAGCCGCTCGTTAACGTCGCGATCGCCGCAAAACACTAACTTTATCAGTCCCTCACGTCAAATATCTACCGATCTCAAACTATATCTCTCTCGGACACAATCGACCTAAAATAAAACCGCAGCGAAACAACTCTCGGGAGCCAGATGCATATCGCCGCGCCAAAAAACAAACACGAACGGACGATGATATGACGTTTCCCGCGTTCCTTTTTCGAAATGCCCGCGAATTGTCAACGCGGGCATAGACAAGCGGCTGATTTGAATACGCCGATTTGAATATAAAGGTCGGCATTCACGTGTCGCCGCCATACATCAAGCGCAAAGGCTTTAAGTCTTCCGAGCGCTTTTTGGACACAAATAAGCGTCTGAAGTTCGACGGGACGCGCATAATGCGTTCCATTTACCCGCAGTTTACGAGACATTGAGCGTTTGCGTGAAACATTTAACTGATCAAGTGACGACTTTAATACTGCATTAAAATCGTTCATATTTAAAATATTAATAGCGTGTAAACGTCGATATTAAGACGGTAGACACCCACGAGCGAGGGCTGGTCCGAGAGCTCATATCGGCCGCTGCCATAATTCATTTGGCCACAATTACAACCATTAAACTGGGCGCAACTCTTTGATATCCTCTTTTTATTTATTGCAGCAAACTTATTAGTATACCGGAGCATTAATGATGACAGATGAGGCGGGGCGAGTTTTAATGCGTTTTAATGTTCAGATTCTGTAACGATCAGTATCGTTGTCGAAAAAAATAGTTTATTATAAAGTAAATTATTTCATTTCAATGCGCCTAATTAACATAAGGCGTGGGAGGACAGCTGGTATATCTCCTATTTATTTCTGATCATTTTTCTGTGCCCCAATTTTCGTAATCTGCCTAAGTACTTACAACTCTTTTGGAAAATAATTTATCAAATGTCACATTACGTTGTGTGGTCACCCTCATGATTATTTTTACGTAAATGTAGAGGACCCTCTTTTTTGCTAACACTAGTGAATTAAATACATTCCAAAAAAACGCCCAACTGTCGATTTCACAATTACCCTAAATGCAACTTTCTATTCAAATGACTTGCCTCAGACAACGAAAAAAGGCAATCTGCTTTAAAACAAAACACAATCGTCTTGCTCATTGGGAAGGGGCGAACATTCCTTTCATTTAACAAGTAACAAATGTCCCTCATTACTGCACCAAATTTAATTATCAACTCATTATTCCTTGACCCTTCCCATTGTTTCTCAGAACACATAGACAACCATTCTTGTAGAGTAGACGATTTGTCCACCACCAAAAAAAAACCTTTTTTTTTCTATTTCTCCGTACGCTATCTGACTACTAAAGGCATAGACAAATTAGCGCAGATCGAATCTATTTCGAATTTGAATAGCGAACGCGGCGAACGGAAACACGTTGTTTTTACCGCGTTTTAATTTAATTCGAATTCGGAATGTCGTGTAGCGCGCCCCCGCTGCGCTTACAAATGGCGTCAATACATCAACCCGATGATATCTCTTTCAATTTTTAAAACGTTGGTGGATTAATAAATGGTGGGTTTAATAAAAAATAATCCTTCAAGGTTAGGTTGAGACGATTTAAAACCTAGTAGATTTAATAATTAGTTAGTGTGACCTCAGAAGAGACTTACGAGTAGGTTACCTTGGCTTGATGGATTAGATAATTTTTAATTTGGATAATGACACAAAAGTTAATTATTAAAGTCGTTAAAAGCCATTTATAATTCTCGTTCCTTCGTACAGTAGCTCAACAGTAACAGGGCATAAACTACGGAACGGACCTTTTATCAAAATTGAGTTTAGTGACCACCCCACCACCACGACCTTACTGGACCAGGGGGCCGATTTTTAAGTGTCGAACGCTCGAATTTTCACTCAACATCTGTCAAAACATCATAGTTTTTTGACAGATCTCGAGTGAAAAGTCGAGTGTTCGACACTCAAAAATCGACTCCCTGATTCGAGTTGTATTTAGAGATTCTTTTGTTGCAAAAATACGGCTTGGCAACATTCGGAATCGGATTCAGCAGACTTTCTTCTTCGGAAAAGTCATGTTGCTAAAATGGCTCACAAAATACCGTTGACATAAAAAAGGAGAGCGATTTTTAGAAATATCTACCAGTCTATTAACGTCACTGGACTACCTAACCAGCGTTATGTTTCCGCCTTCCGGAAGTAAATAGGAAAGTATATATGAAAAGATTATTTTGCATTGCCTAAAACCAACGCAACACGTACTTACACGTAGTGATAGATGATAGTGTTTCCTTATTTAATACGAGTACCTAGTACATTACTGAGATCGCGAACTCTTCGTCGTGAACCAAGCCCTGAATCTAATTTTCCCGAAAATGAGATACTGTATACCACCCGAACACCCACACCCATTTGACCGCCATTGGTGATAATAAACGCGCCTTCTTTTATGTTCGCCTTGGTGGGACCAAACGGTGCCCCTGATTTGAAAGTGTCCAAATTCCATCTTTAACTTATGTGGTACTAAGTTCTGATATGGTTTCGTGTTTTTTTTACGTGTGCTTTAGATGTTTTAGTTACCTCATCAGAGATCTTGCTTACGTTATTACGTACAAATTTAAATGGATTTATCGGATTCTGTCTTGCAGGTTTCTGGAAACCCGGTCTCCAGACAGTTTTGATATCCAAATGGAAACCCACGCAGAATACAGTGGACAAAGAATGTGTTAATATAAATTCGGAAGGGCGTAAATCCGTAACCTCAAATTAAGAGGACAGTGTTATCTTAATTAACGAGTTATTAAAAACCAATATGTCTCTCCTGGCTGACTAAATTAAATTATCAACAGCTTATCAAGAAAAGATAGTGTTAATGGACGTAAGATTTAATATAACCGTTGATGTCCGTCGCTCGCTCTTAGTTTTCCAAAATGGCGCGGAAAATCACGTTGTGTTTGATTTTAATGATGGTGGTTTGCCTTGTCTATGGTGCGTTGTAATTTCCATTGGGATACGATAGGTAGTATCGATGGGGAGTCGTACATTGGATACATGGCGGTAAAATAAGTGCCAGATATTGCATTTAGTGGTCTGAAAAAACGGACTCAGGCTTTCTTGCCCATGGCACCTAAGTTTAGTTGAGTTTACTACGCCACCTAGATACATGTTTTCAGAAATACCCTCACCGGCAGAAAATTTAACCCAAAAACTTTTCGTAATTTGAAACTATAAATTAAATAATGTTTAATATATAAAAATGCAATTAGATTACATATGACGGAAACATTTCAAAAACATAAATAAAATATGACAATCAAATCATCAATCGCACTATTTATGACGAACCAGTTTAGAAACATACCTAAGTGAAATTTTACATGTAACGTTTCTTCCAGCTTGCTGGCAACTTTAGAGTTTAGGAAATTTATGACCCGTTTAAGAATTGGCTATCACTGTGTGTGACTTGTTTGAATTTCGTTTTGTTGTTTAATAATAAATAAATAAAAAACTGAAGTTTAAACTGTAAGGCCAGGCGAGCACCCCTATTTTTAGTCGCACTATAATTTTGTCGCAGAAATAAACGTATTGGGTTTATGAAAATCGTGTTGCGTGCCATTTGCGCGCACTCTCATATAAATAAATAAACTCTCATAAATCCGTATGTTGCATAGAAGTTTGAATATCTTGACCCCGCGGCTAATCTGTTTCAGTGATAGAGTGGTGTATAAAGCTGCTTTTCCTGATGTGTCTAAATCTACTGCTCTGGTTGCCTCGCCTCGTCATGCCCGTAGAAAATCAACATTAAAAACTTTCAAAATATAGTTTGACCATGACCAAGGTAATGACAGCTACCTACCTTAGGTACCTACCTTTATATGTACCCCTTTCTAAGGATCCGTACCCAAAAGGTAAAAAAGGAACCATAAGGCTAGGGACACACTATCCCACGTACGCAATATGCAATTGGACACACGCTTGTCACACGCATTGCATCGATTTGCGATAGTTATAATTATAAACAAGACTAACGTATTTTTTTTTTAATTAGGTAATGATTTTATTTAAAGGTCGGTCGGACTGCGAGCTGCCGAAAGCTATCGGCAACTGCAGAGGAAGAATTCGGAGGTAAGTAAACCTTGTAATGACCATGTCCAGTCATAAACAATACAGTCACCACCATTCATATCTGCCAAAACAACGGTGGCAAAAATATCTGACACGTCTTAACGCCCCTGCAAATAATGTAGTGTCAGACATTTTTGCGTGCATTGGTAGTATGTTGCAGCCAAAGTGGCGAAATAGTTTAGTACACCATATATTTTGTATGGTGTACCGAACTATTTGGCCACTATGGCTGCGACATACTATATAATGCCGCCACCACACTTCGCTATGCGTGTGCAAATATTCGTGTTGCATCTCTTTCTATAATATCGCAAAAGAACGGGAAGCGAATACGCATAGCGAAGTGTGGTAGCGCCATGGCATAGTTACATATATAGCTACTATAGGTACATAGTAGGTATAGCTAAGGAATAAAGTTTTACGCAATTTTAACGACATTTCGGGATTTAATATGTTGGACTGGCCATCAGAACATGATTATACGATATGAGTTTGAAATTTGTTTTTTATAGTGCCGTAAATAATATGGTTCTAGGACTTTTTATTAGGTTATGGGCCCAGCACGCTTCCATTGCGATTGAATTCGATCTACCTATTCCAGTAACCAGCAATATTATGAATAATGAATCTAGAGGACATAGCGACACAGTAGTCTGAAATTAAGTGTTTGTTAGCTGTAAAAACATTTAGCACAGACAGAAATACTTTATATAATTTACCCCTATTTTTGTTACACTAAACGCCTGGCCTACAACACGAATTAGCGTTGTTAGTTGTTACCTTGAAGATTATCTTTGCTACATCGATTAAATCAGGCGCTTATAATTATTTAATGTTACATTTTAAACTGTGCGATTGCTATGTCCAATCTCCAATTTTTGGTCTGAAAGAAAGTAGACACTAGGCACTCATTCCTATGATTGCCGCGAATGTGTGGCCTACTATGGCATCATGATTGGAGAGCACTAAAAATATCAGAGATGAAATGTATTTATTGCTCTCCAATAATGTCACTATTGGTCAGACTATAGTACATACTATAGTTTAACGTAGTTATTTTTTATTTTTAGTTTCTTCTTCGACACGGTGGCCCACCAGTGCCGGCCTTTCGTGTACTCAGGCTGCGGAGGCAACGGCAACCGGTTCTACAGCCGAGACGAATGCCAGTTCGCCTGCCATTACTTCTTGAAGCTACAGCCAAAGAACTGGTGACACACCGTATACATATTTAAGGAGTCCTTGTAATATAACAACACAATAAATGACAATAAATGAGAACCTGTGTTTCCTGTTCCTAAAATCGATCATGTTTAACCGTTTGTCCTTTTAATTCTTTAAAAATTAAAATCAGACCTCTTGAGTTCATTTTTATATTTACTTGCTGAAACCTAGGCAAATATAATCTCTAAAGTTTTGACTGAAACATTGGCATGTGTTTTTATACATATGTCGGACATATAGCATTTGTCCCTTACTGTCAAGTTTGTAAGTGCGAGAGGGATGAATGCTATATGTCCGACATAGTATACGCGATCATCTTAGGCCTTCTGGAAAGACCCAAAAAGCAAGATCATTTATCATATAAGCATCCAAAACGTCACGTAAAACATAACGATAAAACCTATCATGCTAATGGTAGTATTTTAAAAGTAAGAGCACCGGTGAGCACACGGCCCTGTGTGCCCTACCACTACTTTAAATAAACATTTGATTATACGATTACACATTCCCATCAATCACAATTTCATTACGCACACGCATTTTACATTTATTTATTTAATATCATATTTATTATATTAATCTGTGTACTATATACTAACTATAAAGCTCCGTGTTGTTTATTTTATATTCTTTGATTTAGAAGTGTGTGCTAATGAATGGAAGGTTTTAACTATTAATTATCAAGGCTGGCGTCCACTAGGCTCTCCGAGCCGAGTCGAATCGAATCGAAAATAATTCGAGCCTAGTGGACGCCAGCCTAGTAATCACATGTGGGCCATGTGGCAACACTGCAAAACGTCAATGTCAAGCTGACAGCTGACATTTCCATGCAAAGCAGATGCCCCGGACCCGGAGAACGCAGAACAGAATTAAATTAATTCCGCCCCACCACGGCCAACTTTCACCATGGTACAGCACCGTCATTACCTAGTGGCATGTCTTGAACGCCGGTCCGTTCTACTTATTGACACAACAAGTCGTTATTTTTTAGGGCACAGCGATGTTCGCGAGGGTCACCTTCTATCCTACACTTTTGTACAATGTGGTGATGGAACGGATGACCAGCCGGCGCTGGTACGATCGGATGGATGACACCGTGATCCTGGGAGCTCTGCCTTTCCAGGGGATGACGAAACAGGTACATTTGAGGTTGTAACTGGGTGCACTTCACCTTTGAAAGTAAAACTTTTTAATTTGATTTTTAGACCAAGGAATAGTCAGTGAGCTTGGATAACTTGTTGGCATAGTGTTACTATTTACTAATGTTTGCCATCGTCTTTGTTAGTAGTTAGGTAAACATGGAATTCTAAATAGAACCTTTGTGGGTCCCTTTTATGGATTGTGTATTTGTTTAGTGTATACATATCAGAGATCACACCTCACTATTGTGAAAATATAATATTGGGCAAATACATAGTTTGTGAGGGTTGCCGTCATCAACATCGATGAGGAGAACAATTTAGTGATCAGTAATCTATGTGGGGGTAATTAACTAATGACTAGAAATTACCATTTACGATATAGTAAAAATTATTTAAAATGTCCGACATTTTATAAAACTTTTCATTGGACTTTGAATCTTCACGCTTGGACAGTAAAGTCGCTTTTTGAATGGCCTAATTTGATACAACTCGGACAGTTCAAATAATTTTAAGTATACTAACCTTATATGGTATGAATTAGTCAGTTATAATTTTTAAGTGTGTAATTAAAGCAATTTTATAACTTCTGAAATATATTTGGGTGTTAAATTCTGTAGGATTACTTCTAGAATTAACATACTATATTTACTTTTCAATAAATAAAATTATTGTTTTTTATTATTTAAACTTTACTTACAATCGTATTTTTAATGTTTAATCAAATAAAAGGAAACATGGAATACAAGTACATTTTCATTTTCCAGCTCAAGCAAGAGGAAAACATAAAAGGAGTGGTGTCAATGAATGAGACATATGAATTGAAGATATTTTCAAATGATGCGGAGGTAAGATTTGTTATTTAGGAGTAACAATGGAGCATTTCAACATTGTAATCTGTTCACTTACATACTAGTTGGGTAATATTTGAATTTAAAAAACAGAAATAAATACTTGCCCCTTTTTTTTATATTAGTAGGAATCCCTTGATCATTTATTTATTTATAGCCTCTCATTCAGAAAGTTACACTAAAATAATAAAACCTAAAACTACAGTAACCGCTAATTATTATATTTCTGTGTGCCTTCTGGCAATGGCCTCCCCATTCTCCTCCATTCATCCGTCTGTGGCCACTCTGGTCCACATCCTGCTGGCCTTCACTACAATCTCGTCATCCCATCTTTTATATTGTCTGCCTCTCTTTCGTTTGCAGCCTCATGTCCATACAACTCGCTTCCCACCGGCTTGCCTAATTTTCAGCCACACCAGTTCTTTTAGTATGGCTCATGAAGAATAAGGCAAACTATTTCCGGCTTCCCTAAGAATATTTTTGACGCGCCGCCACTGATGGGTACCATATAGTCAATGCTTTGCTTCATTTCTCAGGGCCCTGCCCACTTCCATTTAAGATGTTTGATCTTGTAAGCTTAAAGCTACATCCTCAAGTTTTGTCGTGTCTCTTAGTTCTGAATCCCTTATTTTGTCTATTCTTCTCTTCTTGAGTATGCTTCTGTCCATGGCTCTCTGATTTACTTTTAGTTTGTTGCAATGCACCTTGGTCAGTGCCCAAGATTGGGAGGAATCCCTTGATTACTCATTATTTATTCAGCATGCAAAGTCACCTGACAAAACCATTGGCCTACAAACATTATTCTCCTGTTTCATGACTAACATTCTTACTCATAAAATATCTTTTAATTGTGTTGGAGGGCATTGTAGTTAAAATTATCAACACATACTTGACCTTTTAAGTGGATTGATATGTTGCCTACCTAAATAAGTGGTGGATACACAGGAGAAAAAAAAAACATAATTATAGGTAAATGAGAGCAAGCAAACTATGTTTCAATACAAATAAAGTCCAAATTTAGTTTCCTCAGCTGTATATATGGATAGTAGTTAAAAAATGTTGCTACATGCATTTATATATTTATTTTGGATTCCCTTAATTGAAATAAACACCAACTATATAGCGTGTGTCATCCATAAAGGCGCGCCCCTCCATAGCCCAATCCGTACAATTGCGCACAGATTAGTATGAGATTCGCTGTGAAGGAGCGCGTCATCGTGAATGACACGCACTATATTCTAATATTGATTCGGGTTGTTTTCTATGGCAACAGTTTATAATCCAAACTTAAATTGTTATTGCATATGAAGCCATTACTGCACTTTCAAGCCTTATCCCAATAGGGCTAGTTTCCCTTGTCGGTTGAAAGGTCAGATGACAGTGGCTTCCGAAAAGCTAGGGCCTAAGCTAATGTGGGATTATTAAACTGCAGGAATGGGATAAATCCGGTTATCTGGATGGGATTCCCACATATTATTATTATTTGGCAACGGGACTTAATCGCGTACAATTATAACTAATTTAGCTTTTTTAAAGGTTTTGCCCGACGTTTCGAATGTATAACAACATCCGTGGTCGCGAGCTGACTGGCGTGAGCGGGTATCAACATCTTCTACGAGTAGCACGGGTTTTCCGAAACACCCACTCCCACCCACTCTGGTGGGGTGGGATTCCCACTTGTTTTATTATAAGCCACTTCTTTCAATCTGTATTTCCAATGAGTAATTTAACATGCAATTCAACGTCTTAGTTTTATACTAAATTTAATAATTATTTTCCTGCTTCGATGGATGACTGAACTTGTTATTTTCTTGAATGCAACCATTATTACTTGGTATTGTGATGTTCCATATTTGTTTTCTTTTATGCTTCAAATCATTTGAGTTACCCTAGTCTAGTTGCGTCAAAGTAATCCATTGAAAAAGCTGTTTTACCGTGCAAATAATATGGATCAAAATGCAATCGTAGCCTAGACATGCCGACAGACAGGTATGCGACTGATGCGACTCCTAACATAGGTATAAAATCATTTAAGATAAAAGTCCTAGTGTTTGACGCTGCACTAGTATTCATCATGGACACTTTACTACGATTAGGTACGGTCCACCAATTTGATTTCTGGGCCACTTCGTACCTTGTCACAGTGATAGCGGCTTTCATAGTAATTTTCACTCTGACAAGTGTACGAATTGGCCCAAAAATCAAATTAGTTCCTTGTAGGTGTACCTAAAGCATAAGCATGACGTCCCGTGATCTCGTAAACATGACGCCCCGCACGCACGCGTTAGTAACTATACCTACTTATATCTATTTACGAACAATAGCGGCTTGTGTTGTGTTAGATAATCTACAGTTTGTTATGATATCGAGACAAAATGATCATTCACAAGATAACTATATTTATGGAACAATATGAGTGTGATCTGTGAACTTAATTTCCATTAGAATTAACTAGCGTGTTCCTTAATTCGTGTTATTCTTACATATTATTTAAATAAGGGCCCCGCTTATGTGTGTCGTATGGACGAAGTGTCTTAAATATGAGAAAGTTTCACGTGTATCATTCCTTGAGGTTTTGTGTGATTTGTGTGAATGGGCCACAGAACAATAAAATCTGTTCCGTAGAATGGGCCAAAACAAAATATATGTATGTCTCCTTTTTTAACGCCTCAGACTCTGAATTCTACGCGTACTTAGGTACGAAGTCGCGGGCAAATGCTAGTTGATAATTATAACCTTGTTTTTCTTTCAGAAATGGCGTGAGCATGGCGTAGATTTTCTTCAGTTAGCAACTACGGACATATTCGAGGCGCCCGACCAAGAAAAGCTATACGAGGGAGTTAGGTTTATCAATAGGTGAGCATTGTGTTATAGTTATTGTAGTGAGGAAAGCTGTCAAAAAAGCAGTGATAAATGTCGCTAACTGTAAACTTACAAACCACCTCTATGTTTAACCATACTGACTAGTCTTTTTTCATGAATCAAAATGTTGTTAAATTGTTTTTGATTCGTGTTAATTTAACGCGGAAGTGTCCACAATCAAATTTTCAACTATTACTAAAGAAAAAAATTACCACACAGCCTGAAATGGGAATCGAACCCGCGCCTCTGGTTTGGCGAAAGGCTGTGAGCTTTTGAAGAATACAAAGGAGTCGCTAGCACTAGCGACTTACAATGCAAGGCAATTCGCTCTGATGAAGTATTGGTCTGCGTGGCCTTTTTGG
Source organism: Cenopis cana (assembly GCA_951800055.1). Lineage (NCBI taxonomy): Eukaryota > Metazoa > Arthropoda > Insecta > Lepidoptera > Tortricidae > Cenopis > Cenopis cana. The sequence goes on along the minus strand of OX637490.1, from coordinate 15,790,105 downwards.
CCTAGAAAGTAAGGGCGCTGCTGGTCCGGCAATGTACCCTTACTATGAGTTTGCAATGTTTGCATTACCGTACTCGCTAGCGACTGCGTAAACGATTTACTATGGCGATTCTTAGTTCTATTGCGTAATCGCCAGAGACGCTGTACTTTTGTCCATACTAAATCGATTACGCAGTCGCTATCGAGTACGGTACCTAATGCAAACATTGCACCCATGGTAAGGGTACTGAGGCACGGGTTCGATTCCCGTCTGAGGCTGCGTGCGTGGTTAATTAGGGTTCCGTACCAAAAAGGTAAAAAAGGAACCCTATTGGTTTCACTTTGTCTGTCTGTCTGTCTGTCACATCGCTAAATATCTCAGGAACTACTTATCCTATCGATTTGAAATTTGGAATAGTTATAAACAAGGGTAACCCAGATACATAGAAGATGGTTTTTTAAATTATTTTATTTTATTTTCTGTGAATAATGACAGATAAAAGGGGGTTCAAAATTTTAAAGTCTGGCAACTATGTCAAGTGGGGTATCATATGAAAGTGCTTGACTTGTACATTCCAAAACAATTTTTAGTTTTTTTTTTCGTTGGGGAAATTTCGATTTACGAGGGAAAATGTAAAAAAAAATACCATTCCCCCCCCCTTATCTCCGAAGTTTACGAAGAAAAAAATATGAAATTATTACACAGCATTAATATGCATGTATATTTTACAGGAAAATTATAGCCATAGCTCTATCTAGTTTTTCTTTTTTTTAATCATCAAAAAACTCTTCTATACTAAGTTTGTAATTTAATCACCTTTGTATATATTTTTGTTTTATATTTAAATTTACAAAATTACGTTGAAAATACCTTCTTTCAAATAAAAAAACAATTATTGAAATCGGTTGATGTGATAAAGAATTATCCTTGAAAAACCAACATACGTACTAAGTTATTCAGTCGCGCAAATTAGTAACACAATGCGCCGATAGATGGTGCTGTCATGTTTTTTTAAGATTGTTCCTGAATTAATGGGGTCGGGACGGGTACACAACTATATACAAGAACTGTGTACGGAACCCTCGGTGCGCGAGTCGGACTCGCACTTGACCGGTTTTTTTTCCTTTGTATTTGTTCTCTGTATCATATAATCAGGCTGCGTGCTAGATCACGGTTAATTTTTCCTTTGTATTTGTTCTCTATATCATATAATCAGGCTGCGTGCTAGATCACGGTTAATTTTTCCTTTGTATTTGTTCTCTGTATCATATAATCAGGCTGCGTGCTAGATCACGGTTAATTTTTCCTTTGTATTTGTTCTCTGTATCATATAATCAGGCTGCGTGCTAGATCACGGTAAATTTTTCCTTTGTATTTGTTCTCTGTATCATATAATCAGGCTGCGTGCTAGATCACGGTTAATTTTTCCTTTGTATTTGTTCTCTGTATCATATAATCAGGCTGCGTGCTAGATCACGGTAAATTTTTCCTTTGTATTTGTTCTCTGTATCATATAATCAGGCTGCGTGCTAGATCACGGTTAATTTTTCCTTTGTATTTGTTCTCTGTATCATATAATCAGGCTGCGTGCTAGATCACGGTTAATTTTTCCTTTGTATTTGTTCTCTGGATTATTGAACCGTATTGGCGGTAATTGCAGGTTTCTGCCCGTGGGCAGTAAAATAAAGCGGATAACGTGCGAGAGCCCCGTAGACAGCGGTACGGTGTACGTGCACTGCAAGGCCGGGCGGACCCGCAGCGCAACGCTAGTCGGCTGCTACCTTATGATGGTATGTGTTTAGGGTTTTAATCTATATTTATAACATCATATCCCCAAACTACGCTTTAGTTATTTCATGTTGAAGCCTAATAATGTTATTGTAAGTCCTGAAAGTGTAAAACTATCGTTGTTAAATATTTAGTAAGTAGTTAGTGAGAAATGAAAATCATTATAATCTAGTGTCTTTTTAAATGCAGTTTGTATACAGTTGTGCGCATTTGTCGCGCAACCTCATCTTTTTTGTCGGCACCCACAGAAAACCAGCGTCGGGACACATTTTGTGCTGAGTGGGCTCCATTTTCGCAACTGTTTTTAGTTTTAAGTAATTTTATTATAATCGTATTCCCTAACATTTATTAACAGTTTTTCCTATTCTATTTTGAAACCCCACTTGCTAGGATAGAAAACATTTTTTTTTTACGGAACACTCAAAATGGAATCTACAGTCCGCCATATTGTTTTTATTGCAACGTCGCATATCCTATGCCCGGGATGACGTAAGGATTCCAACGATACCTCACACATCTAAATCGGTTAAGGCGTTGAGAAGTTCTGGGGGAACAAAAAAAGTTCACATACATACATACATGAAACCTGAAAACATTACACTCCTTTTTTTGGGCAGTCGTGTAAAAAATATGTTATTCGCACAGAAAAATGGCTGGTCACCGGCGGAGGCGGTGGAGCATATGCGAGCGCGACGCCCGCATATTCTGCTTCATACAAAACAGTGGGAGGCGCTGAACATATTCCACCAGAGACATGTACAAGCGTAGTACTACGAATATTACGATTTTTTTAATTAATCGATGAAAAGTCATTCGCAGGCAAAAGGAACCACTATCGGTAATCAAAGCGCTATTTGTATAGCGACGCAATGAAAAATCATCCTTATTGACTTTCGACCTTATGTCTGAGAATGATGTGATTGAGAACTTTATAAAGATGCAGTCAAGTTTTAGATATATTATGAAAGCAGCTTTATTTAGCTAGTAGTAACGAATAAATTGACGTAAGGACGTAAAATCTACCGCACTATGACATATGATATAAGAAATACACAGTATTTGTCTATCTCTGCGTATATGATAAATTATATTTAGCTGAATGAGCTTGTTGAACCGAAATACATACTTTGTATGTATATGTCTGTCTATTGTTATGGGATTATTTGCATAATAAAGATTTCCTGACACTTTTTGTATGTACCATCAAGAATAACTAGGCACGTGTTCTGTGTTCGACAATCGACAACTTACACGTATCTTTTCATCTATAACTAGACCTGCTAATATGTGCACTTAAAACTGTAGTTACCAAAAATATTCTTAATTTAAAAGATAATCGAAGCTATAGTCAAATAATAAATAAATAAACTAGCGATGCTTTAATTAGTTACGGTATGAGTATTGTCTATTATACGCGTGATCTATGGTGAATAGTGTGCAGTATGTGTGGTACACTTCAAGGGTTTATGAAACGTTTAAAATGTATTACGAAAAATATGCAAGTTATTTATTTTAGCAAACCATAACTTATTAGTAATAATTGCCAAAATGACAAATTAAAAAAAGGAATACAATGTGCTCAATTTTTGATGTAAGAATGTTGTGTTTTATAAATATATTTACTGGGCGATAGCTTTATTTTGTTTAACAGGTACGTGTTGTTTTGTTGACAATTGACATTAATTTGCAAATGAACCATCATTGTTTTATATTATATAACCGTTTTTGAAATAAAGTATGTTTCAGTTATATTTTAGTTTTTACTTACATGTATTATATGAGGAGCGCTCGTGGCCCAGCGGCGCCTGCGTACCGCTTGCGCTTGCTAAGGTTAAGCAACGTGGGCAGCGGTCAGGACTGGATGGGTGACCGCTTTGAGTGGTTTCTAACTGAGCGCTCCCGTGCTTTGGAAGGCACGTTAAGCCGTTGATCCCGGTTGCTGTCTATGGCAGCAGTCGTTAAGCCAAGTTGGAGGCCTTCGGGCGGCTTGAGAACAGTCAAGTTGCCCACTCATTTGACAAAGCCTAATCCCAATAAGGTCTAGTTTCCCCTCGGGGTTGGAAGGTCAGATGGCAGTCGCTTTCGTAAAAACTAGTGCCTACGCCAAATCTTGGGATTAGGTAGCGGGTAGGCATCCTTCAGGATGCAACTGTACTGGGATAATGCTAGGAGGATGATGATAACTTACATGTATTATATAGGTACTCCTTAAAAAAAACCTTTTTTAATTCGATTATCCCCATTACCTACACGATTGTTTTAGTCGAAATAAGGGGATTAGGCTAAATAAATAAAAAACATTTTACAAGGTACTTCCTTTATTACGCTATAATAAATTAATCACATCAAAACGAACCGATACTTCACAGCTCAATAGTAACTACACTAAGCCGAATATAAACATAATACTTTTCAAAAGTAAAGAATTGTGCTACGCATTAAGTACCCGGTATTGTCTCGAATGAACACGATTTATTTATTACACAAACAACATTTTGTACAGTGACCCATATGCGGCACATGCGATGCATAAAGTGTCAAACTGGTTTAGACTGATTACATTCCTAAGACGCAGAATAGTGTCATGAGTACATATTAACACAAGATTTGGATGAATTAATTCAATGCCTTGACATAACTCATAATTTTGAGCCAGGCCCATATGTAATAAATAAATAGCGGAAGCCAGATTTCTGATTCGAGACAAGCATGCAAATATAGGTACTAATAAATTCAAGATCACATAGATAAAAAATAAATAAAATGCAATGAAGCCAATAAAAATTTAATCTCATTAAAATTTCGAATTTATTTTATGTAAAATAATACATACAGCTTCAGTAACCTTACAAGAGCAGTGAAGGAAAACTAATGGTAAAAAATATTCATTCTCGAGTCAAATACCTGGCAATATCTTGTATAAATAGTATAGTTATTAGTATTATTTGCTGCAAAAATAACCTAGACCCCCATGGTTAAATAACTGGATCCTATCCAAGATCCAATAAATACAAAAAAATGCTGTTGTCCAATGTATTAAAATAATCGAGTCAACTCTTATCTCACCAAGTTTAAAGTAGCAAATATTACCAACCTCTATGCCATGAAAGGTCTGGTTATAAAAATTGCTAGAAACAGAAGATATGCCACGGGATCTAGCAACTTTCACAACACCCTTACACCCAATTCACATGCACGAATATGCATAACGCGAAACCGCTATACGAAACGAAACAAAATAATGTGTACCATATATGACCCACGTGCATGTAAAAAGGGGTTTTTTCGCCTTAAAATTTACGCCTGCTTAGCTTTAATGCTCCAGAACTGTTTGACGGCGTTAGATAGTCCCACGTCGTGGCTGATGAGGTAGAACAGCCCGCCGAGGGTCGCGATGGAGATGAGGTACACTAGCGCGATGGCAATTTTGGGGATGACCGGCCCGAAAATGGCCGCGCGAACGTAATCAACAGCTATGGCCTCTAGACCCCTGTAGGAAAGATAATTTTTACTGTTTATTGCACAAACAAAAAATAATAGATACGTTACAAAAGGTAACTAAACCGAGGTTTTCACTGCGAGTGGAGCGAGCTCCGTTCCCTTATCCAGAAATCACGCGAGGTTCCAAAGGGGGGGGGGGGGGGGGGACCTCACTACTGATCACGTTGGGGGGATACAAAAAAACCTCACGTGTATTTTTTTACTGCACCTACAATACCGAGAAATGATATCTACTCGTGTAGCATTTTCTTAAAAGATAGGAGAAATTACACAATCACGTTAACATAACGCATATACCTACCAAAATGAGCACAAGATCAACTAATATACTTCATTTACTTACAAAATTTCATAGGCGGTGATAAATTCAAAAAATTAACGTGAGGTTACGTCTAAAACCTCACCAAAGATCACCAAGGGGGGAGGAAGGGTCTAAAAGTGGCCCAAAAAACCTCGCGCGATTTCTGGATAAACCCTAATGAGTCCGTTTAAATAAATAAATATTAGTGGACCATTTTTTACACAAATCAACCTAGTCCCAAACTAAGCAAAGCTTGTACTATGAGTACTAAGCGACGATATACATACTTATCTATATAGACATAAATAGATACTTAAATACATCCAAGACCCAAGAACAAATATTCGTGCTCATGACCAGAGGCGTATTTACCCTAGGGCCAAGGGGGCCATGGCCCAGGGCGGCAGGCTGAGAGGGGCCTTCGCAGCACCTTCACAGCATTTTTGGGGCGGCCTTTTCTTGACTTCTGGGGCGGCGAAACTTATTGGCCCGGGGCGCCAAATTTCAAAATACGTCCCTGCTCATGACACAAATAAATGCCCCGGCCGGGATTCGAACCCGGGACCTCCAGCTTCGTAGGCAGGTTCACTACCAAACCAACTAAGCTAAAGCGGTCGTCAAAGCGGTTTGACGGCACAGCAATTAAGAAATTAATTAATTAGCAAAGTTTTACTGTTGAGAGTTAAATGGAGTCATTATGGAGTCTGCTACGCTCGCAGTGAACACCCAGCTTAAATGCTTAATGCCCTACAGGTTGTGACATAGGTACTTTATCAGTAAACCTTATAAAAAATCAGAGTGAAGGTATGCGTCTGATAAAATAAAAATTACATCACCCTTGCATCCTACTACTATATACAGATATTTTCATATATTATACGATTTCGTTATACACTACAATGCATGTAGAAGTTGCAAAATGCCTTGTTTTTCAATTAATTAAATTTGATGTATTGTAGAAATTATATACAAGCACCGGTCATTGATATCTTGCTAATACAGAAGAATTAAATACTTAACCCTTTTTCAGGCAGAGGTGTTATATCTGTAAATACTGTATATTAACTTCATGGACATGGACTTTCGTAATCTATTTTGCATCTGCCACCCTGAAAAATGGTTAAATATTATAAGTTTTCCTTAGAATAATATTTGTTGTAACAACATTAACACCAAAACTACCGACTACAATACATTTTCATCTTATGATGTTGGTTTTATAACCAAACAAAATTTTGAGATATAAACAATTTTAACCTTTTGAACGCCAACGATGTCTACCGCACCGCCACTTCAACGCCGACAGATTAGTCCATATCCAGAACGTGCAGAGCGCAACCATCCTACATACATTTGTATAAGATTCAATTTTGAACACTACGATGATATGGCGTGTGAGTGACAACTGTATTCAAACCTTTTGAACGCCACGTCAAATGTTGCCAATTTAACACCACACCACCGTAAAGCGAACGAGAATTAAATCCTACGCAAATGTATGTCACATTGTCGGTCATTACTATCTTGGGGTAAAACGTTTTTCCCGCGCCGGGTTTGGCTAACTGTGCAAGACAACTGGTCAAGGTAGCGCTCAAAAGGTTAAAGCTTAAAACACACAGAGCGTGCGGGCGTGTGGCGGGCGGGCGCGGGGGGTTGCGTGTCAACATGTGGCACGCAACGGATTTTGATGCGGTTTTTTAATAGATAGAGTGATTCACCAGGTTTACTTATATGTATAGATTGCACACGTGCGAAGCCGGGGCGGGTCGTTTGTAATAAAATACAAAGCAAACAAAACGCGCGCACGCAACCGCCCGCCACACGCCGCTGCCTGTGTGAAGGCGTGCATTTAAAAGTAGGGGAGACAACGCGCCGCGGGCACGCTCTGTGTGTGTTTTAAGCTTAATAGTTACGAAAACCATGACAGTCGGCCACCATGATTCTTTCAAATAGAAAGTGCTACGAAAATACTCATTGTAATGTCTGGTTCGTAGTCAAGACAGGAAAGCTAAACTTTTGCTTACGACTTCACCAATTGACAATATTTCATAATTTCCAAAAGTCTTAATTCGAAAACCATTTCGGTAAAAACGTGTGAAGTACACAAAAAACATTTTTTTAGATTTTTTTCTCCGTAATGTAATAATGTCCATAATGTAATTTGGAAAAAATCGCAAATTACTGTAAACCGCAAGTTGACGTCATCTTCCTCGCTGTATTCAGGGAGACCTTACAGCACAGAGTACAGACACAATTTAAATCGCTGCTCTGGAGTGGCTCTGGAGTGGATTCTTGTTGGGAAGATGACGTCATATTTTACTTACGCCCTTTTGGAATGACCTACTTTTCAACGTGTTTTTTTTTGTATGAAATATTGAGTTAAATTGAAAAAGAAAAAATACGGGTGGCTTAAATTTTTACCTATTTTCTAACTAGTTCATAAAATAAAGTAGTGAAAAATATGAAATGTTGTCAATTAACTATTTAGCTGCAAAATATCCAAAACGAAACTAGCAATAACAAACTTTGGCGTAATTAATGACGCTGTAGCATTATTTGTCCAAAAATTAACAAATTTCCGGGATAAAACGTATTCTACAATCTGTCTTGTCTTTCCCACTTCACTTAAAGATTAAAAAGTCTTATCAAAAGATTCAAAATGGAATCGCCAAACAATTACTACTGGCGAATTAAAATACCTATTTATAACTGGACTCCAGTTGAAAATGTGGCCTTTAAAGCATTTGTTTTGACAAGGGTTTATCCAGAAATCACGCGAGGTTTTCTGGGCCACTTTTAGACTCCCCCTCCCCCATTGGTGATCTTTGGTGAGGTTTTGGACGACCCCCCCCCTCCCCCCACGAAACCTCACGTGTATTTTTTGAATTTATCACCACCTATGATTATTTTATTAAGTAAATGAAGTATATTTGTTGATCTTGTGCTTATTTTGGTAGGTATATGCGTGAATGCGTCATGATAACGTGATTGTGTAATTCCTCCTATCTTTTAAGAAAATGCTACATGAGTAGATAGATATAATCTACCTGTGAGTTCCTATAAAATTGGCTCTCTGTATCTACTTTCATATTTAATATATTAACATAGCTGTTGGTTCTCCAAATAAATAAAATAAAAATAAAAAAGAATTTCTCGGTATTGTAGGTGCAGTAGAAAAATACACGTGAGGTTTCCTTGACCCCCCCCCCCCCCCCCCCCAACGTGATCAGTAGTGAGGTTTTCGTAACCCCCTCCCCCTCTTTGGAACCTCGCGTGATTTCTGGATAAGCCCCAGGAACGGCATTATAGAATAGAATCAAACAATAATTCAGAATAAGGCGTTTAGGCTTGCGTTTGGGCTAGATACGGGTTGCTCCTATAGCTCAGTTGGCTAGAGCGACTGGCCGCGAATGCCAGGAGGCCGCAGTTTCGAATCCTGCTCGGAGCCAAAATTTTTCATTTTTTCCTTTATTTCTAAATTAATAGTTCAGTATCTTAATCCCCCTAACCTGAGGGCCGCTGCCGCCGCTCGGCGGCGCCCCGGTATTCTTCATATTCTTCCAAATCTTCCAGAACGCTCGCGAAAGACCGATATCATTGAAGTTGAGGTAGAACAGGCCGCCCAGCATCAGAACTGTGAGGAAGTACACGATGCCCATGGCTATCTTGGGTATCAGCTCGCCGAAGAGGATGACGCGGATATATTCCACCACCATGGCCTCTAGGCCCCTGGGGGAAGGGTAGGGTAAGGGAGGTGGAGAGGACGATAGGATAGAATGGATTTATCGTGATTGCTGAAGCGTGCGCAGGTTTACTGCTATCTAAGTATAAAAAGTGACCAACATGTCTCTAGAAGCTTATAGACTTTCTAGTTCTTTCCTTTCCCAATGCCTCAACCCACACTTTACCAGCGTGGGCACTATAAATGCACGTTCCCTGTCATATATGAGAGCAGGCATGTGCCCAGCATTGGGCCGTGCATAGGCTGATCACGATCTGTTTTTCCTATTATCATATTCACTGGAAAATTATCATGTAAAAAGTATTTTAAGCAATATAAGGAAATGAGTAGTCGTTAAATACCGTCTCAAGTAACAATTTACATCTTACATTGTTATTTTTGTTATTCAAATCAAATGGTAAAATCAAACACCAGATAATAATTGTTGCCATAACTTTTTCCTCGTTATGCTGCATACAATTGAAGTCAAGTTAAGATTTCAGATAAGGAACAGAGATTCGAAGTAAAAAAACGATTGTTTCAGATATACAGTCGACTGTACATAACCTCACTTCCAAATTGCTCCTTTTTATATCCGTTCAAAAGATGATCAGAATCAGAATCGGAATCAGAAATTTTATTGATAAAAAGTCATTTTACATGTCAAAAAGTTTATGTAAGTATATTGTGTTTATCAAATAGAGATCTATATTTATCAAACATTAATTTTTCACGTTTATATTATTAGTCACTTTCGGTCCAGCAAAATACTAGTTTACACAATATGGAACCAGGACAATTATTTAACACATTCTTTCAGTTTAAAATGAGAATTGTCTGCTTTTGTAATAAGCGTAATCTTCGTCCCACATATGGAACATCAGTATTTTGTATGTGAATTAGTAAAGTCGGAAGGAATATACACTTAAGTAGGAGAGGATCTGGGACTGGCTGGTCAAAACAAAATATCCTCCACCACAAAAGATTTTAGGAAGGCAGTAGACGCTGATACATCTTAATGAGACGGAATCACCAGAAACTTGGTGTGACGATCAGGATATATAGATATATATCGTGCTGCAGCCGTGTTCCAAATATGTATCATGTCTGTGTCCACACATCAGTGGCAGCGCATCAAAGATAATTCTAAAGGAATGCCTTATACTTCATGGGCCATAGTAAAAGAACTGGACTGGCTGAAAATTAGGCGAAGCCAGTGGGAATCGAGTTGTATGGACGCTCCGCCACTGCCACACATAGAGTACTGGACACAGACATGATCCAAATTTGAGACATTATGATTCTCATAGATGGACTCACCAGAAGCTGTGTGCGGTGATCAGGATAGCCAGCACAGAGTCGAGGATCTTGTTGGGCATCATTAGTGCCAGGGGGATGAGTGGCACCATGAGGGCTGTGACTGACTTCTCGATGATCCACAGCTTGGAGTGGTCGTGCGCGTGCTCAGCCAGCGCTGGTGAAGTCGTGCGGAAGGAACGCACCTGAAATGTGGGGTTTATAAATATGAGTATTAGGCTGGTTTTCCACTAGAGCTATGCTACGCAGCTATGCTGCGAGGATGCGCTACGAGCTATGCGACCATTTCCACTAAAGCTACGCTATGTAACTATGCGAGGTAGATGCGCTATGAAGATGCGCAGCCGTGAGGTAGCTGTGAGAGGAAGATGCGCAGCTCGAGCTATGCGATGTATCGACAGCGGGCGCGAGGAGCGGCAACGCGGTGAGGCGGGAAGCGCTCACGCATCCGTAGCACGCATCCATAGCAAGCATCCGCAGCTCGCATCTTTCCATATAAAAAACATAACTTAGCTGAACCCTTTTCCACCAGAGCTATGCTATGTGGATAATGGAATGTGATTGGTGGCTTTCAAACGCATCCATAGCAATGTAGCATGGCATAGCTCTAGAAAAACCAGCCTTATAATGAAAATAATAAAATAAATAAAAAACTGTTTATTGTGACACAAGACAGGTATTCAAATTTAAAATTACTTATACTATAAAATGATCTTAAAACATAATGTTCCAGTAACCTTATAGTTATTGCAATGGTACCAGTCTCAGCCTTTGCCAGACAGTATCCAGTGCTGAGTGCGAGACAGGCATTGCCTAGTGCAGGTGACACGGGTAATCTATATGATGTTACATTACATGACAGTTTTACGTCGCTCTAACATGCCCGGCATGGAGGCTATTCTAATGAAAAGCCAGTTGAGATGGAGTGCCCACGTTAGTCGCATGGCAGACTGCAGACTCCCAAAATCCGTGTTCTATTCTGAGCTTGCAGATGGGAAGCGGAATTGCGGGAGGCAGTTTCTGCGATACAAAGACGTTTTGAAACGCCATCTCAAAGCCTGTGATATTCCTGCTGAGCGCTGGGAGGAGCTTGCATCGACGAGACCGGAATGGCGTAATCGAGTCCGAAAAGGTGTAGCTTCGTTTGAAGACGCTCGACTCAAACACCTGGACCATAAGCGTCACCTACGGAAGACCCGACCTAAGCCCTCATATTGCTACACTTGTAATGATCAGGGGCAGTTATACTGCACACAGTGTGACCGAATATTTGCATTGAAATTCGGTTTTGCGAGCCACATCCGTGCTCATCAGAAAGTTGTAAGGGTCGCCATTGTCGGACACGTCAAGGAGGACTATACATATCAAGGCCATAGGGGCCCCATTATCCCAATGTGCCCAGTGCCTCGGATTGGTTAAAGATGGCCCTGAGTGTTAAGCAACTAACTATAAGGTAAACATGATTCTTATTACGTTCATATGCTGTATCACTGTTTTAAATAAACTATTTGTATTGTATTGTATTGATTTTCAGACTGGTCCCTATATTTGCAGGTTGGTCAATGTTGTGATGATGCAGCGACACTGAAGCATTTATTTGTGTGTATATGTGTGTTATGAAGAACCTGCTGCTATAACAAAGTGTCTTAGAATCATTATTATTCAAGAAACTCTTTTCACAGGTGTCTGACAATTCCATATTATTTATATGACCAACCTTAAACAGGCCTTATATACTCACAGCATTGAGGATTGGCGTGCTATTGGACTGGGTAAGAGCCAGGCTCTTGAGAGGCACAGATGCGGCCGCTACACGCTGGGCGAAGGCGGGCTGTGTCGCCAACTTCATTACTTGCTGGCTGAATATGCGACTTGTGCATGCTGTAAAAATAGTAAATCTACTAAGGGTGGGATGCATCAATACAACTTTTGATCACCAGTTTAGCCTAGTGATTAGACTAGTGACCCTGTCTATGAAGTCGATGGTCCTGGATTTGAATCGTGGTTAGTGCAAATATTTGTGTGACGAGTATGTTCTATGTGTGTATGTATTTATATTATAAAATTGATATTATTGTTGACCTTAGTCCCCCATATGGCTGGTTTGATTTGGGTAAGATTACTACATTATTTACTTGATAATATGGTTGATAAAAATAAACTACTTTATCTGTGGGTCAATCAACTTTTCCTTGTTGTTATTCTGTCCCGTTAGCCAGGAGACAACTGTAACTAAGTTTCTTAGAAAAAATGTTATTATATGGATTTTTAGCATGCTCAAGCGTTGGCCCACGTCAGAATTGGTTTATAATCATCACTAAAAATCATGTTTAATAGAATTAAAGTCTGTAAAATCGCTGTTTTAAAGAGTGACCCAGGAGACATGACCATGGTAACAAGTGACAAGAAATAATTGATTGACCCCTGTAGTAACTTTTAAAGTATAACCTGAACTGTATTTTATGTTTAGCTCATTACACAAGTATGTGTAATCCAAAATAATTAGCTACTAATTTAATTATAAAAGTAATAATAATAAACAACTACATATAATTAAAACTGCTGTTTTCTCTGGATTAATGGTTATCTTGTGAGCTAATATTGTGTAAAATAATTTATATTAAAGTATTTCTGAGTAAAACTTGTATATTTACACTATTTTAATCCTAAACAACAAGAGCTTGTTGGAGTATTTATAACCTAAAATATAAAAAGTTCTTTTCTCCAAAAGAAACTTGAGATGGAAATTATTGCGCAATGACCAAAGGAATTTTAATATCGCCTAAAATTTTCCCAACAACATAAGTAATAGTAATAGCTGTTGGTGCATTCAGATTGCATCTAGCGAAACAAAACATCTGTTATGTAATAGTAAATATACGGGTAATAAAAAGATATTACCTGAGTTTCGGAGGAGCATGGAGAACGCCATTATTTCGTACTTTATGAACACAATAATATCGCCAGAAACTTAATTATTCCGTGGAAAAAAAAATACCACGAATGCCTTCACAAATTCCGAAATTCGTTTCGTGTTGGTTTCGTGTAAAATGTCAATCATTCTCATTCACAAATATGACATATGTCATGTTAATTGTTCACGCTCACTCATTCATCACACTCGCTCACTCATTCAATGATTTCGGCCAGCCAATAGTAATCTGTGGCCTTCATGCAATCGCATGCTTGATATTCCATAGCGAACTTTAATTAATATTGGTATGTTGGCGCATTTCAATATGATTGCCATTTTAATATTTAATATGAATTGGTAGGATATCGTAATATGAATTCTAAGGAAAGATTCGACTAGACAGCACGTAATTCTTGAAAAAGCTCTTTTTCTTGCCTAGATTAAAATTAATTCACCTCAACCCATGTTTAATATTTCAATTGTTTTCTTTTTTAACAAATGCATCAAGTTAAGTATGTTATTTTTTTTGTTGAGAGGGGAACCCTGAAGTTACAGAATGACAATTCATTTTCCATGTTTGAGACTGAAACCGAAACAAAATAATTCAGTGATTTTCTCATCGTTTTAGACTGATACGTAGTTTGCTATTACATTTATAATATTACAATAACATGGCGACAACACTTGAAGACAAATCGATCTGGGAAGATGGGGAGGAAGCTCTCAGCGAAGAAGTTCTTCGAATGCCAACAGACGAGATTATCAGCCGGACCCGCCTGCTGGACAATGAAATAAAGATCATGAAGAGCGAGGTCATGAGAATATCTCACGAGCTGCAAGCGCAGAACGAGAAAATCAAAGAGAACACGGAGAAAATCAAAGTGAACAAAACACTGCCCTATTTAGTCTCTAATGTGATCGAGTTGTTAGATGTAGATCCACAGGAGGAGGAGGAGGATGGGGCTGTGGTAGACTTAGATTCCCAGCGGAAAGGGAAATGCGCAGTCATCAAGACTTCCACACGTCAGACCTATTTCCTGCCAGTCATTGGGTTGGTTGATGCTGAGAAACTGAAGCCTGGAGACCTAGTTGGTGTGAATAAGGATTCGTATTTGATTCTGGAGACGTTGCCTGCGGAGTACGATGCCCGTGTCAAGGCTATGGAGGTGGACGAGAGGCCCACGGAACAGTATTCGGATATTGGAGGCTTGGATAAACAAATTCAGGTTAGTCTTGTTAATTGTTTCATTTATATATATACAAAAATAAAGTACTTTCAAGTAGATAAACAAAAAAAGTGTAATCCACATGTTCGGTTTTCTTTGTTTCAAACAATAATGGAAGGAAAACATAAACAACTCAGTCAAAGTTATATATAACTAGGTAACCACCTATGGCACACCTATGGCATGGTAGGTTATATACCTATGGCACTAATTCAGAATAATACTTCTTGTGTTTGAAACATGGTCTGGTTTATAGACTGCAGCTCTTATACAGTTCCATGGTAGTGATACATTTAAGGTGTAAATATATTGTAACCAGAAATAAGTATGTTGCCCTCTTTCAATAGGGTATTAAACTAAAGTAAAAATAAATTATTTTTTACTTGACTAATAAAAGATCTAACGAAAATACTCGAAAAACATCAATTATTAATTGATTTTAGCTAATTGAAAGATTTTATAAGCATAAAGATTTACAAAGGACGCTGATTTGAACAAACCTACTCACACTGTCTTAGTGATGTCACTAAGACAGTATTTCCCTACAAACTTCATATTAACAAATCATTTTTGACATTTAATAAAAAGTTGCTGATTTGACTAGGGGTTTAATACCCTATTCAGGAATTTTGTACTCTTCTTGACTTTGTACTATATTTTTTTTCAAGATGAAAATACTGACAAATTCTAATTTTTTTAATTATATAGCTTTGTATTCCATTTCTTTACGTATTTATGTCATGTTTTCTTGTGTGTTTATCTATTGGTTGGAAATGGATCCCTTTTGGGTAAGAGCCTCCCCCATCTTTTTCCATTTTTCTCTCTCTTTGCCGTGATTCCACCAGTTCTTTCCCGCAACTTCTACAATGTCATCTGCCCATCGTTTTTTTGGTCTTCCAACTCTTCTTTTACCCAGTGGCCCAGACCACTTTGTAGACTGTGAGGTCCACCTTTTTTCAGTGTATCTTGTAATGTGACCTGCCCATTGCCATTTGAGTTTCAGTGCATGTCTGAGAGCGTCTTTTAATTTCGTCTTCTTCCTTATATCTTCACTTCGAACTTTCTCTATTTTTCTAAGTTTCAGAATGCTCCTTTCCATTGCACGTTGAGTTGTGATTATTTTATTCTTTATTTTGTTTGTAAATACCCAGGTTTGGCAACCATATGTTAGGCTAGGCAAGATGCAGGTTTCTATGACAGTCTTTTTTAGTGACATGTTATAGCTTCCCTTTAGAATTTCCTTTTGGGCCCAGAAACTTTTCCATGAGCAGTGAAATGAAAAAAAAAAAAAAAAGAAGTGGAGAGAAGAGTCAAATTCTAATTTATGAAATACAAAATACACTTTATTGCACACCTACTCTGGTACTATGTTCTGTACTCCTTTCACTATTTCGGGTTAAATATGTAAATATATGTTTGACTGATGGTATCCAATATTACTAAATATTTATATGCTGCAGTTTCTGGCAAAATACGCGGAAAAAAAACCATTGATTGATTGATAAAATTTTATTTGATAAATCATAATTTTTAAATTCCAGGAGCTCATTGAAGCCGTAGTGCTCCCCATGACCCACAAGGAGAAGTTCGTAAACCTGGGTATCCACCCACCCAAGGGAGTGCTGCTGTACGGCCCGCCCGGTACAGGCAAGACTCTGCTGGCCAGAGCTTGTGCTGCGCAGACCAAGTCAACCTTCTTGAAGCTGGCGGGACCACAGCTGGTCCAAATGTTTATTGGTAATTTAATTATGGTTTTGTTTCAAATTAAGGGACTATTCCTTATTTTTCCTATAAAAACCAACTTAACTTTGTGGTCGGTTTGGAACACTAAATGTGAGAAGTCCGACTCGAATTTGGCCGGTTTTTAGACAATAGAGATTGTTTATTGTTTATTTTTGCTTAGCACTATTACAGACATTGGGTACAGTTACATAATAAGGTACTTCAACAGTAATAGTGCAACCCTGTTAGGGCATTGCAAAATTGAAGGTACAGTCATGCACATGCATTTTACATTACACAAAACTACTTAACTCCAATTAATTTTACTCTAATTATAAACTAGGTCACACAGAGATAAGAGTGCCTGTTGTTTTCCTGTCTCTGTTTGAATCTTTTTGTTTATTATTTTGTATTGTAATATCTAAACAGTTTACTAGCCCTTCCCTTTAAAGATGCCGTTACAGTAGCCGGCAAACATATTGACCTGCGCAGTAGCGTAATTTGTACGTAAATCCGCTACTGCGCACACAAGGTTACGTTCAAGATGTTTGCCGGCAACTATACCTCCCTTAACCCATCATCGCTCAATCCCTGGAGATCTCCAGGCACATAACAAAAGAATGTTAGTGTTTGTTTTTTTCGCGTGAGGCAAATGTGTAAGTTTCCTGGCTCACGCCTGGGTAGTACTAGTAATTGGGTCATTATTTGGGCGTTTGGTCCAAATCACTTTCGTGGTCACTATTATGTCGAATTCGGATAAAGATTTTAATGCCGTTTTCGGTTATTTGGTGGAAGTACAGGACATCTACCAATTAACTTAGAAATGCCACCAAAATCTACAGCCAATTCGTCAATATCGTGTGCACGAAAGTGAGGCGGTTGAAACGCGAATTATGACCTAATTGTACATGTGACGTCATGACTCCACGGCCATCTCGAAGCAAATGGCTAGTACAAAATTCTTACATCATCTTTCTTTTCAAGGTGACGGCGCCAAGCTTGTCCGCGACGCGTTCGCCCTGGCCAAGGAGAAGGCGCCCGCCATCATCTTCATCGACGAGTTGGACGCCATTGGTACCAAGCGGTTCGACTCGGAGAAGGCAGGAGACAGGGAGGTGCAGCGGACTATGTTGGAGCTGCTCAATCAGCTCGATGGGTTCAGCTCTACAGCTGATATTAAGGTGAGGATGGAAATAAATACAATGAATAAATATTAGAAGGATGATGTACACAAATCGAACTATCTCCATAGTAAACTCATAGGCTTGTGTTATAGGGTGGTTATAGGTATAGACCCATGGCCAACCCGGACTCGTGAGATTAAACTACTACTACTATATATGATATTAGGGCTGGAAACAGTGCTCGACTGACGGTCAGCGCGTATGTCGGTTGGGCGTGTTTAGTATGGCCGCATACGCGCTGAGGATGAGCATCGGTTTGAACGCACGTACAGTTTCATACAGCGATAGCTACGCCCAACCGACCATACGCGTTGACCGTCAGTTGAGCACTATTTGCAGAAGGCAAGGCAATAAATATGTGATCTGAGGCTTTTTTTATACCACGTCTGTGGCAAACAAGCGTGCGGCCCGCCTGATGGTAAGCGGTCATCGCAGCTTATGGACGCTTGCAACCCCAAGGGAGTCACACGCGCGTTGCCGACCCTTTTAAAAATTTATACACTCCTTTCTTGAAGACCTCCATATTGTAGTCCCTTCTTCCCCATATTGTAGGCTTTCTTTATTACCGCCCGTGGTATGTACAAAAAATTATGTCACACCTGGCCAGGAAGTGGGATTTTAAGCGGGTAATTGCCACTTCATGGCCAGGTGGTAACAACAGATGGGTTAGGGTTACTGAAATTCTTCGGGCCTATTTCTCAATCCCCATATAAAAGTATCTGTCAGATAAATGTTAGCTCTTTCTTTTTCTTTTATTTGACTTCAGAGAAAGACAGTCATAATTTTGCCCGACGGATAATTATAAGATTGAAAAATCGCCCCTTAATTGAGCCCCTTCACATTTACAATACCATTATATTGTTCAGGTAATCGCGGCCACGAACAGAGTAGATATCCTGGACCCCGCGCTGCTGCGCTCCGGACGTCTGGACAGGAAGATCGAGTTCCCGCACCCCAACGAAGAGGCCCGCGCCAGGATCATGCAGATCCATTCACGGTAATCTTTATATACTACTATATCCACGTCTCTTCGTATTTGAAATAAATAAATATTTGTGGACAATCTTACACAAATCAACCTAGTCCCAAACTAAGCAAAGCTTGTACTATGGGTACTAAGCGACGATATACATACTTATATAGATAAATAAATACTTAAATACATAGAAAACATCCAAGACCCAAGAACAAATATTCGTGCTCATCACACAAATAAATGCCCCGGCCGGGATTAGAACCCGGGACCTCCAGCTTCGTAGGCAGCAGTGGTGGAGCGTCCATACAACTCGATTCCCACCGGCTTGCCTAATTTTCAGCCACACCAGTTCTTTTAGTACGGCTCATGAAACCGTACATTCCGGTACGCAGCGGTCGCGCACGCTGTGTGACTAACCTTAAAGACAGGACCCACATGTGTCGGCGACATAAGCGCCTGACATATCTGACGACATCGCGCGACTTATGTCCGTAGCGAACACGTGTCGCGCGATGTTGCCAGACATGTCGAGCGAAGTCCGGCAACGTCGCGCTACTTCACCCGACGTCGCTGGCGACACGTGTAAGCCTTGTTACCATTTTAAAATGTAAATATGTAACAGCAAAATGAACGTGAGTCCCGACGTCAACTTCGAGGAGCTGTCTCGGTCAACGGACGACTTCAACGGCGCGCAGTGCAAGGCGGTGTGCGTAGAGGCCGGCATGATCGCGCTGCGCCGCTCCGCCACCGCCGTCACTCACGAGGACTTTATGGACGCCATACTGGAGGTGCAGGCCAAGAAGAAGGCCAACCTCAGCTACTATGCCTAGGCTATCTCTTACCTATAGATTAACATTTTGTGTATGTAATAAAATATAGTTCATACCCGAGTTGTTATTATTTATGATGAGAAGCGCGTGCCCAATCCATCGCCATTTCCGTTCCAGGATTAGATTTAGATTTCATTTATTTCACAATCAAGCCTTCATTATAAATTACATATATCATATTATATTTATTATTTCTTGGTTTATCAGCTTCTGGTTCGTTATCTGCCACAGTCTCGCGTTAGACATAGTTCGTGGCCAGAATTTATTATTTATAGTACCTAGTAAACGGACCCCCATCTCCCGAGCCCGGAGATTTCAGTACAAGGCGGTGTGGGAGGAGGCTGGCATGATCGCGCTGCGCCGCTCGGCCACCGCCGTCACTCGCGAGGACTTTATGGACCCCACCTTGGAGGTGCAGGCCAAGAAAGCCATGCTCAGCTACTATGCTATACTAGCTAGCTATCTATACAATCTATAAAGTTTGAATGCGAATAGAAAGATATATCTTTCTATTCACATTCTCATTTCTAACTTCGCTATATTGAGCTCTGGTTTCCTATACTATATGGGATAGCGGCCGTAATACTCTCGCTCTAAGAGCGAGATGCTTCAACTCTCCTCTCCTCCGATTCCGTTCTGAATTCCGTGCGTCTGCGGCCGGCCTAAAGGTGGTTTTTCGGACTAATTTGAAGGAGTCTGTAGAACGCTTATAAAAGCAGTCTCACACAGGCTGAATTCTGCTGGACCTGGACTAATCCACAGCTTGTCCACAGCTGCATAAATGAAGTGATAGGTTATATTATGTAATCATATTATAATATGTGTGTGTACTTTATTCATTTAATTTTTCATTCTTCGGGCTATAATATAAGATCACCTTTTCTTAATTTATAAAGCGGATATTACACTGTCCTGAATTCAGGACATTTAAAGGCTTATCACACTACCCTATCGGTAGGGTCCTATCTGGAGAAGGGGAGTTAAGTTAAAGCATCTCACTCATTAGAGCAATTTGTTTAACTCCCCTCCCCGAGTTAGGGCCCCACCGATAGGGCAGTATGATAAGGCTTTTAGTCTTAGAAGGGTTCGGACCTATACGTTAGAGCGAGATGCTTCAACTCCCTGACTCCCCTCCACTATTCTGAATTCAGGAGTCAGGACAGTGTAATACCCGCTTAAGATCTCAACAGGATGCATTCATTAAATTGAACGCGCCCAAATCCGTCTAGTGCTAAATTTGAAACATAGAAATGGATCTGTCAAAATTTTAGTGATCTTTTTGAATACCTTTTTAAAAAGGGTATATTTATACCACAAAAATAGAAATGTGAAATTATTAGTACAAAAATATTAACAATCATCGCCTGCGGGACTCGAAGGGGATTGGTCTTTTAAATCGTAAGTAACCTAGTCGTTTATTTGACCGATATAATAAAAATGTATTAATGTGCAGAATGCCGCATTAATGTTATCGATTTTTGATTGTTTAAAACTGAATGCGGTGTACGTGTTTCGGCTTCGCGCTTCTGACTGCAGC
The DNA here is from genome assembly GCA_951800055.1 of Cenopis cana. Taxonomy (NCBI): domain Eukaryota; kingdom Metazoa; phylum Arthropoda; class Insecta; order Lepidoptera; family Tortricidae; genus Cenopis; species Cenopis cana. Next base: position 15,769,109 of record OX637490.1, on the reverse strand, counting down.
TTGCGGGATTATTGTAATTATTTTAAAGTATTTAAACTTATTGGCTTTAAATAACCCAACAATTCTTTCCAACGTATACTTCAATTATTTATGTATGCAATCGACCATATTTCAAATTATTTATGTACTTATAAAATTATAAATATAATTAAACATGTAGGTACAATATAATCATACACTTGTGTTCTCATTGTCAACTCTTATGACAGTAATTCTGCCTTCAAACGAAGTTTTGTAGGATATTGTACATTAAACGAGTAATTGTTTGTTTTCCTTATGTTGGCAAGAGCCATGGATCCTCTGGAGGAGGCAGTGCTTGTGAGTAAGACCCCTCCTGCTCCGGACATACCTAGGGTACATACAAAATGCAACCACAACCGTCCACACACCAGGTTGTCCTGTACTTAACAAGTTAACATACAATTTACTTTTATCATATACATCTAATAATGTTATAATGATCTTGAATTCCAAGTTAGTAAGATCAGCACCCCTAGTTCCTGATAAGGGTGCAGTGACTTTATTTTACTAAACGGTTAAAACTCATGTATTAATTATAACATGTATAGTTATAACATGTCTCACGAAAGTTTAAATTCAAGGGTGCAGTGATTAATTCCATGTCATGCTTAAAGTGCCTCTAAATTTTTTATCTCATTCAACATTTAGGCATCCCTAGGCAAGTGGCCCCAGCCACTCTATCCCAGGGCCACCCCTGAGTAAGATTATACAATACATTAAGTAACATACATACATAAACTCACTCCTGCATTCCCAAAAGGGGTAGGCAGAGCACATGAAATCCAATTCCAGTGCCACTTTTAGCAATTGTAGGTTTAAACATGGAGAAAATGTGATATTGCAGCGATAGGTTAGCTAGCCCATCACCCACAAACACTCTTCAACTCAGTTCCCATAGTAAATAGCACATGGTACATTAAGTAAATAGCTAAGTAAACAGACATCTCACATCATTGGCTAATCAGTGCAAAGCCATAAGAAAAAAAAAGACATCTCACATTACATTTGAGCATCTATCAGAAGTTTAATTGATAGAGAGCTATTGACTCAACATTTTAAAATTTATATGAAATCTATGTCTGTGTCTGTGTTGTGTTATGTCCTGTACTGTGTTCTTTTTGAGGTGTGCAATAAAGAGTATTTGTATTGTATTGTATAGACAAGTTACAGGCTCATGGCTCCCAGGCCCAAAGTTCTCTAAGAACTCACCGGATATCTTAATTTTTCTATGTAATAGCAGAGACTAGGAATTATATAGACTGCCAATGCCTATACATTGTGGCGTAATTTTAAAATAATGGGCCTGCTGTAGCTAGTTTCACTATGGAGAGATCAGTGCCACTAAGACCTCTACTTAACACATAGCGCCATCTGTTGGGAGCTTCTTCGTTGTGCAGCTTTCGTTTTAAGCAGAGGTCTTAGTGGCATACGAATTAAATGGTAAAGTGATCTCTCCATAGTGAAACTAGCTACAGCAGGCCCATTATTTTAAAATTACGCCACAATGTATAGGCATTGGCAGTCTATATAATTCCTAGTCTCTGGTAATCGTATTTTTGTGGATAAATATTCCAAGAGAAGCAAGCAAAAACGGTATGATTTGGCCGCTAGAGACATTTTTCAAGGGGTTGAATTATTGTTACCATTAAAATTTCTATAAGGTAATGTTTAATGCGAATAAATATATTCTTACTCATATTAATTTTATTGATAAAATATATAATTTTACATGTCAAAATTACTATAGCTAAATATATACGAAAACTACGCGCAGAGCTTCCATAGAGAAAGGGATGGTTAAATGCAAACTCACGCGTGTTAGAGTGGGACATTTGCATTGGGGATACCTCCCCTTAATCAACTATTTACTTAGCCTCTTCTTTTTAATAAGTTTGTTGATTGGATTTCAAGATCATTACATTACATAATATTATAAACTACGCTAACTTTTTTCAATACACATTTAGCACATATGCAAATCCATACTGCATGATCTGTATCTGTATCAACACTAGGAGCTTATCCAATACACGTTCTCAAAAGCCAGCCACATATGCTCACTGTGAAACATTATGTCTATCAACAATGTTTCAGAAACAATTTATTTATTAGCTTTGGGTCAATCAACTATTTCTTGTAGCTGGTTACCCTGGTTACGTCTCCTGGGCAGGGTGGGGCGGATGGGGCGGCCGCGCCAGGCGCCGGATGTCAATGGGCGCCAAGCGCGGGATATCAAGGGGCGTCAAACTGGCAACGTCGAAAAAGTCGGGGCGCCCAAAGATCATCTCGCACCACCCTGGTCTAGGGCCAGGGCCGGCGCTGCTCCTGGGTGACTTTTAAAACTGCCTTATCCTACTAGACATAATTTTTAGCTATGATTATAAACTCATTTTGAGGTGGGCCAACTCTTATTATAATATTAACCTATAACTTTCATGTTTGGCAATACCTATGCTGTAAGTGTAAGTTGGTTAAATAAATAAATAAATATTTATTCTAAGAAACTCGATTACTGTTGTCTCCTGGCTGACAGGACAGAATAACAACAAGGAAAAGTTAATTGACCCCTGCTTATGTGAATATATTCTTGATATATCAAGTATTCATTATTTTATGTCATGTGAATGTTGCTTGCTTGCACCTTCGTACAGATTTACAATTAGTGCTTTTATTTAGATCTAAATAGTATGTATTCAACAATGGAAATAACCTTCACCTAATATTAATAAAATAAAAATAAAAAGCATGTATTACACACCATTCTGATCCATATTGTAGTTAGCTAACTTTTTAGAAGGTCTTACAAACTCTGTTAGTGAAACTAAAAAGATAAAATAAAAATTTTACTACAATAAAAACACTATCATATGTATCGAAAAAAATCGCACCTTTGATATCATGTGAATACAGAAGTACAAAGTCACCAGAACAAATTTAAATTAAATTCAAAAACTTCTTTAGTTTCTACCGCTACTGTGAAATTACGATAACCCAGAAAAAAATAAGAGAACAAATTGAAAAAGTAAGATTTTTTCTTTGTAAGGAAAAGGTAAAGTATTATCAAATAAAATAGTGCATATCTAAGAAACTAGAAGACTTTTTAGTATAGTAAGTGTAATCTAATATGACCTCGTCTATCACGCCTTAAAGTCTTTGCACATTTTTACCAAACAACCTGTATATAACGATTACATAAAGTACTAGGTATAGGTGCTATGGTTTTTTTTTTATAAAGATACTAGGTAATTGGTGACAAAAAGCCTAACTAGATGTAGATTACCTACCTACTAAAAGATTATTTTTAGCACTAAAGTCGAAACCCATTCAAATAACAATAATTATCGAAATTTTGATCGTGTATTAGCCCTAAGGGGCAATTCATATTCATATACCGTCAGCCCCGTCACTCAACCGTGTCTCGCCAGTGAAATTACACTAGGCCATAATCAATACAAAAATAAAATTAAAAATGAAATTACACTATTGTAATTTCATTTTTTGTTATTGCGAAAGCCACCTTATTGTTTTGTTGTTGAAGGTTTATAATTCGAATAAACCTATCGCGGTTTACGGCCTTGTTAGATTTCCTAATCGATAAATAATACTGGCACACTAGCACGTCCATAAAACGTCCATGGACAATCAATTGTTTTTAAAACGATTCAGATTTTTCGCGCCCATTCATTGTATCGCGGTGAAGTTTTCCCAGAGAGGGATGAACTTATCCGTCTAGCGTAGCGGCGTCTCGTTTCTGCTTAGCGCGTGTTTTGAACTGTCAGTCTCGAGGTGACTCGGTGACGAAGTGCTGTGTACCGTGTCGTGAAAGGAAAACCGTGCTATGGGGAAAATTTTCGAGTGAGTTTATTTATTTTGTATTACCCAGTTCTGTTAGAAAACTGAATAAACTATTTGTCACGAAGTTAGTTAAAATATTATTGTTTATAACAATAATTTAATATAGTTTCATCCGATAGTTTCGATCTTATTAAATATTTTTTACTAATTTTTTTACAAACAATTATCATCGCGATATTAAATACGCTTTGAAATTACATATGAGATGTGTGAGTGTGTGACGGGATTGTATGAATAAGAATATAATAATAGCCGATTCCACAGGCATGTCCATTTTACCTAAGCATAAGTACTCGATTAAAATAGATTACATTGACATTGGATTAGTAGCTTAGCCCTTTATCGATTGGCTAAGTTAAAATTCCGAATCAACTGTGTGCTATCATTCAATTTATTTAGTTTCACTTTAACTTCCTAATAGGTAGAAATATTAGAAATTGTGAACAAAATATTGCAAAGAAAATTTCACTAATACAAGTTTTGGCAATCAGAATAATTATGGTTAATCGGTAGAGAATGCCTTATGGCATTAAGTCCTCCATTTGTACATATTTCTTGAATTGTGCAATAAAGTTTAAATAAATAAATAAATCAATACTTGATCCCAGCCCAGAGATCAGAGATATACAGAAACTACTAGCAAGATTTGTGTCTACTATGGGTACTAGATATATTTATATTGTGTATTCCAACTTCACCTACTCATCAGAAATAAACTTTAATTTTTAATTAGAGAAGAAAAGTCTTCAGTTTGACACAAGATCCCTAGTATACGTAAAGTTTTTACACCTGAAAATTGAAAAGTAGATGACATTTAAAGAAAACTCGTGATTAAATTTCATTCTTTAAAATTGTATCTTACTCAAGAATCCTTATCCAAAAATCATGCTTGTATTAAACTGATACCCCGTTTTTTTAAAGATTAGAATTTTAACGATCATTTTCGCCTATTATTCTACGTTTTTCTAAGACATCAGCGCCCGTAGCAGATGTTGCGCTCGGCTCGAGAGTATCTCGACTTATCTCGAGCTACTCGTCTTTTTCTGATTGGCGCTATTAGAAAGTGACGGATAGCTCGAGATATGCCGACATACTCTCGAGCGCAACACGTGCTAGGCCTACAGAGGATAATATTGTATTAATTTAACTTATTTCAGTATATAGCTTATCACGTCTCAACGATATAACGCCGCATATTTTCCCGTTTCAACATAGTTTTCCCTAAAATCGCATGGTGACATGGCGACAATCGCACGACTTTTCTCATCTGAAAAAAAAACGGATTATGGTACAAAGTATTAAGCAGAGTGCTCGCTCGACGTAGGTACGAAGAATCTTAGAATGGTGCAAGAGCTTGCATGCGATTTTCATTACATCGCGGGCTTTGATCGGCCTTGTCATACCTCGGCAGTCCATAGCCCGCAATGTAATCACTGGCACCCTGTAGATCGGCGTTAGGTCAAGAGTCCACGACAATTATGACGACAATGGATCGCAAATATCGCAATGTTTATATGTTTTATGTCAACACCGACCGTCCCATACAGACTTCAAATTGTTTGTAAACATCCGTAAACGTACTGCGCTTTTGAGTATTGACATATCGTTTCTTGCAAAGCCGTAGAGTGCGACAGGGCAAGCAATTCTTTTAAATCATGTCAATACAATCCTTCAGTCGCACTCCAAAGTGAATGGCGCACAGAGCAAAGACGAAGACACGTAAAGAAGTAGGATATCACATACCTTATTGGATACTTTGTCATTATAACGAAATTCGATGAAGATATGTGACTTATAGAGCTATATTTTTTATCACTTTTCTATACCTCCCCCTCCTGCATTACGATGTTACGATGCGCGTCGTTCCTTAAGGTCGAGTACCTACATGGTGTAACAACTTGTAAGCAATTTTGATTACATTGCGGGCCGCGGACTAGCGAGGTACAGTACCACAGTTGAAACTTTTTGAACTGAGCCCATGAATGGTACAATAGATACAAAAGCCATTGTATTTACACAATGCCTTTCATCTGTTTTAGTTCAAGTAACCGCTAATCAGTTACGTTACAAAAAGGCGAGAACGATCAAACACCTCGATGTAATGAAATAACTTTAGCCTATAAATGTCCTGCCTTAGATTTGCCAAATGAATCATACAATATTATTATTGGGGAACGGGACTTAATCGCGTACAATTATAACTAATTTACCTTTTTTAAGGTTTTGCCCGACGTTTCGAATGTATCACAACATCCGTGAATCATACAACTCTCAAGATTATTTAGTCGTTTTAAAAAAAATGTTCATGGTTAAGAACTTAATTCTGCTACTTTTTAAATGTTTTTTTTTTGCGATTTAAAGTTTAATGTTTCTATTGTTTTACGAAAATGACCATAGTATGTCAAATTTTCGTAACACAAAACCGATTAAAACATGCGCTGCTTTTGTCATGTATTTTGCATAACCCGCAATAAGTTCTGAAATCAATATAACGAAAGCTATTACTAGTTATAACTTTTAAACTGCATATCTTCCATATTTATGCAATCTTGATACATTTGATTGTTATTCCTTTGCCTCAATTCCTGTGCAAATTTCGTAGACAGGCCCTCGCTCGTACCGATATCTTAGGCATGCACCGTTTCTATTAGTCGTAAAACATTCCTCGCCTAAAGAGTCTAAAGAGAACCGTATCTCTACAGGAATCTAGTAGGCTGTTGAGCTCTTTTTAAATGAAACTGAACGCTACTTCAGCCTTTTACGGCATAGCAATCGTTGTAAAATACTGTGTGAACGTTGCCTTCGATGTGCCTATAAATTATTCTATGATACTGAAATAGAACAACACCTGATGTAGAAAAATTAATACATTAGGTGTTAGGTGCGGTCTGGGCACGGCTTTTTCAAGGTTCTGGTTTTGTTCGGTTTGTATATCGACTTCCGTTGTTTGAATCACATTTATTACCAAAGTTTTACGCTTTCGTAGCTTCGTAAGTCTATGTCCCGCATTTGTGTTAGAACTTGGAACAGTTTTCCATACATTATATTTAAACCTCGTTTCGGATTGGTGGTAAAGTCAAGTTGCTAGTCCTAGAGGGGAGCATATTTTATTTTTCAGCTGTCTTCTTAACTTACACTACTTGCAGTGTCATAGGTATTAGGCATACAATAGACTTTAAACGGGGCAGGCTAAGGACGGGTTTCACCGTCTGTACATAATCGTAAGCGGTGGTCAAAAAATCCGATCGTATGGAAGTTTGATAAGTTTCTATCAGGTGATAGCGATGCTCTAAGGCTGGCGCCATCTGTTTAAATAAATAGTAGATTTTGGTTCGTGTATTTCCTGTAGTAATTGCCAAAGTTAGGCTATGAAACCTAATTTTTGGTTGGACTTATGAACCGCAAATAAGGGGTGTCAATTTCTATAAATCTTATAACTTACATATGTTCATAAATAAGCCTATATCCAAAAATCATGCTTGTATTAAACTGATACCCCGTTTTTTTAAAGATTAGAATTTTAACGATCATTTTCGCCTATTATTCTACGTTTTTCTAAGACATCAGCGCCCGTAGCAGATGTTGCGCTCGGCTCGAGAGTATCTCGACTTATCTCGAGCTACTCGTCTTTTTCTGATTGGCGCTATTAGAAAGTGACGGATAGCTCGAGATATGCCGACATACTCTCGAGCGCAACACGTGCTAGGCCTACAGAGGATAATATTGTATTAATTTAACTTATTTCAGTATATAGCTTATCACGTCTCAACGATATAACGCCGCATATTTTCCCGTTTCAACATAGTTTTCCCTAAAATCGCATGGTGACATGGCGACAATCGCACGACTTTTCTCATCTGAAAAAAAAACGGATTATGGTACAAAGTATTAAGCAGAGTGCTCGCTCGACGTAGGTACGAAGAATCTTAGAATGGTGCAAGAGCTTGCATGCGATTTTCATTACATCGCGGGCTTTGATCGGCCTTGTCATACCTCGGCAGTCCATAGCCCGCAATGTAATCACTGGCACCCTGTAGATCGGCGTTAGGTCAAGAGTCCACGACAATTATGACGACAATGGATCGCAAATATCGCAATGTTTTTATGTTTTATGTCAACACCGACCGTCCCATACAGACTTCAAATTGTTTGTAAACATCCGTAAACGTACTGCGCTTTTGAGTATTGACATATCGTTTCTTGCAAAGCCGTAGAGTGCGACAGGGCAAGCAATTCTTTTAAATCATGTCAATACAATCCTTCAGTCGCACTCCAAAGTGAATGGCGCACAGAGCGAAGACGAAGACACGTAAAGAAGTAGGATATCACATACCTTATTGGATACTTTGTCATTATAACGAAATTCGATGAAGATATGTGACTTATAGAGCTATATTTTTTATCACTTTTCTATACCTCCCCCTCCTGCATTACGATGTTACGATGCGCGTCGTTCCTTAAGGTCGAGTACCTACATGGTGTAACAACTTGTAAGCAATTTTGATTACATTGCGGGCCGCGGACTAGCGAGGTACAGTACCACAGTTGAAACTTTTTGAACTGAGCCCATGAATGGTACAATAGATACAAAAGCCATTGTATTTACACAATGCCTTTCATCTGTTTTAGTTCAAGTAACCGCTAATCAGTTACGTTACAAAAAGGCGAGAACGATCTGTAGCGACATTAGTTATTAAGTTTTAAATAGTTTAAATATTATATGTGTAATTCTTGTTGCTATGGAGATGCGCGCATCCCTCCGGCGCAGCTGCCGACCGTGACCTCATCGTCTAACGGTAACATGCTCGGGCGCATTCGTGTGCCTTCGGATTTCCCGCTTAAGTCAGTCGTTTCGCATGTCCCACGCCGAGAGGCTGCGCGCACATCCTCCTGACGACATACGTCACCGCTTACGCGAATTTAATAATTTAATTGTTTTTGCTTCGCTTTCCTTTCTGCTTGTGCACTGTGAACTTTCTTCTTCTGTGAATCGTTTCTACAATTTGGCAAAGTGTATCTAAATTAGAATAAACTTTATATCTCTGTTATATGTGGTGTTTTAATTATGAACGCCCGCACCACATAATTTGGTGACCTATCGACGTTCGAACTTAGTGCAGTGCAGTGCGGAATAATAGCGGGCGCGTGAACATTGTTTTGCTCGTTAAGTGCAAGTGCAGATTAAAGGACTATGACGCCGGATCCTGTTACTACTGCTGGTGGTACGCCTACTACCAGTACCAGTACACAGCCGAGTACGACGCAAACAGTTATAAGTGCGGTCGGTGTTAAGGTTCCGCCATTTTGGGCGGAGGAGCCGGCTTTGTGGTTCGCGCAGCTTGAGGGACAGTTTTTGTTGGCGAATGTGGTTAACGACTCGACGAAATTTTATCACGTCGTCAGTAACCTTGAACACAAATATGCCGCCGAGGTCAAGGACGTGATAACCAAGCCGCCGGCAACCGAAAAATATGATCGACTGAAGTCGGAGCTGGTGCGTCGATTGTCAGTGTCCAAAGACAGGCGCGTCGAGGAGCTGATCTCGCAGGCTGAATTGGGTGATCGCAAGCCCTCCCAGTTTCTTCGACACCTCCGCGACTTGGCCGGTACAGATTTATCAGAAAGTTTCCTGCGCAGTATGTGGGCCAAACGTTTGCCAACTCATGTGCAGACTGTCATCGCGACAATGGCGGACGACGGCTTGGACAAAGTAGCTACCCTGGTGGACAAGGTCTACGACATCGTGGCGCACATACCTAACGTAGCGGAGGTCCATGGTGGCCCTCCAGTGGTTGCTGCTGCTTCTACGTCGACGTCTGGTGCACCGAGTACTATGGAGGAGAGGCTTAACCGTCGCATCGACGACTTGATGAAACAAGTGGCTGCGTTGTCGATGAATAATTCGCGCGGCCGTGCTCACTCTCGTTCCAGAGGACATCGAGGTAGCTCCCGTTCAAGGAGTCGCTCCCGCAACAACGGTAGCGGGAGGTGTTGGTACCACGAGAGGTTTGGCTCGCGAGCTAGCAAGTGCCGCGCGCCATGCAGCTGGACGGAGGGAAATGCCAACGGCAGTCGCTGATGGCGGCTAGCGACTGGCCAGAGTCCCCCGGCCGCCTCTTCGTTACGGACAAAACTACGCGGATACAATTTTTAGTGGACAGCGGTTCGGACTTATGCGTTTGGCCTGTGAAGTTCGTGCGCGATCATCGTCGAAAAAAGGACAAATACGAGCTTTTCGCCGCTAACGGGACTGCTATCGCTACTTACGGCTCGATTAGTGTTACGCTTAATCTTGGCTTGCGTCGTGCATTTAGCTGGAAGTTTGTAGTGGCGGATGTTACGAAGCCTATCATAGGTGTAGACTTTCTCTCCTTTTATGGCTTGCTTGTAGACATTAGAAATAAGCGCTTAATCGATAATTGTACCGCGATGTCTACTACTGCTTATTCTGCCGCTTCTTGCTCTGTATGCCATGTAAAAGTTATTTCAGGCAGCACGCCGTATCATAGTTTGCTACAGCAGTTCCCCGAGATCACTAGGCCAGCCGGCGACCCCGCGGAGCGTGAGGTGAAGCACAGTACGCTTCACTATATCCGTACTACCCCTGGCCCCCCCGTGTTTTGTCGTCCGAGACGATTGGATGCCGACCGCCTCAAGTTAGCCAAACAGGAGTTTGAGGATATGGTGCGTTCGGGTATCGCTCGCCGATCTGACAGCCCATGGTCTTCACCGCTCCACTTGGTGCCTAAGAAGAATAACGGCTGGCGACCATGCGGCGATTATCGCGCGTTAAACGCCCGCACCATACCGGATAGGTACCCTGTTAGGCATCTGGCTGACTTCTCTCACAATCTTCACGGTTGTCAGGTATTTAGCACCCTAGACTTAGTTCGCGCGTATAACCAGATTCCAGTATTCAAAGACGACGTTCCGAAGACGGCCATCACAACGCCTTTTGGTCTCTTTGAATTTGGATTCATGGGATTTGGCTTGAGGAACGCAGCGCAAACGTTCCAGCGATTTATTGACGAGATCTTAGGTGACCTGGAGTTTTGTTTCCCGTATCTGGATGACATCCTCGTCGCGTCGTCCAATACGAGCGAGCACATGCGTCATCTCCAGCTGGTGTTTGAGCGACTTCGCGAGCATGGTGTCGTTATAAACACTAGCAAATGCGTGTTTGGTGAGTCAGCAGTTACCTTTCTCGGGCATAAAATTTCCCATGAAGGTACAGTACCGCTGCCGGAGAAGGTCAAAGCCATCACTGACTTTCCGCGGCCAACCAACATTAAGGAGCTTCGACGTTTCTTGGGCATGCTCAACTTTTATCGGAGATTTCTCCCGCACGCTGCCCAGAAACAAGCACCACTAAATGGTCTACTGGCTGGTCACCACGGCAAAAGCTCAGCGAAGATAGACTGGAGCGATGACCTTGACGCTGCTTTTACGGACTGCAAGGTAAGCCTAGGCGAAGCGACGCTGCTCGTCCATCCACGTCCAAACGCAGACGTTGCGTTAGTGACGGACGCCTCAGATGTGGCGATCGCGGCCGTTGTCCAGCAGCGGGTAAATGACACGTGGGAGCCCTTGGGTTTCTTCTCACAAAAGTTAAACCCCGCCCAGCGTAAGTATAGCCCCTACGATCGGGAATTACTGGCGATCTACGAAGGCGTCAAATACTTCCGCCACATGCTGGAACTTAAGCCTTTCGTGATTTACACCGATCACAAGCCCATCGTGTACGCATTTAGTAAGCCACTGGACAAATGCACACCCCGCCAGTTCCGCTACTTAGATTATGTTGGGCAGTTTTCAACGGACATTCGTCACATATCTGGCGAAGATAATGTCGTTGCTGACGCCCTGTCTCGTCCAGTCGAAACGATCAGCAGTATTAATTATAGGTCTTTGGCTTCTGCTCAGGAGTCTGATGATGAGCTGCTGCAGCTGATGAAGAACGGATCGTCGCTGCAACTTAAAAAACTGGTCGTTCCTGACACCTCGGGCAACGTGGCAATCTATTGCGACACGTCTGGCCCCGTAGCTCGCCCATACTTAACCTCAGGGTTTCGTCGTCACGCTTTCGACACTGTTCATGGTCTCAGCCATCCTGGTGCCAGGGCTTCCGTGAAGCTTCTGACGCAGCGGTACGTTTGGCCTGGGATCAGGAAAGATTGCCGTTTGTGGGCTAGAGCATGCCAGCATTGTCAGCGTTGCAAAGTGTCAAGGCACGTGCGATCACCTGTAATGGCTTTCACACCGCCATCAGAGCGATTCGCACACGTGCATATTGACCTGGTCGGCCCGTTGCCGATTTCACGTGGTTATCAATATTGCCTGACGGCGGTGGACCGCTTTACCAGGTGGCCAGAGGTTATACCTATCGCTGACATCAAGGCAGAAACTGTCACGCAAGCCTTTGTTTCTGGCTGGGTGTCGCGATTCGGTTGTCCCAGGCGAATTACGACCGATAGAGGTCGTCAGTTTATTTCTGACACGTTTCGAAGGTTTGCGGAGACCATAGGAGCCGAGCACGTGCAGACTACAGCTTACCACCCGGCGGCGAACGGCCTGGTGGAAAGATTCCACAGGCAGATGAAGGCTGCCATCAAATGCCACGGGAGTGAGGATTGGGTGGAAATCCTGCCTCTGGTTCTATTAGGAATCAGAACGGCATGGAAAGAAGACCTTACCGCTTCCACCGCGGAGTTAGTCTACGGCGAGCAGTTGCGCTTGCCTGGGGATTTCTTCAAATCCTCAGGTCAAGACAGACCAACTGACTACACAGACTTCCTCACCCGTTTGCGCCTTCAGATGCACAAACTGACCCCTGCCCCTGTCGTCCGTCATGGCTCGCAAAACGTCTTTGTGCATAAAGACTTGGCGACATCTTCGCACGTCTATTTACGCAACGATGCTGTCCGCAAACCTTTGCAACCTACGTACACGGGTCCTTATCGCGTTATTGAGAGAGGAGAAAAGTTTTTTAAATTAGATGTTAAGGGTAAGCCCAACAGTGTCTCCATCGACCGCTTAAAACCCGCGTACATGTTGTCGGATTCTGATTTCGACAAAAGTTCTCAGCCCACAGTCGTAATGCCGCCACCGAAACCTGTCGAGCGCAGAACGCGCTCGAAGCGTGTAGTACGGTTTCCCGATTATTATTGATCGACCTAAAGGTCTCCGAGGGGGCTGATGTAGCGACATTAGTTATTAAGTTTTAAATAGTTTAAATATTATATGTGTAATTCTTGTTGCTATGGAGATGCGCGCATCCCTCCGGCGCAGCTGCCGACCGTGACCTCATCGTCTAACGGTAACATGCTCGGGCGCATTCGTGTGCCTTCGGATTTCCCGCTTAAGTCAGTCGTTTCGCATGTCCCACGCCGAGAGGCTGCGCGCACATCCTCCTGACGACATACGTCACCGCTTACGCGAATTTAATAATTTAATTGTTTTTGCTTCGCTTTCCTTTCTGCTTGTGCACTGTGAACTTTCTTCTTCTGTGAATCGTTTCTACAATTTGGCAAAGTGTATCTAAATTAGAATAAACTTTATATCTCTGTTATATGTGGTGTTTTAATTATGAACGCCCGCACCACAGATCAAACACCTCGATGTAATGAAATAACTTTAGCCTATAAATGTCCTGCCTTAGATTTGCCAAATGAATCATACAATATTATTATTGGGGAACGGGACTTAATCGCGTACAATTATAACTAATTTACCTTTTTTAAGGTTTTGCCCGACGTTTCGAATGTATCACAACATCCGTGAATCATACAACTCTCAAGATTATTTAGTCGTTTTAAAAAAAATGTTCATGGTTAAGAACTTAATTCTACTACTTTTTAAATGTTTTTTTTTTGCGATTTAAAGTTTAATGTTTCTATTGTTTTACGAAAATGACCATAGTATGTCAAATTTTCGTACCACAAAACCGATTAAAACATGCGCTGCTTTTGTCATGTATTTTGCATAACCCGCAATAAGTTCTGAAATCAATATAACGAAAGCTAGTTAAAGTTGGGAGCTCATGAGGACGTTTCAAGGTAAAACTCAGGTTACTTGGACTTAACTTTAATGATTAAAATATAAGATGAGTGAACAGCTTGAAGCTTAAACTGTAACTAACTTATTCTATGTAAGAACTATCTCATACACAGCGGTGGGCTTGATTCCCGGTACTCGCCACCTGTGCGCGGGCGCTCTGGGCATAACATCCTTACCGCAATGTCAGCGGTTATGCATTCACTGTAACTGGCCGGGAGGCCCGGGAGTCAACATACATAACTCTTCCCTCCGCAAGTTCAAAATCCTCAGTCGGACGATTTTGCGACTGATGATTTTGAAAACATAAAAGTTTCTTATATTTAGCAAAAATGGTTATACATGTGCCTAAAACTAGGATTATATATAGCCCCAATGTCCAGACACTGATACCTTTCACTTTCACTATGCTTTCATTACTACTTTCCACTATTTCACTATCACTTTTCTGTAACGCATATTGTATGAACTGCAAATCCGCCAGGTTAACTCCGTTCAAATTCAGAGGCTTCCTCTCTGGTAGCGGTGTCGGCATATCGATCTCTGGTAGGTTTATAATTGGTAATTTTGTTACTGGTACATCCTTCCCTTTTATTAAATGTTGGCTCAAAAAGATGTCTGTGATCCTTACTTCACAATTGTCTTCCAAGGTAAGTATGTAAGTGCCTCGGATCATGTGCTGAGTGACTCCTGTTTCGCAGAACCTCTTCAGTGTGAGGGGCTCTCTTGTAAAAATTAGCCATTGATTTAGTTGCAGGGTTTCTATTTTTAGCCCTTGTATGTTAGCAACCACAGGATGGCAAGAGCTGGTATTTGTGTTAAATTTCATCAAATCTGCTACGCAGCGGTCAGGGGTTAACGGGAGTATTTCATTTTCTTGGCAGAGGAAATAGCCTTCTTCAATCTCCATACACGGTGTAGCAACCGGCTCGGTTTTCGACCCTTTTACGAGGATATAAGGATGTACAGGTATGATAACGGTTATTTGGTTATGGATATTTACGGTTGGTAAGGGTAAGATTTTATAGTAGGAATAAGTTTCCTTTCGAATAACTGGAATGTCTAGCAAAAATGTTATTGTACTTCCTTTAGCGTAAGCTTTTAATTCTATACATTGTTCAAGTTTTAATAAGTTCTCTAAGTTAACAGGGTACACTAAAATGTTCTTTGATTCAATAGTTCTTAGCATAGTTAACAATTCATCGCTATCCACAATGGTTTGGTGTAGGGTTCTTAACTTACTAAATGTTATGGCTGTTTCTATTTCATCCAGGCGGACATACAGCGTCATAAAATTATGCAAAAACAAATTAAATGTAAGAATGATTTTGTTGACGGTCTGATTACTTGCAGTTTGGTTAAACATTTTTCTTAATTCCCATATTTCCTTGTCCAGCTGAATGAAGTTAGATCGAGAGGAATTGGTGGCATTTATGAATGAATCCGCCATTTTTCTAACCAAGGTGAACCTTTTGTTAGTTGCATCCTGGCTCGACTTTAATTCGTTTATCAATCTATCATACCTAAGGGCGTCTTGGTGATCTAGATTACCAGTTATAGCCTTAACTAAAGAGCCAAGGGGGTTTAGAATTCCACGTTTAACTCTACGCGATGGGAGTATTTGGACAAATTTTTTTTTTTTTTTTTTTTTGTATTGTTATAGTCTTCACAAAGCAAATTTAAATCTAAAACCTTAACTATAGCCCATTTGTCGTATCTGATCGGAAGAATACCTCTGTCATTTTCCATTTGTTGAAGGAGGACCTGGCCCTGTGCCCCCTGGATCAGTACGTGGGTGGCAACCCTGCGGAAGACGTTTGATATCCTTAATTGGAGTTTTAGTTTTTCTGCCGCGAATTTCTATGGGTACAATGTTTCTAGCGACTTCGCCCTTAACTTTTGCTTTTTGGTAGCGAGGTACATTTCTACGTCTTACATTGACTCCTTTTACGAATACTGTATCTCCTTTTGTAACATCAAATTCGGCTTCGCCGCCCCGTTTTTTTCTAACTCTATCTTTTTGTTTCAAGAGGTATTGCGTTTTTTGATTTCTGTTCCAATCATATGTCAGTCTCTGATTAGGTTTTGTGTCGATGGCATTGTGAAGAATTGGTATGCTAATGGTGTCTACAAACTTTGCGGAGTGCACAGCATCTGTACTGGGTTTACTATGTTTCTCTAAAGCCGTTAAAGTGCTTGACGTAAATGAATGTTCTGCTTCCGTAACGGGATTATTCCATTCGTTTGGGTCGATGTTTACACTCATTGAACTTTGGTCAACAATGTCATCATTTTCTAAAGCCGCTAAGGTACTTGACGTATGTGAATGTGCTGTTTCCGTATCAGGTTTATTCCATTCGTTTGGATCGATGTTTACACTCATTGAACTTTGGTCAACAATGTCATCATTTTCTAATACATTAATTACAACACGGGATAAGGCATCCGCGTTCGTGTTTTGTTTCCCGCTTTTGTACATAATTTCGTAATCAAACTCCTCCAGTCTCAACTTCCATCTCGTTAACTTACTGTTAGGTTCTTTGATAGATTTTAACCATGCGAGAGGTCTGTGGTCTGTATATATAGTAAACTTTTTGCCATAAAGGTAAGGCCGGAAATACTTGGTAGCCCAAACTATCGCTAGCAGTTCCTTTTCAATCGTGCTGTAGCGCGCTTCAGCATCGTTCAGAGTACGACTCGCATAGGCGATAGGTTTGTCGCTGCCAATAGGGCCTTGGGAAAGGACGGCGCCAATTGCTACATTTGACGCATCCGTGGTGAGAACGAATGGTTTAGAAAAGTCAGGGAATTGAAGCAACGGTGCATTCACTAATAATTCTTTACATTTTTCAAACGCCGTCTTATATTCGTCCGTTATTAGAATTTTCTTTCCTTTGTTTTTCTTCTTCAGACAAGCGGTAAGTGGTTGGGTTATTTTGGAGAAATCTTTTATGAATTTGCGGTAGTATCCTACAAAGCCCAAAAAGCTTTTAATTTCTGTCGGTGTTCGAGGAAGGGGAAAGTTGAGAACGGCCTTTATCTTGTCATCATTGGGTTTGAGGCCGTCTTTTGTGACTTGGTGACCCAGGTAGAGTACCTCTTTTCTTAAGAATTCACTTTTGTCTAATGTGACCTTTAAATTTGTTTCTCTTAACCTGTTAAAGACCTTGCGTAATTTTTCTATGTGTTCTTGTAGACTTGTTGAGAATATAATTATGTCATCCAAATATACGAGGCAATGTGAGCCTTGTAAGCCTCTGAGAACATTGTCCATAGTACGCTGAAATGTAGCGGGTGCTGTTTTCAACCCGAATGGTAGGCGGGTGAATTCATAGTGTCCTGATTGTGTCGTGAATGCAGTTTTAGGTCTGTCTTGTTCGTCAACCTCTACTTGGTGGTAACCGCTCGCCAGATCTAGAGTGCTGAAATAGTTGGCTCTTCCTATTTTATCAAAGAGGTCAGTTATATTAGGAAGCGGATATTTGTCGTCGATGGTTATATCATTTAGGCGTCGATAATCAATTACCATTCTATATTTCTTTTCGCCGCTTGCATCTTGTTTTTTTGGTACCAGGTGGACCGGAGCGCTCCACGGGGAATAAGATTCCTGCACCACGTTGTTCTTAAGGAGCTTATTGACTTGTCGCTGAATTTCTTCATTTTGCGAAGGTGGGTGACGGAATGGCCGGATGTAAATTGGATCTTCGTTCTTAGTCCTGATTTTATGCTTTACGTTATTAGTAAAGGTAAGTGGCAATTCTTCGCAGTAGAAAATGTCGCGGTATTCGTGGCAAAGTTTTTGTATGCATGCTCGTTCTTCGGCATTGGTGTGATCTAATCGTAACTTCGACAAATTTTGTTTTAGCAGATCGTCCACATCGCAATTTGCTCGAGAAGTAAAATTAACTAAGACATCATCTTCATTGAATTCAATCTTTTCAACGTGTACGGCTTTTTTAAATTTGATTGTCACATTATGTTCGGTCGCGTTCTGTATAACTGTAGTTGCAAAATAGTTTTCACATTTGACTAATGCAGATGGCATTCTTACAGCGTCCTTGAACTCTTGAAAGCATACAATGGCTGTTCCGTCGCGGAGATCCGTTGGAATCTTGACTCGTGTCTCTGTTCTTGGCTCTAAGTTGATTTCGCAGGGGGGGTTGTATATAATTGGTATGCTTGTATTCCGTGTGTGTAACATAAGATCTTTCATGTTCACTGTTGCGTCTAATTGTTTGAGTAAGTCAGATCCGATGAGTCCGTCATAACCTTGGGCGACATCATATACATAAAATTTGTGATATTCCGTACTTTTAAATGTTTCTAGAAGTGGTATATATATAATTTCGTTATGCATACTTCTTGCGTGGGTGCTGATCACCTCAAAGGGCTCTGTGTATTTAAATTCCGAAAAATAGCGATTGGCCAGTGTAGTATTTATGAAAGATCGGGTGCTTCCCGTGTCGATCATAAAGCGTGCACCGATTTCCGGTAACTCTATACATGGTAATTTCGAAATTTTGTCGCAATTTAATTCGATCACTAACGCTTTGGGGTTTTCGAGGCCGTTAACTGAAAATTTTCAGTTTCGATTACGTTTTGTTCATCATTCGCGTTTTCTTCAGGTATTTCTTCGATTTGAGTCGGTTCAACAGGCTCTTGTTCATAGTAATATTCGTTGTCTAAATACTGCGGGGTGTCACTGTAAAACAGGTTATCATTTTCGCATGGCACGACCAAGTTGTTCTGTCTAACTGTGCGCATGGTGACGTCAGAATTGTCAAGGGCTCTTAGGTTTGGCTGAACCCGTGGACCACCAAACCGAAAGCCTGGAGATGCTGTTTGTTGGTTGAAACCGTGATTGGGCAAAGGCCTGTAGCCTTGTTGAGCAGGAGTGCCAAATCTAAATCCATTATATTGTTGGGGTGCACCATACCCAAATACTTGATTAGAAGTAGGCCTAAAACCTAGCTGTGGCTGATTTGGGATACCAAATCTGAAACCCCGATTCGGCGTTGAATTGGGTTGGAAACCATTTGGTCTCGGTGTCGAATTTTGAGGAATGCCAAATCTAAAATTGTTTTGTTGAGGAACGCTAAAATAACGATTTTGTGGTGGTTGTTGGAAGGTCAGACGTGGCTGTGAGTTTTGCTGCTGTTGCACTGGACGCGTGCCGTTTTTAGAATTGTACTGGAGTTGAAAATTCACTTCCTCAGTTACCACACTTAACGCACTCTCCAAAGTGGAGCAACCCTTCAGACGCACTATCCTAAGCATGTGCTCGGGAAGGTTATACAAAAACGAGTTTAATGCGGTATTATTATATATTGTCGTCTTAGCATTTCGTAATTGTTCGTCGTCAGTTTCATTGACCTTAGCAAATAAAGTACTTCTTACGTGCTGAATTCTATTGCAAAAATCGGTGTAAGATTCTCCTTGTTTAATTTTTAAATTTTCTAATTCAATAGCAATACATTGCTCTGAACGAGGATCACCGAAATGTTGGCGTAATACACTTTTTAATTGATCCCATGACACCAAATCTCCTCGTTCACTCAGGAGGGTCGCAGCCCTACCAATAAGTCTGCTCGTTACAGCATGAAATACATATTCATCTTGAATAACATTTTCATCTACACCTCTAAATCTCTGAATTACATATTCAGCTTTACGGATGAATAAATCTAATTGTTTATTGTCACCCTCAAATCTAGGGATGATATCAATCATCTCTTTGGGAATTACTTGTAATTGTACTTGAGCCATTTTATTTTAATAAAATTTATGATCAATGTGAAATCACGAATTTCTATTTACTGGCTCAAAAAAACAAAAAAACACAAATTTATTTATTATATTTTTTTTTTTTTTTTTTTTTTTCGAAAAATTAGCACAAAACACTTTTAGCACTTATTCCTATATCAGTTTCTTATAATTTACGCCACTCTATCGATGGAGAGCAGAGCACGATAACTTAAACACTATTTGCTAGAGTTTCCAGTGAAGTTTATCCGAAAATCTACTATTAACAACTACTACTAAACCTACTAGTAACACGAGTTTTCACCAGCTTTCAGGAAAAATCAGGAATAAGCAAGGAATGCAAAAAGGTCTACTCACAAACCGCCGATTGCCATGACTTCCGCCGCTGATGACACCTTTTATCACGTACCTCACGTTGTAATTCAATTAATGTCCACAATTTAACTTATTTATTTGGTTCGAAGATATTCGAGTTACGCGTGAGAACCAATAGTAGTGTCCTTTATCACGCGACGCGACTATACGCACTATTTTCACGAATATCCTTCAAGGCTGCGCCAGTTAAAGTTGGGAGCTCATGAGGACGTTTCAAGGTAAAACTCAGGTTACTTGGACTTAACTTTAATGATTAAAATATAAGATGAGTGAACAGCTTGAAGCTTAAACTGTAACTAACTTATTCTATGTAAGAACTATCTCATACACAGCGGTGGGCTTGATTCCCGGTACTCGCCACCTGTGCGCGGGCGCTCTGGGCATAACATCCTTACCGCAATGTCAGCGGTTATGCATTCACTGTAACTGGCCGGGAGGCCCGGGAGTCAACATACATAACTAGCTATTACTAGTTATAACTTTTAAACTGCATATCTTCCATATTTATGCAATCTTGATACATTTGATTGTTATTCCTTTGCCTCAATTCCTGTGCAAATTTCGTAGACAGGCCCTCGCTCGTACCGATATCTTAGGCATGCACCGTTTCTATTAGTCGTAAAACATTCCTCGCCTAAAGAGTCTAAAGAGAACCGTATCTCTACAGGAATCTAGTAGGCTGTTGAGCTCTTTTTAAATGAAACTGAACGCTACTTCAGCCTTTTACGGCATAGCAATCGTTGTAAAACACTGTGTGAACGTTGCCTTCGATGTGCCTATAAATTATTCTATGATACTGAAATAGAACAACACCTGATGTTGAAAAATTAATACATTAGGTGTTAGGTGCGGTCTGGGCACGGCTTTTTCAAGGTTCTGGTTTTGTTCGGTTTGTATATCGACTTCCGTTGTTTGAATCACATTTATTACCAAAGTTTTACGCTTTCGTAGCTTCGTAAGTCTATGTCCCGCATTTGTGTTAGAACTTGGAACAGTTTTCCATACATTATATTTAAACCTCGTTTCGGATTGGTGGTAAAGTCAAGTTGCTAGTCCTAGAGGGGAGCATATTTTATTTTTCAGCTGTCTTCTTAACTTACACTACTTGCAGTGTCATAGGTATTAGGCATACAATAGACTTTAAACGGGGCAGGCTAAGGACGGGTTTCACCGTCTGTACATAATCGTAAGCGGTGGTCAAAAAATCCGATCGTATGGAAGTTTGATAAGTTTCTATCAGGTGATAGCGATGCTCTAAGGCTGGCGCCATCTGTTTAAATAAATAATAGATTTTGGTTCGTGTATTTCCTGTAGTAATTGCCAAAGTTAGGCTATGAAACCTAATTTTTGGTTGGACTTATGAACCGCAAATAAGGGGTGTCAATTTCTATAAATCTTATAACTTACATATGTTCATAAATAAGCCTATATCATAGTTAACTACTGACCACAGGAACATCTTTGTTTTTCAATGTGCATGACTCCTATAGATTTTTTCATATCACTAATATCACAAATGAAAGAGTCATTTAGTATCTAATTATAAATCCGAGCATATCGCGCGTCCATAACCTGTGGTTAGTCACTCTGAGTCACAGGCTTGGTTGGGGAACCGCATGCGCCGAAAAAGGCGAAGAAAGAATATAATATACGTTGGTTCGGATATTTAATAACGAGAATTAGCTCAAAAGTCTTGGTTGCCCAATGCTCGTATGTTGCGGAAATTTAATATTAAAGTGTGTTATTAAAGTTCTATATTGTTATTCGTGTAATAAAACTAGTCATCTTCATCATAAGCTATAGACTGCCTGCTGCTGAACGTAGGCTTCTTTCATGTTACATCAGAATTCTCAATTAATGTCTAGAATCATTTTACAGGCTACACAGTCTCTGAAATATGCTATACTTCCTATTTACTCTGGTAAATAGGAAGCAACACCTAAAAAGTGAGTTGCTTGTGTGCCGCTGCTATGGGGACATGACTCAGTAAAAAGTCCCCTATGGCCGTGACCTTCCCCTTTGTTTCAAACCTGGCCATTCCCGTCCCGTGGAGACACGTGTTCCCGGGATCGATACCCGAATAGCGTTGCCATGGTAACACTCCGACACTTTTATTACACTTTTCCCTCGTGCAAAGTACGGCCGACGTCATAGATATGTTTACAATTTTGCACCTTATTCCTTTGTGGTTTAAGACGAATTTTGTTATATGTTATATGTAGGTACATATTTCTTACGTTGACTGTATCTACCAGCGGTTAGCACGTGAATTATCTACTCTGTAAGCGTACTTGGATAGTAATAGTTAGCTTCTAGGGATTTATATTCGCCCTTTATCCAATCCATTAATCTTATCTGGGTCATCAAAATTGAGTTCAATTCAATATCTTATTAGGCCATTAGCCTTATAGTAATTCGTTTTATTATGACGAACCCACAGGAGTTTCCTATATAAAATCTTAAATTATGGGTACTTCCATAAAAGTTGGGTAATTTTCGCACAAATTTTGAAATAGTGTTTTCAGATATTTATTAGAAAACTTTTTAATATTATACAATACTTATAACAGTTTACTTTTTGTATCCAAAGTGGCCAGTCACTTTACTTGATATTTAATGAGAAATTAGTGTTTTTCTGAAATCTATGATCTAGGGACTGACGGGATATGCTAGGGACTGACGCAAAACATTGTTAATAGAATAAAATCACGTGTTTAACTTCCAATAATCATTTATTTAGAAATTCGTGTGTCCGCGTGCACTCGGCCTTCGGCCTCGCTTAGCCTTGCCGCTCACCTTCGGGCCTGCGGCCCTCAGGTTCGTGTGCCCGCGTTCGCTCGGCCTTCGGCCTCGCTTAACCTTGCCGCTCACCTTCGGGCCTGCGGCCCTCAGGTTCGTGTGTCCGCATGCACTCGGCCTTCGGCCTCGCTTAGCCTTGCCGCTCACCTTCGGGCCTGCGGCCCTCAGGTTCATATGTCCGCGTGCGCTCGGCCTTCGGCCTCGCTTAGCTTTAGCGCTCACCTTCGGGCCTGCGGCCCTCAGGTTCGTGTGTCGGCGTGCGCTCGGCCTTCGGCCTCGCTTAGCCTTGCCGCTCACCTTCGGGCCTGCGGCCCTCAGGTTCAGTGTCCGCGTGCGCTCGGCCTTCGGCCTCGCATAACCTTGCCGCTCACCATCGGGCCCGCGGCCCTCAGGTTCGTGTGTCCGCGTTAAGTCTTAACAACGACGGGAATAGTAAGTGTCTGGGTGGGCAAGCGGCCCTCGGGCTCGCGCGGAGAGCGCGCACTGATGGGACGCTTCGGGCCTTCGGCCCTACGCGGAGCTCGGCCTTCGGCCTCACGAGGCCTTGCCCTTCGGCCCTCAGGTTCGCTTGTAACATACACGGGCCTTATGAATACTTGGGCAACCCTTTCCTCCCGTAGCTCGGCCTTCGGCCTCGCAAAATTACTTGGGGAGGGGGGGCGGGGGTCTCGGCCTTCGGCCTCGCAAAATTACTTGGGGAGGGGGGGCGGGGGTCGCTTAGACGCTCGGGGCGAGGCTCCGGGTCTTCGGCCCTCCGCCGAGCTCGGCCTTTGGCCTCGTGGCCTGAAGCTCGCCCTTCGGGCTCGCGAAACCTGGTATTTGTATAGGATTTTCGGTTGTTCGGTACTGCGAGGCCGCAGCCTCCCGGAGCCTCCATAACAGTGGCCAGGCACGTCCCCCCCCTCAATCTTTCAAAACAGCAAGGCTAAGCGAGGCCGAAGGCCGAGCGCACTCGCCCAACCTTACCTTTCCTTACCCATGGGCAACAGCACCAAATAAGGACAACTCAAGGACAATTAAGGACGAGTACAAAATCACAATTAAGGACAAGTACACGATAACCTGTGCTCCAGTTCTTTTTCTTTTTTCTATGCTCACGTGGAGTCATATCTTTCACGCATTTTCGCTGTCCTTTTTGCTTTTTTTTGAGGTATTTCAATCTTTCTTTTTCTTTGTACTCTGCTAATAAAACTGGATCATTTTTAATTTTTTCTAAACGTTTTTTTGCCTGTTCTGACTTTTTTCTTGCTTTTTCTTCTTTAGAAAGCGGTATTTTCTTTCGAGGCGCCATATTCTACAACAAATACAAGTTTCTTATATTGCTGAACTTGCCTCAAAGAGTATGAACGTCAGTCCCTAGCCTATGCGTCAGTCCCTAGCCACATTTACGACTAGGGCCTGATGGTCTAGGGACTGACTAATTCGAACAAAATCACTCGTAATTTACTTTGGAAAAGACATACCAAAACTTGTAAGAAACTATAATATCTAAACAAACAGATCACATTTACACACAAATAAAAGGAAACAATAACTAATTAACTTTCTGCAAAATAACTCACCTAGGGCCTGAGAGATTGACTGGTACAGCACGTGTTTCCTCAGCATGGACGCCGACCGCACTGACGTCAAAATGGCCGACGCAGATGGGCCCACGCATGTGGCTAACTTCATGTTATTGCTTTTGAATGAATGAGTTTCAAAAGAGACGGTCAGCACGGATACCGCGTATTTTTAAATTTTCTAAGTGGCTAGGGCCTGATTGTAATTATCGATGACGCTACTTTTTTTTACAAAAAGGTATGAAAAATGATTATTTTTGTTTATTGACTTGTTTTAGTGAAGTAAGGAATATAATTTTTAATGTGTTTAAGTTAGCTATAATTTAAAAAAACATCATATTATCATAGAACCGGACGAAAAAATATAGCATTTTGGAAATGTGACATGGCTAGGGACTGATATTAGGGATACAAAATGAGTTTTTTTTTTTATAAAAAAAATATATGATTTAAACAAAAGTGAGTGACATGGTTAAGAATACGCCATTTCATGTGCCAGTCATTTATAATATTGGGTGCATAATATATTACATATAAATATCACTGGAACACAAAGTTACCCAACTTTTGTGGAAGTACCCCTCAAGCACCAAATGGTCGCTTCGCTTTCTTACTTTACCGTGGACGTGCACATCCACGATATTCTCTATGGTTTCATTCATAAATAGACCATGATCACCATGGACTACAGAATAATTATGAATGAAACCATAGAGAATATCGTGGACGCGGACGTGCACGTCTACAGTAAAGTGTAAAAGCGCCCATTGTCTACTTTATTCCTCCGTATCCAGAATATTAGGGATCGTCCAAATAATCGCGTCTTACGCGATTATCCGGCGAGTATAAGGGATGCGTCCATACATTTTACTATGGTCGCATGTCGCATCGCGTAAGTCGCGTTGTATTAGGAAGATCCTTAGCATCCATCACATCGCGTTACGGTGAGCCGTAAGAGCTGAAAGTTGTATTTGATTCCCTCAAAGAAATGGGAAATCTATTCAAACCCTCTAATTCGGCAATTTCCCCCAAATTCCCACCTGACACGGCTTTTCCGCCGTTGCGTGACGATTCGGGAACTGTCCCCTAATTCCAATCTAAATGCTGGTTGTTCCAACAGTGCCGTTTGCGACACCATGCAGATGACTGCTTCTTTTGTGGACATGTCGCGGCTTGAACGTATTGAACGTGTGAATATTGTGGTGGTAGAGCATAGGAACATTCGCGTTTGGAGGCAGCTGGAGAAAGAAGTTTACGATTCGTGAGTCGATTTAAATTGTTCAAAGTCTTAACGGTTCGCTGGGATATTATATTTTATCTACACCCATATAGTAAATCCTCTTTTATAAGTTCAAATACCGTAGATAAGACCCCGCTTTATAATATACTGTGCGGCTGTTGCGTGCGTCCCCTATTAGATCACGAAATATAACACTTTAACGAGATCACGTACAAAATTAAGACACAGCTGCGGGCTGGCGGCGGAGGCGCGGGCCGGCCTGTCGACGCAAACATGGCGCACGCCGGCGAGAAGTGCCCACACGAAACACATGAAAGAGGATTTAATATATGGATGTAGATAAAGTAGTGTATGCAACTGTACATAATTAGGCATTAAAACACTCGTGTGACCTTATTATGAAACTCGCCTTCGGCTCGTTTCATAAAACACACTCGTGTTTTAATGCCCCTCATTATGTACCAGTTGCATAAACTACTATTGTATCGTCGGTGACATCACAAGTATCACATCCTTATGTATGCCCCACGGCTGGGCACAGCCCTACTCTCGTTGACCGAGCGAACGCGAAGCGCCTTCGTTTTAGCTTGGGAAAAAATGCTTTCGTATGTCTGTCCGGATGTCCGGCTGTTGTCCACTACATATAGGTCGCAGTTCTTAACCGCTTCTCGTGAAATTTTGTGAGCAGGTTCGTTGATGATTGTATATGGATTTTTTGTCCATTTATTTATTTTTTCAAAATGGTGGAGAGTTGATTTATTGTGAACTATGCCTACGATGTCGGTAAATATCACCGGGCCGTAGGTACTGTTTAAATTTTAAACAGTTAATCAATCAAAGAGATTTTTCGAAGCGTTCAAGCGAACGTGCAATTTCCTGGGTAATGTTTGGGCATTAGTAATATTTTTGAAATTTGTGAAATGTTTTCTTCGTACTCTGATTGGTCTAGTGAAGAAGTACCTAATTAGCTGTTCATATACAGAAGTTTCATGCCAATAAGCAAGTTACTGAAAAGTGCAAGTAATATTAAGAAAATATTAAGAATAATTATGGTAGCTTAGAAATATATCAGAGATTTATAGCAACTTTCTGTAACTTAGTGATATTTAAATGAAAGTTTGGGAAATTATAAGCTGCCCTAGCTCGCTAGCAAGTCATTTGTAAGCGTTTCCTTGTTGACGTTTGATTTACATCAAAACGAACTGCTGTAACCAGGGGGTTAAAGGCAGTTTACTTATACAGGGGCGTTTAAGGTTGAAATTATTATAATCCATGCAAAAAGAGGAAACGGTTTTATTCCCTTACAATAAGGTTGATTAATGAAAGCGCACGCCGTTTCCATCGCAACGCATGTTTTTTAAGCGTGGTAGATCGGCGTGCTTGTATTTTTGTTTTATAGCTGTCGTTGATATGCAAAACAAATGAACAAGGTTTCGGGAGTCGGCTCGGCTCACTTACTGAATAGTTAAAATCTTACCTGTGAAAATTTGATTGTATGGGATGTTTGACAAGTTGGTACCTATACTCAGACTTGACAGCTACTGGCGCCATATTTAACATTGATCGGTCTACAATCGTAAGTCGGTGCAACCAGCCGCCAGCCCCTATAGGCGCCATTTACAACGGGTCGATTATCGCCTTCGATTCGATTGATTCGAGA
Source organism: Cenopis cana (assembly GCA_951800055.1). NCBI lineage: Eukaryota > Metazoa > Arthropoda > Insecta > Lepidoptera > Tortricidae > Cenopis > Cenopis cana. Next base: position 15,741,781 of record OX637490.1, on the reverse strand, counting down.
GATCGAAAGCCGAGATATTTCAATATTTTAATAACGCTAACAGTGGTTACCTCTCGTTCGTTATTTTCTGATCTGTCGTGTCGATTTAGATCAAGCTATTAGGTTTGAAAACAGTTTGCGTACCGGAAGGGGAAGGACATAGATTTTTTTTTCCCTATTTCACCCCCTCGGGCGCCGTAATATGGTCGCGCGATAGCGTGAGAAAGCATCTGTCACTTTCTGATACCTCTCGATAGCTGCTTTATCTTGTCGTTATGTCGACCATCATAGTACCCCCCCGGAGTTTTATCATTTGATAGTTCAGTATAGTCAATCATTATGAGTGAGTACAGTCAAGTGCAAAAATATGGGTACATACAACTTGGTCAAAAATATGTCCCATAGCTCTTATGTCGGTGGATTAAGGTTTTGGTACTGTACACTATCATTCTTAAAATATCGAAGCTGTAAATTGTGTCAGTTGTCACTTACTAAAGACACAAGAATTAACTCCCGAAATAAATTTGTCAATACCATCAGCACCCACGCATTCGTTACTAAAAATCATTACCCCCATTTTCCCGGTCGGCTAATAATGGCACTTTCGTCACGTCTTCTAAATAATGGCGTTCCCAGCCGACCAATATGGACAGCCGATGGCCCAATGCATACCAATTACAAGAACTTACTTTAAAAACCTCGTTTCTCGGTCTAGTATAATATGATATACTACTCTACTGCTATTTAAATAAAGTATATATTTCCTGGCAATTAAAGCGAGATATGAGTTTTACAAAATAATAGTCAATTTGAGAACACTTAGGCGCCCACATTTGATAGTGCATGGTTACGCTAAAAAGTAATATCACCGACATGTTATAGCGTACATAGGCTATTTTAACGCAATAGTAAGACGGGTCAATCAACTTTATTGTATTTTTTTACAATCCTGCGACGGAGGATGTGCCAAAATACTTCCTGAATCGGAAATAGGTTTGTCAACATGGCGAACATTAGGTTGATGGATTAGGTATTTGCTTTCCTTTGACTTCCGGCTACACAAGGCTTTTTATTAGACTCAAGTGCCAAAAATATGCTAACATGACCTTTATGACAAGAGCGTTAGAGCGTACACTCGTACAGATGTTTTGTCACGGCTATGTAGGTACATTTATGTAGGTATGAATTTGACTATATAAACAGAATTCCAAACACTACTAGCGGGACGCGGTGTGAGCCGAAAGCGAGTAGGTATCACAATGAAAAAGTCTAGAGCGTTTTATAGAATAATTGTTTTACGTTACGTTACTTTCTCTTTTAAACTCGATAATCTCTAGTCTCTACATTCCTATAATAATTAAAACACTGTTTAGCGTATTTTATGAGCATATACGTTTTAGTTACCTATGTCACGGTTATTAGATAAAACATAAAATAATGTTCGTAACACACTGAAACGACAAACTTGGCCTATGTTCATTGTTTATATGTTGCGTACAGATGTTTATCTACACACATATCATAAATCCTCTAATATGCGTTCGGAAACCGTAGAAAATGACTCTCATTTCAACATTCAATGAATTTATGGCAATTTTCTTATCTGTGGCTAAGGCTACAGCAGTAATAAAATATTTCATTTTAATCTCATATATGATGTTAAAATATTACGTCAAACAAAACTGCCAAAATTTAAATGTCAAAGTTGACATGTCCCTATTCTAGTATCACTGAAAATTCAAATTCAGTCGATGCGAAATGTCAGCTCGATGTTTTTTTAGTATACTATATCGCACGAAATTTGAGCTAGAACGACATGATCACATCAGAATAAGGACTCTTTACTTTTTTAAATAACATTCAGGTATCGGTTGCCAGTTCTGATTTCGATATTTCCGCAACCGTGCAAAAAAGGTTGTATTAACACAATTATTGTATTTATTTACTACGGTTTCTGAACCCATCTTAGAGTAATTATAATATGTGTGTAGATAAAGTAATGTATGCAACTGTACATAATTAGGCATTAAAACACTCGTGTGACCTTATTATGAAACTCGCCTTCGGCTCGTTTCATAAAACACACTCGTGTTTTAATGCCCCTCATTATGTACCAGTTGCATAAACTACTATTTTGCCATTGGCTTATTGTGACGTCACGTAATGGCGCCCAGATTAGGTCTTAATCCACCATGCCCGGTGCCAGTCGGTCGGCCGTCGGAGCTATATGAACTACCTACATACACGTAAATCGACGCCAAAGATATGTATATATTTTCCGCCTTATTACAAAGGGATAAGGTGCTACCATGGTGCTACAGTGTAAACATATTTCTGACGTCGATTGTACAACATTACAGTAAAGTTAAAAGAAGGGATCTGACCTAGATTCAATCTCAAACTCTTTAGTCACACATAATATAGGTTTTATTATGGGATACTTATCAAGATTTATTATGTCTCTAAGAGAGTAGAACGTACATTGATAGAGTTAAGAGTTAGTACAGTCAGCGTCATACAGTATTTTAGCAGCCAAAGTGGCCAAATAGTTCGGTACACCATACAAAATATATGGTGCGGTATGGTGGTGGAACTGTCTGGCGCTGACTGTATCTACATTTTATGATATCCGTTTTAGGTAAATATTTTAAAACTGGGCTCTAGCAATATACGCCAAACCAGTACACTGAGCTGCCAAAGATTTTGACACACATTTTCGGAAGTATAAGTAGATATAAGATGAGTCACTAGGCGCTCAAAAATATCTGCCTCTTTTTGCAGATTCGGAAAACTCAGCGTTTTTGAATCAGATGTTACTTATTAACGAGCTGAAAAATGATTACAGTTTTTGTAATCAATCAGATCCACTGTCCTGTTAGTGACAAACTGACAACTTTTCGCAGTGTAGATACTTTTGCACGTAACTGAACGAAAGTTTTCTTCACACAGGAGAGATAAAAAACTAATTTGTCGCATTAACGCCGGCCTACGCTATTATAATTAGATGTCCATACAATGTTTCTAATTAATTATAATGATATTGCAGTCGGATTCATACATTATTTATGGGTGATTGCAAAAAACATACAAATTCATAAATAAATATGTATAACACGTCTAGCGAACTACCTACTACCCGTGACTTCTTTCGTTGTAAATAGTAATGACGTAAGTTATGTTATCGTAAGTAGGTATATTTCTTGATCAAGTGGTTAAGTGTATTGTAGTTTTAATTGTCTTTTATATATCAATAATTATTAAATAAAATGTCAAAAAATGTATAAAATATGTACGATTGCTAAAATCTTTCAACGGGAGAATTTACGTTTGGCAAACACAGACAACAAAATAAGGTATATACAAAAATGTTAGCATTCAGCACAATACACGTTTAAAAATAGGCCGCTCGGAAAATCTGTGCTCTCTGCCATTTGATTGATATATGGGAAATAATTTCATGTGAATTGAACACTCTCACTATTAGATTGAATACCTATGTTAAAAGCTAGGGAACCTTGCTTAAACGAATACAATTCAAGAAGAAAACTACTTAATACATTTTAGTCATGGTATTGAATCAATACATTGTAGTTCGAAAAATCGATGGGTGTGCGACATGCAAGGGAAGTCAGTCAATCTATCTAATTAGTTTTTGACTTTTGGATCCTGGAACTGGAACTAACACGGACATGATAAGTATACTGGCCCCGGTTTGGTATTAATTGACTCGACATCCTTGCGTTTCCCAGTTATCTACATCCTTAAGAAGCCCGGAGTTCGCTTTGGAAACTAAACCTAAGATTTGGCCTAGGCAATAGTTTTCAAGAAAGCGATAGCCACTTGACCTTCCATCCCACAAGAAAATAGAAAATAGACGTTGTTGGACTTAGTCCGGTTTTCCTACACCGTGAACAGCGGAAAACGATCCGTGTCCATAAAAAAATCTAACCTCAGAGCCAGGGTAAGCCCTCCCCTAATCAATGTCCTAGATCCGACACCGCCAGTGGCTTGTGTCTTTGACCATATTATAATAATAAAGTAATGCTCATAAACTGTGTAATATGTATTCCACGGTTTCAGCACATTATGTACCAAAGTCATTTTGTGCCATGGTATCATGCCTAAATATAGCACACCTATGCAACCGTACAATATTTCTCTAAGCTACGCGTATGACATTGCACATACAATAACGACAAATATTTCATCAAGTACACCATACGCGAAAATGTTGTTTAAGAATATTTAATATCCAGACGTAATAAGGCACACTCTCAAGTAATTGGCGAGGTCATTAAACTAGAGTTACGCCCCTATTAGTCTAGGCCCCGAACTAGAAAACGCGTTTCTAAACTGTGCAAACTATCACACAACACACCAGATTAAAGAGAAGACAAATAGAATGATTTCACCTAAAACTCAGGGACAATTATTCGTTCTCGTCGCACAAATAAATGCCTTGACCGGGATTCGAACCCGGTACCTCCGGTATCTTCGAAAGCAGGGTAACTACCAACTAGGCTAAAGCGGTCGTCTAATAATCGGTAATATGTGACGGCATTGAAATAAACACGAGTCCCATATCTACTAAAATTCGAAATGCAGACCGCGGAACGAAATGTTCGCCGTGTGTTACACTAAATCCCCTCTTAGCGTTACGCAACTGTGTAACACGCGGTCCGGCCAAGTTATTGAGTACCGTCAAGCGTGTCAAATCGAACCTGCCCTTATTTGGTGTACAATAAATCCATTGACCATATGCTCACACATGTCCCGTATTTGCATAGATTGCATGTGGCACGTGTGAACTAAGTATAATTATAGTCGGGCTATTGAGAATTGACCCTTATGGCTTGTTTATTAATTTATTTACAAATATAATTTAACAACATAACAGCTTACGCCATAAACTATATCCTTGTTGTTTACAAAAATAAACAAACCTAAACTAAAATGTGTTAATTTTGTTCCTTTCACTCACTCGCACACACAAATGTTAGATAAATATAGACGTATGTATTTCAACGGCAATCAATTTACATAGCAAGTTTTTTCTTAATACTTAGCATGCAAACTCAAATTGCATGTGTTGAGTTTAATGCACTTATCATGGCGATCTGTAATAGGGATGTTGACACCAAATAAGAACATCAATGAATCCGAATTTTCTCGAAAAAGGATCAAATTCTCAATCAAATAGTGAAAAAAGTAATCCAAAAGAATAAATAATTACATAATTATAAGTCTTCAAAGTCTTAGGAGGGGGCATTTTCTGTCCCTTTTCCGCAAAACGCCCCGTTGTATTGAACGATCGTCGTTTACTATGGCGCTCGAGGTCAGTGACGTCACTGACCTGTAGCGTTTTCTCTCTCTAACTAAAAACATTCTAACGGTTGTAGTTTCGTTATTTTTTGAGATATTTGAATAGGATTTTCACTTTTTGGCATAGTTTTATGAATTCTTTCGTATGGAGTAATAATAAATTTTGAGTCAACATCCCTATTACTTGTAATTTTCTATATTTATTGTGTTCATTCTGCTAAAGCTTTTATATTGACCTGCATTTTGCATACACTTAATAGCACTACACTAGGTTTTAATGAAGTTTAATATGGAAGTCTTCGATGAAAAATCTTACCATGTACTATATGACAAAAGCTTCGCATTCAATTATTCACATTTCAGGATAAATCACTTATTGAAGCAACCAGACAATCGCATTAGACGCCAAATAGTATTCAAGTTACAATTCTTAAAGTCTAAACTGGCAATTCTAAGGTTACATATAAAGATTGGCAATTTAACCAAAGTTGCCAGTATTCTTGTAAAAATGTAACTTGTAGCTTCATGAAACAAACCATTGCTTAACTAGAATTAAAGATCTTTCAGTCACATATCTAGATTCTAGACGACCAACTCCATACTACAGGATGACTGTATAGCTCATACGGCGCCTACGATTAGGCAGGAAGAAAGGACAGAAAGGTATCGGAGCCGAAATAGATATCTAGTTGGGTATAGGCACTTGCCGTTTTGCACTAATACAATATGTTTATACACGTGAGAAGTGTGAGTGACAAAACCCAGCATAATCCTAGCGCGAAGCGGCAAGTGTCGTCTGATCTGATCTCCGCTAAGCTCCGCTCCGGTCCTCCCTTTATCGTCACTCCGCCCGCACCCTACGTTGAAGGCGCCGTTTCAGTTCAACGGTTGACGTCTTATGTAGTGTTAATTATGCCCCATTACTAACATTTTCTCATTTTCCAGTCCACATGTCCTATCATCAGGAACCACGAATCCGTCTACCTCCGGCCTTCAAGCAACAGACGATCAAGACAGTATGAAAAAACATGACGAGGAGGTTAACACAGGAAGGGAAAAAGACAGCAATAAAGAGGCATGCGTCTCGGACTGGCTTTCAGGCGGGCCCTTGGGTTCCAAAGGCGTGGTCCTGGTGTTCAGATCATGTGTGCTGGCCTCCCGAACACCCTCCATGGAGTCCGCAACGAAGTCAATAGGACAGAACACAGGAACCGCCATTTTGTTGAACAAAGCGAAGAACATGGCGCGGCGGTTGGTGCCGGAGCCTCATACGTTCAAACCGAACAACATCATGCATGATGTTATGGAGACTTTTGGGAACAGCAACAAGTTCCAAAGTCAAGCGTATGTGGTCAGACACGTCAGTGATTCAGACGTCCCAGAAACTATATCGATTGAGGAGCAGGGTCACGAGACCATGGAGCACAAGAGGGACATAGAGGACGTGCTGAACGATCTGAGTAAGATCACGTTGAAGAAACATCTGAACATCGAGAATACCACCGCTAACATTAAGCCGCCGGAAGATCCCCCACCTCCCATCGTCGTCGGTAAATGTTTTTGATCATTTGATTATTCAAAACAAACTTATTTTTTTCCTTCTATCACGGGGGTGACACGCCAAGGAACGTAAGCGCTGTGGGTAAGTACGTGTGCGTGCGCTGTCGGTACACGCGTCAATTGTTTGCGCGGGTGCTTAGCGCGGGGCGCGGACGAATCACGAGACGCGACGGTAACCCGATCGTAACCAGGCGGGTCTCTCAGGGACGAGGTAACTGACCTCGGTGCGGGGGGTTCGTGTCCGTTCTGTATGTAATACTATTATACTATTCTGTGCTTCTATGTAGACATGGCTTTTCGGACAGTTGAGTATACTTAACTAAACTACTTACTTTTTCGCAGAAGAGAAAAAACCCAAGAAGAGCAAAGGAAAAAACAAAAGAAAATTAAATCCTCATAAAAAGACTTCAATAGTAAATATGTCCAGTCCAATAGATAGCGATGATTCAGAACAACTAGTCAAAGAAGTGGACAGCATAAAGGTATGCAAAAGTATTACATTCGTCATTACGTAAAATACGCCGCCTGTTGCCATCCAATTTAGCATTGGTCAGAGCGTAGGCATAGTGCCCAGCAATATATGGCACCAAATTATCTGACACGACGCCCTAAGGCCCCTAAAAATAAAGTCGTGTCAGATATATAGCGGATAGGTATTAATGGTGGAGACTACACTAACTTCTGGTCAATTTGAGGTGTAGTCAATATCAATAACTTACCGCGAGTTTCGAGAAACTGCATGAAAATGGTTTTGGCACGTTTCGTCAGTGATTCTTACAAAAAATCGCCCTTTTCCATACATACCCAGTTTTGGCACCAACCTTAAATAGCCTTCTCTCTCCTTAAAATCTACAAATCAAAGTATCCATGATCCATCATCTCATCACACGAACCTTAAACAGTGGTTTGTGTATAACAATTCCGAGTAGACGAAAAAAATATAATTTCCTCAAAGATTTAGTCAACTGGAGGTTTTGTTACGTTTTTATATACATAGACAGTTTTTGTTTGTGCCACGAGGCAACGAGTACCTAATGGTATAATTATTGACCTTCACGATAAGTAGTTTTTATATTAGTGTTAGTATCGATATAAAAACTATTCAATCGTGAAGAAATCTCTACTAATATTAGCATTTTCACGGTGATAGCATACTTGTATTGCCGACAATATAGGTTAGTATAGTACGTGAAGTTGAAAGTACATATACCGTATTAAACTAGGAATTTATAATAATAAGCCTTTATTATAGTATATATTTTTCTCCATTTCTATATAAAATCTCTTACGGCGCGGTCACATCACTGCGTTGCGTTTACGACATCTCAGCGCAAAAACGACGTACAGTGGGCCAACGAAAATATTGAGCACTTTAGTACTTTGTCAAATTAAAGAGGTTTCAAATTTTATGACGTTTCAGTCTAAATACTTCTTAGATTTCGATGTGACAAGGTTCTAAGTATGCTCAACATTTTCATGGGCTGACTTTACTAGATAACCCAATCTAGGACGTAGTTTTTGCGTTACGACGCAGTGATGTGGCCGCGCCCTTAGCTCTGTGCGCCTTTTCGCAAACGCCTCCTCCAATATTGAATTTAACGCAGTTTTATATTTTTGTACACGACATGCGCGCCAAAAATTCTGCAGTTAACACTTGGCCTTTCTATTTCTTGCAAGCACAAATGTCAATGTTTGGCTCATCTGCCTCTAAGTGACAGATGAGCCAAACGAATACGCTATTTGACTAAACTTTTTTTATAATGCCAATCGAACCAGTTTTTAGAGACGATCAAATGTCTATATGGGACCAACAACAATTAGAGCACAATAAAGGGCTAAAATTAGGGACAAACCTAGCTCGACGCTAGCGGCCCTCAAAAAGGCTCCTACAAATTGGCCCTGGCAAATGACGTCACTTGCTCAGCATTCGACCAACCGTTGTATGGGAAAATTAGTATTTTGCTGTTTTAGTCGTAAAATAATGCGTTTAGGTACATAGTTACTATACCATTTATTTTTTATTTTTACATAAGCATTCTATTCATACCTTTTACTTGAATTTTGGACGTAAAAAAAATTACATAAGTTTCTGAGTTTTTGATGATTCATATTTTTTTATGATTTTGGTAAAATTTAATAATTTACGTTTTATTGTGATATTTTGATGGCTAACTATCCAAAACGTGACACTGTGTTATAAATTTTAACATGTGTCAAATACCGTATTTGAACTAAAAACCTACCTATCAATAAAGATATGTGGCAATGATCTTTATTGCCTGATTCCACTGACCTCACGCTGCAGGTCCTCGAAAGCAGCTCCATGCCCGCCCGAATCCTCAAGATCACGTACAAACTCGTCAACACGGAGACCAAACTTCTCCACCGACTGCTCCAAGCCCATGGACTCCAGGACGCCGGAACTGATGCCAAAGACTTCAACCTGATGTGGTCCGGCCTACATCCTAAGCCTGATGTGTTGAGGTCCCTGTCGCCTTACCAGAGGGTCAACCATTTCCCTAGGTGAGTTATTCGCACGCGTAGAGTTTTTTTTATGTCACGAGCGCGGGCGAGCCATGGTTGTGTGTTGAGCTATGCATGCACATCGTCTATGTGTGCGTCAGCGTAGGAGCTATGAGTTCACGTCGTCTATGTGATCGTATGTGTCACAACTACAATAATAGCCAACCCGCGCTCGTGAGATAAAAGTAATATAAGTATGTTATCTGAAACGTAGTCGCCACTTTAAATTCGAACCCCGTGTCACTTGCCATTTCGACATGACGATATACACGATAGTGCTAGGAACGAATGAGCACGTACCATGCGAAGTTCGCGTGTTTAGCGGGATGCCATGATTTGAATTGTCTAGTTGTTAAATATCGGCTTTGGTTAGACACAGTGGCGGATTAACGACATAGCAAGAGTAGCTAATGCTACGGGGCCTTTGGGGGCCCCGAGCACAAAAAAAACCGGCCAAGTGCGAGTCGAACTTAGCACATTTAGGTTTCCGAACCGACCGCAAAATTAAGTTGCTTTTTATAGAAAAATAAGGAAAATTTAAAGAAAAAAATTAATTCATCAATTATATTAGTATTTGTTGATAAAAAATACGTAATAACAAACATTACTACCAAATTGTAAGTTTATAGGTATTTGGGAAGTTAAAAAATTCTTCGGAACAAAATTTCGTAAAAAAAGCTGACTTTGGTGGCTTCTAATTCCTTTGTTTTCCAATATTTTTTTTTAATTAAAAATATAGGAAGTATCTACTCAATGAGCTCTAAACAACGATACCCCACTCGTTAGGGTAGGATAACAAAAAAATTTCGCGCCCCCCTTTAGCTGTATGGGAGCAACAAAACATTTAAAAATAAGTTTTGACTATTAGTAAGGCTTCGGGCCAACAAGATGCTTATACTGTGTAAATTTGAAGCCTGTAGCTCCAACCGTTTGGCTGTAAAACCTGTGTGACAGACGACGGACGGACGGACGGACGGACGGACGACTGGGCGTCACCAATAGGGTTCCGTTTTGATCCTTCGGGTACGGCACCCTAAAAATGAATACCATAAACTTGATATGATAACCTAAAGCAACCCAAGGGGTGCTTGATAGAATTTGCTACAGGCCCCGCGCTGGCTTAATCCGGCACTGGTTAGACAAAGGACCTTTAGTGACAACAATGACAAAATTACCTGGGACAGTTGAGACACCAAAGACAAGCAGTTAACTTATAGAAGATAGTGATAGCGAGAGTATACAGTAGCACCACATTTATAAGTTATAACAATGTAGCGCATACTTGGTAGAATAGAGATCATCCCACCACATTAAACCGCGCGTGTCGTTGTCACAACTTATATTTGTGGTCCTACTGGGCTAGGGAGCGGCCGCGGCTGCTGCCGTGCCTACTACAGGCGCATGGGCTGCTGGAAGCTCATCCTGAGGCCTCCAACTGGTCCCTCATGTGGTCCGACGCCCCAATCCCCTTCGATATCCTGCAGGCGTTGCTGGATGCACAACGAGTCAACCACTTTCCCAGGTACTTATATTTGTGGTCCTACTGGGCTAGGAGGGAGCGGCTGCTGCCGTGCCTACAATAGGCGCATGGGCACCTGGAAGCTCATCCTGAGGCCTCAGACTGGACCCTCATGTGGTCCGACGCCCCAATCCCCTTTGATATCCTGCAGGCGTTGCTGGATACACAACGGGTCAACCACTTACCCAGGTACTTATATTTGTGGTCCTACTGGGCTAGGGAGCGGCCGCGGCTGCTGCCGTGCCTACTCCAGGCGCACGGGCTACTGGAAGCTCATCCTGAGGCCTCCAACTGGACCCTCATGTGGTCCGACGCCCCAATCCCCTTCGATATCCTGCAGGCGTTGCTGGATGCACAACGAGTCAACCACTTTCCCAGGTACTTATATTTGTGGTCCTACTGGGCTAGGAGGGAGCGGCTGCTGCCGTGCCTACTCCAGGCGCATGGGCACCTGGAAGCTCATCCTGTGGCCTCCAACTGGACCCTCATATGGTCCGACGCCCCAATCCCCTTCGGTATCCTGCAGGCGTTGCTGGATGCACAACGAGTCAACCACTTACCCAGGTACTTATATTTGTGGTCCTACTGGGCTAGGGAGCGGCCGCGGCTGCTGCCGAGCCTACTACAGGCGCATGGGCTGCTGGAAGCTCACCCTGAGGCCTCCAACTGGACCCTCATGTGGTCCGACGCCACAATCCCCTTCGGTATCCTGCAGGCGTTGCTGGATGCACAACGAGTCAACCACTTACCCAGGTACTTATATTTGTGGTCCTACTGGGCTAGGAGGGAGCGGCTGCTGCCGTGCCTACTCCAGGCGCATGGGCACCTGGAAGCTCATCCTATGGCCTCCAACTGGACCCTCATGTGGTCCGACGCCCCAATCCCCTTCGGTACTCTGCAGGCGTTGCTAGACACACAACGAGTCAATCACTTACCCAGGTACTACCGTCTGGGAATAAAGGCAGATATACTTCAAAAGAACATCTTGAGGAAACCGGCCCAACAAGGTCTAATTTATCGGTTGGAAGGTGTAGTGTTGTTAGAGTTTGCTTGCATATATGTACTTAAACCGCATTACCATGATTTATTTGCATGCAAAGTTACTCCGAGATAAGTTGATGTATAGCCTTATTTCTCGCTTTTAACGGGTTGGCAAAGTAGGTTACATTTTCAAGTCTTTTTGCTTGAGAACGTAATGGTCTGGCAACATGAAGGCGTCGTAAAAAGTTATAGCTCATTCCTACTGTAAGAAAAAGGTAGGTAAATATGGTAGTGAAAAAACCTAGGTGTGAAGTTGCCAAGCCAAATTAGATCTTATATCAATGGCATGAAGATAGTATTGCAGAGATTTTTGCTAGTACAGTGACTTGTGAATCAGGAAATAAGACATTGAGAATTTTATTGCAGCTATTCGTCATGTGAATGGGAATTTGTATTCACCAATGAATTTACCATTGGTGAAATAGAAACGGAATTTTATGAAATGGTTTTTAAGGTGGAATATGAAGCTTATTACTACTTCAAGTCAACTTTGCCCGACCTTACATTAAAACAACGTATTCCTTGCAATGGGAAGTCCATTCAAATGTGAAACGTAAATACTGTGTACTACAGTTCAAATTCCTTATTCCTCTGTACTCAGTAGAATACTCCGACTACGCGCGATCGATGAGAATCGTACCTCTCCCACCGTCCTCTTGTTTTTTTTAATTAATAATGGGATTGCTCTTGGCCAGCATCCAGCCAGGGCGCAAAGATAAGGCCAACGGTGAAGCGAGCTCACCCAGAAAACGCCTATGTGGCCTTAAATAGGTCCAGGTCAAATGTAACGTTTTGGATCGGTTGAGACTGAGGTGAGCTTTCAGGCCCAATCACACCAAAAGTTAACTAAATAATAGAATTTCCACCAGCTGGCGTCAGAGGGAGCCACTGGGGAAAGATAAGAAAATACTGACTACCAAAAGAAATTAAATATTAAATTACCAAATAAAAGATTTCGGGCGCCAGAACAGAGCAGGGCGCTGGAGCTTTTAATCGCAAGTCCAGGTCCTTTTCCTAAACCCTACCCCTTATCCAGATGGGGATTATTGAAGCAAGGTTGACGACCGCTTTAGCTTAGTTGGTAGTGACCCTGCCTACGAAGCTGGAGGTCCCGGGTTCGAATCCCGGCCGGGGCATTTATTTGTGTGATGAGCACAAATATTTGTTCTTGGGTCTTGGATGTTTTTTATGTATTTAAGTATTTATTTATCTTTATAAGTATGTATATCGTCGCTTAGTACCCATAGTACAAGCTTTGCTTAGTTTGGGACTAGGTTGATTTGTGTAAGATTGTCCACAAATATTTATTTATTTATACGGTTATATGAACACGGAAATACAGACGGCGTCTTCTTGTTCCCAGATCCTACGAGCTAACACGCAAAGACAAACTGTTCAAGAACATAGAGAAGATGCAATACTTCCGCGGTCTGAAGCACTTCGACTTCATCCCCACGACGTTTCTCATGCCGGCGGAGTTTAAGGAGCTGTGCACGACGCACTACCGGACCAAGGGGCCGTGGATCGTGAAGCCGGCCGCTTCGAGCAGGGGCCGGGGGATCTATATTGTTAACACGGTGAGTTTGTTTGTCGACATATCATGAAAATCCGAAAGAATTCAGCACTAGTGTCACTTTGCTAAGTGAGCCATGATATAGTGCCAGTTGCACCAACGTACGAAGACGCCAACACAAACCGGTCATGGTCAAATATGGCGCCGGCAGCTGTCATCCCATAGAAACTTGTCAAACTTTCCATACAATCAGATTTGACGAACATCGCTTACGATTACCTATTGACGGTTTGGTGCAACCCAGCCTTAGAGTATTTAGACGTATCAGCGTCAGTTCCTTGTCTAAGATATATAATAATAGATCTAACATTAGTACGATCCGGACCGGATCCAATTTTAAGCTGGTGGACACTCGATGGTGGGTTGAAATCGATAGAGCTTTTCACTTTTCTCATAGTTTCAAGCGCTCGACGCTACCTATAGGTATGCAGGATTCACATCAAACTAGAGGCCTTAATGTACAAGAGTCAAAGGAATTTTACCTCTCTATACAGAAGTTATTATAATTCGATATTTAAATGACAGCGCGACCACTGCTTCTGTCATTTTGTATGAAATGTAAATTCTTTATAGGAGGTTCAAATGCCCCTAACTAATAAAACGCGCCCCGCCCCCGGCTGTTTGATGTGAGTCCTATCCTACATTAAAGTGAAAGCCATTCGATTAAAAGCCTTATCACACTACGATACGAGTAGGGGGTACGGGTAGGGGGAGTGGGGGGGGGGGGTTTATACGAGTAGGGAAGTGTGATAAGCCTTTTAAGATGGCGGCTACCTCCCCTCCCGCCCAGCCGCCCGCGTCTCCGCTCACGCCGAAGTCAGTACTAGTAATTGTTCCAGTGACGTCATTTTGCGATGTCCATCTCGAAGCGAACGGCTAGTCCAGAGATGGTCTCATGTACATTTGAACTAGATCCCTCCATTCGAATGAATGAATGAATGAATGAATGAATGAATTTTTATTTGCTGAGTATAGGTAACATACATATCGTTGTTAATCTTAAAATTTAGATCTGATCGATGGGACATTAGCCACGTATTAGTAACGTATCTTTCAAACTCGCTTCTATTCCAGCCGGAACAAATACCCAAAGGCGAGAACGTAGTTGTAGCCAAATACGTAGACAAGCCCCTACTTATCGGCGGCCACAAATGCGACCTCCGTCTCTACGTGTGCGTCACCTCCATCGACCCCCTACTCATATATCTGTACGAGGAGGGACTGGTGCGATTCGCCACCGTCAAATACGACAAGACTAATAAGAACCTGTGGAACCCGTGCATGCATTTGTGCAATTATAGCATTAATAAATATCATACGGATTATATCAAGTGAGTACGTTTAATAAAATCAGTGCTACACACATATATGTATAGTGCGTATAAGATTTACCAGTATGTAAGGAAGGTCCAACCGAGATCTCGGTCTCAGCCGAGATTATCGGCCGTAGCCGAGACTATGCAACGCCGCGACCGCTGTAGCTTAGTTGGTAGTGACCCTGCCTACGAAGCCGGAGGTCCCGGGTTCGAATCCCGGCCGGGGCATTTATTTGTGTGATGAGCACGAATATTTGTTCTTGGGTCTTGGATGTTTTCTATGTATTTAAGTATTTATTTATCTATATAAGTATGTATATCGTCGCTTAGTACCCTAGTACAAGCTTTGCTTAGTTTGGGACTAGGTTGATTTGTGTAAGATTGTCCACAAATATTTATTTATTTTATTTTATTTAAGATTGGTGAATTTGCCACGCACCTGTGGGGCCGCACGAGGTGATCTATTGGCTGGTAGTTTTGTTCGCCATTGATTTTCGCCATGTTGATTGGTTACGTATTAACTTTTCAAACCAATTATGACACTGCCGCAATTGCAGACGAAGAGCGTAGATACAAGCTCAGTGGGCACAATATGCACCATGCGGAATTATTGCGACTTATATCAAAACATCGATGTATTTTATTTTTAATACCTGCAAAATAAATAAAATATTACAAATTTGAATTTTCCCTCACATTTTTAAATTTTATTAGATTAGATTAGATTATTTATTTCATGATAAAAAATTACATTATAAATTGTCATACATGTCAAAGTTATAAGAATAGTTATCATGATCGTCAAAACAGCATAAATAAAAATAAAACAATGTCTACAATTAATAATCATAAGAAAACAATAATCAAATTCAAATATATCTCCCGCTAGGGATCGTCATTCACTTAATAATATATATAATGTCAATTTCAAAAATAACATAAAAACAAGTGAATGGGTACCTACACATTACACAATTTTAATAACAATAATTTACATGTCAAGTTCAAGGTACTCTTTAACTGAATATAATGGATTTTTCAATAAAAGGCATTTCAGGCGGCGTCGAAATGCTTCGTCAGAGGGTTCTAGTCTGAGGTCGGCGGGCAGCCGCTCGCTATTTAATTTATTCTCGGTCTCGGTCTCGGCCGAGACAAAAAAGGTGTTCTCGGTCGGACCTTAATACCAGTATGAGTCTAGAACTTACCAGTAGCGTGGAGTTTTAATTCCCTTAACTGAAAGTTGAAACATATCCTTTAGATTTATTAGTTAAGCTACGCCACTGAAAGTCACATTTAATCAGCATTTTTTTTATACGACGACGGTGGCAAACAAGCGTACGGTCCACCTGATGGTAAGCGGGCGCCGCAGCCGCAGCAGACTCATTTTATCTACAGCCATATAGTAAATCCTCTTTAATAAGTTCAAAAACCGTAGATAAGACCCCGCTTTATAATATACTGTGCAGGAAGCTTCTCGCGGTTGCGCGCGACCCCTATAAGAACACCAAACATAAAACTCTTACGAGATCAAGTACAACCCTTAACGACACAGCTGCGGGCCGGTCTGTCGAGGCAAACATGGCGTACGCCGGCGAGACGTGCCCACACGAAACACATGAAAGAGGATTTAATATATGGATGTAGATAAAGTAGTGTACGCAACTGTACATAATTAGGCATTAGAACACTCGTGTATTGATTCCCTAATATGGGCGTGAGTATAGTGCATCTCAACCACGACGACACGCCACCTCACACTGTGGAGTCCATAGCTAATCTCCTACTTATCTATGCGCAAATGTACGGATTGGGCTGTGGATGGGCGCCTTCGAGTACCACACGCACTATACCGAATATACTATATTTTAGATGCGACGACCCAAACGCTGGCAACATCGGCCATAAATGGATGCTATCCGCTCTCCTCCGGCACTTGCGCAAGCAGGGCCGCAACACGACGGCGCTCATGGCGTCCATCGAGGACCTGGTGATCAAGTCCGTGTTGTCCTCGGCGCAGACCATCACGGCCGCCACCAGGGTGTTCGTGCCCAACTTCTTCAACTGCTTCGGTGAGTGGTTTCCTGCCAAGAAAAAGTAGAAAAAGGGGAAATAATAACCAAATGTCGGCAACATCGGCTATAAAGGACACTATCCGCCCTACTCCGACACTTGTGCAAGCAGAGCCGCAACACGACCGGCGCTCATGGCGTCCATCGAGGACCTGGTGATCAAGTCCGTGCTCTCCTCGGCGCAGACCATCACGGCCGCCACCAGGGTGTTCGTGCCCAACTTCTTCAACTGCTTCGGTGAGTGGCTTCTTGGGTTAATGCTTGACATGTGTTCTTGGTGGAATTATGCGATTCTTCGGGTAGGTAGAGGGGTGAATAATCTGGAGAGACTAATGGTGACAGGGAAGATAGGTAGAAGACCACGAGGCCGAGCCAGCAGCTGAATTTAATATTTTTTTTATATATATTTGATTAATATTAGACCATTCAAGGTTTCTAACTCAAAATTCCGTTCTTCTCAGAATTGTTCGGCTACGATATCCTCGTGGATGATATGCTGAAGCCGTGGCTCCTTGAGATCAACTTATCACCCAGGTAAATAACTAACAACAATGTTTGTTTCTTTGGTAATGTAGGTTCGAAGAATAAGAATGAAACCTCCATTATTCTAGCCAGTGGCTTCATTTTTGAATTGTTATCCCTACAGTTTAGCCTGCGAGAGTCCTCTAGACGCGCGCGTTAAATCAGCTCTATTAGCTGACACGCTCACTCTGGTGGGGCTGCCGGCGGTGTCCATGGGAAAGACTGAGGCGGCGCCACAGAACTCACTCAAAATGAGGATCGGAGCTGTAAGTCTACATTAACCATGCCTTTACTTAATAAGTTTTTAGGGCGTTGTGACCGCGTTTACGTCAAGTCGAATGAATTATATGTTATCTAGCTCAGGGGTGGATTATCCAAATAGCAAGAGTAGCAAATACTACGGCTACGGGCCCTATGCACCACAAAAAATTAATACCATAAACTTCATAACTGATAATTTAAAGCAATTCAATGGCCCCTCGATAGAATTTGATGCAGGCTCCACGCTGGCTACTGTCCGCACCTGAACGCTTCCTCAAATGAGGTTACGATCCATGTTGTACTCCGTGGCAGTGCCAACGCGTACACTCGGCGGAGAACGTGTGCGCGCCCCAGCGCGGCAAGAACGGTGGCCAGGCCTCGCCCGCGCTCACCAGCGAGGAGCTGCGGCTGGTGCGGGCCGTGCGCGCGCAGTACGCCAGGAGGGGCGGCTTCGTCAGGATCTTCCCCAGCCAGAACAGCTGGCAGAAGTACTCGCAGTACCTAGGTGGGTGTACACGAGACCGGCGCCAGGCCTCGCCCGCGCTCACCAGCGATATTTAGACAGAATATACTCACAACTCACAACACTATCGGTTGTCTGATTACGCACATCCTTACATGGCGATCCTGCCAGTGCGGCCTTGCGCTGCCAGCCAGAGGCAAACAATACTATTATAGTATTAAACTAAGGTAAAAATAAATAAATTTTTACTTGACTAATAAAAGATCTAACGAAAATACTCGGAAAACATCAATTATTAA
Source organism: Cenopis cana (assembly GCA_951800055.1). NCBI lineage: Eukaryota > Metazoa > Arthropoda > Insecta > Lepidoptera > Tortricidae > Cenopis > Cenopis cana. The sequence continues at coordinate 15,723,334 of OX637490.1, read as the reverse complement.
TTTATTTTAGCTAATTGAAAGATTTTATAACCATAAAGATTTAAAAAAGGACGCTGATTTGAACATACCAATTCATACTGTCTTAGTAACGTCACTAAGACAGTATTTCTTACAAAGTTCATACACAGAGCGTTTTTTGACATTTAATAAAAAGTTGCTGATTTGACTATGAGTAATACCGTATTCTGTGGTGTAACAGACCCGGTGTCCGGCATCCCGGTGTGCTCCACATCGCTGAACAACAACGTGCCGTACAACGTGGTGCCGCACAACTACAACCTGCTGGTGCACGCGCACGTGCTGCCCCACTTCGCGCACGCCACGGCCGCCACCTCGCTCACCGACGCGCAGCCGCAGCCCAGCAGGTACGAACATTGTGTGCATTATGTCGCATCCTGGTTCACAGCTAACGGTATGATATTGAATATTGAAAAAACCCATATCATGCATTTTTCACTACGTGGAAAAAAAGAACACAACCTAAACATATCCTGCAAGGGTCAACTCGTTCCTCAGGTGGATGAAGTAAAATACTTTTCTCAAAAATGGCCCGCAAACTGGACTTTAGTTGCTACATATTGGAAGGTAAAGTGTATAGTTTAAGGTCAGATCCAAATTAAAAAGTAAAAAACATTGCAGGCCACATATATGGCCTGCAATGTCACATATAAATTCCTTTATTTGTCGAGTTATAAACTTTTTAAAATGTAGAAACTGTCATATAAAAGGAGGCACAGGTCGTATTCAGCCAATTCAGCTCGTATTTTTCTGTTGAAAACGCGACTTTTTTTATGTGACAATAATTTTCGTTTTTCGGTGGAAAAATACACTTGCGATTCTGTTAAAAAAAATAAACGGCGGGAAAACATGATGTTTTTGACGTTTTAAGGTTATGTTTATCAAATCTTAATTAAATTTTTGTCGTATTTTCCCCATTTTTGAGAAAAGCACTATATTAGCCTCGGCCGGAATTGCAATTGCAGGCTTCGTATTATAATTAAACGGACTCGCAAGCTCGTCCGTTTAAACAAATACTCAGCCTGCAATTGCTCCCTTCCCGGCCACGGCAATAATGTACTATAGGTCTAATCATAGACTGGAGACTAACGTGGAGTCCCCATATTGACTCTCTATGCGATCGCTTGGCGTCCGCGTGTTTCGCACTTAGTAGGTTGCGGCCCAGTCTAGAACTCTCTAACATCAGGAAAACCTATTTTGGGTACTTCCATTCTCTCTTAACATACGGCATAGACTTGTGGGCGAGTGCAGCCAATCGCGAAAGGCCATTTAGGCTCCAAAAGCGTGCCATTCGTTCCATATGTGGAGTCCCCTGGGATCATCCCGCTCGTGAATTGTTCAAGGAAACCAAAATCCTCACCCTCCCGAGCCTGTATGTCCTTGAGGTATCTAAGTATGTGAGAGGTAACCTTGAACAATTCTCGACGCGAGGTGACTCACACAACTTTAACACCAGGCGTCGCGGCGAGCTGCGCGCGCCCGCTACACGTCTTGCAAAATCTAAAAAATGTCTCCACTCGATAGGCCCTAAGATATACAACAAGCTGCCTCTGGAAATCAAAAGTGCGCCGAGCATGAGGTGTTTTGTAAACAAGCTTAAAACTAAACTAGCATCAGATGCATGGTATACAGTAGACGAATTTCTAAATTCCAACACTGATAAAACATCAACTTAACTGGTTCGCTAGCCAATAAAATAGGTAGGTAATATTGAAACTATGCTTATGGACATATATATAATACCTATAAAATGTAACATGTATTTGGAAAACGTATAATTGTAACAATAATTTATTATTTTTTATATAAATATGACATGAAAAATTATGTTTTACGAAAAATAAATGAAAAAATGAAATGAAATTAGGCTAAGTTCACATGAACGCTTGGCGACGCGCGGTTTAACAAATCAATGTTGTTCCACGTCGTCAAATCAACGTCCCAGGTGGGTACCGATAGGGCGACGAAGTCCAGAGGGACTTAGCTGAGCTGCAGACCGTCGTCGACTGGACGGAGATATCTAGAGCACACCTGTGACACGCGAAGGAACGTAAGCGCTGTGGGTAAGTATGTGTGCGTGCGCTGTCGGTGCACGAGTCAATTGTTTGCGCGGGTGCGTAGCGCGGACGAATCGCGAGGCGCGCCGACACCCGATCGACGCCAGGCGGGTCTCAGGGGCGAGGTAACTGACCTCGGTGCGGGGGGTTCGTGGCCATTCTGTATGTAGTACTATTATACTATTTTGTGGCTAGGGTCAGGGAAGCCTGGCGGTCTTTGGTTTCGGAGGCCAAGATCCACTTTAGGTCGTTGCGCCACAGCAGTAAGTAAGTAAGTTTTCATCATCATCATCATTTGTTTACCTTTTTCACATTTATTTGGGATCGGCGCAGAATGTTTTTGTTTTAACGTTACGTTCAGTTGTTTTAACGTATCTAACTTTGAAATTATCACACCTAATAATACTAAGTACATAGAACTTAACATAAACTGATAACCTTTTATGCTACCCTGGTACTTTACTTATCAATTTTATTTATTCGATCGATACGATTATATTGATCATGAGAGCTTCGAGAAGACACTTAACAATTAGAAACAGTTGTTTAGCCAAAAGTTGTTTTACATATTTTAACTTTGATAAAGTCATATCAGTTAGTAATTAGAACAAAATGCTGGCTTTTCATGTTACCTGGTACTTTACGAAACGTAGCAGGTGCGTACCATATAAATGGGTCACGTAGTATGCTACCTTCCCTCTGTCGAACGTTTTTGCTGGATGTAGGCCTACACAAACCCCCGACAAATAAGTAATCACTTCAAAAACCGGTTATTGCCGGTAAATATTTCGATTGGGTAGGCGACAAGTTCGAATGACAAGTTGTTTTTTGTATAGATTGAAGCGTTACGAGACGGTGACAATAACCCGTACGGCGCCGGCCATCACGCTGGCCGAGCCGGCGCCAACGCCTGTGGACGCGCGCCACGCCAAGACGCTCGTCAAGAAGCAGCTCGCCGACGGCATGCGGCTCACGTCAGTATAACATAGACACACCTCACAGTATAACACACCTTACAGTATAACACACCTTGCAGTATAACACCTCGTTACAGTATAACACACCTTACAGTATAACACACCTTACAGTATAACACACCTTGCAGTATAACACACCTTACAGTATAACACACTGTGTTCAGAACGAGGGACCTTTTGTCCCGTCTGCTGTCAACACAGTGACTCCTCCGATTTTATAAAGAGTCGGCAACGCGCACGTGACTCTTTTGGAGTTGCGAGTGTCTAATAGGCTACGGTGTCCGCTTACCAACAGGTGGACCGTACGCTTGTTTGCCACCGTCGTAGTATTAAAAGAAAGACCCATTTACATTTGTTACGTCGATTTTCGAATAAAATAGTTTAAACCCTATTGACAGAGAAAATTGACTCAAATTCCTTTGTTTCTTTTTGTTCTGTGGTGGGTCAATAGACAATAGACAATAACTTTATTCGCATTAAACATTACTATTATACAAGCTGTTAATATAATTATTGGTAAGTTAACATGTTTAACCAAAATTGGTATGCAAATATAATATTAAGCTAATATTTGGTACAAGTACAATTACAGAGATCATTATAAAATATAAATCATGAAATATTACTGAATATTAGTTACAGCTACACGTACATATACATTGCATGCCATAACATTATGTCTCAAAGAATTCATTTAAGAGGGCGCCGAGCATATTTAGCAAAAACAGCCTTCACCTCTCAATCTGTGGAGGTCACGATTCTCTACAAAAATATATAAAATATATGTAATTATTATCACAAAGAGTGTGTTTACAAGTTATCACTATTAGTAATCTATAATAAATTACACTTTAATAAATACAATACCGTAAAGTTGCACTAAAAATGAGAAGAACGCGTGTCGGCGTTTAGGCGAAATTGACTTGAAAAATCTATTATTTCGTTTCAAAATCACACTCAAACAAATCTCAAAAGTATTCACTATAAGTTATCACACTTTTCACATTTTTCCTCGCAAAGACCAATGAGAATTTCAAACGTAAATCTAAACTTTAGTGACTTTTCCATACATTTTCCCTGCCACCATACTTTCGAAAAATCGACAGATGGGCATTGGCCCTCGGTGAGAGCAGACGCATGCTCCTTTTTTCGCTTTGACAGCTCTGTTTTTGACATTTTGCCCGTATACGAATACAATATGTATACCACACACAAAGATTGTATTAATTGAAGTAGGGTAAATAAATATTGACGTGTGGCGTTTTAAGAACCTTTTAACATGGAATTTTTGGTATTAGCCTTTTATTTTTTAGAGAACATACAGTGTTTGGTCCCGAAAGTTTACTTAGGCGTCCAAATTATAATGTTTTCCTTCCCGAAAACGCATTCTAGACGCAAAAAGGTTGCCGATGCGTTTCATTACAATGGAAATTAATTTCAATGAATGGTCACCCTGACGGAACATCTTTATAACGTAATGACATTTGTCACTTACTTCAAATGAAAATTTGTGTACATTTTTCTTTCTTTATATTTCAATAATTTTACGTATCTAATGTTGATAATGTTGATATCGAACACCAAATACGCATACACACACGCCTCTCGACAGTTTGCCAACAACGCATACTTATCTACTGGCATTTTTTGGACATATCGCGCGTCGTCCCTATTAGCCTCGAGTACATCATGATGACGGGAAAGGTGGAGGATAGACGAGCTCGGGCCAGCCAGGTGGATTGAAAAAATCTCCAAATTCGCCGGACTCCGAGAACACCAGGCGCTGCATGCAGCGCATCATCGGAACCACTGGCGAGCCATCTGCACTCCCCGCCAGAGACATAGCGGTCACGATCCTCAGCATTGAAGAACCCACTGATTGGATTGATTGGATTGGAATACTTATTGAAATTTGTGTGGATATTCACGCTTTCTCGTCAAATAGGAATACATTTAATGGCTAAATATATCTCAGATGTCGTGATATAACTTCAGGAATCGTGGATTATCAATCTGCAGTGTCACACAACAAAGAAAGTAATAAGCAGCAGAAGATTGTACTGTCGAAGCCGCATGGTCATACTAATTATAGAATGAAAATATAAATGTGTTTTTTTATTATCTTAGTTATATCTCTAACGACGACGTATAATCTGAGTCTTATACAAAATATATGTATGTATAGTCCTACTTATTTCTGCAGGTCTGTAAGTACGGTTTCTAATTTCTATTTGATTGTTTTTTATGGTTTGAAATTATTTGGTTCACTGCTTTGATTTTGGATATACGTACTTTAGTATATACATTGTAGTCTTTGGATATACGTAAGTACGTCACACCGGGTAGAGTCAGTCCGACCCAGGTCGGGCCTAGTAGAGTTTAGTGAACCAGCGACAAAACTCCCAGTAAGTAGCTCGATTCCACTCACAACTCAGATTCGGTAGAAGCCGCGTAACCAATCTCACTGGAGCGCAAACTCTTAGAGTAAGTATCCCAGTGTTTAAACCTCCCGCGTGGTCATGTCGGAGGTTTCCCCTCGATTTTCCCCAGGCCACTTTCCAACCGCGTACTCCTATCGATTTATTGGGCCCGACCTATAAGGCCACAATCAGGTTGAAAAAACAAAAAAAGTACGTCGCAATAATTGTTTGGACGTTACGTAAACGTAGTAAATAATAGTAAGATTGCAATTTCAATTGCGTATATTATAAGTATTATAACTGTTACATTACAGCATGTATGCAGCATGTACATGGATTTAGCTATACGCAACCATTGTCCAAGTAGTGTTAAAAGTTCAGTAAAATTTACTCCACTAATTATTCTATTCAATTATCGTTCTTATAAGAAGGAACATGAGAGCTAATTTGTCATAACATAACTATGGACTCGTACATTCAACCATGCACACGATAGCGCGTCCGGCCGGCCAAGTTCCAATTACAGATAGTGACAATGATTTACTAAATCCTACTTGATCATATTTGTCCTACTTATTTCATTATCATTAGGTTTTAAGAATACTTAACAAACTTATTTCAAAATACTGCCATTAATTTTCATTAAGTTTCATTACATAATATATATCGAAATAAAACAACCGCATCTTCGCTTAAAACTCGCATTACCTATAAACGCCGCTTTAGCTTAGTTGGTAGTGACCCTGCCTGCAGAAAGATTACACATTCTTAAGTTTTATTCACCATTTATTCAATTAAATATAATTTAACAACATAACAGGTTAAGCCATGGCATTGATACACTTAAATATAGGTATTTTAATCTATTTGTATATGAATAATTAGGAGCGTTTTACTAAAATCAAATCCCAATTTTCAGAAGTAAGGTTTTGGTGACAGATCAGAATTCAGAACTTGACTTTTATTTTTACATTTTTGTCATGCCTTAATAAATCATCAAATATTGTAAATGAAAACTTTGTATTCCTTACAGAAATTGACAGAGCATTGTCATTGTACAGTGACAAGTTATGACAATTTCGATTTCTCTAAGGAGTTTTTAACTCTGATTAACTGGTGGCAATACACAACCGAAAATACCTATTAAAAAAAATGTAAGTCAATGACCCGGGCCAACAAAATGAAGTAGTGTGTGTGAAATATGTATGTGTGAGTTACTGGGGAAAATAATTAAAAAAAATAGAAATTTGACAGGCGCTGATAATTTACCCTGCACGACGCAGTCTTAAGCTATAAAAGTTTTTTTCATTTAGCCATCGGTGCAGGTACCTTTTAATAGTACATTACTTACCAAGGGCGATAAAACAAAGAATGTCTCAGATCGCAGGTATTTTACGCCCGAGCCGAAGGCAAGGGCGATAAATATGCGATCTGAGGCTTTCTTTATTATCGCCCGTGGTAAGTACAAAATTTTATGTCACCCCCTGGCCAGGAAGTGGGTTTTTTCGCGCGGAGAGCGTGCGATAATGGCCACTTTATGGCCAGGTGTGACATAAATGACATTATATTCAGTGATCGCAATTCAGCAGGAATTTTATTATAGACCTTCACACACATAATTAAACAACTTTTTTTATGTTTTGCTAAGCGTGAATGGTCGTCAGGCAAAAGTCTGTCTGGATCTCGACAGGCACGAGGATGAGTGTCACAGGCATGATTTTTATGTGGTAATTTAGAACATGTGTAACGTTATGTTATGATGTAACACTCCGTATATCTCGTACAGCATGGGCGAGGTGCGGCGCGCGTTCGGCCTGTACCTGACGCACGTGCTGAAGCGCATCTCGTGCCCGGCCAACGAGCTGGCCGTCGCCCACGCCGCGCTCGTGCTGCGCTTCCTCAAGCGCGCCTCCAACACGCTGCGGATGCCCTATAATGTAAAGGTGCCAGGTCTAAGCATGCGCGCACCACCCGCACCCCAGCTTCTGTTTGTTTTTTATTTTACTCTGCCAGTTCGCCTTCGACCGCCATTTAATAAATTTTATGTCACACCTAGCCATAAAGTGGCCATTATCGCACGCTCCGCGCGCGAAAAAACCCACTTCCTGGCCAGGGGGTGACATAAAATTTTGTACTTACCACGGGCGATAATAAAGAAAGCCTCAGATCGCATACTTATCGCCCTTGCCTTCGGCTCGGGCGTAAAAATACCTGCGATCTGAGACATTCTTTGTTTTATCGCCCTTGGTAAGTAATGTACTATTATGTCACACCTGGCCATAAAGTGGCCATTATCGCACGCTCCGCGCGCGAAAAAACCCACTTCCTGGCCAGGGGGTGACATAAAATTTTGTACCTACCACGGGCGATAATAAAGAAAGCCTCAGATCGCATATTTATCGCCCTTGCCTTCGGCTCGGTCGTAAAATACCTGCGATCTGAGACATTCCTTGTTTTATCGCCCTTGGTAAGTAATGTACTATTATTCTGCCTGACTGCATGTGCCATTTAATCACATTCATAGTCATCCGCTTACTCTTGTCTTATCTATAGCAGCTTGTTTTTTAATGTTTGTTAAGTCGGAACTTCGCAATTTTTTGCCCGCAACTTCGTCTGCGTAGAGCTCGGTCATCGCGTTAGAATTTTATCGCTATTATTTTATTTCAGGCGGTTACCTAGTTATCTCTGTTCCATACAAACATCCACTTCCGGGATGGGATGAAAACTATCCTATGTCCTTTCCTCGGACTCGAACTAATCGAACTATATTCGCACCAAATTTCATCTAAATCAGTTCAGCAGTTTAAGCGTGAAGGGGTTACAGAGAGACAGAGTTATGCTAGGCCTATAAACAAAGTTCCAAGTCACATTGAAAATAAAATTTGTTTTCATCCCTTCAGAGGGCGAATTTTGAAAAACTCTGAAATCTGTTTTTTTTATGTTTAGTCAGGAAGTTTTAAAGTTTCTATCTTAAAAATAATTTTGTTCTCCATACAAAGTGACCAAGAGGTCATTTAGGAAGTTAAAAGATTAACTAAGTTTCACAGAAACCCTTTTTTAAGACATTTAGGGATGAACTTCGAAAAACGCTGAAATTTGTTTTGTTGTATTTAAACAGACTCTGTAAAAAATTTACTTAAAAAAATGTTGCTCCCCATGAAAACATTGAACCCCTTTTTAACCCCTTGAGGGGATAAATTTAAAAAAACGCTGAAATTAGTTTTGTTTTATTTAAACAGAGAGTCTCTGTAAGAAATTTGAAGTACCTCACTTAAAAAAAAATTTGCTCCCCGTACAAACTTTGAACCCTTTTTTAACCCCTTTCGGGGATGAATTTCGAAAAACGCTGAAATCACTTTTTTGTATTATTATAAGAAACTTTCATACAAAGTTTGAAGACTATCACTATAAAAAAAATTGCTCCCCATACAAACTGTGAACCCGTTTTTAACCCCATTAGGGGATGAATTTTAAAAAACGCTAAAATTACTTTTTTTCCATTATTATAAGGAACTTTTACACAAAGATTGAAGACTCTCACTTTAAAAAAAATTGCTCCCCATACAATATTTCACCCCCATTTTCAACCCTTTAGGAGACGAAAATATTGAAAACGCAGATATAACTTTCATTGTCTTATTTTAAGGAGTCTTTGAATCCTCTAATATGCGTTCGGAAACCGTAGAAAATGACTCTCATTTCAACATTCAATGAATTTATGGCAATTTTCTTATCTGTGGCTAAGGCTACAGCAGTAATAAAATATTTCATTTTAATCTCATTTATGATGTTAAAATATTACGTCAAACAAAACTGTCAAAATTTAAATGTCAAAGTTGACATGTCCCTATTCTAGTATCACTGAAAATTCAAATTCAGTCGATGCGAAATGTCAGCTCGATGTTTTTTTAGTATATATCGCACGAAATTTGAGCTAGAACGACATGATCACATCAGAATAAGGACTCTTTACTTTTTAAAATAACATTCAGGTATCTGTTGCCAGTTCTGATTTCGATATTTCCGCAACCGTGCAAAAAAGGTTGTATTAACACAATTATTGTATTTATTTACTACGGTTTCTGAACCCATCTTAGAGTAATTATAATATGTGTGTAGATAAATTAATGTATGCAACTGTACGTAATTAGGCATTAAAACACTCGTGTGACCTTATTATGAAACTCGCCTTCGGCTCGTTTCATAAAACACACTCGTGTTTTAATGCCCCTCATTATGTACCAGTTGCATAAACTACTATTATACAATCGTTATATAATGAATGCTTTTTTAGTCGAGAACCGCGTTTAGACCACGAGGCTTGCCGAGTGGTCTAAGTAAGGTTCGAGACTCAAAATAGTATTTTATACAATCGTTATATAATGAATGCTTTTTTAGTCGAGAACCGCGTTTAGACCACGAGGCTTGCCGAGTGGTCTAAGTAAGGTTCGAGACTCAAAAAGCTAATTATATAACTAATTGTATACAATACTTTTTGTACGAGTCCACGAAAATAACAAAATAACAGAAAGTTGCCGCTGAAACGATCTCATCAGTGCATGAGGGTTACACGGTGATTAATAGCACGTGGTCTGCACATATCACAATACGTATCACGTGGGTATTGATGAATATTAAAAACAAGTCTAAATAATTATGAAATTTACGATAATATCACAAGTATTGTAAATTTGTAATAACAATTCCCAAAGGGCCGGTGCCCTGTTAAGATGAAAAAAAAATTATCAGTCCATGCCCGCCTTTGGCATCATGTCAAATTTCGACCAATCACGACACAAGAGAATTTAAGTTTTTTTTTAATGATTATGGCCAGTATCCAGACGACCGTTTAAGTAGGTAAACATTTGACAAGTGCATTGACGTTTTTACGTTCAGAAGCGCGGGAAGCACTATCAATGTTGAAATATTCATAAAATGAGTCTCCTTAAACTTAATTTTTTTCATCAAATTACGGCGTTCTATTTTTGAATGATATTTCGATTCTCCGCGCAGTTGTACAATGAAATATTATATTACTCCATAGAGCATAGACTTTTAGTTCAGCTTAAAATGTATAATATTGTGCAATGGTCTATGAAGTTGTAATTGTAATATTGTAGTCGACGAGTATAAAAAGCTAATTATATAACTATTGTATACAATACTTTTTCTACGAGTCCACGAAAATAACAAAATAACAGAAAGTTGCCACTGAAACCATCTCATTAGTGCATGAGGGTTACACGGTGATTAATACGCACGTGGTCTGCGCATATCACAATATGTATCACGTGGGTATTGATGAATATTGAAAACAAGTCTAAATAATTATGAAATTTACGATAATATTACAAGTATTGTAAATTTGTAATAACAATTCCCACAGGGCCGGTGCCTTGTTAAGATGAAAAAAAAAATCAGTCCATGCCCGCCTTTGGCATCATGTCAAATTTCGACCAATCACGATGCACGAGAATTTAAGTTTTTTTTCTAATGATTATGGCCAGTATCCAGACGACCGTTTAAGTAGGTAGACATTTGACAAGTGCATTGACGTTTTTACGTTCAGAAGCGCGGGAAGCACTATCAATGTTGAAATATTCATAAAATGAGTCTCCTTAAACTTAATTAGGGTTCCGTACCAAAAAGGTAAAAAAGGAACCCTATTGGTTTCACTTTGTCTGTCTGTCTGTCTGTCTGTCTGTCTGTCTGTCTGTCTGTCACATCGCTAAATATCTCAGGAACTACTTATCCTATCGATATGAAATTTGGAATAGTTATAAACAAGAGTAACCCAGATACATAGAAGATGGTTTTTTAATTTTTTTAATTTTATTTTCTGTGAATAATGACAGATAAAAGGGGGTTCAAAATTTTAAAGTCTGGCAACTATGTCAAGTGGGGTATCATATGAAAGGGCTTGACTTGTACATTCTGAAACAATTTTTAGTTTTTTTTTTTCGTTGGGGAAATTACGATTTACGAGGGAAAATGTAAAAAAAAATACCATTCCCCCCCCCCTTATCTCCGAAGTTTACGAAGAAAAAAAATTGAAATTTTTACACAACATTAATATGCATGTATATTTTACAGGAAAAATATAGCCATAGCCCTATCTAGTTTTTCTTTTTTTTAATCATCAAAAAACTCTTCTATACTAAGCTTGTTTTTTAACCACCTTTGTATATATTTTTGTTTTATATTTAAATTTACAAAATTACGTTGAAAATACCATCTTTCAAATAAAAAAACAATTATTGAAATCGGTTGATGTGACAAAGAATTATCCTTGAAAAACCAACATACGTACTAAGTTATTCAGTCGCGCAAATTAGTAACACAATGCGCCGATAGATGGTGCTGTCATGTTTTATAAGATTGTTCCTGAATTAATGGGGTCGAGACGGGTACACAACTACATATATACAAGAACTGTGTACGGAACCCTCGGTGCGCGAGTCGGACTCGCACTTGACCGGTTTTTTTTTTTCATCGAATTACGGCGTTCTATTTTTGAATGATATTTCGACTCTCCGCGCAGTTGTACAATGAAATATTATATTACTCCATAGAGCATAGACTTTTAGTTCAGCTTAAAATGTATAATATTGTGCAATGGTCTATGAAGTTGTAATTGTAATATTGTAGTCGACGAGTATAAAAAAATTATTGCCCCCATACAAACTTTGCACCCCTGTTTTACCCCCTTAGGGGAGTTAGGGGTGGAATTTGCAAAAATCCCGTCTTATCTCTTGCCTCCGTTATATAACCTAACTATAGTGTAAATTTCAAATTTCTAGGACCGGCAGTTTCGGCGGGGCGGTGATTAATCAGTCACCCATCAACTTTATATATATATAGATAGATTACTAATAATGGTAACTTTTCAACGGTTTATGCAAATTTTATCATTAATCTTGCACTAAATAGCTGCGCATGGCGCAATACTTCATAGTGGACTAGACAATATTTCTGTTGAATGCAAACGTCTTTTATATAATTAACCGTACTTATGCAGAAAGTGACTAAAGCTATTTTCTTTTCAAATTATATAAGTACTCAGTAAGTTTAGTAACTTTTTACACAAAATAAAAATTAGTCGTTTTTTGCTAAATTGGTTATTTTGTGGACTCTAGTCCAGAAGGCCTATAATGAATCGAAAACGAAGTATCTCGCTCTCTCTCTCGCTCGAAGCCACAAGTGCGACAGAGATAGAAAGATACATGCATACATGAATGAATATATACCTATAATACCCCCAGGGTCCGTCTGCGAAGATGTGCGACAAGGACCGCTGCGCCGTGGTTGCGAAGCAGCTCAACGACTTCCTCTACATGTACTACCGGGAGACCGACCTCTACACCGACAGCGAGGACCGAGACAACTGCGTCTCCAATATTAACTTCGCGCAGTTCCTGTACTCTGCGAGGTGAGTACTGTTGCGAAGCAGAACCACTTCCTCTACATGTACTACCGGGAGACCGACCTCTACACCGACAGCGAGGACCGAGACAACTGCGTCTCCAATATTAACTTCGCGCAGTTCCTGTACTCTGCCAGGTGAGTACTGTTGCGAAGCAGAACTACTTATTTCCTCTACATGTACTACCGGGAGACCGACCTCTACACCGACAGCGAGGACCGAGACAACTGCGTCTCCAATATTAACTTCGCGCAGTTCCTGTACTCTGCGAGGTGAGTACTGTTACGAAGCAGAACCACTTCCTCTACATGTACTACCGGGAGACCGACCTCTACACCGACAGCGAGGACCGAGACAACTGCGTCTCCAATATTAACTTCGCGCAGTTCCTGTACTCTGCGAGGTGAGTACTGTTGCGAAGCAGAACCACTTCCTCTACATGTACTACCGGGAGACCGACCTCTACACCGACAGCGAGGACCGAGACAACTGCGTCTCCAATATTAACTTCGCGCAGTTCCTGTACTCTGCGAGGTGAGTACTGTTGCGAAGCAGAACCACTTCCTCTACATGTACTACCGGGAGACCGACCTCTACACCGACAGCGAGGACCGAGACAACTGCGTCTCCAATATTAACTTCGCGCAGTTCCTGTACTCTGCGAGGTGAGTACTGTTGCGAAGCAGAACCACTTCCTCTACATGTACTACCGGGAGACCGACCTCTACACCGACAGCGAGGACCGAGACAACTGCGTCTCCAATATTAACTTCGCGCAGTTCCTGTACTCTGCGAGGTGAGTACTGTTGCGAAGCAGAACCACTTCCTCTACATGTACTACCGGGAGACCGACCTCTACACCGACAGCGAGGACCGAGACAACTGCGTCTCCAATATTAACTTCGCGCAGTTCCTGTACTCTGCGAGGTGAGTACTGTTGCGAAGCAGAACCACTTCCTCTACATGTACTACCGGGAGACCGACCTCTACACCGACAGCGAGGACCGAGACAACTGCGTCTCCAATATTAACTTCGCGCAGTTCCTGTACTCTGCGAGGTGAGTACTGTTGCGAAGCAGAACCACTTCCTCTACATGTACTACCGGGAGACCGACCTCTACACCGACAGCGAGGACCGAGACAACTGCGTCTCCAATATTAACTTCGCGCAGTTCCTGTACTCTGCGAGGTGAGTACTGTTGCGAAGCAGAACCACTTCCTCTACATGTACTACCGGGAGACCGACCTCTACACCGACAGCGAGGACCAAGACAACTGCGTCTCCAATATTAACTTCGCGCAGTTCCTGTACTCTGCGAGGTGAGTACTGTTGCGAAGCAGAACCACTTCCTCTACATGTACTACCGGGAGACCGACCTCTACACCGACAGCGAGGACCGAGACAACTGCGTCTCCAATATTAACTTCGCGCAGTTCCTGTACTCTGCGAGGTGAGTAGTGTTGCGAAGCAGAACTACTTATTTCCTCTACATGTACTACCGGGAGACCGACCTCTACACCGACAGCGAGGACCGAGACAACTGCGTCTCCAATATTAACTTCGCGCAGTTCCTGTACTCTGCGAGGTGAGTACTGTTGCGAAGCAGAACCACTTCCTCTACATGTACTACCGGGAGACCGACCTCTACACCGACAGCGAGGACCGAGACAACTGCGTCTCCAATATTAACTTCGCGCAGTTCCTGTACTCTGCGAGGTGAGTACTGTTGCGAAGCAGAACCACTTCCTCTACATGTACTACCGGGAGACCGACCTCTACACCGACAGCGAGGACCGAGACAACTGCGTCTCCAATATTAACTTCGCGCAGTTCCTGTACTCTGCCAGGTGAGTACTGTTGCGAAGCAGAACTACTTATTTCCTCTACATGTACTACCGGGAGACCGACCTCTACACCGACAGCGAGGACCGAGACAACTGCGTCTCCAATATTAACTTCGCGCAGTTCCTGTACTCTGCGAGGTGAGTACTGTTACGAAGCAGAACCACTTCCTCTACATGTACTACCGGGAGACCGACCTCTACACCGACAGCGAGGACCGAGACAACTGCGTCTCCAATATTAACTTCGCGCAGTTCCTGTACTCTGCGAGGTGAGTACTGTTGCGAAGCAGAACCACTTCCTCTACATGTACTACCGGGAGACCGACCTCTACACCGACAGCGAGGACCGAGACAACTGCGTCTCCAATATTAACTTCGCGCAGTTCCTGTACTCTGCGAGGTGAGTACTGTTGCGAAGCAGAACCACTTCCTCTACATGTACTACCGGGAGACCGACCTCTACACCGACAGCGAGGACCGAGACAACTGCGTCTCCAATATTAACTTCGCGCAGTTCCTGTACTCTGCGAGGTGAGTACTGTTGCGAAGCAGAACCACTTCCTCTACATGTACTACCGGGAGACCGACCTCTACACCGACAGCGAGGACCGAGACAACTGCGTCTCCAATATTAACTTCGCGCAGTTCCTGTACTCTGCGAGGTGAGTACTGTTGCGAAGCAGAACCACTTCCTCTACATGTACTACCGGGAGACCGACCTCTACACCGACAGCGAGGACCGAGACAACTGCGTCTCCAATATTAACTTCGCGCAGTTCCTGTACTCTGCGAGGTGAGTACTGTTGCGAAGCAGAACCACTTCCTCTACATGTACTACCGGGAGACCGACCTCTACACCGACAGCGAGGACCGAGACAACTGCGTCTCCAATATTAACTTCGCGCAGTTCCTGTACTCTGCGAGGTGAGTACTGTTGCGAAGCAGAACCACTTCCTCTACATGTACTACCGGGAGACCGACCTCTACACCGACAGCGAGGACCGAGACAACTGCGTCTCCAATATTAACTTCGCGCAGTTCCTGTACTCTGCGAGGTGAGTACTGTTGCGAAGCAGAACCACTTCCTCTACATGTACTACCGGGAGACCGACCTCTACACCGACAGCGAGGAC
The DNA here is from genome assembly GCA_951800055.1 of Cenopis cana. Classification (NCBI taxonomy): domain Eukaryota; kingdom Metazoa; phylum Arthropoda; class Insecta; order Lepidoptera; family Tortricidae; genus Cenopis; species Cenopis cana. The sequence goes on along the minus strand of OX637490.1, from coordinate 15,707,461 downwards.
CGAGACAACTGCGTCTCCAATATTAACTTCGCGCAGTTCCTGTACTCTGCCAGGTGAGTACTATAGCGAAGCAGCTCATCGACTGTATATACTTGAAATGAGGCATTAAAATACGAGTGTGGTTTTATGAAACGAACCTGAAGCGAGTTTCATAATAAGATCACACGAGTGTCATATATTGAAATGTTGGTCTTTTTTACGGATGATCTTAGAACACATTAAAGAGGATTTATTTTATGGGTGTAGCAGCGTATAAAATATTTCATGTGTTTGAAAAATGTCGCCTACAGTGACTATTGTTATGCGATTCTTGACAGAACGTTTACAAGTATCGAATAACTTACAGCGAAGCGGATTTAGAAGACGTGCTGCTCCTCCAACTGAAGATGGAGGGCTACGTGACGACGTTCCTGGGCGACACACGCGCGCCGTACTGCGTGGACCTGCCCCCCTCGCGCCTCGCCGCCGCCCCCGCCCCGCCCCGACACACGCTGCTCAAGTACCTCGCCTGCCTCGCGCCCGTCAACACGCGCCGGTACAGGTCAGTGACCGGTTATAACCTGAAAGACGTTCCCAGCCAGACGCGTAGGACCTCCCCCAAAAAGTTTGATTGAAGAAAGAAGCTTGATCCAACATTGATCGGTCCTGCGCCACCCACCCGTATCAAATGGACTCCCGTGACTCGCCATCACCGGGCTTTTTTCATCATCATCATCATCAGCCAAAAGACGTTCACTGCTAAACATAGACCTCCCCCAGAGAGCGCCACGACGATCAACGAGCATCCAGCTACTTCCGCGATCTTAACCAGGTCATCAGTCTACCGGGATTTACAATTCCGGATAATTGGGAGGCGTAGCTATTTAGCAATTGGTGAAAAAGTTAAAATGAGAATATAGGAGAATCCAAGAGGTATCTGAACAGTGAACACGACTCCATGATAAAACTAGACAAAAAGTGGCCGCCATTTTGAACTTTTTAGTACGATTTCCGATCATAAATTAAACAGGCCTGTCTTTTATCTTTTTTTCACAAATACATTCAACTGTTGTAATAACACGTATTGTACGTAAGGTATTGTCCAATAAGAGCAGTTGTGAAACACGTCATCAGTCGCAGAACTAAAATAGCTTTCCTTTCTTCCTCAGACCCTCGGACACATCAAGCAAAACCGAAGCCGAGGACTCTCTGGGCTCGGACATGCCATCCTTCTCCGTCTCGGACGTGGTGCTCAAAGAGTCGATGAAACAGGAGAAACCGCTGCCCCAAGCGCTCAAGTTCGCGCGCTCATAGCCCAGGGCCAAGGAACAGCATGTCACTCTACCGCAGATCATTGGCGCTTGAGAATTTGATCGTAAGACGCTTTTATTTCTTACCCGTCGATCACTCTCTAAGGTCAGACCACTGTCTGATCTAAAACGGAAGCGTTTCAACTCAAAGAATGTCGTCATGTGACCGCAGATCGCCGGGTTATGAGAGAACTTTCGTAAGGCGCTTTGATTCCTTAGCCTTATCCGTCAATCGACTCTCTAAGTTATCAGAGAGTATAAACCAGAAGCCTTCCACTCGAATAATACCGTGGTTGTACCAGTGATAGTTAGCTTGTGAACAGATCTGACTAATATCTGATGACAAACCTGGACTCATAATATCTGATGACAGACCAAGATGCCTCTGAACTCAAAGAATGTCGTCATGTGACCGCAGATCGCCGGGTTATGAGAGAACTTTCGTAAGGCGCTTTGATTCCTTAGCCTTATCCGTCAATCGACTCTCTAAGTTATCAGAGAGTATAAAGCAGAAGCCTTCCACTCGAATAATACCGTGATGCTACCAGCGCAGTGATAGTCAGCTTGTGAAATGAAAACAGTTTGTCGCAATACCCTTTGAGCCTACCGAACCCGACACCACCGGTCGACTCCGACAGTTCTGAAATACTCCAAAGGCATGGAATATAACCTTCGTACTTTCCAAAATGAGGTACTACCGTTTATAACCTATATATTCTTCCCGTGAAGTCAAAATGGAGACAGGATTCCATGAAGAACGAGAAACCTACAAAAAATCTCAAAATCGTGCGTTACCAAGGATCGTTACCACTGGTGAGAGCAAAGCCTAGGGTATAGGATTAGTCTACTATAAAGAAAGAAAGAACGTGGGAACATGGTTAGGCATTTCAGATCGCGCTTAGAACGTAAGAAATGCTTAGAGAATTCGAGGTGCTACGTTTCTACAATTCCTAAACAAGTTAAATATAAACGTAAATATTTAAACAACTTCTCTTCCTATTGTTGTATTGAAATACAGGCTTAAAAGTAAAAACGTCACTTATACAATTTCTACATTTGTCATGAATCTAATGGTGGTAGTGATTAGTTTTTACTCGTGTCACAAATCAAATACATAGCTGTCTAGTCTAAAGAATATATTTATGAATTGGGGGCCTTATGGCGATGGCGTGGTATTTTAACGTCGGGTGAAAATGCAATAAAATTTCATGTAAGTGTTCAATTTCCAATACATTTTCAATACAACTTTAAACGTGCAATTCCCGAGTGTTACTAGTTTAATTCAACAGCAAATTGTTAGTGTATTTTATTATTTTTATTGATATTCTGCTGGATAATAATATGTGACCATTTCGGAATCTCTGCTATGATTAGCTTACCTCGCTTGAATTTAATGGATGTGAATCAATTATTTACTACTTATAAGGTGGTACTACCGTACTACTTATAACGATATATTTAGTCGGTAATAAATATCACGTGATAATAAAGGTTTAATGTGTGCAGTTTAATATTAGGCCGCTAGATTTTGGCATTTCTAACTTGAAGATAATATTGGATCGAAATTTGAAAGAATTTAGGTACTTTAAAAATAAATAAAGGGCAACTAGGGGCTATAACTAAAGCCAAATAATATGAGACTTATTGGCTTGAGTCAAACATTGTCAGTGCTCTTATCAACATTAGTCATTAAACAGTATGAACTTATTATGAATCTGGAGCGATGCTTGATGCAAGTTATCCACTTCGTCATATCAGGTAGAATATGTGAAGCATGGTATTTTTGATTCGGCGAATAACTTTGACGTTTCTAGACTTACGATAAGTGGGTATTCCATAAGCTTAGCATTTTATCTTGAAATATATTTACATTCTAATATAGCGAAAATATATTAAGAATTCCTTGTATGATATTGATATAGAATCAACCGGGAAAGTCAACACAACATTAATTCCAATGGTTCACTTTATTTATCGAATATTTTTATTATTTTCTAATGCGTGTTATTGCATCGTCAATGCAAACCATTAGAAAGACACAGACAGTGATTAAACACTTTTCTAATGTACTTACTACTTTTTTTTACTGAATACTTTATTAATATACTTATGCAATAATTTAATTTTTATTCCATATATATATATATTTGTCATTCAAAACCACATAGTTTCAACACGTTTACAATTGTTTTAATTGAATTTTAATACATATATGCAATACATTTTAACCTTTAAATATTTACCAAAGCTAGTCAAAATAAGTATTTACTTAGTACCTGGATACTAGAAATAACGAAAATCTTAAGGTGCTAAAACCAAAATTGATGGCGATACCGATTCATATACTCTGCTTCTAGAAAAGATAACGCCATCTGGCAGGTCGTAAGCTTTTTTATCACCGTCGTTTTATATAAAGATCGCAAGTACTTATATTTCATTCATCGTTTTTGTAACTCATTAAAGCCAACGGTATATATTATCATCAGTTTCATCACACATATAAGGTGTCTTCGGGTACCTAACCAAAATGTAGTTTTATCCAAACTGATTACATTGATTTGATCTAGCAAAAAGAAATAAAATCAACAAAATGAAATATTAAAAATGTTGAAATTTTAAGCATTCGAAATTATGGCACCAAAATAGTTTCGATCAATGAAGTTGTGAAAGTATGCACACAATCTGAGCTCACATAGGGATTTTTCAAAAGTTATTGTCCGCTTTGAATTTTCTTAAATTGCTGAAATTGTATTGTGATTTAGATGTGCAGTATTATTAATAATTATATTCCATTAACTGGCTGGCTTTTAATGTACTAATTTCTTAATATAATTGATCGTATTGTTTTCATTTAATTTGTCAATTTTGACGTTCGCACATGAGGTACATATTATGATTTATGGTCATCAAAACGATGATTTAAACTAATAAGAAACTATTTTTGAGGTAAATGGAGACGGGTTGTGACAATGCTATAATTCTATGCATGTATGTTTGAAAAAATCTTTAGTACACGAGTAGAACACAAGAACAAAATTACAATAACAGTTGACATATACGTATGTACAAAGGCGAGCTTATCCCTATAAGGGATTTCTACAGCTAACCTTTTAAATATGTCTCGTATTAATAGCCGCGCTCGTTGCAATTCTTATGTACTTTATTTTACTAAACGGTTAAAACTCACGTATTAATTGTCACTTCGGGCGACATGTTTCGAACTCTTCGGGAGTTCTTCATCAGGATGAGTGCGTCTGCGACCCGCGCCGATTGCACACTGTCGAACTACCCGCCGCCCGCCGCAAGGCACGTGACGCACGCGCAGACAGCGCGGGGGCGGGGGCGGGGGGGCAGCTCGGCGCTGAAGGTGTTGTATGAGGTCGTGGTGAGGGATCGTCCCCCCCGATCAATGGTAGGCACACTGAACTCACTATGTCCACTCGATTGTCATAACGCACTTCCCGCTCTATGATCGGGATCACAGGTTTCCATGCCGAAGAACTTCCTGATGAAGAACTCCCGAAGAGTTCGAAACATGTCGCCCGAAGTGACAATTAATACGTGAGTTTTAACCGTTTAGTAAAATAAAGTTATAACATGTCTCGCGAAAGTTTAAATTCAAGTCTTATGTACTTATTTGAAGTAGCTAACGCAATATTTTAGTGTACATTAGCGTACGAAGTTAGCATAGAGTCAGTGATGCGAAAACCGATGCTAGTCCGGATAGGTCACACCTAGGCTAATCGCCAAAGTTTATTTATTTACATCCCTAGCATAGCTACGGCAAGGTACAAGTACTTATTATAAGCAATATCATGAAGACACAGGCTTGTAACTTGTAATTTGTAATACAATCAGGTAGGCTAGCACAACTTGCTGCCAAGTCGTATCTCGCGTGACTTAGCTATTCCTATCTCGCTCAAACTGTACGAATTAGATAGAGGAGGGTACTTTTTTCTCTACTCGCGTAGCGTTGCAGTGGCAGTTGTGCTAGCCCGGCAGAAACATCCTTTCAATTAATTTTATTAAGTGTACCCATTTCATTTGCCATTGTACTAAGTAACAAGCTTTTGTGAAATTGACCCCTTATCATTCGAAGATATTGTCGCCTTCCGGTACAAAATTGGTTAACCCTAGGCGCGCACGACGCAACTTTGTCTCCGCGACAGTATGTCTATCTCTATCGCACTTATAATAAGACAGACATAAAGTTGCGGAGACAAAATTGCCTCGTAGCCTGAGAGGACCTTGTCATACAAAGAGTCGAAATGTGGTAAATCACTGTGACTGCACATGTTATGATAATGCTTATAATACTTAAATTGCGTTAGTCTCAAGGAAAAGAACCTGTTTGTCGATATCAATAAGGGCGATTTCTAGTTGCGTCAGTATGGAAATGGAGCCTTTATTGACGCCCACAACTGGTACCCTTTCTTTGATAAGGACGCAATTGATGCTTCGAAATTAGAATATCGAGATGAATTCATTATAAGAGCATTTTATAGTAAAACTTAATTTTATCTATGTATAGCAAATTGATATATTTTGATTTTGAATTAATAACATAATATACCTAATAGTCTCATTTTAACAAGTAAAATTTATTGTACTTATTTAAACTGTAAGGAAATACCAAATTGTTATTTACTGTGAACGAATATTTTTAGAAGATGGTTCGTTTTATCGATTGATCCATCGGTGTTTGTTTTACAAACAGAAAAGGAACGAAACATCACCGTCATTTTATTTGTAATTCTTCATCTTTATTAAATTATTCATATCTTTTAATCCTACGTACTTTGAAGGTCCCACATAAGACAAACTATTGACCCTTTGACCGCCTAACGTCAAAACGAAATTTTCGACTATTATAAATTAAGGTGTTATTTACAATGTCACTTTGTCTGATATGCGAGACGATGGCAGTTGAAGGGTTAATCAGTGGCGAGGGACTTCATATGTACCTAAACTTATTGTGGCACGCTTCGACTATTTGTTCGTGCCGAGACACTTCTGCACTGCACGGCTAGCACAAAACGGCGCACGAGCTTCTCGTGGCGAGATAAAGTACGCCATCCGTTTCTGTGTGTACTAATCTAAAAAAGACGGATAGTCTATCTCGCGGCGAGATAGCTCGTGCGCCGTTTTGTGCTAGCCGTGCTGGTAGCACGATCGAGTTTATGTGCGCTAATAAAGCATTCGTCCTTGTCGAACTTATCCACTTACTATAGTCTCCGCAAACCAAACTCACGACTGAATGGATCGCGCTATCTCTTGCATGCTTGCATGGTGTTACGTAGTATGTCTCACACGTGTCCACCTTTTTTTTGATCAATGCTTTTTTTACGTCCGACATAAACGCGATCATCCAATCTAGGCTGCAAGTGAATAAAATTAAATCACTAAGCATTTCCTGTATTTCTGTGAACTGTTCAAAATACCATGTGTTTTATTTTAACAGTATTATGTCAAAGTGTTACCTTAAAAGTTAGTATTATTATAAATTAACTCAAACGTACTTTTTTTATCTTATTGTTCATGCGAGATTGTTTATATGTACAGCATTTTTACTACTTTGAATTGATTATTATTCCTTGTGCCTCGCGCAATAAGAATATTAGGAAGTCTTTCAATTTGTTTGCAATAATAAACATGTAAAAACTTAAAATAAAGTGGAGCTTTGCTTCGCCAAGTACAAAGTGATGAATTTAGTAACCACCAGCAATTTTATCTCATACTATGAAATATATTTTGAGCTAATAAATTAAACATTTCATTTGAGTTTTTTATTCTGCATCCTTTATTAAATATTAACCCCTTTTTGTAGTTTGTCTCACACAAATATGTCTATCTGTGTATAGTATCTTATCTTCTACAAGCTGTGCCGCTGTGCCTACTTGGTGAGTGTGCTCAGGAGCTCTATGAGCTCATACCGCCTTCCCGCTTCTTCCATCTGACATCCAGACGTACGGCTGGCTACCATCCTTACCTGGTCGAAATTCCTCTTTTACGAACCAAGCGCTTGGAATTACCTACCGGTGTCTGTATTTCCGGGTTCATAATAACCTAGACCTTTTTAAGACACGAGTGAATAGGCATTTTCTGGGTGAGCTCGCTTCAACGTCAGGGGCATCTTTGCACCCTGGTTATATGTTGGCCAAGAGCAAATAATTTATAATAAAAAAATACGTTTCTTGTACAGTCAAGTGCAAAAATATGGGTGCATACAACTTGCTTAAAAATATGTCCCATAGCATTAATTTTGATACGTATTTTTGCACTTTGCCTTTTATTTTGAAAAAACTTTTGTGAAATAACGAACTTTATTTTTTTTAATAAAAATCACATTTGTCGGTTTTGTCAGTTTCCCGCTTGTTTCCCTTTATTCTTCGGTGTTGCCATGTGCTTCAGCGTCGTTATAATGTTTACCATGTACGACCCTGCAAGAATCCGATAATGTTTTAGCTATCAATCAATCAATGGTAAAAAAATGAATAAAAAAATTTGCACAATGATTGCATACCCTCGTAAGGCCCAATGTACACTCTAATTAATATTGTAACAACTTGTGTACAACCATGGTGCAATAAACGATTCTGATTCTAAACACACATTCAAATCGAGTTTCAAACTATAACAAAATTAATGAAGGTACCAAATTAAAAATCACAAAAATCTGTCTGGGACTTGCGAGACATTTTACAGTAAAAACATTCAACCATTCCGCCGCAAATCCTCAAGGCCGCATGCCGCATTCTCACGGTTTGGCATGACAGTCTTGCAAACCGATCAATGTCACTTGTCAATACCTCATGCTGGTCAATGAATATTGATCGTTGCCCTCGCGTTTGAAGCCATTGTCAATGTCATTTACGTCCTTGAAGGAAATTGATGCTAGTTTTGATTGATGGAGTTCAACAGGTACGTTATTGAGCGTTGTCGAGAAGCATCAAACGTTTTGACATTTATTTGAACTTTATATTTGTTTTATATAGAAGGAAATTGAGGTTGTTACAAATTTTGACACATTGACAAGCACTTGAAGTGTGTTTGACGTGCCAATTACACCCATCAAACGCACTTCAATACAGCTATCAATAACGTAGATTTCTTGAAGGCATCATTGATCGTTGCCGGGCCGACTAAGGTAGAGCGAGAAACCCTTAGTTGTTAATCTCACTATAAATGCTTGTAGAACTGCAAATACAGGACCGTGAGGATGCGCTATAGTGTCAGATTTTTTTATACTAGCAAGCTTAGTGCGAAAAATTAGCCAATCAGCGATTAGCGTCAATGCCCTAAGCGGCGTCATTCGTCCCGTCTGTCGCCGCCATTTTGTTACTAAAGTGAAGCTGGCTCGAGTGTGGTGTGCCGCGTTTAATGTTATACTGATTATTTTAATAATTAAGGATAGATATAGGAAGTGAACACAATATGGTGCCGGTAAGTTACGTTGATAACTTGAAACAACGATTGTTTTATTCGAAAGCACCCCATTTACGTCTTTTGCGTGTCATTTTAGCAAACGAAAGTGTTCATCGGGAGCCTGCCCCAAGGCTCGAAGCCGGAGGATCTCCGCAAAGTGTTCGAACGCTTCGGCGTCGTCACAGAATGTGACATAATGAACCGGTGCGGCTTCGTGCACATGCAGACCGAGGACCAGGCGGCCGCCGCCATCCGGGGCCTCAACAACTCGACCTTCAACGGCGCCGTCATCACCGTCGAGCGCGGCCGCATCAAGGAGCGCGGGCAGCGCGGCGGGCCCGGCGGCGGCCGCGGCGGCATGCGCGGCGCCGGCGGCATGCGCAGCGGCGGCATCGAGCGTCGCGGCGGCGGACCCATGCGCGCCGGGCCCATGGGCGCGCGCGACGCGCCCTACATGCGCGACCGCGGCATGGGGCCCATGCGCGGCCCGCCCATGGGCGGCGGCGGCGGCATGGGCATGAGGAACGGCATGGGCGGCGGCGGCTACGACCGGGGCGCGGACCGCGGCTACGGCGCCGCTGCTGGCTACGCGGACGACCGCTACGGGGGATACGGCGGAGAGGTAAATTCCACATCAATATACATTACTCAAGCAAATCTGCACAAGGCCATCCACGGGCGGGTGACAGGAGCCAATGGAGGAATCTGGTCGGCAAGAATGGGACATGATGTCACGATCCTCAGCATTGGGGAGCGACTGATGATGATACATTACTCAACTTGCCCAACTTAAAATTCAAATTTCGAAATTATCACTTATTCTCTCAACCATATTTTGGTAGTTCTAAGCAGCCTGCATGTACAAATTTTATCTACAGGAAATGTTAGCAATGAATTGGTTTTCTAGTATTTACAGCATTGTAATTTGGAATCTGTGAGTTTTTTACCCAAGCTTTACTCGGGGTGGTTATTTTTCTGAACCGATGGGAGAAGTCCTTCATAGTATGCAATACGCCTAAATTGAAGAATAAAGCAGTTCGATTACCAGGACCGACGCGGCTTCGCCCTGGCGCGCGACGGCTACGGCGCAGCGCCGATGTACGACGACCGGCGCGGCTACGGCGCCGAGGACATGGGTGCGATGTATCCGGACGAGCGGCGCGCGCCGGTGTACCCCGAAGAGCGGTACCCGGACGAGCGGCGCGCGCCCATACGCAGTGCCATTCCCATGGCCGCGGGATATGACCGCCCGGCGCCTCCTCGCGCCGCTCCCATGGGCAACGGGGACATGTTCAGCAGAAGATCACCCATGTGAGTACAACTTGTAGTATAGTACTTTTATCTCATGAGTGTGGATGAGCCATGGTTGTGTGTTGAGCTATACATGCACATTGTCTTTATCTGCGTCAGTGTAGGAGCTATGAGTTCATGTTGTCTATGTTTGTATGTGACACACAAAAATGGCCAACCCGCGCTCGTGAGAAAAGTGACGATTATTTTGAACTATAGTAATAATCATTATCATCATTCTGGCCAATTGATGGGAAAGAATAAGATGGCTTGTGAGAGCAGCGCTCGTGAGCTTCCAGGTCACTCACATAGCTTATCTTTGCAGTGAATGTGCAAGCACACTCCCCACAGGTCAGCACCCCTCCGACATAATTGTGTTACATTCAGCAAAGTAGTAGTAAACACTACTATAGCTTATAACATAAATATAGAGTGAAATACTATTATGTCACACCTAGCCATAAAGTGGCCATTATCGCAGGCTCCGCGCGCGAAAAAACCCACTTCCTGGCCAGGGGGTGACATAAAATTTTGTACTCACCACGGGCGATAATAAAGAAAGCCTCAGATCGCATATTTATCGCCCTTGCCTTCGGCTCTGGCGTAAAATACCTGCGATCTAAGACATTCTTTGTTTTATCGCCCTTGGTAAGTAATGTACTATTGTCACTCCTAACCAAATCATCTTCAATAATCGTTATCTTAGTCAACAAACAGTCATCATGATGGTTATTGTGCTGGTTATTGAACCAGATTCAGTTAGCGTCTGTCATAAGGATCACTTTAGTTCACCAGTCGTAAGGTGGTCGCAGATAACCCTTTGTGTAGATCTGATAAATCATGATTCTAATCTTGCACGACATTGATCAACTCTGTTATATAAGCCTTATCATCATTCTGGTGTATCACATTGCTAGTAGATGTTTGCCACTTAAACTATATGTAGAACATTATGTAAGCATATCAAAGGCTTCACTACTATATATATACTAAACTAAAGGTACAGGTAAAACACGCGTAGAAAGCTATACGAAATAAAATAATAATTAAACGATTATGAAATTAGTGCACTATTTTATTTATTTATTTTATTTAATAATCAGAGTATAAAAACATAAAATTAACAGGGTCTCACAAAAGGCAAAACTAAGATAGAAACAAGTTTCAAAACAAAGAACTTAAGGAAATTTATTTAGTTTGCAGTAACTTTTGACATATTTTGGTATTGTATGTAGAATGTTAGTAAATCAGCTAGATATATTGATTTAAACTTACACGATTTTCACACATTATTATTGGGCTAGAAGATGTTGATACCTGCTCACGCCAGTCAGTTCGCGACCACGGATGTTGTGATACATTCGAAACGTCGGACAAAAACCTTAAAAAAGGTAAATTAGTTATAATTGTACGCGATTAAGTCCCGTTCCCCAATAATATTCAGCTAGATATTCGGTTTTCGCATTCGGATTTTTGGAATCCGGAATTATGATAGAAAATAGAAACAATAAAAAATTTCTTTACATTTCATACCTTGTTAAAGAAGTTGACAAGTGAATGATAATTAAGTTACTATAGTTAATTATCTTACCTGTGCAGAGTTCTATTCTCTTTTTGTCTTTCATGCGCTTTGTTGGGCTAGCTACTTAGTTCACTACCTGCACCTGCCTTTGGGAAAGTAGGTCAGGTAAACATTCTATTATCTTACTTCTTGAAAATATTTTGTACTACCTTAGCCAGCATGTGAGATTATTGGTTAGTGAAACCCTAAAAGTTTATACTGAGTTATAGTAACACTATTACGTCAGATAAGAGCGACAAAACCGCAACACGCTGTTGCCTTATTCCCACATATATTTATGTATATTTTATTGTTCCATGAACTTACTGTGCTTGCTCATGCATGAGCATTTTTGTGGAAATGTATTTTAAATCATAAAGTATTTGAAATACGTCTCTTAGAATATTTGAAATACAAATACAAAATACGCATTTGTATTTCAAATACTGCCCAACCCTGACCTACGCAATGTAAAATAATATACTATAGTAGGTAACAGTGGCGGCGCGTCAAAAATATTCTAAGGGAAGCCGGAAATAATTTGCCTATCTTATTCTTCATGAGCCGTAGTAAAAGAACTGGACTTGCTGAAAATAAGGCAAGCCGGTGGGAATCGAGTTGTATGGACGCTCCGCCACTGGTAGGTAATATACATAGGCGGGTATGCGGCCAGCTAATTTGATGCGCCGGTTTGCGGCCACTTGGATGAATTGATGAACTGGAAGGATATTTTCTCGTTATTTAAATGAATAGGTACGACTCACAGTTTCTTTAACACATGCGGCACGCGAACCCCTTACTTGCGGCTGAACCCCTACGACAAGCTTCCTTATTGACAACCAACATAATTTTTTTTACAAAAAATTTTATGTGTATGTTATGTGTGTTTGTTATGTGTACCTAAATATAAAGTATTCGTCTTGTGTTTGCAGGCGCGGCGGCGCGGGTGCGGGCGGCTACGACCGGGACCCGTACGCGCAGCAGTACCCGCCCATGGGCCGGTGAGTCTCCACCCGTGCGCCACTTCACTGTAACCTCGGAGTAAACAGACACGGTTGCCTAAACATACATGCATACAATCTCAGGCTCCCCATACAGCTCCCAACATTAGTACCTACTAGTTAAGTACCATGGCACTACCTGTGAGTACCTATAAATGGCTCTCTGTATCTACTTACATGTTTAATATATTATCATAGCTGTTGGATCTCCAAATAAAATGAAATACCTACATTAGTGTGAGCGACTTGAGTGTGCTGCCGAGTGTGAGTAGCACTGTACCTGTTCAACTGCCGTCCTCAATCTATTCACAACTTTAATCTATGCCTCTACAAGGCAAGAGTGAATAGGCTATTACTGAACCAGTAAGCTACATCTTAGGCCTTGTCGCTTTCCATCAGGTGAGACTAAGGTCAATCACTATTCAGTCATAAATGAAAAAAAAACGGTTTGATTTGTTACACACTGAACCACGAGACTTGGCGAGATCAGATACGACTGAAAACGGTAGCAACTAATCGTGACTGCAAAGAATTCAACAATTGAGAAGAACAATTAATTCGTAGAAATAGAACAATGCAACAAACTAAAGAGGGTACAAGGTTTACTGTTTCTATGAAGAGTTCCTTATGTAAGAATAGGAAGTCCCTTCTTTCATTTCTAAATATAGTAGCTGAAACTTGATGTCTAGTTTTTTTTTTGTTAAAAAATTAAAAATGGCTTTCCATCAAATTTATGACGATTTCGCCAACCACATGTGCAAAGACGTTGTTCGGTAACGACGCCATGACAGTAGGCAACTGGTTTTGTTCGGTAATAATGGATTCTGCTAGACGTCGCGCCGAGAGCACGTGTGTTCACCAACGCGGCCACTACCAAAATCCATAAGTCTAGTTTACCAACAAATTGATTTGATGCGTCAAATCAACACTAATGTCTACATTTTCTGTCTTAGGTACTACAGTAAACATGTCTAAAATGTTAGAATGAGTCCCTGTGATCTGTTTACTCTCTGGTTTTCTTGCGAAGCGTAATGAGTCACTGTTCAAGTCATCACTACAATAAATGCCGATGACTAATACCTTTTCAATAAGTAAAGTAAAAACTACGATAACTCCATCTTCTATAATAACTACACTTTTGCAACGCAGCTAATTTGAAAATTGGATTAAGTTGTGACAAGGTGATGATTTTTCTGTATTTTGTAATAAGTCGCCTTAAGCATAGTTAACGCAGTGGGACGCCTCTTAGGTCGTAGTGACGTGGAACTCAACTCGCCGTCCGTCGAAGCGGACTCGTAACGTTTCTGTCGATCACGTATCAAACAGACGGATATAATAGTGAGTGGAATCAGAGTCAACGGTACGTTCCGCTAGCACTCAGCGTAAGCAGGATAGTTAAAGCTAATTAAGCTGGTTTAATCGCGTATATTGTGTAATACACCCTGGTGGCTCGAGCCCCTTCCAGCGCTAGTGGTCGTCCCACTTGGCGCTAGAAAGGGCTTGAAACGTCAGGATTTAATACATAATTTACTCGATTAAATCCGTTTAAATCGTTTTATGTAATGATAATGAGCAATAATCGCGGAATCCTTAGACAATAGTCAGTAAGTCGTTTGCGAATGCGATGTTGACTACGAACTAAGCGGTGTCTTGACGGTTGCCTATGGGCACGGGCACGGACACGGGCACGGGTGCTGATGCTGGGTTGTTGTAGCGCGACCGGCGGAGCGGCTCGCGGCGCGCGCGACGGCGGGCTCGGGCGGCGGTACTAGCATCGGCACACTCACCCCACACCCTAGCGATAAGCCGTACTAAACCACGTGACATGAACAAACCTATAGCGAAGTCTTCCGGCCCGCGACCGGGCTCGCGTAGCTAATACCCGAGATTATACCGCGCCACGCGGCCCTAGACATGTAAGTTCCGACCCGAGTGGAATGCAGTTATTTCAATCGCTTTGTAATTTTAATAAATGAGGATTTTCGCGAGGGACGGTTTCATTTCACCGATCGATTCTCATGTCCGCGCGCTCGGTTCTAGTAAATCTGACTTGATTTGTATAATTTTTACGAATTACCTTTTCTATTTATAAATAAGACTTAAATGAGAATATTGGTAGCGCTATTGTTTTAAGTTGTATATTTTCGTATGAATTAAATTTCGTAGAATATAATTTTTTATTTTGATTTTCTCCTTCAATTCACTTGCATGTTATCCTCGAAGGCCCTCGGGCTTTTAATGCTTCTCCTATGGTTGCGGTGTTCAAATATGTTCCAGATTTGGTTCTATAGATTCGATCATGAGGTCGCATGGCCTCGCTTAATTATCCTAATGCTATGCGTTGGTTAGCGAATGCAGGCGGTCGAGCCGGCTCGGACGCTCAGACTCGTGGATTACAGAGCGCTCGCGCCGAGCCCGCGACTAGTGGCTCGGCCTGTAGGTAGATGCTAGGCGTCACGGCCTCGCCTGCTCTGTAATCTTTGCATTCGCCAACATTGTGCCTAACGTCGAGCGTCGACACGAAGTGCGTGCGAGTCCTTTCAGATAGTTAGTAGCGGCTTGACGGTTGAGGTTCGCCGAGGCCCCGGCGCTCGCTAGGACCGCCACGTTACGGCTTGCGTTAGGCGACACCGACAGAAGACAGCGATGCGATAAGTCAATCGTAAGTACGGCGTATGGCAACCGTTCAGCGGCATGCGATTGTATAAACAGTTCTCCACTAAACACGAACGGATACGAAATACTAAATTACTATCTGCAGCGTAAAAATCTGCTCCGTTGAAACTGCTATAAAACTACTAACAAGTGTATCTTCAGTTTAAAACATACATCTAAAATCAAACTTAAGAATATTCCGTTCTTCCTAATCTGATATGACGTTAAACGCTGCAACTCGATTTATAAATACGTCAAAAATTCGGACTGTCGTTAGACACGAAATTACGAAACAGCTTAACGACAAATACGGTTGTTTGAATTGCACATTCGTTAAACTAAACGATTCGAATAAATGGAGAACGCCGGTAGGCCGACCGCGGACTAGCTCAATGTTAACATATTTTTGTTTCACAGGAGTTGGATGCCTGGATGAAGAGCAATCAACAGGTTTGGTTCTGAAAACGACTGATGCTGTTCAGTGTCGCCCTCTGCAGACCAGATAAATGGCTGGCTGCTCATTCACTAGGACTTTATCGCCGGCCGCTGACTGTTTGCTTGGGAGACAAATAAACGATTATTGTAAAAATTTCAACGTTTTATTTCCACATGCCTTACACCATAATAGTAGTTTATTCATAAACTACTTCATCTACATGCATATCCATCAATCTTCTATCATGTGTTCAGGAACTATTACTTGCGCTGTTCAATAAAAAAGTGGTGCGCGTTGATTTCTTTTCTAAGCACGCACCAGTATCATAATGAAAATTAAAAAAAGAATGTAACATTATCTTACTACTTTTCTCATTATGACATCGCTTGATGAAACTATGTATTTAGTGTTGTAACGGTGGTCATATGCTAATCATACCTGAACACAGAGGATTTATGATATGGATGTAGATAAAATACATAATAATATACAGCCTTAGATTACTTGTAACAAGATAAATCACATTTTTATAGGCAGAAGATATGAGTCTTAATTTAGTCTTGCTGACACATTTACACAATGTATTTATGGCTCAAACTTGTCCAAATCCGGTCAAGTCGACGTCATCTCAAAGAGTTCAAGTATATGGCCGCTTGGTTCACAGATTTCAACAGTCTTAAAACTTTCAAGTTGACGACAAGCTTTATAAATTCCGCCACATCATAGTTTTGTATGGTCACACATTCAGCCTGCGTTAAATTGAATATATCCAAGAGCTTCGCCGTTACTCTCTCCGGATCATTATGATGAACGGCTTTTGGCGTAATTCTTTTCGCTTTTTTGTATAAATTCTCAGCTGCGATCGTCAAGTTGAATGATACGATTTCGTTGTTCCTCTTGATATCATTTTGCGACATGCGGCATAATAAATAACCTGGAAAACGTTCAAGATGAGGTAATTCAGTCTGAATATTGTATTGGACTGTGATCGTAAGGGGCTAAAGTCCTGTTTTCATTGCAGCGGCTGTGACACCGTTTTACGAGAGAAATGCGGTTTTTTAAAAGCGATGTTTTATCGCTTTATCTGGGCTTCATCAATCACCGGAAGGTTATGATATCCTTAACATTGTTTCTACAATATGAAACTAGACTGTGTGACGAGAATGTACCGGATTAGGAATGCGTATATAAGGGGAAGCCTGAAAGTTCCATTACCGAAAAACTAAAGAGCCAATCGCCCGGCGTGGCACTGGCATGTAATAGGATGAAAGGCGTGTAATACGAGGAGATGAATGTGGATGGATGCTTGAAACGAGGTAGGTCAAAGAAAAGGTGATGGATTGTGTGAGAGACGTTATGAATAAGAAGGATGTGAACGTAGAGACGACAGAGATGTATGGAAGAAAGTCATGTTGCGCCGACCCCAAATAAATGGGAATAGGGCAAACGAATGACCACATAAAACAATACAAAACCTGCTTTCTCACTTCGCACTAGTCTGTTAGTAAATAAAATGCTCACCTCCGAAAAAAGAGAGTATTCCGATGAAAAACACAATGATAACGCAGAGACGCTTGGTGGCGGGCGAAGGTCCGCTGCTGTACGAGCGAGCGCGCTCCATACCCATGTTGAGGGATTTGTAATATTTTGCTGAAATAGTTTGTGCGGGATGCGCCGCGGCCACTCGGCATGCAATGCCGATATTTCGGTAGCTTCGAGCGTTCCCGCAGGACGGCCGGCCGTGAATGTTTAACTGTTATTTTTAGCCGCGGTCTCACGTTGTGTCTGCGAGTGTTAATGTCCGTCCATCATGTTCGCGCTGGAGCATTACATTTTTGTTCACGAGGTACATTCAGGAATAATATTCACTGCGATTACCCGACTGCGGAAGGTAATGTTGACAGAGTGTAGATATATATGACTGACTGGCACAGACTCATTCCTCACGGACGTGTAAAGTTTAAAAAATTGGAGGAAAGTTGGCCACGTTGGGCTACAAACTATTATACATAAAACTGCATATTTTCAAAATTTTGTCATGATGACTAAGATGGTCCAACTTTTTGTAATTCACTCGTACGGTGATGTACGGTAATTGGACTTTTGGGACGAAAAAGTCCCATTAGTCCTATCATTGGACAACTTCAATTGGATTAGTGGGTAAACAGGAATTATTAACTATTCAACGTAAGCATAACGGTAACCCTTAACTAAATTGTCCGGGTTACTAAAATAATGCATACTTTTTTAGAATTATTTTTACCAGCTTTCATACGTTCCATGGTTGGCAGGTTGACGAATTATGCCTTACAGGGATAAAATCAGAGGTGTAACTTTCCGCAGGCAAAAGCTAATTTACTGCATTTCCAATGATGAAATAATAAACAAATCTGTAACTAATATTATTTATTATAAAACAGTTTCTCATAATCATTCGAGGTTACATTTAAAATCGTACAACATACTTAAAAATAATACAAATATTCGAAATCTAAGGCATGTCAGTATTCAATCCCATTTATAAAATAATTATATTATGTGTGAGGAAGGCTGTCTAAAACCATACTAAGCATATTCATCTCATATTTATATCCCTCCATTCCTTCTGGCACCGACTGTACTTCCCAGGCCTAGTCATACATTTCTCTCAAGAAAATTCAAAGCATCTGTTACATATTTATCAATATTTTTTATTTAACAGGGCGTTTCAATTTCAAAATTTAAGTAATTAATTATTTATATTATATATATACTATTTACTTATTTGTCTTTAATAAACAAGGTACGCACAACTATATCAAGATCACGCTGCTGAATATTTTAATTACTAAGGTTTTTTATTAAACATTTTAACCTCTATTAATTTTTCATAAAAGAAGTTTCACATACAATGAAGAACACGTCCAGCGCGATTAGTACTAAGAAACCTCGCAAAGTTTGAATGCTGTCCAGTTTCACAATTTCAACGTGACGAGTAGACACTCATTCCATTCTGTGACACACCTGTTTGTCGCCCATAGGCTCACTCTAGCTCAAGCTTAAGCCACACACAGAGCGGCGGGCGGGTGGCGCGCGGGAGCGGGCGTGAGGTGGGCGGGCGTGTGGCGGGCGGCTTTCAAGAAACAGACTGCCTTTGCGCGCCCGCCCACATCACGCCCGCTCCCGCCGGCCACCCGCCCGCCCGCTCTGTCAAGGGTCGGCAAAAGGCGGACCGCGGAAGGTCGTACCGCGGACCCCCAAATAATGTTAAACATGCTCTGCTGCATGCATATTGATCTTTTTTTTTGTGGACTTCAATTTTTTTTTCTAACATATCCGGACCCACTTAAGACTAATGTATGTCTTATCGCTAAAGAGCGATCTCTTTTAGATAACTTTTAAGTGGCTGAAAATGTTAAATAGAGATTTGCAATGAATCATAAGGCTCAATAGCAATTCTCGTTGCAATTTCTTTCGAAAAATGTTTAATAGAAATAAGAAATCCACAAATTATTTATACGAAATAATAAAATATTATTATTTTAATTCCTATTTATAATTTCCTAAAAGTTGGTATCCAAAGCTTATCTCGAAGAGATCGGTCATTCGCGATAAGACTCCATGTTGTTTACTTCTACTCATAAATATTTTACATATGGTATTCTGTAATTATCGAAGTCCCTATGACAGCTCAAAAATGCTACGAGAATTCCGATGACTGATTGTAGCATAACTCCCAAGGTTCTCTCCCTTAAAGGTCCCACTTGTGACAGGTGACAGGTGTCACTGTGGTGAGTGTGCGGGGCCCATGTTGAAGAGCACCTTGAGGTCCTCGATGCTGAGTTTGGAGGCGCTGTTGTGCCGCGCGCCGGTCAGCACGCTGGCCGCCATCTCGAGCTTCGCGTCCTGCAGTTTACGGATGCTCTGCTCCACCGTGTCCACGCACATGAATCTGAGACAAAATTAAAAACTCAATTCAAAAATAATACAATACTACACAATATAATTTAACAAGGTGGACTGATGACCTGGTAAAGATCGCGGGAGTCCGCTGGATGTGGGTGGCGCAGGACCGGTTATTTTGGCACTCTTTGGGGGAGGCCTATGTCCAGCAGTGGACGTCTTTCGGCTGATATGATGATGATGATGATGATGATGATAATTTAACAACAGGGTTTTACTATGGACTGCAGACCCTATTGTTTTCAAGAACCGGGGTTTTCAGTAGTTTCGGGGCTGCACTAAAAAGTTAGGTACATAATTGTACTTTCCGAAAGGAAAATTATTAAAAAAAACAAATATGACAAAAACAGGCTTTTAAAAGAAAAAAACAGGCCAAGTGCGAGTCGGACTCGCGCACGAATGGTTCCGTACCATTATCTATAAAAACGGCAAAAAAATTCGTTTATTATATGGGAGCTTCTTGAATATTTATTTTAATCTGTCATTTATTATTTGTCCTTATAGGGGCAACAGAAATACATCATGTGTTAAAATTTCAACTGTCTAACTATCACGGTTCATGAGACCTGGTGACAGACGGACGGACGAACAGACAGACGGACGGACAGCGGAGTCTTAGTAATTTATTTATTTATCGTATGGCACTTATTTCGAACCGTGAGTAATGTAACTTCAGTTCACAGAGACTATTTTAATTTTTATATATATGGATACATAAATTTAGAAAAGTAAAAAAAAGTACCGGGATTTCTACTTTGCAGTCCCGTCCCGCCTTTGCCGCCTTAAAAATACTTGGAAATCCCGGTACTTTCGATTCCGGTTTTTGCCAGGAGCACCCTAGATTTACCATGTATTGTCATTTGTCAGGTAAACGTTAGCAAGAATATCGTTTTTTGTTGAGCGAATCTGTTTTGATGGTAAGAAGTTAATTGCGCCTCTGTAAGTGCATACAATTTGTTTACACAATCTTTAATATGTACTAGATTGCATTAGCCAAGGCACTAAACTTTATCGCATGGCTCGCGCCAAAGTCTCGCGCCTCGGGGAAATAGTTCCGACCGACACACACAAAACGTGGCAAGATAATAAGAGACTATGACTCAATGTAACGTTTCGGAATTAAATAGTGCGAGTTGGCAACGACGTTTCATTCGCAATACTTACACGGATATAAAGAGTCAATAGATGACGCTCCGTGTGCCAGAATTTGTTATAATGGTTTTGTGATGTTTCCAAAGTTTTAGTAACTCGGTGGAGACCCCGTTTTCTATGGAAAAAAACCTGAAAATCTGGTGCCTAGACATCGGGAGATGTTGGGAGAATAATTCCTAGTTTATGTTTTCAGTAGTTCTATTCGTCATATCCCAAATTGACAGGAACTAAAAAAAAAAATTGACAGTGACACGCCAAAATCATTAAGTTACAATAGGACCAATATATCTCCCCAATTATTTTGATAACATACGCCATAACGCCTATAAGGCTGGGTTGCACCAAACCGTCTGTAATCGTAAGCGGTGTTCGTCAAATCTGACTGTATGGAAAGTTTGACAAGTTTCTATGGGATGAAAGCTGCCGGCGCCATATCTGACGATGACCGGCCTGTGTTCGTATGTTGATGCAACTGACCCTTAAGCGGGTATTACACTGTCCTGAATTCAGGACACTTAGAAGGGTTCCGACCTATACGTTAGAGCGAGATGCTTCAACTCCCCTCCACTAGTTAGGACGCCTGATTCAGGACAGTGTAATACCCGCTTTAGACTGAAACAATCTTAATTGGAGCTGTGGGCACGAGAACTTACAACATAAACGTCATGTTTTAGCGTCTGAATGATTAGGTACCAGAGTAAACAGTTATAAGAACAAATAATCCCGTTTTTACCCCTCAGCGCAAATTAAGGGTAGGAAGAGCTAATAAGCTTTTCTCTTTGTTTATTTTACTTATAAAACTGGAAATTTATTGGTATAGTGCGTGTCATACACGAAGGCGCGCCCCTCCACCGCCTATTCCGTACAATTGCGCATAGATTAGTATGAGATTCGGTGTGGAGGAGCGCGTCATCGTGGATGACACGCACTTATACTACAGCCCTTAGAAATAGATATCATCTAAATCTCTACCAGTTTGCTTTGTGAAATTGTTGCAGATTAGGGCTCGCACCAAAGCGTCTGTAATAGTAAGCGGTGTTCGTCAAATCTGATTGTATGGAAAGTTTGACAAGTGTCTATGGGATGACAGCTGCCGGCGCCATATTTGACGATGACCGGTCTGTGTTCGTACGTTGGTGCAACTGGCACTAGGTATCCCTTAATTACAAAATCCCAAGGCTTAAACAACATTACTATTAACTCTAAATCTGTGTACAGTACAATGTATCTATGTAAACAAAATATACATAGTAGGTACATATAAAACATATGGAAAAACTTTACACAATATAACGTCGTTGTTCGAGACACCGGCTGTCCACGCGTCCAAGAAACTGAAGTCCAGTCCAAGATAATAAAAGTGAAACTGATTTACTGTAGATTGACTTCATCAACAGAATGAAAAGGTTGACCAGTTTTCGAAAACATTAATTTACGCGTTGCAAGCACATACCAATACGCGTTGCCTTTTTAAACTGAGTAAGAGACGGACTGCTGTATTGAAAATTATGTTACTCTTCACCTATTTACGTAGGTATAGTGCGCGCCATTTAGGCTGAGCCAGTTACAGTTAGGAAATTTAATGCCCTGCCTATTTCGTTGAAATTCACAATGCATTAAGGTCGAAAATTCTATTTCAGTAACAGTTCTGAAATGTCAATACGTATTATTTGTCACTTCACATTACAGATAGGTAACCTTTTAGCTAAAAGTTATCATTTGCTTTTCTAATGTTTTGTTAAGAGTAATATAAAGAAAAGTTTATGAAATTGTGGTATGATATTTAATGCCATTGTGATTGACAGCGCGCGTGGGAACTCCCACGACCCGCCAGAAATACGTGTTCGTTGAACTCGGGCGGGAAATGCGGTTCCGACACTTCAGTTATGACATTACGCTGATTTTATGAATGTGGCGTTTTCCATCTCTTCTTTCTTTTAATGAAGAGAGACCGATTTCGATTGACAAACTCTTGTATTACATGGAAATTTATAACGTGTGAATGGTTTTTAGCATTGACTTATAATATAGAAATTCTATAATAGTAAATCTATGGTTTTTAGTAACCTGATATGGGTGGGCGCCGCACTGGTTGAGACACGCCGGCTAGACCTTATCTCGTTACAATAAATAAATAAATAAATATTTGTGGACAATCTTACACAAATCAACCTAGTCCCAAATTAATCAAAGCTTGTACTATGGGTACTAAGCGACGATATACATACTTATATAGATAAATAAATACTTAAATACATAGAAAACATCCAAGACCCAAGAACAAATATTCGTGCTCATCACACAAATAAATGCCCCGGCCGGGATTCGAACCCGGGACCTCTAGCTTCGCAGGCAGGGTCACTACCAACTAAGCTAAAGAGGTCGTCAAATAAGGTAGTTATTATTGTATGTTACCTGTAGACGTGGACGGGTTTGGTCTGGCCGACGCGGTACACGCGGTCCTGCGCCTGCTCCTCTAGCTGCGGGTTCCAGTGCGGGTCGAGCAGTAACAGATGGTTGGCGCCGCACAGGTTGAGGCCCACGCCGCCCGCGCACAACGAGAGGAGCATTATCTGGAAATTGTGTTGCAATGAATAGCTGTTTTTTATTTTTTATTTTTTTTTATTAATAATGGGATTGCTCTTGGCCAGCATCAGCATCTAGCCAGGGGGCAAAGATGAGGCCGACGGTGACACGAGCTCACCCAGAAAATGCTTACTCACTCTTGCCTTAAATAGGTCCAGGTTATACGAAATACAGATGCCGGCAGGGCATTCCAAACCTTAGCAGTGCGCATTATAAAAGATGACGAAAAGAGCTTGGTTTGAGTAAGAGGAATTTGAACCAGGTAAGGATGGAAACCCGCCGTACGTCTGGATGTCCGATGGAAGGCGGTATGAGCTCATGGAGCTCCTGAGCACACTCACCAAAGTACAATTTATAGAAGAGAAGATTTGCGTCTATGAAATTCTACTACAACAGCCGTCTGTAACTTATACGAAGAGAAGGATAGACATTTGGAACATAGATTGAGGTTAGGCAATTTTATCCCAGATAAGAAGTGTAGATAAGGCTCCCGGCCTTTGGGTGAAACCCACACAATTTTCTCCCCGAGTGCCACTCATATTACCTACGCGACTGTTCTAGATTGGCATGCCGTGAGGACTAAATACTGTGGAAACGACTGAAGTATTTCCAGTCTGAGGACATGTCCACTTAAGCTTGACTTTGATGGGTAGCGGCCGATGCGACAGTCGCCCGGCCTCGCGTCAGTAATAGTTACTATGAAACTATATGGCGCCACTTTCGAGGCTAGCGACAGTCGCCAGCGCGGCTCGCGATTACTGGCGCGAGGCCGGGCGACTGTCGCATCGGCCGCTACCCATCAAAGTCAAGCTTTAGACCCCACCACCGCTACTGAAGCATCCGTCCGTGCCAAAGGGCCTGACAAGCTTTGATAGATAGCCTTATTGCGTTTCTTACAAGGGGAAATATAAAAGAGCGCATGTTTTGTGTCTATCACCGACAGAGCATTTTTTCTTGGTCGGGCACACTTTCATAAGCAAGACATCGGACATGCAAACCGGTCAAGCTGTGTACACAAACTTTATATGAATCATCTTTCTCATATCCCCGGTCGCTCGGTGGCGCATCTTTAAGGCGCGTGTAGAGGCAACGATGTAAAATCTGTTGTTTTGTGCAATTTTTATGGCAACAATACACATTGCGGAGTCTTGAATAATAACACATTATGTAAAACATATCTTGAAGTTGACCTTCAAGAAGAAAAACTATTAGTTTTCTTCATAGTTAGTCCAGAAATTGGATTACTGCAAGACCCTTGATATTATTTTGGACAGATTTTTCTCGGGTGAATCAAATTTGTTAACTACCAAACTCGGTAACGTTACTTTCATAGTGTTTATCTAGACCCTCAAGAACTTTTTTTTTTCAATTAGTAGTCAAATGAGGCTTTTAGGCTTACGTACCACTTTCGCCTACGAAAAGTACGTTGATACGTGTAATCAAATATTTGCCCGCAAATAATGATCAGGCGCTTTTTCCTTTACAAAAAATATCGTGAACAACAAATACGTAAAAATGCGTAAAATGTAAGAAAAAAAAACAATAAAACAGTAACAAAATTTAAAAAATAAAATAAAAATTGATTTTGCTTTGGATTTGAAATCTATAAGACCATAATTAGACGTCGTCATGTATTATATATGGATTGGAATGTTGGGCCTCAAAGGTGACGGATGAAACGAGAATGCATGTTACAGAGATGAGAATGTTGAGATGGATGTGTGGTGTGACAAAAATGGACAGGATGAGGAATATAAGGGAAAGCCTGATAGTAGCGCCGATTACCGAAAAACTAAGAGGCAATCGCCTGGCATGGTACGGCCATGCACTAAATGAGGAGGGATGAAAGCCATGTAACAAGAAGAGCACTGGAACGAGGTAGGCCAAAGAAAAGGTGGATGGATTGTGTGAGAGATGATATGTATAAGGAGATGACGAGTGACAGAGATGTTTGGAAGAAAAATATGTACTTATATGCTGCGCCGACCCGAAATAAATGGGAAAAAGGTAAGCGAATGATGATTTTGATTTGAAAGCGGTTAGTAACTATTATCTTGGACACATGTGAAAAAACATACAAAAAGTGCACCCGCCGCGGGGATGGAACCCGAATACATTGACTCTGAAGTCAGTATGCTGTACCACAGGGCCCCGTGTGAGATGACATTAACAATCGAATTTTTGAATACCTTTTTAACGAGCCACATATAGAGCGTCGTCTCAGAACCCGAATACATTTACATGTCACCGAATTGACATAAACTAATAAAGTCCATGAAGTGCGGTATTTTTTGACATGAAACGTCAATTGATAAATAAGATAATTGATGGATGTTGTGGCGGGGAAGCCAAGCCACGCTCAAGGTCGTTGCTCAACATCGTTCACGTCTCTACGCGCCTTAAGTACTTGTATCCTACTAATATTATAAATGTGAAAGTTAGAATGTTTAGATGGATGTTTTCACAAACATCCATCTAAACATTCTAACTCACAATCACGCCTAAACGGCTGAACGGATTATAATGAAACTTTGCATACAAAGAGATTATAGCCTGGATTAACATATAGGATACTTTTTATCCTGAAAATCATCCCTTTTAGGCGGACGAAGCTAGTATACAATATTATTGTCAGACTTTATTACGAGTAAATTGTTAACTGACATGTAAACGTGCCCCTGTGGCCTATTTGCAGAATAAATGTTTGAATAGATATGTATGATCCGTACCCGCACGTCGGACTTGGTGTCGTTGAGCGCGTTGACGAGGGCGGCGCGCGCGGGCACGGGCACGGCGCCGCTGAGCGTGACGCTGCGCACGCGCGCCGCCTTCAGCTCCGCCTCCACCAGCCTCAGCACTGACGTCCACTGGGAGACCACCACCGCTTTTTCACCTACAGTAAAACAATAGTACATTACTTACCAAGGGCGATAAAACAAAGAATGTCTCAGATCGCAGGTATTTTACGCCCGAGCCGAAGGCAAGGGCGATAAATATGCGATCTGAGGCTTTCTTTATTATCGCCCGTGGTAAGTACAAAATTTTATGTCACCCCCTGGCCAGGAAGTGGGTTTTTTCGCGCGCGTAGCGTGCGATAATGGCCACTTTATGGCCAGGTGTGACATAATAGTTATTTACAATGCATTTGCTCAGAAAGTGCTCTTTATAAGGCTAAACCTATGCATAAAAAATGACAGTTTTCCGCACTAGTACGGTGCAGTGCTTTCACGCGCAACTGGCGCACGCACCGCCGGCAGGTTCCTAAAGCGTTTATTTATTTATTTATTCCAAACACATGCAAGTTTACAGTACATAACCAAAACACTTACACGCTACAAAAAAGTACACATTGAACTGAATACATCATAAATGTCATTATACAAAAAAGATCTAAATTAAAACTTCATTAAAAATAAAAACGATCATGTCAAATATTTAATAACTATCTATAAATACGTAGGACGTTATTTGAAGATCCCTATGACACTTGCAGTGACAGTTCATTTATATAACCTCGGAACAGCGTCGCTGTCACATCGAAATGTCAATAAGCATCTTTTGGGAATGTAGCTAATTAATTTATGTAGGATTGTAACATTTACATTATAACAATATGAAAGAAACTTGAATTGTCCCTTATTTCACAGAAATATGCTTAACGGAATATACACGGTGACGTACTGCAAATGTTATATCGTTGGTCTGTATCGACTAAGGAAGCGGTGCTGTCGATAACAGATGTCGATAATTGAAGTGATAATAATAAAACGTGTCTTATATTTCATTTTAATTGTTACGTGGCTGTGTAAAAAAAACAACGTTAAATAACCTATTTATTTATTATTTATATTTAACACGTTCACTGCGGCACAGGTCATTTTTGACCTGTAGGTACTGGTCTTTCTTCTGGTGCGGCGTAAGAATACGTTATGTCCAAATTTTATTTCAATAGGTCAAAGGGAAGTTGAAAACATCTTCGAAAAATATTTTTGAGACAGACGACCGACGGAAGCACGCATGAGTGACAACAATAGGGTTCCGTTTGGACCACAGAACATTAAATAGGTTAGAAAGGCGATGGGGGCGTGGCACGCGCGCCACATCGTTGAGCATTTGCTCAACGTTCGCACCGACGGCACGCGCAGGTCGCCTCAGTCGCTCTCAATGAACGAACGAGTACGTACAAGCGTGAAAAATATTAAAAAATACCTTCTGTGCGATCATTACATGTAGAGCAAGTAGCCAGGTGCCAAGTACGACTAATGAAAGGATTTCATTTAGCAAGTAACGTTATTTCAATGCTAATATTGACGAAAAATTGGTTTGAGTTGAATTTTTTTAACAAAGCCCCACTCGAGTTCCCGCGCTGCGCCACGTACGCGTAGTGATGTACCCGTTTTAAAGATTACCGATTTTTATCGGTCTGGTGGTAGCTATAGAAATCTTATATTCTTTATTTGTAGTTTTTACCAGTACAGTGCATGGTACTGGTAAAAACTAATATTAAATATGTAACGATATGTTACCGTGCGATTATTTTATTCTAATTATATCATTGAAAAGTTTAAATATACGTTTTCTTAATATAAAATGTTGTCAAGCGGATGCGTCCGCGTCCGCTAAGGAAATTATAATTTTTAAAGAAATTTAAAAAATAAACGCCACAGGTGAGATTTACACCCTCTGGAATCCGTTCATTGCTCTA
This sequence comes from Cenopis cana, assembly GCA_951800055.1. NCBI lineage: Eukaryota > Metazoa > Arthropoda > Insecta > Lepidoptera > Tortricidae > Cenopis > Cenopis cana. The sequence goes on along the minus strand of OX637490.1, from coordinate 15,679,419 downwards.
ACCAACTGAGCTACCGTGGGCATCCCTTGTGGTGGTGAATTTTTTAATACTAATTCGAGAACTTCCATCTAGTCCGAATCATGGCATCATGGTATCTAATTATTTACACTTCCATTTAATTATTTACATTTACATAATAATGATTTACGTTTACGCCATTTACATAATAAATATCTGGGCGACCGAGCTTTGCTCGGTGTTTTCCCGGGCATGAGACCTAGCTAGATCAATTGCTCGTCCCCAAAAACCCCCACATACCAAATTTCATCAAAATCGTTAGAGCCGTTTCCGAGATCCCGGAAATATAGAAATATGTATATATATATATAGATATAAACAACAATTGCTCGTTTAAAGATATAAGATTATTTGCATTTTCTTTGCACTTCACTACATGAACTTTTTTCCGAGATCAAAATGGATGGACGGACGGACTAACGGACGGACGGACGCGTGAGTGACTGCAATAAGGTCCCGTTGGGACCTTTCAGGTACGGAACCCTAAAAAGAATTACTAAATTCGGACAACATTGCTAATTAATTATATTAAAAAACTAAAAAACCTTCTATCTTATTTGTATTGAAGCCTGTTAGTAAAAGAAAGTCATTTTGCAATGTTTGCATTCGTATCTTTGCAATAAATAAAGGTCGAACACATTAGAAGTATTTTCGTTGTAATGTAATTAATCGTACATTTAAATAACCGATAAATATATTTTTTTATTCAATCCCTAGTGAAAGTTTTGCTTTAGCTTGCGCGTGTGCTGTGCGTGTAGGTTAACTTACGTATGTGCGAATGAACTGTCGGCCAATCACGGCGCTTTGTTGTCGTTGCGAGTGTGTGAGTTTCATTGTGTTTATTTTGTTCACGTGTAGTAGTAACATACATGGAGGGGGTAAGGTGGCGACACTGGTTCTGATACAACTCGCGCTTGGTAGCCTTTCTAACCTATTTAATGTTCTGTGGTTTGGACCATTCGGAAACGGAACCCTAAAAATGGAGGTTTAGTAGCCAGAAACATCTTTTACACGATAAGATAACCGCATTTGAGGTTTAAATTAATGTACGTGAGAGGACGCTGATAAGAAACGCCACAGATAAAAAAACAATTGAAGTATCGACACATGCACATCACTATATGGTATGTCACTGTCAGTGTAATAGGGATCTTCGTATAACGTCCGCTCTATAGTTGTGAAATTCTTGTTGTTCTTTTTAAACTCAAAATAATTATATGGACTACTATCCTTTAATAATGTAGATAATATTAAATGTCAAAATAAGTAAAATGGCCAGCGAGCAGTTTTATTTACGTTGCACTGCAATTGTCAAGACACAGCCTAACACGCCTCACGAAAACACCTATGCTATCGTGGATTGCTCTACGCGGTGGAGCATTGTCACCCACAAATTATTGCTATTGAAGCATAAATTACTAATTTTTCCCTTCTGCTTCTTGTTCCCTTTTGGGCTCCGCGTCTGCATCATTCTTTACCCATTTAAATTTTTTACTTTACTTTACATTTAGTAATTAATATTCTACCTTTGTTGGCGAGCACGTTCTTGTTGAGGCAGTCCATGACGGCCTGTATCTTGGAGGAGCGGGCGGTGAGTTGGAACACGGGGTTGTTGGGCGACAGCACGGAGCGGATCGCCTCGGCTGCCGTCGTGCCCTCCTCTTCCGGTTCCGGCTGTGTGTTGTCCTGCTCCTTGTTGCTTCTCTGATAACAATAAATGCATTCTGTAGTCGCTTCATTGGGCCCGGCCTATAAAGCCACAGGTTAAAAAAATAGTATTTTGTAGTTTTCAGTGGACCTGCGGGGCTAAGATGATCGTGTATATGTCCGACCATATAGCATTCGTCCCTTACTGTCAAGTATGTAAGTGCAAGAGGGGCGAATGCTATATGGTCGGACATATACACGATCATCTCAGCCCCCCTGTCTTCGATAAAGAGGTAGAAGTCTAAGGCCGGATTTTATTAAAATCCGTTTAACTTATTGTCAGATCAAATTTCGGTAACTCAGGTGAGCTAGCACAACTTGCTGTCATGTCGTATCTCGCGCGACTCAGCGGTCCCTGTGTCGTTCTCAATGTGCAAATTAGAAAGAGGAGGAACAATTTTTCTCTACTCGCGTCGCATCGCAGTGGCAGTAGTGCTAGCTCCGCTGTACATTTGTTTGGCAGCACTTACGACATAAGTCTAACGGATCTTTATAAAACCGAGCCTAAGGCTGGAAACTGCTCGACCGACAGTCAGCGCGTACCGTCGGTCGGGCGCCGATATCTACGCAAGTCTATGGCTGGAAACAGTGTTCGACCGACGGTCAGAGCGCGTATGGTCGGTCGGCTGACGGTGAGCATCGCTCTGAACGCACGTATGGTTTCGTACAGCGATAGCTACGCCCGACCGAGGGTACGCGCTGACCGTCGGTCGAGCACTCCAGCCTAAATGATCTAAAAAAAAACCAAGTTAAATATTACATTTGAGCGATTTAACATTTTTTTATCTGGTCAGTGAACTAGTGCGCACAACTCTGCTCCTTCGTGACACCCACCTTGCTGTCGTCCAAGCTGAGTTTGTGCAGCTCGGCCAGCAAGTCCTTGCCCGCCTCGTCCTCCTGCAGACTCGCCCCGGCGTCGTCCGCGTCAAGCATGGCGGCGATGAGCCCGCAGTGGCAACACACTTGCCGCAGTCGCAGCAACAGTACTAAGATCTCGTGAGCTTTGACGGGCTTCGCTCCTGGAAATGATAAAATGAAATGAAATACATTTATCGTCACGATGATGCATAGACCCACAAAAAAATATTTAAAAAAAAGAGTGGCAAAAGGACAAGCTTAGCCAAATGTCACTCACCTCACCTTGATAAGTTTACAGCGCTGATTTTCAGGTTGCCCGAAATTTACGACAAAGGATTTAGGAGGAGGAAAGGTTTTATTTTGGACGATTGTTTTTTTCAGTCTTTTTCTTGGCGTATACTACGGATAATTACCTATGTAAGTTGTTAGTCAATCACGTGGTATACAAAGCGTGGATTAACATATACACAAGCACATCTGTCAAAGTGACAGATAAGGACAAACGAACTTTAGCGGATATTTAGGTAAAGTAGGTTTGATGGACGTTTTTGAATAGGGGGGTTAGTGTCGGAGGCCCAGATGCACTTCGGGTCGCTGAGCCAGCGTAGTAAGTGAGCCTTTGAAGAAAATACAGAGAGGTCGCTAGTAGTGGTTTAAGAATGCAAGGCAAAGATTCGCTTGATGACGTAGTGATCTCAGTGGTGTAAGGGTGAGCACGCTGGTCCGGCAAACCAGAGACACGGGTTCGATTCCCGTCTGAGGCTGCGTGCGTGATCACTGATCACTGTCAATTTCTCCTTTGTATTTGTTCTCTGTATCATATAATTAAGTAAGTATTTATACCTTGTAGCGCGATCATTTTCTTATGCATCTCGTAGTACGCGGAATCCTTTTGGTTGGCGCGTGGCAAGAACCCGTCCGCGTCCTTCTCCGCGCGCTGGTGTAAAAACTGTGCGAACAGCGTCTTCGAGAACACCAGCACCTGCACACCACACCAGAATTAGTAATATTACTACGTACAGAAATCCCACTGTTAAAAAATCCCCTATTTACAACCAAATTACCTACCTGGGCATTTTCACTTTAAAGTGTACCCCCTATTTTTTTTCGGATCTCGGCGATGTTGGGTATTCTGACTCAGAATCACGAGTACTATCCATTTCCGCGAAGAAAGGTGTCCCGTCAAAAAAAGTCAGTTTTGTGACGCTTTTTTCATACAGTTAATATGGCTCGTCACAAAACTGACACAGAAAATTTGTATGGAAAATCAAGGACATTTTTTTTCTTCGTCTGAATCAATAGTACTCGTGATTCTGAGTCAGAATACCCAAAATCACCGAGATCCGAAAAAAAGTAAGTGGGTACTTTAAAGTGAAAATGCCCACCTATACTCACATATATTTCAATTATTTCTTGCTTTGCTTGTGACAGGTATTAGGGCCTTATCACATTTGCGAATTTTGTACGAAAGTGATCACGCAGCGAGTTCGCCGCGACTGATATTTATATAGAAAACGCATTTGCAACTCGCGAGTGTAATAAGGTCCTTATGAGTTAAATAAAATGCAAATAATAAGTCACCTTCTGGTAGACGTTCATCTCTTCTTTGGTGAGCGTCACTTCACACTGGTGCGCCGTGCGTGCAGGCAGGTCCTGGGTGCAATTATCAATCAATCATCTTTATTGCAGACCAAAACAATCCATAGTTTGTTAGCATATATTACATAACTACTTATATACTAGGGTTAGATTGACTAAAAGATAAATATGTAAATACAACACAAGAAAAGAAAAATAATACTTATATGCACCATCCCGCGACACTGGGTGGGCCTACGTGCAGTTTGTTCCAGTGTCACGGTAGAGGTGCATCCAGTTTACCAGCAGCAGCAGCAGCAGTTTTAATTATACTCATGTCAGCTTCATGAAAACATTCCATCGACACATGTAAGTGTTTCAATAACAATTGATTGTATCAGTAGCGATTTCAATGTGGCAATAGCAATGAGTTGATAGTAATGTGTAAAAGGGTGGATCAACTTTTTGTGTTGTTATCTTGACCCGTTGTCCAAGGGACACAAGTGGCAAGTGGAGTGGTGGATTACCACGGTAGCTCAGTTGTTTAAGAGCAATGGACGGTTTCCAGAGGTCATGATTTCAAATCCCACCTGTGGCGTTTAATTTTTCAGTTTTCGCATTGATTAAAAATTTACAAGTGGCAGAGTTTGTTCAAAGAAATGTTTTATTCAGTTCTACTAACATGCTAAGTAGATGGCCCATTATGAAAATACCTTATAAGTACCAAAAATACGGTATTTTACTCATAGTCAAATCAGCAACTTTTTATTAAATGTCAAAAACTATTTGTTAACATGAAGTTTGTAGGGAAATACTGTCTTAGTGACGTCACTAAGACAGGGTGATTTGAGCCGTGTTCCGAATCACGCCAACAACGACCACAGCGTTTACAGTGCTGACGGCCGGTCCGAATCAGTAAACGCGCTCAAGGCCGCGTGAGTGGTATTTTGATTCGGACCGGGCATGTTGTGTTTACTGTCATGTTCATATATCAAACGTCAACTTGACGTTTGGTTTAAGGTGCTTACGCCTTGGAGTGTGGGCACTGTAAACGCCAACATGGCGCCGTCCATGACATCATCAATGACGTCACGACATATTTCATATTTCATATTTCATTTATTGCATCATGTTGTTACAAAAGGTCTTAGAAATAGTTTGCAGTAGGTACAAAACATGAACCCTGTTAGGGCACAGCAATTACATCTCATGCGTCATCTCTTAGCGTTTACATCTCATGTAAACGCTATGAGCGTGATTCGGTCCGATCGTAAACGCGTTTATACGCTGTAAACGTGATTCGGAACACGGCTTTGGTATGTTCAAATCAGCGTCCTTTTAAAATCTTTCAATTAGCTAAAATAAATTAATAATTGATGTTTTCCGAATATTTTCGTTAGATCTTTTATTAGTCAAGTAAACAAAAATATTTTTACCTTAGTTTAATATCCTATTGTGTGTTTGATCAACTTAATCCTTTGAACGCTTTCATATTTGAATGAAGTGATCACTCACACGCCAAGTGAAATATAGATATTTTCTCAAGTGGCCAGTTATTGTCGGTTTACCCTAGTGTGCACGACAGGTGGGTTTACCTTGAGCTGTCCTTTGGCTTGTAATTGTGCCTTAGTCCGGCGCAGCATGATGCAGCGCATGATCGTGCTGAGCCTCTCCTGCCCGCCCTGACTTTTGTTGTCGATCCACTTCTTCCACATCTGTCGACGACATACAGTTTTGGTTACTCATAACAAATTTTTTTTTACGGAACACTCAAAATGATGTCTACAGTCCGCCATATTGTTTAATATTGCAACGTCACATATCCTATGTCACCCGGGATGACGTAAGGATTCCAACGATACCTCACACATCTAAATCGGTTAAGGCGTTGAGAAGTTCTGGGGCAACAAAAAAAGTTCACATTCATACATACATACATGAAACCTGAAAACATTACACTCCTTTTTTGGGCAGTCGTGTAAAAATACACTGATACCATACCAACTTGATGAGCTCAAAGCACAGGATGTTATTACAGTACCCGGCTATATATATTGCACGACGGGCTTTGGAAAGAGACAATGAGCTGTTTACGACGATTTCCGAACACTGGCAAACATCCATCAATTATATTATTTAGTAATTCACGTTTCATGTCAAAAAAATATTGTACTTTATGGACTTTATTAGTTTACGTCAATTCGGTGACATGTAAACTTTGGATATCTACTAGAAAAAGTATTGTCAAACAATCATGTATCATTTTGTCCATGGAACAATTCGGAGTTGAGGGGTTTTAACAACTATATATTATATATTTTGACGACGACTGACAATTGACAAACGTCACATAGGTAGAGTGAGACAATGCTCTATGAAGCCGAAATTTGCCGAATCTCTTTCCAAAGGTCGATGTGTCAGCTCCTAGGCGCGTGTTTATATGTCTACCTCTTACTTATTCATAATCTCCTGGTATCTTAGACGCTGCGACTCACCGTGAGGTCATCGAACGGCGTACACCTGAGGAACTTGAGCAGCGCGAACAGATCTAGATCCTTGTTGTGGAGCGGCGTGCCCGTGAGCGCCCAGCGCCGGCGCGCGCGCAGGCCGCACACGGCGCGGGACGTGGCGCTCTTGTGGTTGCGCACCATGTGAGCCTCGTCTAGGATCACGCGACGCCACAGGATGCGCATTAGCACGCCGTTCTGCAATTATAAACTCCATTACTGTCTATATTTTATCTACAGTCTAGTAAATCCTCTTTAATGTGCTCAAAAAGTGTAGGTAAGGACCGGCTTTACAATATACCGCGGCCCGTCGGCCCGGCCCGGGGCGGAGATGGCCATTACAGATTTATAACTTGAACCGTTCCGGCCATCTCCACCCATTACAGCACAGCCGGGCGCGCCGCCGCCAGGCTCAAACAACATGAAAAAGCCACAAAAAACGAACCACACTCGTGTTTTAATGCCTGTCTATATTTTAACTGACTTCAAAAAAAAAGGTTCGATGTTCGTCCTCGTACTTTTTCATGATGATAGATATGTACGAGTACGTATGCTATGGAAATTGACTCGAGATTGTTATAGAGACATCACAGAATAATCTTGTGTGAGTATGAGTACTATAATACAGAGATGTTGCGGGAAATCGTTGTACTAGAAATATTGCGGTACAAAAAATAGTAGGCTAAAAGATACAGTGTGACAAAAATACTGCGTAGCGGCCCTAAAACTGGTGATTCACTAGGGGACAAATTTCCTGCGACATGTCTGGCAACATCGCGCGACACGTGTCGCCAGTGAAGTAGCGCGACGTTGCCGGACTTCTCTCGACATGTGTGGAAACCTCGCGCGACATGACGTCGCTACGAAAATATAAGTCGCGCGATGTCGCCAGATATGTCAGGCGAAGTTTCGCGAAGTCGCATGACTTCGCCTGACGTCGCTACGGACATATAGGTCGCGCGATGTCGCCAGATATGTCAGTCGAAATCGGCCGGCTTCGCTTGACATGTCGCCGACACATGTCGTGGGACATTTTGTCCCCTAGTGCTTAATACGAGCCTCGCGTACGAGTTTAACCGAGTGTAGTGTGATAACTGATAATGTTTCAAGAGCTTCAGAGACCTTCTCACTGTCTCGCTGCAGCAGGTTGTATGTAGTGAGCACGATGTCTGTGTGCGCGAGGCGTTGTGGCTGCGTGGCTCGTGACGCGCCGTGGTGCAGGCAGGTGGTGACGCGGTGCGGGATGCAGTGTTTCTTCACCTCGCCCTCCCACTGCGTCATTAGTGACGCGGGACACACCACTAGGGTACCGCCGTTCGTCACTGTAATTACCAGACATTGTTAACTGCATTTACCTCTGAGCGCTAAAGCCGTGATACAAGGAGATTACAAGGTAACTTTTAGATTCCTTAGACCTTTTAAGTCACTTTCAGTTCAAGTCTAGATCTTTATGTATAACGACACTGAAGAAGTGGGGACATCCAAAAGATCTATGCGCAATACATTGACAAAATATGCGAACATGACTTTAATGAGGGCGTAAGGTACAGATATTTTTGTCGCTTTGGGAACATACATATATTTAATACTAGCTTTTGCCCGCGACTTCGTCTGCGTAAACTTCTATTCCCTAATTCATCCCTTTGAAGGACGATTCCTGGGATAAAAAGTATCCTATATGTTAATCCAGGCTATAATCCCGTTGTATACCAAATTTCATAATAATCCGCTCAGCCGTTTTTGCGTGATTGAGTAACAAACATACTCACAAACACACTAACTTTCGCATTTATAATATTAGTAGGACAGTAGGATTTATCCCTTTGACATGTCAGACAATACAATACATATTTGTTATACCCGTTACGGCAAGAAGATAAAACAGATCCAGGAACTGCGAGTAATTATGATTGAACTTTTAAAGGTTGAATAGATATAGGTACAAACATTTTTAATCACACTTACGCTTGCCCTTCGGTCGCTCGTCGCCGTAATCATCGTCGGATTCCTCTTCATCATCGCCCCCGAGCTCGCGATCGCCAGCGATCAGCGATATCATCGTGATGGTCTTCCCCAAACCCATGTCGTCCGCTGTACACAAGAAAATTAGGTTAACTTGCGCGCGAACTCATCACGCCTCGCGCCCTGGCCGCACGAAACACTTTTTTGCATAACTATGGACTTAGACCAGAGTAGAATATGCTTTATTGCCACAAAACATAAGTTTCCAAAAGGAAATCTGTAAGTGGAAGTTGCTTCTCTAACCGTTGTCTGTTATAGATCGACGGACCCATAATGTAGACAGATCTTACAGACTTTGAAAGTGTATACGCAGGTGTGACGAGGCAGTAGTGATGTCTATTACTACAAAGAGCAGTTTGATTTGTAGTATTGTGTTCGATTTTAGTACATTACTTACCAAGGGCGGTAAACCAAGGAATGTCTCAGATCGGAGGTATTTGACGCCTGCGCCGAAGGCAAGGGCGATAAATATGCGATCTGAGGCTTTTTATTACCGCCCGCAAAATGTTTATGTAACACCTGGCCATAAAGTGGCAATAATCGCACGCTCCGCGCGCGGAAAATTCCACTTCCTGGCCAGGGGGTGACATAAAATTTTGTACTTTCCACGGGCGGTAATAAAGAAAGCCTCAGATCGCATAATTATCGCCCTTGTCTTCGACTCGGGCGTCAAATACTTGCGATCTGAGACATTATTTGTTTTACCGCCCTTGGTAAGTGTGCTAATGTATATTCATGTGAGTGAACAAGGCTACCTCTTACATGAGGTCACACCTGTGAAACGCGAAGGAACGTAAGCGCTGTGGGTAAGTATGTGTGCGTGCGCTGTCGGTACACGCGTCAATTGTTTGCGCGGGTGCGTAACGTGTGGCGCGGACGAATCGCGAGGCGCGACGGCACCCGATCGGCACCAGGCGGGTCTCTCGGGGACGAGGTAACTGACCTCGGTGCGGGGGGTTCGTGTCCGTTCTGTATGTAATCATCATCATCTTCGTCGGTACACTCTTTACAGAGTGGCCATTATGTAAGTTTTTGAGTGACCCGTTTCACGACACGCCGCCACTCCTCCCGTAAAGCCGCTTTCCGAGAGCATTCGTTTAGTGATGTACTTGAAGTGCTGGCTTTAATCTGGTCAGACCATCGCATTGGAGACCTTCCCCTAGGTCTGGTGTCTTCCACTCTTCCTTGCACAACAAGACGTTCTGTATGTAATACTATTATAGTACTCTGTGACAGTTACTCACCGAGGATCCCGCCGTGGGGCTTGAGCGCCTCCCTCCACCGGAGCCAGGCGAGCGCGTGTTTCTGGTGCGGCATGAGCTCGGTCTTCATGGCGGCCGGGGACTGCGCCTGCTTGTCCTCGGAGGGCCGGGAGTCCAGGGCCGAGTGGAGGTCGCGGAGACGCTCCAGGATTAAGTTGCGCTCCGCCAAGTGCGTGGACATTGCTGTGGATACAAATGAACATAAACTTATCAATGCATGGCTGAGAATATGCGTAGTAGTGTAGTGTACGCCGTACGATTAAAAAAACCGCAAATGTAGTTTAGCCGTTTGGCACACGCATATTAGAGGTCAAAACAAAATTTTTGACCCGCAGTTCCTAAAAAAAAATCCCTTAGGGAGGGGCGGAAGAGCCAAGACATTCTTTTTTTTGTATGAAAAAAAGAAAAATAAATTTCAGAAACCTATCGTGTGTAGTATCATATGAAAGAGCTTTTTGAGACGATTCTGAAAATATACCACATCATTACATTTCAGCTATTTTTTTTTGATGAAATTATTTGTGATTTATATAAAAAGAAATTGCTGAAATGTAATGATGTGGAACACACGATAGGTTTCTGAAGAAAAAAAAAATTTCCATACAAAAAATAGAATGTCTCGGCACTCCCCTCCTAAGGGTAATTTTTTTAGGAACTGCGGGTCAAAAACTTTGTTTTGACCTCTAGTATGCGTGTGCCAAATGGCTAAACTGTACATCGATTTGCGGTTTTTCTTTGAAATTGGGCCTGTACGGCTACCACTATAGCTAGAGGGACTAAAGTTTTATTTTCTTAGGGCAATTTTCTCCCTTATTAACTCCTCTTTTATTGCATTACAGTAATCTTTTTCCTGCGTTTTATAAAGGCCCGGTTGCGGTTTAACAAGTTTAGTATATTTTTCATTGCTACGCATTGCAGAAACGAATAAAACGTAAACTTAAGTTGTAAAAAAATGCAACTCCTGTCACCGCTCTGACCCCGCCTCCGCACCGCGCCGCGCCGCCGCCGCCGGTGCGCGCCGGTACACTGACAGCTTCGACCACCATGTTACTCACCCTGCTTGCCGAACATCCTCGGCTGCACAGCATTGCTGGCCTTCTGCAGGTCGTCCCACGACAGCCCCTGGTCGAACCCGTCCCTGGCCACGTCGGCCGGCGTCGGCTGGCTGGGTTCCACCACCATGTTGCCGACGCGGTCGCCCTGCTTCCTCACCGCCGCCTCCAGCTCGGTGAGGCGGGTGATCAGCTTGGAACCGCCGTCGGGGAGAGTTCTGACGTCCATGTTGTCCAGAAGGTTCTGTTACAATCATATTAGGTATTATAGGCGGTTCCCCTTTAAAATTGGTTCGCACCTTTGACACCCAACTGACAAATGAATTCTCAAAAGATCTCAACGCGTAGAGTAGAAATGGCACGACAATGGTAACACAAATATCTGCAAGAAACTAGAAAAGAAAAAAAAAAGAAAGGAAACATTTATTCGTGACAAACACAAGACAATTACAAATAGGACATTACAAACCGGATTTTCCACGCAATAGTCACAATTCAGCGTTATGCTGGCAGGGCCAGCGCTGGTCTTCCGTTGTGACCATTTGGTGAATTCGCAGCACAGTGACGAGACACACAAAACAATAAAGTAGGTGCTATTCTTGTGCAGAATATTAAACAAAACAAACATCCCTATGCTTGAAATATTATTACCTAATACCTCTAAACTTGACTCCATTGGCCAGTGTCGAGCACCAGGAAGTTTACATTACTGTCACACATAAAGAAGAAAATTATAAATAAAGGAACGTTAAGCTGCGTACGAATTTGAGCGGCTCGGCCCGAGTCATGCTCACCCAGAGCGGCATGCTACTCGCGACACAAACTTTTGCACGAAAATTCTCGGCGAATCGACAATACAAAAATGGATAGTCTTAATTATAGCTTTGCCTTGATGATTGTTTCTCTACTTTTTTTTATTATAGAATAGGTAAGCATTTGACCTCTATCTCACCTGTTGGAAAGTGAGTACCTATACTACCTATTCACTCACTTTGCTACAAACAAATACAAACATACCCTGATGTTGTGAAGGTCCGCTTGCATGCCGTTGAGCTTGCTGAGCTCGTTGTCCAGGACATGTTTCTGTACGTAAACCACTTGGTTGGGGTAGCTGGGCGGTGGCAGGTACTGCTTGATGGTATTGTCGCGCTTCGGGGACTTCGGCTTGGGAGAAGTCTTGATGGCGGTCTTCGGGGGGTTTAACTGCAGAGAATACTGGGTCTTTAGGGCTACGATGAAGGATTATTTTAGGGCAAACAACAATTACGACAAAAACTGCAAAATGCAGATGCAGTGACAATGCAGTGTTGAATTTCACTTGTATAATTATAATTTACTTGCGGGCACAACTGCCGTTACGTGTGATGCGACTCGAGACGAGAAAAATCTACCCTTCTCTTTCTAATTCTATGTTCTTACTTGGCAACAAGTTGTGCTAGCCCAACAAAGGTTTCGTTATTATTGGTCCCCAAACAACCCCTGATGTATAGTGTCTTAGAAGGTGCTACGATGTTAGGGAAAATTTGGTGAGATAAGTATTTCTGAATATAATCAGTTTATTGGTTCAAGAATTGACAATATCAAGAAAATTAGGCAACTACTTTGGATTGTATGTGTGAAAGATCAATTTAGGATAAATATTATTTTTACATTTGAATGTTGAGTCAAATACAACTACAATTATTTAGGTTACAACTATTTCATCAAAGAAATTATCAAATACTAGCTAAATTGATCAGGAAAGTGTGCTATAACTTCCTGAGACCCCACGTCCTTTATAAAGGACCAAATATGATTAATTGAAAATAAGCCAAATTTCGAAGTAACACAGTTGCATTTGTTTTGCTTCCTTTGATTTTAATGACTAATAAAATCGAAATTTAGTATCGAAATTGCTAAGTTCAAATTCGATTTTTTTTGCATGTCTCGGGTGGCTAAATGTTACATATTTTCAGAACTGAACCAATAAATCACGATTATATTACGTAAGTAAGCAACAAGCATATTAAAAGAAATCCTACCTTTTCCGTTGATTTTCTAGGCATGGCTACTAGTCACATTAATATAAAATAATATAATAAATTAAATATAGAATAATATGTCACAGGAAGTAGAAAATTATTATAATTACTCAAGATTATAAAAATAAATTAAATGCATGAATATATGCCACGTTCCGGTTCGCTTTTTGTCCGTTATTGTATTTCAAACTACCTTCAATATTAAACGGTCGCAGAAGACGTCTATGTAAACAAGCTACCCTCTTTAAAAATTCAAAGGAGTTTTTAAATTTCGAAACTCGTGACATTATAGCAACATTACAGACGAATTAAAAAAAACCTAATAAAATCATTGGTTACCGAAAATGTTGCTCGATATGCTAATAAATGAATAATAAGGACATACTTTTTGGATATATGGGTCGTTTTGCGAACTCTGCTCAGTTTTATTATGATAAAGAAAGAGCAAACATTATAAGAGTAAAACTAATTTTGAATTGGACGCCAATTTCCTAGTGAATATTATTTTAACCTTTCAATTGCCATTGTCTGATTTATGAGTATTATTAGACAAAGTGCAAGGGTAAATGTCACTTTCTTGATTTATGACAATAAGGATGTTGACACCAAAATTGAAAAATCTATTGTAACAAATTTTCTCTAAATAGGATTAATTTCTCAATTTAATGGCGAAAAAAAGTAACTCAAAAGAGTAAATAATTACATCCCAGTGGCGGGGCGTCCATACAACTCGATTCCCACCGGCTTGCCTAATTTCCAGCCAGTCCAGTTCTTTTACTACGGCTCATGAAGAATAGGAAAAGCCAAGTATTTCCGGCTTCCCTAAGAATATTTTTGACGCGCCGCCACTGTTACATCCTATAATATTGAATTATATAAGTATTCAAAGTTTTAAGAGGGAAAATTTTATGTTACGTCAATTATCCGCAAAACGCACCTCTGTATTGAACGATCGTTATTTACTATGGCGCTCTAGGTCAGTGACGTCACTGATCTGTAGCGCTTTTTCTCTCTAACTAAAACATTCTAATGGTTGTAGCTTCATTATATTTTGAGTTATTTGAATAGGATTTTCACAATTTGGCATAGTTTTATACCTTATTTCTTTTGGAGTAATAATATATTTTGACTATTTTGACGTTTGGCGGTTAAAAGGTTAATAATTGAGTTTCTGTGTATCGCGCCTATATCCGAAAGGCTGATTTACACTAGCAAGAACTAGCACGCAAGTTTCTTTACATTGCGGGGCTGCGGGGTACCGAGGATCAAACTCTGCAATGTAATGATAATTCACTGAAAACTGCCCGCAAGAACTTGCTAGTCTAAACCGTGCTATACGTCAGTTGTCAGCGAAAACTCACCAGGGGAACGTTCAGTTTAATCCATACTAATATTATAAATGCGAAAGTGTATCTGTCTGTCTGTTACCTCTTCACGCTTAAACTGCTGAACCGATTTACATGAACCAATGAACCGATTTACATGAAATTTGGTATGTAGATAGATTGAGTCCCGGGGAAGGACATAGGATACTCAAATCATCCCCTAAGAGGGTGGAAGTTTCTATGAAAGAGCAATAGCTAGGTCAGCGCCTGATATCAAAATAATAGCAATAAATTCTATGGTGATGACCGAGTTCCACGCGGACGAAGTCGCGGGCCGTAACTAGTATTGGTATAGTAGAAATTATTTAAAATGTCCGAAATTTTATAAAACTTGTCATTGGACTTTGAATTTTCACGCTTGGACAGTAAAGTCGCTTTTTGAACGGCCTAATTTGATACAACTCGGACAGTTAAAATAATTTTAAGTATGTAACTCTACTAACCTCTTCCTCCTCATCACTGCTCAGCATGATCACCTCCGGCGCCGACTCGATCACAGCCACATCATCATCACCCCTCCCCGTGTCCTTTGTCCTCGCATCTTCCACCACCGTTACCTCACCGTTATAATAACTACTAGATTTCTTTTTAAGCACATTTGCTGTTTTATTAAACGGTTTTTCATTTACATCATCGATCACTGTGACTTCTCCATCATAATATGATTTAGTCTTTTTATCATCAGCTACTATGTTTTTCAAAACCTTGTCTTTTAGAGCTTTATTTTGCGTCTTTGGAGTTTTCTTGATAGCGGGCGAGTTTGAAACGGAATTGTTAAATTCGTTAGTTACATCACGTAAAGGGCTCGCTATTGGCGAACAAGTGAGTACAGAATCATCATTATCTGCATTGTCTTGTAGTATTTGTGTAGATGTTACAGGTTTTTCGGGGGTCTTTAATTTTCGGGGAGTTCGAGTAGTTATGTTTACTTCGGGTAAATCTGAGTCGCTGTCAGAAGTTTCTGCAAGGGGTATGGTGATATTAGACCCGACTGCAGGCAGATCTAAGCTTTCTGTAGAACCGGCGATACTACGTTTTACGCTCTGAAAATAGTAAGCTGATTAGTAAAAAAACTTGTAACTGCTACAGTATGGGGTTCTTCAAGGAGTGTATCAATTTTTAAAGTATCGGCAACAAGCATGTGACACCCCTAGATTTACAAGCGTCCATAGGCTGCGGTGACCGCTTACTGCGGGCTGTACGCTACACAAGAATGTCACACAAAACATATGCTTTGTATGGCAGCTATCCTTGTAAAATGAATAAAGCTCGAGAATGCATAGTCAATCTTTTAAGGTCATGCCTTGAAATCTGATCAGACCAAAAATCTGCTTCCTAGCATTGTCAGAAGTACCTACTAAAAGAAAAGCTTCCCTTTCCCCATCCCCATGCCCCTAAACTATATCTCCATACATATATCTCTGAAATCTATCATTGCACTCTCATTGTAATTTAATTATGTAATGGAATTATATCATAATCTATATTTTACAAGAGAAACTTGAATCAATTCATCTTTTACACATTGACTATTATCAGGAATTGTTTCTGTCATGATGATGGGAAAGAAGCCGCAGACCTGATTGGTATACTTAAAATTATTTGAATTGGCCGAGTTGTATCAAATTAGTTAGTTCACAAAGCGACTTTACTGTTTAAGCAAGATGATTCAAAATCAAATACCATTTTTATATAATTTCGGATATTTTAAATAATTTAAAATTTAAACGTCCGCTATTATCTAGGTGCTTGCACCTGAAATGTCACATAAATAAAATAAAAATCGTTTGAATCAGACCAATAATTCATACAATTGTGTTAGATACAAAAAAAAAATTACGAAATATGTTAGTTTTAAAAAATATGAGATAAAAGATAAAACAAAACTCATGCTTGTAGCTGCCACATAACAAGTATTTTTTATGAAGTTGGTACTTACATCATCAGACTCGATAAAGTCAGACTCGTCACTTTCGTTCTGTTTCGGTATTATACCCATAATACTCATTCGCGTCGCCCGCGACATCACCATCTGATCCTCATCGACATCATCATCAGTTTCGTCCTTCTCATGATCGTCATTATCACTGCCAGTTTTATCATGGTTGCCATCATCTATAGCTTCATCTTGACTATCATCACTTTGACTTTGATTCGCTTTGTCTTTATCTTGGTCAATGTTCAATGACGCCTCATGATCGTCATCCATAGCACTATGACTAGCATCACTCTCACTGCCGCTCTCTTCATCACTGTCGCTCTCCTCACTGTCATTCACTTTCCCATCTTTACCACCATCTAACTTCAATGGTGTGTCTTTGAGGCATGTCATTTTGTTTGTCTTATTCTTCTCTATGATTATAGAGTTGTCTGTGTCGGAGTCAAGAAGGATCATTCGTTTCTTGACTCTGCGAAGCATGGGGGAGTCACTGGTGGAGTTGAGAGACTTGGCCCGCGCGGGGGGACGCCGTTTAGGGACTATCTCAGGGGAAGCTTCCTCTGAAGAAAAATAAATAAAATTGGGTTAGTAAAAGCACAGCAAGTAAGCACTTTTCATTATCTTTTCTTTTATAATGCACACTGCTAAGGTTTGGAATTCCCCGCCGGCGTCTGTATTTTCGAGTTCATATAACCTGGACCTCTTTAAGGCACGCCTGAATAGGCATCTTCTGTGTGAGGTCGCTTCACCGTCAGCCTCATCTTTTCCCCCTGGCTAGGTGCTCTCCAAGAGCAATCCCATATTTATTTAATTTGTACCTTTTTTAAATAATTGTATGTTATTTTAGGTTTAAATTAATGTATGTTAGTTCATGGATATAAGAATAAGAAGAATAAGAATAGAATAAGACTTTATGTTGTTGTTGTTATTATTCTTAGCAGTTAGTAAAGTAGTAATATTTGCTTAGAAGAAGAAAATCTTTATTACTTGTACTTGGCATAATGTTCATAAATCCAAAGCTTGTATAAACTATAATTAGCAAAATCATTGCACGGGTGCAAATTATACATATAAATCTTCCTCTTAAATCACTCTATCTATTACAAAAAACCGCATCAAAATCCGTTGCGTAGTTTTAAAGATCTAAGCATACAACGGGACAGACAGCAGGAAGCGACTTTGTTTTATACTGTGTAGTGATTTATCCAAGAAAAAGTTTTCTGATTGAAGAATAATTCTGTCTTACCTTCATCAGAAGAGATTGCAACATCACTGCTAGTGCTAGGCATGTTTTGGGATTGTCTGCTGCTCTGTCTGCTACCATCTAATTAATATGAAGATGAGATTGATGATATTTATTTGATAGATAGAAAACTCGTGTGAGTCACAGACATATTGAAATATTATATACGGGTCACTCATGAATTCCGGTTTGGGGCTTTTTTATCTTGTGACATAGTGAGTGTTGTGTGCAACCCGACATTGAATAATAGTGACGAAAATGAGGGTCGATCCTCGCCACCGCCGCCTTTGCCCACCGGCCGCGCGCAGTGTGAGACATGACGCCGTCGCGATAACACCTCATGATTAAGGACCACGTATTGGTTCGAAACATGTCGAGCGATATTCGACGTTGAAGATGTGAGTGACCCAATTATTGTATTTCAATATTTGATAGATACTTGAGATATGAGATAGTATATATAGTTTTATCTGCTGTTCTATATCGTGCATTAAAGTGGAAGTTCTTGTACTACTACTACTACTATATTATTCTCCAAAATAATTATTCGAGCTATTTATTGGCAAATAAATATGTCCAAAAATGAGTGAGAGTGAGTGAGCACAAATGAGGAAATGTTTATTTTGATAAAAACCGAACTTATTACTCATGAAAACAAATAAAAAGTTACCGTCATCACTGCTACCGATTACACGGTTTTCTTCTGTAATGCTTCGCCTCACTACAGACTTGGGGGCCTGGGGCGAGTCTCTTTCTTCCTCCGATCCATCTACAATCCAATTTCATACCTTGATCATTTACTTTCTAGTTTAATTTTTTAAAATTGTATATTGATATAAAGGTAGTTAATAATAAGAAGAGACTATGAATGACTTTTGTATCATCTACTGACCCCTTGAAAATCCCCATCAATTATGCTGTAAATAGCCTGCAGTAATTGAGGTCTTACTTTATGGACAGGGCACTAAATAGCCAGAGAAGAACCAGAAAGCTATTGATACATACATACTGTGCCAGTACTCTAAAATTATTGGTACATAATGGTGGCTATTTAGTGGTTCTCCCTTTTTATACATTGAGCTACATACTTTCACAATCATGCAAACTAACAAAGGAGGTAATCATTAAAGATAGTGTATTGGAATTGACTGTGTGTGCATGCTTCTGGCATGCTCTTTTGCCTGTAAACAATATATTTTTCTCAACTTCGAGCCTATTTTTGTAACGAGTAATATGAAGTTGAGATAAACAACACTTTATTTGGAAATAATATGGGTTGGTGTGCAATGCTGCAGTGCTGAATGGTGTAATATGTAGAATAATTGATGTACTGTAGAATTAAATTAATCAGATTCTACCTACCATAAACGAGAGATTCTTCTGAATCAGGTACAACTGTGTGGTTATTTCTCATGGGAGTTTTATGTGGAGTTTTAGGCATCAAATCTTCTAGTAGACTTTCTTCGACAATATCAGAATCGGAATCACTCTCTACCTCCACTCCCGATTGATCTCGATATTCAAAAAATGAGCTCTCCATTTTTGTAGCAACACAAAGTAGATTACAAAGTTATATTGTTTTATCAACAATTCGACAGTGCCAATTCCAAATCCATTCCAAATTCCAAAACATTTGAAATGAATTGTCGTTGTCAGCGTTTAGATATTGCTTACTAAAAGTTTGAAAATTTTATAACACTAGCCTACGCAATTTTTTTGCTGGAAAAGTTTATCTATAATATTCACTCCAGCTATAAATTTATTAAAAATGAATAAAGTGGATATGTTTTAATCATTATTTTATTCGTTGTTGATATATTAGCAAATAAATTCAGTACAAAGCGTTTTGCAAATGCATCTAGATCAACTGCAACTAGATCAATGGAGTTTAACGTTTCGTTCGTTGGTTAGGCAATTGAATAAATGATTACATGACTTACATGTTTGAATATAGTGAAATAATTCATATAATAAATAATGTTTTATAAACAAATTAATGACTTATACAAAATTTAAAAGATTTTTTTATTTGTTAACGCTCAATTTCTTAAAAATAATCACTAACCGTCAATGTGACGTTTGTTTCTTTCGTTCGTTCGTTTGTCATTCGTTTCAGTTTGTGTTGTTTTCGCTTGTGGACTCATTTGGCTTTCTTAAAATAAAATCTAGAAAAACCTATATAGTGAACATTTCCATATTTTAAAATTCCACCGTAGTCTTCAAAAAATATAAAATGACTGAGGTTCAACTACAGGAATTTAAACTAGAGCCTGATTCGGAGCTACGTTTCGAAGTCGAATCCAAAAACGAGAAAGTTGTTTTGGAGGTAATACAATTCGAAAACAATATCCCTAGTTCATTATTATTCAAGCTAGCTCAATTTCGTTACATGATATCATGTTTTTTGTTGTAATTTTTAGGTTAAAAGCGGTTATGCGGAGCTGTTTGGTACTGAGTTGGTAAAAGGGAAGCCTTATGAGTTCCATACGGGGGCGAAGGTGGCGGTTTTCACGTGGCACGGCTGCACGGTGGAGCTGCGCGGACGGACGGAAGTCAGCTACGTCGCTAAGGAGACTCCCATGGTACACAATTTTGATTTTTTGTTTAGTGTTCACTGCATCAAATAACTGATGTAGACTCATACCTGTTTGGTTAATTACAGTATAAAGTAAATACTTGCCTAAGGCGAAGGTGTTAAGGAATATCATTGTTATTGTAAAAAGCCTGTATGAGTCATGATCATAAAGTAATTTCTTAACATGTATGTTGCAACATTGTGATATAATAGATAATTTAAATGCTTTTTCACACAATATCAACATGCGTATTGTGTAACTGTGAGGCCCAACTTAATATCAGAGAAATAACTCAATTTTTTAATCAAAGTGAAAATTGAAAAATTCAACACCACAGGTGGGATTTGAACCCACTACCTCTGGAATCCGTCCATTACTCTACCAATTAAGCCACCGTGGTATCCCTTGTGATGGTGAATTTTTCAATCTTAACACTCGTCTATTAAGCCTTATTAGGGAGGCAATTTTCACTTTGAATAAAAAATTGAGATTTTCGCTAGCGGACACATCCGCTTAACAAACATTTAGAGAAATAACTGTCCAGTGGTATAAACAAGATAAGAACAAGAAGAAATTTGTTTAGAACCATACAATGAAATAATTATGTAGACATTCCATTAGTAAAAGTACTTAGTACCAATATATATGCCATTGACAGTATCATAAGTTCTACAATAAATATTCATATTCACCTCACACATTCACCCATTGATCTATAGGTCAAATTGACCATTTGAAATAGGTTTAGGTACCCAATTACCCATAAACATAAATAAAATTGTGATTTATAAATATGAATATTATTCACAACTCTTTAATACACAGTCAAATTAAGATATAAAAGACGAGTGAATTAATTATGATTTACTACTTTCAAATTTGGCATTTGTATTTGTATTTAAATACAACATAATTTACATCTCCAGGTTGTCTACTTGAACGTCCATGCAGCATTAGAACAGCAGCGAGTAGCCGCAGAGCAAGAAAACACCAGAGGCCCGGTCACCATGATTGTGGGACCCGGAGACGTCGGCAAGTCAACATTGACCAGGATACTGCTCAATTACGCTGTGAGGATGGGCCGGAGACCTATCTATGTGGATCTGGACGTCGGACAGGGACAAATTAGTGTGCCGGGGACTATTGGTTAGTAATTATTGTAAATTTAAATCATTTATTCAAGTAACAATAGAAATAAATACAAAAATAAGACAAACTAAAGCCTAAGCCTAGTAAAACAAAGGATGGACAAATTGGGATGTTGACTGATAGTCAAATTAATAACTTTATGAAATGTCAGAAATGCTTTGTTGAAATGAAGTTTATAAGAAAATTGGAATCAGTGACGTCACCACTTTTCTATGGTCGAACAGTGGAGGTGCCTTTATCCAAAATTTTGTTTTAGCGGGGAAAGTAGAATGTAATGTTGAACTTCGATATCTGCTAAGGCACCAAGCAGGGCGTTAAATATATAAATTAAGTGGACTGTATAGGGAATAGATAATGTCCACCCAAAACGCTTGCTTTGGCTATCCTTTTTGGAGATCGGAGCGGTCAAGGAACATGTGCACAAACCTTTACTGCTGGGTTAAACTGTATATCCTCAAGCCAGCAATCTCAAAAATGTGCACGTGTATGACAAGGAAGGGAATATGACGGGTTTGATGCGAAAGCAAGCTTACCCTCAAATACAGTTGTAAACAAAAATCTACCCTTAACTTTATGATAGAAATTCGAAACTCAACAGCGTCCACTTCGTTCGTTGATGAGCACGAATATTTGTTCTTGGGTCTTGGATGTCTTCTATGTATTTAAGTATCTATTTATCTATATAAGTATGTATATCGTCGCTTAGTACCCATAGTACAAGCTTCGCTTAGTTTGGGACTAGGTTGATTTGTGTAAGATTGTCCACAAATATTTAGTTTATTTTTATTTTATTTATTTATACATTACTTATTACACATTTAAAAATATTTATCGGTATTGTAATACTAAATTGTTATTATTGTCAACTTCCCAATTGGACAACCTTTGCAAGATAAGGTCTACCAATGGTCCCGCTTGCGTTGCGCGCGCTGCGTGGCGTTGCCAACATGTTACCGTTCGTTCCGGTGCACAGTACTAGTGCACGCTGCGTGACCAAGCCTTTAACGGTGATGCTGATAGTACATAGTTATCATTTATCTCGTTGTTCCAGGGGCGTTGTTAGTGGAAAGGCCAGCATCGATAGAAGAGGGATTCAGTCAGCAGGCGCCCTTAGTATACCACTTCGGGCATAAGTCGCCGCAGGAAAACCTAGAGTTATACAACACAATAGTGTCTCGGCTTGCTGAGGTCATTGCCGAGAGATGCGAGAACAACAAAAAAGGTACATTAAGATTTAACGACCGCTTTAGCTTAGTTGGTAGTGACCCTGCTAACGAAGCTGGAGGTCCCGGTTTCGAATCCCGGCCGGCGCATTTATTTGTGTGATGAGCACGAATATTTGTTCTTGGGTCTTGGATGTTTTCTATGTATTCAAGTATTTATTTATCTATAATATCTATATAAGTATCTATATCGTCGCTTAGTACCCACAGTACAAGCTTTGCTTAGTTTGGGACTAGGTTGATTTGCGTAAGATTGTCTACAAATATTTATTATTTAACCTTAGTAAAAATAGCATAATATTTTTATTGGATGCATTTAGAACTTCTCTTTGCTGAGCCTGTACTGCTGTAACTAAAACACGGTTTTTAAATAGAAATCTCCCGTTAATTTGAGACATCTGTGGGTGACTCTTGTCTTGACTATTGCTCTTCAGATAATTCGGTCTTGAGCATTTTGTATTCGCTGTTCGCGGGTGGATTTCAAAATCAGGCGAAAAGTTATGTTTCGGTCATTATAAAAAAAAGTTAACAAGTTTCAGATATATAAACTTTTTTATTCATTGGCTAGTACTTATATATTAATAGTGCTTCAATCAAAACCACCAATAATTAAACAGTTTTCTTGGAGGAAAATATTTTATATGTTCAAAATCATCACCGTCGTGTGAAAAAATCCAAGTCTTTATGTTTGTAGTGAAAAATATCGCGTACGCAACGTCCGATTCCGAAATTTTCGTCAGTTACAGTTTTTCCATGTTGCCTTTTTACATATAAAAAAATATTAAATAATTCGTTCATCAAATAAGTACAAATAAAATTATTTAAAAATTTAGTACAGAAATTCGTCAACACCGTCAGCGTATTATCAAAGTCGATTTAGTTTTGTATATCCGCGGTGAAACACATCGTGGGTGTCCCCTTCTGCTCCCTGAATTCGATTCGAACATCGAAAATGAGTGGACGTTTACATATAGGCGCACCGAACAGAAAAAATCAAAAAAGGGTTTTTGGGAGAAATGATTAGCCATGATTCGCGTCATAACCATCCAGGAGCCGTTAAAAGTAAGTACTTATATGATATTAAAACAAATTACCTAAGAAACCGTAACTCCAAATGAAGATTAATGACGTGACAGTGGCTTAGCAATGATACTTAGCGTTCAAGAATAATCTTCAAAAAGTTTGCAAATTGTCAACACCATGCCCGTCATCACCGGTTTTCAAGCAATGGACGGTTATGATTCCATATGTATGGTGATGACGATTTCCTTTATTTATTTATTTTGTTTTGCGTATTATGCACTACGAGTTGTAAATATTTAACAAATTAATAAACTCCATGCTTATGTTTGGTGACTCGCGTTCGAAAAATATGTTATTACCCTGTTGGTGTTACGATTTTCACGTTTTAAATGATATTTTTGCCGCATTTTAGATTTGGACTCATAATATAGATTTTCTTCTTTTCAGATCGTCGGAGCGAAAATTAAATCAAATATGATACTAATATTAACGTCCTCGATTAAAAACCATACACACTTTGGCTGTCAAGTATTACAAAAATATAAGATTATTAAGAAGTGGTGTACTTATAAGAGATGCGCCGAATATTCGGTTTTCAGCATATTCTACGAACGATATATATGTCGAATTTTCGGTTATTTTTCGGTATTCGGCGTATTCTATTAGAAATGCGCCGAATATTCGGTTATTATTCGGTATTTGGCATATTCTATTAGAAATACGCTGAATATTCGCTTATTCGGTATTCGGCATATAAAAAATAATAACCGATTCGGCATGTTTTGGAATGTTCGGTCTTCAGCCGAATTATTCGGTTTAATTGCCGAATATTTAACAAATATGGAATTTGTTACAAGTTTCAAGAATATATGAAAAATGGCCTTCCTCACCGAGTGGGGTATATCGACGAGTAGAGCTCATTGAGTGCAAGAATATAGTATTTTTTGGTTTTAAAAATATTCAAAAACAAAGGAATGAGAAGCCACTTATATTATCATAAAATTGTACATTCCCTCTTTATCAGAAATCAGAAATCATTTATTTGCTTAAAAACACGGTATACATAGGATGGTTAGATTTCACAATAGTTTCACATGTTTTGTCATAAAAATGACATGCAAATTTGAGTTGTTATTAAACTATACATTTGGACATATTATAATTTAAGAAACTAATAATAAATACAATTCAGAATTATCTCATTAAATGTTAATCCTAGCGGAAAAGTGTATAGAACCTTTTTTGTAGATAATTTTATGTAGATCATTTATGCCTCAGAAAGTTTTTTTGCTATGGGCCACCGTTGACAAGATTTTTATGAAAAACCGAAAAATGTAACCTTGAACGGCCGAGTATTCGTATTCGGTGAAAAACGTATTTGGCGCATCACTAGTACTTATTATTGATTTATCAAATAAAAAATATGTTAATTTGCTTTTCTGTGGTTTATTTTATACCTACCTTTATACCAGCAACTAGTCATTACCATACAAGTGATATCATCACCGTCTATGAAAAAATCATCGCCGGACCACATTCGTCAACACCATCTCATGGTTCAATGTTACGAATCTTATAACTTCGAAAATACGCATTAAATGCTTGGCTAAATACTATTAAATTACTCAGAAAACATTCCTACATCATTTAGAATAGTTTTTGTCCCATTTGAAAGAAATAAAATAAAAAATATTTTTTTGTATGGTGAAAAATTTCTCGTTGAAATCCACCCTCGCGTTGCCGTACAAATTGAGACTACGCAAACGCGTTCGTTTCGGAAAAATATATTTAAAGATTAGAGGTACCGCTGTTACAGTTACAGCTCTAGCGATAGTGAATATTTACCTTATTATAATAAAACTTGTTTGAATGAATGTTTGTTTCAGCGTCAACATCGGGCGTCATCATCAACACTTGCGGCTGGATCAAGCACGCCGGCTACAAGATGCTCACGCACGCTGCGCAGGCTTTCGAGGTATACCACAGAATAAGTAATAGTACTACGTACAGAAGCCTCACTGTTGACAAATCCCCGCGAGGCAAACCAAACGTGCCTACGCTTGGCCATCTTCTATCGCACGCGCATCACTCGCTACATCGCTTTCTACCGCATTGAAATTCACCCGGCGGGGGACTTTTGAGCGGCGCGATGACGTCACGCGAGTGAGTCGCCCATGGGTATACTACGTTCAAAACTGTAAGGCCTTGGTCTCCTATAAACGCCATCGGCCGCTTACGTTCCGTCCTAGTTCAACCAGGACTAAACTTGGCAAATCACTTTTCCATTATACAGAATGCAAACTACATGGAATAAGCTGGCTCTCGATCATAATTTCGAAATAGACATATTTCGTGACTCCTTATCGACTCTAAAACGTAGAATGCTCAATCCTGCTTAAACCAGTTCAATCTTAAATTTTATTAATATGTGTAACATAATATCTGTGTTCTCGCATTTTAATCTATTGATTTTTCCTTTTTGTTTAATATACTTTTTAATTTAGTGTAAATGCCTCGAACCCTTAAGTGCTGTTGCATGCCTGTTATTGGTACATAAATATGTTTCGTGTCCTATTATGTCAATGTGCTATTTTTAAGGTATATGTACTGTTGGTGTGTCATATATAAATAAAATAAAATATACGCAGCATACGGCGTGACGCTGTGAGCTGCCGATGGCGTTTATAGGAGACCAAGGCCTAAGGCCGAATGCTGTCAAATGAACGGAAGCAAGAATCTACCTTACAGTCGGAGCCCTTAGTCGTTTATTGCTCGCGTTCGTTTGACAGAATTTGGCCGTAGAGTTTTGTACGAACTATACCTCTATTTAATAGTAGCTCAGTGAGCTTTCGCCTCACGTGATAGCGTAAAGAAAAAAATGTCACTTTCTATCGAGTGGCTTTCAGAAAGTGATTTATCTTGTCGTCAATCACTCGACCATCATTGATCCCCAGACGGCCTATCTCGTATTAAGAGGAGGGGTAGGGCAAGCTCTCTCCATAACAACTTTGTGCGGGATTTACTTCGTTTGTGTTTGCATTAAAGTTACGATTTTTGGTCAGTATGCTTATTTTTCTGATAGCTATTTCGTGATGTAATTTTTTTTTATTGTATTTTTTTTTTCTATTTTTTGAAATATTTGAAAATGTTCACATCACTATCTTCGCATATCTAATATTTACAACCAAAATAAAAAAATATCTTATATCTTTAAACGAGCAATTCTTGTATATTTATTTATTTATATATTTATTTCGAGGATCTCGGAAACGGCTCTAACGATTTTGATGAAATTTGGTATGTGGGGGTTTTCGGGGACGAGCAATCGATCTAGCTAGGTGTCATGCCCGGGAAAACGCCGAGCAAAGCTCGGTCGCCCAGATATTATTCGTTAATGCCAAAACCTACGAATGAAACGTGCACAGAGTTTGTATGGAGAATGCCTTGCCCACCCCTGCGCCTTGAAAGCCACCCCCCCCCCCCCCCCTTCATTGATTTCGGGTACATTGGCGCATAAATTAGTATGACATTCGCTGTAAGGGCGCGTAGATGACACGCAATATAACTACTTTAGCCGTATATTTTAAAAACCGTAGTAACTAACTTTAACTTTAACATCGAGGGGTAAGGTAGTTCTAAAGTCCCCTTCGCCACAGTTGACCTTCAAACATTTCTTTCACAGGTGGACGTAATACTAGTGTTAGATAACGAGAGGCTGTACAATGAACTCAAAAGGGATATGCCGAAGTTCGTCAAAGTTGTATACTTACCAAAGAGCGGTGGGGTGAGTATTTTTTTTTTTCAAAACAAAACTTATACTACTTACATCAATTCTAAAACAGCGAGCGAAAACCGCGTGCGGTTTATCTGTCGCTGTTGTCGCTCGTTTACATTATCTTAACCCATTATAGCATAGGGGTACCAGTTGGTACCACTTTTTGTATGGAAAAGTAAAATATTTATAAAGCCCTAAACAGCCTAAATTGACCTCTACAATTATTATTATTGTGAGCCTGTATTGTCCCACCTCTAGAATATAATACTAAAATCTTTTCCAATTCTAAGACCTAAATTAATACGGTCTTTAATGGGTTAAATCTTATATATATATATGGGTCATAAAGACTTGAAAAATGTACGGTAGCGGGTGTAGGGTAGCGGTGGGTACTTTCCCTACGGACGTGGTGCAACTTCGACCCCCCTTTGTCAAGTGAGTGGGCAACTTGACTGTTAGAAGTTCTCAAGCCGCCCGAAGGCCTCCAACTTGGCTTAACGACTGCTGTCATAGACAGCAGCCGGGATCAACGGCTTAACGTGCCTTCGAAAGCACGCTTTACAATCAAATTGATAAGCTACACCAATGATAAGCAGTGGATCGATAGACTAAAGAAAGCTGATCGACCATCACACAGTTCTAATTCCCTCTAGAAACAAGTCAATATGTTTTATGTAAATATGTTTTCGAAAACTTTAACTGTACAGTCAACCAATTTGATTTCTGAGCCGCTTCATACCTTGTCACAATGACAGTAGGGTGACACCACCAGTAATGGACAAGGCCCAATGATGCACATTAACTCTTATGTAAAAGAAAGTGAGAGTTATTAATTTTTTTTTACACAACATTCAATTTAAAACCGTATGAACTTTGAATTAGAATTGAAGTGTCCATTACTGGTGGTGTCGCACTATTATGAGATCTCTAGCGGCGTTCATATAGATTTTCACTGGGACTGTGACAAGATATGAAGGCCCAGAATTCAAATTGGTTGACGTTACATGCTTGCTTTACTTAAGGACTAGATCGATTATTTAAGATTGTCCACAAATATAGGGTAAGCTGTGCTGTAGTAATGTTGCCCGCCCAATCATTGGCCCCTTGAATGATAATTGACAACATTTCATATTTTTAACTACTTTATTTTATGAACTAGTTAGAAAATAGGGAAAAATTTTAGCCACCCGTATTTTTTCTTTTTCAATTTAACTCATTATTTCATACAAAAAAAAACACGTTGAAAAGTAGGTCATTCCAAAAGGGCGTAAGTAAAATATGACGTCATCTTCCCAACAAGAATCCAGAGCCACTCCAGAGCAGCGATTGTCTGTACTCTGTAGTCTCTGTACTAAGGTCTCCCTGAATACAGCGAGGAAGTAGATAGTTTTCAAACTTGACAGGTATAGTGCGCGCCATCCATTAAGGCGCGCCCCTCCACAGCCCAGTACAACTGCGCACAGATAAGTATGAGATTCGCTGTGGAGGGGCGCGTCGTCGTGGATGGCGCGCATTGTAGAACACTGGAATAGTACATTACTTAACAAGGGCCGTAAAGCGACCGCAGATCGCATATTTATCGCCCTTGCCTTCGGCTCGGGCGTCAAATACCTGCGATCTGAGACTTTCATTTTTACCGCCCGTGTTAAGTACAAAATTTTATGTCACCCCCTGGCTAGAAAGTGGGATGTCACGCGCGCGGAGGGTGCGGTAATTGTCACTTTATGGCCAGGTGTGGCATAAAAAAAATACAGCATTCTTGGAGGAAGGGGCCAACATTACAGCTTACCCTATATATTATATTTGTATTGTGCAGGTGGTGGAGCGGTCGGGGCAGGGGCGCGCGGAGGTGCGCGACGCGCGCATCCGCGAGTACTTCTACGGCAAGCGCACGCCCTACTACCCGCACTCCTTCGACGTCAAGTTCCAGGACCTCAAGATATACAAGGTACAGTATAGTCACAGAATAGATAAGTTATAGTATTAGGCACAGAAGTCCCACTGTTAACAAATTCCCAATTTACAACCCCAAATTATAATAAAAAACTTCGTGATTTTGCAATTAACCATCCCGTTCTCTACGGAACTCTGCGTGTAGTGTTCATAAATATTTAGTACATTTTGATAGCTTTTAGGAATACTGGATCACTTATCAAAAATCTATCCGTTATTTTGTTAGAATAAGAACAATAAAAAAGCTATAATTTCTGTACAAAAAAAAACATCACCCACGAAATAATCAGCATGTCAGAGTTACTAAGGCATTTTTAAATATTTTGTTCGGTTATTTTGTTACTTTGTGTCTTTTTCAGTCTACAGTAATTTTTGTGTAGTGTATGTCTACATTATTTTTTCACACTGGAAGCTGAATATTTTAGTCGATTCATGTACTGGCTTTGCCTTAATGAAGTCTTCGTTCCACAGGTGGGCGCTCCGTCCCTCCCCGACTCGTGCATGCCGCTCGGCATGCGCGCGTCAGACGCGCTGACCAAGCTGGTGGCAGTGACAGTGACGCCTGCGCTCGCGCATCGCCTGCTCGCCGTCACGTTCGCGGCGGGGCCCGAGGACGACGCCGCCTGCTCCAACTTAGCCGGGCTCGTGTGTGTGTGAGTACATTGGCATGTAAATGTGCCCTCGTGGCATTTGCAGCTGACTCGTCAGACGCTGACGAGGCTGGTAGCAGTAACAGTGGCGGTGCTGGTGTGTGTGTGTGTGAGTACAGAGCTGACTCGTCAGACGTGCTGACGAAGCTGGCATAAGTCTTCAAAGTTTGACACTGAAGCACTTTTGTATTAAAACGTTCTTTATTCTTTATTGCATTGCAGTCATGTTCATAATATATTGAGGTGTTACAGACAAGTTTGGTAGGTACATGACACCCTGTAAGGGCACTCAATAGTATATCTTAAATCTAGGTAAGTATACAGACATTAAAATATTTAAAATTATTTGAACTGGCCGAGTAGTATCAAATTAGTAATGACAGTTTTATAAATAGTGGTAGCCGTACAGGCCCAATTTCAAAGAAAAACCGCAAATCGATGTACAGTTTAGCCATTTGGCACACGCATACTAGAGGTCAAAACAAATTTTTTGACCCGCAGTTCCTAAAAAAATTTCCCTTAGGGGGGGAGAGCCGAGACATTCTTTTTTTTGTATGAAAAAAACAATTTTTTTTTTCAGAAACGTATCGTGTGTAATATCATATGAAATTGCTTTTTGAGGCGATTCTGAAAATATACCACATCATTACATTTCAGCTATTTTAGGGTTAAAGAGGTATTTTCCGTTGGATATATGGATACTACGTATCATTTTATGATTAATATGTAACGTATCTGCACTAAAGTTCCATAATTCACGTAAAATTGGTATTAAAGTAGAACCGTGTCACTTAGTAATATTGAAAAATTAAAAAAAAATACTTACCGAAAATCATTTCGAAATTGCTTTTTTGAGGTTAGATATGAGGATATTAAGTATCATTTGTGGTATATTGTACAAAATATAAATCAGCCGTATCGTGTCTGGAGGACCTCAAACTTGGTATGTTTCGAAAATTAATTTTGATTTAATTTAAAAAAAATAGCTGAAATGTAATGATGTGGTATATTTTCAGAATCGCCTCAAAAAGCTCTTTCATATGATACTACACACGATAGGTTTCTGAAAAAAAAATTGTTTTTTTTTCATACAAAAAAAAAGAATGTCTCGGCTCTCCCCCCTTAAGGGAATTTTTTTTAGGAACTGCGGGTCAAAAATTTTGTTTTGACCTCTAGTATGCGTGTGCCAAACGGCTAATCTGTACATCGATTTGCGGTTTTTTTAATCGTACGGCTACCACTAAAAATGTCGGCCATTTTTAATAATTTTA
Source organism: Cenopis cana (assembly GCA_951800055.1). Classification (NCBI taxonomy): domain Eukaryota; kingdom Metazoa; phylum Arthropoda; class Insecta; order Lepidoptera; family Tortricidae; genus Cenopis; species Cenopis cana. The sequence goes on along the minus strand of OX637490.1, from coordinate 15,648,207 downwards.
ACTTACAATAAGTACATGCATTTTTTAAATTTTTATTTTTATACACAATAACAATATATGGAGCGCTCGTGGCCCAGCGGCGCTTGCGCACCGCTTGCGCTTGCTAAGGTTAAGCAACGTGGGCAGCGGTCAGGACTTGGATGGGTGACCGCTTTGAGTGGTTACTAACTGAGCGCTCCCGTGCTTTGGAAGGCACGTTAAGCCGTTGATCTCGGTTGCTGCCTATGGCAGCAGTCGTTAAGCCGAGTTGGAGGCCTTCGGGCGGCTTGAGAACTTCTAACAGTCAAGTTGCCCACTCACTTGACAAAGCCTAATCCCAATAAGGTCTAGTTTCCCCTTGGGGTTGGAAGGTCAGATGGCAGTCGCTTTCGTAAAAACTAGTGCCTACGCCAAATCTTGGGATTAGGTAGCGGACCCCAGGCATCCTTCAGGATGCAACTGTACTGGGATAACGCTAGGAGGATGATGATGACACAATAACAATAAAATCTATATTTTTATCGACATTTATCCAATACAAAATGTCAATGCTAATTTAAGTATAAACGTCACAGATCTATGGCTCTTTCTCTGTTTAACTAGCAACATTAAAAGGGTTGGTATGGTTATTAATTTCATAGTTTGTGGGTGGGTTACGCGGGTTTATTTCTAATTAGATATGGTGACTATTTTGCAATATCTGAGATTGATAATGGCAAATATGAGTTACGGGCCAACGAATTTCATCGTTCGACAATTTTATCGTTCGTAAACTTATGTCATACATTTTTCTGAACAAAACGGGACTGCGCTACAATACGGGATGTTCGATAAAAATATTTACAGTGCTGTTTTAATGTATGACATACGATTTCAACGTAAATTCGGTTTTTACGCCCATAATACCCATTAATAAACTTTGACAGCTGGACTGAAAGCGCAGTGGCGCCAACTGGTGAGCACAAACACGGTAGCCCTTATTGTATGTCCTTTTACTTATGTAAATATGTACTTATCCACAGGACCGCAGTGGACATGGACCGGCAGATGCTGACCATCCTCTCGCCGCAGCCGCGACCTCTACCCAACACCGTACTACTGCTCTCCGAACTTCAGTATATGGACAACCATTAGTGTAGCCATCATGAAGTCAACCATATCGTATTTGAAATAAGGTTTACATTGCAATGGTTACAGCTACACAAACAACATCTAAATAAAAATAGACCTTATTTCGTTGCTATAAGGATCAATGGTCGCTCGATATCTACAGCAGCTGCCTTTACACAAACCAATACTTTTACTTTTGGAGTCGCAATAATCATTAGACGTTACAAACAAGATGTGACCAATTTTAGATATTATTTTGTGCAGAAGAAAATACTGAGCTATATTTGTATATAGTTCAGTATCTTCTATTTGTATACGAGTCATTATTTACTGTACGCGATCAAAAGTCGACCTTAAATCAATGCAATATGGTGTTCAATGGCAAAAATTTGACGTGTGCCGATGTCCCCGTTCCTGAACCCTAGGTTTAGCCAATTATGATCTGCAAGGATCTAAAACTCACAAGACTGTAAATATAATTATATTTTCTAAGATTATGTAATAAAGACAAATTAATATGAAAAGTTACTCGTTTTTGTTCACTGATTCTTTTAGTCCGTGCATTTTGTTTAACACGTTCCCTGTCCGGGTGCCCCCAATGTGGGGTCATGCCATGAACCTTGTCCATGATTCCACTACAAGCCCGAAGCCATACAAATAGTCAAAACTTATTTTTAAATGTTTTTAAGCGGGGCTCCCATACAGCTAAAGGGGGGAGCGTTTTTTTTTTCCAGCCCTATCGAGTGGGGTATCGTTGTTTAGAGCTCATTGAGTAGATACTTACTATATTATTAATTTTAAAAAAATATTGTAAAACAAAGGAATGAGAAGCCACCAGTCAGCTTTTAATACGAAATTTTGTTCCGAAAAATTTTTTAACTTTCCAAATGCCTATAAACTTAAAATTTGGTAATAATGTTAGTTATTACGTATATTTTACCAACAAATACTAATATATTATTAAATTAGATTTTTTCTTTGAAATTTCCTTATTTTTCCTATAAAAACCAACTTAACTTTGCGGTCAGTTCGGAACCCTAAATGTGCGAAGTCCGACTCGCACTTGGCCGGTTTTTTGTAAAGGTACGAGCACATTTTGAGCAGGTTAACACCCCGTCGACGTAATTGTAGTCTCGCAGCATAGCATAGCTCTAATAGAAAGGCAGCCTAAAGGTAATAATACAATGGGAATACTCACGGTCAACACGCATCTGAGTGCGTTAGATTTAGATTTATTTATTTCATGAGAAAAATTACAATATAAATTTGCATACAATGTCAAAATTATAAGGATTGTTAGAAGTATAGACAAAGGTAGAAAAGTATAAAGAAACAATTCCGTATCTAAAATATTTATTAATAGTCAAATCGACGAACACAGACATAAAGGAAGACTAGTATTGGATTAATGTCATAAAATTTCGAAGTTACATGAGTTAGTATTACATAACGTCACGGCCACAACATGATCAACTAAAACACTACAGTATAAATAATACATAATATCCCTCCAAACAATTCATATTTAATCAGCCTTATAAAAAATTTAATTTCAAAATGACTATAAAATATAAGTATACTACTTTGATGATAAAATGACGACATCAAATGAAACTCCATTTAAACTAAAGATAAAATGCTGCTTTACTCAAAGTTGCCAGATTGACTATTTGTACTGAGATGACAGCTAAGCACTATTAACCTCATTAACGCCACAGTAAATTAAGCAAGTTGTGCCTCACACGCCAGTCTTTGCAGCAAAAGTCAGAAAATGAACCTCATTTGATAGGGGGATTGGGTTGCGTTTATATTGTACGTGTTGTCATCTTGAAATGACAGTGGCGGTAAAGAGGTTAAACTTTCTTGTATACTCGGACTTAGTCGTTTAAAGGGTCAAAATATCATTACTGAGCAAGATCAACATAAATTAGTTTAAAAAGAGCGTAGGCATAACAAGTGCAATGCAAAACTTATGTTATGTACATAATGAAATGTTATTATATGTTCCGTTCGACATCTGAGATCCGTTGATTTGAGAGGGCGCCGCTGCGCTCGACCGGAAGTAGCCTTTTGCGTCAAAAGAGTCGCCCCACGCCACCGCTGCCACGTGACATCCGCTTCCGCCGACCTGCGAACAGCCGAAAGCGCGCGCCCGCATCTCGCCGCCATGATGGTTCCACATTGTTGCGTCGTCTGCCGTACTGATCGGACGTACCTTTCTTGTAAATTACGTAGACAGGGAGGAATCTTAATTCTCGATATTTAATTTGCTACGTAATTATCAAGAGGGAGTTCTAAAAATAACGCGTGATAGGAATTACGATTTTTAAAATATCACTTTTATATCGGACTACCCTCTTTTGTAAATTTTTGTTCGCGAGTGTTTCGGAATCTCGCTATGAACAACGAGAGTCGCCCCTCGTCGGAGGAGGAGTGCGCTTCGGGATCATCGTGTCTCGGCGACGCGCGGCGCCGGCCGGGCGCCCCGCGCCACGTGCCGGCGCCCGGGCCCGCGCCGCCAGCACTGGACGGAGGTTTGAATACATGTCATACCAAATTGGTGAGTCAGAATAATAATTTTCTCTTGGTTACTCCCGTGTCCGGTGCCGCCGCAGCCGCGCGGCCCCCGCCGGGGACACGTGGCGTGGTCGGTCAGCGCATGTGGACGCCGCTAGCCCGGCCCGCGCGCTGCTGCCTTCCGTGTCTGCCGCTTACCGCGGGGCCGTGCGATTTAAGTATATTACATGCACCTATAAGGGTGCCGCCCGCCCGGTGTAAAATAAACCTCCGTGCCGTCCGCCCCGAGGGCGATGGAAACTTCGACGGTGTTGTACTGTATCCAACTACAGTGACAGACGAGCGTAGCGTAGGTGGACCACTTTATGGCGAGTGGATCCTCCAGCCTGTAGATGCCTGCAACTCAGAGGCAATCGCGTGCGCGTTTCATACCCTTTGTGGAATTTGAGGATTCACTGTTGTCTGCTGCAATGACGGCGGCGACCACTATGGTGCTGCCCGTCATAGTGGCGCCACATCTTACCCTGGGGAGGACCGCCCCATGGCGACGGCGACCGCGTTGGTGCTGTAGGCCGCGATGCAGCGATGAATCTTTGTGTCGTAATGTCGACGCTGTCGTCAATTATGTGTCTGCCGGAATAGCGACGCTATCCGCCGCGATGTCCACCTTCGCCCGCCACGTGGGCGCCGCCCGCCGGGTCGGCGCCGCTTCGGCGCCTGCCGCCGCGACCGAGCCGACGCTGCCCGCCTCATGGCGGCGTCCGCTGCGACGGGGCCACCGACTACGATGGTGCCGTCCGCCACTATGGCGCCACCGACTACAATGGTGCCGTCCGCCGCAATGGCGCCACCGACTACAATGGTGCCGTCCGCCGCAATGGCGCCACCGACTACAATGGTGCCGTCCGCCGCAATGGCGCCACCGACTACAATGGTGCCGTCCGCCGCAATGGCGCCACCGACTACAATGGTGCCGTCCGCCGCAATGGCGCCACCGACTACAATGGTGCCGTCCGCCGCAATGGCGCCACCGACTACAATGGTGCCGTCCGCCGCAATGGCGCCACCGACTACAATGGTGCCGTCCGCCGCAATGGCGCCACCGACTACAATGGTGCCGTCCGCCGCAATGGCGCCACCGACTACAATGGTGCCGTCCGCCGCAATGGCGCCACCGACTACAATGGTGCCGTCCGCCGCAATGGCGCCACCGACTACAATGGTGCCGTCCGCCGCAATGGCGCCACCGACTACAATGGTGCCGTCCGCCGCAATGGCGCCACCGACTACAATGGTGCCGTGCGCCGCAATGGCGCCACCGACTACAATGGTGCCGTGCGCCGCAATGGCGCCACCGACTACAATGGTGCCGTGCGCCGCAATGGCGCCACCGACTACAATGGTGCTGTCCGCCGCAATAGCGCCACCGACTACATCGGTGCCGCCTGTGGCACCACATCCAGTCTTGGTAACGTATATCGCGCCGCGCCGAGTAGCTCCGAACGACACGCAGGAGCCGGCTCCGGCCGCGTCACAGCGTAATCGGGTATAGTCTTGACACTAGCCCACTACTTCCACTCACGTCTCTACTACCTAGTGCAGAAACGCCGATTCGAGTGGTGCAGAACGCCGGATGTCTGGCGCGTGCTGCCTAAATATTTATGATTAATCGAATTACAAGGTAATATATTCGACTGATGTAGTTCATCTTCAAGAGGCGTGCCCAGGGGACAGCAGATTCGATCTGCTTCGATCCATCGAAAGTAAGTACATAGGGAAGACATGGGAAAATTCCCAACCTCTGTCGATTCAATCGTCATTGCATCTACGGAGTAGCATCGACAAAGTTAAAACGGATCTCACTCATCTCAGCTCGCCCTCGCCTTACTGCTCAGGTTAGATTCTATTAATAATCTATTCGCAAAGGCTCTAATAAACAAAAATGGGTCAAAAACAAGACGTTATTCTAAAGCGAGCCCGAGATTCCGCTCCATTGAAAAAGGGTAACCCATTATAGAAGAATGACTTCCGGGAAGTCCTTCGATCTGTCTCCGACATTATCGAAACAGATAACTATCTTAGATCTCATTGCCATCGGTATGAATTTATTTTCGTTCGGAAAGCCCCCTTTTTATTTTTGAGTTTCTTACATTAGTATGACTATTAGTCCCTCTATGACCTTGGTATAGAATATCTCTTCAAATTTCATCAGATGGCATTTCTAGTACAGTTATTTTTCCCGCTCAGAATTTTGATAGTTTACGTGTGATTACTTGTTGCTATACCGCTTTTGTGGGATGCCTTATTTTTATTCTTAATTATTTCACATGTCTACATGACTCCTTATTTTGTTTTTCACTGTAACACAGGCATAGACGCTTGTTAACGTGGGACTCATTAAATGAATTAAAATTCCATTATACATGGACATACATCGATACAGTTGGACTTTCACCCTTGACCTTTACAAAATTGATTGTGTACATACTTCTTATAACAATCCAGTCGCAGCTATCACTAATTAAACTAATATCGAAATCCACGAGAATCACCCTAATCAATTTAAATTAGCCATCACAACGGCTGTTGCGGACCTCGTATTAAAACAGAGTCCTGCACTCTCTACCAAAGGAAAAGGTAAACAAACACGTTACTGCGTGTCTTATGGCTCTACCTGGCGTAACTTTCACACTACCTACGAGAGGTTATGTCGACTTTGCAAACGTACCGCCCAGAGAAAGTTTGCATTGCAGCAGTCTTTAGCGATACCTGGAAAAGCTGCAAGCCCGCATTTATACGAAGGTGAGAACCGCGAAGCATGGAGTAACATACGTAACAGGATTTATGCTACAAATGAACAGCCGGATCGCTGGAGCATATAAGTCTCTCCCTTGCTGCTACGAGTGATGAGTCATCACTGATGATACTTAAGGGTCCGTCTGCAGGTAACACTGGTCCTTTACTACCTGTCAGGTCATCATAACTCCGCGGCCGATGGGCTATCGAGGGGACACTTCACCCCCCAGTGGCATCTGCGCCCCGAGGCCGCTAGGATCCCGGAAGGACGCTGAGTCGTCAGCCCTTCGCCCGCTGAGGCGTCCGCCCTTCATCCGCTTGGGCGTCCGCCCCGAGGCCGCTTGGGCGCCCTGCCCATCGACCTCTCTCTCTCTCTATCGTCTCTACCGCGCCTGCGATCACGATGCGTCTGAACACGGTGATCGTTGCCGACAGCTACACTGACCGTAAACTTGATACCACGTCGGCACTGTTCAATATGACGAACCCCTAGCGGAGCAGGCGCTGCTGGAGCCTGGCGAGACGTAGCGGAACCGACGGAGCTACACAGTCTGCATGTGAGGACATCCGCCACCACAAGTCTGTCATAGAATCTTAAGGACTGGCCAGTTCATTACAAGTGAACGCTTTGACACCAGGCTGGTCCGTGCAGCGGAAACGCCTAGGTACTGGTGTCACGCTAGCGCACGTCAACTATCTATCAAGATATGGTGTGCTAGGGACGAGATCAACAGCAGGTAGTCAAGCGTTAGCTTGCATATGTTTTTCCAACGAATAGGTTTGTATACTTTGTCAGGTATGATTTTTATCCGTAAATCAGTAATTACTGCAAAGTGCAATCGTCATCTTTTATCGATCTCTATATTTTCAAACGCCTAAGGCAAAAATGTCTTAATGTCTTAACCTTTTCGACGCCAACGACGTATGCGCACCATCGGCGCGACGCCTACGACGCATACATCCGTCATGGCTTCCAGTGCGATATCTGTCTGCATGCATTTCTGTAGGGTTCAACTTCGCTTTTGACATTCCCATGTTATGGCGTGAATAACAACGTTTTTATTGACAGGGCGCTGGAAAGGTAAAGTAATTTGACCAGCGTATCCAGAAGAACTGTTGTGGTGCTTGATACGTTCAATCATGACCTTGCGCTACTAAACTATGGTCCAGACACTAATAATTCTAATAAAATGCATTTCTTACTCTAATACAAAACAAACGTTTTCTTATTCAGAAAACCAACGTTCTGAATAAGATATCAGAATTCTGGCTACGTCGACGTGTAATGATTTCGGAAAGCTTTAGATAAGTTGGAATTAACTTATTGTATTGGTGCCAGTTATAGCTATCTGATCCAGCCCCGGTTATACTACATAGGGACACGCTGTTAAACTATATAAATATTCTTACAATACGCGTTGTTCTAGATGTCTTCTGGACATTTACGCATCCTGTTGCTTTTGCCCCGATGCAGTATCTCCTTATAACGGGCTGAATAATACTAATGTCATTGTAGCAATATTTGTGGACAATCTTACACTTAATAATCGGTTGATAACACGAATAATTACTCATTCACCGCTAACCTACGCTACTGACGCAAAAACTGCAAAACATATACTTAATAGTTCAATCCACATATACGAAAATTGCCTATAGTTCTCTGTGGGATAATATTCGGGTCTATATATTTGCCAAAAAGAACGACTCTGACCCGGCGTGCCCGTGTGCTGTTCTAGGAACTCGCGACCCGGACTTAGTTACTCGTATTAACTAATAATGTTTACTCCATATACTACTTATTCCCTTTATCTACTATGTGGGTGTTACCATAATGTTTGTGCGCCCGCTTACTCGCCACCAGGAGATAATAAACAGATCTCAAATCAACGGATCTCAGATGTCGAACGGAACATATAATATGAAATTTTACCTTCCAATAAAATTAATATTATATTTCCTGAGACATCTGAGATCCGAGTAATGGCTTCCTGGTGGGCTGCCAACGGCATTTCCTCCGCAACAATGAGGAACCATCATGGCGGCGAGATGCGGGCGCGCGCTTTCGGCTGTTCGCAGGTCGGCGGAAGCGGATGTCACGTGGCAGCGGTGGCGTGGGGCGACTCTTTTGACGCAAAAGGCTACTTCCGGTCGAGCGCAGCGGCGCCCTCTCAAATCAACGGATCTCAGATGTCTCAGGAAATATAATATTAATTTTATTGGAAGGTAAAATTTCATATTTTGTGACGCACGTCTTTTAAAGTTTAAGAAAACGTATCATTAACAACGTAACTAAATAAAATCTCGTCAACTTCCTATATCCACAAAGTCCTACATTAATACATTGAAGGGAAAATTTATTCCATATAGTTCCAAGGACTTTTAATTATGTCTACATTATAATTGATGCCATTATGTAACGAAAGTTATGTACACTGGATGATTATTATTTCGTTACACAACGGAATTTATTTAAACGTAGACACAAGTCCTTTATTATGTAAAATACATTTATCTACACACATATCATAAATCCTCTAATATGCGTTTCAACTCTCATTTCAACATTCAATGAATTTATGACAATTTTCTTATCTGTGGCTAAGGCTACAGCAGTAATATAGTTTTTAATTTTAATCTCATATATGATGTTAAAATATTAAACGTCAAACAAAACTGTCAAAATTTAAATGTCAAAGTTGACATGTCCCTATTCTAGTATCACTGAAAATTCAAATTCACTCGATGCGAAATGTCAGCTCGATGTTTTTTTTAGTATATATCGCACGAAATTTGAGCTAGAACGACATGATCACATCAGAATAGGGACTCTTTACTTTTTAAAATAACATTCAGGTATCGGTTGCCAGTTCTGATTTCGATATTTCCGCAACCGTGCAAAAAAGGTTGTATAACACAATTATTGTATTTATTTACAACGGTTTCTGAACCCATCTTAGAGTAGTTATAATATGTGTGTAGATAATAGTACATTACTTACCAAGGGCGATAAAACAAAAAATGTCTCAGATCGCAGGTATTTTACGAATGTATTTTACGATAAATATGCGATCTGAGGCTTTCTTTATTATCGCCCGTGGTAAGTACAAAATTTTATGTCACCCCCTGGCCAGGAAGTGGGTTTTTTCGCGCGCGGAGCGACACTTTGTACTTTATGGCTAGGTGTGACATAAAGTAATGTATGCAACTGTACATAATTAGGCATTAAAACACTCTTGTGACCTTATTATGAAACTCGCCTTCGGCTCGTTTCATAAAACACACTCGTGTTTTAATGCCCCTCATTATGTACCAGTTGCATAAACTACTATTGCAATTCACCTTGATATCTCCACAACCAGCTGATCCTTCAGTAAGCGACTCGGAAGTGCAAAGAATCTCATTCTTCATATAATATCCATTTACGTAGAAATTAGAGCACCAAGATATACCATATTCAGCACCTAGGCTAGGCATTTATAGGGAAAAATGCTGTTGCTTATATATTAGTCGGGATATAAATCTTCGAATATAACGCCGATCGTTTTTCAGCTCCCTTCAAATACCAGTATAAGGCATTATCATAGCTTGTCGCATTTAAAATGAGTGTTTTCACACTTATCAAAGAAAGGCTTTGTATTCATACAGTGGCATTGTTTAACCATTGCAGCATAATAGTACATTACTTATCAAGGGCGGTAAACCAAAGAAGGTATCAGATGGCAGGTATTTGACGCCCGAGCCGAAGGCAAGGGCGATAAAAATGCGATCTGAGGCTTTCTTTATTACCGCCCGTGGTGAGTAAAACATTTTATGTCACCCGCTGGGCAGGAAGGCAGGAAGTGGCATTTTCATTTGCATTTATTTTTATCATTGCAGGCTTCGTATTATAATTAACCCTTTGACCGCCAAGAACCTATAAAGTGGTTGTGTGTCGTCGTGCCCACCACGCCAACAACCACTCAAAAGGTCGGAGTGAAGGTGTACTTGTTCATGAATAAAATCATTTATGAACTGTTTCAATTTGTTTTTATTGGTTTAGACATTACACTAATTCAACAGTGCTTGGCGTAGTGGGCACGACGACACACTATCGCTTTGGCGGTCAAAGGGTTAAACAAATACTCAGCCTGCTATCGCCTCCTTCCCGGCCACGGCAATAATGTACGCATGCAAGTTCTTGCCTACGTAAATCAGCCGTAAGGTTTGATTTCCCGCCGACATCGATCGCGCACCGAATGTAAGAGAAATCTTCCTCCATGCAGTTGCCGGCAAACATCTTGAACCTGATTGACCTGCGCAGTAGCGTCATTTGTACGTAAATCCGCTACTGCGCACACAAGGTTAGGTTCAAGATGTATGCCGGCAGCTATATCAGCGTGTCCCATAGAACATTATATGTACAGTCAGCATAAACAGTAGCGCCACATACGACGACGTCAAAAGTCTTTATTACAAAGGAATAAGAACGTTTGACCCCAGAATAAGTAACAGTACTACGTACAGAAGTTGCACTGTTAACAAAACGCCAACTTACAAACCCAAATTATAATAGGTAAATAACAAATATTGATCACACCAAGCGAATGACGAGACGACGCGACCGTCCGGTAGCAATTCGCCACTGAATGTACTTGCAGCGGCCCGGGGATGTACTTGCAGCGGCGCGGCGAACTGACGGAGTGAAAGCCGCCTGGTTTGACCTCTTCATATGTGGCGCTACTTTTGATACTGACTATACCACGGACCTCAGCGTAGTAGAAAATCAACCCCAGTGGGGTATTAAGATGCGAGTACCCCCGGAACCCCCTTTAGTTGGTGTTGGCTAGTTTGGAGTTGGAATTGTCGTCGGTTGTGTGCGTGTGTGTTTGCGCGAACTTGATGGCCTCACGCATCGCGTCTTGCACCAGCTGCTCGCAGGTAATCAGGCTCACCTGATGAACAGTAAAGACGGTAAGTTCTCCATGTAAACTTTATAGAGCCTCATTTACACACAAGTACGTGACTCGCGTGCGAGTTTCAAACGAAACACACCAAATTGACGTAAACTAATAAAGTCCAATATTTTTTTGACATGAAACGTCAATTAACGCATTCACTGCCACCGCCGCATATATGCGTCACCGTGACTTTCACGCAGTGCCTTCGACGCACAGACGCGTTCATAATATTTGACACTTGTACCCTGTGCCTTAGTGCCTTAGACTTAAAATAGTCGGTTGAACTCACATGTGCGTTTGGGGCACACAGCAAAGTGCGGCACCTGCCGAATGTCCAGGAAAAGAGGGTGGCAGTGAATGCGTTAATAAATAAGATAATTGATGGATGTTTGCCAGTGTAATGTTACACTGCGGGTCACGGAGGCACAGTACCCGGCAATATATATTGCACGTCGGTTATATCGTCAGTCATTTCCTCTCGCACGACAACTTGTACAGTGGTTAAGGAAGATGTATTAAAAATTACTGTGGACGTCAGCCACGATTCCGTTGGTGGGTTCATGAGCAGCAGCCTCCCAAACACGTAAAATAAATTAAAATTCAGTCATTTCCTGTCGACTGAAACTGGTATCAAATTATAGTTAAAACACTACCTTAAGGCCGTGTATTACCACTTTTGAGTTTTTAAAAACCATCTGAGACATAGAATATAGTGTCTAAAAATCTAAAAATAATATATGTGTTACATAAGGATCTTGTCTAGTCAAAATCGCAGTCAGTTACATGACCTGATGAATTTCACTCGATAGAAAAAAATCGCGAAGTTACCCCTTTCTCGAATGTATTTTCAATACTACGGCTATATTACTGATATTTAACATTTAATTTTTGTACTCAATTAAAGATCGTAAATAGTTATAGACATATTCGCAGGGTTTGCTTTGATAAAATGATTGGCTTAATGACTATAGCTAAATATTTACAAAACTGCGCACAGAGCTTGCGTAGAGAGCGGGATGGTTAATTGTAAACTCACGCGTGTTAGAGCGGGACATTTGCGTTGGGGATACCTCCCCTTAACGAATAAATGCGGTGGAATACCCGTCAGTCAGTAATCAAAAATTAAGCTTTGTAGCCCTTAACTTTTGATATGTCCACAGAAAAGACGCGAGCCTTAATCTGTTTATGACGCATGTGGTAGGTACGCTGTTGGAACTCAATGTTGACCAGTGTGTGTGTCTGTTACCGAAGATGTTGTAAAATTGGATGGAACGCGATCTCGTGGCACATATCCCCGTATTCTGAAGTTAGGGCATATTGGCAGGGCAAACAAACCATTGATAGTATGATCATCAAAACAGACGGCACGGTACGTAACGTGGCACGTGGCCCGGAAGACCAGGGGCCGATTTTTGAGTGTCGAACGCTCGAATATTCACTCGAGATCTGTCAAAATACTATGATGTTTTGACAGAGATGTCGAGTGAGAAGTCGAGCGTTCGACACTCAAAAATCGGGCCACAGCGCTGGCTCCTGAGTCATCATTATGCTGAGGCGGGACCATTCGTGACAAACGAATGTCATTAATAAATTATTTTCATTTCATTTCAAAAAGATTCAAGATAAGCATGATCTTTAGCACCGAAGACGATGTTGAATACGGTCAACTGTACGGTTTGGTTAACTCACTTTGGTGCCAGTCATCTCCGCGTAGGTGTGCGGCTGGCGGTCAGGCGCTGGCGCCAGCGTCGCGTTGAACACCGGCAGGATACTGCCCAGCCATCGTTGGGCGTTGAACGAGTGTGACGTCATCTCCTGTAAGGGCAATATTAACGTTATACGTTATTACGTTGTTATTATTATTATCTCTTTATTTATTGTCTTTCTTAGGTTAGATTTTTTAATATTTCTATAAAAAGTAAAATATAAAAATACACTTACAAAACATAAAAATATTATAAAAACCTAACCTAGGGTGCCGCCAGTAGCGGGGCAGGGCCTAAGCTACCGATGGTTAGGGCGACAGAGAGAGGAACCTCCTGACTATCCGCGCCGTGTCCAGGAGTACCGCCTTCTGAATCTGACCCTTGACCCAGCCATCTAGCGAGAGTCTCTTGAGGTGTTGGTCGAGACTCTTCGCTATTAGACCGTTCGCAGAAACGACTATCGGGACAATGGTCGTTGAATCAACATCCCACATGGCGGTTATCTCATGGGCCAAGTCTAGGTACTTGCTGAGTTTGTCCTTCTCGGCCTTCACGAGGTTCTCGTCATGGGGGATGGTGATGTCAACAAGCAGTGCCTGGCGTTTCGATCGATCTATCAGCACGATATCAGGCTTATTGGCTACAATAGTCCTGTCCGTGATGACAGATCGATCCCAATAGAGCGTGGCACGACCATTTTCCAGAACTGGCGCAGGTGTGTACTTACGTATAGTACGGCACTTCGACGTCCACAAGACCGTATAGAAGAGCAAGTTGCTGGTGAATGATCCTGGCTACAAGGTTATGTCTGTGCAAGTACTCGCCGTTAGCAAGATGACCACAACCGGAAATTTATTATTATTTATTATTATGGTCTGAAGTACAGAGGATTGTTTTGTTACAGCGTTAAACATTTTAATATTTTTTAATATATTTTATTTTTGATATCATGATTGTGTATACGGCGGTCATACAAACTCTGGACCCTCATTTCATCCCCTTAAGGGATGAATTTTGAAAAACCCTTCTTAGTGGATACTAACGTTATAAAAACTACCTATTGTGAAAAATTCAGCTCTCTAGGTCCAACGGTTTGGGCTGGGCGTTGATTTAAGTGAGTCAGTCAGTCAATCAGGACTTTTACGTTTTTATATATAGATAAGTGCTTTGCACCTCATAAACTTGTTACTTGAATCAGCACCAAACTGCAACATATTCGCTAGTAGATGCACGACCTTCTGTGTAATTGTAATTTTTTTTATTAGTTCTGGTATTACTGTAATGCTGTGAAATCTATCTGTCTGCATAAATAAATAAAATAATAAAAAAATATTTCGCCAATGACTGACCTCGGGCACAGTACAAACGGCAGTGATGACACCCTGCGCGCAGCCGAGCAGCAGCGCGGGCGCGAGCGTGGGCGGCTCCCGCGGGGCGCGCAGCGCACCCACCGCGGCCGCGGGCGCCATGATGTAGGTGCAGCGCAGGAAGTGCACCACGAAGTGGCGCCCGTCGCGGAGAGCCTCCGCTGTCGCGTCGCGGATCTCTTGCTCCACTATAGAGCTACGGAACGGACAAGACAAATGTTACCCCGATCCATGGAACAAGTATAAGATGGAACTGGTGATACACACATACAAAGGTGTGTGAAGGAGATGTAAGCATAGACAATAACACACGTGGGAGCGAGAAAAAATGACATATCTTCTGTCCCTCATCGCGTATAAGGAACCGATTATTTGTCACCGGCCGTTGTCACCGAAATGTCATCGATGAACCAGTGGCCAGAGTATAAAAAAATATGTTACCCATAATGTTGGGTAAACTAAACCGGCTCGAATGTTAAAAATAACAGATTAATTTTTTTATTGTGACGTGTTTAGAATACTATTGTGAATTTCATTATTACAATGGCTGAATAACTAAGACGTTTTAATCTAATCGTGATTTTGTTAACTTTAATGTAGGTATTAAATTAGTACACATTCATATCGTAATTGGGAGGACATCGGATGTTTTGTGTTTGCCCGCTAATATTTACTAAGAGTTTATTTTGAAGATTCTCAATAATTAAAAACCTACTTGTCAGTAAAAATGGGGAGATTATTCTTTTTGTGGTAACCCCAGAAAAAACTGTCACAATATCTCCGTCCTTGTGTGTGATTCGCTAACCCTCCTTCTATATATCCTCTTTCTACGCCCCGATCGGATAAATTAAGGCGCAGGGGTGGGCAAGCTCTCTCCATACAAACTTCTTGCAAGCTTGTGTTTGCACTACACTTATGATTATTGGTCAGTATGCTTATTTTTCTGTGTTTTACTAGGCGTGTCACAGATGTGACTATGCCACACCTGCGACACGCGAAGGAACGTAAGCGCTGTGGGTAAGTATGTGTGCGTGCGCTGTCGGTACACGCGTCAATTGTTTGCGCGGGTGCGTAGCGCGTGGCGCGGACGAATCGCGAGGCGCGACGGCACCCGATCGACGCCAGGCGGGTCTCAGGGGCGAGGTAACTGACCTCGGTGCGGGGGGTTCGTGTCCGTTCTGTATGTTATACTATTATACTATTCTGTGACTATACTCACTGTAGCGCGGGCTCGTTGGTGGCTGTGGCCCGCTTCTGCACGTTGTCTAACACCTGCAGACATTACATAAATCTTATATCTTTAAACGAGCAATTCTTGTATATTTATTTATTTATATATTTATTTATTTCGAGGATCTCGGAAACGGCTCTAACGATTTTGATGAAATTTGGTATGTGGGGGTTTTCGGGGACGAGCAATCGATCTAGCTAGGTCTCATGCCCGGGAAAACGCCGAGCAAGGCTCGGTCGCCCAGATATTCTTATATCTTTAAACGAGCAATTCTTGTATATATCTATATATATTTATTTCGGGGATCTCGGAAACGGCTCTAACGATTTTGATGAAATTTGGTATGTGGGGGTTTTAGGGGACGAGCAATCGATCTAGCTAGGTCTCATGCCCGGGAAAACGCCGAGAAAAGCTCGGTCGCCCAGATATTGTATACTAATGTGAGACATCATTACATTAAATAAATAAATAAATATACAAGAATTGCTCGTTTAAAGATATAAGATAATAAGAGAATAACGCTTGACATTGACTTGAAAAAGTCACTATTTGCGACATGTTTCGGACTGTAATTATAGTACTTCATCAGGTTGTTGTGTGAATAGTGACTTTTCCAAGTGAGTCATCATTCGCTTGCCCTTTTCCCATTTATTTGGGGTCGACGCAGCATGTCTTTCTCTTCCATACATTTCTTCCTTGTTATTCATATCATCTCTCACACAATCCATCCACTTCTTTGGCCTACCTCGTTTCTTGCATCCATCTAGTATCTACATTCATATCTAATGTCTTCTCGTTACATGGCTTTCATCCCTCCTCATTACATGCCTGTACCACGCCAGGCGATTGGCTTAGTTTTTTGCTTTTCCGCCAATGGTTCTACTTTCATGCTTCCCCTTATATACTCATTCCTAATCCGGTCCATTCTCGTCACACCACACATCCATCTCAACATTCTCATCTCTGTAACATGCATTCTCGTTTCATCCGTCACCTTTGAGGCCCAACATTCCGATCCATACATGACGACAGGTCTTATTACGGTCTTATAAATTTTCTCAGGTGCCTGTATACGCAAGGCCTTCTCCATACAAACTCTGTGCAAGTTTTATTCGTCAGTTTTGGCACTCCCGCATATATATATTTTTTGCTTGTTAATATTAGATATACGAAGAATGTCAAGCAAAAAAGATCAAAAAAATTAAATAATAATAACATTAAAAAACTTGAATTTAAACTATCGTGAGACATGTTATAACTTATTAATACGTGAGTTTTAACCGTTTAGTAAAAAAAAGAAAAAAAAATATTCTTGAGGTTCTAGCTAACTAAAAAATAAGCACACTGACCAAAAATCATAAATGTAATACAAGCAAAGAAAAACTTGAACAAAGTTTGTATTGCGAGTGCTTGCGTATACAGGCGCCTTAATTTAAGGGGCATTCGGGCGTCGCGAATTGTCTCTGAGACCTGTCGCCATTTCATCCAGTTTTCCAAGTGAGTGTGAACCATTATTATGTAATGACCTGCAGACATTCGCTGTACTCTGCGTGCGGCGCGCCGCTGCCCGCGCACAGCTCCGCCAGTCGCCGCTTGATGCTCGTCACCTCTTGTTTGGTCTGCGAGGGCTCGAGGAGGTCGGCGACCTTCAGCAGTTTCTGCGCTTTGCAGAACAGTTCGCGCGCCTGTACAGTCAAAGTTTCGTTTATCGGTCATTCTCAATTAATTTTCATCACACTTGCTCGTAAAGGGTCTTATTGTACGCAGGCGTATAGAGCAGTTATAGCCGATTTACCTCCCGAGGGAGATTTGGATTTTTATAACTCCCGAGGGATTATGAGTTTGTGTGTGATCTGATTGGTTTAAAAAAATCTAATTGGCCGCGCGCCACAAGAATATTGCCCTGTGATTGGTTGAAAAAAATCTAGTTGGCCGCGCACCGCAAGAATACTGCTCTGTGATTGGTTGAAATATTAAAGTTGCGCGCTCCTCTCGCAGTGATACTGGAGGTGAAGTTGTCAACTTTGCCAATTTTTTATTTTTTATTGGTGTGGTTGTCTGAAACAGATTTTTGTGCCTCATGTAGTTATTTATTTCCTCGCAAATGTGGTGAAAAACATTAGCCGTGTTCCGAATCACGCTTACAACGCTATAAACGCGTTTACGATCGGACCGAATCACGCTCATAGCGTTTACATGAGATTGATGACGTCATGGACGGCGCCATATTGGCGTTTACAGTGCTCACACTCCCAGGCGTCAGCACCTTAAACCAAACGTCAAGTTGACGTTTGATATATGAACATGACAGTAAACACATCATGCCCGGTCCGAATCAAAACACCACTCACGCGGCCTTGAGCGCGCTTACTGATTCGGACCAACCGTCAGCACTGTAAACGCTGTGATCGTTGTTGGCGTGATTCGGAACACGGCTATTGTGTGTAAGTGTTCGGCGTCGGATTTCTATTAGACTTTCGTTAGTAATAACCTACCAGTGGCGGCGCGTCCAAAATATTCCTAGAGAAGCCAGAAATTATTTGCCTTTCTTATTCTTCAGGTGCCGTAGTAAAAGAACAGGACTGGCTCAAAATTAGGCAAGCCGGTGGGAATCGAGTTGTATAGACGCTTCGCCACTGTGACCTACTTACCTCCCTAGATGCACAATATACTAATACGCACGCGGCTGCGGTCAACATAAACTCCGGTAATTTTTTCGAAGAATTCGATAGTTTGACGGAGTCTAGACGCAGACATAAATCTGGAGAATTATCGTTATCAGAGTAACTTGTAACAAACATCTGGAGTGAAAGATCTGCTGTTTTTAATCAAGTAACCAGTGAAAATCAAATCAGTATATCCGATTTTCCAACTTTAACTTCAACACCAAACATGCCATTTAAATAGTCACTTAGGCTGGGTTGCACCAAACCGTCTGTAATCGTAAGCGGTGTTCGTCAAATCCGATTGTATGGAAAGTTTGACAAGTTTCTATGGGATGACAGCTGCCGACGCCATATTTGACGATGACCGGTCTGTGTTCGTACGTTGGTGCAACTGGCACTTAGTCTAGTATATCAGACGATGGTGACTAGAAAGGTGTAAATCTTCTTGAGAAGATTTATGAAAAGTTCATCAGATCTGCACTCTAGCCCATTTTTTAATACCACGTCGGTGGCAAACAAGCGTACGGCCCGCTTGATGGTAAGCAGTCACCGCGGCCTATAAACGCTTGTAACTCCAGAGGCGTCACATGCGCATTGCCGACCCTTTAAGAGGGCGCCGAGCATATTTAGCAAAAACAGCCTTCACCTCTCAATCTGTGGAGGTCACGATTCTCTACAAAAATATATAAAATATATGTAATTATTATCACAAAGAGTGTGTTTACAAGTTATCACTATTAGTAATCTATAATCAATTACACTTTAATAAATACAATACCGTAAAGTTGCACTAAAAATGAGAAGAACGCGTGTCGGCGTTTAGGCAAAATTGAATTGAAAAATCTATTATTTCGTTTCAAAATCACACTCAAACAAATCTCAAAAGTATTCACTATAAGTTATCACACTGTTCACATTTTTCCTCGCAAAGACCAATGAGAATTTCAAACGTAAATCTAAACTTTAGTGACTTTTCCATACATTTTCCCTGCCACCATACTTTGGAAAAATCGACAGATGGGCATTGGCCCTCGGTGAGAGCAGACGCATGCTCCTTTTTTCGCTTTGACAGCTCTGTTTTTGACATTTTGCCCGTATACGAATACAATATGTATACCACACACAAAGATTGTATTAATTGAAGTAGGGTAAATAAATATTGACGTGTGGCGTTTTAAGAACCTTTTAACATGGAATTTTTGGTATAAGCCTTTTATTTTTTAGAGAACATACAGTGTTTGGTCCCGAAAGTTTACTTATGCGTTCAAATTATAATGTTTTCCTTCCCGAAAACGCATTCTAGACGCAAAAAGTTTGCCGATGCGTTTCATTACAATGGAAATTAATTTCAATGAATGGTCACCCTGACGGAACATCTTTATAACGTAATGACATTTGTCACTTACTTCAAATGAAAATTTGTGTACATTTTTCTTTCTTTATATTTCAATAATTTTACGTATCTAATGTTGATATCGAACACCAAATACGCATACACACACGCCTCTCGACAGTTTGCCAACAACGCATACTTATCTACTGGCATTTTTTGGACATATCGCGCGTCGTCCCTATTATCCTCGAGTACATCATGATGACGGGAAAGGTGGAGGATAGACGAGCTCGGGCCAGCCAGGTGGATTGAAAAAATCTCCAAATTCGCCGGACTCCGAGAACACCAGGCGCTGCATGCAGCGCATCATCGGAACCACTGGCGAGCCATCTGCACTCCCCGCCAGAGACATAGCGGTCACGATCCTCAGCATTGAAGAACCCACTGATTGGATTGATTGGATTGGAATACTTATTGAAATTTGTGTGGATATTCACGCTTTCTCGTCAAATAGGAATACATTTAATGGCTAAATATATCTCACATGTCGTGATATAACTTCAGGAATCGTGGATTATCAATCTGCAGTGTCACACAACAAAGAAAGTAATAAGCAGCAGAAGATTGTACTGTCGAAGCCGCATGGTCATACTAATTATAGAATGAAAATATAAATGTGTTTTTTTATCTTAGTTATATCTCTAACGACGACGTATAATCTGAGTCTTATACAAAATATATGTATGTACTTATGTAGTCCTACTTATTTCTGCAGGTCTGTAAGTACGGTTTCTAATTTCTATTTGATTATTTTTTTATGGTTTGAAATTATTTGGTTCACTGCTTTGATTTTGGATATACGGATATACGTACTTTAGTATATACATTGTAGTCTTTGGATATACGTAAGTACGTCACACCGGGTAGAGTCAGTCCGACCCAGGTCGGGCATAGTAGAGTTTAGTTTAGTGAACCAGCGACAAGTAGCTCGATTCCACTCACAACTCAGATTCGGTAGAAGCCGCGTAACCAATCTCACTGGAGCGCAAACTCTTAGAGTATCCCAGTGTTTAAACCTCCCGCGTGGTCATGTCGGAGGTTTCCCCTCGATTTTTCCCAGGCCACTTTCCAAACGCGCACTCCTATCGATTTATTGGGCCCGACCTATAAGGCCACAATCAGGTTGAAAAAACAAAAAAAGTACGTCGCAGTAATTGTTTGGACGTTACGTAAACGTAGTCAATAATAGTAAGATTGCAATTTCAATTGCGTATATTATAAGTATTATAACTGTTACATTACAGCATGTATGCAGCCATGTACATGGATTTAGCTATACGCAACCATTGTCCAAGTAGTGTTAAAAGTTCAGTAAAATTTACTCCACTAATTATTCTATTCAATTATCGTTCTTATAAGAAGGAACATGAGAGCTAATTTGTCATAACATAACTATGGACTCGTACATTCAACCATGCACACGATAGCGCGTCCGGCCGGCCAAGTTCCAATTACACTAGTTTACACGGATTTCATACCCCAGCTGAAAGTTGTTATTTTATTATTCATTTGGGAAGAATTATCCAAAAATAAGAATAAAAAAACTCTATCACGTCTGGTTTAAGAAATATTTATTTACTTAACGGGAATACATAATTTTGGTATGAACACAAAAAAAATTAAAGATGACTAATTTTTGCCTTCTTTTTATAATCATTTGAATCAGTTTCTCTTATAATGGACCAACAGTAATCCCCTAACATGTTTTCATCCCAAAATCTTTGATTTCGTTCTTCAAAAACCTTTAAATCCCGGTGGAAACTTTCCCCCTGTTCGTCACTCATACTTCCTAAGTGTTCAGGGAAAAAACTCAGATGCGAGTGCAGAAAATGAACCTTTAATGACATGTTTCGAATGTAAAATAGGCTTTGTAACAGACGGAACTTCGGCATATAAAATACTTGCTTTATTTTTTTTATTATATCCCAATGTCTTCGTAACACGAAAGTAACAATCATTTTCATGATTACTAGGTTCTCTCCATAGCATTGGTTGACCAAATGGAAGGTGAACGTTTTTTCCTGATGACCACTTGAGTAAGACGATTCTACAGCTTTCGCAAAACACATTGAGGCACCCTCTTTTTATCTTTATTTGCAACAGGAAACCCAAAATAATGAAGATATGCATTTTTTAACGAATCTACAATGGGTCTCCCCTTTTTTGAAAACATAAACTGTCCACAAACATAACAAAAACGATCAGAACTTTGCTTACACTTTCTATTCGACATTTTAAATCAATGTCTAACAAGATAAATTGTCGTTTGAAGCGAACGAATAAACAATAAACTGTCGTCACCACGTTAGGTACTTAAAAAAAAACATTTGACTGCAGGAAAGAATTGTGACGTGATAAAATATTTCTGCTAACAATTTTAGGTTTAAGGAAGGTAGATTAACATATTTATATACATTTATTTCGGGGTATATAAATAAAGTTACATTTTGTAAAGTAGTGTTACAGATAGTGACAATGATTTACTAAATCCTACTTGATCATAATTGTCCTACTTATTTCATTATCATTAGGTTTTAAGAATACTTAACAAACTTATTTCAAAATACTGCCATTAATTTTCATTAAGTTTCATTACATAATATATATCGAAATAAAACAACCGCATCTTCGCTTAAAACTCGCATTACCTATAAAAGCCGCTTTAGCTTAGTTGGTAGTGACCCTGCCTGCAGAAGGATTACACATTCTTAAGTTTTATTCACCATTTATTAAATTAAATATAATTTAACAACATAACAGCTTAAGCCATGGCATTGATACACTTAAATATAGGTATTTTAATCTATTTGTATATGAATAATTAGGAGCGTTTTACTAAAATCAAATCCCAATTTTCAGAAGTAAGGTTTTGGTGACAGATCAGAACTTGACTTTTATTTTTACATTTTTGTCATGCCTTAATAAATCATCAAATATTGTAAATCAAAACTTTGTATTCCTTACAGAAATTGACAGAGCATTGTCATTGTACAGTGACAAGTTATGACAATTTCGATTTCTCTAAGGAGTTTTTAACTCTGATTAACTGGTGGCAATACACAACTGAAAATACCTATTAAAAAAAATGTAAGTCAATGACCCGGGCCAACAAAATGAAGTAGTATGTGTGAAATATGTATGTGTGAGTTACTGGGGAAAATAATTTAAAAAAATAGAAATTTGACAGGCGCTGATAATTTACCCTGCACGACGCAGTCTTAAACTGGAGTCATACTGTAGTCCCATATTGTGTGTGATTCAAAATGAAATAACCAATAACACGAGGTCCAATTTGTTGGTGTACGTACCTCAGAGGCCTTAGGGCCGGTGATCGCGTGGATGTTGGGCGACGTACCTCCGGCGGCCTTTACTACCGTCACGCACAGCTCGCCGATATGGCCCGTCGACGGTACGTGTGTGCCACAACACAGCTCTCTGAAAACAAACACATTATTAAATGTCAAGAAAGTTACCCATTCATAATCGTTCATTAAATCTATTTTAGTTAAATTGCTGCTCAAATTCGTCTTGACAAAGCCTGCGTTGCGGATATCCACACAATGGATCCATTTAGTTTTTTACTGTAGTAAATGAACTTATCCTTAAACTTAATTTAGGTGCAACATTTCATTACAGCAAACAGTGGTCTTCACACTAGGCCGAGCCTGTGTCGTGAAGGCCGTATGATATTACCAAAAGATTTAAACAGGAGAATGATACAGATAGACTTACATTACAGTTAAAACTACAAGTAGGTAAAAAAAATTGATTCGTTTGTCCTCTTTGACATTTATTTTTATGACAAAGGAGATAAAACTCAGTTTAGCATAAATTTGTGAAGTATTATGAATAAGGGGTGAGTGTGCCACTTCTAATGAGGTTGCTTGCTCCTTTTAACTTACTTTATGTCACACCTAGCCATAAAGTGGCCATTATCGCACGCTCCGCGCGCAAAAAAACCCACTTCCTGGCCAGGGGGTGACATAAAATGTTGTACTTACCACGGGCGATAATAAAGAAAGCCTCAGATCGCATATTTATCGCCCTTGCCTTCGGCTCGGGCGTAAAATACCTGCGATCTAAGACATTCTTTGTTTTATCGCCCTTGGTAGGTAATGTACTATTATGTTTTTTTTATGTTTACAAATAAACAATTTTGTATTTGTATTTGTAACGCTTGACAATGGTGTTGGTCTGGATTGACTGTTACTGATAAACTGACTTATAAGTGAGTTTATCAGTAAGTAACATGTGTAACAACTGACTTGGTCGGGAGCGGCGCGCCGGCCCGCACCAGCCGCAGGCCCGTCTCCGGGTACGTCTCCCCGGGGACCGTCAGCACGGGGGACCCGCGCAGGAGCTGCAGGCTGTCCACCACAACTGACTCCACTGGGATGTTGGCCTGGATCGACTCCCTGTTGGAGACACATGTTTTATTTTAATTTATTTATTGGGAATAGGTTTACTCTAGGTCAGCATCTAGCCCAAGGGTGAAGACGAGAATGTGACAAATTTGGTTCCGTTGACGTTTGTCGAAATGCATACTTCGATATCCTTACTAATATGACCACTGAGCACCGATGCACCGAGTAGTTTTTGGTGCATGCCCCTAGCCAACATGCCACTAGTGGTATTTTTTTGAGAAAAGCTAGATTCGACTTGTAAAAATGCCATTGCAGCCTACAGATGATGTTGATGATGAATATATTATATTTTGTTATATTGTGGTTCTGCCCAATCCCTCTCATCTATGAGAGGAGGCCTGTGCCCAGCAGTGGGACGTATATACGCTGATGATGATGATGATGAAGATATTGTGGTTAACTCACCGTATTAACTCCTGTGCTCGCATCATCACATCCTGCGTCAGCCTCTCCCCATAAACCGACAGATTTAAGGAGAGCCCCTCGTCCGTAACACTCGACCCAGTCTGGCACACCACACTATTTGGCAGCACGTTCCTAATCGCCGCATTCAGCAAGTGCACCGCCGTATGGTTCCGCATCACATTAAGCCGTTTCTCACTGTCAATTTCTAATAACACTTCACTGTTAAAACTAATATCACTGTCCGCTAATGTGAAACTGCCTTTATGGAACACGAAATCGCGGATTTTGAAAACACTGTCCACTCTAAATTGATTGTCACGGATACGGATTACTCCAGTGTCAGCTATCTGTCCGCCTTCCTCGCAGTAGAAATTTGTGTCTTTCGTTATTAGGTAATAAGCTTGATTTTCGCATGGCTCTAAAAAGTCTATCCATTCGCCCTCCTCGCTTAAAATTGCTACTAGTTTAGTTTTAAGAGGTTTGAATTTAATTTTGTTGTCTATGAGCGAGTAATTGTATTTGTGGGAGTCGTTGGTTGACGTAATGTTTTCTTTTTTGAGATTGTCTATGGCTTTGTCGAACAACTGTGCTTTGCTGGCAGTCTGCTCTTGAATGGCGGTCTTGTGCCTGGTCTTGTGTTGCTGTAGAAGCTTCCAGAAGCCTTTCTTGTCTATGGTAACGTTGTTTAGTTTGGCGATGCACTCGATCATATCTTCTTGGAAGCCGTGGGTGTCGTATAGTTTGAAAACTAACTCCCCTGGTATTACGGATGAGTTTTGTTTGGACATGACCTGTAAATTATACAGACAGTTCAAAACATGTTCAGCAACGAATGAGTTTTTTCAGAATTGTTATTTTTATAACAAAAAAATCATAGCGTTATTCCAGCATGGGTGTGTTCATGTAGTCATTCAGGTTCATGCAGTCATGAGGTTCATATTTGCGAATAAATAAATATGCAAATACATATACTTAAAATTATTTGAACTGTCCGAGTTGTATCAAATTAGGCCGTTCAAAAAACGACTTTACTGTCCAAGCGTGAAGATTCAAAGTCCAGTGACAAGTTTTATAAAATGTCGGACATTTTAAATAATTTCTACTATACTAGGCGACGATATTAAATTTATAAATACTTAGATAAATAGATACATAAATACATAGAAAACATCCAAGAGTCAGGATCAAATATTCACTCTCATCACAAAAATATGTTCTGACTGTCTCTCCTTTTGACTCCTTTGGAGTTGCGAGCGTCCATAGGCTGGGGTGTCCGCGTTGGAGGACCGTACGCTTGTTTACCACCGTCGTTATATAAATAAAAGACCTCGTACAGTCAGCATAAAAAGTAGCTTGACATATGAAGATGTCAAAAGTTCCTATTGCCTCGTAATGAAGATTTTGACGTTTTCATATGCCAAGCTACTTTTGATGCTGACTGTACGAGTAGTTGCACCTGCTGCTGACTGTATGTAATGACTATAGTACCTCCTTGAACTCCTGGTACCCTCGCGGGAAGCCGGGCATCTCCACGTCAGCCATGGCCTCAGCCTCGGGATGCTGCGCCAACAGGTCCCGCCACTTCTTACTCAGCTCCGACCGCAGTCTGAAAATAATCACAAGAGATTTATAATGTTTTAAATAGAAAACTCCCGTTAGTGTCAGACATATTGAAATATAATAAACGGGTCACTCACGTCTTTAACGTCGAATATCGCTCGACAAATTTCAGACCAATACGTGTTCTACGGTGCGGTGGTGTGGTACGGTGGTGGTGATGGTACTACGTCAAGTGTAAACCAGGCTTTATATTGTGACATTGTGAGTGTTGTGTGCAACCCGACGTAAATATATTGAATAATAGTGACGAAAATGAGGGTGGATCCTCGCCACCGCCGCCGACTGGCCGCGCGCGCGTAGTGTGAGACGCGAGGCCATCGCGATTACACCTCATGATTAAGGACCACGTATTGGTCCGAAACATGTCGAGAGATATTCGACGTTAAAGACGTTGGCCCCGGGGTTTTAAAAGCTTCTACATTGCCCTGCTCCTCATGTTCTATTATAAGTTTGGCATCCTTAGCCCACGCCGTCATTTCCGGATACGCGTGACCGAGCGAATCCGCTACCTCGTCGTACAGTATACGCACGAGTCGATGGTTGCCGAATACGTCGGTAGCGATCTTAATGTACCCTTTATCTGTTTCAGGTTTAAGCTGGAACAAATTGCTCACCTCTTGTAAGCCTGTTCCTCGTGTTCTATTATAAGTTTAGCCTCCTTAGCCCGCGTCGTCAGCTCCGGATACACGTGACCGAGCGACTCTGCTACCTCGTCGTACAGTATAGTATACGCACGAGTCGATGGTTGCCGAATACATCGGTAGCGATCTTTAGAGATGCGCCTATTATCTGCTTCAGGTAGCTGGAACAAATTGCTCACCTTTTGTAAGACTGTTCCTCGTGTTCTATTATAAGTTTAGCGTCCTTAGCCCGCGTCGTCAGCTCCGGATACGCGTGACCGAGCGACTCTGCTACCTCGTCGTACAGTATAGTATACGCACGAGTCGATGGTTACCGAATGCGTCGGTAGCGATCTTTAGGGATGTGTCTATTATCTGCTTCAGGTAGCTGGAAAGAATTGCTCACCTCTTGTAAGCCTGTTCCTCGTGTTCTATTATAAGTTTAGCGTCCTTAGCCCGCGTCGTCAGCTCCGGATACGCGTGACCGAGCGACACCGCTACCTCGTCGTACAGTAATACGCACGAGTCGATGGTTACCGAATACGTCGGTAGCGATCTTTAGAGATGCGCGTATTATCTGCTTCAGGTAGCTAGAACAAATTGCTCACCTCTTGTAAGCCTGCTCCTCGTGTTCTATTATAAGTTTAGCCTCCTTAGCCCGCGTCGTCAGCTCCGGATACGCGTGACCGAGCGACTCTGCTACCTCGTCGTACAGTATACGCACGAGTCGATGGTTGCCGAATACATAGGTAGCGATCTTTAGAGATGCGCCTATTATCTGCTTGAGCTAGCTGGAACAAATAGCTCACCTCTTGTAAGCCTGTTCCTCGTGTTCTATTATAAGTTTAGCCTCCTTAGCCCGCGTCGTCAGCTCCGGATACGCGTGACCGAGCGACTCTGCTACCTCGTCGTACAGTATACGCACGAGTCGATGGTTGCCGAATACATAGGTAGCGATCTTTAGAGATGCGCCTATTATCTGCTTCAGCTAGCTGGAACAAATAGCTCACCTCTTGTAAGCCTGTTCCTCGTGTTCTATTATAAGTTTAGCCTCCTTAGCCCGCGTCGTCAGCTCCGGATACGCGTGACCGAGCGACTCTGCTACCTCGTCGTACAGTATACGCACGAGTCGATGGTTACCGAATACGTCGGTAGCGATCTTTAGGGATGTGCGCATTATCTGCTTTAGGTTTAAGCTGTAACAAAAAAGGAAGAGTTTGTTAAATAGAATATATACTTTTTTATATGGAAAAGTAACGTGTATTTTTGAGACTGTAAAATATATTGAAACAGCAAGGTATTTAAGATGGAGATATAAGGTTGAAATTATTTTTGTTGACAGAAATTGGCCGAATTTCTCTAAAAATGTCATTGGATTTTTTGAAAGGTAAAATAGCTTTTGGAAACGAATTCCTCGACTATTCCAAATAAACTACCTTTTATATAACACAGTTTAGACTAGCAAGAACTTGCGTGCGTGAAGTGAATTTTCATTAAATTGCTAACTTTGATCCGCAGTCCAGTAATTTAGCCTTTTCGCCGCCATGATTTTTGGTCAGTATGCTTATTTTTCTGTTAGCCAGAAACTCAAGTTTTTTTTTTGTATTTTTTTAATTTTATTTGCTTTTTTTCTTGAAGTTCTTCATATATCCAATATTTACAAGCAAAAAAATATATATTCGGGAGTGCCAAAACCGACGAATAAAACGTGCCAAAAGTTTGTATGGAGAAGGCCTTGCCATACCCTGCGCCTTAAGATTCGTTATACCTGGTGTTGGGGAAGGCGCCGTCGGCGAGGCAGACGGCGAGCATGCGCGCGTGGTCGGCGAGGCGGCGGAACGCGCCGTCGAGTTCCGCTCCGGCGCCGAACTTTCCGCAGTACCGCGGCGCGCCCTCGCTGTTCTACCCACAATCACAGAATAAGTGCCAGTTGCACCAACGTACGAACACAGGCCGTTCATCGTCCAATATGGCGCCGGCAGCTGTCATCCCATAGAAACTTGTCAAACTTTCCATACAATCAGATTTGACGAACACCGCTTACGATTACAGACCGTTTGGTGCAATCCAGCCTAAGTGCCAGTTGCACCAACGTACGAACACAGACCGGTCATCGTCAAATATGGCGCCGGCAGCTGTCATCCCATATAAACTTGTCAAACTTTCCATACGATC
The DNA here is from genome assembly GCA_951800055.1 of Cenopis cana. NCBI lineage: Eukaryota > Metazoa > Arthropoda > Insecta > Lepidoptera > Tortricidae > Cenopis > Cenopis cana. Next base: position 15,619,258 of record OX637490.1, on the reverse strand, counting down.
AGATTTGACGAACACCGCTTACGATTACAGACGGTTTGGTGCAACCCAGCCTTAGTGCCAGTTGCACCAACGTACGAACACAGACCGGTCATCGTCAAATATGAGGCATGTTCCGAATCACGCTCACAGCGCTCAAAGCGCGCTTACGATCGGATCGATTCACGCTATAGCGCTTACATGAGATGTCGTGACGTCACTGATGATGTCATGGACGGCGCTCACGGTGCTCACACTCCCAGGTGTAAGCACCTTGAGCCAAACGTCAAGTTGACGTTTGATATATGAACATGACAGTAAACACGGGCTATGAGCGTGAATCGGTCCGATCGCGAGCGCGCTCAATCGAATACCGGTCCGAAACAAAACATTACACACGCGGCCTTGAGCGCGCTATTTGATTTGGACCGGCCGTCTGCGAGCATTTTTAACGTGATTCGGAACACGGCTATGGTGCCGGCAGCTGTCATCCCATAGAAACTTGTCAAACTTTCCATACAATCAGATTTGACGAACACCGCTTACGATTACAGACGGTTTGGTGCAACCCAGCCTTAGTAATAGTACTACGTACAGAGGGCCTCCCGTTTAGGTATGCGAAACGTGCCTAAACTTGGCCATCTCTTTCCATCGCACGCAACGCGCTCTTTCGAGGGCGGGGTCTTAGAGGACGGGAGATGAAAATTTTTTTTTTCGACACGGTACTGTATATTATAAAGCTGCTCCTTACCTAGGGTATATGAACACATTAAAGAGCATACTATATGGGTGTAGATAAAGTAGTTTATGCAGCTTAGATAATGAGAGGAATTAAAATACGAGTGTGAACGAGCCGGAGGCGAGTTTCATAATAACATCACACGAGTGTTTTAAGGAGATGTGAAGTATAGAAAGTATAATAGAATAAAACTTTAAATATAATATAAGAATAACAATCACATTTCAATATTATCACTCCAGCCCCATGCCAGTGTCCACGTGGTGCCTCCCTAGCCCACCGCCCACAACACACTGCAACACTATCGCCACACCTCTGACACGCCTGGTAAAGTAAGCGGTGTCGGTAAGTATGTGTGCGTGCGCCGTCGGTACACGCGTCGATGTGTGCATTGTAACTGCGTACCGGATTGCGCCGTGACTGATCGGTGACTAACCGACGCAGGGGCGAGGTATAACTGACGTCGGTGCGGGGCAGTTCGTGTCCGTTCTGTATGTGATACTATTATACTATTCTGTGCTATCGACCTCACCTGTTCGATCGCCCGCATCAGCGGCCGGAACAGATCCGTGTCATAGTTGGAGGCGGCGCCCTGTAAAATGGCGGAGGCCCGCTCCAGCCCCATCCCAGTGTCCACGTGGTGCTTGCGGAGCGCCTTCACCGAACCGTCGGCTTCCCTGTCAACAATTGCGTTCAAATTTATAAAATGGTGTCGCGTGTATAATGACGTCCCAAGTATCGTTGGAGGGATGTAATGGAAGCGGACCTGGAGGGCGATTTTTGAGTGTCGAATGCTCGATTTTTCACTCGACATCAGTCAAATCATCATAGTTTTTTGACAGATCTCGACTGAAAAGTCGAGCGTTCGACACTCAAAAATCGGCCCCATGCGTGAGCTCGGAGCTGGTGCAAGCTGGCGAGAAATTGCACAGGAGCGAGCAAAGTGGCGTGCTCTTGTGTCGGAGGCCAAGACTCATTTTGGGTCGTCGTGCCAGCCCAGTTAGTTAGATGATGATGATGATGAGCTCCTGACCGATTTCGGCCTCAGCGACTGTGTAGTGTGTATACTAGATTTTTGTTAGGTATTAGGCATTACTGGAGTGCTGTTGTGCCAGTCTGCCGGTCTATGGTGCGCTCTTAGGTGACTTACCTATTTTGTTCGCCCACGTAGTACACCGCGCTACCACCCCGCCGACGTTATTGTATATGACCAGTCAACCAGCAAAATATCACAACTATTGTTCGTTACAAAATTTTACCAAAATCATAAAAAGACATTTAACTTTTTAAAAAACCGGCCAAGTGAGAGTCGCACTCGCGCATGAAGGGTTCCGTATCATTATCTATAAAAATGGCAAAAAAAATCATGTTTGTTGTATGGGAGATTCATATTAAATATTTATTTTATTCTGTTTTTTAGTATTTGTTGTTATTGGGACCGTGCACGACGACAGCGCCACGGACAGGTGGCCATTATGGGCACATTATGTCATAGCTGTCAAGCGAGAAGTAAGTAAATATTGTGAAAAAAAATTATGAAATCTTGTGTTATTTTACTATATTAGACAATATTGGACGATGGTAGTCAGTAACATTGCCAATAACATTAAAATTGTTGTTTTCGGTTGTTGTTGTCAGGTTAGTGACTTACTTTTTTTTCTTACGGCATTTATCCACTTATTTCTTTGGTCTCGTTTCCACCATGGTCTTGAAAATTGGTAAAATTTACAGTCGCTATTCTGTGGTGTTTTTACAATTCACAATAACACATTTTACTAGGGCCATATTAAATTTATCTCAAAAACGATTAGAAAATGTTTACTGCAATATGGATTTGACTCCATAACTCAAGTCACCGACAAAATGTAAATTTTAGCCGTAGCGAGCGCTGTGATCGTTTAGGCTACCCCCTCCACCCGCTTTGCACCCTGCCAATAGCGGCAACAGAAATACATCATCTGTGAAAATTTCAACTGTCTAACTATCACGGTTATTGAGATACAGCCTGGTGACAGACGGACTGCGGAGCCTTAGTAATAGGGTCCCGTTTTACCCTGTGGGTACGGAACCCTAAAAAACTATAGAAATCCAATTAAAAACACAAATTGTTTCAAATCAATTCGACACCGGCAAACCAGCTATCAAAGACAACGTATTATTATCAATGTATCATCACAGCTACGTTTTAGTGAAGTTTGAAGTAAAAGATTACTTCGAATGTGCCAGAGACATGTGCCTATTTTAACAAAAATAGGTAAAATACGGTTTAACCTGACTTTAACAAACTCTTTATGTCGTAACACAGCAATGACGAATATTCAAGTGTTTATAACGCTGGCGTTGATATTATATGCACAAGAGTGCATTGGCCAAGTACCACGTAAGCAAAACAATATTAAATTCGCTTTATGCGAGTACATTTTATTCGCGTCGTATTTAGGTCGCGTCATGTAAAAAGAACGCTGGCGGCAAGCTGCGCATTAGGCGATTTATCGGTCTATTTGGTGGTACAGGTCGCGTCATGTAAAAAGAACGCTGGAAGTGAGTGGAGGGGGTGTGTTTGCGCATTGGTACACTCGCGTATGAAAGTACTAGCCTTATACCACCAAATAGACCCATAAATCGCCTAATGCGCAGCTGGACGCCAGCGTTCTTTTTACATGACGCGACCTATACGTATGCAACGGGAGTAAAAATATGACGATTTTAACAAAACGACTTAAAAACATGTTTAAAAAAAAACTTTTCGTAAAAGGTTTCTTACCCCTGGTAAAATTGGCCCGGCCTTACTACGTAGGTACCTATTATAGTTGAACGGACTCGAAAGCTCGTCCGTACAAATACTCAGCCTGCAATTACCTTCTTTCCGGCCACGGCAAAAATATACTATTATACACTAGCTGCTACAAGCTGATGCGTGTATATCACTGCACTTTTTTAGGGTTCCGTAGTAAACAAGGAAGCCTTATAGTTTCGCCATGTCCGTCCGTCCGACCCCCGTTTTTCTCAGTGACCGTTAGTACTAGAAAGCTGTAATTTGGCATGAGTATACATATCAATGACGCCGACAAAACGGTAGAATAAAATCTAAAAAAAAAATTTATGTCACACCTGGCCATAAAGTGGCCATTATCGCACGCTCCGCGCGCGAAAAAACCCACTTCCTGGCCAGGGGGTGACATAAAATTTTGTACTTACCACGGGCGATAATAAAGAAAGCCTCAGATCGCATATTTATCGCCCTTGCCTGCGGCTCGGGCGTAAAATACCTGCGATCTGAGACATTCTTTGTTTTATCGTCCTTGGTAAGTAATGTACTATTATAGGGTACCTCCCCTACATGTAAAGTGGTGGCTAATTTTTTTTTTCTGCCAAACTCCATCGTTTGATTAAAGAATTGGTTAGCGTGATATTAAGCTTTCAAGTGATAATTTTTGCTATGGTCAAGTGTGTCCCCCCCTCCCCCCCTCGGCCAGCTAAACGGTGGCTACTAGGCATGTGAAAAAAATCATGGTAGTAGTATATACGATGAATTTAAAAGGAAAACTATCACAGCTAAGTAGGCATTAGTCGTTAACGAGTAATAGTCGAACTTCAGAAATGTACTTTTTTACAAACTTTCGTACAATTTCCATTGATACCTTAGATAATGTTGTTAATTCTGTCAGAAACATAGTAAATATAAGTTTGCGAACTTTTTAGTCCATATAATGTAACGGGTGGACGACTACGGAACCCTACCTTGCGCGTGGCCCGACACGCACTTGGCCGGTTTTTTAAATGTCCGTCTACTTCTGAATGCTCTAAGATTTATACACGTTATTTGATACAGAGAACAAATACAAAGAAAAATTAACCGTGATCCCGCACGCAGCCTAAGACGGGAATCGAACAAGTGTCTCTGGTTTGCTGGACCAGCGTCCTTACCATTAGACTACCCAGATCACTACGTCATCCCAGTCAATCCTTGCCTTGCATTCTAAAACCACTACTACTATTGACCTCTCTGCAGGGCTCGGAACCGGTTTTTTAACCGGTTAAAACCGGTTTATTTGGGTTTAGCTCCGAACTTTATTGATAACGCGAACGGGTTAAGAACTTTATATTAACCGATTTATACGACGAGAGGCCCGGCCGGGGTCACTGTCCATAGGTATTACGATGTTATTGGATTTTGAACCTTATTGTTTGAACAGTAAAATAGCTTTTTAAACAAATAAAGTTGATGCAACTCGGCCAACTCAAATTATTTCAATCAGAATCGTGCGCCCGCATTAACCGGTTTTTATCGTTCTAAACCGGTTAATCCGAACAAACCTTTATATAAATCTCTTCCGTAAACCGGTTTAAATAAACCGGTTTTTGTATCTAAACCTAAATAAAAAGGTTTTGCCGCAAGTACATCATAACGGTTTGAAAAATTAACCGGTTTCCGAGCCCTGCCTCTCTGTATTTTCTTCAAAGGCTCACAGCTACGCACACACACACACACACAAACGTTACACACGTGTTTTATACACTTCACTTGTTTTGTTTGTTGTTCCTCCCAGCGGCAGGCGAGATGACGTCTCCGCCAGTATCGTACATGCCGATGAGATACAACAACGAAATGTGCCGGGAGTCCGTGTGCCGCACGGCGTGCTACAACGTTTTGGACCGAAACATGGGATACTGCTTCAACGTCGACCTGTGCGTGTGTTACGACAGATTATAAATAAACTTTAGAGCTTTTTTTATTAACCCCCATTATCATCCTCCTCCTAGCGTTATCCCAGTACAGTTGCATCCTGAAGGATGCCTGGGGTCCGCTACCTAATCCCAAAATTTGGCATACGCACTATTTTTTACGAAAGCGACTGCCATCTGACCTTCCGACCCCGAGGGGAAACTAGACCTTATAGGGATTAGGCTTTGTCAAGTGAGTGGGCAACTTGACTGTTAGAAGTTCTCAAGCCGCCTGAAGGCCTCTAACTTGGCTTAACGACTGCTATCATGGACAGCAGTCGGGATCAACGGCTTAACGTGCTTTCCAAAGCACGGGAGCGCTCATTTATAACCACCAGCGGACGGAATGACGACTCGACAAGAGCCGTGTTCCGAATCACGCTAAAAATGCTCGCAGTGCTGACGGCCGGTCCAAATCAAATCGCGCGCTCAAGGCCGCGTGAGTAGTGTTTTGTTTCGGACCGCTATTCGCTTGAGCGCGCTCGCGATCGGACCGATTCACGCTCATAGCCCGTGTTTACTGTCATGTTCATATATCAAACGTCAACTTGGCGTTTGGCTCAAGGTGCTTACGCCTGGGAGTGTGAGCACCGTGAGCGCCGTCCATGACATCATCAGTCACGTCACGACATCTCATGTATGTAAGCGCTATGAGCGTGAATCGGTTCGATCGTAAGCGCGCTTTGAGCGCTGTAATCGTGATTCAGAACATGCCTAAGTATCGTACATGCCGATGAGATACAACGAGTTGTGCCGGGAGTCCACGTGCCGCGCGGCGTGCTTCAACATTTTGGAGCGAAACATGGGATACTGCTTCAACGTTGACCTGTGCGTGTGTTACGACGAGTTTTAAACAAATTTTAAGGGCTTTTTTTACTACCCCACTTTCATAATGAAGATCCTTCAAATCCTTCCCGAAGTATGAAAGACATCACGCATCCATAGAACGAATTTTTCCATATAAAAACATAGCTTAGTTGAACCCGTTTTCGCCAGTTCTATGCTATGTGAACCAATGAATGTGATTGGTGGTTCCCTGTCCGGGTGCCCCCAATGTGGGGTCATGACCCCTTTCACCCCCCTCAGTCCAACTGGCAGTTCGTTTTGTATGGGGACGTGATGACGACGCCACAAGTGTCGTACATGCCAATCGTAAGGGCTTTATAGGACAACACCAATATGTAATTAATTTGTAATTAAAGCATGAGCCTTGGCACACTTGTTACTTAGGTGGACTAGAGTTGAAAACGCCGGGAGATAAGGGCGGACGCCTTGCTGGTGGGGAGGGGGGGGGGGGGGGGGGGAAGTTTCGCTCCGCCGCGCGTCCTTTCTGTTCGCCTATCATCTTATTTATAGAGACTAGGGCATGTTTGGTATAGTTTTCGGATAAATTAAGGATGGCCAATCATTTTCTGGGAAATTTATAACATCTTTTCATAGAAAAAAAATGAAATACAGGCAAAAGTAACAAAAAGACAGTTAAAAAAAATCTTTCTGCAGCGATTACGTGAAAACACGCAACAATTTGGTCATGAAAAAATTAATAGTTTAAAAACACTAGAAAAACACGCTTTTTAATTGAAACCTGATCGTGTTCAAAGTCCATCACGTGAACTTTCTCACAAGTGCAAACACGACTATGATACGATGTTCCATCATGAAGTTCCAGTTCTTATCTTCCGGCTCCATCATCAGATCAGTTTGACAGTACCATATTATTGTATTGTCATCAGAACTACACACAGCTGCCAATTTTCATGACGCTACGATCCTTGGAAGATGGTTAAATTAGTTACCTTAGATTCCATTACATAGTTAGTTACATACAGGTCGACCCATCAGACCTTCAAACCTAATCGTGGTCAAAGTTCATTACAAGACTTTTCTAACAAATCCAAACACAGCTATGATACGATGTTCCATCATGAAGTTCCAGTTCATATCTTCCGGCTCCATCATCAGATCAGTTCGACTGTACCATATTATTGTATTGTCATCAGAACTACATACAGCTGCCAATTTTCATGACGCTACGATCCTTGGAAGATGGTTAAATTAGTTACCTTAGATTCCATTACATAATTAGTTACATACAGGTCGACCTATCAGACCTTCAAACCTAATCGTGGTCAAAGTTCATTACAAGACTTTTCTAACAAATCCAAACACAGCTATGATACGATGTTCCATCATGAAGTTCCAGTTCATATCTTCCGGCTCCATCATCAGATCAGTTCGACTGTACCATATTATTGTATTGTCATCAGAACTACATACAGCTGCCAATTTTCATGACGCTACGATGCTTGGAAGATGGTTAAATTAGTAACCTTAGATTCCATTACATAGTTACATACAGGTCGACCTAATAAAAGCGTGTTAAAAAAATACTTTTTCTCAAAAATGGCCCGCAAACTGGACTTTAGTCGCTACATATTGGAAGGTAAAGTGTATAGTTTAAGGTCAGATCCAAATTAAAAAGTAAAAAACATTGCAGGCCACATATATGGCCTGCAATGTCACATATAAATTCCTTTATTTGTCGAGTTATAAACTTTTTAAAATGTAGAAACTGTCATATAAAAGGAGGCACAGGTCGTATTCAGCCAATTCAGCTCGTATTTTTCTGTTGAAAACGCGACGTTTTTTTTATGTGTCTCGAATAATTTGCGTTTTTCGGTGGAAAAATACACTTGCGATTCTGTTAAAAAAAATAAACGGCGGGAAAACATGATGTTTTTGACGTTTTAAGGTTATGTTTATCAAATCTTAATTAAATTTTTGTCGTATTTTCCCCATTTTTGAGAAAAGCACTATATTAGCCTCGGCCGGAATGGCAATTGCAGGCTTCGTATTATAATTAAACGGACTCGCAAGCTCGTCCGTTTAAACAAATACTCAGCCTGCAATTGCTCCCTTCCCGGCCACGGCAATAATGTACTATTAAATAGCCACATTTATGTAGATTCCAAAAACAAATAATTTATTCGAAAAGTATGAAACACAACTACGTAAAAAAATTAAAACAGGTGACACGTGAAAATTTTACTTCATAAAAAATACGGACCTCAAAAGCAAATTTTATAATTGTTTGAATATGTAAGTAATGTTACTAGCTTAAGGCTGGAAACAGTGCTCGACCGACGGTCAGCGCGTATGGTCGGTCGGGCGCGTTTAGCATGGCCGCATACGCGCTGACGGTGAGCATCGGTCCGAACGCTCGTATGCTTTCATACAGCGATAGCTACGCTCGACCGACCATGCGCGCTGACCGTCGGTCGAGCACTGTTTCCAGCGTAATTGTATTTTATACTAACGTATGTACAAAGCCAAAAGCACTGACCTGTTGCACTGTATGAACACAATATTCCATATCTCGGTGAGGCTCCCGTCGGGGTTCACGTGATGTATCTCGGTGCACGGCCCACAGGGGCCCGTGGCGCCCATCTCCCAGAAGTTGTCTGGGGCACCGAGGGCCTTAAGTCTGCTGGACTGCACTCTGAAATAAATAAATAAATAATAAATAAATATTTGTGGACAATCTTACACAAATCATCCTAGTCCCAAACTAAGCAAAGCTTGTACTATGGGTACTAAGCGACGATATAAATACTTATATAGATAAATAAGAGCGATCTCTTTCAGACAACTTTGGGTAGTGCTTAATATAGTAAGTGTGAGTATCTTCAACTACCTCAGCACACTTTTATTCAGCGATAGCTGTGAGATCCTTTTAGAGGATTCAATTAGCTAAGTGGGTGATGAGGCAACTAGATAATATTTGGAGTGATCGCGCTATCATCAACGGCTTTCAGTCTATTACAATCAACCCCCGTCTCACCCCGACAGTTCGCCGCGCGGCTGCAAGTACATCCGTAGATGGTGGTATCCAGTGGCTGCCGCGCATTGCTACCGGACGGTCGCGTCATTCGCTTGGTGTGGTCAAAGTTTGTTATTTACCCATTATAATTTGGGGATGTAAATTGGGTAACATTAGTTATTCTGTGCTTCATAAACATAGTATAAAACAGTCGCTTCCTCCTGTCTGTCTGTCCCTATGTACGCTTAGATCTTTAAAACTACGCAACGGATTTTAATGCAATTTTTTTTTAATAAATAGAGTGATTCAAGAGAAAGGTTTATATGTATAATTTGAAGAATATATTAACAGTGGTTCTATGTAAGATAGATTTAATTTAACTAGTTAACCTAACCTAAAGGAAGAGTCGCGCCATCCAACACAGGCTTTTTTGCTTACCGGATGGCTCCATCGCCTTAAATTATAACAAAATGTATTTTACCAAATACCTAAAGAATTTTGAAATTTGAAAATAATAAACATGGCATACCCAAGTGCCTTCCAAATGTCCCGGCACTCGCGGTCCTCCGGCAGACCGATGATGACGTCACCCTGGAAGTACGTCACTACCAGGTTTTCCGGTTTGAACCGGTATGGGCCCAGGAGCAGATCCCATGCCATCTTGCATGCTTCTTTCTAGAATATTATACACAATTAGAAATAGATTTGAAATTTTAATTGAGGTACAAAAGAAACTTTGGAATTTATTAGCCATTCATATACACTTTTTTCATAGATTACAATACTACCGTACAATACTACGGTAGAAAGGCGCATAATTACTGGGCGTGTCGGTGGTAGGAGGTGCAGAGGATGTGTACCCAGGAGATGGACAGATGTGATCCAAGAACTTACAGGGTCCACCTTACAGGCAACTGTACAAATGGCACAAGACCGAACAGCCTGGGGCCTGTACCACAAAACTTTACAAGCGTACAATTCAACAAATTTGTCAACTTTTTCTATGGATAATTGTACAATTTTGTTGAATTGTAGACTTGAAAGTTTTGTGGTACAGGGGCCTGGAGAGCAGTAGTCGAGAGAGTCACCCATAGTCGTCACGTCCCTCAGAGATGAGGTTACGACCAATACTACCTGATAAAGACGTTACCATAGCTTATATTATTTGTCATCCTCATACCTTATCATAGTCTCCAAAGGACCAGTTCCCAAGCATCTCGAAGAAGGTGTGATGATGTCCATCAGAGCCGACCACATCCAAATCATTGTGCTTGCCCCCAACCCGCACACACTTCTGTGAGTTGACGGCTCGAGGGCATGGCGGCTCCACGCGCCCCAGGAATACACCTTTGAACTGAAATAAACATGGGTTGGACATTTAGGTGGATTACACCAACAAAACATCACTCATCATCATATGCCTTTACGTCTATTGCAGACGATTTAAACCGTTTCTGTGTAGCATGAGTACACTGTTTTTGGTGACTGTATAGACCTATGCGGGAACAGCAAGATCTTCCACATGTATTGCAGTAAAGGTGGACATCAGATGCTCTAGCACCGATTTCATGTCTGCGCAACCGTTTGTTTGCTAATTTGTGAAACCAGGCTCCATCACAACTTTCTGCCGTCCACAACACATTTGGCCATCCGTCTCTCTCACTCCCATAACAAAGCATAGGGATGCTCAAGGATGCTAGGCTGTAGTTGCAACAACTTTAACTTTATAGCCTAGATTAACATGATCCCGAAAGTCATCCCTCGAACGGATGAAATACGGAGCGGAAGTTTACACGGGCGATGTCGCGGGCAAAAGCTGGTATTATATAACATAATCAGTTCATTGAGCAACTCCTGGCTGATCTCACTTGAGATCTATTTTGATAGGCAATAAGTTTACCTGATTCATGCCAGCATTCACGAAGGGCACCGAAGGGTCGCATAGCGGCACAACAGAGCTCGATTTCACATGCTTATGACCGTGGTTATGGACAAAGTAGTCGATAAAAGTGCTCCTAATAAAGCTACTCGACGACTTCATACGAACTAAAGACTTTTCGAGACCAACTCTGCTTCTAACCGGTAACCGTAACATTGTTATAGGTTATACAGTTATTTGCAGTTTTAATCACAGAATTAATTCACATGAGTAACACGAACTTCGTCGATTTCAACACAATTTCGAATACATCAATAGAAACCGCTTTTGTTTACGAAGATGAAGAAAAAAATTACTTTTTAAATAATACGGAATTGCGCACAGACAAAATAATAAAATGACAGTGACAGCACAGCTTTACGAGATGACGTTACGTCAAGGACGCACAGATGTATAGGCGCATGCTGACGGATGAGCATGGCAGTCCGTCATACTTATGCAGTCCACCGCGAGATGCACGCCCATCTTGTAATGAATAAGCCCGAATAGATTAAAGGCTTTATTTAGCGAAAAACATGAGAGCTGAATGATTGACGTTGCTCTAGTGACATGTAATGGTTTTACTTTTAAATACCACATTCTTCCCTACGTCTGGTAATCCTGGAGGTAGGCTGGAGGCCTACGGATGCGCTCAGAGCGCCGTAGCACCGGGGAGTTGGGCGGCGTCTCGACAACCTCTGCAGGAGCCGGCTGTTCCACTTGCAAAGGAACGATTTCCTGAGGCTGCTGTAGTACAGGCTCTTGCGAATGTTCTGGATCCAGAGTGACAGAAGGATTATTATTTCCGTCACGGTCATAAGCAGCTTCTGGTCGTACGGTATTTCCGCACGGTGCTAGATGCTTGTTTGACACAGTTAGTTCCCGGCCGTTCGGTAATCTTACAGAGCTATAAAAGGGGTTAGCTTCTAATATATCAACTTCTTCAACTAGCGGATCATATTTGCTTACACGGTTGAATTTCTTTAGAAGAGCTTTCGATGACTGTTGTAACCAAGACGGCATGGACTGTCCCCAAGAAGATCGTCGTGGGTGATTGAACATTCGTTCGTGTGGCGTGGTGTTTGTTGCCGTACAAAGTAGTGATCTTATGCTGTGCAACGCTTGAGTCATCACCACTTCCCACATTGTCAAAGGTAGATTCTTAGTTTTCAGGGCTAGGCGAATGGTTTGCCATAACGTACCATTGAGTTTCTCGACTTGACCGTTTCCCTCGGGGTTATAAGGTGACGATCGACTGGTAGTGATATGCTTGGAGTGTAAGAAGTCTTTGAGCTCTTTCGACATGAACGCAGCACCTTGGTCTGTATGTACCATTGACGGGAATCCAAATATTGAGAAAAGTTCCGTAAGATGTTTCATGACTGTCTTTGTACTTGTGTTTGCGCACGCAAAAGCGAATGGAAATCTGGAGTACTCATCCACAATGGTGAGAATATATTTGTTGTTGGTAGATGATGGCAAGGGTCCTTTAAAATCCATGGCGATTCTCTCTAGTGGCGTGGTTGCTTTGATAAGCGTTCCTATCTTATTCGTAAACCTTAGCTTAATCTCCGCGCAGATGGAACACGATGTCACCACTCGCCTCACATCGTCGATAGAGTATGGCAAGTTCTTTGATCGTATCCAATGCATTAGGCGAGTAACTCCAGGATGGCATAGCGTTTCATGTAAATCTCGAAGTTTGTCGTCAATACTCGCAGCGCAAAATTGTCTTGTCAATGTGTCAGCAACAAGATTTTGTTTGCCTGGACGGTATTTGATGTCATATTTATAGCTTGACAGTTCAATATGCCATCTTTGAATTTTATCCTTCTTTATTTTGCTTGCGTGTCCTTGCAACATAAACGCGACTGATTTTTGATCCGTGATTAAGTTAAAGCGCCGACCTATAAGGTAGTGACGCAACTTCTTTAAACATTCAATTATGGCGTATGCTTCTTTCTCTACAATGGGGTATTTCTTTTCACTGTCGTTAAGCGACTTAGAGAAAAAAGCGACGGGCCGACCATTCTGGGTGAGCGAGGCAGCTATTGAGTGATCTGAAGCGTCGGTCTCTACTGTGAATACTCCGTTGGGATCAATAGCTGAGAGTGATGATTTTAATATAATATCTTTGAGTTCTTCAAAACATTGCACTTGCTCAGCATTCAAAGGAAAACATTCGACTTTGGTTAGTAGGTGGAGTTTAGATGAAAAGTCAGGTACCCATTTCGAATAATGCGAGAATAAACCAATAGCCCTTTTAAGAGCTGCGGAGTTGGAGGGTATCGGTAGTTCGCGCAGTGGGCTCAGGCGTTCCGGGTCAGGCTGAACTTTTCCGTTACAAATTTTGTAACCGAGGATGCTTAAGTCCCTTAGCGAAAATTCGCTTTTCTCTTTGTTGATTGTGAGGTTATACTTTTTTGCTATCTCTACAAATTTTTCGAGTTTGGCGTCGTGATCATTTTGGTCAATTCCACAGACTGTGATGTCATCAAGATATGGGAATACACCCTCTATTTCGGATTTGCGTATAATCGAGTCGATGGCTCTTTGGAAACATGCGACTCCGTTGGTAACGCCAAAGGGGATACGACAGAATTGATACAAATTGCCAGCCGCTTCGAATGCTGTTAGAGTTTTGTTGTCTGGCATTATTGGAATCTGATGATATGCTGATTTTAAGTCGATTTTGCTAAACACTCTGTAGCTCGATACTTTACTGATTACCTCTTCTAGATTAGGGAGTGGGTAAGCGTCTAAGTATGTGAATTTGTTGACGGTTTGAGAGTAATCAACACACATACGTTTCTTATGATGTGTACCGGATGTTACGAGGACTTGAGCTCGCCAGGGAGAGGAGCTTTCTTCAATTATGCCGTCAGCAAGTAATTTTTGTATTTCATCTTGTATAAATTTTTGATCATCCGGTGAGAATCGACGTGATTTGATTGCTATGGGTTTGCATTCTGGAGCCATATTCGGGAATAAATCGACTGGATCTATGTTTACCTGGTTTAATACGCACAGCTTCAGCGGTGGCATGTGTCCGCCGAATCCGACTTCAAGACTCGAATATTGTTCTAGAACATCGTGACCAATGATGGCCTGACAACAGAGATTTTTCATGACTCGAAATATAACATTCGAAATCTCTTGCCCATTCAACCTGACTGTGGCTGGGCAAACGTGCGTAATTTGGGACTTTAGAGTAGACGATGCCATCGATACGTCTTGCATCTTGCACGGCATAGTCTGTAACCCGTACTGAGTGATAACCTCTTCATCAAGAAAGCTGGCCGTGCTCCCTGTATCAATAAGTGCTTGTAAAGTTCCCCCATTAACTTCTATGGGTAAGGTGCATCGCTTGATCCCGGTTGCAGCAAGCACGAAACATGATGTTTCTTCTTGGGAGATTGCAGCGGTCTTAAACTTTGTTCCTCTACATACTTTTGCGAAGTGTCCTTGTTTACCGCATTTAAGGCACGTCGTAGACTGGGACGCTGGACACAACCGTCGAGGATGGCGTTGGTTACCGCAATAATAGCATGGATCTTGTGGGATGGTAGTTGAGTTAACTGGTTTCCGATTGGTTTCATTGGTGGCGGCAGCGGAGGATTGTGGAGTATTGAAACTCTCAGCTTGATTCTGGGCGGATTCAAGAGCCCGCGCTTGATTATGAGCTTCATCTAAAGTAAGATTCATGTTTTCTAATAATCGTTGCCTTATAGACGGAGAAGCAATACCAGATATAAAGGAATCTCTGATAAAATCCTTTTCGTTCTGCTCCGCTGTAACTGCTTTAAAGGTACATTCCTTAGACAAGAGTTTTAGCGATTGAATATACTGGTCAATCGTCTCCCCAGGTTGTTGCTGTCTGGTTGCAAGCTTATATCGAGCAAAGATCACACTCTTAGGTTTCACGAAAATACCATCTAACACGTCAATAGCTTCATCGTAAGTTTTGACGTGTGCAATATACTCGTAAATAGTCGGGGAAACGTGATTTATCAGTAGTTTTAATTGTACCTCAGATGTTTTTGCAGCTTGACCATCCAATGCGTCGTGAAAGGATTCTTCAATAAAATTCTCAAAAGTTTTTTCCAGTGTAGCCATTGGGCCGTTGAGTTGTGCCCGGACAACGGATCTCCTTCAAATCTGTCTGGTTTTAGATATTTAGACATGATGATGCATTGAATATTGTTATATTCGCTAAATAAATTGTAATGAATAAGCCCGAATAGATTAAAGGCTTTATTTAGCGAAAAACATGAGAGCTGAATGATTGACGTTGCTCTAGTGACATGTAATGGTTTTACTTTTAAATACCACACATCTGAGCACTTGCAGGCTACACGGTGGACTGCAAAACCAGGGGCACACCGTGCTGGATTCGAAACTCCACCCTTTGGACCTTGTTCAGCCCTCTCGCCCGTCCACCATGCTCGCCCGTCTGGATGCGGCTTATGAGCAGTTTTATAATAATATTATTATTTTACAATCTATATCATACTTCGTAAACAGAAAGTATTTTTTTGATGGAATGATGATGGCTGCCAAGTTGACAGCTGTGCTGTGCTGCGATTTGCGAATGGATTTATTCCAGAAAATATTTTACAGCAAATGATGTTACGAATAGCTTCATAGTTAGCAACTTCATTAAAAACGTTACACGTGTACAATTGCCAATGGTATTTGGTAACAATCAATTCCCGTTTAAATGCATACAATCAGTGTTAAAAATTTACTAATTGACACTACTTTGGGACACGTAAGTCTTCAACTTTAATGTAATAGTCGGTGCCCTGTTTACTAAACAATGAGGGGGATTAGGGTCTTTATAATATTGTTGTGTGTAATTTTATCGGCTGGGGAGCTGCTAGGGCCCGACAGCCAGAAGAAAGGGGATAAAAACAAGGAAGAAAGTGAGGAAGACCGCGCCGAAAGGGAAAGCATGGATTTCGAGCATGAATACGTTAAAGGGCTCAACAAGGAGATTATAACGTTGCACGAATACGCGGAGGCTATACGGAAGAACCAGGAAAAATCTAAAGACGATGAAATATCTGAAGGTAAACTGTTGTTGTAATAAATATTAGCTATTTTTAAGCTTTGGCTTCCATGATGGGGCAGCTCTACCCAATATAGAACCCCGTTAGCTATTTCTGCTCATACAGTCTATTTATATTTTATACCTGAAAATGTATAGTGTGAATAAAGATATACATCTAAAAATAATTGCTATTTTATTTCCCAATTAATCAAAAAATTATTTTGCAAGGAGGCCTCAAGGGATCTTCACTGTTATTGAATAAATAAGTTTACTCAATGTTTTGTTACAATGTGAATTTGTAGTTTGTTATCTACATACATTGATGGACAAAGCACTCCTTTGTTTAATAAATTAATTAACTTAATTTTTATATTTCAAGGTGTTTCAGAATTTGGTAATGTATTTTTTTATAAGAGACTGTGTGTATTCGAAATTCTTAGTTTACCAAATCAAATCAATTATTGCATGTTCTAGGTGTCAGGTCAATGAGAAATGCCCTGAAGATGTAATTGTTACTAATGTTAGAACACATTATCAGATTTGCCTAAAAAGGGTGTAAAAAAACATTTCAAATTTAAATATTTTTTTATTTAAATTAGATTTTTGCTAGTGAGTTTCATATCCACAAATGTTTTCAGAGAATCAGCTGAAGCAAATGGAGTTTTCTCTCAAAATGCTTAAGAAGAGTCTTCTAAAGCACACGGAGGGAACTTGGCTGGGTGACCTTAAGGATGAAGAGCTTGAAGGGGGGCATTTGGCTGTAAGTCACTGATTCCTTCTCCATATTTTTGGATGACATAACTCCAATATGTTTGTTAAGCAGATGCATCCGCAATGGACAATGGATGGATTCCAGAGGTCGTGGGTTCAAATCCCACCTGTGGTGTTGAATTTTTCAATTTTCACTTTGATTAAAAAATTGACATAACTCCCTTTCTCAATTTGGAAATTCATTCTATGTTCATTTTGCATCTTTTGTTTAATGCACAATTTGAAAAGGTCTGCTCTCTTTTTCTGTCCTATTACTTTTACTATATTTTTTATTTATGGGGTCCAGGCAAAAATACCCATTGTAACAGATGCCTTATATAAGGGTACAGGGAGTGTTCCAACTGCTGCGGGAGTGTTACAAAAATTCATACATTTACTATATCTATAAATATAAGGGATGGTTGAAACACTTAATGGGGTTAACCTAGCTTTACTGACATATACATCAAGACGTACATACTTACTGCTTAGTTTCACCATCAGCAACATACATTTAATGTGCCATCAATTGGTGTGTTCTTGGTATTCGGCTGTTGCCTACACCACAAAAAAATGGACCCATACTAAAGATTTTAATATAAATATATTATTTCTTTAGAGATTGGATGAGAACCCACAGGACATTTTGGACACATTACCACCTTTACCCGAAGAGGAGGAACCAGAACTGACCCCAGAGCTAAAAGAAGGTGACCTTATATTTTATTGAAATGTAATTGTAAACATTAACTGTATGCAGTTTGTTTCATCTGAGTCATGTAAACTTGATTTTACACGACTATTATAGACGTAACTAATTTTTATAAAAAATTGTCTTGTACACAGGACACTAAAATACACATACACATTGTTGTTACTATAAGTGAAGTATTTATTATAAAAGGGTATCATAGGTTAGTGGAGTAGGTCTGTAGGTTTGATAAATTAGGTTTCTTAATTTTTTGATGATTGAGCTTTAGTTTTATGCTTGTGTAAAACTGTTATGACTATTTACAGAATAGATATTTCAATTTTAAATCAGAGGATGAACTTTTTTGGTTATTTTACTATCTTTAGCCATAAATTAACGAGGTGTTACAACCATTTGTGGGTCTTGGCCTACTCTACAATATTCCTACAGTTGTCACAATGCTTGGCGACCTTCTTCCAGTTCGTAAACTTCCCCATCTTTCTTATATCATCGTCCACACGAAAAATCGTTTTCTATGAAATAAAAATTCTGCAAAACAAAGTACAACTATAAATAACATTTAATACGATCCCCACAGCAAAAGAGCTGTACGACGCCGCGCTGATCAAGCTGAACCGTCGCTCGCCCGACCTGCGCGCCTCCATCCTCCAAGTTAAGGAGGCAGCTGACATGGGCTACGCTCCGGCCAAGATCAAGCTGGCCTGGAGCTACCTGTTCGGGGAGGGGGTTGAGTTGGACCTGGACAAGGCTCGAGGCATCTTCGAGGAGCTGGTCGGAGAGGGGAACGCTGACGCTCATGCTGTGAGTTCATATGAATCGTGATGTTGTGCCCTGCTAGAGTACTTATATCTCACGAACACAGGAGAACCATGGTTGTGTGTTGAGACATGCGCACATTGTCTATGTGTGCGTCAGCGTAGGAGCTATGATTTCACGTTGTCTTTGTGTTCGTATGTGTCACAACTACAACAATGTCCAACTTGCGCTCGTGAGATACAAGTACTATATACGTGCCGTCAATAGATTTTGGAAATTATGTAAACAGACCAATTTACCTTCATTACTTCGTAATTACGCACTTTTAAAGAACGAACACAGTCTTACCAACATTTTATAGACATAATCCTTGTATTTGCATTCATTTTAAGCTATAATATCTTTTAATTATTCATATTTCAATAAAAACAATTTTCGTTTACAATGATTAGTTATGTGACAATAGCTTGTAAATTTTTTTTACTCGTAAAAATGCTAGGAATCTATATTGTCATTGAAAAAAAAAGTTCGTTTAAGTGATGGGAATATCCAGTATATCGAAAAGTTTAATGACATTATAGATTCAATTACAAATAACCTCACTTCTAATCATTTTCCATTTACTTTGTTATGAATTTTCATTGCTCATTTATTTTTATTTGCTGCCATGAAGTTAAGAGCCACAAATACTCGCAATGAATATTCAATAAAATAATTTCTCGAGTGTCAAGTGGATTGCTTAATTATTGTTATAGACTTTCCTCATCACTATTTTACAACAAATCCATAGACGACAAATGAATTGTCATTCAGACATATTTGTTTACATAATTTCCAAAATCTATTGACGGCACGTATACCTGCTATCGCTTCTACTCTGTCCTGCACAGTTTCTATGAAAATGTATGCCACAAATTCACACTATCATGAGAATACAAGAAGTAAAGGTTTGGTGACAATACAATATCATGGTGCCAACAAGCTGATCTGATGCTGGAGATAAAAGGTGGCCGTAGCAACTTCAAAACTACAGAATATACACTCATCATGTTTGGGCTCATAAGAACCGTCTCACCAAGTAGTTGATGACCGCAGAAATCAGTACAGTCGGCACGGCAATAAGCTTATACCATTTTTTTTTGACAGAAACTTATTTACATTCACAATTAACCCTCACAAAGTTACTTGACATTTTTCCCTGCAGTAAACTAAACGAATGGAAGGTTCTTGAGTGTCGATCACCGACCGGAAGGCGCAGCGTGGGTATACCCACAAGGTAGACTGATGACCTGGTAAAGGTCGCGAGAGTCCACTGGATGCGGGTGGCGCAGGACCGGTTATTGTGGCACTCTTTGTGGGAGGCCTAGGTCCAGCAGTGGACGTCTTTCGGCTGATATGATGATGAAACTAATCGAATATGGTTATCTCCAGGGCATGGGCTTCCTATACGCCACAGGCATCGCGGTCCCAGTCTCGCAGGCGAAGGCGCTAGTCCACTACACACTCGGCGCGCTCGGGAACTCTGCGTACGCGCAGATGGCGCTCGCCTACCGCTACTGGGCGGGCGTCACCGTGCCCAGCTCCTGTCAGAAGGCCATGGACTTGTATATGAAGGTAGCTGCTAAAGGTGGGTACAGTAACTTGCCCTTAATTAATACTCATGACTCTCGAGTCAGAATACAATGGCCGCCATTTGAAACTTTTATTTTTATTTTATTTATTTAGTACATCCACATCATATATATTATATTTCACTTAAAGCTAGTATCTTAAGAGGTATTATATCTGATATATACGGCAATTACGGAAGTACGTAACATTGACTTCGCATGTTGCAGTGAGATCAAGTACAATTTTTTTTTAAACTAAACTAATATAATAAATTAAATGAAATTGGATTAAACTAATACTAATTAACAGACTTTATATATATTTATATCTACAGAACTAGTAAACGTAAGAAGCTTTCAACTTTTGGTCGGATTAGCCAGAAAGCCAGGGCCTTGTATATATGACGGTTGCTGCTAAAGGTGACCCACCTAGTTACTTGCCCTTAATTAGGACACAGGACTCGGAGTCAAAATACAATTTGAATTTGTATATTTGTGGACTATCTTACACAAATCGACCTAGTCCCAAACTATGTACTATACTAGGAGACGATGTACGTACTTATATCACAAAGTAAATAGCGGCGGCGCGCGCCGGAGCAGAGTCCGCTCAGTACAAAGTGCCATTTTCGCCGCACGCACAATGACGTAACATTTACAGGCATTCTCGGTTGATTTCGGACGAGCTTAGTCGCGACTGTCACTGTCGCGTCGCGAGTGCTAGTTGTGCGCGCGTTGATCACTTGACGTCCTCGCCGCTACGTAGATAGTTTATGTCACGTACGTCAAAATGAATAACCGATATTATTACAGTTGGAATGTATTTTATTGTTTAAATACACTTAAATACAACAAAAAACGGTGCCTACACTTTCTTCAAATTTTCAAACGATATTGAAAGGTAAATAAAACGGTTTTCTCATTTTGGTAGTTACAATACCTAGGTAGGTAGGTAATTTTTTGAAACTTGCCGCTTTGATAACGACGATCAACCATTACACGTTCATCTTATCGTTCGCTGGTAAAACGCCAGTATTTAAGTAGTACTATGGTTTAGTTAAGTAGGTACCTAATTAATTAGGTATATTTTTGTTGGCGCTCTCGACCGCCGCCGGTCACAAGTCACAACTCGCAGCGGGTCACGCATCAATTTATTAGGGTTCCGTTCCCGAAGGGTCAAAACGGAACCCTATTGGTGTCGCCCAGACGTCCGTCCGTCCGTCCGTCGTATGTCACAAAATTTGTTCCGAAGAATTTTTAGACTTCTCATTGACCTATGAACTTGAAATTTGGTGACAATGTTCAATATTACGTATATTTTAACAACAAATACTAATATATGAATAAATCATATTTTTGAGGTTGATTCGGAACCCTAAATGTGCGAAGTCCGACTCGCACTTGGCCGGTTTTTTACCAAGATACGCTGGTTCATATTTAAATGTCATGTTGAAGAATTTTTAATTTATCTGCTCCTTTTTAAAATTCAGAATCAATACAGAAGCAACCCTGTAGTTTAGGTATGTATTTTCAAGAACGGCGGGAACGGACCTTCTGTATATTCTTTATTTTGTGCTTATATATATGTATAGATAAATACATAGAAAATATCCAAAACTCAGGAATTGACGACTACTTTAGCCTACTTGGTAGTGACATGCCTACGGAGCTGGAGGTCCCGGGTTCGAATCTCGGCCAGGGCATTTATTTATGTGATGAGTACGAATATTTGTTCGTGAGTCTTGGATGTTTTCTATGTATTTAAGTATCTATTTATCTATACAAGTATGTATAGTTCGTACAAAACTGTAAGGCCAAGTGCTATCAAATTACCGCAAGCAAAAATCTACCTTAACAGTCAGAGCTCTAAGTCTAGTTTTGCTTGCGTTCGTTTGACAGAATTTAGCCTTAGAGTTGTCCGTACTATACAAATTTATAAGGCCAAGTACTATCAGGTTAACGCAAGCAAAAATCTACCTTAACAGTCAGACTTGTAAGTCGAGTTTTGCTTGCGTTCGTTTGACAGAACTTAGCCTTAGTGTTGTGTCCGAACTATATATCATCGCCGAGTACCCATAGTACAAGCTTTGCTTAGTTTGGGACTAGGTAGATTTGTGTAAGATTGCCCACAAATATTTATTTATGTTATATCTAGTGGCCAGCACGGTGACGCTGAGCGGCGGGCCCTCGATCCAACGCACTCGCCTGCTGGACGAAGCGGAGGGCACGGGCGGCGGCGGCGCGCTCGACTCCGACCTCATCGAGTACTACCAGCTGCTGGCTGAGAAGGGAGACGTGCAGGCACAGGTAAGGGATACTGTGCCTTATTTTATAACGAGATTAGGGCTTATCCAGAAATCACGCGAGGTTTTTTGGGCCACTTTTACACCCCCCCTCCCCCCTTGGTGATCTTTGGTGAGGTTTTGGACGACCCCCCCCCCCCCCCCCCCCCCTCCCCCCACGAAACCTCACGTGTATTTATTGAATTTATCACCACCTATGTTTTTTTTTAAGAAAATGATGTATATTAGTTGATCTTGTGCTTATTTTGGTAGGTATATGCGTTATGAAAACGTGATTGTGTAATTTCTTCTATTTTTTAAGAAAATGCTACATGAGTAGATATCATTTCTCGGTATTGTAGGTGCAGTAAAAAAATACACGTGAGGTTTCCTTGTACCCCGCCTCCCCCAACGTGATCAGTAGTGAGGTTTTCGTAACCCCCCCCCTTTGGAACCTCGCGTGATTTCTGGATAAGCCCTTACGAGATCACGTACAACCTTAAAGCGGCAATTACACTTCGTCGTTCGCCGCATGCTGCATGCGGCGACCGCAAAAGTGTAAAGAACACGTTAGTCGGCCGCATTCGGCGATCGACAGCTGCCAAGACGCCGTAGTGGGCGGACAGACTAGTGTAAAGACGACGTTTGTTGGTCTAAGTAGTTTAAAATGAATTCGGCGACCGCATTAGGTGAACGACGAAGTGTAATTGCCGCTTAACGCCACAGCTGCGGCGGGCGGGCCGGCCTGTCGAGGCAAACATGGCGTACGCCGGCGAGGCGTGCCCACATGAAACACATGAAAGAGGAATTAATATATGGGTGTAGATAAAGTAGTGTATATATATGCATTATGTACCAGTTGCCTAAATTACTATAATAGATTTATTTAAACGGGTCTAACGCGGCATAGTGGAGGAACTTGCTGAGACGACGGTTCTGCCGCGAACATGACCGATGCAACCAGTGTCGAAAGTTCGGTGAAAAAGGTAAATACACAAATATCGCTTTAGACCCGTTTAAACAAATCTTTTAAATGTGTCTTATTCTATATAGATTGCGTCGCAATTAGTACGCGTTTGTCTTTTAAGATGTACAGACAGACACTAGTGAAGACGATTAGCAAGCAGAATTGCATCTTATCTCAACATAAAAACGGAGCAATTTGCACGGCTCTCGTTAACGTGACGTGACGGACTGCATCAACTAACTGAATCTTATATATAAATTTAGTACATTAATACGGGTTTAGGGTTTCCAAAATATTTAACACAAAGTAGTTTTTAGTAATTTGAATTATTTGGTTTATTTTGAATAATTGCGAATTGGTTTCTCGGAAAAATACACAGTATATTGTATAACTCAATGTATTACCAGTTTTATCGTGGACCACGTACGGCCTCGCGGTCCGAGGAACACGCGCCTCAATTTTCAACTGTTTGTTTATAACATTGCTTCTTGCGCCATCAGAGGGCCTCGCTAAATGAACCTTGCTGTCGTCGCAAATATTCGTGCCACATTATCCTATGACTACGCATTGACATAAAGAATAATATGAATCCAATCACATTCACTATGCCTATTAAACACACACAGTTAATTATTAACATAGACTCAGTAAATAACCTCACTAATGTCAGAGGGAGATAGGATATAATCCCAGAGGTTACACACGCGGCTACCGATAAGATAATCTTTTCACATATATATCTTCTCGAACCGCCCTTTACTGTTATCAGAGCTATAAGAGTGTACAAAACAGATGCATATAAAATTGTATTTGCCAGTAAAAACAAACATGTTATGCCGGCGGTAATATATTCCACATCACGCAGTGTTAAATGATAGAAGTATACCGTTGTAAACAACGCGGTTCCTTCCGCGATCGGCGCTAGCCAGACGACCGCGTTGGTGACTAAATATCTTCGGCTGATACGGTTGTTGAATACTTTCACTACGTCCTTGTAAAACATCAGCGTTGCCATGAGTTGCCAGTGGCTCATGGATAGGCGCAGCACCACATATGTCACTTGAAGTACGATAAAACTTTTGTTATGATTAAAAAACAAATGGTTGTATAAGTATAAACAACGAATATTGTTAATGAATAACTGAGCTATTGATAAAAGCGTAGTTAATGTGATACCGGTGAGGAAGACATAGTTATGGAACTGTCTCCACTTCTCGATGAGGATCCATGAAACGACTCCGAAAATTAAGCAGACAACAGCTAAGATAACACCGAGGATGAACAAGCAAAAGTCCGTCCAGACAACGTAGGAGAACGCTTCTCTCTCGTGACGTAACTCAAAGTAGAATTCATGATTATGTTCTCTGTTATCAGCGAAAAAAGCCGCCATATTCTTTCCTTGTCAGTTGATGCTCATAAGGATTAGTTTCGTAAAAACAGTTCTTCTATTCAGTTAAACAAGAAGCGATTGACTGGTTACTTGGTATCTTTATTTTTGACAGCACAAATATTCTTCTTATTTGAACGTTCACGCTCTACATAGCTCAGTTGGTTGGCTGGCAAGAACAGCATAATCCAAGATCCTTTTGTTAATAATGTTTCACTTTGTATTAATATTCAATTTATGTTCCCTCGCTGTTTTGTTCTTCTTATTTTCAAATGATCACTGAGTTCAATATCACGGGGGCCACTGGATTAGTAAAAATGTAGCAAATATATAAAATTGATAGTCATCATCAAATAATATGTAGTTAACCTACACGGACCTCAAACTGTTTGTAACTAAAAATAATAAGGAATTGAGCAGAAAACCGCCGTAATGCGTTAGAAATATTAGTTAGCTTAATATTTTCCTTATTAGATGTTGTACTATTCTAACAAGGAAAATTATGAGTACCTAATGTCAAAAACGTCGAATAAATTCAACTGTTCATACTGTAAGTAGGCCGTTAGGGCACTTGTCTTTCTGAGGAAAACTAAAATAGGTAGTCTAGTTTCACTTGCCTCGATTTTTTGGGCCACAGCACTGTTCAGTATCATTGTATTTTTATTTGCTGGTCGGTTTGTGCTCGTGTTAATTTCTTTAAACTAATATATTGAATCTTGTCACTGTACACTAAAGTTGAGTTTAATTTGTACCCGAGCTGTCTCACTCTCCACACCTTGCACTCACTCTTCTGAACGGTGTACTATAGCTAGACGGTGGCAGCGAACTAGATATATTCCACAGCTCTAAATCTCGTTTTCTTGCAATAACCAACCGGTACTTGGAGTCTGTTTCTACTGCAAGTATCAAAATAGCATAATACACTTATTTAGGTATAGGTACTGAAACATTGTACAATGTTAGCAATGATTAGGTACATAACGTTATGTTTTTCACATATTTGTATTGTCTTATCCTGTACGCCAAATCTTGGAATTAGGTAGGCGGATCCCGGGCATCCTTCGGGATGCAACTGTACTTGGATAACGCTAGGAGAACACCATTTGAATTATTTTTTCTTAAATTCAATATAATCTAAGGACTTTATTTCTTTAGGTAATTGATTGAAAAAATTTATGGACATAAACAGTATATTATTATTGGGAAACGGAACTTAATCGCGTACAATTATAACTAAAGACCTTAATAAAGACCAAGTGCGGGTAGTTCGGAAAACCCGTGCGGCTAGAATGTGTTGATACCCGCTCACGCCAGTCAGCTCGCGACCACGGATGTTGTAATACATTCGAAACGTCGGGCAAAACCTTAAAAAAAGGGAAATAAGTTATAATTGTACGCGATTAAGTCCCATTTCCCAATAATAATGTGTGAAAATCGTGTAAGTTTAAATCAATATATAAACAGTATACTTTTTCAAAGTGAGCAAGTTATGGGCTGGATAGCACAGGTTCAATCCATGCCGTCTAGATGTTGTTAAGGGAGACCCTAAACTTAACCAACGAGTGGTACTAAAAAGTTGATTCCTCCGTTTGTCAGGTGGGTCTGGGCCAGCTGCACTTCCAAGGCGGTCGCGGCGTGACGCTGGACGTGAACAAGGCGTTGCACTACTTCCTGCAAGCGGCTAAGGCTGGGAACGCGGTGGCAAACGCTTTCCTCGGGAAGGTGAGACTTCGACGTCTTTAGGCCTATAAATAAGTACTTTTAAAGCCCGACCAGGAATATATCACCATGCGCCATTTTGCGGAATTTCTACTTCTTACTTACTTCCAGTGGCGCTACAACCCTTTGTGGGTCCTGGCCTCCTCCACCATTTTTCTCCATTTGTCACGATCCTTGGCGACCCTCTTCCAGTTCGTGAGCTTGCCCATCGCTCTTAGCTCCTCCTCTACGCAGCCCCTCCACCTTTTTTTCGGTCTTGCGGAATTTCATTGGAATTAATTTCGTACACTGGCAATAATTTTAATTGACAGACAAAAGACACTGACGTATCTGTTGCGAATAATTTAAAAATTAGTAATGTGTGTTGTGTTGCCGTCGCCGCGTTGGTGAACACACGTGCTCTTCACGACGACGGGCTGAATCCACTACCGTACAAAACCAGTTGCCTACTGTCATGGCGTCGTTACCGAACAACGTCTGATGAACACGTGGTTGGCGAAATCAAAATAAAATGGATGGAAAGGCATTTTTTTTTAAGTGAAGTAGTAATGAGTTGAATATTTCAGAATAATACCGCCCTCTTGACAATAGTCATGTATGAACGTATGGTGTACTTCTAGATTTACCTAGAAGGCGGCGACGGCATCAAGGCAGACAACGAGACAGCACTGCGATACTTCAGAAAAGCGGCCGAACAGAACAACCCAGTGGGACAGAGTGGGCTAGGCATTATGTACTTGCAGGTAATTGAGGAAATATATATACCTATAAATATACTTGATAATGCAGGGAATAGGTAAAAACTGTTCGTATAGGCACTTGTTTTAAGAAATTAAAATTGCAATGTCTATTCGAACATGCATCAAAATCTAGAAATAGAAACAAAAGGAGCTTCTTATTATAAATCATAAGTGTAATGCAAACACAAGCCAAGAATAACTTGCACAAAGTTTCTATTGGGAGTGCTTGCGTATACAGGCGCCTGTATATGAATGAAATGAAATACACATTTACGTCGGCTTACATGTTGGCTTTTTGTAGTGACCCTGTTAATAAAAAGCCTTCATGCTACTAGCAGAGGAAAGCTCAGTTTACAAACCTACCCCCTTATTCATAAAAGACAAACCCCTGCTACCTAAAATGTGATTTGTCCCTCTCCAACACACAGATGTCAAAGTGACAGATAAAGACAAATGAACATTAACAGCAGTTTTACTAAAATAAGCTTGATGAAAGTTTATGAATAAGGTAGTTGGACACTACATTGTTTTTTTTTTTTGTGCAGGGTCGGGGAGTACCGAAAGACACGAGCGCAGCGCTGAAATTCTTCACGATGGCCGCCAACCAGGGCTGGGTCGAGGGACAGTTGCACCTCGGCTTCATGTACTTCAGTACGTATACCATCCTTTGAACTTGTATCATACCGTTTTCAACCTTATTAAAAGCAATGTAAAGTTGTTTCTTGTGTTCGTTCATTTTCGATCTGACACTTTTTTTGCAAAATAAATTTGCTTCTTCTGCATATATATTACAAAAGTCGGTGAATGGAGGTTGAACGATTGTTATTACAGTACTTTAATTTCACGAGCGCGGGTGAGCCATGGTTATGTGTTGAGCACACACATCGCCTATGCATATTGTCTATGTGTACCTCAGCGTAGGAGCTATGAGCTCACGCTGTCTATGTGTTCGTATGTGTCACTACTACAATCATAGCTAACCCGCGCTCGTGAGATGGATTAGACCTTATGAATCCACGGCTGCGATTTTTTCCGCAGGCGGCATCGGCGTCCGACGCGATTTCAAGCAAGCCAACAAGTATTTCTCGCTCGCGTCCCAATCTGGGCACGTGTTAGCGTTGTACCACCTAGCGCACACACACGCACAGGGGCTGGGGGTTCTACGCTCCTGTACCACCGCTGTAGAGGTCAGTGACCGCAAACTTAAAAAACAAAAACGCCGTCATGAAGCGAGCATACAAGTACTCGCGTGACAATATGAACACGTGTTATCGTTGTACCATACTAGCGTACACACACGCGCAGGGACTGGGAGTTCTACGTTCCTGTACCACCGCTGTAGAGGTCAGTGACCGCCAACTTGAAATATAAATTTGTCGTCATCAAGCAGGCCAACAAGTACTTGTCGCTCGCGTTCCAATCTGGGTACGTGTTAGCGTTGTACCACCTAGCGCACACACACGCGTAGGGGCTGGGGGTTGTACGCTCCTGTACCACCGCTGTAGAGGTCAGAGACCATCATCCCTAAATCATTATTCATTTATCATTAGATTCGATCGGCTCTAATCAATATTTTATCCCTAGAAACTTATCATTAAAATGCTTACATACAAAGTTGTATTTTTCGTTTTGTGGAAAAGTAATATCCGCGATAATATTCGGAATATTTCCATTTCTATCGCACCTTCCAATCCTTCCATATTCGAATGATAGAGAAGAGAGACGATCTCCGGGCGTTTACGGTAGCAGTTAATGTAAACGCGTCGCGCGCCGGAACGTATGCTAACAGGTTATCGCCGTCATACCGGTTGCGCGACGCGAGCGGGACGGTTTCATACATTTTGGCGCGCAGCGCAGCGTCCCGCTTGCGCCGCGCAAGCGGTGTGACCCAACCTTTAGGCTATTATTGTGACTTTTATTACTACGTTCAGTCTAAAATTGTCTTTGAAATCGGGAAACATAATCCAATCGACTCCAAAAATCCTAAAAACCCCGTATATTTTTGAAATGTGGACTGTGGAATCTCTAATTTGGTCTGAATATTTACATTTCTGTCATACTTTCTCCAGTTATTCAAGAACGTATGCGAACGCGGCGAATGGAGCTCACGCCTGATGCTCGGCCACGCCGCGTGGCGCGCTCGAGACTCGGACTCGTCGCTGCTGCAGTACCTGGCGCTCGCCGAGCGCGGCCTAGAGCTCGCGCAGAGCAACGCGGCCTTCCTGCTGGACGCCGGTGAGTGTCACTGATGCTCGGCCACGCCGCGTGGCGCGCTCGAGACTCGGACTCGTCGCTGCTGCAGTACCTGGCGCTCGCCGAGCGCGGCCTAGAGCTCGCGCAGAGCAACGCGGCCTTCCTGCTGGACGCCGGTGAGTGTCACTGATGCTCGGCCACGCCGCATATACTGTACAGTGTAAGCTCTACATAAACATTTGTATTATGCAGGTGAAGTAAGTCTGTTCCCGGAGGAGGAGCGCTACCGGCGCGCGCTGCAGCTGTGGGGCCGCGCGGCGGCGCAGGGGTACTCGGCCGCGCGCGTGAAGCTCGGCGACTACCACTACTACGGGCAGGGCACCGAGCGGGATCTGGAGGCGGCGGCGCACCACTACAGGTACTTCAGGCTGCACCTGTGGGGGCGCGGCATAGCACAACAAGGGCGCAACTAGGAGTACAGTACATACGCCTTATTCAATGGAATGTTGCAGCTGCATTCCACAGCCCGAATGGCATATCATTGAAGACTGAAGTGCAGGTCCGCGGACCAACAAAGTTGTTTTCTCCTTAATAGTCTTTAACTTTTACTTGTTGTTTAATACCGTTACTTCTAAAGAGATTTCTTTTTTGATAAAAATAAGTGTTATAAAAGTGCTCATATCTGAATTACAATCTAATCAAGATTATCATCTACAGGATAGCATCAGAACAACTTCACAACGCTCAAGCGACGTTCAACCTCGGCTACATGCACGAGCGAGGGCTCGGCCTCGCTCAAGACCTACACTTAGCGAAGCGCTGCTACGACCTAGCGGCGGACACTTCGCCCGACGCGCGGCTGCCTACTGCACTCGCGCTCGCTCGCCTCAACGCCGAGGCCGCTGTGAAGCGATTAGCCGATGTGAGTGTTATATTTACGATACGAGCTTCAAAGCTCTCGGCTTGCTAATGTATCTGGCAACTCTTATCCAGACCTTCCCTAGTTCTTTTAACATTAGGATCTCAACAGCGAGAAGTGTTCTAAAAATCTAAAGCTGATAATTATGAATGCGCAGCATAACAATTTAGAGCTATGTGATGGCTAAAATTGCTACTATTTATGGAATTCTAAGCAGATGGTAATGTGAGCACACGCTGATCAGAATATACATTGCATAAATCATCATTATCTTAAGATCTGGGCTCTTGTCCGTGCAGCTTGATGCAGTTCTCTCCATCTTTGCCGTTCCGACGTCGTGATACGACACGACATCCACATCCTCCTTTATCTGGTTCATATAACTTTTCCTTTTTTCCCGTTAAATTCGTCATTCATCATGTTTCTGATGTAGTTGTCGTGTCGTGGGAGATCGGTCAGCAAATCTGACATGTTTTATCGAGCAGAAGAGTTTGCTAAAAACACGTATTCGCCACAACCCAATCGTGGCGAATAATTGAACAAATCTTCACTTTGATTGTACCTTATAATGTTATCTTGCAGTCCGTATGGGTGACGCCGTTCACCGCCGCGCTGTCCGGCGACGCGGTCTCCAACTGGGACGTTTACCTCATCACGGCGTTGCTCGGCGCGCTCGGACTGGTCGTGTACCTGCGGCGCCCTCCGCCCAACAACTGAGGATTGGCGGGACTTCCGATCGTTCGGAGGTTCACGTGAGAGTAACAATGATTATGATTACACTTTTTTTTAATACAACGACGGTGGCAAACAAGCGTGCGATCCACCTGATAGGAAGCGGACACCGCAGCCTATAGACGCTCGCAACTCCAAAAGAGTAACGTGCGCGTTGCCGACCGTTTATAAAATTTGAGGATTCACTGTGTTGACAGCAGAAGGGACAAAAGGCCCTCGCTCTCAACACAGTGCATCCTCGGGAGTTCTGGCAACAATAAAAATAAATAAAATAAAAACTAACACCGATGTGCGTGTCATCCATGAAGGCGTGCCGCTCCACAGCCCAATCTGTACAATTGCGCGTACATTAGTATGATGCACTATACAGTAGGGGACTTTGAGTGTCTGTCCCTTTTGGATAATATTTATATTGTAATTGAGTCCAAAAGTCCCAAATATTCAAATTCCTCGACTGTACCTATGCATAGGGTCTATCGCGAACCGAAAACGAGCATCCTACCTCTCTGTCGCACTTGCATATTCGAGTGACAGAGAGAGAGAGAGAGAGAGACTTAGGTATCGGTTCACGGTAGGCCCTCAGTACGCCTTTAGTTGGAAGCCGCAAAAATATTTTGGCCAATTATGAAGGCACCCTTTGCGCTAGTGTCATTTTTTCTATCACTTCTGTCAAAAATTGTGGCCATGATTTTAGTGACTGGTTAATTCCATTTTTTTACAGACACAATTAAGTTGAGATTCAGTCAGCATGTCTACGCGGACAAAAATTACCGATGTAACTTATAATTTTATGGTCTTACTGTATGTTCAATGTTTAGACATATGTAAATGTTGATCAATGTGAATGTAACCGTGATTATTTTTAATATTTACGTGAATATAATCTAGACTACATGATTCAAGCAAAAAGAATCATGATTACACTAAATAACGCGGCTCGTGAATACACCTTTTTTTAGGGTTCCGTAGTAAACAAGGAACCCTTATAGTTTCGCCATGTCCGTCCGTCCGTCCGTCCGTCCGACCCCCGTTTTTCTCAGTAACCGTTAGTGCTAGAAAGCTGTAATTTGGCATGAGTATACATATCAATGACGCCGACAAAACGGTAGAATAAAATCTTAAAAAAAATTTTTTTTTAGGGTACCTCCCCTACATGTAAAGTGGTGGTGCAATTTTTTTTTCTGCCAAACCTCATCGTGTGGGGTATCGTTGGATAGCTCTTTTAAAAATATTATAAGGTTTCTAAAAGCATTTTTTGATTAAAGAATTGGTTAGCGTGATATTAAGCTTTGAAGTGATAATTTTTGCTATGGTCAAGTGTCCCCCCCCCCTGCCAGCTAAACGGTGGCTACTAGGCATGTGAAAAAAATCATTGTAGTAGTATATACGATGAATTTAAAGTAGACATTACTAGTTAACGAGTAATAGTCGAACTTCAGAAATGTACTTTGCAAAAGCAAACTTTCGAACAATTTCCATTGATACCTTAGATAATGTTGTTAATTCTTTCAAAAACATAGTAAATATAAGTTTGCGAACTTTTTAGTCCATATAATGTAACGGGTGGACGACTACGGAACCCTACCTTGCGCGTGGCCCGACACGCACTTGGCCGGTTTTTTAAATGTATGATGGGTCGGATACTGGGAGATTTTACGAGATTTAACGTATATTTATTTTCTTGTCGTAGTGGCTGTCAAGTTTATAACCTTGTTCTAATCATTGAATCTTACAGTGTCTCAGACCTTCGACCCACCATATATCATTGCGCTTATTAGGTTCATACAACATAAGTAATTATCGTCACGCCCCTTTTGTATAAGTGAGATGGGAATACCGCAATACGATGACAAAAAACAGTAACATTTTATGTACATATACAGTAGTATTTTTATGTTCCTAATACGGATATGGACTTATACGAACGCTATGTTATGTCACAAGGGTTCGTGATTTTATATATGGCATATATGTATAGACATAATATAGACACCTAAATTAAAGAGTAAAAAAATGACTTTGAAACAAATAATAGGGGTCAACAATGTTACCAAGGTCCTAATTTTTACTTAAATCTCGAAGAACCAAAGAGAAGTGTTTTATGGGCGGGATTACATTATTCATTCAAGGCAACCATGCATTTTTAACATATAATTTAAATTGTTCCATTATTTGGTTATTTTGTTTGATAACGGTATCTTATTGGGTACTATAAAGCTGAAATAGCTAAATTAACGAATTAAAAGCTGGATGGCACTTAAATTTTTTACTATATGTACAGTGGTCAAAAATAACTGAACATGCACTTTAGCGCCTTGGCAATAAAGTAGTATTCAGGTGAACACTTTTTCGCACCTGTATATTAAGATTTTGACTGTCTCCTTGGTCCAATGAAACTATTATTATATTTTAGCTGATGTTCCAATACACTTTAAATTCTATTTGTTTTAACAATTGTTTATGAGTTATTTTAGTCACATATACATATGTGATAATCTACATTGAAAGGCCGGCATTTACGCCTTTAATGCGGTTTTTCGAATACAATAGTAAATCGGTGCGTAACTATAAGCGCCTGCCGCCATTTTAAGGTCCCATTCAATCTGGACAATCATATATTGTGACTTGCACCACAAATCGCACTGAAAAAGTTTATATTATATGTATGCTGTTGCAACCTACAAATCTCTCACGGTTTCTCCTTTTAGGTGTCCGTGTGAAACACTTTTAGACCATTTTATTGAGGAAACAAAACGTGAGGTTTAAACGGAGAAAAACGACCAGTACGTTTACTTTTAGTTTGACACTGGCATACGCTGTCATTCCATTGGAAATTCTACTTTACCATGATTGTAATAGAGTTTATATTACAACTAGACAGCGTGTATGTAAATATAATATCCAATTGAATTACCTTGTATAATATGGACATTGTTATGCAAAACGATTCAACCCACGCGATGTTCAATTTAAAATTGGAACATTTTTGCTAAAGTCATACATTTTTTAATGGTGATCTATTGTGGGTTGGATCGTCTGTGCATAACTACAAACTACATCAATATAATGTTTAATTTATTTAGGCAAATAGACTATGTGATAGTGTAGATGTTTATTTAATTTTTGTTGAAGATTTATTTACTTTGTATAGTGAGATTCCAAATTTCTTAAAGTGTAAAAGCCATGATTAATTTATTTTGTGCTGGATAAGATTACTTGGGTAAGATTTTCTGTGCAATAAGTTTGTATACACAATAAAAGAGACAGTTCTAACAGGGTGCTAGTGTAAAAAAAAAAACGAGTTCCATATTTTGTAACATCCGTTTCTTTAGCAGTGGCGAGGTTGTGGGTGACACCCGGAGTGGAAATTGTGTGGGTGCCACCCAGTCGGGCTATACGGCCTGTGTCACCCGAACCGCCCCGCCCACCCTAGCTTCGCCATTGTTCTTTTGTTTTTTATTTTACACAGCATTTCTGGTGATGCTATTGATTCAACAGCAAGATTTTTACTTTATTCGCAATTTTATTATGACTCCTTACAATAGATAGATAAAAAAAGAATGGGGTAACATTTGTAATTATGGTTTTGTGTTGAAATCAACTTGTAAATAAAACATGTGAAATATAGATTTATAAGACTTTATTTTGTTTTATTCCTTACATTTCTATAAAATCAGTCTGGACTTATATAAATTTAAAGACATATCCTAAACTTTACTATTTAGGTACATATCTAAGTAGATTTTATTGTTATAACAGTAACGACGAAGGCGTATGGGGCTAAAAACAGGATTTTAATTACCTTCCTCTTGTCTCAATAAAGCGCTATTTTACATATAACGGTTTTATGGTCTTGTATTAGCCTTAGTAAACCAGTGTAAAATTAATGTATACCTAAAGGTATAAAAGAAAATTAGGAAAGAACGCAGTTTACTTTCAAATATCGCACCTCCGCTAGTCCAACAAAGAGATCGATATTCTTGTGTTCGTGTTTAGTCCCCGTACCTCAAGTATAAGTTTTACGTAAACGAACGCGTTTGCGCATAGTCTCAATTTGTATGACAACGCTAACAGCGCCTCTAGTGGCCTTTGGTGGTAACTATTTACTTCCAAAAAATTTTGAATAAACGCGGTCCGTCGTTTGTGTTTTGTTTCGAAAACACTTATACTAAAGCGCGTGCGACAAATAGAAAGAATTTCGTACATTGACCCATCATTACTTGTCTCTATCACTCGCGCGCAATTATATTGGCATCGCGCTCACACAGTAACATTGAATTTCACTGTATGGGATCCACAAAGTACCTTTCTATATATCACGCGATACAGTATTGGCCTCTCTCTCACTTTCATGTAAGTGAGAGAGAGGCCAATACTGTATCGCGTGATAATATTGACAGTGTAACTGACGCCATAGATATTTATTCATTCATTATCTATGGACAAGCCAACATTGCCGGATATTAGTGTTGCCTACGTGACAACTTAAAAGGAGGCTACTAAAATGGTGGGATCGTCCTAATACACACGCGATTACGCGATGATCGTGCGATCGCGCGACTTCAACTCAGTATATTGACTAGTAAAAGTCGCGAATTCGCGCGATAATCGCGTAGTCGCGTTTGTTTTAGGACGATCCCTTTAGGACACCTATTCGAGTTCAATATATTCGCGAATTTCACTCGCGCGATCATCGCGTTGTATTAGCACGATCCCTGTAGTGATGGGTCAATGTACGAAATTCTTTCTATTCGTCGCGCGCGCTTTAAAAGTTATAAGTTTTCAACGGCTGATTGTTAGGGCTTGGTTCATACGTCCTCCATCCTCTCGAGCTGCTCGATCTTGCGCGCGATGTCGTCCGCGGAGTATATGAAGTCCACGGTCGGCTTCTGCTCACTTTCGCTCGGATCCTTTTGAGTTTTCTGCGAATAAGTAAATAGAATTCGTTTATTCTTAGACCAAATTGATCGATAGATTGTTACAGGGTTTCTTAAGAACTGGGTCATTGTCAGATTTAGGTGCGCGTCTTTTCGGTGGACATGTCAAAAGTTAAGTGCTACAAAGCTTAATTTTCGATTGATCTGATAACCCGCATAATCTGTAATTCCGTGTCTATAAATCCATGTAAGTAATAAAAACGTAAATTACATGCACACAAGCCGTTAACTATGACCACCGAATTGACAACTTTTGTTTTTCCGACTGACAATGACCCAACTATGTTCTAAAATGGTGTCCACTGTCCACTTTTTTTACAGAAGCGATATCCTATCATCTATCTCCTTCAGTCATCGGTGGATCGGATTGGAGCGCTCTTAGCCCAGCGGCGTCTGCGTGCCGCATGCAGTATCCCAGGTTAAGCAATGTCAGCCGCCATGTCAGTACATGGATGGGTGACTAGCTTTGAGTGGTTACTAACTGAGCGCTCCCGTGCTTTGAAAGGCACGTTAAGCCGTTGATCCCGGCTGTTGTCTATGGCAGCAGTCGTTAAGCCAAGTTGGAGGCCATCGGGCGGCTTGAGAATTTCTAACAGTCAAGTTGCCCACTCACTTGACAAAGGGGGGGTCGAAGTTGCACCACGTCCGTAGGGAAAGTACCCACCGCTACCCTACACGTGACCCCTGGGTGGTGCTAAAAGTGCAACAAAAAACTGGCAACCGTACTGTCTTCTCGAAGATCTCACGGTTCGAAATAATTGCCATACCTACGATAAATCGGTAGATGTCGGGCGCTACCGGCCCGATATTTAGGAACCGCTGTATTTTCACTATTGTGACTCACCCAGAAATCAGCATACTCTGGTGAGACGGCCTGCAGCTGCGCAATTCTGTCCTCCATTTCTTTCAGTCTTCGGTAGATGTCGGGCGCTACCGGCCCGATGTTTAGGAACTTCTCAATGTAGAGAACGCGTTCAGCTATGGCGCCTGGTAGAGGCGCTGGTGCTGATGTTGGTGTGGGGGCGGGGAATGAAGACACGGTCTGTGGACCCCATTCGTTGTGGACTTTGCGGACTGTGGAATAAGGGGCATTATTGATTAATAATTATTTACATTTACAAGTTTAGTGTACATATAACAATGAATATTCCTTTTACCATTTTATTTAATAATATTAATTATAATATAAAAGTAGACGCCCCCTTGTTCAGAAGAGTTATCTAAAATAACGTGAACTGATTTCGCGCCACGTAACGCCCCGTTTACGCCCCGCCACGTAATTTAAAAAATTAAATTAAAATCATTTATTTCGTGTAACATCGTCGTTTCGTGTTTCGTGTTTTGATGTTCGGCGACATTTTTACGTACTTACTTCTACCGGCGATACTTAAGCTTAACCTTTTTGGACACTCTGTCAAATACAAAAGTCCTAGTCCTAGCACCTAATGTCAAACGCGAATTTGAACCCAATAGAAATGCATGTAGCTTGATATCGCACAGCACGCCGCGATGGATATATTCGTCCTTGGCGTTGAACCGATGGTGCCGATATATCCGTCCTTGGTGTCGAATAAAAATTGGTCAACTACTACCGGCGATTTTCCTCTACTTTCCTGAAGGCCTGCAAAATTTATGACATTGTCACAGGGTATATTAAATCGATGTCGCATGTATTTTAACACTCAACTTTTCAAGTGCCCCTTAGAGTCGCTGCGCCGCACGAACTGCGTGCGCACTCTCGCGCACGTGTCTTCCGTCTCGCTCTGCCGGTCAACACCCGGGATGAAGTCATGGATGTTGCTGATGTTCACCTGTTTTGCAAATAAATAAGATGGGGATTCTTTGACGACCCAACGAACCAATAAAAAAAATTAAAAAAATTGTGGTCAAGCTTACTTCACATCAAATCGAAATAATCCCAAGCTAAAGAAAGCTTATTCTATGGGTACCAAGCGACAATACGTGAATGATGAACATGTTTTCTATGTAACTTTTTATTTATATAGGACTGTAGTTATATACCTCTATAATGTCGTCTAGCATCGTAGTACAAATTTTGCTTGGTGTGTGACTAGGTCGATTTGTGTGTGACAGTCCATAAATCCTACTAATATTATAAATGCGAAAGTTTACATGTTTGGATTGGATGTGGATGTTTGTTACTCGATCACGCAAAAACGGCAGAACAGATAATAATGGAACTTGCCATACAAAGAGTCAATAGCCGGGATTAAAATATAGGATACTTTTTATCCCGAAAATTGAGCCTCGAAGATGAAATAGGGAGTGGAAATTTACGCAGACGAAGTCGCGGGCAAAAGCTAGTATTTATATATTTTTTTGACGACTGCTTTAGCTTAGTTAGTAGTGACCCTGCTTACGAAGCTGGAGGTCCCGGGTTCGAATCCCGGCCGGGGCATTTATTTGTGTGATGTGCACGAGTATTTGTTCTTGGTTCTTGGATGTTTTCTATTTATTTAAGTATTTATTTATCTATATAAGTATGTATATCATCGCTTAGTACCCATAGTACAAGCGTTGCTTGGTTTGGGACTAGGTTGATTTGTGTAAGATTGTCCACAAATATTTATTTTATTTTTTATTAATTTCACCTGCTCTCGCTTCCTCTCGATGAAGTTCTGTATCCGCTGTCGCAGCTCTTCCGTGGTCACGTTTATTTGTATGAGGTTCTTGTCCACCACGTCTGGCGGCGACGGCGGGGGCGGGTCGCCTGGAAATGTTATATATGTTATACAAATACAAATCATTTATTGTCTGGTTATGGGTTACAGAGGTGTTAAGCATGGTTTATGATCTCCATATCCTGCCTCATAAAGGCGTACAATATAATATTATGTCTAGGATTTTTTTATTACTTTATAATATTACATTACTATTAATAATATTTATTTATTTAGATAATATAGGTATGTAAATGATATTTATTATAACATGTTTAAACTACCTAAGTGTAAGGCCTGAGTGGACGCTCGAGTCGGGCGTGCAGCGGGGCGTGCATGTTAAACAATTGAAACTCATACTGGTGTCCTGAGTCGCCGTTGCACAAATATTATGCACGTTCGCCCGCCCCGCTGCACGCCCCGCCGAACGCTCTGCTTCGAGCGTCCACTCAGGCCTTACACTAAGAGTGGTAGGGTACAGCAAAATATGTATCATCTTGCTCGAATTTGGATTAGCCCAACTGGGGAAGTACCTCCGCCTTGCAAGACCGCAGCCGCATAATAATATTGTTTACTGTACAAGTATGTAGTGTTGTGTTCCTGGAGGTGAGCAAGGTTGCCAGAGGGACCTAAATTTGCCCCTTCTTCTGTCAACAGTGTCAATGTCAACACAGTGAATCGTCAAATTTTATAAAGGGTCGGCAATGCGCCCGTCCGCTACCAATGACTGCTGGAATCCCCGGCCGGATAACAAAAGAATGTTTTGTTTTTCTTTTCGCTGGGAGAGGACGGGTTTCTGACAGTCGGCGTCAATGTTAATTAGTGGACACTTTTCATCTCGTTACACATTTGTGTGCCATAAATCTGTTCACGTCATATAGCGTGACTAATTCTTTCACGTTCAATAGTACATTACTTACCAAGGGCGATAAAACAAAGAATGTCTCAGATCGCAGGTATTTTACGCCCGAGCCGAAGGCAAGGGCGATAAATATGCGATCTGAGGCTTTCTTTATTATCGCCCGTGGTAAGTACAAAATTTTATGTCACCCCCTGGCCAGGAAGTGGGTTTTTTCGCGCGCGGAGCGTGCGATAATGGCCACTTTATGGCCAGATGTGACATAAAATACTTTTACTACGTATTTTATTTATTCGAGACTATTCGAGTGTGGCTGTATTTCGTCTGCGACTTATTTGCAAAGTAAATATGAACAAGTGTTCAACAACAAGTAGGAATGTTGTATCATTTCGTCATTGTATACATTTGTAATTGAATAACAGTCAATGTAGAGGCATGAAATGTGATACAAAGTATTAGAAATGCTATTCTTGCCTTCTCGGCACGGCATTTTTTAAACAAGGTCAAAATTCTGGCTAGGTATTTTTAATTTAAATGAGTGGTTATCCATTTTCTAAAAGGAATCTTATTGTAACCATCATTAAGGTCCATTTTGGAGAACGATACAAATATTAGAATACTTGATATTTTTGGCTCACGAAATAAAAACACACATTAACTAACAATATAACTTTATTGCAAAATATTTTATTTACTTAATAATAAGACAACCACATAAGACCGAAAGAACAACATGATGGTAAAATAAAAGAAAACTTTATAACTATGAATAAAATGTATACCAGTAACGTCTATAACAAAAACTCATAAAATGTACATAAGCTCATATGTATCACTAAATGGCCAACAAGCAGAAACAAGAGTTATAATTTATAACAGAATAATAAAGTGAAAGAGAATATTTAGCCGTGAATATAGCAGTTTTTCACAGCCCTATTTATTTTGTGTGTCTCTGTGATGAACAAAACACAACGTCAGTTAAAGAACCTACTATTTTGGCACTGGTCCCAACCCCGGCGAGTAGCGAGTACTCTCACACTAATTCTACTCGCTTGAGCGAGAAAACGAGTAAAATTAGTATAGAGCACTCGCTGCTCGACGGTGGTGGGGCCTTTTCCACTTTTTATTCTGATAAAGCGATAATAGTTACGTATATCTTATAAATGAATGACATATGAGATTATCATATAAATATAACCTACTCACATTGAAAACAAAAGATACTAGCTATTCAATACACAGTACCTATTGCATCATACAAATATTATTCAAAATGTACTTGTTCTTATTATGTCTCGCTATAGTCACTTTTATGACGCTAAGCGTACATAGTTTTATATTTATATAGTCTTATAGTGAGACACTAGTTTATTGTCATGTAATGACAACTACCTATACTATACTAGAATTACTAGAATTGATCAAGTATATATCACGACGTCATTAAAATGTTACGTATTTATAATAACCTAAAATAGCGTTTTTCTTGGCAATAAATACCTGCTCGCAAACGGAGGTTTGAATATTTACTGTGGAGAGAAATTTAGAAAACTCAAACATTCAAAGTACGTCCACCAGGAGAGGGAATACAAATGACTAACCCACAGGAATACAAATGAAAGTCTCTTTGTAATAAAAAGAGTTAAATAGAGGCTTTTCAATCCTCAGATAAAAGTATCTGTCAGTTACATGTTAGCTCTGTCTTTTTCTTTCATTTGACTTGACAAAATTACGAGATATAAATATGTTTCAATTTGTTTATGCTACTACAATGGTAAACAAGTATACGGCCTACCTGATGGTAATCTGACACCGTAGCCTATGGACGCTTGCGACTCCGGAAGACTCACAAAAGCGTTGCCAACTCTTCGCATATTAGAGGATTCGTGGTGTCGACAGCGAGAGACAGAAAGCCCCTCACTCTCAATACTTCACACGGCCTTGAGCGCGCTATTTGATTTGGACCAGCCGTCAGCACTGTAAGCGCTGCGAGCTATTTTAGCGTGATTCGGAACATGGCTTATAGCAATATCCCGCTCCCACCGGCGAAACCGCATCAGTATAAATGCCTAAACCTTCTGTCCACTACAAACCCTAGCTTCACTAGACCACGCACATTCGACGTTCTCCTTCCAAGCGGGGTCTGCGTCCTCGTAGACCTCTCGCTTCCACACGGGGACCTTCGCCTTGAGCAGCTCGATGCAGAGCGAGACAGCGTCGAGCGAGTCCCGCCGGTGCGGGCTGGAGACCGCAATGATCACGGACGCTTCGCGGCACGGGACGTTGCCTAACCTGAGGATTAAGGCGCAGGGGTGGGCAAGGCATTCTCCATACAAACTCTGTGCACGTTTTATTCGTAGTTTTGGCACTAACGAATGTTATATTTTTTTGGATGTAAATATTAGATATGCGAAGAAAGTGATCTGGAAATTTTCAAATATTTCAAAAAAATTAAAAATTTAAAAAATACAAAATAATATCAATGAAAAAAAATTACATCACGAAATAGCTAACAGAAAAATAAGCATACTGACCAAAAATCATAACTTTAATGCAAACACAAACGAAGAAAATCCTGCACAAAGTTTGTATGGAGAGAGCTTGCCCTACCCCTCCTCTTAACAAGAGACTGACGATAGTGCCGATCCCACACCCTTTCGTGTATTAAATAACTAATAAATAAATAAATCATAGTACCTTGACAGTGCTAAAACAAGAAAGGGTTTGCTTGAGAATAATTCAAATAATATTTTTACAAATAATACCGAAAAACCGACTTTTTCCAAGTACGGCCAATACATCGATTTATGGCTAGGTTCAGCGCCGATACGTCACTCAGTCTTATTGTACATACATAAGCATTGCACAAGATAAAGTCATTTCATTGCATATCAATGGTACATTATCTAGCGCGAAGGTCGGACTATGCATGCGCGCGCATTCTACATTTGACGATCCTTATCTCAACGTATGTTTTCTATAATTAACCCGTATGATTTGAAGAAGTACGCTATAATCTAAAAATCAAGTAATTTTGAATTCTATTACCCTGACAGGGTTCAATTGCGCGATTGTGAAATAGTCACGAGTATAGTATGTGAAATTAATTACTTGACTAGTGCAGTGCAGCGTTTAAATTTAAACTCCATATCTATCATAATAAGGGCTAATTTCAAACGCTAAGTGGCATACATTAATGTTATCAATATCATATAATAGAAACGGAGGAAGTTGCTCATTATCAGGATGCTCGAAATTATAGTTCGTACAAAACTCTAAGGCCATAATTCTGTCAAACGAACGCAAGCAAGAAACGATTAAGAGCTCTGACTGTAAGGTAGATTCTTGCTTGCATTGATTTGATAGCATTTGTCCTTACAGTTTTGAACGTAGTTCCGGTGGTCACGACTCGGTGCATTATTTAATGATCACGCCACACTGACTCAAGTAGACCTTATGCCGTTGCAATAAGATTCACGAATGGTTGGTTAGTCCACTGTTGTCGATTCTAAGGGTGCCTTGCCATTTAAATTAGAAAAAAATAGCTAATATCATTTCTCAGCTCAGGTATCGCCTGCCAAATAGCTAGCTTATTTTACAGCATTCGAGGTCCATGGACGGTATTTAATAATAATATTCTATGAATTTATATTGTCATTAATGTTGATAATGATCACCTAATAAATATGTGAAGAGATGATAAAGAAATGAATCTTCGTACCGTTTAAAATTTGTAGTGCGGCACTGATAAGGTCACATTGATAAGAGACATCTTCGGCTCGACTTGTTTGTGGGAGATTAAATCTGACACGCTAACATAATAAAAGACTCTCGATGTTAATATTATGTAAAACTGGACTCGACTCATTTTGTTTACTACGACAAATGTATTATTTAAAAAAAATACCTAATAGAGAATGACACTCAGATATACTCTTACTTCATACGATATTCTGCTTTAACACTAATGTTTAAGTTTCTATGGCATACTCGTACACAACGTTTACACCTGTTTGTAATAGAAACTCTATTATGTTACTGATAAAGTTGAATATCCAATAGATCAAAAGCGCATGTTTGTCAAACTCAAAGTAGGTCAACGCACGTTAAAAGAGCTGCAGGCAACCTAGAGGCAATGGGACTTGGTCCGTATTCTCACAGCGTAGGTACCTACCTACGTCGCCAGGAACTCTTTTTACGTGCGGCGATTTGTATAGATGAAATAATTTAAGATGTCCTTCATCTTATAAAAGTGCCATTAGAATGTGAACTTTGTTGCTTGTACAGTAAAGTCGCTTTTTGAATAGCCTAATTTCAAACAGCTCGGTCAGTTCAAATGATTTTGAGTACTGATTTGTAACCTACCTATGATAAATAGCGATGCCATGAACGGCGCTCCACTTGCTCCGAACCTCGTCGCAGATGGCCTTCATGGCCTTCAGGGCCATCGGCTCATACGCTTCGTACTCCAGCCGCAACACCTGTGGTAAAATAAAATCTATATTGTACACTATATGGTTCATATTTGACCGTGTTATGTATATACACATAACCCGTTCAAATATGAGCCATATAGTTTTAGATCAGCGCAGGTAGCATGATAGTCTTTACTAAAGTATTTTTTTACAGTGTGACGTGACCATGAAATGTAACATGCTAACCGGGGTGGCATAATTGGCATATCCCTATATCCCACACACATTATTGTACGAAATTA
Source organism: Cenopis cana (assembly GCA_951800055.1). NCBI lineage: Eukaryota > Metazoa > Arthropoda > Insecta > Lepidoptera > Tortricidae > Cenopis > Cenopis cana. The sequence goes on along the minus strand of OX637490.1, from coordinate 15,575,066 downwards.
CACTTATATCAAACATAACCTGCCTTTGTATTACCTATATCTATATTATTAGGGTTACGCCAGCCACCTTGTATTGCGCATCACCGTTGTTATTTGGTCATAAACAGATTTAGGTTCGCGTCTTTCCTGTGGACATATCAAAAGTTAAGGGCTACGAAGCTTAATTTTGGATTGTTCTTGTAACCTGCATAAACAGCGTCTCCGTTTCTATTAATCTACTTGATAAAAGCATAACTTACATGCACATACCACAGAAGGGGCGACTTTTGTTTTTCCAAGTGTTTAACCCCTTTATTACACAAGTACACATTTACATTTTATGACCCTTGATATATGGTTTAAATTGAAATGGGTTGAAAACCTTTAGCACCATCGGCTACTTCATATTGACAGCCGCACCTGCGTCAATACCATCACTTATTCAATCTGTATTCCAGACCTTATACAACATTAATTAAGGTACAAAGTTGCACGGACTATACAGCCGAGTTAAATACCTATTCGTTCGGCTCACACAATATATTCCATATTGCTATTTTGTTTGAAACAGAAAACCGTTTATAATCAAGTATCTACTCGTAATGTAGGAGGAAAATTTGTGTTTGTCAATTTTGGACTCTATTTCCATTGAAATAGATTCTGTGCGACAGTAACTCTACTAATTCTGTGAATGGTACCCTTATATTCTAATGTCAATTACGTTATGTATTCTAGGATATTAAACGTGTATATACTTGTCAATATTTTTACACCGCATAACCTTTATAAAATTACCTAACCACTTAGGTATTCACAAATGCCTACTCATTATCTCTTAAATATCCTATTACAGATTGTTAAGTAGTCAGATGACAATGCAAATATTACTCAACCAATTTATAATTACAAAGTAATAAAGTAGCAACTGAATAATGTTCTTTTGTCGGAATTTACCTACAAGTCCAGGCAAAACGCTAATTTTGTTTCGGTATATTTTCCTCTTCACTTGTTTTCTTTTATTAATTTGAGTTTATAACTTGTATTATTTGATGCTAATTTTTTTTGGGGCTAAAATAAGACCAGGTATAGGTGGGCCGACGCCATCAAATCAGACCTGCGCGACCTCCAAACAGAGATGGGCAAAATTTATTCGAATGACGAATAAAATTGTTAAATGATTATTAATTATTACTCCAATACGAATAAATTATTATTGTTGTTTAATTTACTCGTGAAAATAAACAACATAAACACAAATCATTCATCATTTGATTGATTATTTCGCGAATAACTGGATGGACAAAACTCACGATAGAGAAAAATGGAAGAAGATGGGGGAGGCTTTCATCCTTATAGGGACCACAAATAAAAAGTGAATAACTACTAATAATATGGTAATATAAAAACAGTCAATCAAGTGGGAAAAAAAGCTATAATTATAAGTTATTTGTGAATAAAACATTCGCAAGTTAATTATTCGCGAATAATAAAATTATGAATTATTTTTCATTCGAATAATTATTCGGATAAAAAACTATTCGAATAATGCCCATCTATGCCTCCAAATCGAGAAATGGAGGGAGGTGGCGTAAGATCGGGATATGGTTAGTGGCGTCAAATCGTGTCGGAGACCAAGACTTACTTTGGGTCGGTGAGCCATAGGAGTTAGTTACTAAGTTATGCAATTTTGAAAGTTGATACTATTAACTTATAGTTGCATACCAATAGCAATGGTTAATGCACTAATAATGGCTGTATGCTTATTCAACATTGGTGTTATATATTCTATGATACCACGTCAATGGCAAACGGGTAAGCCTGCCTGCTGGTAATTAATTTCATCATATTGACTACTAACCAATCATGCTTGCTCGGAACACCACTCAGTTATCAACATACACAATGATTTTTATCTCAGTTGAAGTATGATAATATTTACACTGACCGACAGAAAATTTGGCCCAAAAACTTATCGCGATTTCTAACTACAAATTAAATAATGTTTATTATATAAAAATGCATTTTTATAATTTGCCGGTGAGTATAAATAAAAAAAAAAAAAAAAAGTATATATTATTATTATGTCACACCTGGCCATAAAGTGGCCATTATCGCACGCTCCGTGCGCGAAATAACCCACTTCCTGGCCAGGGGGTGACATAAAATTTTGTACTTACCACGGGCGATAATAAAGAAAGCCTCAGATCGCATATTTATCGCCCTTGCCTTCGGCTCGGGCGTAAAATACCTGCGATCTGAGACATTCTTTGTTTTATCGCCCTTGGTAAGTAATGTACTATATTGTAATGAAATAACCAGTGTCATTCACTACATTATGTCCTTCCCACATGAAGTTTTTATGGATATAGTATGAAACTTATTTACATACAGTAGAATCCGGATACAACGACGGTCAAGGGACCGATATTACGTCGCACTAACCGGACTGATTTTCTTTGAAAATGTTTGGTATGAATCCTGATTATTATTGGGGAACGGGACTTAATCGCGTACAATTATAACTAATTTACCTTTACACCTTACTACCCTTACCTTTACCTTTACTTACCTTACTTACCTACCTTTACTTTGCTTACTTTATTTACCTTTACTTTACTATTTACGTCGGACAAAAACCTTAAAAAAGGTAAATTAGTTATAATTGTACGCGATTAAGTCCCGTTCCCCAATAATAATGTGTGAAAATCGTGTAAGTTTAAATCAATATATTATGAATCCTGATGTCTGTGATTTAGCAGTCGTTAAAAGCGTTCTTCACTGCAGTCCTTGAGGATATATTTAGACAGGGGAAGGTTACGGCCTAAGACTCAACGGCGAGTATATAACAAATTTAAGATTCGCGGATGACATCATATTATTTGCAAAGTCGGCTTATGAGCTTCAACAAATGCTAACAGATCTTGATACACAAAGCAAACATGTGGGCTTAAATATGAACGCTTCCAAAACCAAGGCAATGACCAACAGAGAGAAAGAAACAATAATTGTAAACAATACTCCCATTGAGTATGTGGATGAATATACATATTTAGGCCAGGTAATCAAGATAAACAATATGTCAAGCAAAGAGATTGAGACACGTATTGGGTATGCATGGAAGAAGTATTGGGCATATAGGGAGATAATGAAAGACAAGAAAATGAATATGTCAGTGAAGGGAAAGCTATTTAACACCTGCATTCTCCCAGTCTTAACATATGGATGCCAGACTTGGGCGCTCACTAAGTCGCAACAAACGAAACTTCGCAGTTGCCAGCGAAGCATGGAGAGAAGCATGATGGGAAAAAGGAAAATAGATAAAATAAATCACAGCATAATTAGATCAGCTACTAAAACCCAAGATGTAGTATGTAAATTAAGAGCGCTCAAGTGGAAGTGGGCTGGGCATGCAATCAGAGGAGAGGATAAGTGGAGCAAATTAGTCATGCAATGGTACCCAAGAGAGGGTAAGAGGAAACGAGGGAAACCATTCAGAAGATGGGAAGATGATATAGTTAAGGTAGCAGGCAAAACCTGGACTAGACTCGCATGTATAAGAGAAGATTGGAAAGTGTTGGGGGAGGCCTTTGCCAAAGGGCACACAGATTAAAAGAAAAAACAAAAAAGATTAGCAAAGTAAACATGTAACAGAAACAATATGTAATCTGAGATAAGGCTATTAAAAAAAAAAAGTGTTCAAATGTTATATGCCGAGTTGTTATAAGCGGATTCTACTGTATTATGTAAGTGTATTAATGACACTTACCTTTTTTCCTTCAAAATTATCCCTAGTAGTCCCAACAAAAATGGACACCGCTCCGCAACTGTCATCCACAACCAGCTCACTCACTGCATCCACCGACAGCTTGTCCACCGTTAACTTTAAGTGGTCCATATTGACCGTAAACTATGTTCCGTAAACCTAGCCTCCACTGAGTGGCGGTATCACAGCAATATGATCTTTATCGTTGATCTCAATGTCTACGGTCTCATCACACACTTCTTCGTTCTTTGCCAGCAATATGTTGTTCTTTATGGCCTGGAGATTATAGTTCTCGGTGATGGTATTTAGGAGCTGTTGGTAGCTGATCTTTTTTGGGAGCTGTATGGAAGATTCACGGGTGCCGGCCAGGTCTTTTGATTGAGCGAAGAATAATAGTTTCACATTTACAACATGCTCAATTTCCATAGTTCATTCTGTAAAATAATAAAATAAATATAAAACCCCACACTCATTTATTTATTTTTTAATTTAGTTAGGTAGGTACAAAAGAAATTTTCCCTGTCAAAGGACTTATGGAATCATCTTGAACAAAAGTGAAGAAAAGTATAAATGACGCATCATGATAAATGTATGGGCACGTCAATAAATAATTCGGTAAAATAAGTAAACAAACATGAGTATCATTTAACCCAAACATGCTAATCTCATTGGCAGAATACCAGAAAAAAACATTAGTATGTTATTATAAATTATTGTCTGTCTTCTAATTAAAAATAGCTGTTAGATTTGAAGACACGATTTCAAAAATAATTTATAGGTACAATACAATCTATTTTATTTTTATTTTATTTATTTATTTCCATAAAATTAACACTTAACAGTCAGGCTACACGTGTTAACTGGAGAGAACAACATACACATATGACAAAAAAAACCTAACATTACATTACATTAACTTAACATAACATTAACATAACATAACTATTGAACTCAAGGAATAAATCCTGCATTCATAATGGTTATGTTTGCATTTACACATACAGTAAAATATGAGGAAGGAAACAACAGCACAGACAGACTTTCACGCACGAACTGCGGGCTTCATTTGGCATCAAACAAGCCGGTTTCGTAATGTTACAGAGATCACCCAGGCGTAAAAAAACGAACAACAAGTTTTGATAAATCGATTAATATATTCAGGTCCTTAACCTTGCGTCGTATTTAATGTGTCGCAGGGCATTCGTTGCGTTGCGTTCTGAACTCTAATTAGTTAAGGCGACTTAATTTAATTATTTTTCGCAAATTATAGTGCATATATTTTAAATAACCATGCGATGCGATGCGCTATCAATCTTCTTGCTTGACATTGACAGTTGACAGTACCTTTTTTACGTCATTTACGTGACATTGACGGATCAGCGTGAGAGTAACATTAAGATTGTTGCTATTTTACAAATTAACAAAAGTTCTTGTAAAAAATAATGCTTCTTGAAATATTATAATCAATTGATGAATTTCTAAGACCAGCTTTTGCCCGTAAACTCATCCGCATGAAACTCGTTTATCTCGTCCTTCCATACAAATACAAACACAAACCTCCACCCTCCATTTTATAAAAACTATCCTATTTCCAGTGTCTCAAACTATATACATACTGAGAAGAAACTCAGGGGGCTTTGGTAGTATATATTTATTGATTATTTAGGGAGATACACATGGTTTTTATATTATATTTTTAAATAAACATTTTATATTAATATACCAACGACATTTTATATTGAACACTAGAACTCAACTGACTGACAATAGAACAGTATACATCGTAGTTATCGTAGAAGAAAACAGAACATTTATTATGCAAATAGGCTACAAGGGCACTTTTACAAGTCAAAATCTGTCTCTTTCAAATTTATTTAAAGAATACAGTTCTGAAAATAAATTTCTTTAAATGAAGTGTTACATGTTCTTTAGAGATGTATTTTTAAGGTCTCCTTCGTGCAGTGCCGGATTAACCCTTAAACAAATTAAGCAATTGCCTAGGGCACCACGTCTAGGGGGGCACCAGAAACACCACGAAAAAAAGGTCATTTTGAAAATCCGCACGGCTAGTGTTGACGTTCGGGGTGATAAGTGCCCGCTGCCCGCTTACTCGCTCGTTCCGGTTATAGCACTACCATTTGTTAGTAAATATACGTAATAATAAACATTAAATATGACCAAATTCGAATGCATCATAATGTTCGTTTTGGTCTAGACGTGTTATGACTTGATGCGTATGAAGTATTTTCCGCACCTGCATCATAATGTTCGGTCGAATAATTTCGCGCTCGGTACGCTCGCGTTTTCGTCTAGATATGTTATGACTTGATGCGTATGAAGTATTTTCTGCACCTGCATCATAATATTGGAAAAATTTCGCGCTCGCTGTGCTCGCGTTTTCGCGGATGGGGGGCCCACAGGCGTGGATTGCCTAGGGCATCAAGTAGTCTTAATCCGGCACTGCCTTCGTGGCCCAGCGGCGCGATAAGCTAGTAGGGTGTGGTGTGCATTTAAGGTCTCTGAGGGTCAAATAAAATACAGATCATAGGTATGGAATGTTGGTGTACTCTATAAGTGCGTATGTCAGTTCTTAAAACAGCCGTCTATTTCTTTGTAACGTTAAGGTGTCAACCATGAACTTCCAAATTAGAATCTAATTAATATTTTGTTTACTTACAACTGTCGGTGATAAGTGTGTGGATCATTAAATTCAAAATGTCTTCCTATAAAAATAGATTTTTTATTTTTAGCAATAATATATTTTATAATTTGGCAACATTATCTAACCGAGCAGTTTTAAAGATAGCTAGAAATACTTCCTTTATTTCCAATGTTTTAGTTTCAATGTATACACACAGTAGACGTGTGCGCCGCGCCGGCGCGCCGCCGCCGCCGGCCTTTTTGCCACGCCGCCGCCGCCGACAAAATGATCGGCGTGAAATCGGCGTAACCTTGACTGAATGCCAAAGAGTCTTTTTATTAGATAAAAGAGTATAATTAACATTTTTGTTTAACTTCTTTATTGCTTTACAGTAGTATGTACAGTGGTACACTTGTTATATTAAATTTGTTGTGTGACAAAAAATATTTTTCTTAGTTTATGTATACTATCAGAGCAGTCTGAACTACATTGAGCGCCTGAGTATGGAAATCCGAATGAGAAAATCGTATAGGTAGGCATCTATATAGCCAAATAATAATAGCAAAAACATACTCTTATAGCTTCGTCATATCCGTCTGTCTGTACGTATGTCCTGTAATGTCACAATCCTTTTCATTTTGAAAAACTTTCATTCAGAAACGATTAAGAATTTTTCAAAGACATTTTTTTACTTTGGAAATAATCGATTCATAAATCTAATATAATGTCCCCCTCCCCCACCTCTAGTAGTTGTCTCATTCGGAAATTTCCTGACAACGATATGGCGTGCCTGTGAGCGTGTGTTTCGTGCTGGGACAACAGAACTGGCGGGTATGGCATAAGATGATGGCAAGCATCCTGATGGAGTCACGTTAGAGCCGTGGAAACTAGGGAGGGCTCTGGTGTGAAACACCGCATGTGCGCAATCCCACTTCTACGCAACTCGCTCCCAGGCCAGTGCTAGAGCTGACGAAGCTCTCAAGCACCGCAAACACTCGTCTTTATTGTGTAACTCTACGAGTTTGCAATGCTTGCAGTGGACTCTGGACCCTGGCCGGCTGACATGAAGACATTCATGGGAGCTTTGTTGTGGCGACTGGTCGGTACCTCGGGGAACCTGACACTTTCCTTTCACAGAGAATTTCTCTGGCAATACAGAGGGGTAACGCGGCTAGCGTTATGGGGACCATGCCCCAGGCGGAGATTTTAGACTGGATATTTTTGTTAGCTATATCTGTCTCTCTTGAGTCGGTCCCTCATTCCTGAGGATCGTGATCACTTCTGGATTTCGCCGCCCTGAGGACTTATATCCAATGTCTCCATCAGTCTCGATCCAACGTAGCCCTCATCGCTTGGTGAAATTTGCTTGAGGATGTGGCTTCCTTAACCTGATCTGTCCATGTAGTTGATGAAATAAATCATAAGTGTACGCGATTAAGTCCCGTTTTCCAATAATAATGTGTAGTTGATGAGCGTCCCCTAGCCCTCTTGCCTTCCATTCCACCAACCACGACCAGTTTCTCCAGACTATCAGCACCACTGCGCATTACTTGTCCAAAGTATGACAGCAGCCACGCCGACAAACAGTGGATAACCGGGTCTATATACCGAGCTGGGTCATTGGTCCGTTTGGCAGTCCAGGGTATCCTGAGCATTCGCGTCCAGTACCGCATATTGAATGCGTCTATTCTTTGTCGCTCCCTAACCAGTATTGTCAATGTTTCTACCGCATTTTTGTTATATAGGGATGTGGTTTACTTGTATGAATACAAATTTATTGCATTGATCTCGATTTAAAAAAAGAATACGAATTATTTCGCATTTTTATTTACGTGACCTTCACGCCGATTTCACGCCGAAAGTACGCCGCCGCCGCCGATTTTTTGGCAAACGCCGCCGCCGATCATTTTTAAATCGGCGCACACGTCTAACACACAGTCACAGTTTTTTAATAACAATATTTATTTCATTTATAACATTAATATTGGCTTCAATTTCTATACATACATATAATAATGTGAAGTCTGGAGTCCACAACATACTTTATAAATGCTTTTTTATAGGCCCCATTCAAGTGCAAACATGGTATGAAGTAAAAATAACCAATACTTTTCATTAACAAAATCAAAATGTGATGTAATTCTAAAAACTATAATAGTGGCAAAATAAACATTGATAAATTACTTTTATTAAAAAAAACCCTATCTATTAATTTTTGAATAAAAATATCAGAATGATCATGAATAGAAAGTATTATATGGTTTGAACTGACACTACTGTCAGTTGAAATTAAAAAAGTTACCGGATTTCAAACGGTCTTCGCTGTGAATTTACGCTCGAGCTCAACCGCTTTTTGGCAAGTTTCCCTCGGGCGCGCGCGCTACATAAAACGAACGTCGCACTACGCGCACCACAAAAAGGTTAAAAATAGATTTTCAGTGTGTGTAGCGCGTATTCAGCGCCGACATTTTTGTTTTCAAATGACATACATACCGAGACGACGCTCGTATTACGTATTAGAAATCTAAAGTGAAACCTCTGAAATCGGTTAACTGTAAACATTGTACTGATTTTTTGTTTGCATCTCGTCTCCTGATTGACGTGCGGTGCGGAATAGAATTGTGGACGCGTTTGTGGTGATTTGCAGTTTCTATGGATTTGTTCGAACATCTTAGTGCCAAGTGAACAATAAACATTTAAAATGGCTCATCACGCGGAGCCAATGGACATTGACGACGAGAGTGTTTTTGATAATAAGGAAAACGCTTACCAGAACTCCAATGTGCTACCAAGGACTCCTTGCACTGAGAAAGGATATGAAGAACTAGATGTCTCGGAGCTTAACATGAAGCTGAGGTATTCTATTACCCCAGTGGCCTCACCAATGTCTAAAAGTATGTCACATTGCTTGGACAACAGGCAAAATACTTTAACCGACGAATCCCTCAACAACACGGTCATCAATGAGAATGAAAATAATTTAACCCGATCCTTAAATTCAACACTAAACAGAACTGAAGCGAAATCATCCAATGTACTACCATTGCAAGCATTATCATCGGTCACTGTTGATAACAACAGAAGTTCTGTGCTCCGAACTTTGGACACTGCAACAACAAATGACATCACAATAACTGTAAGCAATGAAAATGAAATAGATAGTCTTTCATTTGCAAGCTCCTCTTCCTCTATGGCACATACTCCTGAAGCGACGACACCTACTAAAGACATACCAAAGCAGGATGGCGGGTCTCCAATCATGCGAGGGCTCAAATCTGTGTTGAGCATGTTCAGATCCTCACAGAGCCCTATACCACCAGGGGAAGAGGATTCCAAGGAGGCAAATCATGTAGTGAGTCCTGCCGATGTACCTTTGCCGGATTCCAAGCCCAGAGCTGTTGCATCAACTCCGAAGAATGAGAACAACAAAGAAAGAAGCATATCCAGACGAAACAGTCCACATAAAGAAAGCATAGTATTTAATGAAGATTTAGAAAAAGAATTGCAATGGAATGATGACTCAACAATTGTGTTTGGCTCAGAAAAGATCCCGATTCATAAGTTATTTTTCCAAGACAAGCCCTCAAAATCAGCTATTTTGGATGAAAATGTCAAACACGAAGATGCCAATTCCACGGTTGAGTACATGGATGTTTCTTATAGTGACCTGTCTATAAAAGATAAAACTTTAAATTTAACTGTAGACAAAACTAAAATTAATGAATTGGCAGAATCAGATGGAGAATTTGTTGATTGTGAAACAACATTTACGCAAAATGATGCACACTCTAAAACTGAAGAACTTGAAATAGAGAAAATTAATAACAGTCTAATTCCAAATGTTCCTGAAAATTTAGGAGTAAATGCTAGAGCCGGCCAGCCAGTCAGTTATACAGCCAATGAACCCTTTACATTAGATACGACTAAAGACATAATTAACTCAATAGATGCTTCGCATATTGTTGTAGAAGGAAATGTTGAAAAACAAGTTGATTTCTCCACTACTGATATTGTTAATCAATTATCTGACCTTATAAACGAATCTGAAACAACTGTAACTAATATAGTTTCAGTTGAAGCTAAAGGCATTGTCATTTTAGATAAAGACGAAACTTCAAGATTAAGTGATGTGCAAACCCTAACTAATATTCAATCAGAGATGCTACAAAATCAAGTAACAAGCCCCATGATCTCTACAGCAGATTCCCCAGTTGCAGCTGCTGAACAGGTAAGTATTAAAAATGAAGATTTGGTTCATACATCAGGTATTGTTTGTGATACTGTAGACCACATAGGATCTACTGAACCTAAAATTAGTATAGTGCCTGTTGAAGCTGTTACAGCTCATGAAGTTCATGCTCCAATGTCATCATCTGAATCTAACACAATGATAGAACCAGAAGAAAGAATCGATGTAGGCTACCCATCACCAGTTGACATTCCTTTACCAAATGATGATGATATTAATGAAATAACCGACAATTTAGTACAAAATTTAGTAAATGCTAAATTGCAAGAACCAGATATACTTGATGTTAGCACATCTCAAAATGTGCTGATGGCTGCCCTCGATAAATCAATCCCCGAAGCAACCCATGACACTCAACATATACCTGCAGAAACACAAAACAACGTCACCGTTTGTCCACCCAGATTATTACCTAGTGATGTTCCATTACTCAATACACATACAATAGACACCAATAATATTCCGCACGAAGCTATTACTGTTGTTTCTGATCCTGAACAGTCACCAACTATTGAGAAACCTGAAACTTCTGTAGTTGTTATTACTGCAAAAGTTGATCTTGTTAATGATGAAGTCGACAAATCAGCCTCTGAAGCAACTGCTGACATATCTCATGCTCAAGTCGAAATAAAAGCGGATATTCCTTGTCCACCCTGTCCCAGTGACATTCCACTTCCTGGTATGGATGATGATAACCCGACTGAGACTGATGATTTGGCAGTAGATGCTGTAAAGATGGATGCTAATTCAGTTAGACAATGCGTTATTGAAAACCCTGAAGCAATTTCAGTCGAAGACAACATTGCAAAAGTAGATTCAGTTCATGAAACTGATATAATTAAAACAGTAGATATTGTCTTTGATGAAGTTAAAGTAGCTAATAACACTTTATCTACGGACTTATATAAACCAAAAGAGGAACATATGGAGATATCCTTTGTTGAATGTACCAACGACAAACTTTCTGATAGTGTGGCTATGGATGTAAGTATGGTCGATGCCAATATGAAGGTAGAAGAAACGTTAGACAACCCAGAATCTTGTCTAACTGAAACTCAGCCGCTTAAAATCATGCCTGAGATACCTGAGGGAAATGCTACCAGTATAGGAGTTATTCCTACTGACGGTGTTAATGGCGAACAAAAATCATCTAGTTTTCAAATCGCGTCTGAAAAGGGCATTGATGGAACAACACATTCGGTTCTAGACCCAGTATCCGTAAGTGCAAAAACTAAAGATTTACCGAACGCACCAAAATCTCAGGATTTATTAGATGAAAATGTGAATGCTTCCATTGCTTTGACAACATCTGAAGCCGAGCTAACTAACGTGCCACCAATGTTTGATCATTCTCAAGTCACTAATTTGGCAGGTGACAATAACGACGCTAATGACTTAAATGGCTCGAATGTGAACCATGTACTCGAAGATGCTACAGGTATTGTCGCCACAGTAACACCGTTATTGATTAGCCAAGATTCCAATATACTTCCCGTACCTACAGTTTCCGATAAAAAAGAAGGGCTTGACGTTAAAGAGGATACTGTGCTACCAGGTCCTCCAGAAGGTCCTAATGCTGAGATAAATGTAAATGCATCGCGCAAGCTAAAAAGTACTCCGGAATGTGTAGACGAAGAAATTGTGTTATCAGAAAGCAATAGTCCATTTGTTTCAATGTCTGCTGAAGAAGCATTTGATCCCGAGTCGAAAAAGGAAGAGTTTGAAAACATTGAAAATCCATTTTCGACGAAAACTAAAGTAGCTCAGTCACCGCCCACATCTCCAAAAATAGTTTCTAAGGGATACAACTTCAACTTTGATGACATTGACAATATTAACCCATTTGCTACCAAAACTAAAATCAGACTGTCACCACCTCCGGATGCATCTCCAAATACCTCATTAGTAAGAGCGGATATGAACAAGACTGAAATAGTGGAGCCCCCAAAGAATGACAAAAACATTAACAGAAGAAAGTCAATGCCAGAAAGAAAGAAGCCTTTAAAAGCTAAGAGGCATTTGAATTCAACAGTTGATGGTACAGAAAACAGGTCATCAAAAATAACCATTTCTAAAAATGATGAGTTCAAGAACACTCCAGAAATCGAACAGCTCAATCAGCCTGATCTAAACCAAACGGATGTTAATAACATCGCTTCTGTCACACAGAACGTTATTAGTGATAAACTTGATGACACTGTACCAGCTGAAATACCTACTCATGAAGAAAAAGTCCATATCGAATCTAAACCAGAACTTAGTGTAGATGTATCAAAAGAAAATAAAAGTATAAGGGAAGAAAATGCAACAATCACTTCACAAAACAACGAAATAAAATTAATTGGAGATGTTGTTACGACTGAGTCATCTTCTGAACAATCTACGTATTTTTCAGCCGGCGCATCATCCACGGAACTAACAGAATCTAAAAATGTTTTCAATTTGCCTGAACTGGATGATTTCAATCCATTTGTAACGAAATCTAAAATACGCCAAACTCCACCGAGAGATGTAGATATGGATAATCCTTTTGCTACTAAAAGCAAAATTAAATCTTCCCCTGAAACATCATTAATCGTTACACAGAAAGATTTTAACAGCACTGTAACTATTAACAATGAAAATTTATTGAAAGAAGCTACATCTAATTTAAGTACTTGCAGTGAATCTTCTAAAACGAGTGAGGAAAAAGATATTACTGTTCATGAGGTTCACACTGAGGATGAAGATACCTTAGAGGGACCTTTCCTCGAAGCTGATGATGGCAGCGATGGCGATAAAATATCTGAATTTACTGATGATAAAGTAGACGTGGTAGATTTTGATAATCCCAATCAGCCAGATAATGATGACGCTGCCGAAATGTTTATAGACGCCGAAGCTTTTGAATTTTTGATGAATCAAAATAAGACTGATGAGGTTGCGTATAGCGGGAAAGAGAGTTTGTTCCTTAAGTTCGATCCACTTTTTGCCCGGAGAGTGACCTCAGAAGGTGTCGCGGCAGCTTTGAATGATATTAAAAGAAAACAAATTACTCCCAAGAAAACTCTTAAACAGGTTCCTCCCAAAGAAGTGGAACTTTTGTCATTTGAGAAGCCTGTTGCTGAACCTTCAGAGTTAAATACCACATCTGAAACTCGAAATGTCCTCGAGGAGAGATCCGACGACCTGAACCTCACTACATCTAAACCGATGATGGCCGTCACACCGGCTGTTAACCCAGTTGTAACACCTAGAAAATCTTTGACACCTAATAGATCAAACAGGCTTTCTATGACGTTTACATCACCGGCTATGGCAGTAATTGATAGACTTCTTTCATTAAGTGGCAATAGTCCGTCGGCGGGCCTAGATGCGACAGTTACTCACGTCGACAGATCACACAGTGAGGCTGACCAGGCTCTAACACAACTGAGAGAATTGTTAGCTGAAAAAGAGATAAATGTCTACAACCTAAGATGCGAAAGCAAAGAACTAAAAGACAGACTTACAACTTTAGAAACTCAAATGAAAGCACTGGAAGCAGAGAGCGCGGAAAGATTGAAGAAAGTGAATGAGTTAACTGAAAATCTAGCTGAAAAAACTAAAATGAACAGGAACATGGCGGCAGTGGTAGAAGAGTACGAACGGACCATCGCTAGTTTAATATCTGAAACTGAACAAGACAAGAAACGTTTCGCGGAGGAACGCGATCAGCTTATTAAGGATAGAGACGAGCAGACAGCGCATTTGTCCAGCATGGAGGTTTCCTTCAACGACCTCCATAGCAAATATGAGAAGAGCAAGCAGGTTATAATGGGTTACAAAACCAACGAAGATGCCTACAAAAAGTCTATTCAAGAATTCGAGGAAAACCTCACAAAAATGCACACGAATTATGAGCTACTTAAACAGCACGCTACATCAAAACTCAATCACGCGAACCAGGAATTAGAGAAGTTAAATAAAGCTCACGAGGCGGAGGTTTTGAAATACAACGCTATGATTAAGCGTAAAGAACTGCATATCACGTCGCTGGAGGAAAGCCTAACACAGAAAACCAAAGCGAACGAGGAACTGACAGCCATATGCGATGAACTCATCAATAAAGTCGGCTGAACTTATTTTAGGCGTACACAAACTACGTTTTATAGTTTTCCTGATGTATGAATAGATTGATATCTCGGAGCTTGTTGCTTGTGTGCCTATCTTCCGGTAGGCACAGCCAATGTGAGCTGGTCTCCTTGATTCAATTGTGCCAAATAAATTGTTCATCTAAAACGATGTAGAATTTTCCTCATCAATTTAAGACTGCAAATTGTGATAAAAAGTCAATTGGATATAATTTGATGTGTGTAATCATTTTGTGGCTTTCTTTTCAATTTTGTCATTAATTCATCTAATAAAAAAGTTAAATTTAGTTTCAAATAACTAAAATGCCTAACTGCTAACACGTTTTGTACTATGCAGGTCATAATGAAAATGTGTAATGCGCCTATTGATTGTAGTCTTGCATATCAATCCATTCTCGTTAGATATAATTATTTTACTTTTAATTGTGAATAGTGTATATTATTGCATGTCTAGTTGTATTTTTATAATCCCCTCGTATTGATAACGGCTAGAGAACATATTTTTGGGATAGTTTTCTTGTGAATTCATCATGATACCTATTCAAGATATTTTTATAATCCTGTATTGGAGATAATGTTTCCACGATATGTGACATAAAATTTATAATATAAACCATGCTAATAATTTTCATAGACATTTTGAGTGTGTCATAAATGTCATAATTATAAATATTGAACGTGATAAAAATTATACAATTATGGTTTATTTACGGTTATACCCACTGTTAGATCTCTCATTATTATGTTCAGTATATTTTTATATGATGTTGATACCTTTTAGCAGTTTCAAATAATATCGAAATATTTTTAGAATGAAAATTTTACAAGTTAGGAGATTTAAAATGGTATTTCCCCGCACCGTTTTCAATGTTGAAATATTTTTGTAATATAATAGATTATTTTAGATATTAAAGTTCTTGACTTTTTTAAATAATTGTTTTATTGAATGTAACGGAGTGTGCATCTAAGTAACATGAACCCTCACTCATCGCCCCGCTGCACGCCCATCTCGAGCGTGCATTCAGGCCGTGGGTGTACACTCGGCCCAATCTGTTCAATCTTTATAGATATCAGATTAATTAGGTAGGCTAGGGAGGTGGATACAAAAATTACGCAATTTCAAATAAAGATGATGATATTTAATAGGCAATCATATGCCTGCCTATTAAAATTGCATAATAAAGTTAACCAATTTGATTTCTGAACCACAGTACCTCTTGTCGCAGTGTCATTACATTAATATGAGATCTCTAATGGCTTTCATATATATTTTCACTATGACAAGGTACGAATTGGACCAGAAATCAAATTGGTTGTCTTAACATATATACATATCGCCCATATGTATATTTTTTCAAGGGCATGAATGTACACATATTCTTTAAGAAGAAATGTATATATATAATAAAAAATATAAAAATAAATAAAAAATAAACATCTAGGTATGACATCGATCGACCATACACGAATGGGTGTCATTGAGCGATCATTTTTTACGATGATGTATACCAATCATTCTATTGTAGTTTATGTATACTGCGCTCATAAATAGCGTTGTCATATTTCTAAACAGTAAATGCATGTGATATACCGACACGTTCAGTGCCACGCGGTGCCAAGCCATTATTTTTAACAAAAAGTCCCAGTTTAGTAGAGGGCATTGCTCGGCTCTTTTTGCCCAAGAGCTCGATCAAGGAGGTTCGCTCGCGCGCGCGTTGCCATGGCAATGAGGGACAAACACTGTCAAACGCTTGATGCGAGCGAAGTTGTCTGCAGATCTGAGTGTCCTCGGGTGATGTATGACGAAACAGTGGAGGTCAACGCGAGGGAAATTGATAGTCCCATATCAAGCTCGGACGAGGAAGTGGTCAAAGCGGCCATGTCCAAGTTTAACCCGCCCGCGCGACACACCGCCCGACACGACTTCGATTCCGAAAGCGAAAGCGATTCTGACCCTGAGAATGAGAACTTTTTGAACAATGTCAGGAGAGATGCGGTAAGATCCTATCATTAATTACATGTGAGAATCTGATAATGTAACAACGATATTGTTTGCATATTTGTCCGTTTACGACCGTATTGTGTAATGCAGAGTCCGGAACGTATTATGCCGGCGGAGAAAGCTCCGGAGCTGCCGAAACAGTCTTCTTCTATATCTTCGAAAGAGGAGAGTATCAAAGGCAGATCGAAGCGTGCAGATTCCTCGGAAAATTCAGGTATGTATAGTGCGTGTCATCCACGAAGGCGAGCCCTTCCACAGCCCAAGCCGTACAATTAGTAGGGGAAGTAGTGTCACCCAATGTATGGGAGGTCCACATTTTGGTATCGGATGAATTCACTTGGCACAGATGTAATATAGGTAAATCTAAGTTAATTTAGCCCGGTAGCCATCCGCCACCCCCTGGGGGGTAAGAAGGGGGGGGCCTTGAAAGTCCCATTTTTCGGTTTTTCATGAAAAACTCATAAACGGTGACCCATAGCGAAAAACGTTCTTAGGCATCAGTAATCTAAATAAAATTATCTACATAAAAGGTTCTATACACTTTGTCGCTAGGATTAAAATTTAATGAGATTTTAAAGGGAGAATGTAAAATTATATGAAAATTTAAGTGGCTATTAATTCCTTTGTTTTTCAATATATTTAAAAACAAAAAATACTGCAATTATGCATTCAATGAGCTCTATTCATTGATACCCCACTCGATGGGGTGGGTCAATTTTTTTTTTTCGCGCCCCCCTTTAGTTGTATGGGAGCCCCCCTTAAAAACGGGCAAAAATATTTTTGAAAAAATTGTATCTTAGCCTTGGGTCAACAAGATGCTTAAATGGTGAAAATTTGAAGAATATTGCTCTAAATTTTGCTCTTTTATGGGGGCTCTATGGGGTAGTTCTTTTTTTTTCATACATGCTCTCCCTTAGCTGCATGGGGGCCACCCTTAAAAGGTAACGGATTGAGCTATAGTTATATTAATCCTAGCGACAAAGTGTATAGAACCTTTTATGTAGATAATTTTATTTAGATTACTTATGCCTAAGAACGTTTTTCGCTATGGGTCACCGTTTATGAGTTTTTCATGAAAAACCGAAAAATGGGACTTTCAAGCCCCCCCCCCCCCCCCCTTCTTACCCCCCAGGGGGTGGCGGATGGCTACCGGGCTAAATTAACTTAGATTTACCTATATTACATCTGTGCCAAGTGAATTCATCCGATACCAAAATGTGGACCTCATGACACTACTTCCCCGACTAAATTGCGCATAGATTAGTGAGAGACTAGTATGAGATTCTCTGTGGAGGGGCGAGTCATCCTCGATGACTTGCACTATAACAGAAAACTAAAATGCCCAGGAAACATTTTTATTTATCCAACCAGTACTTTTGTTGTGTAGTTCTTCCTGAATGAGGGTGATTTTCGTAAACACTAGGCTGGAACGACGACGAAAGGGTCGGTATGTGAATGGGACTCCCGTGGAGTTACAAGCGTCCATAGGCCGCGGCGACCGCTTACTACTGGGCGGGGCGTATGTTTGTTTTCCGCCGACGGTAGGATCTACTCGTAAAAAAAAAATTGGTCACATCCTTTGTCCTCTGAAGTTGTCTGAAGTAATGTAAATGACTTGAGCTCTTGCATTGTTCATTCCGCGTAGGTGGAGACGGTAACGTGTAAGTATGGAGAAAAACTTAATTAACTTAACGGTAATATTATGACCGGTTGCCAGGAATAATTTTATTTTCTGCCAAACAAGTATTGAGTAGGGTTAGGTGCATCTTGTTACTCTTGCCAAATTATTTTGGTAGCATTTGTTATACATACGTTAGATATTTAAACTCGTACCTAGGACGTCCGACGGGTCGCCTCCCGATTGGAAGGCTCACTGGAAGGTTGGCTGACTGGAAGGCTGGAGGTGGACAGAGCGCTGAAAAAGTTAAATGTTTGATCATCCAACAGAGAGCGACAGTGCGGAGCTGGGCCTGGACCGTCCTCTGGCGAGCGGACGCAAGCGCGCCGGCGTGGTGATCCCCGCGGAGGGCGCCTACGACCCCAAGCAGTTCCAGGACCTGAAGGTGCCCGCTGACATGGAGAACATCTTCCAGTATATCATGAAGTGAGTACCCACCACTAAATCACTTCTGTCAGCAAAGAGCGACAGCGATGAGCTAGCGCACTGGTCCCGCTGTCGGCGAGGAGCGAGAACTGTCATAGTAATTCTACTCGCTACGAGGAAACAAGCAGAATTACTAAACTATTAGAGTACCTACCTACTCGCTGCTCGATGGCGGTGGGACCAGTGACTATGCATGGATTGTCTAGGAATGAACATGCTGTGCCAAGTAAGCAAGCGCGATGCTATGAATTAGCTGTCAAACGTCGAATTTGTTGGAAGATAGCCTTCTGTACGTAATTACTATTGATTATGCTGTGACAAGTTAGGCCTGGAGCCTGAGAAGAACAGTTTAAATCTACACAGACTTTAGTTTTTCCAATAACAAGTGAATATGTGGGATTTGTCCGCTACATGCGCTCTAAGTACAATTTTACGTTAAAATATACTGGCGCAAAATCATTAACTCGCTGATGCGAGACCGGAACATAGCGGGCTCTTGGTAAATATTCAATAGATAATTAAATCTTTAAGGCATACTGTAATATCTACCTGATCATATATGCTGTACAAGTGTACAGATTCACTGTACCTATATGTATAATGAGGGCATCGCTGTCGGTATATCAGTATTAAGTTTGGCCTCTGATTATGCGTATTTTTGGGAAAGTAAGCGTCTTGTTTATTTATTGATAACAACGTTTACATGACATTACAGTAGGTATAACTGATGCGTCACAAAACTTAGACTAACAATGGACCAGTTCTAAAGTAGGTACCTACCTATGTAAAAATCTAGAGGATGTAAAATTTTGACCCACGATCGAGAGCGGGTAGACATTTTTTAACAAACTAAGTTCATTTGATGTTCAATGTACTCGTAAATGGATGTCGAGTATTAGTTAAGTGTATAGTAGAAATTATTTAAAATGTCCGACATTTTATAAAACTTGTCATTGGACTTTGAATCTACACGCGTGGTCAGTAAAGTCGCTTTTTGAACGGCCTAAGTTGTAACTATAAGTAAACAAGTTTCACGAAACCGAGTCATCTAATCGTTGACATTTGCAGGTATTATAATTTCTTTACTTTAGCTGATAACTGGCAAGGTTCTTCTTTTTAATCCCCGACGCAAAAAGAGGGGTGTTATAAGTTTAACGTGTCTGTCTGTGTATATGTGTATCTGTGTATTTTTCCTGTTTTTTATTTTTCCTGTTTATGACGATCATGATGAATTTTGACATGTGTACAAATTTATAATGTAATTCTTATCATGAAATAAATGAATCTAATCTAATCTAATCTGTGTATCTGTCTGTGGTATCGTAGCGCCCAAACGGATGAACCGATTTTCGTTTAGTTTTTTTTTGTGTCATAGATAATTTTATCCCGAGTGTCCTTAGCCATATTTCATGAAAATCTGTTCAGCCGCTTGAAGATCATCAGCCATCATGTCGGGGGGTTTTTAATTTTTTTAATTTTAGTTTTTATTTTAAGGAGTAACCATTGTATAGACTTCATATGCAGTTATAACATATGACTGTGTCGCGCCACGCGCAAGGTAGGGTTCCGTAGTCTCCCTCCCGTTACATTATATGGACTAAAAAGTTCGAAAACTTATATTTACTATGTTTTTGAATGAATTAACAACATTATCTAAGGTATCAATGGAAACTGTACGAAAGTTTGCTTTTGCAAAGTACATTTCTGAAGTTCGACTATTACTCGTTAACTAGTAATGTCTACTTAGCTGTGATAGTTTTCCTTTTAAATTCATCATATATCTACTACCATGATTTTTTTCACATGCCTAGTAACCACCGTTTAGCTGGCAGGGGGGGGGGGGGGGGGGGGACACTTGACCATAGCAAAAATTATCACTTCAAAGCTTAATATCACGAAACGAATAAAAGAGCTATCCAACGATACCACACACGATGGGGTTTGGCAGAAAAAAAAATGCACCACCACTTTACATGTAGGGGAGGTACCCTAAAAAAAATGTTTTTTAACGATTTTATTCTACCGTTTTGTCGGCGTTATTAATATGTATACTCATGCCAAATTACAGCTTTCTAGCACTAACGGTTACTGAGAAAAACGGGGGTCGGACGGACGGACGGACGGACATGGCGAAACTATAAGGGTTCCTGGTTTACTACGGAACCCTAAAAAAACCCTTCGAGGGATGATTTTCGGGATAAAAAATATCCTATATGTTAATCTAGCCTATAAACTCTAAACTCGTTGTATACCAATTTTCATCATAATCCGTTCAGCCGTTTTAGCGTGATAGATAAGATAATAATTTATTTGCAGAAAAAGAGTATACAGGTACAGGTCTTAGATTAACAGAATTGTTCAGCCTTCTTCAGCCATTTCTTGATAGCATGCAAATATTCTTAAAGTGCTAAATTGCGACTAAGTAGGTACATTTTCTATACAACATAATATATATTTACAAGTTTACATATTTACGTGATTGAGTAACAAACATCAACATCTAAACATCCAAACCGCTAAACTTTGGCATTTAGGTACAATATTAGTAGGATTAGTGTAACAAAACTAGCAACCCTACTGTCTTGAAGATCTCACGGTTCCAAATAATTGCCATTAATTAATAAATAGTAGGATTATATAGTAGGATTTCAAGCATCAGTGAAATCCAGATCTAGCCGCCGCTTAAGATTAATGCACTAGAAATCTAGAAATGAGTTGATATGAATTAACTACATATCTCCAGCTTCATTGCACCACACTGACCGCCCCCGCAACCTTGCGGTCTGCTCCACTGACCGCGACAGCTAAATATAGACCTTGCTTCTATGAAGATACGGTTTAAATTTAATTGGACTCATTTATATTAATTCGCTGCGTAGGTTGGATGTCACAGTTGGTACAGGATCAGTATGATATCCTGTTATTTTAACAAAATTAAACCTGCATTAAATCGTCATCCTAATCTTAAGGCGCAGGGTAGGGCAAGGCCTTCCACATACAAACTTTGTGCACGTTTTATTCGTCGGTTTTGGCACTGCTAACAAATATAATATTTTTTTGGTTGTAAATGTTAGATATGCGAAGATCGTGATGTGAAAATTTTCAAATATTTCAAAAAAATTCAAAATTAAAAAAAAATTACATCACGAAATAGCTATCAGAAAAATAAGTATACTGACCAAAAATCATAACTTTAATGCAAACACAAACGAAGTAAATCCTGCACAAAGTTTGTATGGAGAGAGCTTGCCCTACCCCTCCTCTTAAGATAGCTATCTTATGGTTTTACGTAGGAACTAGTTTTGCAAAAGCGACTACCAATCTGAACTTCCAATCCAGAGGAAAACTTGACCTTGTTGGGATTAGACCTGTTTTCTCACGATGCTTTCCTTCATCGAACAGCTACATAAGTTCTTTCGTACATAAGTTCTTTCGTAGGTACGTACTGGTATAGTTCGTAGTGCTGTCAAATTAACGCTAGCAAAAATCTACCTAACAGTCAGAGCTCTAAGTCGAGTTTTGCTTGCGTTCGTTTGACAGAATTTGGCCTTAGAGTTTTGTACGAACTTTACCCGGGGTTCGATCCCGCTACCTCCAGATTGTAAGACGCGTGCCTTATTGCTCGGCTGCAGTGGCTCTTAAAATTCGTAAACTTACACTAACGTGAGACATTTGTGAAACATGTCGCACATAGTGACTATTCCAAGTGAGTGCTCTAAATAGTACATTACTTACCAAGGGCGATAAAACAAGGAATGTCTCAGATCGCAGGTATTTTACGCCCGAGCCGAAGGCAAGGGCGATAAATATGCGATCTGAGGCTTTCTTTATTATCGCCCGTGGTAAGTACAAAATTTTATGTCACCCCCTGGCCAGGAAGTGGGTTTTTCCGCGCGCGGAGCGTGCGATAATGGCCACTTTATGGCCAGGTGTGACATAAAATTATTTATATTCGAGACTCATCAACTGGCAGGAGGAGGCACTGATGCGGGAGTCGTGGCATGCATGGGGAGAGGCCTTTGCCCAGCAGTGGGACACCCAAATAGGCTAAGGAAAAAAAATAAAAAAAAACTATAACAAGAAGAACTAGAAGAATTTAACAAAAGGTACCAAAACCTTCACCAGAAAAGAACAAATGATTTTCTGAAAACGGCATCAAAATCGGTTCAACCAAACGCGAGTTAATCGTATATAAAAAAAAAACATTGGAACACTTGAGTTTTTATATATGTAACATATTACAAACTTGTCGACAGATACACACCTCAGAAGATCGACATCGAGTTCAAGCTACAACCATTCGTGCCAGAATACGTGCCCGCCGTAGGAGACATCGATGCGTTCTTGAAGGTCACCACGCCGGCGCGCGGCGTGCGCGGCGAGCCGCTCGGCGAACCGTTCCTCGAACACATCGACAACTTGGGTACGTTATCCATTCGTGCCAGAATACGTGCCCGCCGTAGGAGACATCGATGCCTTCCTGAAGGTCACCACGCCGGCGCGCGGCGTGCGCGGCGAGCCGCTCGGCGAGCCGTTCCTCGAACACATCGACAACTTGGGTACGTTATTAATATTCATCACCGGATTTCGAAGAGTTATTAGGGCGAGGCCAGTCCAGAGTCGCGCCGTAGAAGTAGTCGTACGATCTAGTAAGTCGATTTTGAGATGCGACGTCACAACGTAGTCTTGTGGCACTTGTGGCCTCGCTCTTAGGCATCATATGCCTATGTAGTGCGTGTGTGTGTGCGTGCGTGCGTGCGTGTGTGTGTGTGTGTGAAAACGGTCTTTTAAGGTCGGTCGCACCAACCTACTATTACAGACCGTTTTACGTTAAATATGGCGCCGCGTCGGCAGCTGTCATCCCATACAAACTTGTCAAACTTTCCATACAATCGAATTTTAACGAACACCGTTTGCTTACGATTACTGACGGTTTGGTGAACCAAGGTTAGTATAAAGTTCGTCAATATTTGGCATTGCAGGGCTGACGGTGCTGGACGAGCCTGCGGCCGAGCAGAGCGAGTCCGCGTTACTGCACCTGCAGCTGCGCGCGCTGTCAAAGAACAGCAACGTCAAGCCCACTGTGGTAAGTCTGACTGTTGTTGTGTACAATTTCATCATCATCATCATGCCAGCCGCAAGACGTCCACTGCTGGACATAGGCCTCCCCCAAAGAGTGCCACAATGACCGGTCTTGCGCCACCCGCATCCAGCTGACTCCCGCGACCTTTACCAGTGGGGCTAGCACAACTGCCGCTGCGATGCGACGCGAGTAGAGAAAAATCTACCTCACTCTTTCAAATTCGCACAGTTCGAGCGAGACAGGAATCGCTGAGTCGCGCGAGATACGGCCTGACATCAAGTTGTGCAAGCCCGCCAGGTCATCAGTCCACCTTGTCGGGGGGTCGCCTTGGTCGCCACTCGAGAACCTTTCGGCCCCAACGGCCATCGGTTCTACGCGCAATGTGCCCCGCCCACTGTCACTTAAGTTTAGCGATTCGAAAGGGTATATCGGTTACTTTGGTTCTGCTACGGATGACCTCATTTCTGATGCGATCACGCAGAGACAATGCACGCAGTGTACAATTTATGGCCATCTAAACAGACTCACGTTCGCCAAGGGCAAACTTCACTTGCCAGGCTTGCGGTCGTGTATGCCACTCCTGCATTGACTTGCACAGCCACGATAGACGTTGTCTCCCTGATTGACACTTGCGTAGTTTGTAGTAGACTCTAAAGGCTAGGTCACACAGCGTTGCGCGACGTCCGCGCGACGCGACCGCTGCGCGCCAGAACGTACGCTAACAGGTTAGCGACGCCACACAGGCTGCGCGACGCGAGCGGGACGGTTTCATACATATTGGCGCGCAGCGCAGCGTGTGACCAAGCCTTAATGCCATTGATTGATTGATTGAAACCGACTCATGAACAATGATTTCCGAGGGGCATCAGGTGATTACAGTCTATTCATCCCTACGTTAATCACTATCACACTTTTCTCTCTGGTTACAATACTTTTTGAGCTTCAAGAAGAGTTTGTTTACATGATAGGACACGGAAACATGAATGTACTGTAGTAGTGCCTAATACGATTTGATGTTTTCTAGCTGTGAAATATCAATTTTGTTCACCAAAAAACTTATACTAGATACTTATAGTACTGTTATAGTTTATGTAAAGAAGCATAAGTACTACACTAATAATAATTCCGTAGCCGAAATACACTTACGTTACGTGCCTGTAGAACGACACTGGAAATAGTGCCAGTGTCAGGAAAAATTGTGTAGCGTCTAAATTTCATCTTTTCAAATGGCGCAGATAGCTGTTGATTTGTTTTGCTTGTACACAGCCGGATTTAACGCAGTATATTTTTTTATTGAGTGGGATCAAATATCGCATACCTAGTTATCAAACCTCCTAAATCTCAATTTCCGTCAACAAAACCGAGAAATGTAAAATGCGTCTCTAATTACTACCATATAAAGTATAAAATCGAATAGTTACATGTTCGTATAGTACATTCAAAACTGTAAGGCCAAATGCTGTCAAATGAAATCAAGCAAGAATATACCTTACAGTCAGAGCTCTTAGTCGTTTTTTGCTTGCGTTCGTTTGACAAAATTTTGCCTTAGTTTTGTACGAACAATAACTTCGCACATACACGAAAATATAACTCAGTCCAACGTTTTAAACAAGTGACGGTGTGGTGAGATGAGCGGTGCGAGTGGACGGGCGGAACGGAATATCGTGTTACATTACACCGCGTGTTGAAAGTCGCCTGTCAACTTGGAGCCGACATGTGCTCTAATTTACATCCATTATTATATGATAATGAATCTATCCGCGTGAGTCCTATGTTCCAAATACTCATTTGTGTTCCAGGATAATGATGTTGTCAAAGTATATATATATTTATAGGATTCGTATGAATAGACATTAAATAGGTACGAATAAGAAAATAAGTATAGCCTCTAGCCGCACCCACTCTACAAGTTTTTTTTTGTGGCAATGAAATTTTAATCTCCTGTAATTGGAAATAGAGAGTAGTTTATTTAGTTTTAGAATTGAATTAAACAAAACAATAGAATTTTACCAATTTTGAAAGATACAAATTCCATTGAAGTGAACTGAATTACTAAATTGTACAAAACTAAATTGTATTACCTAATTAATTAATTAATTAAACTGACATTTAAACCTCAGAAGGGTATAATTTGAAGATTACCGCCTCTATGGAAATCGGATAAAACAAGCTCTCTTGTATCCTACCATATCGTTACAATACAAACCAGTTTTTGATAATAGTAGTTATTTACTAATACCAAAAAATTTGTCCTTGTAACTACTAAACTGTTTTGTAACCGTTAGTATATAATCTCCTTGTCTTGGGATTCACTAAAACTTAGGTACTAATAATTAGTATTTTTTTCGCTCAGTGTAGTTTTCCCTAGGGATCCGACTCTGGGCTGTGGCTGTGGGCTGTAATTGCAAACGTTTATTGCAGGTGACGAAGAAGTTGGAGAATGCGGAGAAGGACGGCAAGGCGCTCGAGCGCTGGATCCGCGACGTGAGCGAGCTGCACCGCGCCAAGCCGCCGCCCACCGTCGCTTACGCACGGTAACTTGCTAATACCAGTTAATAGTACATTACTTAACAAGGGCGGTAAGTAAAACAAAGAATGTCTCGGATCGCAGGTATTTGACGCCCGAGCCGAAGGCAAGGGCGATAAATATGCGATCTGAAGCTTTCTTTATTACCGCCCGTGTTAAGTACAAAATTTTATATCACCCCCTGGTCAGGAAGTGGGATTTCCGGCGCGCGGAGCGTGCGGTAATTGCCGCTTTATGGCCAGGTGTGACATAAAGGTCGTGTATTCAGACGTATAATTCGTACACAATTGTAAGGCCAAGTGCTGTCAAATTAACACAAGCAAAAATGTACTTAACATTGAGAGCTCTAAGTCGAATTTTGCTTGCGTTCGTTTGACAGAATTTGCCCTTAGAGTTTTGTACGAACTATGCCACAACCACACCACAACGACAGCACGTGATCGGGTGATAATTTATAAGAAAATATATTGTTTCATCCACACGGGCTATAAATGCGTCAAATTTGACCGTGTGGCCAGTTGAATTGGACCGCTACCACCTTTCACGCGTAACTGCTTCACCACTTTTTGCAGTAGCGTTGTGCGGTGGTTGTGATGCTCTTGAATACACGAAATGCAAAGGCACGATTAAGCGGAAGTAACCTCCGTTTGTATTACTTACGTTCGTAAATGGATCCTGTCAGAGAAGAGGCAAAAACGACATACGTATTTAATCTTGCACAAAACAGGAGCATACTTGTAATTTACACTACAAATTATATTAACCTTTTCGATGCCAGCTACCATAGGTTCAACGTTAACGGCGGGTATATCCGTCGCGGCGTGTAGTGCGATATCAACCTCCATGAATTTATATGGGGTTTTGACGTTTGACAGTCCCGATATTATGTCATTTGCTAGAACATTATTTTACTCTTGTAACTTGAAAAATTAAGTAGTACCTAATTACTTTTTTTAGTTGTAATGGATAACTACATTAAATTAATAAATAATCATATGGGACAAATTATCTACATAAGTACAATTTTCGTTAAGATATTCATACAGTACTTATCTCACGACCGCGGGTGAGCCATGGTTGTGTGTTGGTTGAGCTATAGGTACTTGTAAATGGTTTGTGTGCGTATGTGTAACAACGACAACTGTGGCTAACCCGTGCTCGTGAGATAATAGTACTGTACAGTCAGCAAAGAAAGTGCTCTACCACTTTTGGACTTCAACGTACGCATAATAGTCGAAAAGTGGTAGACCACTTTTTTGGTCGACTGTACATCAATGACTTGTTTCTTCACGTTTACAGTAAAATGCCTGACATCGACACCCTAATGGAAGAATGGCCGGACACTATGGAAGATAAACTGAACGAGGTCGGTTTCCCGCCAGCCACTCTCGACTGCACCCTATCTCAATACGTTGACTTGGTCTGTGGTATCTTCGACATCCCTGTGGGAGGAGATACACTAAACGACAGGATACAGGCTCTGCATCTCTTGTTTAGTCTGTATTCTGCTGTTAAGAATTCGCAGCTGTACGCTGAGAGGCAGAAGGAAGAGAAGGAAAGTGTAGGTTAAGATAATAAAGTTGTGTTTGTTAATTGTTTGTATTATTTCTCAGTTTGTCTTTGCAATGCAAAGAGCTATAGATTGTTTTTTTTTTAACCTGACAGTGGCTTTATAGGCCGGGTCTAATAAAGCGATAGGAGTGCGCAGTTGGAGAGTGTCCTGGAGAAAATCCACGGGAAACCTCCGACACGACCACGCGGGCGATATTCTTAGAGTTTGCGCTCTAGTGAAATTGGTTGAGCTACTTCAACCAAATCTGAGGTGTAAGTGGCATCGAGCTACTGGGAGTTTTGTAGCTGGTTTCACTAAACCTAGCCTAGCTGAGAAGAGTCCTGCAAGAAACTCATCAAGGGCTGACCCGGGTGGTTAAAGGTTTAATTCGTTATGACACATATCGTCACAGGGCATACAGAGTATTAATATGACAACTTATAACACGTTATACAGGGTGTCCCATATCCACCACGCCACAGTGACACCGGAGGTAGGTCAACTCAAGAGGAACATAACCAGCCTAACATGACCTCAGTAAAAGTTGCACGGTTTTCGAGTGGTTTCCTCTTGAGTTGACCTACCTCCGGTGTCACTGTGGCGTGGTGGATATGGGACACCCTGTATAAGTGGGAGAGTATATTTTCTACTCATTTTCCTAGAGAGACGTTTTAGTATAACTCGCACGTCATCCGAAATATTAAAAGATGCTAAGCATTATTTTTTTTAAGATGAAACAACAATTACTTTGGCAATTACGTTTATTTCCAATTTCGTTACAATGTTCTAAATAAAAATATACATTTTAATTTTATTAATACTAGCGCATTAATAATACCGAGTTACGATATCTAAACACTTGATTAACAACATTTATTTAGACTCCTTTCACAATCACATGTTAAAACAAAACTTCTAGTTTACAGAATAAAAAGAAAAAACTTAAATAGACTAGATATCATTAACCACGTTGAAAATATCACATACCTTGTGGTTATACAAAATAATCTGTTTTGTTATAATAACAATTTCTATCATAAGAAATGAAAATAAAGGGTACACGGAAAAAACATGTTTATAACCTGCCGCAATCCTTACTGGCCAATGGCCAATTTTGAGAAAGATAGCCATATTTCGAAAAGAGTGTCAATGTTTTGTCTGCTATCACCCACCGAACATTTTTTCATGGTCGGGTTATAGGCACAGGCACACTTCCATAAGCAATACTTTGGACATGCAAACCGGTCAAATTGTGTAGTATACATTTTATATGAATTTTCTTTCTCTTACCCCCGGTCGCTCGGTGGCGCATCTACATACAGGGTGAAATTTTATTGACCGTTCAAATTCACACAGTAGATTCCTTGGCGAAAATTAAAATATACGTGTTTTTTCTTTCAGTATCTTTCAGTACTAAAATGTTGAGATAGAGCAGCTGAAAGATATCCGAAAAAATATGCGTTCGTGGATACCGCGGAAGCGGGTTGTGTGGGAGGCAGCAATAACGATCGCCCTGGCCCCGCGATGACTCGCCGAGACAATTTTCGCATAAAAACGGATGTTTGACGACAACTATAAAAAAAAAATTGCGAATTTTTCTTCATACTTACTTTAGCTTAGGCTTAGGCTTTTTTGGCTTAGGACTCTTGGTTCGTAACCATTGTTTAATGTTCGCGTAAATTGCGAAAAAAAAAATTTTTTTGTTTACATTTTAGCCGTTTTTTTTTCAAAAATTGCATCTTTTATTGATACCTAATGCCTAGGAAAAATTTGAATGGTCAATAAAATTTCAGCCTGTATAACTACTTGTATATACCATATCAATGTTGCTGGTACTCAAAACAAAAAGCAACCTAAATCATTATGATTAACAACTGCAAAGTGGAATTGAAATTTACATTACCTAACCTATGTTTTTTCCGTGTATCCTTCGAATAAATAGAGCAGCGGGAGATGCAACCATAAATTATAAATGGATACTTCTTACGTCCTCTATATATTTTATGTTAACGTTGCCTCGATGACGTAAAGCATTCGTCCCTTTCGCACTTACATGACACTGTACTTGCCAGTGAAGGACCAACTTTGTCACTGCAAATATTTCGAGCTTCAAAACTGAAGAACAAAGCCTTAAAAGGAGTCTAAAGATAATCTAAACTGTAAATAGTATACAGTGTTGGATTGGCGCACATTACCATGAGTGTGGACGGCAAATCGTATTTGATCCTGTCGCAGAAAGTTACTTTGTTCTAGGTAGCAACAAAAAAAAAACAAACAGAGCTAAAGCCTTCGTTTCATACAGTATTTTTTTCTCACTGGCGCAGGTTTGCCATAGTAAATAGTTGTACTTGTAGTTGTGACATATACGAACACATAGACAACGTGAACTCATATGCGCGCACACATAGACAATGTGCACTTATATTTCTACACACAACCATGCCTCACCCGCGAGATAAAAATACTGTAAAAGAAACCAAAATATGCGCCTCTGTCACACTTGCTCTTTCGGACGACAGAGAGGGAGATATTTGGTTTTCGTTTTACTCTGGAGGCCATTTCATGTAATTTATGTCACACCTGGCCACAAAGCGGCAATTACCGCACGCTCCGCGCGAGGAAAATCCTACTTCCTGGCCAGGGGGTGACATAAAATTTAGTACTTAACACGGGCGGTAATAAAGAAAGCCTTCGATCGCATATTTATCGCCCTTGCCTTCGGCTCGGGCGTCAAATACCTGCGATCTGAGACATTCTTTGTTTTACCGCCCTTGTTAAGTAATGTACTATTATAATGCCAGCGCAGGTCTCTTTTCTCATAAAAGGAGGTGAAACGAGGCTATCGCTTCTATTACAAGTTACAAGTCTGAACAGTTTTGGATATTATGCTGGTATGGGTATGGTACGATGTATATTTAATTTAATGGACCTAAGAGCAATTATTTTATGTAAATATAACATCAACTTAGGGGCCATCCATAAATCACGTTACGTTGATTGGAGAAGAATTAACATCTAATGTAAAAAAATAAACTAATTTACACTAATTTATGTACATTATGATCTTGATCATAATAGTACATTACTTAACAAGGGCGGTAAAACAAAGAATGTCTCAGATCGCAGGTACTTGACGCCCGAGCCGAAGGCAAGGGCGATAAATATGCGATCTGAGGCTTTCTTTATTATCGCCCGTGGTAAGTACAAAATTTTATGTCACCCCCTGGCCAGGAAGTGGGATTTCCCGCGCGCGGACCGTGCGGTAATTGCCGCTTTATGGCCAGGTGTGACATAAATAAATCTTAAAGAAAATACCAATTTAGTCTGAATGTTATTTCGACAAGTCTTCATGAGTTTCGTGATTTGTGGATGCCCCTATAAACTGACCTTGAATGTAATCTAAGTGTAAGGTGTAACGCGATAATGAGATCTACTACAATAACAATAGGGTTCATAGTTGGAAGACTACTCGTAAAAATAATTTACAATTAAAATGTCTAAGCTACAAATAAATAAAAGTGAGTTTTTAATACGTATTTTACCACGAAATATTATTATAGTATAGAATGGGGTTACAATACTCGGCAAAAAAATGTATTTTCTGCTAAACTCATTGTTTTTTTATTTACCTATATATCCATCAAGATAAAATCTTAAACAGGTGTTTTCACGTTAGACAAATATAAATATTTCAAACTAAAAGTTTTCAAGTAGGTTAAATGTCACTGGTCAGATAACTTCCATTTGAAAAAATTACGAGAATTCCATGACTATTATATAAATAATCAATCTACGCGTGTAAAATCGTATATTCTTGTAAAAAATGGTGAAAATTTTGACCAGTGGCATACCATCTTCACAGAAATCATCATCATCATCATCAGAGTGAGACAGATGTTAGAATTCTGAGGTAATGCTTCTATCTTCTAGCATAAAGCCTGCAGTATGCAGGACCGTTTGAGTACGCCTTAACGTGACATGAAACATAGCAGATATAATTGAAATCATTTTAGAAGGCCGCATCGCATCGAAGTAATTCGCTCAAAAACCTACTTTACCATTCAAAGGATAAGGTTTAATTTACAATAACATTTTAATAGGAATTCGGCCAGTGTCTATATTCTAGAGGATATACGTAAGCTGTAGCTTTTCTGCCTTAAGTGTTTAACACTAACAATACTAACATACACGCTATATTTACATACCTGTCCGATATCACAGCGACCCTCTCCACACAAATATACAAGTTTAACAGGCAAAGCAATATGGACCTTGTATTATAATGCTTTAGGTACAATTTAGGCATCTTTGAGGAGTCTATAGAATGTTAGAAACTTGAATCATGCTCTATTTTATCGAGCCAAATAGTGTTATTAACCCTTTATTCAAACAATTACATAGATTAGCAGTGGCGGAGCGTCCATACAACTCGATTCCCACCGGCATGCCTAATTTACAGCCAGGCAAATTATTTCCGGCTTCCCTAAGAATATTTATGACGCGCCGGTTGTGTATATTATGATATTTAATGTGTAGGAAAATCATCCATACTTCAGACCATCTATTTTTCTAACATCTACAGATGTGCAAGTTGCGGAAAGTTTCCAAAAAGTTGGAAAAGTTCTCGAAAATTTCTTGAGAATTTCATAGAAATATAAGAAATTTCTGTTTTACATTTCGGAAAGTTTCAAACCCCATACAAAATGTAAGAAATTTCAGAAACTTACCCACGTGGAAAAATTCGCAATTTTGGTAAGTTTCCGACGGCACATCTGTACTAAAATCTTAATGGCTTAAGAATTTACTAGGAAACATCATAATTCGTACGTTCAATATGTCATAGGATGAGTATAGAGGAATACTAGAGATCGAGCAAAACTACTGACATTGTAAGATTAGCTGTATATGGTCGGTTGTACACTCCATTGCGTCAGAACAATTATTTTATGTCACACCTGGCCATAAAGCGGCAATTACCGCACGCTCTGCGCGCGGGAAATCCCACTTCCTGGCAAGGGCGTGACATAAAATTTTGTACTTAACGGGCGGTAATAAAGAAAGTCTCAGATCGCATATTACCCGCAAATACCTGCGATCTGAGACATTCTTTGTTTTACCGCCCTGGTTAAGTAATGTACTATAAAACTACTAGAATTATTTAGAACAAGATGATAGTAAAAATGACGCAATGAAGTCAATTATCATATTTTTTAAACTTTTACATATTTTATAAAAACATCGACAGTCATATATGAACTAAAATAATGAAAAAATAGATGAAACAATAAATTCTCTCTTCTCACACTCAAATATATAAACGTTGTCTTTTAGTATTTTTAAAAATAAAAATAAAACATTCCTTCAAACAAATAACATCACAAGTCCAAAATAACTTAAAACTATTCTGACTAAGAAATTGAAAGCATAAAGTATGAAATAAAAGCTGCGATAGTTACTGTATTTAAAGTTCCCGGGCAAACTGACTCAGACTATACCATAAGTTGTTAATCTAAACTCATAACATAAGGCTTGCATTATTCTGTGAGTTGTGTTTGGAAAACTTTGGAACATTTAACAGCGGTATAATCGACTAGACTCGTGAAAGTGATCGCTTACTAAATCACACCTCATCAGTAAGCTCAACGTTACCCAGAGGACAATGGAGAGGGCTATGCTGGGAGATTCTCTGCGTGAACGCATCACATGATTTTGACCGCCAAGAACCTATAAAGTGGTTGTGTGTCGTCGCGCTCACCACGCCAACAACCACTTAAAAGGTCGAAGTGAAGGTGTACTTTGATCATGAAAAATCATTTATGAACTGTTTTTAATTTGTTTGTATTGGTTCAGACATTACACCAAAACAACGGTGCTTGGCGTACTGGGCACGACGACACACTATCGCTTTGGCGGTCAAAGGGTTAAGCTTCTCGAGTGGCGACCACGTGCCGGAAGGCGCAGCGTGGGTAGACCGCACAAGGTGACCCCTGATGACCTGGTAAAGGTCGCGAGAGTCCGCTGGATGCAGGAGGTCCAACAGTGGACGTCTTTTGGCTCTTGGATGATGATGAAGACAACGGTGACTTGACAGTCACGGTTAGTGGTGACATGACACGATTATACCACTATTAAATAATTCAGTAAATAAACAGCACCAAGCCTTTGTTTCAGAGATTAGCACATCTACTCGAAAAATTAAATGAAATAAATCTTAATAATTTTATTAAGGTTATATGGTTCTGCCCAGGAAACTTTAATAGCCTCTAAAGGTTAACATTTAACATAATGTTTGCCAATATCGCCTAAGCGGGTCTATGTCATATAGAATATTAGCCATAATATTAACTATTTAGTTAAAAGTACACCCAATATTATAAGACATGTACTTTATACAAAACAGGCCTCGAAACTTGAGCACAATTAAACAATAATATAACTTCAATAGTTTTTTTTAATTCTATTTGACCCTCGATTCCCGCGGCGCTATAAAAAGTTGGAATGCGCCAATTGCGTCGTACTTATTCTGCCATAATGAGTGAGATAGAGAGCGGCACAGTTGCTCCGTCCTGATCCCACATTCTATTATCCCATGTGTAATGGGAGAAAAGAAATATTGTTATTGTGGAATACATTTATTATGATACAACTTTACTAGGATACAATTTTTTAAATATAAGGGAAGTTATATTGTTGTTTAAATGTCCCCTAAATCACAATCAAGTTCAACCCGCGACATCACGATTTCATCGCCACCTCACTAGACTTTAACTTAACACTGCATTTATCGTATCACTCGAGTTTATTCACATCACTTCAGTCAGTTTCATGGCAACATTCACTTCACAGTTGCTATTGTGATATTTTTTAAATTCACTACAATTTCTAAGAGTAACATCAAATAGTGTTTTACGAATATTACTATTTTTTTTTAATTTTATTGATCACATTCAAGTCCCGCAGTCCGTAATATGTTCCAATGTGGCTATGGAACAAATTTTGCTGATGTTCCAACAACACTAGTAATAATGGAACTGATTGCACAGCAGCAAATCCCACACGCAACATTATAAAACAAGTGCATGGTGTGTTTTACTAGCACTAACGGAATATGTGAATCACGTAAAGTCACTTGTAGTAGTGGAACAAGTTACGCCACTAATGCTAGTGACATTAGAACACTTGCTTCTATGTGATCTATTGGTACTGGAACAGTTGCTAGTCCTAGTGGAACATACCGTGCCGCTAGTGTCAGTGGAACACGGTGTTCCACTAGTGGTAGTGGAACAGATTGAAGAGCCGCCGGTTGAACGGGAAGCGTTGCTGCTTCAGTTCCGAGAGGGGCTCCTCGTCGTTTCTGATGCAGAAGTAGGAGGTGATAGCGCTCCGGCAGATCGGACATTTGTCCAGTTTTGCTGTAATTAGAAAAACGTTATTAAATATATGTGTATTTAAGTATAGTAATATTATAAACAGGTAAACATTGAGTTTGTAGCAGGTGTGTAATCATTTGTATAAACGTTATAGCAATTGGTATGTTATATGAGTTTTAGGTATCGCTGGGAAGACAGTGTGGAGGCGGATCTGCGGCAGCTTCAGGCCGAAGACTGGCAGGAGGCTGCGCAGGATCGGGAAAGGTGGTCTGCTCTCGTTTCGGAGGCCAAGATCCTCTTTGGGTCGCTGCGCCGTTAAAGTAAGTAAGTAAGTATGAGTTTAATGTTATGTGAGAATTACCTATGCTTCAAGTAATGGGGCCGTTTCCTAATTCGCCGACATAAGAGTTATGGGACATATTTTTGAGCAAGTTTTTGCACTTGCCTGTACGAGCCCGGATTCGGACCCACCCAACCAACAGATGACGATCGCTTTAGCCTAGTTGGTTGTGACTCAGCTTTAGAGGTGAGACGTACTAGGCAACACGCGTACTGAGTCTTGCGAGTACGCGTCCACAAAAAGACTAGATCCAAAAACTAGGTCCAAATACGCGCTAAACCGACCCCAACCCGAGGTGCCCCGAAAGAATCCGAACGCGCAGACGAATACGAATAGCGCGGAACATAAAGACTCTTAGACGTTTCGAGTCTTCAGAGTCGTCGTACGTACGCCTAGTACTCAATACGCTAAAAGACGCGCGAGCGGGATCGCGTACTTACGCGTCCATGCCAAAACCTATTCCAAAAACCTGTTCCCGTAAATACGTCTCACCTCTACTCAGCTTACGAAGCTAGAGGTCCCGGGTTGGATTCCCGGTCAGGGCATCTATTTGTGTGATGAAGATATTTTGCTATGCCCTACCAGCGTATAACAGTACCTCTTACTTTGCAAACAACATCCGTGTAATGTAATGTATCTGATTATGCAAATAAATGATTATGATTATGAATATTTGTTCCTGAGACTTGGGTGTTTTCTGTGTATTTAATTAATTAATTTGTCTATGCATGCATGAATATCGTCGCTTAGTACTCATAGGTAGTACAAGCTTTGCTTAGTTTGGGACTAGGTCGATTTGTGTAAGGTCACAAATATTTATATCGCCGTTGAAATGAATAAATTATGCTTTAGCCAGAAGGTTCCAATTTAAAGTTATACATCGCTTGGGTTGCATCCTTTTCCTTTTTCATTTACAAATCCGGAAAAAACAATGATCGAATAAGGTAGGTATGCGTATTAGGTTTTCCTCTAGATTTAAAAACAATAAAACCAGTCCTTGATAATGTTGACTGTTAAGGATATCACGTATTTCGGCCGCTGATGCAGTGATGTCATTACTGATCACCGTGTGCCGAGGTTGGGCACGTACTGCCTACCATTTGATGTTATACGTTTAAATATCCTATTGTACCTAATCGAACTTTGTTTTGAAGTTCGGATTTTCGAGCCACATCAGAGCCTTCCATATTCCCAAATAAGGACGGAGTTGTGACGGAGTCGCGACGGCGCGAAGGACTATATACAGGATGGATTTTCTTTTTGGGTCAGTGAGGCAGCTACCAGTTCCCGTGCTGCTACGCGAAAATGGTCTTAGAAGACCTTCCCTTAACTTTGAACTAATGAAGATAGGTGTTTACAGCTCTTGGAAAAAACATACAGGGTGCGAGAAAAAGGTCAATTTTGACAAAAAAAAAATATGCCAATCGACCCCATTCCTATCCAGGATCAAAAGCTTGTATTGGACAAAAAAAAATTCAGCTACAAAAGCCACAAATCGAGGAAAACTTTTCCCATACATTTTCTATGGATAATTTTTTATAAATGTGATTCGCATACAAACTCTTAATTAAATATTTCGGCAATGTATTTGATAATAATGAAATTTGACATTCGTAAAATTCGAGCACTGCATTTAATTGTTAGAAACTCATTTTATACTCTATTATTAATTCATGTAAACAAATCAGAATACTTTAACGGGACAAGTTCAAGTTAATAAAATAAGATTTATATATCCTAATACTTTGAATTAAGGTAAGATGGGGTAATGGGTTAATATGACTGTGATAGTTTTGCCCCGGTGATAGTCTTGATACGATGATTAGTAATGAGGGTCCGATGGAAGAGATCTAGTATGCTATATAAAACACGAACATGACTCGATTTGTTTTGTTTACCAACAAACCAAAGTTTAGAAAAAATACCATAGACAAATATAATATAGCATGTACGTAAAAACCAGCCAAGTCAAAATCTTGACCTTGAATTACATCTCAAGTTTCTGGATTTTCTACGCAAAACTTGGCACCCAAATAGATATCAATTCTTTTGTTGGCGAAGTCAAAAACGACGCATATTCTTAATATTGAACTTGGCTCTCATTTCTGATAGGATTTCTTCTTCAATCTTTCGGACTAAACGACCAACAACATTGAGATTGTCTCGCGGGTGCATGGACGGATTACATTAATATTGACAACGCGAAGCATCGGATGTGAATACGTGACCTAAATCCTGAGTGTAAGGACGATACACACTGCGCTGCAATCTATATACTCGTAGGTAACTAAAATATACATAGATCCACCCAAGAAGTTTCCGACGTCATGGACAATAAAGTATCAGTATGTATCCCAAAATTCAAATATTAAGTTTTGCTCGAAATATCCAAATAATAAGTGAATATTACGTAAAAGTCTATTCATTTAGTATTAGTACGACTTATGCTCATATAAAATTTGACGGTTGTACAAAATATTCGCAACAATATCGAGGAATTAAAAATTAGGCGTAACAATTATTAGGGGAAAAGTTATGCGATGGAAAATAGGTCAATAAAAATTATGTCTTCCTGGGCGCACGTACATACAGTAATCCTTCCCTCTATGTAATCCTTTCTCAGAATCAGAATCTTTATTGATAAAGTCTCATTTTACATGTCCAAAATAATTGTATGAATTCTAATGAATTACTAAGTATATAATGTTATAATATCATCAGTTTCATGCATTTGGAATGGAAACGTTTATTTTCCAGTTATATAGGTGTTGATCAATATGTTGTATGAATGTTGTGTTGTTTTATATGGCGCGATTTTTTTTATAGCTCATAATTCACACCGCGACCAGCAGGTCAGTGTCGGAGGTCCGAGCCGCGAGGGCCAAGGCGACACGTCCACGTGTCGTGAATTAATCGCTCACAATCGATACTTTTTGTTATCAGCCGGCATTGGACTGCGTCCAAATGCGACTGAACGAGGTTAAACAAGCAACCAAATGTTTATGTCTTTTCGGGGCGCTCTGTTTATTTTGTTTAATCTTTATGGTATCATATTGTGGGTAGAATAGGTTAGGAATTTAGAATGAAATTATGTACTTTTTTTTAATTAGCCTTCGTGTTCCATTGCTTGGCAAAGCCCTCGGTCTTGGTCCTGTGCTAGTTCCCGCCAATCCGTATAAAAGGGATCAATTATTGCATTCAAACAATGCAATAGCAATGTAATATACACTTAGTATAGTTATTAGCTACATTGTCATAGACGCAGTATAGCACATCGATCAGAAAACTCCTGCATACAGCAACTACACGTTCTGCCGCACGCCGCACTCCAAATTGAACCGTAATCATAAGACTAAAAGTCCCCAGTTGCTGTATGCAGTCGGCAGCGGAATCATACCTTAAAATTGAAAACGACTGGCTTACTGATATTCTATCGATGTGTCAATCGATCCTACAAAACACATCTGCGTCAACAACATAAGGCAATGATAAAAAACGTTTTATTATCAAACTCTACATAAATTAGGGGTGAAAACTGGCAGAAAAATTCTAGAAGTAGAAAAGCGGCGTTTTATCAATTAGTGGTGGCAAAAACACATGTTTCCTTTAAATTACGACAGCTACCTAGTAACTATTTATCATATTACAAAACTCAACTGTTTGATATCTTCGCGCAAGGTGATTAATTAAAAAGAAGTCTGGTCCATTAATTAATCACTGATTAATTAATGGACCGGACTTTTTTTTAATAGCTTATGGCGCGAGTCACGTAGCTCTAGTGGCATTGAAACGAGTGTCTTGCTCATTATTAAACTAATGAGTAATTAGCGAATATTTAATAATTAAACTTAAATAAACATTCTTGATGGTCACGTAACGTAATACTAATAGTATTGTAAGTTATGTAACACGGATGTGACTGTTACTATGTCAACTTTGACCCCAACTGCAAAAGTGTGCCTTATTCTAGCTCATTAGCGAGTAATATAAGTTTAATAATTCAGTTAATTTAATCTTAATTGTAGCGTAACGTCTTACTACTTAATGTTACTGCAATCGATTACTAACACGGTTGTATGCACGTAGCACGCATTACGTACAGTCAATATCGAAAATATCGATGCGGACTAAATGTCAAAAATATGCGAACATGGGTCTTAAACTGCAGAAAAGCGGACAGATATTTTTCGCTTTGGTAAAGTACATATATTTATGAAATTGGCAGCGGCGTTGGCGATACGCAATGGAATTTCCGAGGCTAGGGTGTTATCATGCCTCATAGCACTCCTGAGGTACTTAAAGTGACAGAAGTCCTCGAATAAGGTATCAAAGTTTTACTTTTCTTCCCTCATTTGAGGGCAACAATGATCCTTTTCTTCATAGAAGGCGTGATAAGCTACTGCTTATGTTATGTATGTGCCACTAGGTAGCAAAGTTATTCGATTCGTAAGACATTTCATGTCTTTAGCAGCGGGTGTTAAACATATGATTAACGCGCATCTGGCCGTAAATATTTGTATCATTTTGCTCCCTTGACACACAGTCTAGTATTGTTTACTCACGCAGGCAGTGCGCGCACAGGCACGCGTGGCGGCACGGCAGCAGCGCGCGCGACAGCGGCGCCGACGCGCACACGCAGCACAGCGCCGACTCCGCGCCCGCGTACCGCTCCTCGTCGTGCTCGCCCGTCACGTACAGTTGCTGGAACAACATACCCCCGTTCATTCCATCCGTATCCGCAGCCTACACTTACGACACTACAATACAAGTACTCTTTATCAAAAAGGGAAATGTTACTGTGTCTAAAACTTTAATAATATCATTATATCCTGTAATAACTTTATTGGTATTAATTATCAATATTTTCGTCAAAATTTGAAATCAAAATATTTTAAAACTTGTTAGGCCTCTTAACATATGATACCTCCTAATAATTACAACTATTATACTAATCGACGACCGCTTCAGCTTAGTTGGTAGTGCTAGTGACCCCGCCTGCGAAGCTGGAGGTCCCGGGTACGAATCCCCGGCCAGGGTATTTATTTGTGTGATGAGCACGAATATTTATTCCTGGGTCCTGGACGTTTTCTATGTATTTAAGTATCTATTTATCTATATAAGTATGTATATCGTCGCTTAGTACTCATAGTACAAGCTTTGATTTGTTTGGGACTAGGTTGATTTGTGTAAGATTGTCCACCAATATTTATTTATTTAAATATTTATAGTGCGTGTCATCCACGACGACGCGCCCCTCCACAGCAAATCTCATATCTTCTTCTTTTCGTGTGTGTGCGTGTGTGTTCTTCTTTTTGTGTGTGTTTTCTCATATTAATCTATGCGCATTTGTACTGTACGGATTGGGCTGTGGATAGACTACGTTCAAATTTAAGAAGATACCGCGATAGAAGTAGATACTGGTCGTGGGCAGAGGCATGTTCACAGCGGGGCAAGATCATTTTTTTTAACCTGATTGTGGCTTTATAGGTAAGGCCCAATAAGGCGATAGGAGTGCGCGGTTGGAGTGACCTGGTGAAAATCCAGAGGAAACCTTGAAGAGATTGGTTAAGCGGCTTCAACCGTATCTGAGGTGTCACCGTGTCAGTGGAAACTAAGATGAATAAACAAATTTTTCTTGCATTACACAGTCATGCTTGAGTTCAGCGAACCATGGCTACAGAAGGTTCCGCATCACCCAAGGCTTGAATTGGCAACTTGGCTTAATTAATTAACAACATAAAATACGTAAGTTACCTTGAGACAGGAGAGATGCCCATTGGCTTGTTTGAGGTATTGCGCGATGATGCCACTAGGCAGCGGGCACTGGTCATCGCGGATATGAACTACGCTCACCAACGCTACCTGAAATTAAAACATAGTACGTTAATTTAATCATACTCAATGACGTCGTAGCGAAACAATACGCTATTTGACAATTTTTTTTTATAATGCCAATCGAACCAGTTTTTAGAGACGATCAAATGTCTATATGGGACCAACAACAATTGGAGCACAATAAAGGGCTAAAATTAGGGACAAACCTAGCTCGACGCTAGCGGTCCTCAAAAAGGCTCTTACAAATTGGCCCTGGCAAAT
Source organism: Cenopis cana (assembly GCA_951800055.1). Lineage (NCBI taxonomy): Eukaryota > Metazoa > Arthropoda > Insecta > Lepidoptera > Tortricidae > Cenopis > Cenopis cana. The sequence continues at coordinate 15,533,248 of OX637490.1, read as the reverse complement.
GACGTCACTTGCACTGCATTCGACCAACCGTTGCATGCGAAAATTAGTATTTTGCTGTTTAAGTCGTAAAATAATGCGTTTAGGTACATAGTTGCCATACTATTTATTTTTTATTTTTACATAAGCATTCTATTGATACCTTTTATTTGAATTTTGGACGGTAAAAAAAATTACATAATTTCTGAGTTTTTGATGATTCATATCTTTTTATGATTTTAGTAAAATTTTACAATTTACGATTTATTGTGATATTTTGATGGCCAATTATCCAAAAAGTGACACTGTGTTATAAATTTTAACATGTGTCAAATACCCTATTGAGGACGGGATACTAAGCTATCGCCATGGGGCGGGGTGACACGTGAAGGAACGTAAGCGCTGTGGGTAAGTATGTGTGCGTGCGCTGTCGGTACACGCGGCAATTGTTTGCGCGGGTGCGTAGCGCGTGGCGCGGACGAATCGCGAGACGCGACGGTACCCGATCGTAACCCGGCCTGTCAGCCTGGGCCTGTCAGGGACGAGGCAACTGACCTCGGTGCGGGGGTTCGTGTCCGTTCTGTATATAATACTATTATACTATTCTGTGCTATCGCTTATTCGATGAGGATTGTTGTCTAAGAATTTTTTTGTGCTGTTCGCACCTATCAAGTCTGTATCTCTAACGTAGGATATAGTCCAGCCGTAGCTCGGCGGTGTTGCGCGCTAGTAGACACAGACTGACCCTTAGTAGACCTTATCTGGTTGTAATAAGGTTCACGGATGGTCAGTTAACGGTGTCGTCGATAGTACTGTCGTCGATAGTACTGAGATAGTTACTAACATGAAGATCCCTTTTCTGTGACAGCACTTGTCAAGTCTGTATCTCTAACGTAGCATATCGTCCGGCCGCAGCTCGGCGGTGTCGGGCGCTAGTAGACACAGGCTGAACCTTAGTTAGACCTTATCTCGCTGTAATAAGGTTGTCGATAGTACTGGGATAGTTACTCTAAGCTTGAAGATCTCTGCTCTGTGACAGCACTTATCAAGTCTGTATCTCTCATACCGTATCATCCGGTCGCAGCTCGACGGTGTCGTGCGCAAGTAGACACAGACTGAATCTAAGGGATTGTCCTAATACAAACGCGACTACGCGATGATCGCGCGACTTTTAGTTCGAATATTTACTAGTAATAGTCGCGAGTTCGCGCGATAATCGCGTAGTCGCGTTTGTTTTAGGACGATCCCTTTAGGACACCTATTCGAGAATTTCACTCGCGCGATTGCGCGATCATCGCGTAGTCGCGTTGTATTAGGACGATTCCTTAGTCTTGTCAGGTTGTAATAAGGTTGTCGTCGATCTAATTCTTTGTTGTTGTAAAAAACAACGACTATACTTATACTGGGATAGTTCCTCTAAGAAAAACAAAAGCTAAACTTGAGCTTGACGACTTGTTAAGCTAAGCTTGAGGATCTCTGTTCTGACAGTTCTGTGACAGCACTTATCAAGTGTCATACCGTATCATCCGGCCGTAGCTCGGCGGTGTCGCGCGGGTCTCGCGCTAGGATCACGACTAGAGGGTAGCAGGTTCGAGGCGGCGGCCCTAGCTGTAGGGGCTCCTCTGAGCTCAAGCGCAGGGGGCGCTCGTCGTGCGGGTTACTTCTGTAATAGGATAAAACCGGTTTAATTTATAAAATACTTAAATCCGTTGTTCTATTTCTGTTTGATGATGTCAATATTTATTTTTATTTAATCATTTATTTGCCCAGCGGCGCCTGCGTACTGCTTGCGGTATCTAAGGTTAAAGGCTTGGTCACACCGCGTTGCGCGACGTCCGCGCGACGCGACCGCTGCGCGCCGGAACGTATGCTAACAGGTTAACAGCGACGTCACACTGGCTGCGCAACGCGAGCGGGACGGTTTCATACATTATGGCGCGCAGCGCGGCGTCCCGCTTGCGTCGCGTACGCGGTGTGACCAAGCCTTAAGCAACGTGGGCAGCGGTCAGGACTTGGATGGGTGAGCGCTTTGAGTGGTTACTAACTGAGCGCTCCCGTGCTTTGGAAGGCACGTTAAGCCGTTGATCCCGGTTGCTGTCTATGGCAGCAGTCGTTAAGCCAAGTTGGAGGCCTTCGGGCGGTTTGAGAACTTCTAACAGTCAAGTTGCCCATTCACTTGACAAAGCCTTATCCCAATAAGGTCTAGTTTCCCCTCGGGGTTGGAAGGTCAGATGGCAGTCGCTTCCGTAAATACTAAAAAACTAGTGCCTACGTCAAATCTTGGGATTAGGTAGCGGACGCCAGGCATCCTTCAGGATGCTACTGTACTGGGATAACGCTAGGAGGATGATGATGATTTAATCATTTATTTTAGGCATCTGTGGCCCATAATACAAATACCTTAAATATCATTTTATTTCCTAAAATTAAATATCACGTTGGGAGTTGGGACGACGACGCGAGGTGATTGGCGCGGCAGACCGAAGCATAAGGGATGAATAATTTCTTTTCTTTCAAAAGTCAACTGGAGAAATCACTCTGGATAATCGTAATGCAACGCATGAACCTCTGATATATCCTTAGATAATTGGTTTTTACTGGGTGAGCTCGCTTCACCATCGGCCTCATCTTTACCCCCGGCTAGATGCTGGCACAGCAATCCCATTTTTAATAAAATAAAAACTCAGATATTATTATACACCTATATATTATATACCTGCTCGTACACGCAGCGAAGCACTATCACACCTTTCTTTCTTCAGGATTAGAATACTCTCTGAGTTTCTGTATACAACAAGATTTTAAGTGATGATTATAGTGTAATACTAGAGAAAAGGGTGATAAGGATTGATTTCTTCAAGAAGAGTTTGTTTATATGATAGGACAAGTAAGGGTGAATAGATTACACGTCCATGAAACTCACAATTTATGGGATATAATTGTGACAAACTGACAATGACATAATTATGATTTATTATCATGAGGAAGATTGGCTTTGAATCTTCAAATATAATAAAAACTGTTATTATAATTAATTCCAGTTCACACGGTTATAATGTATCATGTTGTTTTAACATGACGCGATTATCTAGCCTTTGACCTTTGACCGATGGACTCTATCTCAATGTACTGGAGGCTGATTTCCATCAGCAGAATTTCAGTTCGTCTTATCACGGTTAATAGTGTTTACGTTAATTTGTCCTATTTAACCTTTTTGTACAAATCTCTTTATTAACTCTCGTTCTCATTTGCTCGTATCCCGTTTACTTAGGGGTCGATGCAGCATATCTTTTTAACCCCCCACTCGTAACGCAAATACATAAAAAAACATCGAAGGCTCGGAAACAAACATCCATCTACATCACAACATATTTGCCATTACCGGGACAAAAAAACTTACGGTTTCGAAACAAAGGCCGTCCAGTTTAGGCACAATCACTACCTACTAGCCTAAACCGGTCGTAAAAGTAAAATATTGAACCACTAGAGATCAATGAGGGATTTAAAATGCAATTTCCTTAACCAACTTATATGCTTTATTTTTATTCGTATCGACTCAGACTAGATAATTTAATGACCCGGAATTAAGATGTACGAAATACTTCCTATACATTTTAATCATACGATTAAATCATTCGTGGCCAAAATTTCTAAAAGACCACACAAAGAGATAATCTGATTTTTAAACGACTGCCCAAAAGAAGGAGTGTAATGTTTTTAAAGTTTTTCTTAATCAATGACGGCGGAAAACAAGCGTACGGTCCACTTGATGGTAAGTGGACACCGCAACCCATAGACTCTCGTAACTTCAAAGAGTCCCGTGCGCGTTGCCGTCCCTTTATAAAATTTAGGGATTCACTCTGTTGACAGCAGGAGGGATAAATTGAGCTCTCACCACAGTGCATCCTCGGGAGCTCTGGCAACTTTGCTCACCTCCAGGAACACATTTAGCTCTCAACACAATGCACTGTCGGGAGCTCTGGCAACTTTGCTCACCTCCAGGAACACATTTAGCTCTCAACACAATGCATTGTCGGGAGCTCTGGCAACTTTGCTCACCTCCAGGAACATATTTAGCTTTCAACACAATGCATTGTCGGGAGCTCTGGCAACTTTGCTCACCTCCAGGAACACATTTAGCTCTCAACACAATGCATTGTCGGGAGCTCTGGCAACTTTGTTCACCTCCAGGAACACAACACTTCATACTTGTTTAGTAAATAATGTTATTACGGCTGTAGTCTTCTGCAAGGAGGTACTTTCCAGCTGGGCTGCTCCAAACTCGAGTCAGATGATATTTTGCTGTGCCCTACCTCTCTTAAAGTGGGTTGTATAAAACTTAACTGAATCTTCAGAATAAGGAAAGTCCTTGCTGTTAGAATAGGCTAGACTGTCTCAAAACCGCAGTTTTCTCCGTGACAATGAAAGAGGGTAATGTCCGTGACACACGACATGCCTTTAACGTTTCGAACACGTTTTGGTGTAAAGTGATTAATATTAAACACACGGTAGGGTCAGTTGGGCAAGGCGCGGTGGTTCGACGACCCGACCAAAACAAAACGTCATGTTTTCAAGGGCGCCCGGTCTGCGTCGCGAAAACTAGTAAGTATGCTAATAAATAAGTAGGTTAGTTAAAAATATTGTCAACTAACGGCAACAACAGCTATTTCAACGCTATATTTGTGTTTTGGTACCATTCCTACACAGATTCAGGCTAGTTAAGCAGACTGGACGTCAATAATACGATTACCGAACGAGATGGTTGTACACAGATTTGAGTAAGATCGGCAGAGACCGGCATTGGTGGCTTTTACTCATAATGTCACTTTTTTTAGCTGCCACAACAGGCTTTACCGTCCCTCTTGGGCACACGCGTATGTCTATATTAGAGCTCCCCTTGCAGGTTCTCTCTCTCTCTACGTTATTACGAAACAAACCTTTCTTTATGAAATATTTTATGAAGTCACAATTTTCCATGATCAATCTGCGCATCCTGTATTTAAAACCTCCTTTTGTCTCAGGCGTGCTTAAATCCCTCACTGCACTCAGGACTCGTCTTACTCATAACACCTTCGCTCCGCTCGGGAGTAAAATCTGGAGTCCTTCGTTACGTTCAGGATTCAATTTCGCGCCCGTCCCATGGTGTATAATCTGCTATTAAAACAACATAAACACCGTATTATCGCGCATGGAAATAATCTGGGTCGAAAAGTTAAATTTTATTGTAAGTCGTAAATCTTACGAAATGCTATAAAACAATACAAGCCATTCGGATTGAAGTAGTGTAATGGCATTGTTACTGCCATCTGACCCAATCGCAATCGACATCAAGAAAAAAGTGACGGCTTGGTTTAAAAAAGCAATTTCCTACTGCGATGTCGAACACCGATTATTTGCGGGGCAATTATGAAACAAGAACGTTAGAAATCTAAGTCAAAAATAAAAATATTTTATTTACCAGATACATGAAAAACATTGCAGTGATTCCCACACTAGGCATAGCATGTCTCGTGGGGATCTAAATCTAAGAGAATTACCAAATCTAAGGATTAACTTTATAACTGTTTGAGGTTTTTTATATCCATATACAGGACGTCCCAAAACTATGGGCCATACAGGGAAAGTACCTTGAATATTGTAGATGCAAGATTTTACTAAAAGAAGACTAGAAAATTGGTAACCTTTCAACAACTATCATTATTCGAAGTAATTTTCTGTAACTATCAACTAAAGTTGTCTTTAAATGTTGGATTATGTGCGTGGTAAAATTAGCATCGTTTTAGTCTTAAAAAATATGGATTCAGATTAGCATCAAATTAGCAATGAAGTGCTATCTGACATGTGTAAACGCCTACTAAACTAAGTAAAACTAATTAGTCAGGACTAATTAGTTTAGTATTTCTAAGTAGTATACAACCATAGAGCAAGGAACCCAATAACACGTATAATAAATACTATAAGAAGTTGAGTTACCTCAAGGAGTATTATTGGCGATCCAACTTGTACAATTTATGAAGAGTGATTTTTGAACACTTAGCGAGTTTTACCAGGTATGAGGAAGGAAAACGGGCGCGTGGTAGACCTCCAAGGAGAAGGACCAACCAAATTAAAGGGAAGACCAGCAAGGTCTACGGTGTGGTGCGCATGCGCATATGTCACTAATAGAAGCCGATAGAAGCCAATCCAAAAATACATCAGATGATTACGACTACAGAGAGACCATTTACAAATCCTGGTAGCTGGCACATATATTGATAAATTAACCAGTTATAACCAATAAATATGTCAGCCACGTTTTGACCGTGTTTTATTAATGTTACAGCTTCCATGTTATGTTATAATGCCACGACACATCATAAACTGTGAAAATGACTATTATTATAACTATTATAAGCACATACAAAGGCATATTCGATGGTAGCCTACACCAAGGCCAGGCTAGAAGTTGTGACCTCGCTACAGCCGGCAGTCCGGCGCATTCCTAACCTCTCACCGTATCGTTGCTTAGGTAAAACTTGGATATTGTACAATTTCCGATGCACTAAACCTAAAACATTTGGCCTCCGTTTTTAAACCTTTTTGAATACAAAAACGAGTCATATATCACTACAAACTTCATATAGTGCTTACGAAACTGTAAAGCCAAATTTTGTCAAACGAACTCAACCAATTAACCACTTACGAGCTTTGACTAAAGCTAGATTCTTGCTTGCGTTCATTTGATAGAATTTGTCCTTACAGTTTCGGATGTAACAAATAAGTGATGGTGATGGGTTTTGATAAGTTTTGAGAAGCGAAAGATTCTATACTAAAATAGTTTTGCTACCGTATGATACACTGCTTTTCACACCGCCTATGAGGCCGCTGGCCCGCTATGAATAACAGGATATGTCTTACAATAGTTTTGCCGCCGAATGGCACATACAGATTTTCACACCTTCTAAGAGGAAAAGAGTCATTCTTGCCCTCAAATGACGGAAGAAAAGTACTAGTTTGATCCCTCATTCGAGGGTAACAATTACCCTTTTTTGACTAGCGGTGTGAAAACTAAATGCCGACTTACGAAATATAATTTAATCGTATTAATTTCCTGATATGCCTATATCAATTTTTCGAAACTATTTGCTGATACTCGTAACTAAATATGCAAACATTAGCTAGCAATGTTTTCACCCTAATAAGTCTTACAACACGAACAAAACTATAAAAAATAACGATCCAATAATAACACGCGAGTGCAGTCGTTATTTACAATGACAAACTATAATAAAGTCCAGTCCAATATGCACTATGTGGTAAAAAGAATAGCCACATAGTTCAAATGGGTATTTTTTTAAATAAACTAGTGGCTCTTCTATGCGCTAAATCTGTGTGTGTTGCGATGAAAACGACGATATAGTAGATGAAATAGCTTCTGCTGGTTTTTACATTTCCACTGAAGTAGCAATTACCAAACCAAAAATATCATTTCTGGCATGTCCTTTAAATCCTCCTTGCCGTCAAGTGGCGTGTACAGTTGCCGTGACCCTGCGCAGTAGCCGATTTACGTACAAATCACGCTACTGGCGCATTGAAGGTTAGGTTCAAGATGTTTGCCGGCAACTACCTATATCGTGTATGCTTGTCTCCTATTCTCTAGTGACTTGAACTTTTTTTAAGATGGTCTGGTTACTAAAGGCGAAGCCTGTGAGTTTACCTGGTGAAGCTGAGATGTGGCGAGGCGAGGATGTGCGGCAGCGAGCCCCAGAGAGTGGCGTGCAGCTCTCTGACCGGCGCTCCCCACCAGCTCGCGTGGTAGTACCGCACTGTCGATGACACCACGCTGCTTACACCTGGAGACAAAGAGAAGAAGTTCAATGGCATCATCAGTGGAGAGACCTACACTGCAGTGTAGGCCTCGGAGCGGAAGTCACCTTTTAATCAGGAAGTCAATACTAAAAATGGCAGGAACACGTTTTTCACGCAAGTATACTAACTGACAACGGACATAAGAGTACAAATAAAAATGCATTAGACTAGACGATTGGTTTCACATTCCACACCTCAGATTTGGTTGAAGCCGCTCAACCAACCTCACTGGAGCGCAAACTCTTAGACTATTCCAGAGTTTAAACCCCCCGCGTGGTTTTCCCCAGGCCACTCTCTTAACCGCGCAATCCTATCGCTTTATTGGGCCCGGACCTATAAACCCACAGTCAGGTTTAAAAAAACGTAATATATTAGGAATATTATATACGTGACGTGGTCGTTGTATAGACCCCGCCGGCCATCAGTTCTCCGACGTTGTGCCTTAACTGCTGCCAAATGAGTCTTAAATTCTTCAGGCTGCATTCTGGTGAAATGGTATGGTATGATAAACTTTTTGTATAAGGTCCCTACTGGATTGTCCTAGTGAACTGGCACAACACAAATAAGGCGAATACTCGAATAGCCTTTAAATAAACTATGGATCACTGGATATTTTTCTCTACCCCTTACAGGCAAACAGGAAGTGAGGGAGCGATGCGCGATACTATTAGTTAAAGAGGACGAAACCTTATGAAAACGTCTCGGCCGCACTAGATCGGCGCGGCGGCTATACTATTATACTATTCTGTGGCGGCGGAGCGATTACGAACGTGTATGTAAATTGGTAATATTAATATCCTTCCGACAGTTTAGTTCAGACTTTAGTTCTATTTTGGGTCAGATTGAATGGAACATTTCGGTGTAAAAACTCCTAGCATGAAATATTATTGGCTACATTTTTTATGCGGGGATTTTAATCAGCATTCAAAATGTTGTGAAAATGTTGTTCATTATTCTTATTACTTCTTGCGAGCATGCAAGATGCAAGCACAAGTCACTGTAAACTTTGTCTTAATCAGGGCATAAAGCATGCCGATCGCTTCGCTATACAATACAATACAATCATTTATTGATAAAAATATAATTTTTACATGTCAATGGTTCAATGCTATTTTAATTTTGTAAAATGACATGTTAATTTTCAATAAGTAGTAAATGAATCTAATCTAATCTAATGGTTACATATGATTCAAGCGTACGAGTCAAAAACAATAAATATATTATTATTTGGCATACAATTATAATTTAAATGTATGTAGGTGTTACTAGTGCAACGTGCTTAGATAATATTTTTTTGTGACCTGTGAATGTTTGAATAAGAAAATATTAAAACGTTTTAATTCTGACCACAGCTTGGTCCAATGGCATCTTTCTCAACGATTACTCAAGAACAACCCCAAAGTATAACATACCGACCCATTTGGAATTATTTAAAATGTAATAATATTTGTATGTTATCACTTTCACAAAGTAATTTGAATAGCAAGCATCAGCAAGTAGTTCAGAAGGTGCAGTTGCTGTCTGCTGTCGGCTGCGGAATTATACCTTTACAGACCGATCAACGTTAAATATGGCACCGGTAGCTGTCATCTAAAAACTTGACAAACTTTCGTTACAATTTGATTTTAACGAACACGCTTACGATCAGATGGTTTGGTGCAAGCCACCCTTAGTATTACGCATCGGCGCAGTAACTAGTTTTTGCGGAACCGGCTTTTATGCAATGAAGCGCTTAGTTAGTATAGTAACCACTCAAAGCAGTCGCCCAACCATATATTGACCGACGTGATCACCGCTAGGCCATAACGCTACACGTATTCATATGAATCGTGTCAAATTATACTAGAAACGAACTACGGTGGCGAACAAGGGTACAGCCTGCCTGAATGTAGAGACTCTGAGACTCCAAAGAGAATTACCGACGATTTATAGATTTGAGTATTTGCTGCTGGACACAAATGTAAGTCCCGCCCGTAAGCCTTATTCGTTCGTACACGTACGAGACCAGGCCCTTGTACCGCAAAACTTTACAAGTCCACAATTCGACAAAATTGTACAATTTTCCTTAGAAAAAGTTGACAAATTTGTATAATTGTAGTACGCTTGTAAAGTTTTGTGGTATAGGCCGACTTGCATGTAATTGTAATGAGGGCTAACGCGTATGAATTCGCCGCTAGAGGCGCTAGTGTGATGTCAATCCTCCGAAAATGCAGTGTGTGGAAAATGCTGTCAAAATTCAGTTTGTGGGTGGGTTACGCGGGTCTATTTCTAATTGAAATAATATGGTGACAATTTTGCAATACCTGACATTGGTTATGGCAAACATGAGTTACGGGTCAACGAATTGCAGTGCTTTGAAACGATTTTATCGTTCGTAAACTTGTATTTTTTCCGAACAAAACGGGACTGCGCTACAAATAGGGGATGTTCTATAAAAACATTTACTGTACGGTTTTAATGTATTGAATACGATTTCAACGTAAACTTTGTTTTCATGCCCATAATAAAATAACCAATAACCAACTTTGACAGCTGGACTGACAGGACGGTGGCGCTAACTGGTGAGCACAAAAACGGTAGCCCTCATTACATTGCGGGTCACGGAGGTATAACGAGTTCAATCGCTCTATAAAAACGCCCAATGAAGTTAAACTCGAATGCGAGTTTCGTACATGTATATTAGGGCCTTTACTCTCAACCAATACAACAGGAGCTATACTTACTTACCACTAGAAAAACTCCGCAGAGCCAGGCAGTTGTGTTTTATAACTTCTCCTGTGCCAGAGAAAAATATACGTATTTCCAGAGTTGGGCAGCTCAAAATATGAGCAATATGACTACCTACGTATCAAATTACAAAAGCAACAAGCTCTCAGTCGACTTGATAATATTTAACTAATGGAATGACAGCCTTAAGGCGCGCCCGGCACTCACCTTGCTAAGGTCGTGTCCATTTCCGGCGCAAATGTTTGGTCTGCTAAAAGGTTCTGTTGTTGTTGTGTCTACCTCGCCGTCTGCTCGGCTCATTTGTGTGCAACGATAATTGATATTAATTAACAGTCAGTAATAAACACATCGCAAAGGTGAACAAAGCTACTGTACAGCCACAAAGACCGCTCGCAAAAATAGACATGGCCTATGGAGTCTGGAAAAAAAGTCGTCGGGGTCGGTAAAGTGACGCGCTCTAGTTTCGAATGACAAGACCCCTCAAATTCAATTCGTAGATGTTAATTAATATCTTATCTATCCTTATAAATATATGCAAAAGTGTTTATTTGCCTGTTCTTCTGACAGCAACGGCGCATCCAAGGATCGGATTATGTGGAAGTGTTTTGGAATGTTTGAAATAAAGGACGAGGAATACGACAGTTTTTACCTTTACAACTTTTATACTCGTACCGCGTACGTGCAGTTAGTCTCGAAAAGCATAATAGAGACGAGCTGTTGTAATGATTATGTGGTAGCTGTACGCTTAATGACTTATGAAGTGTTTTTATAACAAAGTGTACCTAATACAAATAACCAAGTTACGTGAAAACATTTTATCAAACTGTTAATTACATACTCGTACTGTAAAAATAATCGTCACGTTAAGTTGGAATGGCTTTCTAGATTTTGCTTACCGTCATTACGTGTAACGAGCGCGGGCCATTAGCGGGCGCTAACCGCAGCTGCGGTCTGCTGCTAATACGCAATTCATTTATGAATACTTTAAAAACCTCATTCGTAGACACACAAGCGTCGCGTCGCGTGATGTTTGTGAAGACTACCACCCCGTATCTTTTGAACCTGACTGTGTCTTTTAGACCGGGCCCAATACAGCGATAAGAGTGCGCGGTTGGAGAGTGGCCTGGGGAAAATCCAGGGGATACCTCCGACACGACCACGCAGGCAACGCACCCCATATCGTGTGCCCGCAAATGGCATATCAGAATCGTTTGTGTAGTGGTAGGGATGAAAACTGACAAGCTTATTGTATCTTTGCTTAGAAGTTAGAGAGGTAAGCAGATATATTTGTTGCTAGAATTCAGAAGTGCTTGTTGCTGTAGTATAGGTTGCTCGTTGATGTACAGTCCCTGAAGAGCCCTACCTCTATACTGTAGTTCCTCGGGAAAACTCGGCAGGAAGCTCATTCCACAACCGCAGCGTCCGAGGGAGAATTCCTCTGAAACCGTACCGTAAGCGACCATTTAGGTCATCACCTACTTCGTTCTTCGTTTAGGTTACTTCATCTCCAGCATCGGCCATGAATATTTAACTGAAATCATTTCAGGGTATTTTCTATATATGAAAGTAATAAATAAATGAAATGAAATGGAAGGCGGACCAAGTCGCAATGTTCTTTTCCTTCTCTTTCCTTCTGAGGCGATTTGACGAACTATTGAATCGATGACACTATTGAGTAATGACTGAATGGCATTGTACTCGTAATGTTCTGAATAGCACTGTAATAACAGTTAAGACAATAGCAAATTAACCTCGTTGCAATGGTAAATTAGATTTACGACGCTCCGGATAGGATGCACCGACCTTGGAGCGATATCTTTTAATGGCTTTAGTTTTCAATGTTGCCCTTGAATGAGGGATCAAAGCCGTACTTTTCTCCCTTCATTTGAGAGCATTGTTGCTCTCAACTCAAGAAGCTCTATTCCTCATAGGCGTGACAAACAGTATGTGCCACCCAGTAGCAAAATTACTTGTAATACATTTCATGTTTTTAGTTGTAGGTCTCATAGGCGATGTGAAAAGCAGTATGTGTTGTGACACTAGCAACACAGCACAGTACAGCACAGTAGCAACATTATTTCCGTCTTGGTCGTAAACACTCGAATCCCTTGCTAAGCTCAGCATTCTATTGTAGAATCTTTCGCTTCACTCGTAATTCAATATACCGCCCTCGCCGTAAATATATCACTTTTCTCCCTTGAGACACAATCTACTATTGAGTCCCGCTAGATGGCGTTTTTTACATAACTAGTTTTTATCTCGCACTATCGAATTTACCGTCATAAGTTTCAGCCTATTGGACACTCTTCGAGTCAGCCACTTATCCCGATCATAATACCAGTATGCTAGGCTAATTTAGGAGTATATTTATCGACGTATTTATCTACATCTGATTATTGAAAGATAATTTAATCAGATTCATGGTTAGGTACATGAGTCAATTTATTTTATTACGCCACAGATGGTAAGCAATAGCATGTAGGTACCTATTGTTACCGTAATGGGTAAAGTTTTCCATGCTATGGACGAGAATTTAACAACAATGACGGGGTAATCTGTAGAGGCATGCAACACCACAGAAACTAACTGAAAACTCCACATTATCATGATCACGTCATTAAACGTGAAAGTAGTCATGCGCAAACATATGGTTGCATTGCACATAACTTCATGGGACATGTACCTACTCCCTCGCCCTCAAGACCACATGGTGCGAGTTGCCCTAAACTTGCCGACGACAACGCGTCGTCGTGGAAGACTTCCCGCCACCTGGAGGACGACGGTCCAGAAGGATCTGAAAGACCTCAAAATCGACGACACAGTGGCTCAGAAAAGAGTACAATGAAGAAAACAGACAAGGAAAGCCGACAGCCGACCCCAGATAATGGGAAAAGGCTTAAGATAAGAAGAAGAAGAAGCATATAACTTCCTCTATAATATATTTCATGGGCTCATGGCTCTTATTTCGGGTAATTATGTCCTGTACGGTAAGGTTCCTCATGTTTTCTTCACGATTTTAGTGACAAGAAAAACGGCATACATCATACGATATGATATGACTAGTAAGTACCTAGTAGATTTAACTATGAAACATGATACCTAATTGGTCATTAAAATGCATTGTATATCATATCCTCTTCTAATTTAATAGTTCTATTTTTCAATTCGACTGGGTTTGATTCCCAATAACTTCAACCGCCCTGAGTATTTATTATTTCCTCAATGTAGTTTTTATTTAAAAAAAAATTTCATAAGTACCAATTGAGAGTGAGAAATGAAAATGTCATTGTCACATCACATACCACGATTTGTCATTAAACAAGTTGAAGAACCCTTTACGTAAGTATTTAATTGAAGGCACAAAGTAAATAGCGGCGGCGCGCGCCGGAGCAGAGAGTCCGCTCAGTACAAAGTGCCATTTTCGCCGCACGCACAATGACGTAACATTTACAGGCATTCTCGGTTGATTTCGGACTAGCTTAGTCGCGACTGTCACTGTCGCGTCGCGAGTGCTAGTTGTGCGCGCGTTGATCACTTGACGTCCTCGCCGCTACGTAGATAGTTTATGTCACGTAAGTACGTCAAAATGAATAACCGATATTATTACAGTTGGAATGTATTTTATTGTTTAAATACACTTAAATACAACAAAAAACGGTGCCTACACTTTCTTCAAATTTTCAAACGATATTGAAAGGTAAATAAAACGGTTTTCTCATTTTGGTAGTTACAATACCTAGGTAGGTAGGTAATTTTTTGAAACTTGCCGCTTTGATAACGACGATCAACCATTACACATTCATCTTATCGTTCGCTGGTAAAACGCCAGTATTTAAGTAGTACTATGGTTTAGTTAAGTAGGTAGGTACCTAATTAATTAGGTATATTTTTGTTGGCGCTCTCGACCGCCGCCGGTCACAAGTCACAACTCGCAGCGGGTCACGCATCAATTTATTAGGGTTCCGTACCCGAAGGGTCAAAACGGAACCCTATTGGTGTCGCCCAGACGTCCGTCCGTCCGTCCGTCGTATGTCACAAAATTTGTTCCGAAGAATTTTTAGACTTCTCATTGACCTATGAACTTGAAATTTGGTGACAATGTTCAATATTACGTATATTTTAACAACAAATACTAATATATGAATAAATCATATTTTTGAGGTTGATTCGGAACCCTAAATGTGCGAAGTCCGACTCGCACTTGGCCGGTTTTTTACCAAGATACGCTGGTTCATATTTAAATGTAATGTTGAAGAATTTTTAAGTTATCTGCTCCTTTTTAAAATTCAGAATCAATACAGAAGCAACCCTGTAGTTTAGGTATGTATTTTCAAGAACGGCGGGAACGGACCTTCTGTATATTCTTTATTTTGTGTTGAAGGTAAACCAAACACGTGCACGTGCAGATAACAATACATTTAAAGAGTAGGTACTTATAAAGTATTAGGTAATTTGATTGTTGTAATGACCCGAGTCACGTTTTAGTTTTTTACTTTGTTTACAAACAAAATTCATAAGATTTATGCAGGTAATGCGGTTAAAAGCCATCACAGAAAATACATTAATTATTATTTTTTGGAAATATACATCATAACTTAAATAAATTAGGAACAATAACAAACTAAAACTAAATATTTACAAAGTATAAAATAAAACTTACAAATGTATTTTGTTTACTAAATATGGCAATTATTTTTTAGGGTATTTTAGTGACAATGAGGAGCTCATCGTAGGACAGTATGTTTTATTATATTACAGATGCCAAAGTTATTATTGCTGAAGCATGACATTTACATAAACCACCTTCAAGTGAGTCAGCAATCTATTTTGCATTTCGCACCCTAGTAAAATTTGCGAATCCAATTGAATATTCACAAAAGGAAGCAGGAGAATTTATCATAACTTTAAAAGGGCACAAAGACCTGGACATTTTATGAAACGTAAGGCCATATTGATTAAACATAAATTACATTATGTATTTAAAACGGAGCAGGCTTGATTGCGTTCTTTGCTCACAGTTTTAAGGTATTTCGCCTACAGTAACTGCATATTTCAGTATGGGAGTATCAATTGGGGAATATTTACGCAAGCTACGCCTAAGATATTTATTTAAACCCCCTCATATATTCAAACTTTCTTATTCGTAAAACTTAACATATTTTGAGGAAATATTTGGGGTATTCAAGCAGGATAGAAAACTCAAAGAGCCATTTCTCTCATAAAAGGCGAATGAAGCGGGTCATTGAAGTTACCAGTGATCTTAATAGAGCGGTCACAGCATTTGGCTAATGACTCTGAGCTGAGCGAGAGGCAAGGGTGTCACCTCCGAACGAATCACTGGCAAGTCTGGCAACACGTGAAGGGTCACACAAATTAATTATATGGATATATCTGAGTCTTGTGACATTTCTAATTCTAACCCAATTTCGCATCGACTGTATTGGCTTTATAAACTATCCATATAAACTGTCGACTAGCACCATGAATAAATGTTTGACGACACGATATAAACATTTCAATTGCCTATAAATTATTGACGTGGCATCAGATAATGGCTGATAATTCAACGGTACGCGACATATAATTTGTGAAACATTACCTTGAAAGAGTTCTCGAAATTATATGCTTCGATATTTTTTATGGAAATTATTGGTGGTTTATTTTTCCTTGTGTGGATTTTGTCAATATAAATAAATACAGAATAGAAATGTGGCCGTAATTTTGTAGAAATTATGAAAAAAACCCAAAGAATAAACAATGAAAAATAACATCCCTCTAGAAAAAAATTGAACTCTTCCCCGCAGAAGTGTTCATGAAATGTGGAAAGGTTTTAAGATCCAAGATTTGTTCTACTTTTTGGAACTTCTTCTATGTAGCATTATTAACACCTATGACGCTATTTCATGAAGAAGTGATCAGATAAGGAAACCGTTCAGAGGAAAAGACCATCAGGCTAAGCTATGATGGACATTGTCAACAAATTTTGTAACGATTCGATTTTGTAACGAGCATCTTCTTGGTCTACTTGGTACCAGTTAAAAATATACATCGTATTTAGCTTCGCTACGACTACCGACATAGCATTTAACCATAGTTAACTGCATTTGTTCAAATAATACCCAGGTTTACAAGAACCATACAAAGGTTTATCTTACCTATATAAGACCTGAATTTCACAAGTTCCAAAATTTCTGTCAGTTGCAAATGCAACCTAATTGTAACCGATTTAATGGTGCTTTTCATGAGTCGTCTTATTGAAATTGACTCGTTTTGACTAACCTTACAAAGTTACAACACTCGTTATGCATCGGCTGGTTAGAAACTAGCCAAGAGCGAGTTGGAGGGTTCCATATTTGTTATTGTTAGGAGTTAGGACCTTTCAGATGACTATCGAAAGATGCTTTCCTTTTTAGCTGTCAGGAAGGTCCTAAGCTCAATAGTGCGGCTACATACATATAATAACGTCTCTTCAGCGATAATTCTTTACCACGTTGACCGATCATGATAATTCTTTTTTTTGATCGAAACCTAGATTAGAGTGTAATGACTGGATCGAAAGCAGTTACCCTCGAGATGACCCTATATAAATGAGTGAAGGTCTTATAATGGGATCTATATCTCATAGGAGCTACTGAGGGAAATCCTCAAATATAATAGGCACGAATGTGGCGATTTCAGTATTTTCTATCCTAAGTTATTATGCATTGGCTGTTGTGTATAGGTTAGGTAAGTAAAAACATCGGGTTTTTACGGCTAGAGGTAACTGACAAGTATAAGTGCAACTAACGTGGCGCGTGGGTCGTATTCATATTATATTCTTTCATTTATTCTATCACTTTACTCGCCCCAATGACCTCAATTTCAATAACAAATTGATTAGTACATCCGCATCTTATACTAAGTACCGTAACTGAATGCATTCGGGCCTCCTCACAAATCGAAAATAAGTTTGGGTCATTCAATCCTCATTCAATTCAATTCATCGTTATTTTTAATTTTTACAGATTTGTTTTGTATTGGATTTGATCATGACTGATATGCGCGACTGAACAGTTATAAATCACTGTGATTATATACTTAGTAAGTTAGTACTTAGTGACAAAAAAAATTGTACGCTATTACACTTTTGCCATTAATGTCATGTTTCGCATATTTTGTCACTGAGTTGTGTATATGTTTGACCTTTAACACATTTCCTCATCTCGTCTCGTATTGAGATCTTTGTTATGTGTGGCATCTCTGGCCGGCGGTCGAGGTCAACGCCCCGGCGCCCGCGCACCCAGTGCGTCGTCGGTGCGTGAGCACTCACCAATAATAGACTAAGTGCGACAAAGTGGAATTTGCGCACTAAGGCGGAAAGCAAAGTTTTGTGAAGCGAATTTAAGACGTAAAGTGATAAAAGTAGTGCTAATTTTGCTACCTTCGGAATCGCGTTTGATAAAGCTGTTGTGAAATGTTAGATAGTGAGATAAGACTTAAAGTTGTTTTTTTTTCAAGTTGTTTATTCAGTTGTAATTGTAACACCTTTCTACGTTAACCAAACAAACCTTTTATAATAATATCATGTTATGCACCATTAAGGCTTGGTCACACTGCGTTGCGCGACGTCCGCGCGACGCGAGCGCTGCGCGCCGGAACGTATGCTAACAGATTAGCGACGTCACACAGGTTGCGCGACGCGAGCGGGACGGTTTCATACATTTTGGCGCGCAGCGCAGCGTCCCGCTTGCGTCGCGCAAGCGGTGTGACCAAGCCTTTATATTACCTAAGTAGTCGAACTTTCTGTTACGGCACCACCATTTTTTCCTTTAAACCAATTTTTTTTTTCTTCATATTGACTGTAGGTACGCCTGGTCAGGCGTCAGGCTTAGTTAACGTTTTGTCATTCACATTAATCAGTCTACTGTCAATGTTATGTTATGTGATTTTAAATATCTCATTAGCATACTCAGTAGTTAAGTAATATAAAAAAAACGGATAAGTGCGAGTCGGAATCGCCTACCAAGGGTTCCGTGCATATTATAAATAGTTCAGGCATAGAGTCCAGTGGTGAAATGTTACTTTAAATAAAGGCTATGTTTTTTATTATGATTTAATTACAAATGTTTAGTTTTCAGACTTTTCCCTGTACTTGTAGTATAAGACGATATTACATACTTGCCAAATTTTAGTTCTAGGTAAACGGAAAGTATCCTATTAATTTTGATTCCCTTAAGTGTCGAAATATACGTTTTTTGCGGAATAAGCGGCCGTATTTTTTAACGTTTACTTAGAAGTTTGATTTATTCACAGCTTCAAGGGACTGTAGACCTGAATATATGGTTTTAAGTTCAACTCGATACTTCCACGCGTTCCCAAAATTAAGGGTCAGACTGACAACAATTGCCTTTTGAGGTACGGAACCCTAAAACCAGCAAATATTTATATTCAAATAAAACATTAAATTTCCTTGACTGTATCTTCATCGGCACAGACCTACCCCAACTAGAGAAACAGGATTTCCAACGCTAGATGGTATAGTATTTTTACTATAGTGATAAGTTGCAGCAACCGGCTCGAAAGGAACAAAGTATATAGAAAACCAGTAGAGAAACTCTGACTTAATTTGAGATTTAACCTATACCGATACACCGACAAACGCGCTACCTTGATGCAAACATAGTGCCCTAAGATTCCTTTTTACAAAAATTAGTTATACTTCGATACCATGATATTTGTAGTCCTAAGAGCCCGGACACATGTCCACGGTACGGCGCCGCGCCGTGCGCGGCAACGTACAGTCAAGGGCACCAATATGTATACATTTTTTCACCTTACTCCATTGAAATAAGGTCCAAAAATGTATACATATTTATGCCCTTCACTGTACAAAGAACAAAGGCCGTAGACGGTGCCCGGTGCCGTACCGTGGACATGTGTCCGGGCCCTTAGCCTAAGCCATGTAAAAACAGCTCTTACGTACTAGTGGTTCTGTCAGTAGTGGTAGACAACGCGATTGATTAATTTTTAATTGCCAGAAACTTAATTGACAGAAAAAAACAATACAACTATCGAAACCTGTTAACAGAATTTCATGAGAATCGTCTGGGAAATGCGACCTGGTAAGGTTTGGAATTCCCTGCCGGCATCTGTAGTATTTCCGAGTTCATATAACCTGGACCTATTTAAGACAAGAGTGAATAGGCATTTTCTGGGTGAGCTCGCTTCATCGTCGGCCTCATCTTTGCCTCCTGGCTAGGTGCTGGCCAAGAGCAATCCCATTATTAATTATAAAAAAATCTACTCGTGCGAAATCACTTTTACCCAACCTGCAACTGAGATGCTTCGACCGCTCGGTGAAAAATTACCTGCATTAATATAATGATGTACACTTTTGCAATATATTCCTTTGTATTACGGTCCAAAAATACGCACATATTAGTGTATCAGCCTGACTCGATTAAGATTTACACAGAGTTACACTACTGGTTGCACTCTGTAAGGGGTTAGCCGTGACATCACCGGTGGGCAGCGAGACCCACCACTTTCTATTTCAAATTGGCTTTCACCCACTAAGTAACTTGTTTACGGTGGTTGGATATTAACGCGTTTCCTAACACTGCGTATTGGCAGGCTGTTTCGCTTTCCAATAGTGATACTTATCTAAGGCCCTGGTCTCCTATAGGTAAACGCCATCGGCCGCTTACAGCGTCACGCCGTACGCTGCGTCACAATGCTTACTATAGAGATGTACTGTTATGTTCTCACAGGTCTGTCAGGGCCTAACAGTACATCTCTATAGTAAGCATTGTGTTGTGACGCAGCGTACGGCGTGACGCTGTAAGCGGCCGATGGCGTTTATAGGAGACAAAGGCCTTAGTGCCGACCACAGCACGATGCATACTTGCTCCACCACTAATAATTTCCTCTTTTTAATTATGCCGATATCTCCCCTACCTTGACCTTTCAGTTAGATAGTCTGTAGTATGTATGTAGTATAGATGAGTAGGACCATGTTTCTAATTTTCGTTCTAAACTCAAGTGGCTCCCTATCGCGTGATCGTCACATTCTTTCTCTTCTGTATAGTGTTCTTTTCAACCCTGTGACCTGCGACTCCCCGCTATCTCAAGGAACGTTTCAGCTATTTTAATTCACTTCGATCTTTGAATAACTTGCTCTTAATCATGTCGTGCCAATGCCATCTACCTCTTCCAAATTTTCCAATTGCTTGATTCGTTATTTACTAAAGCTATGTATGTCTTTTGAAGCAAATTCGCATGTTTGCATCGTTGCTTATGTGTTTTAAGGTAATATAATATATGCCCAACATAACATTCAGGGCAAAAGCTTCAGGCTAACAGAAAACTACAAAACATCACTTAGGCCTTAAAACGTATACTTACAAAACACAATATAACTTATACCCACGTAATAGAACTTGTTTTCGAACGGCCGTCTAGCATTATTTTAATAGGGCTATGGTGTCAGTAAACTACAAACAAAAGTTTTTGTTATGCTGTTTTGTATGGGAATGTTGAAACAGTTTGTGCATAACAATGTTATTGTTACTCGTAAACGTTCGATATACAAGAACGTTTAGTTTGGAAATTCTTTAGGAATCAAGGTGAGATGTTAACCTGAACCTTTAACTTCCGCGGGTACAAAGACTTATGTGTAAGTAAATTGGGGTCTTTGTATCTTAACGGCCTTTCGACCAATTTACATATCTGCTCGCATGAATACCTACATAATATGTAAGTAGGTACAGGTATACATTATGAGTCATACAAAACAGTCAGAAAGTAATGATCGATACGTATTTAAAACTGGTCAGATATATTTTTTTGTCTTGTAAAAGCCGTTGCAATTAGCGAGGTTCTAGTTTTTGCAGGGTTGTTGAGACGGCACTAAATAAATGTGTAATGTAATTATTACATTTTACAATTCTAGTTAAGTTTCTATCTTCATGTTCGTTGCTTCTTCAGTAGTGGAAAGAGTTAGTAGCGAAAAATGTTTGTAGCGGCGATCGATTATATAGTGAACTATTTACTCTTAATTCTTACTATTATAGGTAGGCTACAATAGCTATTTACGAGCGTTAAATAAAAATCAATTTTGCTATTGAGTAAAGAAAACATTCAGCGGTAGGTACAATTATTTATTTGTTTTATTTTTTATTTTTAATGCGGTACTTACAGCATTGTTCTATTCAATTAATTGTAGGTACAGTGGGCCAACGAAAATGTTGAGCACTTTAGTACTTTGTCAAATTAAAGAGGTTTCAAATTTTATGACGTTTCAGTCAAAATATTTCTTAGATTTCGATGTGACAAGGTTCTAAGTATGCTCAACATTTTCATGGGCTGACTGTACTTAATTACTCATTGCTCCTGAATTATTTTCTATCGATTGCACAATGAATGACACCATTCAATGATCTCACAAGGTGAAACCTCAGTGCAATCGTGCTAAATGTAATTAGAACTATAGAGGTAAAGAGGTTCAATGTTTACCTACTTTTTTGCGAACACGTAAATAGGTAAGGTAATACGGTTCTATGAACACTAGGTACGCCTGTGGCTATGGCTACGCACAGATTAGAAGTCTATAACTAATAAGCCTTTGACGTTCCTGGAAATTTTCACAACCTGTTTTCGGTTGGATTGGAAAGATATGAACAGTTTGGCTTTGCGGTGAAGGAAACATCGTGGGGAGGTTTCACCGACCGGTTGGTCTAATGGTTGGAAGACTTGTACCTAAGGTCAGATAGCAATAACTTTCGTAAAACTAGTTCCTACGCGAAATCTAGGGATTAGGTTTTGTTTGGGCCACGAACCGGATGCAGAAATTTTGGAGACGTTGAAAGTTTGTATCAGGAGTATTTTGTTTTAAACGAGGAACTTGATGCTTCGTTTAGCGTATTAAATGGCTGTTCTGAAAGGTCAAAGTATGGTAGGATTAGAAGTCTATACAAATACAATAATTATAGACTCATCTCGGCAGCATAGTTATTATCACCACGCGATACGAAGATCCCTATGACACTGACATACCATATAGTGATGTGCATGTGTCGATACTTCAATTTTTTTTTTATCTGTGGCGGCTCTTATCAGCTTCCTCTCATGTACATTAATTTAAACCTCAAATGCGGTTGTCGTGTAAAAGACGTTTCTGGCTACTAAACCGACTAAATCTGGCGATACTATATTGCTTAAATATTGTATCGCCAGATTCTGATTAAATAATAAATAAATATGTAATTTAACGTTGCTTTTTTTACACAGTCCCGTAACAATTAAACTGAAATATATAACACGTTTTATTATTATCACATCAATTATCGACATCTGTTATCGACAGCACCGCTTCCTTAGTCGATACAGACCAACGATATAACTTTTGCAGTACGTCACCGTGTATATTCTGTTAAGCATATTTCTGGGAAATAAGGGAAAATTCAAGTTTCTTTCATATTGTTATTATGTAAATGTTACAATCCTACATAAATTAATTAGCTACATTCCCAAAAGATGCTTATTAACATTTCGATGTGACAGCGATGCTGTTCCGAGGTTATATAAATAAACTGTCACTGCAACTACTGCAAGTGTCATAGGGATCTTCGTATCGCGTGGTGATAATAGCATAGCAGCATTTAACATGCCCCGAGATAAACGGCGTGACTTTGATTACCGATAATCATTTAACACCTTTTTATTACGTAAGTGCAAACACTAGAACGTACGGAATGTTAATGTGTTCACTCGCTGACATTAATTGTTGAGCTATTATAGGACAGTCCAAGCTATAGTGTCCAGTGCAACTTCGACCCCCCATTGTCAAGTGAGCAGGCAACTTGACTGTTAGAAGTTCTCAAGCCGCCCGAAGGCCTTTAAAGCCGCCCGAAAGGATCAGCGGCTTAACGTGTCTTCCAAAGCAACGTCAGAATCCGAATCAGAAATGTGCTTCCAAAGATGCAACTCTGCAATAGTACATTACTGCAGAGACCAGTAAGTAAGCCATCCTGGACGAGTATGAGTTAGCCGGCCGAGCCGAAGGCGAGGTCCGGCTATAATACGAGGCCAGGATGGCACTTACGGTCGAAGCTTGTATAGTGCTTTTCTCAAAAATAAAACAAGTTGTATGAATAACAGTATTTAAATAATTTTCGACAATTCCGCCTCGATCGTTCTGTGCGCTGGCGCGCTCGCGGCACGCGCCGGGCTGGCGCCGGGCGGGCGCGCGTCGCCGGGCTGGACGCGAGCGCCGCCAGCTCCTAACTTATGATATGTAATGGGATTTACATACTTACTTCCTGGACAGTAGGTGTTACTTCCTGGACACTTCTGCCAACTGTCCAGGATGACCCACTTTCGGATACTGTCTTCACAGATGTTATGAGAACATTACATACTATTTTTGAGAAAACTTAGTTAAATGATTTCAAATATAAGCGCTGTGAATAACGGTTGCGCTACACCGCACATCCTTCCTTTATCCGCACTGAGCGAAAAAAATACTAATTGTTAGTAAGTTTTAGTGAATCCCAGGACAAGGAGATTATATACTAACGGTTACAAACCAGTTTTTGATAATGGTAGTTATTTACTAATACCAAAAAATTTGCCCTTGTAACAACTAAACTGTTTTGTAACCGTTAGTATATAATCTCCGTCTTGGGATTCACTAAAACTTACTAATAATTAGTATTTTTTTCGCTCAGTGCGCGATTGTAAGAATCACGCGTTTATTTACAAATTTTACACTGATGCAATAGCATAGCAGCATATAAAAGTACACTAATGTGAGACTTATTTTCATTTATTTAAGAGAACAACTGTTGATACGGGAGTGTTAACTGATAATCGTTGTTCTCTCATTAAGAGGAGGGGTAGGGCAAGCTCTCTCCATACAAACTTTGTGCAGGGTTTACTTCGTTTGTGTTTGACATTAAAGTTATGATTTTTGGTCAGTATGCTTATTTTTCTCATAGCTATTTCGTGATGTAATTTTTTTTTTAAATTTTTATATTTTGATTTTTTTTGAAATATTTGAAAATTTTCACATCACGATCTTTGCATATCTAATATTTACAACCAAAAAAAATATTATATTTGTTAGTGCCAAAACCGACGAATAAAACGTGCACAAAGTTTGTATGGGGAAGGCCTTGCCCTACCCTGCGCCTTAAACGAAAATATTATTCTATGAGCAATGAGGGCAAGAAAGGTACGACTTCCCCCGTCATTCGACGGTAGCAATGGCTCTTTTCTGAATTAGCAGTATGTGAAAACGTTTTTTTTTTGTTGTAAGTGTTTCATTATCTATAAATAATAATAATAATAGTCAGGAGGTTCCTCTCTCTGTCGCCCTGACCACCGGTAGCTTAGGCCCTGCCTCGCTGCCGGCGGCACTCTAGGCTAGGTTTTTATAACGTTTTTATGTTTTGTAAGTGTATTTTTGTATTTTACTTTTTATAGAAATGTTATACAAACCTAGGCTAAGAAAAGAAATAAATAAAGAGAAATAATATACTTTATTGTGCACCACAAAGTGAAATTATAACAAAATAAACTTAAGACTATAGCTAAGGCAACAACAGGCGGTCTTATCGCTAAAAAGCGATCTCTATAAGTAGGCTATACTATAATAAATGCATCCAGAATTTCGCAACACTGTGCGACCATCGTGTGCGACCTGCGATCTTTGCCAGTATCACAGAATAGTATAATAGTATTACAGTATCTACCTAATACTCAATTGTTTCCACAGAATGGGTCAGTAGGTGAACGCTATCGGTATCAATTAGCAACTATGTGAGACATATCGTATCAACGCCTACAGCTGTCTACAGAGTCAGGGAAGATGGAAGTTTATTGTCGAACTATAAAATTCAATATTGTTTGATCAGGACAAGCTTTTAAAGGACAAAGCCGGTTACTGACACAGTTGGCTTCATTTGCAAAATGATTTCTCTTCACATTTACGCGGGTTTGGTTTGAACAGATATACGTAAGTTTTTATATTATTTGTATTTTTTGTCCTTCGTGGTCCCAAAGGAAGACCAGCGCTAGCCAGTGCAAGCACGTAGATATAGAAACTCTAAGGGGGGGGACGAGTCATAAATTCAGAACATACGAAGATGAAAACGCGAGCGTAGCGAGCGCGAAATTTTTCCTACATAATGATGCAAATACGGAAAATACTTGAAAGGCACCAATTCATGATATATCTAGATGAAAAACGCGAGCGTAGCGAGCGCGAAATTTTTCGTACATCATGATGCAAATACGGAAAATACTTGAAAGGCACCGATTCATGATATATCTAGATGAAAAACGCGAGCGTAGCGAGCGCGAAATTTTTCGAACAATATGATGCAGGTGGTGCGGAAAAACATCAGACGCATCAAGTAATAACACAACTAGATTTTAGATTATAACGCGAGCGCGAAATTTTTCGAACATTATGATGCAAGTGCGGAAAATACTTCATACGCATTAAGTCGTCTAGAGTATGTAGATGGAAACGCGAGCGCAGCGAGCGCGAATTTTTTCGAACATTATAATGCAGGTGCGGAAAATACCATACATAATTACCTGACGTGAAGTAGTAGTTGTTTTTTTTTTTTTTGATGTTTCATGACAATTTTATTTATTAATTAATTTGATTCGTAACAATAGTAGTACATATAGGTTGTTGGTTCTCCGAATAAATAAATAACCAATGGAAATCGACACAAAAAAACTAACAACGCAAAGCTCGATGCAAATCTACTTATATTTTAGGGAGTCGTACCCCTTCGGTCCAGATGGAGTCCTAAAGCTGGTATTACACTGTCCTGAATTCAGAATCCTGACAAGTGGAGGGGAGTTGAAGCATCTCGCTCTAACGTATAGGTCCGAACCCTAGAAGGGTCTGAATTCAGGACAGTGTAATACCCGCTTAATTGCTGTCTCTCACGTGTGCGTACAGGCGCACACCAGACTGGCGATAGCGCCGGTCACAGGTTTTTCAGACAGACGACTGAAGCTTCCGTTTTCAAATTTTCATAGTATTTGCATTTTGTTGAAGCAGTCATGAAAATTATTACAAGTATATATTTTTTTATATTTTAAGGGGAAAAAATTTAGTTATTGAGTGGGGTACCTACCTATAGTTGCTGAGAGCTCGTTGAATAGATAAATACTGTATTTTTTGTTTAAAAAATATTGGAAACCCCTTTTGTCTGTCCTTTCACTTTTGAAGGTCGAGTGGAAGCCTACGTTGATAGCGCACCCACCCTTGGTTGCTCCTGAGAGGTGTCTGACTTTCTGAGAGATAGGATAGGAGAGAGTTAGTTAGAGAGATATACCGTCTTGTCTCGCTGTGAAGTGAGTGAGAAGACCAGCTCCCAAAGTAAGTTTTTTTAAAGAAAAGAGAAAAAAAAGAGAAATTTGTTCCGAATATTTTTTTGCTTCCTATCGGCCTATGAACTCGAATCTGGTCATACTTAATACAATACAATACAAATACTCTTTTTATACTCGTCGACTACAATATTACAATTACAACTTTATAGACCATTGCACAATATTATACATTTTAAGCTGAACTAAAAGTCTATGCTCTATGGAGTAATATAATATTTCATTGTGCAACTGCGCGGAGAATCGAAATATCATTCAAAAATAGAACGCCGTAATTTGATGAAAAAAATTAAGTTTAAGGAGACTCATTTTATGAATATTTCAACATTGATTGTGCTTCCCGCGCTTTTGAACGTAAAAACGTCAATGCACTTGTCAAATGTCTACCTACTTAAACAGTCGTCTGGATACTGGCCATAATCATTAGAAAAAAAACTTAAATTCTCTTGCGTCGTGATTGGTTGAAATTTGACATGATGCCAAAGGCGGGCATGGACTGATAATTTTTTTTTTCGTCATAACAGGGCACCGGCCCTGTGGGAATTGTTATTTACAAATTTACAATACTTGTGATATTATCGTAAATTTCATAATTATTTAGACTTGTTTTCAATATTCATCAATAACCACGTGATACGTATTGTGTTGTGATATGTGCAGATCACGTGCTTTTAATCACCGTGTAACCTACTCGTACATGCACTAATGAGATCGTTTCGGCGGCAACTTTCTGTTATTTTGTTATTTTCGTGGACTCGTAGAAAATAGTTATATAATTAGCTTTTTGAGTCTCGAACCTTACTTAGACCACTCGGCAAGCCTCGTGGTCTAAACGCGGTTCTCGGCTAAAAAAGCATTCATTATATAACGATTGTATAAAATACTATTATTGCACACCTCAAAAAGATCATAGTACAGAAACATTAGGCATTATTATTATTAATGTTTATTTATTAAGTATATTTTACTAACAAATACCAATATATACCCTAATTGTGCGAAGTCCGACACTCACGTGGCCAGTTTTTCAGCTGTATGGATCAATTAAGGTAGTGTTCATCCAAATTTGCAAATTCGAAAAACTTGACTTCGTTACGAACCACGAGAACATAAATTAGACCATTTTTGAATAACCGTAGCTAGGTGCACTTATAGCGCTGCGGCAAAGGCTGCGGTTTTGCTTAAATTGTTTCAAATTAATTACATCTAAAAACCTATGTATTTATACATTTTGCTGACGCAAAACGCAAAGTTTACGACTTTTAGAACGTCTCTAAAACTGCAGTTCTTACTGGCCACGTAGGTATACACATACTTAGGGGCGCCCCGGCGTCAATCTCTTAGCCAATAGAGGAATCTCTCTAAAGCTAAGTATTCCCAAAAAAAAGGTATACACATAGCCTACTTTCTTGTTAGGGAAAAATGTTTGGATCGCACTGATTTTTTTCTGGCTCTAGGAATGGTCAGTGGATCGTCGAGCCCTAAGGGGGGGGTTTGAACCCCCTAAACCCCCCCCACATATACGTCCCTGAGCCAGTGGCTAGCACTATGCTGATTTGGGGCCATTTCGTGGCTATGTTCTGTATTGTGGTGTTATGTTTATTTGTACTGTATTTGTGCCACGAATAAATGTTTATCTACACACATATCATAAATCCTCTAATATGCGTTCGGAAACCGTAGAAAATGACTCTCATTTCAACATTCAATGAATTTATGGCAATTTTCTTATCTGTGGCTAAGGCTACAGCAGTAATAAAATATTTCATTTTAATCTCATATATGATGTTAAAATATTACGTCAAACAAAACTGTCAAAATTTAAATGTCAAAGTTGACATGTCCCTATTCTAGTATCACTGAAAATTCAAATTCAGTCGATGCGAAATGTCAGCTCGATGTTTTTTTAGTATATATCGCACGAAATTTGAGCTAGAACGACATGATCACATCAGAATAAGGACTCTTTACTTTTTAAAATAACATTCAGGTATCTGTTGCCAGTTCTGATTTCGATATTTCCGCAACCGTGCAAAAAAGGTTGTATTAACACAATTATTGTATTTATTTACTACGGTTTCTGAACCCATCTTAGAGTAATTATAATATGTGTGTAGATAAAGTAATGTATGCAACTGTACATAATTAGGCATTAAAACACTCGTGTGACCTTATTATGAAACTCGCCTTCGGCTCGTTTCATAAAACACACTCGTGTTTTAATGCCCCTCATTATGTACCAGTTGCATAAACTACTATTTTTATTCCTTTCTTTCTTTAAATTAGGAACGATTTTGGAAAATAGGTTTGACACTTGTTTTGGTGTTAAGGTAAACATTAAACGGCCGGTACTTACTACTTATACGGTCGTTACCAATAAGGCAAGATTTAACATACTTTGACGCTATTAGAGTGGTGAATGATTTGAAACTGGGATAAGGACGTCGAGTTTAAAAACAAACTATTTTAGTATAAAATCAGGTAGTGAAGGGAAAAATTAGAGCATGGGCTCCGAATCTGAGGTTAATTACCCCCTTGGGGGTAACAGCAATTTTTGGGGGTTATACTTTAGCTCACAGCACGATCCAATCAGAGAAGATGCAGCCAAGTCGACACGACAAGCGTTATTAAAATTGCGTTAGCTCGTGAGGGAGACGGAAATTCGATTTTCCATCGTATTTCCAAGTGGTGATATTTTAAACTGCACCGGTCATTACTTGTAGGTTTAACTATATGGGTATAATATAATATGTTGTAACTATCTGCGGCGAGAATTGCAAAATTGTCCCGGTGTCAATGAAGCTTTCGCGAGCGGGCCGGCCATTGCATGGCGTGGCGTTTAGCGTATTGATATACACGCACTTGTCGTAAATAACGCAGCATTTATGGCCTATCGTCGACAGTGCCGAGTGCCGAACGGATGTTAGTTTCTTCAGCTTCGACATTAAAATCCAAAGTCCACGCTTATACAGTGTTGTGTAGAAAACTATGGGCCGCTTGTAACTTTTTACACTTTATGTACGTGCTTTTTATATAGTCAAGTTGCCCTCTTGTTAATAAGGTACTAACCCCTGCGCTTCTAACTAGGTAAAAATGTGGCGGTCCATAACAAAAGGGTCCTTATGGCACTTTCTAGTTTCGTAGATGTATGAAACCGTCCCGCTCGCGTCGCGCAACCTGCGTGGCGTCATGGCGTCGGTAACCTGTCAGCATACGTTCCGGCGCGCAGCGGTCGCGTCGCGCGGACGTCGCGCAACGCTGTGTGAACTATGACCAAGCCTAAGAATATTGGCGATGGCCAAAGTATATAAGCAAAGGAGACTTACCGCTGTAGCCTATGGAGTGGTTCTCCTCCAGTTTGAAGGTGAAGGGGATG
The DNA here is from genome assembly GCA_951800055.1 of Cenopis cana. Taxonomy (NCBI): domain Eukaryota; kingdom Metazoa; phylum Arthropoda; class Insecta; order Lepidoptera; family Tortricidae; genus Cenopis; species Cenopis cana. Next base: position 15,502,929 of record OX637490.1, on the reverse strand, counting down.
TGGACTCGCTGCATCAGCAGCCGTGGGGGCTGCATCGCCCACGCGTCGTGGTGCCGGCCCTCCCCGACAATGCCAATGAATTCCATATTCCTGAAAAAAAAAGCCACATTAATAATAGTAATTTTTTATTTTACATTTGTGTGTTTCATAGCAAAGGTTGGCACCCTCCAGCTTGTGTATTTTTTTTGTTTTGTTTCGCCAACAGAAGACATGGAGTGACTGGGTGCAGGGGTAGTCCTTGATTACATGGATAGACCTTATCAAATTGACGACGTCTTCCCAAAGAGGGAATATGACTAGGGGCTAAGATGGTCGCATATTATGTCGGACTTATAGCATTTGTCCCTCGCGCACTTACAGACTTGACAGTAAGGGACGAATCATCACGGTCCCTCTGTAGTCGCTTTGTCTAAACTCTAGACCTAGAATGACTGACCTTACTACAAGCTACGCTGGCTCAACGACCCGAACCAATTTTAAGTTATGTACGGTCAACCAATTTGATTTCTGGGCCACTTCGTACCTTGTCACAGTGACATTGATATAAGACCTCTAGCAGCTTTCATACAGTGAAAAGGTACGAAGTGGCCTAGAAATCAAATTGGTTGACTGTACGTAGGTAGAATATCACGCCCAAAAAAATCTACACAATCCTTAGTCTTAAAACTATGGATAATGCTATGGATAAACTATAGAAAAAAAAACCGAAATAAAAGTTATCATTCATTCATTCATTAAATGGAATATTGTGCAGAAAATTGTACAATCTTAGTCGATACGAACTCATATTTCTGTGAGGAATACTATATGATGTTAGACTTCGATGGTACCAATCCGGAATACATTAAGTCCGGGTTGACGGAAAGTATTCTTACAAGGCTTTGAAAATAGGTAACCTATCAACTAAGGCTGTTACATAGGATTTGCCTTACCTAAGTTGCTGTAACAACCTGCATTACATCAGGATCAGGACCCATATTAAAAGTCACCCTCTATTACAATATGACATGTGGGGTTTTCTCTGCAAGAGTTAAAACCGTTTAAAAATACCTGTTACGTATGCATAACAAATGAATCACGATTATAAACTTGGAAATGTTCTATTTACAATTATGATAATCACACTGATTAACACAGGTAATGTAATGTGGTGTAACGTACGTAACATTGCGTTATACAAGAAGATACTTCTATCTTTTTTTTTTATTCTTCTGGAGTTGCAAATGTCCATAGGCTACAGTATCTGCTTATCATTAGGCCGTAAGCTTGTTTACCACCGTCATTCGAACAAAAAAAAAATTAGGTAATTACCTGTTAATGATAATCGATAAGCTTATCTATCTTACGTTATATAATCACGTTATCTTACGTTATAATCATGGCTCGTTGAAAATGCCTATTATAACGTAACTGAATTATGCGACATTTAAATATTAAATAATATGTTTATTTTATAGTAATTTTTAAAATTCTAATTTAATTGAAACTTTACTGTGACAGTTAACATAATTTGTAAATCATTTATACCTTGACATATTATCATTGTTTCTGACGTGTAATGTATATGATCCATTGCAAATAAATGAGTATGAGTATGAGTATATTTAGAAAGAGATATCAACATGAGATAAGCACTAATTTTGAAATGGATAAGTCAAATTTTAATGTTTTAATACTGTTCCATCATCATCAATCCATCATTATCATCATATCAGCCGCAAGACATCCACTGCTGGACATAGGCCTCCCCCAAAGAGTGAAGATCCCCCAAAAAATATATTCGGGGGTGCCAAATACAACTTATTTATACAGGTGTCATATACATTATGAAATATAGTTTTCAAGTTTTTATTCCTCTGAAATTTATTCATCCCTAGACAATTCCCTTGTATCTTTAATGGTAAATGATTCAGCCTCATTAATAGACATGCGCTGCACTACATTTGAGGTTCACCAAAGCATAATGAGTTCTATTGATGGCACACAACACAATGGAATTAACCTGACTCACACTCACTCTTTAAAAAAGGCTTTCCATCAAATTTATGATGATTTCGCCAAAAAATACTTGTTCAAAGACGTTGTTCGGTAACGACGCCATGACAGTAGGCAACTGGTTTTGTTCGGTAGTGGATTCAGCCCGTCGTCGCGAAGAGCACGTGTGTTCACCAACGCGGGGACGGGCAAAATCCGGAATTAACCTCTTGACCGCCACAATCATGTAGAGATGACAAGAGCCGCCGTGCCGTGGCTACAACGCCACTGTCATGTATACAGGATGGATTTTCTTTTTGGGTCAGTGAGGGCAGCTACCAGATCCCGTGCTGCTACGTGAAATTGGTTTTAGAAGACCTTCCTTTGATTTTGAATTAATGAAAAATGGCTTTTTCAGATTTTGGAAAAAACATACAGGGTGCGAGAAAAAGGCCATTTTTGACAAACTTTTTTTTGATGCCTATCGATCCCATTCCTATTCAGGATCAAAAGCTTGTATGGGACCAAAAAAAAAATTCCGACTAGAAAAGCCACAAATCAAGGAAAACTTTTCCCATACAATTTGTATGAAAATGAAAACTTTTATTTTTCACATGCTATTTTTTATGCCAATCGATTCCATTGCTATCCAGTATCAATAGTTTCCAAGGGGTCAACTTCCGGTAATGTACTAAAAAGCCAAATACTAAAGAAAACTTTTCCCATACATTTACTATGGAGAAAAAATAAATTTTTATTCACTTTTTTCTATCTTGCTTATCAGTTGTCGCTCATAGAGCGAGTAGCCGCGCATACGAATGTCAGGTGAGTGTTTTGACACTAGCAATGACAGTCATGGCGACGTATTTCCGGCTTACTAGCGAGGTGATGAAACAACCATATTGCATCGAGAAATGTATCGAGTGGAAGTTCATCCCACAACTTGCTCCATGGCATGGAGGGTTTTATGAGCGCCTGGTTGGTTTAGTAAAACACTGCCTGAAACGCACGTTAGATAAGCACTTACTTAACGACAGCCAACTACTCACCGTGATCAAGGAAGTGGAATCTGTAGTAAACTCGAGACCGCTAACCAAAGTTGGCCCTGAGTTAGATCACGTCTTAAGCCCTTCAGACTTTCTGACTTTACGCAAATGTGTGACCACAAACCCCTCAACTGCAGAAACACCAGTAGCTGGCACGCAGATAAAAGTTGATCTAATCGCAAGCTGGAAACGAGGACTTATGATCATAGAAGAATTTAAAAAGATGTTCGTCAGCCAGTACCTCACAAGTTTGAGAGAGAGATCCCATCACGACCCAAAACAACCAAGAGTCAGATCTCATAGGGAACCTCATTGTGGAGACCTTGTTCAAATAAAGGCAGACAGCAAAAATAGAGACAACTGGAAAGTCGGTAAAATAGTTGACTTGATCAAGGGCACCGACGGTGAATGCAGAGTTGCTAAGGTCAAAGTGGACAACTCAATTTTCACTAGGTCAATCGGCCATCTGTATCCGCTGGAAGCCGATGGCACGGGTGAGGATACACCAGGTCCAGATGCGATAAATGAGGATGAAAGGGGACAGGAGATTTCGCATCCAGCCGAGGCCGAGCACATTAGCCAAGGAACTAGCCCTACACCTGACACAGATAAAGTCCAGAATAGCGAGGACTATATCCCCCTAGTAATGGACAGTAATTCTAGAAAAGACTCCGTCAAAGAGCCAAATACATCAGCGCATGGTGGTGAACCTGGCCCGAGCACACAAAGTGACGTTGCCGACTCGCCGCCGGAAGATGTCGGAACGAAGAAACGAGGTGCAGCCATTCGAGCCCGGGAGAAGATCCTGGAGTGGACCCAGCATCTCTTCGCCCGGCTACAGTGAGCATCTCTTGCTGCCGGGAGTGTCGCTCATAGAGCGAGTAGCCGCGCATACGAATGTCAGGTGAGTGTTTTGACACTAGCAATGACAGTCATGGCGGCGGCAGCAGGAGGAGGGGGTGACAAGATGGCGGCGAGGGAGCGATGGCGCCAGTGAGCAATGGCGGCGGTTCGAGAGCAGGGCGCGCGAACCGGTGAGTTTGGAGGACCTGACACATGGTGAGTCAGCTACCTCTTTATACTGATGATGTCGACTGTGATTCATGGGGTATGGAAGCATGATGAGACTGTATTTGTGTTCCAGTAGTTTTCCATATACTTGGGTCCAATAAGCGCTAGTATAATGTACTCGGATCTAGTGTCTTAGACACGGTGCGCATATATTGGACAGGAGCGATTATCTCGCCCTTAGCGACAGTCGACTTAATGTTGGAGAAACCGTGGCGGAATTATAAGGGGTGGTGGAGATTCCCGGGGGACAAAATGTCCCCTGTCCGGCGGGTGCCAGGCAAGGATCAGGGCAAACTGTAACCGACCGACCAGGAGCCTTGATCCAGGGTGAGCAGGGGAGTGTGGAATCTCAGATGAGTCCGGCCCCCCCTGTACCACATACTAGGAAGGCACCCGGGCACTCAGCTGTGCTTAGACCGGAGCGAGTCGACTGTCAGTGTCCAGCCTGACCGATGGCATTGAGTATGTACAGTGGCACAGCCACAGATTTATATAACATTGATAATGAGACAGTCGAATCATGATTCCATGTCCTATGAAGACTGGAATATTATATATAATTATATTTCTTTGTTGCCACCTATTATTCCATGTATGATTTCAAGGCATATATTATCATTATATCAAATGCGGCGACATCAGTCTTGCTACGTTTAAGAAACATGATATTGTATGAAAACATAACATAAAAAGCATTCAAAATGTCAAAAAACGGGAATTTTGAATTTCACTATTTCTCCATAGTAAATGTATGAGAAAAGTTTTCCTCGATTTATGGCTTTTCTAGCCGAGAATTTTTTTTTGGTCCCATACAAGCTTTTGATCCTGAATAGGAACACGATCGATTGGCATCAAAAAAAAAGTTTGTCAAAAATGGCCTTTTTCCCGCACCCTGTATGTTTTTTCCAAAATCTGAAAACGCCATTTTTCATTAATTCAAAATCGAAGGAAGGTCTTCTAAGACAATTTTCACGTAGCAGCACGGGATCTGGTAGCTGCCCTCACTGACCCAAAAAGAAAATCCATCCTGTAGATGACAACACGTACAATGTAAACGCAACCCACATGCTATCAAGTAAGGTTCATTTTCCATCTTTTGCTACAACTCACTGTCACTACCAACTAAGCTAAAGCGGTCGTCAAGATTACATTGTAACCACATTGTCATCTAATGGGCATATTGGTAATTATACCAAGCATAACACAATGGCCACTCAATGGCAGTTACAGTCTATTCATCCTCACGTGTCCCATAATTAGGAAGTTTTTCTTCATTTCATTAATATCTTTTTCTATTATTATGCTCTACAAACTAGACTAGATGTTACAAGTTAAGTACACTCATGATCTATTAATTACAGTGGCTAGTTACACAGGTTACACTCTTGTACATCCTAAAAAAGTAGACACATCTTGCATAGAGTATGCATGCAGCATAATAATGATTATAATAATTTATAATTGAATTTGGTTATGTTGCTAAGGGTGACATAGATTTATAGATAATTTTTGTTTTATTTTTGTCCTCATCTTCCTCCTAGAATTATCCCAGTACAGCTGCATCCTTAAGGAAGCTTAGGGTCCGCTACCAAATCCCATGATGTTCTTTTTATCAAAAATAAATCTAAATTATAAACCAACAAATTTTAAACTAAAAACTGGACAATAATAAACCAAAAATGGCCCCATTACTATCAAAATTAGTGTATCTTTAAATGAGTTTATTGGAATTATGTATAGTTTTGTTACAAATTAAGTTTAAAACATTTTAAAATTTATAAGGCATCTTAACCTCTAGCGTAGCGGTCCATTAAAAATGTATTATTTTATTTTATCTCGCTATGGTATGTTTCTGAACTATTTTGTATTTTTATTGAGGCGTGCAATCAAGAGTATGTGTATTGTGTTGGTTTTTATTAGTATTGCATGGCGGAGGCTACGGACTATTTCTAATTTGGAATACCCATATAAAATGAAATCATAATAAAATGTTGAAAAAGAACCTTAAGTTTAAATAAATAAAAACTTACAGTTATCATAATCAGTCACATAATATAATTATCAAATGATCGAGTAAACAATGTAAATTAGGTAATTGGCAAGAACATGAAACAAATAATGTTGTAAATTAAATTACTGTAATTCTTATTATGCTGAAGCTTAAAATATAAATATAAAAAAAACCTTCCTTTGTTATTTATTTCTTCTCTATTGAGACCACTCTTATTGATTTGGTAATATCTCCCACTTATGGAAACAGCTGACCCAAAGAAATAAATTAAGAAAGAAGTATTCAAGTACAGAAATAACAAACGCTGAAGATCATTCCAAGCTCTTATCTATGTAACTGAAGGTCAAACTGTCTAGTGGACAGTGATAGCCGAAGCCGACATAACAAACAACATCTAAATGTAACCCTCGTGACTCACCTGAGAAGTATAACGAGCATCGCAAACAGGGCCACCAACGCGCCGATCATAATAAAAATATTTGGCAAATCTGCCAACGTTAGTCCCGTTGACCCCATCTTCGCTTATCAACACACAACGCACTGGAAACCACTAGAAACAACAACACAACGCATCAGTTCCCACGCACTACTCCAGCATCTCTTCTCTTGACCTTGCCAAACGATCTATTTTGCAAAACCAAAATGGATATTTCATGTCAATTTACAACTCGCGGCGATTCCAAGCGGTTTCAGAGCACAACATTGATTCTATCAACACTGTCGTACGCGTACTGAAATGTTTTCATTTCGTACGATCACAACAATAACAAAATCATTGATCGTTCCACAAATATGAGAACAGCGAAACAGTGTACCACTGCGTTTGACACGATTTGACAGAATGGTCTGCGTTTCGTTCGCGCTCGCGCGACGGCCGAGCTGACGGCCAGTGAAACGTGAATGAAATAAAACAACAGCTACGGATGCGTTCACATCAACGAGTCACGAGCCGATCGACCGAGCCGGTTGTGCTCGCGGTCACGCGGTTTTTGATTATAAAAATCATTAAATACTAATTAACTAAGTTTTTCTAACATCACTAAAATTTTGTTCAAGTTATAGATCGCAATAGACTAGCATTTGTTGCTGCAATGCCAGTACGAATCTAGTTATGGTTGACGAAATAGGTATAATCTGAACCGATTCGCCATACAAGTTGTTCAAGGAATCGGTGCAAATTATATTTCGTCTACCATAACAAAGCCTCCCCGATTTCAGTCCATTTTTGTATTGTAATCCCCGCCTGTACACTCTCTCTCGCCCGCGAGCACTCGGGATTCTCGGGAACACACAGATTAGAACAGATTAGGGTTTTGTAAAGATTTCGCCTAAACAAAAGCTAATCGAGTTCAGTTCTCAATGGGACTCAAATACCTAGTATAGGGATTGTAAATTCGCCTCCTTCCTGCCCTGAGGGGTTACCGCGAACCGGTTTCTGGTTGAACTTTGACATTCCAACAACCTTTCCACGCTTATACTCGTATAGGCTTGTGTAGTACATGTACTAAGAACTAAAAAGACCTAGTTCCCAACACTGTACTAGAGCGAACTATTCCGTAACGTTTCTGCTCTTAGTACATTTAGTACATGCGGAGCGAAACCTGAACAGAGACAACAATCTTTAATATGTTTGTTAAGCGGATGCGTCCGCTAGCGAAAATCTCAATTTTTTAATCAAAGTGAAAATTGAAAAATTCAACACCACAGATTAAAAAAATAAAAAATAGAGACAACAATATCCGAATGACCGACCGACCAAAGCGACTGAACGAAACCGAACGGCTCTCGACTGGCGCGAACGCGAGCGAATGGTCATTCGATAGTTCACTCATTCAATTCAGTCAAAGGAGCACGAATACGCACGTTTCTTTCGGTGTACTAGTGTACTAAAAGAACTAAAAGACCGAACTAGTACATTTGAGAGATTGTGCTAGTTCGGAGCGATCCGTTCAGTGAACGAGTGCGCACAAGCCTATACTCGTACCAACTGTACCAAGATAGCGTGTTACGCTTACGCCCAATGCGAACTGTGGAAATGCTAAATTTAGTGTGACCTTGGACTCGAAGACGGCGAACTACCTATAACTTTTTAATAGCTTTCATAAATGACATGCGTTTTATTAGGCCTATAGAAAGTCTATTGTTGACATAAGCGAGAATTTTTGCGTAAGCAAAAGCGTGAAGACGAGATATAGGCAGAGGGCCGGCGGTCTAATGAGAGTCTTATTAGATTCCATTTTCTGAGAAAGCCTCTTAGGCTAGTTTGATTACATTACAACTAAGATTCTATTGGTAACTTTTATGGAGATTTAACAACAGCGATGCGTGGTGGGGTGGGTATAATGTCAAATGTAGATTTTGAGATCCATTATTTAACGGTAAATTTATATTCTATTGTCTCGTCTCACTTCACGGTGAAAATAGCCTGTATTATACTAGGTAATTTTTTTAACGAATTCCAAGACTTTCGTCAGTGACCTCACATATATCCGAACCGAAACACTATTAATGGAGCTTTCAAAGTTTTCAAACACAATCACATTAAAATATTTTTAAAGGGTGTACTGGCAAGTTGGGGCTGCTATATTTAACGTAGCTATTTCGCGGAATCCGGGATCGCGATTTTGTATTTTCCACGCCCGATTCTGCGAGTGTACAGAAACAGTGTTAAACTTTAATTGACATGGGTTCGTCAATCCGTACAATGAAATATAAATTCTACTAATATTATAAATGCGAAAGTTAGTATGTTTGTGAAGATGTTTGTGAGGATGTTTGTGACTCAATCACGCAAAAACGGCTGAACGGATTAAGACGAAATTTGGTATACAACGAGTTTATAGCCTGGATTAACATATAGGATACTTTTTATCCCTAAAATCATCCGTCAAATAGAAGGTCACGCGGACGAAGTCGCGGGCAAAAGCTAGTTATTAGTAAGACCGGTAAAAAAATATGAAACCATTCCTAACCTGTGATTATTAATTCTACTTCAAATGGCTAAGGTCATGAAAGTATTATAGTCCAGGAGCCACATGAAAAAAAAGTTACCGACACCTACCCTTCTTGTGCTTCTAAGGCTTAGACAGGAGACGCCTTCAACGCATCTACCCGAACAAAATATTTTAAAAAGACAAATGTACATATTATACATTATACTCTATAATAGTTTTATTTATTGAGGTGTGCAATAAAGAGTATTAGGGTTTGTACAGAGACAAAGTATACACATATTAAGACAGTACGCACACTTGCAAAACATTATTCCATTACTACCCACCTACACTAAAACAATCACGCACGCAGAAAACACAAAATTTGAGCAATAAAATTCAACCTCACTTGCGTTTAGTCTACTTTACGTCCACTATCGAATTGTATAATTGACCAATGTCGCTCACAGGATCACATTTCAAAGACTAGGACTGCTGTCCCCCTGGCCAGAATTACGGTTACAATTCACGTCAAAATAGCGGCCACGCGTGATGGTCCAGTACGATTTTTTTTATCAACTGCATTTTTAAGTCGATGCTCAATTTACGATTTGAACTTAAACTGTTATTGTGCAGAAAACTATAATTGACGATAATTTATCTTTTTATAATTTTGATAAAGAATATAAAATAATAATGAATAATAATAGATATTTTAAATAGATTAATAAAATTTTGAAATAATATAGTCTTATTTATTGCAGAAAAGTACTTTGGAATTAGATACTTAATATGAAAGTGAAATTTATAAAAATGATTATTTTCTTATTATATTTATAACAGCTGTGCGCGGATTAAAAGTATGCGTCAAGATTTTTATTATTATTTTTCTTGTAACTTAAAAAAATCGGAACATTTTACATTAGGATACACCGAATATCGTCCTACCCTAATGTTTATAGTATTGTCCTCGGTAATAGAATAAAAAATTGGGCTAAAACTAAAAAAATAAGTCCGCTCTTGGTCTACTTTTACCCTACCACCGCGGTTGTCATGTACACAGCCCGACTCAAACTGTAAACAAAACCCCGATCGATATTACTCTATACTACAACTAAAAGGCTGCCAGCATTCAAGAAGAAAACACCTCGGCGGAAAAAAAAGTAACAAAAAACTTTCTTTATTCTGCCACGTAATTTGACGTAAATTTTGGCGGGAAATGCGCACAGTGTCGGTTCAGGAACGCGAATGAGTGACTCGGTGCCCTCGGTGGAGTGTTCTAAGTTCAAACTGTGGAACAACGTGGCGTCCTGCATGGAGAAATGGTTCGGTGATAAGCGGTTGTGGTTATTTGGTAACAACCTGCCTCTGCTACCGAGGAGGTGAGATTTCTCATCATTTTAATCATAATCAATACCTATGTGAATGACCCTTGAAATAAGCATTTAGTCAATACATTAGCCATGAAAAATGTTAGTATATTTGTTATTTATTAAGCTTTTTCTTAGCATTATATTGGTATTAGCACCTTAATGGAAATTGAATTCAACCGAAAAAAACAGTTTTTACCTCGAATATGGTCCGTTTGGATCACTCCTGTTTGAAACGATATTTCTTTATGTAAAATCCAAAAAATACATTGAAAATGTATGCCATTGGTCGCTTTTTATACTTTACCATGGACGATATTTAACATTATTTGGGGGACCGCGGTTCGACCTTCCGCGGTCCGCCTATTGAATAAGAATAAGAATAAGAAATATTTATTCGGGACAAAAACAACTAACAAATAAGAAAGCAAAAATAAAAATAAACAAAAACAGGAAAGTTGTGTTGTCACGAAACGGTTCCATCTCAGCATAATGCGGGCAAATGCCAGCGCTGGTCTTCCGATGGAACCGTCGAGTGAGTTCACGGTGAGTAACACGTAAACCGAAAAAAGAATTATATAATCCTCTTATATAATCCTTCAACCAAAATTATAGATATTGGCATAGCTGTTGCAAACACATAAAATTTTCTTAAAATCTTATTGATAATAAAAAAATAATCAATTACATATTTTTGCTAGGTAATTTTTAACTTTTCCTTTAAATTATTACATTTCCGACGCACGTATCTAAACCTTCCTACATGCTGCGCGGTTTTAAAAAACCAGTGCATGTTTACGACCCGCTTTTGTTTGATATGAGCGAAAACATCTTAGTGAAGATTATGGACGCTCAATTCATATTTCCTGAATAATAATTTAGTTCATTATAAATAAAAAGCCGGCGAGTTGTCAAGTATCAAGCGCTCCGAGTCTGCCCAGGTAGTCGCCAACGTGGCGCGTGCCACCACAGCGCTACCGGTTTATGACCAAGTTTTGCAACTTGAACCTTATCACTTAGAACGGAAGGTAGCTATTTCTGTGGATTATTTTTTTCCATACTTCCTTTCGTTTTGAACTGCTAACGATAATCATTTTATGACATTTAGGACAACTAGGAAAATTACAACTATAGCTCTAGTTTTTCGGAAGTTTTTTCGAAACATTAACTAATTCGAACGCGTTTGCGTTTTGTCTCAAAATGTATGAAAGTGGTATGAAAACGTGAACAACGCCTCTGGTGGTCACTAGTGGAAACTAAAACAGCGAGTATAACATTTGTTGCTAACCGATGAACGCGCGTATTTCAAACTCGGTGAGAGCGTTTTCATATATTTTGAGACCAAACGCAAACGCGTTCGAATTAGTTAATGTTTCGAAAAAACTTATACTAGAGGTACTGGATTAAAATCGCTTGTCCTACCTACCTTTTTTTGGGGCCTAATAAAGCGATAGGAGTGCGCGGTTGGAGAGTGGTTTGGTGGAAATCCAGTGGAAACCTCCGACACGACCACGCGAGCGGTTTAAACATTTTCCTACTCTAAGAGTTTGCACTTCAGTGAGATTGACTGAGCGGCTTTAACCAAATCTGAGGTGGCGTACCACACCATTTGGTCATATACGCCACCTCGTATACCTCGTAGCCGTACGGCTACGGGCCACGTAACGTAGCGTAGGCCCCTCTAAGCAGGCCCGACCTTTACAACCATTTAGTCCATTGCTATTATTTATTGCTAAAACGCCGCTTAACTGCAAAGTCATAAATCTTAATTAGATAGTTAATTGAATAATATAATGCTACGTGACATCGGGCAGGCCTTCGTGTTGTTACAAATGGATTTAGTAATTTGTTCGTAACAATGTCATAACGTAATTACGACGAGTGCATGTTATTGTCAAATTACATTGTTATTACGAAAGTTTGTTATCAGTTACTTAATATTTAGGCACGTAAGTGTCTTATAATATGTTGTGTTGTTTACGAAATAGTAATATTATGATGTTATAGCTGTGTCACTGTCACGCCATAAGTAGGCAAAATGTATATACAAATACATGCATAGGAATTTTGCAGTCATCTCTCGGCCTATTATTATTCTGTTTTTTCGTGGTTTTTTTCTTAAGCGTGTCACTAGAGCTGGGTCGTTGCAAATTTTAAGTGCAACGAAACGTTACAGTTTTTCTTTATCTGGAAACAGTTTCAAAAATAACTAGTTTTTCACTGCGGCGCCCGGCGCCCGACAAAACGAAACGAACGAATGAAATATTTCTAGAATGAATTAGCGTTTTACAATCAACTTATGTAGTGTGTAGTTTCGGTGCAGCTTTGATGGTCGTTTTTATAAAAACAGTTTTTTGTTCTCATAAGAAACTGTTATTCCGTTACTGTAAGCGTAAACGTTTTACGAAACGCTTATTGAAAGAAACGCTTAGCTCGTGTCACACACTGCAGGTCCAGCGGCCCCTGCGCGCCGGAACGTATGCTAACAGGTTAGCGACGTCACACACGTTGCGCGACGCGAGCGGGACGGTGTTATACATTTTGGCGCGCAGCGCAGCGTCCCGCTTGCGTCGCGCAAGCGGTGTGACCAAGCCTTTACAGCGGCCTGCGGTGGCGGTCAGTTGTACCTTGTACCTATTATTAATAATATGATAGGTTTATACGTTTTGATTTTTTTGAAATATTGCATACAATTGAAAAGCAGTCGGCAGCGGAATCATACGTTTACGAAAAAAGCAAGGAATGTAGGAATCAATCAAGGCCAAAATTCTGCTTGAAATTACTACTGTCTCTATCGCACGCAAGATATTCCGGAATGCCTGTTCTCGCTCGCACGATAGGTTCACATTAGGCCTATGTAGTGAACATTAGCGCTGAATTAGGATAAACTCCTCCCTTCTTTGGATTACCATACCTATCTATAGACAAAAAAAAAGAAAAGTCAAAGCAGGAAAAAACATGATTCTTCTTTGACATTATCTGCCAAATTACTTTTATTTATTTCAATTTTTATTTATTTTAACTTTGGTTATGAACGTTACAAAACTAACAAATCACTTATTATTTTCTTAAATTAAATGCGTTAAATGCAGAAGATATCTAAAATCCTGACAACCGGGAGTTGGACAAAGTGGAAAACATTAGCCACGTTGCGTCGTGCCGGTTGGGGTCTTGACTGTTATGGTAAAATTAAAGAGTTATGAGGGGGGAAATTTATAGGCCTCTAAGGGCGCCCCAAGCCGTATCAGAGATGTACGTACTTATGTCTTTTATTATCTTGCTCTATTCAATTTCATTAGCAGGTTAGGTGTTTTTAAGCCAAGGCCAGTTCATGAATCGACGAATTTGAGCTTCCATTGTGAAGAAATAAGGTAGATTTACATACACTAAGTACACAAAAAAATACTGTAGATTGGAAAAGAAACAAAGAACAAAATCACCGAACAAAATATTGAAAAATGCGTTAGTAAATCTGTGAAAAAAATCTAAATACCTATCGTCGTAAAAATAAACTTTCATGCTGATTATTTCGTTAATTGCCAACTGTGATATGTTTTTATACAAAAAGGAAAGCTTTTTTATTGTTCTAGCGTACAATAACCGGATAGATTTTTGATAAGTGATCCAGCATTCCAAAAATCAATCAAAATGTAGGTACAACATATAAATATTTACGAAAACTACGCGCGGAGTACACCGTTGACAGTTTGAGAGCGGAATGGTTAAAATTGTAAACTCACGCGTGTTAGAGCGGGATAGCAATATAAAAAGTACCTAAATTATAGAATAATGCTTGGTGAAGAGAGCATACTTGGGGCGACCGACCGGACGACGTCCTGCGGGTCGCCCATATTATCTGACTAGCGTGAGCTCGGAGCAAAGTGGCGTGCTCTTGTGTCGGAGGCCAACACTCATTTTGGGTCGTCCCCGCCCAGAGTTATAAAATAATTAATACGAAATATTAAATTATTTAATTAATGCTGCCGGCAGCGAGGCGACAGAGAGAGAGAGTTTCTCCCCTTCCTCTGACTATCCGCATAGTGTGTACTCCCCTTTATCGCGTAATTGACGATAAGATAAAGCACCACTGTCACTTTGCTTGCTTTATGCTTTAACTTGTCGTTTATCATGTGATAACTGCGACCATAATACGAGGCAAAAAGTACCTACCACCTTCTGTATCTGTCTTTTTTTTAACCTGCCTGTGGATTTATAGGCCGGCCCCAATTAAGCGATAGGAGAGCGCGGTTGGAGACACGACCACGCGGGCGATTTAAACACTGGGAATACTCTAAGAGTTTGCGCTCCAGTGAAATAGGTTGAGCGGCTTCAACCGAATATGAGGGGTCAGTAGAATCGAGCTACTGGGAGTTTTGTCACTGGTTCACTAAACCTAGCCTGGCTGAGAAGAGTCCAGCAGGAAACTCAGCTAGGTTCCCCGCTCCACCTGGGTCGGACTGAATCTCTGACCCTTGACCCAGCCAACTTACGAGAGTCTCTTAAGATGTTGGTCGACACTTCGCTTAAAGACCGTTTGAAATAATCCTCTAATATTAATATAGGTAATATATATGTAATATCGTTGTTAAAAAAACCCTAACCATAAACCATATAACAGGTATAACTTGTTTTTATCAAACGTCAGCCAATCGATTACAATAAGAGGTTCTCAAAACATCCTCATAATGGTGTTATTTATTATCATTGTCTTTATTCAATATATGTCTATTTTATTTAACAATAGGTAAGGTGTGAATAATACTGAATATAAACATATTACCTACTTACAAAAGACCTTAGCTATTGTATTACCGTTAGGTTCGGAAGGCTTATATCGACTACGTTTCCATCCTTCTCCCCTCTGTCGTAACTCGGCGATCACTGTTAGGGGCTGCACGGCCCGGTGTCCTAGGCACACACTCACGTACCCGGACGACGTAATCACAGCGGACAGCGTCCATCGAATGATTACGGCGTCCAACTCAGACACGCGTACACTTAGGCGTTCCCGCCGGCGGCAACACAGACACAAATAGCCCCTATTCGTCCCGGTACCGCCGCATACTGGGTAGAGTCAGTCCGACGCATTAGGTTGTGCCCAACTGGTCGGCTGTAAAGCGCGGTTTTTCAACCCGCATCTACTTCACAGCTTACAAACACGGTTTTTTCAGGTCGCGCGCCAGCAGCCGCGCGATGGAGCGCTATGAAAAGCTGGCCAAGCTGGGCGAGGGCTCGTACGGCCTGGTGTACAAGTGCCGCAACCGAGACACCGGCGAGGTGGTCGCCGTCAAGAAGTTCGTGGAGAATGAGGACGACCCGCTCATCCGCAAGATCGCGCTCCGGGAGATCAGGATGCTCAAGGTACGGTGCTGGCTCGGTGAGAAACGGCCCAGCTGGGCGAAAGCTCGTACGGTGTACAAGTGCCGCAACTGAGACACCGGCGAGGTGGTCGCCGTCAAGAAGTTCGTGGAGAACGGGGACGACCCGCTCATCCGCAAGATCGCGCTCCGGGAGATCAGGATGCTCAAGGTACGGTGCTAGCTCGGTGAGAGCCGGTCCAACGGGCGAAGGCCCGTACGGTGTACAAGTGCCGCAACCGAGACACCGGCGAGGTGGTCGCCGTCAAGAAGTTCGTGGAGAACGGGGACGACCCGCTCATCCGCAAGATCGCGCTACGGGAGATCAGGATGCTCAAGGTACGGTGCCTTTTTTCTATTTCAGTTGAAAGGGCCTGAGGGGCTACCGCGAAACTTCGTTTGTGGTTCGCGGTAGCCCCCCTGTCCACATTACCACGGTGCGGCGTCGTTTAAACGTGAAACAGCGCGGCACAAAGCGGCGGCGGAAAGGCTCGGTGCCGTGCCGTTTGACGTTCACAAGGATCAAAGTGAGTCCACATCTCATTGTATTTTCGGTTTTTCTAAGTACCTAAGTAAGTATGTCAATTGTGTTGTTGCATTGCAAATTTAACCTCTAGGATCAAGTTAATATGTAAATACTGTCACATAATCAACCTCGTCATGACGTTCAGAGACAACTCTGTCGTGTGTATGACGCGTTATGGGGAATCCAGGGTGATCCTCTCGCTCTTAGAGGGAGAGGCTTCAACTCCCCTCCCCTCCGATTCCGTTCTGAATTTCGTGCGTGTGCGGCCGGCATAAGTATTCAAGCTCTGAAAAAAATCTGCAGTTTCACAGAAAAAGCTCTTCAATTGACTAAGCAAAATCTATATGAAGTAGATTTATTGGGCACACACATAGTTGGTACAGTTGCCGGCAAACATCTTGAACCTGATTGACCTGGGCAGCGTGATTTGTACGATCGGCTACTGCGCAGACAAGGTTAGGTTCAAGATGTTTGCCGGCAACTATACCACGCGGTACTCGCGTAATCATGGATATATTCTCTTTTTCTTGGACTATTTGTTATTATGTTTTCATTCGCTTTATCCTACTCGGCCTATTCTGGAGCTAAAAATGATCCGCTTACTTTAGTCAAATATCATGGACTTTATTCATGATCTTTGCTTTAGTGCAACTTTATTCATGTACGCGATTAAGTCCCGTTTAAGCGGGTATTACACTGTCCTGAATTCATGACACTTGAAGGGTTCCGACCTATACGTTAGAGCGAGATGCTTCAACTCCCCTCCACTAGTTAGGACGCCTGATTCAGGACAGTGTAATACCCGCTTTACCAGCAATACCAGGAGGGGTTTACTACCGTGACGTCATCGCGCCGCGCAAAGTACATGCGGCAGCCGGCTCACACGTCGTGTGACTATTCAGTGGTTGCGGCGCAGCGTTACGGATCGCACGCGCACGCTCTGCGTCCAACGGTAGTACATTTTATCGTTACGTGACTACCCCGCTGGTTACATGTATGAAGTGCCCCCCTCCCCCTCCTTTAATATTTTTTCGTCATTTCACATCACTTTTACGAAGCGGTTCATATGCTAAATGTTTTAATTGTATTTGTAGTGCTTATAGTCTCCGAGTACGTCGGCTGTCACGTACAGACAAAAAGACGGACGGACGGGTCCCGTTTTCACCATTTTGGCTACGGAACCTTAAAAGTACTATTCCTAATTACGAACACAATACAATTGTACCTATTGTAAACAACACCACTAATAATAATAAAGTACATATATTAAAATAGGTTCTCGCTGGTGGTAACCCTAGCGCTGAGGGCGGGGCCTCGAAAGAGCGCGTTGCGTGCGATAGAAAGAAATGGCCACGTTTAGGCACGTTTGGCATACCTAAACGGGGGATTTGTTAACAGAGAAACTTCTGTAGGTACTTGTACTATTACTTATTCTGTGGCAATACTTAATGTGTGAAATCTTAATCAATGCGTAGCGTGTATGAAAAAATGTACAAGTAATTATTTCAATAATACATTCAACCTTGTGAAACAAATCAATAGCTATACAATGACTTAGACATTAGTCACCATGATCGCACTGGGTTTGGATCACACATGAATATTCTATCTGTAATTGACTCTAATGGTAGACGTTGTGTCGTGTGTCACTTACTCGTACTCAAGGAGAGACACTTTAACCGCTACTTACCACAGAATAGTTCGTACACCATTATGGTTCATAGTGTTACCAATTCGAATGATGTCTATAAAATTACCGATGAGGCTGCTATGCCTATGCAGCTATTATTTTGGTGATTTAAGAAAAAGCAATTACAAAATCGTACCTCCATGCATGACCGTGACACTTAGAACCCACCCTGGGTTGAAAGGTAGCAACTAGCAACTAGAACAAAACTTCAGTGATGATAGAAAAACTTAGTTAACTAGTACCTATAATGATTTTTATAATAAAAAATCGATTCTGGCACACGCCGGCCGCTACCGCGGCACGCTCGCTTCGCTCGCTCGGCTTCGTGCGCTGTTTGCTCACGGTTCACTCGTTCGTTCGTCGTCGCACCTAACTGGACTCTTGTCTTCTTTAAATAAAAGAAAAAATCTTGTTTGTTTCATGGCGTACGACAAAATTTGGCAAATGATAAGTACGAGTACGTAGGTACCTACTAGGGTTGCCAACTTATGTGCTCCGATTTACGGGACATTTGTTGTACAATTGCGGGACTTGGCTAAAAAATGCGGGACTCGCGCACTCTATCACAGATGTCAAATATTGTTAACGTATACCTAGTTGTGATGTAGGGTACATTATTTAGTCCCGCGATATTTACCTTCTTAGTGGATGATTTCCGAGCTAAAATTATCTTATACGAGTACGGTCCTCCGGGAGCGGGATACAAATTACATATTTTCATTTATCGAATTTGTGCACTCTTTGCTCAAATGAAACAAAATGTTCGCTTCAGTTCTTATAAATCTGCCGAGGCCTGAAAACGGGACAATCGGCGTCCCGCACGCATCCTTTGCGGGACGCATCTTCTAAGGTGCTGGAAACGGGACGTCCCGCCTGAGGCGGGACGGTTGGCAACCCTAGTACCTACAGTCACGAGTTTTGATTTCGGACCCACTTAAGGTTGACAGTCCTGTCAAAATGTATAGAAATTCAAAGGAAAAGTTTGCGAAATAGGTCATAAGTTAAAGTGCGCGACCGTACAACTTAAACCAGAAATTTTAAGTTATTATAGTAATCTACTTTAAAGTAATTTTTATAAATTCAAAAACATTGGTTTGTTCAAGAAGACCGCAAATACCGCAACGACTAGCATTTGTTGCTGCAATGCCAGTACGAATGTAGTTAAGCGGGTATTACACTGTCCTGAATTCAGGACACTTAGACGGGTTCGGACCTATACGTTACAGCGAGATGCTTCAACTCCCCTCTACTGGTCAGGATTCTGAATTCAGGACAGTGTAATACCCGCTTTAACAAAGCCTCGCGTATTTCAGTCCATTTTTGTACTGTAACAGATTAGGGTTTGTATGGGGTTTGTCAAGGTTTTGCCTATAAACAAAAGCTAATCGAGTTCAGTTCTCACTTTGACTCAAACAGGGTTTGTATTGGGTAATAGGGTATGTAATTTTGCTACCAGGTCCCCAAAAATTTTACGGTCCATGTGCCAAATACCCAGCATAGCACGCATTGAGAATTCGCAGTTAATAAGTACGGCACTGTTAATAGTGTTAATGACACTCAAAGTGTTAATGACACGCAAAAGAGCGGCCGGAATTTTCGCAATTCGCAATGTGTTGTTGCGACAGCGACACCAGTTCTTAGAACGTTTTGTAGGAATATGTCGCAAGCAACATGCGCGCATTGTGATAAATTGTAGCAATTTTAAGACAATTATTAGGTACTTATTTTAGCGGTTGGGTAAATAAGTAGTCGCTCATTGCAGATTCTTTAAAAATAGAGTATACTATTATTTGGCTTTGACTGACTGATTTGATTCTGTCTCATTATCATTAGCCTTGCTTGGTTTCTTTTATAGTCTCGCTAGAGGTGAGAAAAGTAGAGTATGCTCTTCAGGGATAGGTATAGCTGTTTTTGTCTTGGGCGCGCTTAATTCCCTAACTCCACTCAGGACTCGGTCTTAATTTACTCAACATGCTCTCGCTCCGCTTGGGAGCTCTGGAGTTCTTCGTTAAGTTCAGGATTCAATATCGCATACTCAAAATAGGTTATTTAATTACCTGTAGGATATACTGATAAGGGCCTACAGGTAAATTTACATGCATGTTAGCGAGCAAAATAAATAAAATAAAATAAATTGCGATGGGTGGCTTCAGCCACACATACATATCCTCCTGCCTGAAGCGCGTATAGGGAGGTTTCCTAGCAACTCAGCGGGTTCAGGAGCACCTATCCGGGAGTAGGGGAGAAATAAGAACACTGGCTCTAATACGACAATGGGTCTTACGCCCTTTTATTAATATCTAAACCTGACTTATCTAAACGGTCGGACACTAAGCCTAGACAGGAACGGTGCGGGGCCTTAGCTACTTTATCCCTACGCGGCGGGGTGAATAGTGCGTGCGGGAATACGGGGAGGAACGGTAGAGCGCGCGTAGACGGGAACCGGTCTGCGGGCAGGACTCGGGGAGAACCGATCCGCCGGCGGGTGCCGGGATAGGGCGGATACGTCACAGCGGCTAACTCGGGTAACCGAGCTGCCAGGAGCGACGGGGATACTACGACGGCCAACTCGGTTAATAATATAAATTGTGATGGGTGGCTTCAGCCACACATACATATCCTCCTGCCTGAAGGGCGTATAGGGAGGTTTCCTAGCAACTCAGCGGGTTCAGGAGCACCTATCCGGGAGTAGGGGAGAAATAAGAACACTGGCTCTAATACGACAATGGGTCTTACGCCCTTTTATTAATATCTAAACCTGACTTATCTAAACGGTCGGACACTAAGCCTAGACAGGAACGGTGCGGGGCCTTAGCTACTTTATCCCTACGCGGCGGGGTGAATAGTGCGTGCGGGAATACGGGGAGGAACGGTAGAGCGCGCGTAGACGGGAACCGGTCTGCGGGCAGGACTCGGGGAGAACCGATCCGCCGGCGGGTGCCGGGATAGGGCGGATACGTCACAGCGGCTAACTCGGGTAACCGAGCTGCCAGGAGCGACGGGGATACTACGACGGCCAACTCGGTTAACCGAGCTGCCAGGGGTAGCGGGGAGCGGGGGACTTCTCGGCCGGTCGGTTAACCTTACCCGCCAGGGGAAGTCGGGATGAGGGGAGGTCAGGAGAGGGGCAGAGCAGGTTGCGCTTGCGAACGCGAACCGTACTCTGCCTCGGCTCGGGCGCGCGTGTCTGCGTGGCGGTGGGGCGCGGGGCGGCGTGCACCTCCGGGTGGCGGCGTTGCCCTCTCCGCGCGTCCCGCGATGACGTAGGCCACTACGTCGCAAAATTTACATCAAAGTCACCTCCAGACGAAGCATGGCATATTATTATGTCACGTCACGTGTGTGTTTCCCAGAGGGTCACGGTCGCCGCGGGGTTAATTGCCGATTTTAATTTGTAGGTTTTTCACTCCGTAGCTAACGGCACTGAATCCGTTAATTACGCTAATGTGTATTAAATATTTAATTAGTTTGGTCACCATTGCTCATTTTAAAAAAATGTTACATTTTACACGTCAACTAAATATTACATCCACTAAATATTACATTACACTATATTATTATTATACATTTCAATACAATTAATAATATAATCATTCATTATAATTTATAATTAATAATATAATAATTCATTACAAATTTACATAATATAATTAACAATTAATAATTTTCACCTCACTAGCTCGGAAAGCCCTTTTTTATTCTTTAAAAACAGATAGCAAAACTGCATTTTATCCACATGTGTGCAAAGTAATTTTGAAATCCGAACGTGTTCCTAGTTACTTTTTTAACATAATAACATGTAAGGCCGTGTTCCCACTATCCGATACAATATCGGTGTAGGATTCATTACCGATAAAAATGTTTCGAAAACTGCTTAGTGCTCACACTATCCGATCCGATATCGGTCAGATTCGTATCGGATCCGATATCGGTTAGTGTGGGTGGACACAAAACAGCCAGGACAATTTTCGCCCATCTGATTTTTTTTTCAGGTGGTGTGAAAAAAATCAGTCCTTGGATTTCAGATTTTATATTTATTTTGAATTAAAATTTTTTTTTATAATTATTTTGAATTTTAAGCAAAAAAAAAAAGTTTTTTTTGCAAAAAATCGTCATTATACTAGATTTCGACTAATTTAGGGATAGGGATTTCAAATTTAACATTTATTTTGAATTTTAAGTTGGAATTTTTTTTTTGCAATAAATCGTGATTATACTCGATTTCGACTAATAAAGATTTCAAATTATATTTTTATTTGAATTGAAAGTAATTCATTTTTCACGCAATTTTGCTTTATATATTTACTTTAGCATTTGTTTTTGAATTTTGCTTAATTTTTTTTGCGTTTTTTTGTTCAAATTTAGTTTTTATTTTCTTTTTTAATGAAATGAAAAATTGGAAGAAACCTAATTTTTTTTATTGTTTTACTTTTGTTTTTTCCTTTTTCTATTTCCTCGTTTTAGTGAGGTGAAAAGATTTGTGTTACACACGGCTGCAAAGTTATTTTACCTCGTGTGTTGCAACACTCGCTATGCTCAGGATTCTAATTTTGAACCACTCGCTTCGCTCAGGATTCTATTTTCGAACCACTCGCTTCGCTCGTGGTTCAACCATAGAATCCATTCGCTAGCTCGTGGTTCAACCCTAGAATCCATTCGCTAGCTCGTGTTCCAATTCCACACTCGCGGTTAAAATACAACTTTGCACCCTTGTATAACAAATAACTATTATATATTCGTTAGTTACAATAATTATAGTAAAAAAATCATAATAATTTACAATGCAAATTCAACAAAAAAAATATACATGTCAATATTAGGTACAGACTTACAGGGGTCGAGTGCGAACTAATTATACATTTTGTTATTTTCAGTAAGTTTGTATGACCGCCTGGCACTTGAACCTTGACATTCGACATTTTCACGCAGATAGGTACTTAATTTTCACGCATTTATCTATACTTACGTAGGAACCTACAGTGTACAACCTACTAAACACTTTTGCTGCCACAACCTTTTCGTAGCGCTACGCAAATTCCCCTACTTATACATGCGAGGAAACGCATGTTATCGCTTACGCATCTACGAGCAGAGAACTTCCTACTATTCTCAGCTAGGCCACAGAATAAGTAATAGTAGAAGTATTACGTACAGAAGCCTCACTGTTAACAAATCCCCGCGAGGCAAGCCAATACGTGCCTACGCGTGGCCATCTCCTATCGCACGCGCATCACTTTATGAAAGTCACCCTAAGGGGGACCTTAGAGCGGCGCGGTGACGTCACGCGAGTGAGTCGCCCCTGGCTAGGCTAGGTTTAGTAAACCAGCTACAAAACTCCCAGTAGCTCGTTTCCACTGACCCCTCAGATTCGGTTGAAGCCGCTCAACCAATCTCACTGGAGAGTGGAGCGCAAACTCTCGAGTATTCCAGTGTTTATATCGCCCGCGTGATCGTGTCGGAGATTTCCGCTGGATTTTCCCCAGGCCACTCTCCAACCGCGTACTCCTATCGCTTTATTTGGCCCGGCCTATTAAGGCGCAGGGTAGGGCAAGGCCTTCCCCATACAAACTTTGTGCAGGTTTTATTCGTCGGTTTTGGCACTAACAAATATAATTTTTTTTTTGGTTGTAAATATTAGATATGCGAAGATCGTGATGTGAATATTTTCAAATATTTCAAAAAAAACATCAAAAACAAAAAAAATACATCACGAAATAGCTAATGAGAAAAATAAGCATACTGACCAAAAATCATAACTTTAATGTAAACACAAACGAAGTAAATCCTGCACAAAGTTTGTATGGAGAGAGCTTGCCCTACCCCTCCTCTTAAGCCACAGCAGGAGGGGCTTACTACCGTGACGTCATCGCGCCGCGCAGAGTACATGCGGCCGCCGGCTCACACATTGTGTGACTATTCAATGGCTGCGGAGCAGCGTTACGGATCGCACGCGCACGCGCTTGTACGATCATAAAAAATAATTCTTTTCGTGTAGTTTCGTGTTAAATAATAATGTCAAAACCACAGCATTATTGTATTGCAGCAGGTTGCATCAATAATAATAAGAACGTAGACGTAAGAACGGTCATTGAGTTTGGTATTCACCAACGGTTGACATAAAAGAAAACGAAAATGAAAACGTTGGTTCTAAGAAACCTCTTTTATTTTTTAAAGTGATGCCTTTAAAAATTATATAAAACTTTGTATCCCCTGGTTACATGTATGGAGTGCCCCCTCCCCCTACTTTAATATTTTTTCGTCATTTCACATCACTTTTACGTAGCGGTTCATACGAGCAGAACACACCTTCCTGCTAAATATTTTAATTGTATTTGTAGTGCTTATAGTCTCCGAGTACATCGGCTGTCACATACAGACGAAAAGACGGACGGACGGACGGGTTCCGTTTTCACCATTTTGGCTACGGAACCTTAAAAGTACTATTCGTAATTGTATTGTAAACAACACTACTAATAATAATAAAGTACATATATTAAAATAGGTTCTCGCTGGTGGCAACCCTAGCGCTGAGGGCGGGGCCTCGAAAGAGCGCGTTGCGTGCGATAGAAAGAGATGGCCACGTTTAGGCACGTTTGGCATACCTAAACGGGGAATTTGTTAGCAGAGAAACTTCTGTACTTGTACTATTACTTATTCTGTGGCCACAGTCAGGTTAAAAAAAAACTATAAAAGAGTCCTTTGGAAACGTAGTTAGGGCTTTATAGGACATCAATGTATGGGAACCAATATTTTTTTCATTAAAGCATGAGCCTTGGCACACTTGATACTTAGGTGGACTAGAGTTGAAAACACCCGGGAGACAAGGTCGGACGCGATGCTGGTGGGGAGGGGGAGGGGGGAACTTTCGTTCCGGCTCGCGTTCTTTCAGTCCTCATATTATCTAATTTATAGAGACTAGGGCATGTTTGGTATCATTTTCGGATAAATTGAGGATGGCCAATCGTTTTCTGGGACATAAATAACATATTTTTATAGAAAAAAAATTAAATACAGGCAAAAGTTTTAAAAAGTCAAGTTAAAAAAAATCTTTCTGTACCGATTACGTGAAAACAAGCAACAACTCTGGCATGAAAAAAATACGTTTAAATAGCCACATTTATGTAGATTCTAAAAACATATCATTTGTTAGACCAATATAAAATACAACTTAGTAAAAAAAAAGAAAACAGGTGACCCGTCAAAATTTTACTTCATGTTCGTTCCGACCCCCGTTCTTTCAGTACTCATATTATCTTCTTTATAGAGACTAGGGCATGTTTGGTATCGTTTTCGGATAAATTGAGGATGACCAATCATTTTCTGGGACATAAATAACATATTTTCATAGAAAAAATATGAAATACAGTTAGAAGTTCTAAAAAGTAAAGTTAAAAAAAATCTGTCTGCAGCGATTACGTGAAAACAGGCAACAATTCGGGCATGAATAAAATATGTTTAAATAGCCACATTTATGTAGATTCCAAAAATATGCCAATTGTTAGACCAATATAAAACACAACTTAGTAAAAAAAAAGAAAACAGGTGACCCGTCAAAATTTTACTTCATAACAAAAACGGACCTCTAAAGCAAATTTTATAATTCTTTGAAAATGTAACACAACTATAGCATAATTGTATACTAAGTAGTGTTTACGTTGATTAGCATGTGAGTTACACTTTAAATTGTGAATAATCTAACCGTTTGATCATTTCATTAGACTGGTCACTGGTTCAAAATAAAACTAACAAGTTACAGATCTAATCCTTAATGTTACTCGTTATTATTCATGGTACTCGTGAAATACGTATATAATATTTATGTATAACATTTGTCGTCACAAGCACACATTTCTGTACTTCAATTTTTGTTGGAGACACCTGCATCTAGCAGCGCAATTTTTTTTTGCATTTGCGCCGAATCATTTCCAAGCAGGCTTCGGCAGCTACTGGCAATCTTGTCCATATAGGTTCCCATCTGTGATTTACTTTCGTCCATCCCCAATCAGATGGACTGGGGATATTTTGGATCGGTAACATTTGACCCCATATATGAACTGCTTGCAGAACCGCCCGCAGGAAATGTTGGTGCAGTGCAGCATTGGATAGTGGAATATGTTCTAACTGGCGATCTTTTTTTGTGAACAGCTGCGTTGAAACTGAGCTGGATCTGAAACAAAAATCTTAAATATGCACAACCACCCTCTAAATGACTGATGGTTTTATGAAAAAAGTAAATATTACTTATCATAAATGACAACAAAAAACTTTCCCACAGTCGCCATTGCATCTTTAATTCTGCCACCGTATGCTGCCAGGAAACCTTCTGTGACATTATCCCTAATCCTCCCCACGCATCCAGGCTTACAAGCACTCTTTTTCCTTTTCCGTTGAAAAAAGAAACTGTGTCACAACCTGTGAAGGCATGGAAGGCCTGGGAGCACTTTTGTTTTTTGAGGCCCTGTGAAAGAAAATATGTTTGAATAATTGTAACCAGTCATAACGTACACAATTATGACTGTTTTTTACCGAGCGCGTTAGCTATTTCTTGACAAAAAAGGTACTGCTGGTGTTTCCCAGTACCAATGTGTACCACACAGTCCCTCTAGCTCAGGTGTTTGTTTGCTACAGCTAAAAGTGCTCCCCTGTCCCTTCACAGGTTGTAACACTGTTTCTTTTTTCAACGGAAAAGGAAAAAAGAGTGCTTTCGAAGCCTGGAATACGTTCCTTAATGTCACAGAGGTTTCCTGGCAGCTTACGATGGCAGAATTAAAGATGCAATGGTGATTGTTGAAAAGTTTGTTGTCGTCATGTATGATAAGTAATATTTACTTTTTTCATAAAACCATGAGTCATTTAGAGGGTGGTTGTGCATGTTTAAGATTTTTGTTTCAGATCCAGCTCCGTTTCGACAGTAAACGAATGCCGTAAGCAGCTGTTCACAAAAAAAGATCGCCAGTTAGAACATATTCTAACAACTAATGCTGCACTGCACCAACATTTCCTGCGGGCGGTTTTGAAAGCAGTTCATATATGGGGTCAAATATTACCGATCCAAAATATCCCCAGTCCATCTGATTGGGGATGGACGAAAGTAAGTCACAGATGGGAACCTATAATGGACTAGCTTGCCAGTAGCTGCCGAAGCCTGCCTGGAAATGATTAGGAGCAGATGCAAAAAGAAATGCGCTGCTAGATGCAGGTGACTCCAACAAAAATGGAAGTGTACAGAATTGTGTGCTTGTGACGACAAATGTTATACATAAATATTATATACGTATTTCACGAGTAAGATTATTAATCACGAGTAACATTAATACGAGTAGGATTAGATCTGAAACTTGTTAGTTTTATTTTGAACCAGTCTATTGAAATGATCAAATGGTTAGATTATTCGCAATTTAAAATGTAACTCAAATGCTAACAAACGTAAACACAGCTACAAACTACTAAATATACAATTAGGCTAGTAGTCACATTACATTTTACGTACCTTTTTGTTTTGAAGTAAAATTTTTACGGGTCAGTTTTTTTTTACTAAATTGTGTTTTATATTGGTCTAACAAGTGGCATATTTTTGGAATCTACATAAATGTGGCTATTTAAATATATTTTTTTCATGCCCGAATTGTTGCCTGTTTTCACGTAATCGCTGCAGACAGATTTTTTTTAACTTTACTTTTTAGAACTTCTACCTGTATTTCATATTTTTTCTATTAAAATATGTTATTTATGTCCCAGAAAATGATTGGTCATCCTCAATTTATCCGAAAACGATACCAAACATGCCCTATTCTCTATAAAAAGATAATATGAGGACTGAAAGAACGCGGGTCGGTAGGAATATGAAGTAAAATTTTGACGGGTCACCTGTTTTCTTTTTTTTTTACTAAGTTGGTTTTTTATATTGGTCTAACAAATGATATGTTTTTAGAATCTACATAAATGTGGCTATTTAAACGTATTTTTTTCATGCCCGAGTTCTTACTTATTTTCACGTAATCGGTGCAGAAAGATTATTTTTTAACTTGACTTTTTAAAACTTTTGCCTGTATTTCTTTTTTTTCTATGAAACTATGTTATTTATGTCCCAGAAAACGATCGGCCATCCTCAATTTATCCGAAAATGATACCAAACATGCCCTAGTCTCTATAAATTAGATAATATGAGGACTGAAAGAACGCGGGCCGGAGCGAAAGTTCCCCCCCTCCCCCTCCCCACCAGCATCGCGTCCGACCTTGTCTCCCGGGCGTTTTCAACTCTAGTCCACCTAAGTAACAAGTGTGCCAAGGCTCATGCTTTAATGAAAAAAATATTGGTGTTGTCCTATAAAGCCCTAACTAACGTAAGTGTTAATTGATTGATTTACTTTACAGTCAATAATTGTAATCC
This sequence comes from Cenopis cana, assembly GCA_951800055.1. Classification (NCBI taxonomy): domain Eukaryota; kingdom Metazoa; phylum Arthropoda; class Insecta; order Lepidoptera; family Tortricidae; genus Cenopis; species Cenopis cana. The sequence goes on along the minus strand of OX637490.1, from coordinate 15,474,561 downwards.
CACCAAAAACATTTTCATACAAATTTAAAATGTTGACAAGATGACACCATATTGGCTCGCACAGTGCACAGTCAAAAAGTTATCTGATCGCATGTAGAGGCAAGCTTCTAACTCTACACTCCCTAACAGCAACTTTTTTCGTGAATGACTTTCTTGGACAAATTTCGATAACGATTAATAAGTATCTTTTTTTAAAATTAAAAATGGGATTGCTCTTGGCCAGCATCTAGCCAGGGGGCAAAGATGAGGCTGACGATGAAGCGAGCTCACCCAGAAGATGCCTATTCACTCGTGCCTTATAAAGGTTCAGATTATATGAACTCGAAAATACAGACGCCCGCCGGCAGGGAATTCGAAACCTTAGCAGTGCGCATTATAAAAGATGATGAAAAGCGCTTGGTTCGAGTAGCTAGTACCTAGGTAAGAGGAATTTCGATCAGTAGCTCTAGTGTAAGTTTTTTCGAAACATTAACTAAATCGAACGCGTTTGCGTTTTGTCTCAAAATGTATGAAAACGCTCTCACCGAGTTTGAAATACGCGCGTTCATCGGTTAGCAACAAATGTTATACTCGCTGTTTTAGTTTCCACTAGTGACTACCAGAGGCGCTGTTCACGTTTTCATACCACTTTCATACATTTTGAGACAAAACGCAAACGAGTTCGAATTAGTTAATGTTTCGAAAAAACTTATACTAAAGCTACAGGCAAGGATGGTATCTCACTTAACTAACTCACATACTTATTGAGAAAGATGACCATTTGCTGTGCGGTCTGCCTATGTCATTTGTTTTATTCATTTTCTTAATACAAACGCATACTCGTAGTATACAATATCTGTGCCAATATAAGCGTTTATGCAAGTGCACGTATAAGTAATACTCTGTTTTTATATCGAATACTTTACATACATTACTATAAACGAATGTGTATCGCAACAGTTAATGAGTGCATTGTGGGAACGGTCAAGTCGGAAAATGCGTAAAGTAGTTTGAGTCTTACTCCCCAGGCATATGTATTAAAATCTACATAACACTCATGGATTGTGTTTAGGTTGAAAGGGCGTTACGGCCATGTTTTTCATATGAAGTTATGGCCTTTAGTAATTGTAATTTGTATGTGCATTCATATATAACAGGCATTGTGCTTATTCTGACTCGACGTTACCTGATGAGCATTGAATTTGTATGAGGTTGTAATTTACATAGGTTTACGGTGTTAATTATTCGCTTTATTATTACAAATACATCATGAAATTTGATTATAGGTAGCTTAGCTTTGAGAACTTCGTCCGTTGCGTTTTTTATTTCAGGCGCTAACCTACTTAGCATAAGTAGTTATCGCCCTTCCATGCAAACTCCTACCGATGAAATGTGCGAAGTCCGACACGCACATGGCCGGTTTTTGAAACCGTCGTGACATTATCGTGTGGTTTCAGAACCTGAAGCATCCGAACCTCGTGAACCTGATCGAAGTGTTTCGGCGCAAGCGCAAGCTGCACCTCGTCTTCGAGTACTGCGACCACACCGTGCTCAATGAGCTCGAGAAACACCCGGCGGTAAGTATTTGGGCATTTTCACTTTAAAGTTTACCCGGGTCAATCAACTTTTCCTTGTTGTTATTCTGTCCCGTCAGCCAGGAGACAACAGTAACCGAGTTTCTTAGAAAAAAAATTATAATATGGAGTTCTAGCATGCTCAAGAGTTGAGCAACGTCAGAATGGGTTTATTATAATCATCGCTAAAAATCATGTTTAGTAGGATTAAAGTCGGTAAAATCACAGGTTTTAAGAGTGACCCAGGAGACGTAACCATGGTAACGAGTGACAAGAAATAGTTGATTGACCCACCCCCTACTTTTTTTTTCGGATTTCGGTGATTTTGGGTATTCTGACTCAGAATCACGAGTACTATTGATTAAGATGAAGAAAAAAATGTCCTTGATTTTTCATGCAAATTTTCAGTGTCAGTTTTGTGACGAGCCATATAAACTGTATGAAAAAAGTGTTACAAAACTGACTTTTTTTGGAGGGACACTTTTTTTCTTTTGGAAATGGATAGTACTCGTTATTCTGAGTCGGAATACCCAAAATCACCGAGATTCGAAAAAAAAGTAGAGGGTACACTTTAAAGTGAAAATGGGTGAGCTCGCTTCACCGTCGTCCTCATCGTGGCGTAGTCGCGTGCCAATTAGTGCGATCCCTGGTAATTCAAGCAACTTCTATACAAGAGTCCATTAATATTAATGCTTTAGTTCGTTACAAACATAACATGCTAAGGTTCAGGTACGGTCAAGCGATGATCACGACAAGCTTGGTCTTGGTTGGAAGGTCGTTTCGTGACGACGATATTTTCAGGTTATTTTGGTACCGAGATATTTGGTAATTTGGTGATACTTTCAGCAATTATGGAGGCACCAGAGCCTTCTAGGGGTCTACTCCGAACATCGAAATTCGAATCGTGCCGTCTCCTTCACTTTCGTGTTATCTATATATATAAAGTTGATGGGTGACTGATTAATCACCGCCCCGCCGAAACTGCCGGTCCTAGAAATTTAAAATTTACACTATAGTTAGGTTATATAACGGAGGCAAGAGATAAGACGGGATTTTTGGAAATTCCACCCCTAAGGGGGTAAAACAGGGGTGCAAAGTTTGTATGGGGGGCAATAATTTTTTAAAGGTATAGACTTGTAACTTTGTACAAAGACTCCTTAAAATAAGACAATGAAAGTAATATCTGCGTTTTCAAAATTTTCGTCTCCTAAGGGGTTGAAAATAGGGGTGAAATATTGTATGGAGAGCAATTTTTTTTTAAAGTGAGAGTCTTCAAACTTTGTATGAAAATTCCTTATAATAATACAAAAAAAGTAATTTCAGCGTTTTTCGAAATTCATCCCCTAAAGGGGTTAAAAAGGGGTTCAAAATTTGTATGGGGAGCAAATTTTTTTAAAGTGAGGTACTTCAAATTTCTTACAGAGACTCTCTGTTTAAATAAAACAAAACTAATTTCTGCGTTTTTTGAAATTCAACCCCTAAAGGGGTTAAAAAGGGATTCAAAGTTTATATTGGAAGCAAAAATTTTTTGAGTGAAGGACTTAAAATTTCCTACAGTAACTGTTTAAATTAAATACTACAAAACTAATTTCAGCGTTTCTTTTTAATTCATCCCCTCAAGGGGTTAAAAAGGGGTGCAAAGTTTGTATGGGGAGCAAAATTTTTTTTATAGGGAGACTTCAAATTTTTTACGTCTCTGTTTAAATACAACAAAACAAATTTCGGCGTTTTTTTTTAAATTCATCTACTCAATGGGTTAAAAAGGGGTTCAAAGTTTGTATGGGGAGCAACATTATTTTAATTGAGAGACTTTTATTTCACAAAAAGACTGTTTAAATGATTTCAGGATTTGTGGATTTGGATAGATGTTTGAAACGAAATTTCTACAGGTCTATAATTAAATACTCACACAAAAAATAGCCTAAGTAAATGAGAGTTTTTAACCGATAAGTAGGTACCTAAAGGGATTTTTAGAGGGGTTGAGAATTTGGGTTGACAGATTTATATTGAAATTGAAAATAATTTATTCGTGACAAACAGTGTTTTACAAGAACTTAAGACTATAATTAAAATTAAAAATTGAGCAAGACTTAAAACTATAACATATCATATCTGTACAGCATATTAATAATTTGGTCTCACCGGGTAAAAGTACCACAATTATTATACCGTTTCCTGGATATTAAGATGTTTTAACTAAAAACCGAGCTCTACGCAGACGAAGTTGCGGGCAACAGCTAGTACACTATAAGAGTGAAAGGGGCGGCACTATACGCCAGTTCGTCGATGTTCGGAGTACAGGGCAGGGCCTGGACATGTTACGTCATTGAACATACGCGCGAATTGCGGCGCGGTAAAGTTTTATCTGTTCATTGCACGGCTGAGGCCTGAGACGCGCAACGCACTATGGTGTTGGGATCACACGCATTAGGAAATCCGCTGCAGCTGCCGCCAACGCTCAAAGTCCGCGAGGTCTAGTAAAGTGATTTTGAGGCTCATGATTAAGCCACGTAAATTTAAAAAAATATTACGTCCAAAAAGTATTCTAATGTGATCACAGACCACCTCAATGAGATACATCATAACAAAAAATAATGCGCTAACACGAGACATCGCAACTCGTTCTTGAGGTCGCACGTGAGTAACCCGGTAACGCTAACTGTCATAGTCGAAAGCATTTAAGTTGGCTGAGTCGCATCAAAGTTGTTAATTCAAAAAGCTATTTTACCATTCAATTAATAAGGTTCAATATCAAATATTATTTAATAAATTTTCGGCCAACAATGCAAAATCTTAACCTTACCATACCAGGCTGTTCTGTTACTCGACTATTTTTAACAAAAACTGGTTTGGAACCGGAATCGAGTTCCGCAAATACGTTTGATGGAGAAAGGAACACACTTGGTTCTTTATTTGATTAATAAATTGGTAGCGATTAGCAGTTATCGATCGAAAGTTTCGTAGAAATGTCAATGTTAATTAATAGTAGGTAGTATTTTGCCGTGTCCGGTCAATTTCCAAGAATACAGAATCAGAATTAGTGAAACCTAAAACGTTATAAAAGGTTCGGCAATGCGCATGTGACTCCTTTGGACTTGCGAGTGTCTATAGGCTGCGGTGTCCGCTTACCGATGGAAAGTACGCTTGTTTGCCACCGCCGCCGCCGTTGAATAAAAACAGCTCTATAAGAGCCATAGACAAATTCGGTCTATGGTAAGAGCATTGCGAATGTAATGGCGTCAGTTACACGGTCAATATTTATCACGCGATAAAGTATTGGCCTCTCTCTCACTTACATGAAAGTAAAATAAACAAACACACACACACACACAACAACCACACACACACACACAAACACACACGGGTAAGATTCACGATGGACCACACGTTAACCGTTCGATTTGTTAACACCTCGTGAAGGTCTGATATTGTCAACAGGCTCTGTTGACAATGTTGCATCAAATTCAATTCAAGCACAGCGTCAATGAAGTTGATGCAACTGCCATTGCAAACCTAGTCAATATTTTTGCAATAAGGTCTTAGTGATCTTACTCAACTATACATATGTGCCAGTTGCACCAACGTAAGAACACAGACCGGTCATCGTCAAATATGGCGCCGGCAGCTGTCATCCCATAGAAACTTGACAAACTTTCCATACAATCAGAGGGGCTACCGCGAACCACAAACGAAGTATCTCCCTCTCTGTTGCTCCAATATGCAAGTGCGACAGAGAGGCAGTTATTTCGTTTTTGGTTCGCGGTAGGCCCTCAGATTCGACGAACACCGCTTATGATTACAGACGTTTTGGTGCAACCCAGCCTTAGAGATAGGTAATTGCATTGACATTCCATAAAATAAATGCCGTCTAATAAGGATCGTCTGAACTGGTGCAAAACTCTCGACCTTCAGTAAATGAATATTTTACTTATTCAATTTATCGTTCTCATGGGAACTATGGCGTATGCTTTCTTGAACTGTAGGTACTTATCTATGGGTTGAACGCTTGTTTGCCACCGGCGTGGTTTAAAAATAACACCGTGTGAAATTGGAAGTACGAACGTGAGTGTGTAGGTATGTGTCGTAGGTAGCGTGGTATTCATAACATTTAACACGATTGTGTTATGAATATTAATAGTCGCCATTCATTATAGGGTCATTTTTCAACTTGACAAGCTGTCATGAAGGCAAATTAATACAGTGATAAAATCAGTAGCTAAAACCGGCAATAAGTGAACGCCATTCCACTTTTTAACCCCCGACACGCAACCCAAAAGAGTGTTATAAGTTTAACATGTATATCTGTGTGTCTGGCTGTGGCATCGTAATTGGAGTGCACTTTTTTTACGGTCTTGTTGGTGGATATTAATCTTATATCTTCATTTAAACTAGGTAGTGCTTATGTGAGCTGTAAACTTGGCGAGTGTCTTTTGTAAAATTCCAAAAACGGATTCGCCAAAAAAAAACCAAATAATATTTAATTATTGAAAGTGCTCAGGCTCACGTCACGAGAACCAGTTGTGGAATTAATGCGATCAATGGAAGAGAAGAATTTCTTACAGGGGGAAAATTTCGTTTTACGTAATAAATCGATGATGCCTAACTAACTAATGGGATCTGCAGAATGCAGAATGGGATTAGGTTGATACGAGCGTATTTTTTTAGAGTAATCATTATATTTCGTGGAGTACATTTTGTTGTTTCAGATATAGTACATTACTGCAGAGACCAGTAAGTAAGCCATCCTGGACGAGTATGAGTTAGCCGGCCGAGCCGAAGGCGAGGTCCGGCTATAATACGAGGCCAGGATGGCACTTATGGTCGAGGCATGTATAGTGCTTTTCTCAAAAATAAAACAAGTTGTATTAAATAGCGGTAAGTCATATTTTTCGCCAATTCCAACTCGTTTGTTCTAAAACCGTGAGGTCGGACTAGCTTTTGTTTGTGCGGGCGCGGGCGCCCCCCGTCCCCGCCCCCCGCCCCGCCGCACACCCCGCTGCTGCTGCGGGTGCTGGCAGGGAGGCGCCCGCGCCCGCAGCAGCAGCTAAACTTATGATATGTAATGGGATTTACATACTTACTTCCTGGACAGTAGGTGTTACTTCCTGGACACTTCTGGCAACTGTCCAGGATGACCCACTTTCGGATACTATCTTCACAGATGTTATGACAACATTACATACCATTTTTGAGAAAATAATTTTCTAACTCATACTCGTCCAGGATGGCTTACTTACTGGTCTCTGCAGTAATGTACTATTACGTAAAAATAAGGAACTCTTTTTCAGCTCGCACCAGTTTTGCGAAAATCAAAATACAGTAGAATCCGGATACAGCGACAGTCAAGGGACCGGCGATATTTGTACGTCGCACTAACAGAACGACGCACAATCCGGACTGATCTTCTTTGAAAACGTTTGGTATGAATCCTAACGTCGGTGATCTAGCAGTCGTTAAAAGCGGTCAAATGTTATATGCGGAGTCATTATAAGCGGATTCTACTGTATATACCTATTCAAAATAGTTATGGATTGGAAATTAAGCACAAGTAAATTTTCGCCGAAATTCAATTCAATTTAAACCTTAACTTTGGGTATTAAGGTTCAAATTTTAACTACACGCATGTGGTAGTCGATGAAGGGTTAAGTAAACCTAACCCGTGTCTGAATCTTCATAAGGAGAGGCGTAAGAGGATGTGTCATTTATCACAAACTGTGACTGAATCTGGAGAAGGTTTGATTTTCCTCTTTTTCTTAATATATTTTCCTTCAGTCATGGTTGATTTATCGACACCTTTATCCTTCAAGTTGGCTTGCACTCCCTTATTTTTTTTTGATATTCCCAAACACGGATCATTATTTTCAAAACTTAATGGATCCTCTAGTACTGTTTCGTCTGGACAGCAATCAACAAATATTTCTTCAGGATTTTCAGTTGCATCTAACGTCCAAAATTCGTCTTTTCTAACGTCCAATTTCTCATATTTTATTCGATGACGTTTTTGCGCTGCAGTTTTTTCGGGTTTATCTTTCTTTTCTTGTTGACAGTTGAATTTGTGAGGAACTATACCCTTTTTTAGTTTAATTCTTCCCCCGACCAGTTTATATTTAATGTAGTTCTCCATGTCATTCTCAATCTAAAACAAGAAAAAAAACTCATTAGCCACATTTCTACGCGAGCAGAGCTGCAGGCAAAGGCTAGTCCCTAAGTATTGACAAAAGCATATAGAAAACAAAACAGTTCGATTAATTCCAAGATATGTGTGTATAAACATAACGAAAAACCGGCCAAGTGCGTGTCGGGCACACAAATAAACAAAGAAATGGGATAAGGTTGTAAAGTTGTCACGAAATGGACCCAGCTCAATACGATGCTAAGTAAACTTATACATATAGTCGGCGCTGATCTTCCGCAGAGTCCATGTGCAGAGGGCAAGGAGGCAACACATTAAACAGCAAACAAATAAATACATACAACATGCAGTGGAAAAAATAAAAGTAAAAAAACCGGTCAAGTGCGAGTCCGACTCGCGCACCGAGGGTTCCGTACACAGTTCTTGTATATGTAGTTGTGTACCCGTCCCGACCCCATTAATTCAGGAACTATCTTAAAAAAACATGACAGCACCATCTATCGGCGCATTGTGTTACTAATTTGCGCGACTGAATAACTTAGTACGTATGTTGGTTTTTCAAGGATAATTCTTTATCACATTTGAAAGAAGGTATTTTTAACGTAATTTTGTAAATTTAAATATAAAACAAAAATATATACAAAGGTGATTAAATTACAAACTTAGTATAGAAGAGTTTTTTGATGATTAAAAAAAAGAAAAACTAGATAGGGCTATGGCTATAATTTTCCTGTAAAATATACATGCAAATTAATATTGTGTAATAATTTCAAATTTTTTTCTTCGTAAACTTCGGAGATAAGGGGGGGGAATGGTATTTTTTTTTACCTTTTTGGTACGGAACCCTAAAACCGGCCAAGTGCGTGTCGGGCACACAAATAAACAAAGAAATGGGATAAGGTTGTAAAGTTGTCACGAAATGGACCCAGCTCAGTACGATGCTAACTTATATAGTCGGCGCTGATCTTCCGCAGAGTCCATGTGCAGAGGGCAAGGAGGTAACACATTAAACAGCAAACAAATAAATACATACTACATGCAGTGGAAAAAATAAAAGTAAAAACCGGCCAAGTGCGTGTCGGGCCACGCGCAAGGTAGGGTTCCGTAGTCGTCTACCCGTTACATTATGTGGACTAAAAAGTTCGCAAACTTATATTTACTATGTTTTTGACAGAATTAACAACATTATCTATGGTATCAAAGGAAATCGTACGAAAGTTTGCTTTTGCAAAGTACATTTCTGAAGTTCGACTATTACTCGTTAACTAGTAATGTCTACTTAGCTGTGATAGTTTTCCTTTTAAATTCATCGTATATACTATTAGCATGATTTTTTCACCTGCCTAGTAGCCACCGTTTAGCTGGCAGGGGGGGGGGGGGACACTTGACCATAACAAAAATTATCACTTCAAAGCGTAATATCACGCCAACCAATTCTTTAATCAAAAAATGCTTTTAGAAACCTTATAATATTTTTGAAAGAGCTATCCAACGATATCCCACACGATGGGGTTTGGAAGAAAAAAAAATTGCACCACCACTTTACATGTAGGGGTGGTACCCTTAAATTTTTTTTATTAAAGATTTTATTATACCGTTTTGTCGGCGTTATCGATATGTATACTCATGCCCAATTACAACTTTCTAGTACTAACGGTTACTGAGAATAACGGGGGACAGACGGACGGACGGACGGACGGACATGGCGAAACTATAAGGGTTCCTTGTTTACTACGGAACCCTAAAAAGCTATACAATCAGAGAGGGCATGGTAATCTATAATAACTATTTAATAAGAATTGCGATAACACAATAAATTATAAAATACAATGTTGCAGGCATGACATGACACTAAAATACGTTCGTAGGGGCCTTAACAAATAACAGCGAACGGAACGCAGCCATAATAATTCTACACTAGCGCCAGCGCGGCGCGGCCCTGCGCGGGGCTATGTCTTTCTCATATTATGACGTCAAAATATGGGGATACCATGGTTGCAAAAAATTACCCCAAAAATTTAGTCGGATAGTACTTAGTTACAAGTGATCAAATTCCATAGTGACTAAGTCGCCATTTTGACTCACTAACTAAATTTACACAACATCGTAGGCGATATCGTAAAATAAGTGATCTCGACCGGCCACTTTTTTTGGGATAATCTTACCTATAAATACATAGTCACCGGTTATCACCGTTGCATCAAACGGCGATTTCACTGATCCAAATCTATACATTTTGTTCTCGCCGCTCGCCGCTGGTCGCTGGCCTTCCTGCTCGCCGCTTGACTTGCTGGTCATCACGTCACCCAAAGAACCATGCTAAATGTTTAAGTCTCTAGACGATGAAAGTAGTAAGTAATGTAACCAGATAGTGCTTACTATTTCCATGCCCCTTTTTGTCTTTCACAGATAAATTATGTAGTTGTTGGAATAAAAGAATAAACTTCAATTTAGAACAGGTAATTTATTTACAATAATATATTACATTTATAACTTTATTTTTCAATAAATAAACAAATATGTAATAAGCAGTTATAGATTATTTTACCCAATTTAATTTCCTGTTCCCTCAGTCCTGAAATCCATTTTTTCGGGATTCATCCTCTGTTGAAAAACTGAAAAAATCAAATTACTTGAAATTCCCGAAACGTGGGGTAATCTTTAGGGGTTTTTTTATTATTTGTTGGTATCCCGAAATCGAATTATAAACCGACTGAATGGTGGGACATCAATGCTAAGCTGGCTTCTATGGTAGATTTCTACTACGCGATTTGACCGGTTTGTATGTCAAATGTTTGGAGGTTATTTTTTAATTAATTCACATATTTTTCCTATTTCATCTATTGTCTCATGATATAACTAATGATTTAGCTCAGTAATTTGGTTCCGGTGAGATTTTAGAAATAAACACGGGTCCAAAATTCAAAGAAAATGTACTTACGCATGGAATGTAACATCCGCCTTTTTTCGGTCGAAATTGCTTTTACAGCCAAACACTGAACACCCCACCATGTTTGCACTGAACAACCAAACACTACGGATCTGATGATTGGTAAATTATTATTCATTTAAACCAAATTCATCATTAATTTTCCACTTATATATTGCACTGCAAAATATTGCCACTTTGTTTAGCAATCTTCTTGACACTAATGACAGATTACTTTTACCCGACCATGAAAAAATGTCCGGTCGGTGATAAGGACAAAACATCGCTCTTTTTTCTACTTCCTCTCATAGGAATCGCAATAAGGCTATCTTTCTCTTACAAAGCGTGTCAGGCCCTTGGCCCTGCGGCGCGGCTCAGTAAGACAACTACGAGCAAAACAAACAAAATGTCAAACAACAAATAATTTAAGGGGACTTAATAAATACAAGTAGTGTACAATGGAATAACACATATAAAATAACGAACTGTAAACCAACTTACTTAAATACTTACGTCAAAATGATCTTCACAACAATAAACTTTACTTTTATCTCCAAAGGGATCTAACCTCCTCATAGCTTGTAACCACTTCTTTCGTAATTTTAAATCCATTGGAACGTGAAAAAACAGCTTTTCTGGCGCACGGATGGTTGTATTTGTACATTTTGGCACAACACATGATTTTCTAGTATTTGGATTGGACATGTTTAAAATACTTTTACATAATTTCTGGTGAAACGTAAGGCAGCGGTACGGAAGCACGCGAACGGAGTGAGCGAGCGTTGTACTATGACATCACGCCACGCGCATCGAACGAGGGCCGGTCCAAAGAGTATTTTATACTTACCTATTATTAAGTATATTTATGGCCAGTCGTCGCGCGCTCACTTTAACATGCTATTATCTTGGAAACTAATTGACGTATCCAAATAAATCTTTCAGCGTAATTTTTCATTATTGACAGAGAATACTGAAGTTGAAAATTGGTGAAAATTCTTATAAATGTTTTAAAAATTTCCAAAAACTGACTCTACAAAAAAGTTCTAGGTATACAGGGTGAAATTTTATTGACCGTTCAAATTTTTCCTAGGCATTAGATATCAATAAAAGATGCAATTTCTGAAAAAAAAAACGGGTACAATGTTCAAAAAAAATGTTTTTTTCACAATTTACGCGAAGATGAAACAACGCCCGTGAAAGTATGAAGAAAAATTCGCAAAAATATTTTTTTTTATAGTTGTCAAAGTTCGGTTTTTATGCAAAAATTGTCTCGGCGACTCATCGTGGGGCCAGGGCGATCGTTATTGCTGCCTCCCACACAACCCGCTTCGGCGGTATCCACGAACGCATATTTTTCGGATATATTTCAGCTGCTGTATCTCAACATTTTAGTACTGAAAGATACTGAAAGAAAAAACACGTATATTTTAATTTTCGCCAAGGAATCTACTGTGTGAATTTGAACGGTCAATAAAATTTCACCCTGTATAAGTTTTAAATATCGAACCTGCTGTTTTTGCACCACGTCCGTAGGAAGTATCCACCGCCACCCTCCACGTGCCCCCTGGGTGGCACAGTCAAGTGCAAAAATATGTATCGATAGAATCCTCTCATAAATATGTAGATACCAAAACCTTAATTCACCGACATAAGAGCTATGGGACATATTTATGAGCAAGTTGTATACACCCATATTTTTGCACTTGGCTGTACCTTTCTAAAGTGCAACAAACTGGCTACCGTATACTGTCTTCTCGAGGATTTCACAGTTCGAAATAATTGCCATACTATAAAAATAATAATGATATTCGGTTGTAATTAGCTTTACGGCCTGTAAAAGGGGGGTTTGATAATATTAGGTTAATAGGGATAATATTAGGTACCTTTAATTTAAAATTTCATTAAACAAAACAATATCCAGATTTTTCGCGTGTAGGTATATTGCGCAGGCGCACATCCTACGCAAACCATCTCATCCGATATGTCCGTGACTAGAGGACTAAAAGCCTTATCACACTAGCCTATCGGTAGGGCCCTAACTCGGGGAGGGGAGTTAAACTATCTCGCTCTAATGAGTGAGATGCTTTAACTCCCCTCCCCCACTACCCCACACTACCCTAACGGTAGGGCCCTAACTCGGGGAGGGGGGTTAAACTATCTCGCTCTAATGAGTGCTGAGCGGGGCTTTAACTCCCCTCCCCCAGTTAGGGCCCTACCGATAGGGTAGTGTGATAAGCGTTTTACTGCTAACCGAACGATGTACATATCTCCGCTCTGTCGCTCAATGGCATCGGTTACACGGTCAATATTATCACGCGATACAGTATTGGCCCCTCTCTCACTTACATGAAAGTGAGAGAGAGGCCAATTCTGTATCGCGTGATAATATTGACCGTGTAACTGACGCCAATTACCTATGCAAGTGGGACAGAGGGGCACATATTACGTTTTCGGTTCGCGGTAGGCGTCAGTTACACGGTCAATACTGTATCGCGTGATAATATTGACAGTGTAACTGACGCCGTAGGCCCCAAGCCACTATATCTATGCCCCAAGCGTATAATAATATAAATCACATTGTTGCCACACACAGGAAAGGAAGCACGTCCGATGTAGCAACACACTCTTGACCTTGCCTTAGCCGTTGCGTTACGCAAACTTCCTTCGTGCTACAATGTTTGTCGTTGTTATCTACGAAATAAATAATTACAATACCATAAATGGTTACTTCTTATAACATCTCTTTGAGACCTTTGATACCACCACCACGACCTATGCCACGTAAAACGGTCAAGTATATCTGTGGTCAATCTGGATTCTATAGATAGATTGATGGAATGTAGACGCAGACATAAGGAGTGTCCGAAATCTGTGCTATATCCTTCTAGTGTTTTTCCAGTTGTGCTCTAAGGAGATTTTGACACCTATCCCAAGAAAAAAATAGCAATGTAGTTTTAAAAGGAGCAAGATGAACCTGGTGGAGGTGCTGGGACGATAATCCCTTCGAAGAATTTTCGATTGTATAGGTATCAATAATCCATTCAGCCGTTTTTGCGTGACTGAGTAAAAACTTTCTTCACTAATTTTTTAGACATTTACACATATAAATTTTCGGATTTATAATATTATTAAGACGAAATGCTTTCCACAGGGCTGCCCAGAGCTCCTCTCAAAGCAGATAATCTGGCAGACGCTGCAGGGCGTAGCGTACTGCCACCGGCACAACTGCATCCACCGCGACGTGAAGCCGGAGAACATCCTGCTCACTAGCGAAGGCGTCGTCAAGCTGTGCGACTTCGGCTTCGCGAGGATGATCAGTGCGTATACCTACTTACTACATTCAGGCACGGATCTAGGATTAGGTGGGTTGCCACTATCCGATGACGAGGAAGGCCTGCTTCAGATGGGAAGGGGGACGGTCGGAATGTCCCTACTCCCCAGACTCCCTCTCCCCTGTATTCCGCGCCTGACTACATTCAAGAATAGAAAAGACCCTAGTCCCGGTCAAGTGGTATTCACGGGAATGTTTGCATGTGTTCGAGTAGCTTGCTCTATATTTTGACTGATTCCCGCGTTGGGAGGTGTCTACATGTATCAGGATATTGATGGAGACCCGCTTCGCGTGCTCCACTTAAAGCATGTCTTTCGCGCGTGGGTTAGACATGTGGATGGTTACTGACAGAGACCCGCTTCGCGGGGCTTATCTAGGCGCAAATCTGGTAGGCGCTGCAGGGCGTAGCGTACTGCCACCGGCACAAGTAATTCGTGTAGCTAATAGTACCTTGCCCACATTTCAACGGATTACCGCGAAGTTTTTACATGTGTAAGATTATTAATGCGCTTCGCGGGGCTCCGCCAAAAGTTCCACATGTCCCACATATAGGTGATTAGCTCTTAAAAACTCAATAGGAAAAGTAGAGTTTTTTGTACTTACGCATGAGTTGAATCCCAATAATCTCCGTCTCCTAACCCATCCTCTCCTTTCCCTCCAGGTGGCTCCACCGAGTACTCCCTCCATGCAATGATACCCTTCGGCCAGGATGTCAGAAAGAGACCCAGTAACTATTAATTCTTATTTACTTATCACACGCCATTTAGGGTCAAACTGTTTCGATGTGACACACGTCTCAGGACGCTTCTATGGACAAGCTGAGCGTTTGGCTGCGTCTGAATGCGAAAGCACAAACATAAGACGTAGAATAGGGTTATGGAGTATTCTTGCGTTTGTAGGCAGGTAGCTAGCACGATATATGTGACGTTATAGTACATTTCGGCCATAAAAAGTGTCCATAAAACCTATCGTCCTGGCTGGACTAACAGCCGCCTCATACGTACCTTCGTTACCCATCCATACGCCCCGCACATACAAAATTTTATTGCCGTTTTATGGCCAGGTGTGACAAATATTATTTTCATCACACTTGCTCGTAAAGTGTGTTATTGCACGCGTGCGTATAAAGCAGTTATAGCCGATTTACCTCCCGCGGGAGTTATGGAATTTTATAACTCCCGTGGGAGTTATGAGTTTTTGTGTTATCTGATTGGTTGAAAAAAATCTAGTTGGCCGCGCGCCGCAAGAATATTGCTCTGTGATTTGTTGCGCGTTGCGCTCCTCTCGCAGTGATAGGTGATACTGGAGGTGAAGTTGGCAAGTTCGTCAATTTTTGATTGGTGTGGTTGTAGTATGAAACATGGATTTTTCTGCCTTTTGTAGTTATTTATTTCCTTTCCTCGCAAATGTGATGAATAACATTGTGTGTGTGTGTGTGTGTGGGAGATAAGCAGGTTATTACTAACGAAAGTTTTTATTGACTTGAGTTTGTAATAACCCTTACCTCCCTAAATGCACAATGTACTATTACTTCTGAAATAACACGGTGAACCGCTAGTAAAATAAACATTGATTGAGGGCATGTCGCTCAGTCGCTACCGAGTCAATATCAATATTTGTGCTACTCTTGAAATATTAAAAACTTATTCGGGTCACTGGGGCTACACTTTACGAAATAGTCAAACGGTTT
The DNA here is from genome assembly GCA_951800055.1 of Cenopis cana. Taxonomy (NCBI): domain Eukaryota; kingdom Metazoa; phylum Arthropoda; class Insecta; order Lepidoptera; family Tortricidae; genus Cenopis; species Cenopis cana. The sequence goes on along the minus strand of OX637490.1, from coordinate 15,458,925 downwards.
GAATGATAGTGAGATTAGTGAAATAGATATATAGGTTAGCTTTTAGTCAAATTAGCGTTTTTGGAAGCCATTAACTACTAAGTGGACATTAAAGTATTTGTACTACTGCCAAAGCGGTAAATCCATTTGACCATAGAAACCGTTTTCCCTGGCGACATGTACATGCCAGTTTTACCGCCGTTTTCCCCACAATACACCTACCGTGTACTTAGTTTAGCACACCTCAATTTAACAAATTACTTCAAGCAATACCTAACAATCTCTCACGAATACTTACCGATAACCGATACATACTAATTTATTGCACATCGGTCTTTGGAAAAAGACTGCTATTTAATTTCGGCTTCGTAGAGCAATGCCGCACACTATCTAATATGTAAATATGTCACGTTTGTCATATTCAAAGTTTACATATGTCCCTCCCTCGGGCTTAATTCCACTGGGGAAACTGTAATGGGTTAAAAATTTAATTATTGAACACCCTGAAGTGCGGAGTGCGGGCGGGCCATCAATACATTACGAATACTGTAGCTCTAGTATAAGTTTTTTCGTAACATTAACTAATTCGAACGCGTTTGCGTTTTGTCTCAAAATGTATGAAAACGCTCTCACGGAGTTTGAAATACGCGCGTTCATCGGTTAGCAACAAATGTTATACTCACTGTTTTAGTTTCCACTAGTGACCACCAGAGGTGCTGTTCACGTTTTCATACCACTTTCATACATTTTGAGACAAAACGCAAACGCATTCGAATTAGTTAATGTTTCGAAAAAACTTATACTAGAGCTGATGTGCCGTCGGAAACTTTCCAAAACTGCGAATTTTTCCACGTGGGTAGGTTTCTGAAATTTCTCACATTTTTGTATGGGGTTTGAAACTTTCCGAAATGTAAAATGGAAATTTCTTACATTTCTATGAAATTCTCAAGAAATTTCCGAGAAGTTTTCCAACTTTTTGGAAACTTTCCGCAACTTGCACATCTGTAATTACGAATCTACAGGTAAACAGATATAATGTGATGTCAAGGCGATTGTATCATCACCCAAAGTATGTGAAATCGAACATGGCTTATTTTATGTTTTATGGATACAGCCATGTTAACATTTTGAGGGTGATCAAGATCATTTTTGACTTGTTACATAAATAATTTTCAGCGTAAACATGGCGGTATGCAAATTCATATTGGTTTGCATAACACATTACATATATTTATTATTAGCTATACTTTCGTAGCGTAACTTTGACATCCTCGCAGCATAGTAAAACAGTTAAGTAGTTACAAGGCCAAATTTTTTGGTATTAGTAAATAACTACTATTATCAAAAACTGGTTTGTAACCGTCAGTATATAATCTCCTTGTCCTGGGATTCACTAAAACTTACTAATAATTATAGTATTTTTTTCGCTCAGTGCATCTCTGGTGAAAAGCCACCTTTACTCTACTCGAGTTTTCTTACAACTGCGACGCTCTGTAGGACTAAAAACACGACCGAACACTACATATATTATTTATTAATATAGTTAAAAGCTTTCTAAGTTATCGGACAATCGATAAGTACCGTTCGTAACGCTACCGGTACCTTATTTAGTCGTATCAGTCATCGGCCTTGTATTAAATCTGTGTTAGCTTCGATGTAGCGTATAGCGGGTCGATATTTAGTACCTATAACAGTCTTTGAAAAGTTTAAGCCTTCCTGTATGGCTAGCACATGATGGTAACGTCAGTTTGTCGGATTATCTCGAGCTATCCGTCACTTTCTAACAACAACAGCACATATAAAAAAAAGTCGCATAGCTCGAGATAAGCCGAGATACTGTCCAGGCAATTATGTGCTAGCAACACTGATTTATTCAAAAGTCAAACTCTGTAGAGCAGTGCATGGTTTTAACTTACCAGCAATGGTTGCTACGCGGGCGAGGTGCTCAAAATGATCTTCACTTATCTTTATTACAAATACAAATACAAATAGTTTATTGCTTTCATGTTAGTGTACAGTTCTTCTATTAAAGACTAGCTTTTGCCCGCAACTTCGTCTGCGTAGAGCTCGGTCATCGCGTTAGAATTTTATTGCTGTTCTTTTATTTCAGGTGGTTACCTAGTTATCTCTGTTCAATACAAACTTCTACTTCCGTGATGGGATGAAAACTATCCTATGTCCTTTCCTCGGACTCGAACTAAACTATATTCGCACCAAATTTGATCTAAATCAGTTCAGCAGTTTAAGCGTGAAGGGGTTACGGAGAGACAGAGTTATGCTAGGCCTATAAACAAACTTCCAAGTCTCATTGAAAATAAAATTTGTTTTCATCCCTTCAGAGGGCGAATTTTGAAAAACTCTGAAATCTGTTCTTTTTAATTTTGATGTTTAGTCAGGAAGTTAAGTTTCTATCTTAACAATAATTTTGTTCTCCATACAAAATGACTAAGGGGTCATTTAGGGAGTTAAAAGATTAACTAAGTTTCACGGAAACCCTTTTTTAAGACATTTAGGGATGAACTTCGAAAAACGCTGAAATTTGTTTTGTTGTATTTTAACAGACACTCTGTAAAAAATTTGAAGTCATTCACTTAAAAAAATGTTGCTCCTCATGAAAACATTGAACCCCTTTTTAACCCCTGGAGGGAATGAATTTAAAAAAACGCTGAAATTAGTATTGTTTTATTTAAACAGAGAGTCTCTGTAAGAAATTAGAAGTACCTCACTTAAAAAAAATTTGCTCCCTATACAAACTTTGAACCCCTTTTTAACCCCTTTCGGGGATGAATTTCGAAAAACGCTGAAATCACTTTTTTTGTATTATTATAAGAAACTTTCATACAAAGTTTGAAGACTATCACTATAAAAAAAAATTGCTCCCCATACAAACTTTGAACCCCTTTTTAACCCCTTTAGGGGATGAATTTAAAAAAACGCTGAAATCACTTTTTTTCCATTATTATAAGGAACTTTAACACAAAGTTTGAAGACTCTCACTTTAAAAAAAAATTGCTCCCCATACAATATTTCACCCCCATTTTCAACCCTTTAGGAGACGAAAATTTTGAAATCGCAGTTATAACTTTCATTGTCTTATTTTAAGGAGTCTTTGTACAAAGTTTCAAGTCTGGACCTTAAAAAAATTATTGCCCCCCATACAAACTTTGCACCCCTGTTTTACCCCCTTAGGGGTGGAATTTCCAAAAATCCCGTCTTATCCCTTGCCTCCGTTATATAACCTAACTATAGTGTAAATTTCAAATTTCTAGGACCGGCAGTTTCGGCGGGGCGGTGATTAAACAGTCACCCATCAACTTTATATATATAGATTACAGTTCAACATGAACCCTGTAAGGGCACAGCAATGAATTAACTTATAATTTAAATATAATAATAATAATTGTAACATTTTAATTATAAGGGAATAAGAGCGTGTGTAGATAATTTTGAACACCTCGCCCGCGTAGCAACCATTGCTGCTGACTCTACTGCCATGCTACCATGACTAGTGGCATTGCTGGTAGCATGGCTGATAGCATGGTACAGTCAGCGTCAGATAGTATGTAGCGGCCAAGAACTTGGGCTGCTACTATATGACGCTGACTGTACTCGGTATTGTTTATTGTATAAGTACTAGTTACCCAAATTGCCTAAAAATCCCGCATTAGGTTAGGTTTGCAGAATCAGAATCAGAATTATTTACCTATTCGTGACAATACACAACAAAATGCAAAAATAAAATAAAAAATAATACGCTAATGCTATACACATGTATAATGCGCATGTGTATTGTATGCTATTTATAATGTGCTACGATTGCAGCACTCTCCAATATTTTTCTAAATACTTAAACTCAATTACTAGGCCTTTAACTGGTTACAACACGTGAGCGAAGCAAGCGCGGTCGCACCTCTCATCACAAGTCGTTTATTACAGTCAGTACATTAGCTTTTGCTATTGCATTACCGTTTGCGACGCTTGCAGACAAGCGAGCCAAGAGACATCGACCGGAGACCTGTTCGCCACGGGCGAACTTTACTTGCCAGGGTTGCGGTCGTGTATGCCGCTCTCGCATCGGCTTACACAGCCACAAAAGACGTTGTCTACCTGCATGACACTGCTTGTATAGTCTGTAATAGACTCGAAGGCCATTGATTGATCAATCAACCGCCCGCGTGGTCATGTCGTAGGTTACTCCTGGATTTTCCCCAGGCTATTCTTAAACCGCGCACTCCTATGGGATCGTCCTAATCCTAATACAACGCGACTACGCGATCATCGCAAATTCGCGCGAACTTGCGATAATCGCGTAGTCGCGTTGTATTAGGACGATCCCTATCGCTTTATTGGACCCGGCCTATAAAGCCACAGTCTGGTTAGCAATTGACAACATTTCATATTTTTAACTACTATATTTTATGAACTAGTTAGAAAACAGGTAAAAATTTAAGCCACCCGTATTTTTTCTTTTTCAATTTAACTCATTATTTCATACAAAAAAAACACGTTGAAAAGTAGGTCATTCCAAAAGGGCGTAAGTTAAATATGACGTCATCTTCCCAACAAGAATCCAGAGCCACTCCAGAGCAGCGATTGTCTGTACTCTGGACTAAGGTCTCCCTGAATACAGCGAGGAAGATGACGTCAACTTTCGGTTTACAGTAATTTGCGATTTTTTCCAAAATTAACGGAGAAAAAAATCTAAAAAAATGTTTTTTGTGTACTTCACACGTTTTTACCGAAATGGTTTTCGAATTAAGACTTTTGGAAATTATGAAATATTGTCAATTAGAACAAAAAATATGAAGTAAAATATATATTTTTTTATCTATACACACATACTTGTACTTGTACGCGGTCTCAGGTACATCAACGAGATGCTCGCATCGGCACCGGAGTGTGATATTTTTGCAAGTACTTGGATGAATATATGTGTAGTAGGGTTTGCTCCCGGGAAATACCGGTACCGAAAATACCGGGATTTCCCGGTTTTTTGAACCAAGGTAGGAACCGGTACTACGAAATCGAATTCCCGGTATTTTCGGGATTTTCGGGAAATGTAATTTGCAGCTTAAATTTAATACGCTAATCTATAAATGATAAGAGATATATCGATAAAATAACGCAAGCAATGTTTATAATCGGAAACATCGCTCTAAGCAGCCAATTCACGACCACGGCTGGCCATTACTCCGTCCCGCTTATACAAATTCATCAGCGCCGTCACCTAACCAGTCCTCCACCCGCATACTTACCCCAACGTGCGTGTTCATTGTTCTACAGCTACACTATTAGTAGGTAGTCGCCCAACTAGCACCCAACAAGCACGCTAGCGTTAAGAATACCTGTATATCATTCTTATTCCATATGATTATTAAAGTGTTAACACATGCCTGTATAAAGATGTTAGAGCATGCTATAACATCGTTATAACCCCGAAACAGGCCCACGCGATACAACAGGTAAAGATTACAGAACGCCTGTAGAGCAGTGATCTTTATACCCGTAGTGTTAACCAACCCTCGAAAACAGCAATAATACCGATGAAGTGTTAGCTGAGAGTGAATTAACACTCTTGTGCAGGTACTATTACAGGTACAGCAAGAGTGTTAATTCACCCTCAGCTAACACTTCCACCGGTATCACTGTGGTTGTAGAGGGTTGGTTTTGGTTACTGCTATGGGTTATAGAAGCGCTTCGGCTGAGAACGATTTACCACTTTAGACTTTATTACACCTATTAAAATATTTCAAGTGAGAATCTTACTTCTTTCTTATTAATATTATCTTACACGGTTACAATAAAATTATGTGACAAACACCTTACCAAATGGCAAAGGAATATTTGACAGAAGGAGATAAGCCATAACTAATTATTGAAATGATTTTTGTTTGTGAAGTATAAACAATCTGCCCTCGTAATTTTACGGTTATTTTATACGCTTTTTGAGATGCAAATACCATATTGTACAGGATTTGTCTTCATTCATAACAATGTAACATAACGGTGTAATAATTACACTTACTATATTCTGGACAAACTCTGTACTACAACCTTAAGTTGTACAAGACACTCCACGGCAGCAATGATTATGACAGACTGTTGATTCAATTAAAGTTAAAATAATAATGAACAAATTGTAAGCATTTAGTAAACTCTTTGATATAATTTTGAGTCCTTTTTATAAAACGCTAAGATAAAATAAGCAAATTCATTGTGATTTATATAATTAATGTGTATTTTGATAACAAAACACGTGTATTTTCTTTTTGCATCCCTGATATTATTATCATATTGTCCAAAAAAGGTATTAGGCTAAAACTACTCACGTCTCAAAACCACCACAAGTAATTTCCCGAAAGTACCGAAAATACCGGGAAATCCCGGTTCCTCTACCGGCCAGTACCGAAAATCCCGGGACTGATAAATGGTACCGGTTCTGCATTCCCTAATGTGTAGAGTGCATGAAGTTCTGTGAGGTGTTGGATAAGCGACCGTCTTCTGTATTTTATTGATTTAATATTATTAATTTCGCAGTGTCTTAGGCTTAAGTCCTGTAAAACTGTGTAATTTTTTGGAATACTAAATAAATTAAAAATTCAAATTAAAATATCATTCCTGACTTAAAACTAAAAACGGTGACAGCACCGACGCCAACGACCGGCACCGGCATTACGCCGACATTACGTTTTGGATTGCAAAAATACCGTTTAGTTTGCCCTGATCCGCCCGCCACCGCTAGTAGTTATAGGTAGGTACCAGCGTTTATTACAAGTCAGTGTACTGTTGATAGTTTATTTATAAGTAAGTATACTGAAATCACGTGTTCGACCGGATTGCTGCCTCGCGTGGTTCTGGATCGCGGACCTAACCTAACGTGCGTTAACGTAAACCAGTTGAATGAAAGTGTCAGTCTAGTAGTAGGTATCTTATTACATGTAAACAAAAGTTAAGCTATTAGTATCTACCTACTAGTTTAACTTGTAGGTATAGGTTCCCACTCCCACACCCAGCAAACCATCCTGTATTTACTTTAGTAAGTACTAAAGTAAATACAGAGGGTGGTTTGCTGGCTCTGGCCTAGCTGAGAAGAGTCCAGCAAACCACCATGTATTTACTTTAGTACTTACTATCATATCAGCAGTTCCACTTCATCAAATGTCACATTTTTGTATGAAAATGCTTGATTCGTTGATAAAAACACAAAAATCACTATATGTTTGCCTTTAAGATTTGAGGAGTTCCCTCGATTCCTCATGGATCCCATCATCAGAACTGCGTTTTTACAAAAACGGGACCAACTTGGATATATATTTTTATTTATTTAGCCTTCTGTAATATTACATTATTATCTACAATCTATCTATGGTATACGTTACAATCTATCTATTTAATTAACATGCATTTTGAGATTTTTAATTTGTTGATATTCAGTGCTATTTATTACAGATCATCCCATTGATGGGCAAAGACCTCCCCCATAATTTACCACACGTTCCTATTGTGCGTAAGTCTGGTCCAACTTGGATATATATACTTGCAATCAAAAAAAGAATTTTCAAAATCGGTTCAGGGATGACGGAGTTCTGGAGTAACAAACATAAAAAAAAAAACAAAAAACATACAACCGAATTGAGAACCTTCTCTTATTGAAGTCTTGAGGTCGGTTAAAAATGGAATTGCTCTTGGCCAACATCTAGCCAGCATCTAGCCAGGGGGCAAAGATGAGGCCGACAGAAGATGCCTGAGGGGCTGCCGCGAACCACAAACGAAATTTTCCCTCTCTGTCGCACTTGCAAGTCTGTACGTAAGTGCGACAGAGACGGAAAACTTCGTTTGTGGTTCGCGGTAGCCCCGCTGTTTACTCGTGCCTTAAAAGGGTCTTGATGCAGAAATACAAACGCCCTGGCAGGGAATTCCAAACCTTAGCAGTGCGCATTATAAATGATGAAAAGCCAATAGTTTTAATGAATTAGGTACTTCAATTAACCTAAATACATACTATTACCTTGTTTATTTCCCAATTACCTTGTTTATTTCCCAATATATCTAAGGGCCTCTTGTGTTTGGAATTTAATTTAAATAAGAATCATTAACGATCGTATCACATTGAACTTACGGTCAAGGGCCTATTTCAATGTGATCCGATCGTTGCGACACACTCCTCTATAAATAATTAAAATAATACTTAAGTAATTTAATTTATTCTCGTACAAACCATTCATCGTCCATTCAATTTTATGTTAATTAATTTGCTCAATTGGCCTACATTGACACAATTTACCTACCTACACATAGAAAAACATCACAGCTTAAAACTACATATACTTTGTACACGTGTTAGTTTGTCTATCTTCTGGTTCCTGTCTCCACTCAATTGCTCAAAGGTTAAATGGAAGAGATCCCTTTTAGGGATACGTTCGCCTTTGTACCAAAATCACCTAATTTGTCGGTTTTTTTAAATCTGTTTTTTGTGTACAATAAAGTAATTACATACATACATACTGCAGATTTGCAGAGCAAAAAAACTAGTTTCACAACAAAAACGCATTTTGTTGTGCTTATCATTATTTTTCTGATGCACAGTTAGTGCTGGAGAGTTGCATAAAACTCATAATTAGGTATTTTTTCATATTTCGTAGAAAAAACACAAAAATGGATAAATAAAATTCTGGCCGCGTAACGTCACGTGACGTATGGCTCTTGTGTAAGTTAAAATATTAATTAATTACTTATGCAAATAATCACGTCATATGTCAATAACAAAGTGACAAAACAATAAATATGTAAATATTTTTGCAAAAGGTTGTGTTTTATTTTTTCGTGCTTTGTTACATAGGTACCTACAGTCAGCCCATGAAAATGTTGAGCATACTTAGAACCTTGTCACATCGAAATCTAAGAAATATTTAGACTGAAACGTCATAAAATTTGAAACCGCTTTAATTTGACAAAGTACTAAAGTGCGCAACATTTTCGTTGGCCCACTGTACATGTCAAATGATAGAAACAAGTGCGTGTCGGGCCACGCGCAAGGTAGGGTTCCGTAGTCGTCCACCCGTTACATTATGTGAACTAAAAAGTTCGCAAACTTATATTTACAATGTTTTTGACAGAATTAACAACATTATCTAAGGCATCAATGGAAATTGTACGAAAGTTTGCTTTTGCAAAGTACATTTCTGAAGTTCGACTATTACTCGTTAACTAGTAATGTCTACTTAGCTGTGATAGTTTTCCTTTTAAATTCATCGTATATGCTACTACCATGATTTTTTTCACATGCCTAGTAGCCACCGTTTAACTGGCAGGGGGGGGGGGGACACTTGACCATAACAAAAATTATCACTTCGAAGCTTAATATCACGCTAACTAATTCTTTAATCAAAAAACGCTTTTAGAAACCTTATAATATTTTTAAAAGAGCTATCCAACGATACCCCACACGATGGGGTTTGGCAGAAAAAAAAATTTCACCACCACTTCACATGTACGGGAGGTACCCTAAAAAAAATTTTTTTTAAAGATTTTATTCTACCGTTTTGTCGGCGTCATTGATATGTATACTCATGCCAAATTACAGCTTTCTAGTACTAACGGTTACTGAGAAAAACGGGGGTCGGACGGACGGACGGACGGACGGACGGACATGGCGAAACTATAAGGGTTCCTTGTTTACTACGGAACCCTAAAAAGTACCTATTGTTAATTTATGCTTTTAAAGTTTTTTTGCTCTATAATTCAATAAGGTTTTAGTTATAGTGGTAGAGCGGTACAGGCCCAATTTTAATGAAAAACCGCAAATCGATGTACAGTTTAGCCGTTTGGCACACGCATACTAGAGGTGAAAACAAAATTTTTGACCCGCAGTTCCTAAAAAAATTTCCCTTAGGGGGGAGTGCTGAGACATTCTTTTTTTGTATGGAAAAAAAATATATTTATTTTAGAAACCTATCGTGTGTGGTATCATATGAAAGGGCTTTTTGAGACGATTCTAAAAATATACCTCATCATTACATTTCAGCTATTTTTTTTAAATAAAATCAAAAATAATTTTCGAAACATAGTTTCAAGTTTCTTTATTTGACCAAGTAACAAAATCACGTTACACCTAGCAAGTCAAGATACATAATTATCTCTTAACATTTATCATGCACCTGTAAAATTCGTTCATAATAATAATTCATACATTCATTTGTCTCAGTTACAATATATATAATATGTCTATACATTAAAGCGATTTCTCTTGTCTTAATTTTTCCCTAAATTCATTTATGGAGTAAAATGGATTACATTGAAAAAAACGTTTGAGCTTACTCTTAAATTCTAAATATGACATGTTTCTTATGTGAGATGGTAGTAAATTGTATAAAGTAATTTTGAGAGGGAGACCTTGTTTAAATGATTTTACTAGTTTTGTTCGAGGTAAGCATAATTTATCTTTACTGCGTGTATTATATGTATGAACGTCTTTCCCCGTTTTAAAGCTTTCCTTCTCGATGTGTATTTCCAACAGACTATTAAATATAAATAATGATATAACAGTCATTATTCGACCTTTTACAAAGTATTCTCTAACCGAGGTGCCCTTGCAAAGACTGAACAAAATTCTAATGGCTCGTTTTTGAGATACAAGGATTCTTTGGATACCAGCAGCATTGCCCCAAATTGTTAAAGCGTAGTTAAGATGCGAGTGAATAAGGGCGTAGTAAGCCATGACTAGAGTTTTGTTGTTAATGAAAGGTCTAAGTTTCAGGAGAGCATAATTCCCAGAAGCAATTCTATTACAAATTTTGTCAATATGAAATGAGTGGCTTATTTTATTGTCAATATGATAACCTAAGAAAATTGTATCAGTCACATTATTAAGTCCTAATTTAGCATAATTAATATTATCATTTTTATTTTTATTTTGGTATGTCAATAAAGTAGTTTTATTAGTATTTAAAATTATTCCGTTAGCACTAAACCATTCCTTAAGCTTCATCATAACATGTCCAATTTTATTCTCTAAATGTAAATGGTTTTTATCTTTTAAGCCCACATGGGTATCATCTGCAAACAATGTTACCATGGCATAATCTGGCAGGCATTCAGGGAGATCATTAACATATACTAAAAATAGAATTGGGCCTAAAATGGATCCCTGAGGTACACCAACATCAATCTTGGTTTCACACGAAATTTTGCCATTAACATTCACTTTTTGAATTCTGTCACTAAGGTAGCTCTTTATTAACTTAATCGCTTGATCCTTAAATCCATAATGTTCCAGTTTAGTTATGAGTATGTCATGACGGAGACAGTCAAACGCTTTTGACAGATCACAAAAAATACTCGAGCATTTCTGTGATCCGTCCAAGGCTGTAAGAACATATTCAATTACTTTTCTTAATACCATGCCAGTCGATTTACCTTTTTGGAATCCAAACTGGTTGGAACAAAATAAACTGTATTTTTCAAAGTGCTCACATATTTTATTTTTAATTATAGACTCCAATATCTTCGATACAGCAGGAAGTATACAAACAGGTCTAAAATTGTTAGGGTCCTCCATTGACCCTTTTTTGTGAAGTGGAATAACTTTCCCTATTTTAAGACATTGTGGAAATATTCCCTGAGTCAGGCAGCTATTTATTACATTAAGAAGTAGCTCTAATAAGTAATGATTTCCCAAGAAAATCTTTTTGACAAAATGTGAATCTAAATTATATACATCCTTGGATCGTTTATCTTTCAGTTTTTTTATTGCCTTGATTAAGTCACTTTTATTAATAGGAACGAATTCTATAGAAGTGTCTGGACGCTTTACATTATGTAAGAATACTCTACATTTATCTTTATTGCAAATAAGGTGCCCTGCTGTTCTATTAGCTACACTCGAAAAAAAGATATTAAAAGCGTTTGCTATTTCTTCATCATTTGTTACAATTTTACCATCAGCATCAATTACCTGTTTAATATGATTTTTTGTTACATTTTTGCTCTGGTTCGTCTGTTCTTTTACAATTTTCCATGATTCTCTTACTTTGTTTTTAGCTTTACTAATTCTTTCCGATATGTTATATTTTTTTGCTCTTATCATTACCTTTCGTAGAAGATTCTTATATTTTTTAATTAGGGCCTCTCTTTGAGAGCAGGGTGCATAACCTTGCAAGATTTCGAGCTTTTCTAAATTTTGTTTTGATATTTTTATACCCTTAGTTTGCCACTTTACTACACTTTTTCCATGGGATTTTAACACCTTACGTTCCGGAAACGCTACATCGAAATAATGCTTTATAGTTTCTACTAATGTCTTCATTTTATCATTTGGGTCGGGGTTTAACACAATCATAATTGGGACGATAAAGACAAACTATTACAATATTTAACCAAACGCCATTATACGCCGTATTTAGCCAAACGGCTAAACTGTACATCGATTTGCGGTTTTTTTAATCGTACGGCTACCACTATTACAGGTGCTTCAACTATCATTTACAGGCCGAATTTGATCCTTATGCTATGGTTTCTAGAGTTCGTATTTGTTTAGAACATGTAGAGGTTATCTATACCTATTGCAGTTAATATATGAGTATGAGTATGATTATATTTTCAAGTCTTATCAAAAGATGAACATCTGTTAGCTTGTCAAATAAACTGTACAGGGTGGTTTAGAACATGGGCTAGTCTTTTTTAGGGTTCCGTAGTAAACAAGGAACCCTTATAGTTTCGCCATATCCGTCCGTCCGTCCGTCCGACCCCCGTTTTTCTCAGTAACCGTTAGCACTAGAAAGCTATAATTTGGCATCAGTATATACATATCAATAACGCCGACAAAACGGTAGAATAAAATCTTAAAAAAACATTTTTATAGGGTACCTCCCCTACATCACAGAATAGATAATAGTCCTACATGTAAAGAGGTGGCGCAATTTTTTCTGCCAAACCCTTTTTAAAATATTATAAGGTTTCTAAAAGCATTTTTTGATTAAAGAATTAGTTAGCGTGATATTAAGCTTTGAAGTGATAATTTTTGTTATGGTCAAGAGTCCCCCCCCCCCGCCAGTTAAACGGTGGCTACTAGGCATGTGAAAAAAATCACAGTAGTAGTATGTACGATGAATTTAAAAGGATTGCAAAAGCAAACTTTCGTACAATTTCCATTGATACCTTAGATAATGTTGTTAATTATGTCAAAAACATAGTACCTAAATATAAGTTTGCGAACTTTTTAGTCCACATAATGTAACGGGTGGACGACATGTGGACGACTACGGAACCCTACCTTGCGCGTGGCCCGACACGCACTTGGCCGGTTTTTCTCATGTAAAAGGTACCAATCGCGTTAGATTCAATTGCTAATAGGCAGTATTTTATTTCAGACGCTTACCTACCTTTTTGTCGCTTTTCTATATAAGCTTCCATCTACTTTAGATATGATTTCCGGGATATATAAAGTATCCAATGTCCTTCCCGGGGACTCAAAGTATCTTCATCTAAATCGGTTAATCGGTTTAAGGCGATATATCGATTGAAAGAGGCACCCTTTGTTTTTCGCTCACGACAAAACGGGATGCAACCCTCTCCGAGAATGGCTTTTTAGACAAATCTCGTTAAATATCTGACTGTGTGCAGGTTTATTAAATTTCCTCTTGTCAGTACCTAGATGAGGTAAAATACCATCATATTAACTTATTCGTGTCTTTTAATAATGCGTTGTTTTAGTAGGCTGAGGAAAAAAAGGAAAATATAGACTCGACTTTGGATTTATTTTCTATCGAGAAAATTTTAAGCAATCATGTTTCGCTATTGTCAGTACCACAATCATATAGTCAAGAATCATATATCTGAAAATCAGCCCCTAACTGTTTGCTAGTCTGGGCAGGACAGCGTTTCAAAGTCTCCAACTTTCTCAGTGTAGCGCCTTAAGCGTGAGTAATTAGACAGACAGACACACTTTCGCATTTATAATTTTAGTGTGGATTCTATTTTCATACCGTTCGTTTCGACGGGTTACTACTAAGTGCTTAATACTGTCCTGTGACTGTCCATCAGTGCCGTCAGTCAAGTCTATCTATTCTGTCTATCAATCAATCAGTCAAGTCTGTCTATCAATCAATCAGCCAAGTCTGTATATCAATCAACCTTCAAAATATTTTAAAAACACGTCCTATATTTTTTATCTAAATTTATAGCTGTCGGTATGACCCCGCCCCCAGAGTATTACAGTCAGGCTAGCACAGGTTGGCACGCGAACTAGGTATCTCGCCAGTGCCGGATTAACCCTTAAACAAATTAAGCAATTGCCTAGGGCACCACGTCTAGGGGGGCACCAGAAACACCACGAAAAAAAGGTCATTTTGAAAATCCGCACGGCTATAGTGTTGACGTTCGGGGTGATAAGTGCCCGCTCCCCGCTTGCTCGCTCGTTCCGGTTATAGCACTACCATTTGTTAGTAAAATATACGTAATAATAAACATTAAATTCGAAGTTCATAGGCCGATGGGAGGCAAAAAAAAAGCAGAGCAAAATTTCGTAAAAATACTTAGGTACTTTGGCAGCTGTTCTTCTCATTCAGTTCAGAGCGATACAAAACGGTATACCTCTCTAACTCCCTTCTATCTCTCAGAAAATCACACACCTCTCAGGACTTCAGGAGCAACCATGGGGGTAGGTAGGTAGGGAGGTAAAAATACAGTAGGTAGGTATTTATCTATTCAACGAGCTCTAAACAACGACCGGTCAAATCATTTTTTTTCACGCCCTTAAAATATTTTTCGATAATTTGTAGATATGGCTTTGGGTAAAAGCATACTTTAAACTATGAAAATTTGAAAACGGAATTTCCAGCCAGCCAGCCAGTTTGGCTTGAAAACCTGTGACAGGTTAAAGACGTACACGTGAAAGGACTCCAATTGGATCCTTCGGGTATGAACGAAACCCTAAAAATAAGTAGATTAACATCGTGGTTTGCGTAGTTATATTTTTTTAGTGTCGATTTCTACTGGGTATTTATTTATTCGGAGAACCAACAGCTGATATTTTTACCTTAATTATGTATGGTTTTTTATGCGCGCCTGCATCATAATGTTCGAAAAATTTCGTGCTCGCTGCGCTCGCGTTTACATCCATGACTTGATACGTATGAAGTATTTTCCACACCTGCACCATAATGTTCGAAAAATTGCGCGCTCGCTACGCTCGCGTTTTAGTGTACATTATGTTATGACTTGATTCGTATGAAGTCTTTTTTCCGCACCTGCATCATAATGTTCGAACAATTTCGCGCTCGCTACGCTCGCGTTTTCATTTAAATATGTTTTGACTTGATGCGTATGAAGTATTTTCTGCACCTGGATCAAAATATTTGAAAAATTTCGCGCTCGCTGTGCTCGCGTTTTCGCGGATGGGGGGCCCAAAGACGTGGATTGCCTAGGGCATCAAGTAGTCTTAATCCGGCACTGTATCTCGCCGCGAGATAGACTATCCGTCTTTTTTAAACTACTTAGGACCTAAACGCAGAAACAGCCGAATAGTCTATCTCGCGGCGAGACTTGTCCATCTTGGGTAAATATTAGGTCGAATTTTGAAAAGGGATGAGACTAGTTTTAGAGATTACCTACCTCGTAATATAAAGTCAAATGTAGAAGGTTTAAATCGATACTTCTTTACTTTTGTTGACTTTGCCATTATAATAATTGGCTCGACACATAACATGATAACATGATTCGACAGCAACGGGAGAGAAATTCAAAGAAAGCAGTTGTTCGTGCCAAAAATGTTTCGTGTAACAAATCTCACGGGAGTGATAGAGAAACAAAACATAATACCAGTGTGCCATATTATATCTGATTAAAAAACAAAAAAAAGAGACCAGCTCTGGTTACATCTGGGCCAATTTTTTTTGCGTTGTAGTTTTTTTTTTCGTTATAATTGCATGAAAATTGGTAGGTTGTAAGAGCTCCTGATTCTGTACATGTAAAAAAAATTACAATATGGCGCCGATAATTTTTTTTCCCATTTTATCCACTAAGTTACGAAAATCCCATACGTTTTGTCGCTCAATGGAAAAAAATTGTGGGACACTGTAAAAAATCATGCATAAATATTGTTCAGAATTAGGAGCTCTTCCAACCTACCAATTTTCACGCAATTCTAAAAAAAACTACAACGCCAAAAAAATTGGCCCATCTAAGCTTATTCTTTACCCTGTATACTCAAATACCTATTCTAGGGGTTAAAGTTCGCACTGCGTGTGTTTGTGTTCCCGCGTCCTTTATGCCCTTGTCCTAATTAGTCCTAAAGTCACCGTAAGCGCAATGCCTAGGGTTGCCAACTTATGTGCTCCGATTTGCGGGACATTTGTTGTAGAATTGCGGGACTTGGCTAAAAAATGCGGGACTCGCGCATCCTATCAATATTGTTAACTTTTAATTGTGATGTAGGATACATTTTTTGTTCCCGCGAGATATACGTTCTTAGTGGATGATTTCCGAGCTAAGTTATCCTATTAAAAGTACGGTCCTCCGGGAGCGGGATACAAATTACTTATTTTCATTTATCGAAGTTGTGCACTCTTTCCTGAAGTTAAACAATATGTTCACTCCAGTTCTTATAATTCTACCGAGGCCTGAAAACGGGACAATTGGCGTCCCGCACGCATCCTCTGCGGGACGAATCGTCTAAGGTGCTGGAAACGGGATGTCCCGCCCGAGGCGGGACGGTTGGCAACCCTGGCAATGCCCCGCACTTAGCTTCTATAAAAACAACCGATAAATTCGTTTCTAGGTTAATAAAAAGGTATAATCAAAGTGTATTGGTACCTAGGTACGGCTAACCTTGCGGTACATTTAATAATTAGAAAAAAATGCCATACGATAAATAAATTAATAATTTAATAATTATTTTATATTTCGTAGACGGGATCGGGAGCTGATAGGTACTTTTTCTGCGTGTACTAATTTAAAAAAAACGAATAGTCGATCTCGCGGCGAGATAGGTCGCGCGTCTTCATGTGCTAGCGCAGGCGCGGATCCAGCATTTGGTTCAGAGCTATTATGTACTTCTGGTGTCATACAGACATCGCCATCATGTGCTACCTATGTAGCCGTGCAGGCGCGGATCCAGCTATTGACTTGTGGTGTCATACAGATATACTTTTAATCTATGTAACATAGTCGAATTATCTCTACGCCTACACTACGGAACATAGCAGTTGTCTTGTCTATATTTAGCTCAATGAAACCTTCGCCGTCACGCCATCTATTCTCGTCCATCTAATCAAAGTTTGCTAAACGTTTTACGGGTTAAGCGCTAAGAATAAAGTAGCATAATTTTAAATCCAAGTGAAAATTGAAATATTAAAAAGTTGGGCGTTTAATTTTTCAATTATCACTTTGATTTAAAATTAATGATTTCGTTAACGGACGCATCCGCTTGACGAGATTTACCTATAAAATAGCATGTCGATGTCGGCTAGATCGGAACTCAATATACATACCTATTGATATTATATGCACTCGTATGATCCGCGAGACAGTGACAGATTTTCATTGTACCAAGTTCCAGCGATAACTTTCTTCTTATTCGACATCGAATCTTCGTTTAGTTAGAGTGAGGTTACATGATTTGGAATAAAATATACCTATACCTGCTGGGTTCGGCTTGGGACCATTCATGACAATGTGTTTTATGTGTCATGAATAAATGTATTTCTATTTCTTTTCTCCCATGGGCTGATTTTCTTCAACTTTAACATTTATCCGTGATTCACTTGCTGATGACGTAACTAATAGGAACATTCCCCCCACATGCACAGGCCCCGGCGAGAGTTACACGGATTACGTGGCGACGCGATGGTACCGCGCGCCCGAACTGCTGGTCGGCGACACCATGTACAGCGCGCCCGTCGACGTGTGGGCCATCGGTAAAGTAGCTAACACACGAGAGACACGCTACTGTACAACACACGGACCACGGGGCGACGCGGTGGAACCTCGCGCCCGTCGACGTGTGGGCCATCGGTAAAGTAGGTAACACACGCGAGCTAGCCACGCTACTGTACAACGCACGGACCACGGGGCGGCGCGGTGGTACCGCGCGCCCGTCGACGTGTGGACCATCGGTAAAGTAGCTAACACACGAGAGACACGCTACTGTACAACACACGGACCACGGGGCGGCGCGGTGGTACCGCGCGCCCGTCGACGTGTGGACCATCGGTAAAGTAGCTAACATACGAGAGACACACGCTACTGTACAACACACGGACCACGGGGCGACGCGGTGGTATCGCGCGCCCCTCGACGTGTGGGCCATCGTTAAAGTAGCTAACACACGACACGAGAGACACACGCTATACTGTACAACACATGGACCACGGGGCGACGCGGTGGTACCGCGCGCCCGTCGACGTGTGGGCCATCGGTAAAGTAGCTAACACACGAGAGACACACGCTACTGTACAACGCACGGACCACGGGGCGGCGCGGTGGTACCGCGCGCCCGTCGACGCGTGGACCATCAGTAAAGTAGCTAACACACGCGAGCTAGCCACGCTACTGTACAACGCACGGACCACGGGGCGGCGCGGTGGTACCGCGCGCCCGTCGACGCGTGGACCATCGGTAAAGTAGCTAACACACGAGAGACACACGCTACTGTACAACACACGGACCACGGGGCGACGCGGTGGTACCGCGCGCCCGTCGACGTGTGGGCCATCGATAAAGTAGGTAAGACACGAGAGACACGCTACTGTACAACACACGGACCACGGGGCGACGCGGTGGTCACACAGTGTGATAGCATGCACCGCAGCCTATAGACGCCTACAAACTCAAGAAGAATCACAAAGCACGTTGCCGAACCTTCATTGACCTGAGGGAATATGCAGGACCCTCACTGTCAACTCATCACAGCGCGGCTTTATTTACATGGCTAAAGTGCTAGTGCAGGGGTCGATAAACTTTTTAACGAAAAAACCAAGTTCAGTAAAGATATAAATAACTATTTTGGGAACTTCAGAAAGCCAAAAATACCGGTTTGAGGTTTTCCATTATATATTTCAGGGCACCTCGGAGAACCGCAACTGACCATTCAAAGAGCCGTGGTTTGCCGACCATTGCTATAGATGTAGTGGTAGACTGGTAGTGCATTATTCGATTACATATTACATGTAAGCGCCTGAAGCTTAACACTGAGCAATTCCCACAGGCTGCGTGTTTGCGGAGCTGCTGTCGAGCGAAGCGCTGTGGCCTGGGAAGAGCGACCTCGACCAGTTGTACCTGATCCGCAAGACCCTCGGCGATCTGCTGCCGAGGCATATGACCATATTCTCGCAGAATAGCTTCTTCCAGGTACGTTATAGTGGTGCCTTCAATCTTGGACCGAAGTAGCTGTTTGATATTGGAGGTCAAAATATAATGGGCGAAGTAGTCGTTGTTAACTTTGACAAGGGCTGCCACTGTGAGGCGAAGTGAAGCGGACTTACGGAATCTCTATGAAATTTACTAATCAACTCGGCTTCGACTTACTGTGAATCCGATTTTTTCAATTCGGCACGTCTCCGCTCCGTTCCGTTTCAGCGGAAAAGCATAGCAATCTAAGTAGGAACTATTACTTATAAGAAACTAGAGGTAGTTATTGCCCGTGACTTCGTCCGCGTGGAAATCGTTTATCGCGATAGAGTTTAATTGCTTTTTTTTACATCAGGCGCTTACCTATTTATCGCTCTTCCATACAAACTTCTACTCACAGACACACACACTTTCGCAGTTATAATATTAGTATGGATATGGATAGCGCCTTTGTGTTTTTTTTTTACATTTTATCTTTGATACAAATATTATAAAGAAGTAAAGTGTGTCAGTTACAAATTTGTATGCAGGGGGGTAATCTCCAGATTTGCTCATCGTATACCTATAGGAAAAATGTTAATGGGTGTTAAACAAAAATCAACTTAGTTCAATGCTAAATTGTTTTGTTTATCTATTACAGGGTATGGCGTTGCCAGAACCTACTACACTGGAGTCGCTAGAAACCAAGCTACCACAGCGATATGCCAACAATCACCTTGTTATAGATTTTTTAACGGTAAGTAATTCTTACGGTCTTTGGTGACAAGAGCGGGTAGGTAAATAAGGAAATAGTATGATACTATATAATACCTATAGGTATATATAGTAACCGCAGAAAATTTGGCCCAAATTAGAAAAAAAGCCTTTTGTACTAAAATTGTTTTAAGTTTATTGACAAAAGATTTATGTTTTTGTTCACAAGTTACGCTTTGTGGTATAGTTCGGACACAACTCTAAGGCTAAATTATGTCAAACGAACGCGAGCAAAACTAGACTTAGAGCTCTGTCTGTAAGGTAGATTTTTGCTTGTGTTAATTTGACAGCACTTGGCCTTACAGTTTTGTACGAACTATAATTTATTGTATATTAGGACTGGCCTATAATGTGGACTGTTTCGAAACATTTGCAGTTTGGGAGGTTGAACTATAGTGTTTTGTGTGCATTTGTGTCAAGTCAGCTGATGCTTCTATCCAGCTCACTTTTTTCCATACTTAGAATCGATTTAGGTCTTTCCTAAAACTGAATCTGCATAAAAATCCACGAAAATCGATTGAGAAATGTGACATGTATAGTAATAGTGCGCGCCATCCACGAAGGCGCGCCCCTCCACAGCCCGCGCCGTACAACTGCGCACAGATTAGTATGAGAATCGCTGTGGAGGGGCGCGTCGTCGTGGATGGCGCGCACTATAGAGGAGAACAGAACAGCCGGAAATCCGCCAACAGTCGAAACCCTGTTGTGCCCTGAAAGTCGACCTTCGATCGCTTCGCTCACTCTGTCAACAAGTTTGAACGTACTGATTACAGAAATGTCTGGACAATGACCCGATGATGCGGTGGACGTGCGAGCAGCTGCTCCGGCACCCCATCTTCGAGAACTTTCTGTTCACCGTGCCGCACTCCGAGCAAACTGACTTTGAGCGCACCAGGCGGGCGCAGGTAAAACATTTGAATTGGCAGAGTCGCGAAAGGCGGCGTTAGACCTTAGTCCTTATTCGTCCCGGTACAGTCACCAGCATTAATTAATATCTGCCAAAACAAAGCCGGCATAAATATCTGACACGACTCTATTTGTAGGGCCGTAGGGACGTGTCAGATATTCAATTATTTATACCGCCTTTGTTATGGCAGATATTGGTGCTGGTGACTGTACCGCCGCATACCGGGTAGTCAGTCCGACTCAGGTCGGGCCTGGCTGAGTTTCTTGCTGGACTCTTCGCAGCTAGGGCTAGGTTTAGTGAACCAGCGACAAAACTCTCAGTAGCTCGATTCCACTTACACACTTCAGATTCGATTGAAACCGGTCAACCAATC
This sequence comes from Cenopis cana, assembly GCA_951800055.1. NCBI lineage: Eukaryota > Metazoa > Arthropoda > Insecta > Lepidoptera > Tortricidae > Cenopis > Cenopis cana. The sequence goes on along the minus strand of OX637490.1, from coordinate 15,437,569 downwards.
TCACTGGAGCGCAAACTCTTAGAGTATTCCAGTGTTTAAACAGCCCGCGTGGTCGTGTCGGAGGTTTCCCCTGGATTATCCCCAGGTCGCTCTCCAACCGCACTCCTATCGTTTCCTCCTTTTGGATCCGGCCTATATATAATAAAGCGACAGCGAGGTTAAAAAAAAAGATTCTTGCGAGATCAGGGGGCCTCGTTAAATGTACCTTGCAGCCCTGCACACATTAACGCATTCACTGCCACCGCCGCATATATGCGTCACCGTGACTTTCACGCAGTCCCTTCGACGCACAGACGCGTTCATAATATTTGACACTTGTACCCTGCGCCTTAGTGCCTTAGACTTAAAATAGTCGGTTGAACTCACATGTGCGTTTGGGGCACACAGCAAAGTGCGGCACCTGCCGAATGTCCAGGAAAAGAGGGTGGCAGTGAATGCGTTAAATTTTGGTCTTGCTCCGCCACTGCAGAGTTGTATTAAATTAGTTCAAAAAGCGACTTTACCGTTCAAGCAAGAAGATTCAATATCTAATGATAGTTAGCAGAAATATCTGACGTTATAAATAGGTAGTTTGAACTATACACATCATGATCATGGTACCTACCCGTTATCGACACAAAGATTTTGCAATGTTTGCATGACCGTACTCGCTAGCGACTGCGTAAACGATTTAGTATGCCGATTCTTAGTTCTATTGCGTAACCGCCAGAGGCGCTGTACTTTTGTCCATATTAAATCGTTTACGCAGTCGCTCGGTACCTAATGCAAACATTGCAAACTCATGGTAAGGGTACAGTTCGTTAATCAGGCATGTATAGGTGGACTGCGGTGAATACTTTATCGTCGACGGCATGGTAAAAGTGTAAAACTCTATTAATAAATAGCCCATAGACTTGGACTAATTATGATTTAATAGTAGTTTATGCAACTGGTACATAATGAGGGGCATTAAAACACGAGTGTTTTAATGCCTAATTATGTACAGTTGCATACATTACTTTATCTACACACATATTATAACTACTCTAATATGGGTTCAGAAACCGTAGTAAATAAATGCAATAATTGTGTTAATACAACCTTTTTTGCACGGTTGCGGAAATATCGAAATCAGAACTGGCAACCGATACCTGAATGAATGTTATTTTAAAAAGTAAAGAGTCCCTATTCTGATGTGATCATGTCGTTCTAGCTCAAATTTCGTGCGATATATACTAAAAAAACATCGGGCTGACATTTCGCATCGACTGAATTTGAATTTTCAGTGATACTAGAATAGGGACATGTCAACTTTGACATTTAAATTTTGACAGTTTTGTTTGACGTTTAATATTTTAACATCATATATGAGATTAAAATGAATATTAATATAATTACTGCTGTAGCCTTAGCCACAGATAAAAAAATTGCCATAAATTCATTGAATCCGAACGCATATTAGAGGATTTATGATATGTGTGTAGATAAATTACTTTAACTAAATGATATCATTGTAATTGCTTTGTAATTTGTGACATGTAAAAGAGCCCTTGAGGCCTAGCCGGCCTAGGTACCTACCTTATCATCCTCCTAGCGTTATCCCAGTACAGTTACATCCTGAAGGATGCCTGGGGTCCGCTACCTAATCCCAAGATTTGGCGTAGGCACTAGTTTTTACGAAAGCGACTGCCATCTGACCTTCCAACCCCGAGGGGAAACTGGACCTTATTGGGATTAGGTAGGCTTTGTCAAGTGAGTGGGCAACTTGACTGTTAGAAGTTTTCAAGCCGCCCGAAGGCCTCCAACTTGGCTTAACGACTGCTGTCATACACAGCAGCCGGGATCAACGGATTAACGTGCCTTCCAAAGCACGGTAGCGCTCAGTTAGTAACCACTCACAGCGGTCACCCATCCAAGCCCCGACCGCTGCCCACGTTGTTTAACCTTAGATACCGCAAGCGGAACGCAGGCGCCGCTGGGCCACGAGCGCTCCTAGGTACCTAACTACCTACTTGCAGAATAAATGTTTGAATTATGAATGAAACCATAGTTTTACCTGGTTTTACCGTGCCGTGGCCGTCGAGTCGACGATAAAGTATAAAAGCGTCCAATCATGAAGAGTACCTATAAGCTGGAGCTGGTGATACACACATACAAAGCTGTGTGAAGGAGATGTAAGCATAGACAATAACACACGTGGGAGCGAGAAACAATGACATATCTCCTGTCCCTCATCGCGTATAAGGCAGCGATTGTCTGCCACCGGCCTATGCCACCAAAGTGTCATCGATAAACCAGTGTGGCCAGCGTATAAGAAAATATGTTACCCATAATATTGGGTAAACCAGACCGGCTCGAACGTTAAAAATAACAGATTTTTTTTTTTGTCGTGATTAGAAGAATAATGATTGGTGTCAATAAGGTTTTTAATGAGATTCTGCACTAATGTGGGTAAATATCATTTTTACAATGACTGAATAACTAAGACGTTTTAATCATAAGTGTAACTTAATATGCCACAAGATCAATTTGTTGCCCGCTAACATTTATTAGGAGTTTATTTCGAAGATTCTCAATAAAAACCTACTTAAGTATGTTAGTAAAAATAGGTAGATTATTCTTTTTGTGGTATCCCCAGAAACAACTGTCAAGTGTCAAATTATCTCCGTCCCTGTTGGACATTCGCTAATTTCGCTAACCCCCTTCTATAGGATCCTCTTTCTACGCGTCCAATGGATTACGGTCAGAAATTGACGTAGATAAGAGTCTGACTTTAACTTTTTAGCTCATGTTCCTGTACCCAGCCGAGGACGACCTTGTTCCTTAAGATGTAAGCAAAATGGGCAAGATGTTTAGCATTGCCTTCGCTTGAGGTGAACATTTGGTACCTAGATTGTAGACTTTGGAAGTACATATAAGTAGTGCCCAAAGTAGAGGTACTTTTATCCCACGAGCGCGGTTGAACCATGGTTTGTGTGTTGAGCTATTCATGTAGTTGTAGGTACATTATCTATGTGTGCATTAGCGTAGGAGCTATTAGTTCACGTTGTCACAGAATAGTATAACATACAGAACGGACACGAACCCCCCGCACCGAGGTCAGTTACCTCGTCCCTGACAGGCCCAGGATGACAAGCCGCGTTACGATCGGGTTACCGTCGCGGCTCGCGATTCACCCATCCCAACGCGCTACGCACACGCGCAAACAATTGACGCGTGTACCGACAGCGCACGCACACATACTTACCCACAGCGCTGACGTTCCTTCGCGTGTCACCCCCGTGACGTTGTCTATATGTATGTGTTCGTATGTATCACAACTAAAACAGTCGTCAAGCCACGATCGTAAGATAAAAGTACTATAGGTATATAATTAGCTATGTCTATGTACGTACCTACTTATAGGTCCCCTAGGTAGACAGGTACTATAAAATTGTATGAATTAGACTAGTATTTGGCAATCCCTGTAATCGGTAGATTTCTAAGATATCTCATTCAAGTCACCTAGTAAGTAAGTATTAAGTATTTAGGTATATTATGTAGTCAAGGTAAAGTAGGCACTAGGCACCTAAAGACGGGTCGGGTCGGATACCGGTATTTAATCCATACAAAATACCGGTATTGATTTTGTTCTTTGGTTTATTATTTCATTTTTAATGGGACAATCTAATAAAGTATACTTGGTTGTTTTCTCTGTTATAACGTTATTCCTTCAAATTAAGGACTTATATCTAGTCGGCTCAGCGCCTCTTAGTATTTTCAATCCTCAGAATGACCTGCCAATTATGATTGCATATTTTACACATCAACCTTGGGAAAGAGAATCGGCTAATTTCGGCCTTGTGAGCGTTATCAGTGTTATCACACACTGTGTGAAGTTTGTCAGTTGTCGTCAAAATATACACTATTTATTTATTTATCGTATGGCATTATTTCGAACCGTGAGATCTTCGAGAAGACAGTACGGTTACCAGTAAAAAAAATACACTCACCGGCAATAAATTTGGCCCAAATTAGAAAAATGCATTTTTATATTTTATGTCACACCTAGCCATAAAGTGGCCATTATCGCACGCTCCGCGCGCGAAAAAACCCACTTCCTGGCCAGGGGGTGACATAAAATTTTGTACTTACCACGGGCGATAATAAAGAAAGCCTCAGATCGCATATTTATCGCCCTTGCCTTCGGCTCGGGCGTAAAATACCTGCGATCTGAGACATTCTATGTTTTATCGCCCTTGGTAAGTAATGTACTATTTTTCGTCTATAGGCAATTGTTTTCGATAGTCTTATGTTTAAGAGGTATGATTAGCATGAGATTAACATTAATTAATTGAGAAGTCAGTTATTTAAGACCACGAATTAAGGAGACCAAGGAAATGGAGCGGGTTAAGAGAAACAACACATCATAGTTTGAAATCACGAAAATTTTTTTGGGCAATATTTCTGCCGATGCCGGTGAGTTTACAATATAGAGTTGTTGAAACCCCCAGTGTGAGACAACGCTCTATAAAGTCTATAAACCAAATCAGCCGAATCTCTTTCCAAAGGTCGATGTGCAACACTTACTTATCACCGGGTACTGTACTTTACGTCTTACCTACATATATAGTGCGCGCCATCCACGAAGGCGCGCGCCTCCACAGCCCCAAGCCGTACAACTGCGCACAGATTAGTATAAGATTCGCTGTGAAGGGGCGCGTGGTCGTGGATGGCGCGCACTATACTGTAGGTACTTATGTCTTACCTACATGTAACAACTGTTCGTCCAGGTGCAGTCATCTCCGCTGCTGCCCGCGCTGCCGGCGGAGCGCGCGGCGGCGCCGGGCCGCAAGAAGGAGGCGGACGCGCGCGCGCACCTCCCCACCATCTGACCGCCGCTGCGCCTCCGCAACGTCCGTCTCTAGGGGGCGCCTCGGTAGTGGGGGGGGGGAGCGGACCGCAGTTAACACCGGGTGACACCCAGCACGGCGAGCGCAAGATTGGCGCCATCATCTGACCGCCGCTGCGTCTCGGCAACGTCCGCCTCTAGGGGGCGCCTAACAACGTCCGCCTCTAGGGGGCGCCTCAGTAGTGGGGGGGGGGGGGGGGGGGGGGGAGCGGACCGTAGTTAGGCTGCGTTTCCACCAGAGATGTGCGAGGATGTGTTTTCATATATTTTACACCTCGCTCGGCGCGTTGCGAGGTGTCAAATGTATGAAAACTCATCCTCGCACATCTCTGGTGGAAACGCAGCCTTAACACCGGGTGACACCCAGCAGAAGATTGGCCCCACCATCTGACTGCCGCTGCGCCTCGGCAACGTCCGCCTCTGGGGGGCTGTGTGGCGGTAGCGGGCTCCGGGTGACACCCAGCATGGCTAGCAGGGGATGAAGCGCGACATAGACTATCCGTCTTATTAAAATTAGTACACGCAGAAACAAACGGATAGTTTATCGCGCGGCGAGATGGCTCGCGTGGCGTCTTGTGCTAGCCGTACCGGGACCTGAGGCCTAGCACATGATAACCGCGAGAGTATGTCGGCTTTTCTCGAGCTATCCGTCACTTTCTAACAGCACCAATCAAAACAAAGTGAAACCAATAGGGTTCCTTTTTTACCTTTTTGGTACGGAACCCTAAAAAAAGACGCGTAGCTCGAGATAAGCCGACATACTTTCGCGGCCATCATGTGCTAGGTCTACTGGACGGTAGATTTCGCGCGAACACCCACACAACCCCCGCCCCGGGTGTCACCCAGTTCTAACGCCAGCACAAATGTGCAAACAACGTCCATAAGAGCTGGTATTATCGTACTTATTAAAAAGACCACCCTTTAAAATTACCCTAAAAATTTCAATACACTTTTTAAAATAGATAACTCTCCAGACATAATGAAGTATAATAAACGCCTGTTTCTTCATTAGGCGGCAGTTACACCGATGGGGTTTCCGCAATGCGAGTGGGACACCGCTCTAGTCTTACATAGCGCTGTCTCGCTCGCACACCGCACCGTCGTGCGGAAACCGCATCAGTGTAGCAAGGGTTGGACTGCGTGAATTTGGTATAATTTACCAATTTAGGTAATAAAGCTTTACTCTCTGTTGAACTCTCTAGAACTAAAATTGTAAGAAGAGACGGGATTTACAATTACATAGGCCGTACCTATTCTTGTTTAGATGACAGTTCGTCACATGACGGTGATGTCACCATGAATGATCATACGTTAGTATCTCCTTAGTAGTTTGTGATGATCATTATTTGGTCCGCATACCGTCATGTCACCAGCTGCCATTAGATGGTCGTGAATCAGTAACGAGTATTGGCTTCGTTAGGCTTGGTGGGTCTTCTTGTCAAAGATATTGGCCCTAACCTACACTAATAAATAAACCAATATGAACACACACTGTGAGTTTTATTTACATTCTCGCCTTAGGTTCGGTACCGCAAAATTCGAAATGTAATTATGTAAGTGAAATGGAAAGAGGTATAAACAATCGAACTTCGTGGTGTTAGCCCGTTCCGTTACGCTCTTCACCGCACCAGTCACGTATGGATGACAAAAGCCACCGTGCCTACAACGCCACTGTCCTCTATAGATGACAACACGTACAATGTAAAGGCAACCTAAGTGCTATCAACTAAGGTTCATTTCCCATCTTCTGCTACAAAGACTGGCGTGTGAGCTACAAAATACAGTACATAGCATTCCCCTTTTTTAGGGTTCCGTAGTAAACAAGGACCCCTTATAGTTTCGCCATGTCCGTCCGTCCGTCTCCCGCTTTTCTCAGTAACCGTTAGTACTAGAAAGCTGTAATTTGGCATGAGTATACATATCAATGACACAGACAGGGTAAAAAGTTGGGTTCTTGGCAAAAAATTCAGGACAGTGTTCTGTTAATAATAAAAATAATAAAGACATTTATTCAACTAAGATGCAATGGAGTCCCAAATGGGGGCATGACCAAATATCATAAATCATAAATTTGGGACACTGGTAACCCTAGCATTAATTGATTTAATTTGAAATTGAACAAAAGTGTTTTCACAATTGTTTAATAATAATCTTAGGACATTACAAAGCACTAAAATTTTTCTATAAATAACTTATTTCTAAAAGCATCATTCAACCTTCCAATGGTATATTGCATATTTACAGACCCCTTCTGCATGTCTTTTCACTCGCTGTTGCCTCCAGATCCAAGCTTTTTGAAGAACTATAAAAAAATAAAAAATAAACTAAAAAACCTTCTGAAACAAGATGCAAACAGTATTAAATTCTATTTGAAATTTTATAACAAATACTTTAACAGAAATACACTAAGAAACCATTTTCTTAAATTACAACATGTAATTATTTTATTTAACCCATCCTCTCCCAGCGAAAAATAAAACAAAACATTGTTCTGTTATGTGGCCGGGGATCCCCGTCTCCAGGAGAGGATGGCTTTCTTCTTCAAAACAAAGGACAAAGTACAACATAGTTGCTGCACTCTGAAAACTCTCACATCTAAGAATCTTGATGATAGTTGTGTAGTGATAATTTCAGGGTTTACTATTCTATTCATATACCCACACTATATTATACTAAATTATCTATGAGTCAACTACCCTACTGCAGGCAATTTAAATTCAAACCTCTTTTCACTGTCGGAAATGTTACTGAGAGAGTGGCCTGTCTTACAAGTTTCACATAGTACAGTTGCCGGCAAACATCTTAAACCTAGCCTTGAGTGCGCAGCAGCCGATTTACGTACAAATCACGCTACTGCGCACTCAAAGTTAGGTTCATAATCTAGATGTTTGCCGGCAACTGTACGACTAGTTTTCTGTAAGTAGGATTCTGAGAAAGGCAACCAAATAATTTCAATTAAGTAACTCACAGTAAATATCGGAAGCTTATCCCGTTCGTCCTTAGAAACGAGTCTGTCGTCCTGCTGCAGTTTGTACCAAGTATAGTGACTGCCGATGATGGCCGGTACCATCACTAGCACTACGAGGTTCTTCGATATAAATGCCCGGACGTTCATGTTGAGTATAACGTCGGGATATCGAACTAAACTTTTGAGAAATAGGTTATTTAGATATTTTTCTGTTCGATTTTCCGTTTAAGCTAAATTTAGTGTTCATACTTCATCTGTTTTTCTTATCATATGTGACATATGTCAATGTCATGTAGTGTACGTTCATACGAGTAGTACTGTTGTACTATAAAAGTTTTTTTACTAGCATTTTAAAATTACAGCTTTATCACATTTGAATTACACATATGCTATAAATCAATTTATTATTTGTATTTTGTAGGTTATATTATAAATATTTAAAATGGAAGATCTTTTAAAGTTGTATAATGTTATAAAATGTTGGGTTCCGAACGTTTTCTACCGAGGTGCGTTTTACTTTATTATGTAACTGTCATTTTTTATTTTTCATGCTTGCACGAATCACGTGCAAACAACTTTAGTTACGGCCAATCACAGAATTACTATAGAGAAATTTCTCAATGAATAATTCAAAAGGGGAACAAACTTTATTTTATTCAGCTATTCAGCCAGTGTTGCCAGAACGTGCTTTTTAGCACGGTTTTACGTGCTTTTTTGGATACGAACGTGCTTTTTACGTGCGCTCCCCAAAAACGTGCTAAAACCGTGCTTTTTAGGGTTCCGTACCAAAAAGGTAAAAAAGGAACCCTTATGGTCTCACTTTGTCTGTCTGTCTGTCACATCGCTAAATATCTCAAGAACTACTTATGCTATCGATTTGAAATTTAGAACAGTTATAAATGAGGGTAACCCAAATACATGGAAGATGTTTTTTTTTTAATATTTTATTTTATTTTCTGTGAATAATGACAGATAAAAGGGGGTTCAAAATTTTAAAGTCTGGCAACTATGTCAATGGGGTATCATATGAAAGGGCTTGACTTGTACATTCTGAAACAGTTTTTAGTTTTTTTTTTCATTGGGGAAATTTCGATTTACGAGGGAAAATGTAAAAAAAATACCATTCCCGCCCTTATCTCCGAAGTTTACGAATAAAAAAAATTGAAATTATTACAGAACATTAATATGCATGTATATTTTACAGGAAAAATATAGCCATAGCCCTATCTAGTTTTTCTTTTTTTTAATCATCAAAAAGCTCTTCTATACTAAGTTTGTAATTTAATCACCTTTGTATATATTTTTGTTTTATATTTACATTTACAAAATTACGTTGAAAATACCTTCTTTCAAATAAAAAAACAATTATTGAAATCGGTTGATGTGATAAAGAATTATCCTTGAAAAACCAACATACGTACTAAGTTATTCAGTCGCGCAAATTAGTAACACAATGCGCCGATAGATGACATGTTTTTTTTTAAGATTGTTCCTGAATTAATGGGGTCGGGACGGGTACACAACCACAGAATAAGTAATAGTACAAGTACAGAAGTTTCTCTGCTAACAAATTCCCCGTTTAGGTATGCCAAACGTGCCTAAACGTGGCCATCTCTTTCTATCGCACGCAACGCGCTCTTTCGAGGCCCCGCCCTCAGCGCTAGGGTTACCACCAGCGAGAACCTATTTTAATATATGTACTTTATTATTAGTAGTGTTGTTTACAATACAATTACGAATAGTACTTTTAAGGTTCCGTAGCCAAAATGGTGAAAACAGAACCCGTCCGTCCGTCTTTTCGTCTGTATGTGACAGCCGATGTACTCGGAGACTATAAGCACTACAAATACGATTAAAACATTTAGCAGGAAGGTGTGTTCTACTCGTATGAACCGCTACGTAAAAGTGATGTGAAATGAAGAAAAAATATTAAAGTAGGGGGAGGGGGCACTCCATACATGTAACCAGGGGATACAAAGTTTTATATAATTTTTAAAGGCATCACTTTAAAAAATAAAAGAGGTTTCTTAGAACCAACGTTTTCATTTTCGTTTTCTTTTATGTCAACCGTTGGTGAATACCAAACTCAATGACCGTTCTTACGTCTACGTTCTTATTATTATTGGTGCAACCTGCTGCAATACAATAATGCTGTGGTTTTGACATTATTATTTAACACGAAACTACACGAAAATAATTATTTTTTATGATCGTACAAGCGCGTGCGCGTGCGATCCGTAACGCTGCTCCGCAGCCATTGAATAGTCACACAATGTGTGAGCCGGCGGCCGCATGTACTTTGCGCGGCGCGATGACGTCACGGTAGTAAGCCCCTCCTGACACAACTACATATACAAGAACTGTGTACGGAACCCTCGGTGCGCGAGTCGGACTCGCACTTGACCGGTTTTTTAGGTGCTATGGTGCTTTATGATTTTACTACTAAAAATGGGGAGGTAATGTTGGTTTGGTACTCTCTAAAACTGTATTTTTTTTCTAACAATCATTGTGTGGAACAATCTTTATCCCCTACCCTACGCTTTGATATCCTAAAGCTTGGTTTTACCTGTGGTTGCAGGAAAGGACTTGTCTTGCAACTGCAAGCTCTATCGTTCGTGTCGTGCAATGTGTACACGATGTAGTTCATGTAGTACTTAAAGGCTCAATACTCTGTATGTGACGAAAACCGGCTAAGTGCGTATCGGACTTTGCATTTAGGTTTCCGAACCATGCGCAAAAGTATGTTGGTTTTAACATAAAAAATAAGGAAACTTCCAATAAGAAAAACCTGTTTTATCAACATATAAGTATTTCTTGGTAAAATACCCGTAATAATGAACAGTATCACCAAATTTCAAGTTCATGGCATCATCCTAATACAACACGATAATCGCGCGATCGCGCAAGTGAAATTCGCGAATATATTGAACTCGAATAGGTGTCCTATAGGGATCGTCCTAAAATAAACGTGACTACGCTATTATCGCGCGAATTCGCGACTTTTACTAGTAAATATTCTAAGTTAAAGTCGCGCGATCATCGCGTAGCCGCGCGCCAATTAGGACGATCCCTATGGGTCAATGGGAAGAAAAAATAATCTTATGAACAAAATTTTGTGACAGACGACTGACGGACGGACGGACGGACGCGTGAGTGACAGCAATAGGAGTCATTTTCGACCCTTCGGGTACGAAACCCTAAAAACGTGCTTTTTATTCCAAAAACGTGCTTTTTTGGACACCCGACCGTGCTTTTTGACGGAAGTGCTCTGGCAACACTGTATTCAGCCAAAAACATGGTGGCAGCTCAGTGAATAGGGTGTATTTTTTGACTAGTCATTAGAATTCAAGAGGCTTATTTAGCAGGAGTGTTTGATACAATTGGTAAGACCTCTTTTTCCAGACTGCAATGTTTCATACGTGAAAATACTAACAGAACATTTAATTTCAGATAAACACCGACCCAATAAGCTTCACAAAACAATTCGAAAGATGACGTCTGAAGATACCAAGAACGTACAGGACCTGAAGGGATGTTACGAAAATTTAATTGTTGTTGATGTGGGCGCAAACTTGACCAATAAGAAATACGGCCGTGATCTGGACTCTGTAGTGCAAAGGGCAAAAGATGCAGGTATTACTTCACAAAAGTGAAATGTTTCGTGTCAGTACACTATAACTCAACACAGCTGTTCAGCAAGTAGCTGTTCTAATTAATGCTTACGATTTAGTCAGTGTGAATACGCTCTAATTTATTCATCTGCATACAAATAGTTACGGCAGTGACTGCTTGCTTTATTTACTGCCCTAGTTTTGAAGTTAACAAGCAGAAAAGAATTATGTGACGAAAGAAAGTTGTTTGTTTATGATATTCACTTTTTGCTGCTTGACTTATTAACATGTTCACGGACAGTTGGTGACAGTGTATGCATTATAGACCAAGCAATGCAAAAGAACACAACTCTATACATAGCATACATGTTCGGGACAGTGGAGAATAAACTACTTTTTACCTAATGATTTTTTACTGAATGGCAGCTAGGAGATATATAAGCAGTGGTGGATTAGCCACATAGTAAGCGTAGCAAATGCTACGGGCTCCGCACATCAAAAATTTTAATACCATAAAATTAATAAGAAAAACGAAACCAATCCAGGGTCCCCTTGATGGCCTTGATAGAATTTCAGGCCCTGCGCTGGCTTTATCCAACACTGGATATTAGTAGTTAGAATCCTTGTCTTAGTTAGGGTTCATTGCTAGGTTATGCCTTGTTGCCTGGTTCAAATAAATAAATTAAAAAAATAATATATATTTATATACATTCTGAGTGATAGGCGATGGACGCAGGTGGCAGAATCTTTTGTCTATTTGTGAAGCTATATATAAAGCCGTGGCAATCTCTCAATACGTAAAAGACTGCCAGCAACCGAGCCTCTATGAGAAAATACATGGGCGTGAAGGGAATGTACTGTGCTGGTTATGTGCTGTGTGGTTATGTAGTTAGGTACTGTAAGTCTCTTTGTATAAATAATGATAACTGTATAATATTTATTTACAAGTGTAATTCATCATCAGCCTATATACGTCCCACTGCTGGGCACAGGCCTCCTCTCATAGATGAGAGGGATCAAGCAAGCAATGGGGGGCAAGTGTAATTGGAAGATAATAAATAATGCATGTTAATTTCATAGGTGTCCAAAAAATTATGGTCACAGGAACTTCAGTAAAAAATAGCAAGGAAGCCTTAAGACTGACTCGCCTCTACCCTGGGACCATCTACTCCACAGCTGGTGAGTTCAATAGAACCTGTTCTCTCCCAACAAAGAAAATTCCACAGCATTGTTTTGTTATGTGTCAGGCGGGCCCGGGAGATGACGGCTTAAAGATTATAACTGTGGTATTACTTGTCACATTTGTTTTTAGTTGGTGAATGTTCTGAATTACTGATAGAATACAATTTCTAGAATACTGCTTGTAATCTGTTTATAAGAATCAGAATCAGAATGTTTTATTTGTGAAACATAGGTATACAAGATGTCGGGATTAAAAAAAAGTTCAACTATGATCTACCTTACGGCATACAAAATTACAAAGGGTTTCTTATTCTAACTTAGTCTAGATTTGTTTATTAAATATAAATACAATACATTACAAAACAATCCATTATTCATTACATTACATTAATTATTTAAAAAGTGCTTATATTAAATTACATATTCATTAGTTATGTCATTTAAATATTCATTTACAGAATAATATGCCTTTTGTATTAAAAATTTACTCAAAGATTTTTTAAATTCACTAAAATTATCTATATCTCTTATGTCAATTGGTAATTTGTTGAAAATTTTTGGGGCCATGCCTCATATATTTTTCGACAAGTGCCTCGTTTTTGACGGGGCAGCTACTAATTGGCGACGAAGTCTATAACTTGAGAAATGTCGAAATTGTTCAGGATTTAATTTTAATAATCATAATTTTAGTCATAATCTCAACTGTTGATTTTCAGTCAGTATCTCTTCTTTATCCTCTCCATTTGCTTTGGTCTTGGGCAATTTGGGTTACTTGATTAGTTTGGGTTATTCAGTTTGTATCACTCATACAAATCCTACACAAAAGTGCCCTTAAAGCTGGTGATTCACTAGGGGACAAATGTACTGCGACACGTGTCGCCAGCGACATTGGGGGAAGTAGCGCGACGTTGCCGGACTTCGCTCGACATGTCTGGCAACATCGCGCGACATGACGTCGCTACGGAAATATAAGTCGCGCGATGTCGCCAGATATGTCAGGCGAAGTTTTGCGAAGTCACACGACTTCGCCTGACGTCGCTACGGACACAAGTCGTGCAATATCCATTCATACGAGGGGCGTTCAATAAATTCTCGGTATTGATATCTTTTAAACCTTTTTAGTAAACTTTTTAATACTGGCCGGTAAGTGTCATTCATTAACATAAAAAAAGGTAAAATTCAAACGGCGATGTTCTTTTGTTTTTCTGCAACTGCCGAACAAACGTGATCACAATGAGCGATTTTTCAATGTTAATTAAATTAGAGCACCGAGCGGTAATAAAATTCTTGACCAGACAAGGAAAAAATCAAAAAGCTATAAAAGAAGAAATGGATTATGTTTACCGAGAGTCTGCTCCTTCTTTATCAACAATTCAAAAGTGATCAAGTGAATTTAAGTGTGGGAGAGAGAGTATCGAAGACGACCCCAGACCTGGTCGGCCCGTCGAAGCTTCTTCACAAGAAAATATAAAAAAAGTGGAGAAAATTATATTGGAAGATGCTCGAGTGAAGGTGACAGCAATAGCTCAAATAACCAAGCTTTCTATTGGTACTATACACAATATAATCCATGACAATCTTAATATGTCAAAAGTCAGTGCGAGATGGGTACCGCGAATGCTGATGCCGCTTCAGAAAAATACGCGCGTTGCTTGTTGTTCCGAATTTATTAAGCTGTGTGGTGAAAATCCTGATGAGATACTGCAAAAGATTGTTACCGGAGATGAAACCTGGGTTCATCATTATGACTCTGAGAGCAAACACGAGTCCATGCAGTGGCACATTAAAGGAACTCCTCACCCTAAGAAGTTCAAGGTCATGCCTTCAGCTGGAAAGGTCATGGCCACAATATTCTGGGATTGTGATGGAATATTGCTGATCGATTATAAAGAAAAGGGTGTAAATATCACAGGAAGGTACTACGCTTATATTCTACGCCAATTAAGAGAAGCAATCAAAGAGAAGAGAAGGGGAAAATTAGCCAAGGGAGTTCTGCTTCTGCACGACAACGCCCCTGTGCATACTGCTCATATCGCCAAGGCTGCTGTTCGGGAATCTGGGTTCGAAACTATTACACACCCACCGTATAGTCCAGACTTAGCCCCGAGTGACTTCTTTTTGTTTCCCAACCTCAAAAAGGACCTACGAGGAAATCGATTTTCTGACGATGAAGCTTTGAAGACAGCACTGGAGGAGCATTTTGACACTAAAGATAAAAATATTTTTATGAGGGGTTAAAAAAACTAATTGATTGATCTTATAAGTGCATAAACATAGGGGGGGAGCATATTAAAAAATAAAATAAAAAAACCTATCGTATTCTTTTGTTTTCATTCTCATACCGAGAATTTATTGAACGCCCCTCGTAATAGGGATGTCGACCCAAAAAAAATTATTACTTCAATAGAAAGAAGACATAAAACTATGCCAAATAGTTAAAATCCTATTAAAATTTCTCAAAAAATAACGAAGCTACAACGGTTAGAATGTTCGTAGTTAGAGAGAGAAAGTGCTACCTAACCGTGACGTCACAGTTAAGTAGCGCCATAGTAAATGACGATCGTTCAATACAAAGGTGCGTTTTGCGGAAAAGGGACAGAACATACCCACTCTTAAAACTTTGAAGACTTATAATTACGTAATTACTTATTTTTTTGAATTACTTTTTTCGCCATTTGATTGAGAATTTGAGCCTTTATGTAGAAAATTTGGTGTTATTGATTTTCTTTTATAGTGTCGTCATCCCTATTGATTCATAATGTCGGGCGAAATCGGCCGGCTTCGCTTGACATGTCGCCGACACATGTCGTGGGACATTTTTCCCCTAGAGAATCACCAGCTTAAGGCCTATTTGCAGAATAAATGTTTTGATTTAGATTTTTTTGACTAACTATTTATATATCTCATACCCAGGTGTCCACCCTCACGATGCAAAATCAATGGTAGAAGATGACATGTGGACGGAACTGCAAGAGACGGCCAGTGCCCCCGAGTGTGTGGCCATCGGTGAATGTGGACTCAACTACAGCAAGGACTTCTCCGAACCTGGTGTGCAGAGGGAAGTTTTTAAACGGCAGGTACGTTGATATATTTGAAGATCTTAACCACCATGAACTGTTTGAACAATGAAGAAATTAAAAGGCAACTGTTATAAATTGTATAAAATTACTCTTTGGTTAGGGTTCCGTACCCGAAGGGTCAAAACGGAACGAAGCTGTCATTCTTCCGTCCGTCCGTCGTCTGTCACACAGATTTACAGCCAAACGGTTGGAGTTACAGTCTTAAAATGTTTCACAGTATAAGCATCTTGATGGACCAAAGACATACAAATAGTCAAAATTTATTTTTAAATGTTTTAAAAGGGCTCCCATACAGCTAAAGGGGCGCGAAAACCAACCAACTTAATTTTGCGGTTGGTTCGGAACCCTAATTCAATTCAAATTTATTTCAGAATCAATATTCCATAGGTATAATAATTACATACAAGACTAAAAACGATAATTAACGATAATGGCGCGAACTCTGACTCACACTTAGCCGGTTTTTTGTAAACATAAATGTCTAATAGGATGTTAATAAGATTCCAATAAGTAAATCAGTAGTGGCTTTGCAAACATGTTAAGAATAACATTTTTAAAACCCTGTTATAAAATTTCAGTGATTTTCATTTTGCAATAATAGCTGCACCTCATCCTGTATTGAATATTATCTCTAAAGTCCTACTTATTTCTGCAAACAGACATGATATTGTTAAAGATGTAAATAATGAACATTTGTTGTTGTGGGGACATACTGAATGATGTAGATAAAAGAATATACAGGGTGAATCATGGTTTGTGAAGAGAAATATAAAAATATAATGTGAACCACTCCAGTGCCGTGGACTCCGTGCCAAAGGTCATCAGTCGCCTAATCGAAATGTATGAAGAAGTAGATTTTTTTCACTTACAAAGTTATAAAAGTGCTGCACAATCATTCATAGAATCATATTTCTGTTCACGACTTATGCCCCCTTGCCCTTATGACTTATGTTCCCTGTATACCAGACAATGGCCCAAGATTAAGAATAATTTCAATTGTTGGAATTTGCAAACAGACAGCTCTTATGGTTGTATTAATTTACGAGATATAGATGCACTCCTGCAATGTCAATGATACGCGTATAAATAAATTATTTATTTAGGTATTAACCCATCAATTTACAAATAATTACAAACTAAAATTATTATTGAAATGACAGTTACAAGAAAATTGAGGCCCCACTTGTTAGAT
Organism: Cenopis cana; assembly: GCA_951800055.1. Classification (NCBI taxonomy): domain Eukaryota; kingdom Metazoa; phylum Arthropoda; class Insecta; order Lepidoptera; family Tortricidae; genus Cenopis; species Cenopis cana. Next base: position 15,420,666 of record OX637490.1, on the reverse strand, counting down.
AACATTCGTCGTGTATACTACGTTAACAATGCCGTTCGTCGATTCGCTCACTCTCCCGACAAAAGACCAGTGTCTCCTTACGCATTATAACGTAGAAGTCATCCACTCTGTTTGTAGCGAACATACCAGTAGGCCTAGCACGTATTGCGCTCGAGAGTATGTCGGCGTATCTCGAGCTTTCCGTCACTTTATAACAGCGCCAATCAGAAAAAGACGTGTAGCTCGAGATAAGTCGAAATACTTTCGAGCGCAACATGTGCTACGGGCCCAGCACTTAGTACTAGCCACTTGATGCCAAATTAGCTGCGTCTGATAGCTGACTCATTGAAATGGACGCTCGTTTCAGTTGTAGTTACAAAAAATACTGGGTATAGGTATTAGAACCGAGATCTTAATGGAACAATTCAACGGCGTACAGTCGAGGCCATAAATATGTTTTCTTTTAAATACTACGACGGTGGCAAAAGCATACGGTCCACGTGATGGTAAGCGGACAACGCAGCCTATAGACGCTCGAAACTCCCAAAGAGTCACCTGCGCGTTACTTTAATTTTTGTGATAATAACTGAGAATATTTTACCTACATAATTATAGAAATAAAATACCAGAGATTTACAACCAAACATAATTTGGTTCATTAACAACAATTTGCAGTAAACATTTTTTTGTTTATAGAAACTTTATACCGAATACCGATGATAAGAGATTCGTCATCCCAATCATTACAGCAATGAGTGTTCGCATGTGGCATTGGAATATATAGCTCAATCCGTACAATGCGCATAGATTAGTATGAGATTCGCTGTGGCGCGCCATCGTGGATGATAAAAAAAAAACAAAATTATTTATTTACCATAAAAAAGAAAAGACCATACAAGAAGATACAATGACACCCACACTAGACAAGCCTGTGTCGTGGGTTTCAAGCTCAATGATAATAGTTTTCAGTATGATGCGGCTTAAAATATAAGTTATCTTACAGCTTTAAAAACTAAAGTAAAAATTTTAAATAAGGTACCTAGTCAGTTTTTATTATTTTTCGCTGTCGTCCATGTAAAAATGAACCAGCTCGGCTGCACATGACGCAGCGGTCTAAATCGACGCGAGGCCGTCTGTTTCGTCGCAACGTGAATAGGTGGCCTGGAATATTCAATTGGTCACATTGTGAACTCTGGCCAATCATTTGTTGTTGATCAACATCTAAATGGACTAAATGGATATTGTGTACCTACATGCACACATTCGAATGAACACTGATGAAGAAACACTGATCCCTACACTAGGCACAGCTTGTCCCGTAGGTAGCCAATTCGATTAGGAGTTTATATAATGGGTGCGAAATAATATTGTATATTGTGTGTTAGGGAGCAAAATGACATATTTACGGCGAGGGCGATATATTGAATCCTGAGTGAAGCGAAAGATTCTACAATAAAATCCTGAGCGTAGAGATTCTATAGTAGAATATTGAGCGTAGCGAAGGATTCAATTGTTTACGCCCAAGGCCCAAGACGGAAATAATTTTGCTACCGTGTGACACATACTGCTGTTCACACTGCCTAATATGCCCGCTGCTAAAAATACGAAATGTAGTAAAAAATATTTTCCTACCGAGTGGTACATACCGTTCATACTGCTTATCACACCTTCTATGAGGAAAAGAGTAATTGTTGCTCTCAAATGAGGGAAGAAAAGTACAACTTTGATCCGTTATTCGAGAGCAATTCTATTCTGAATAGTTCATATGATAAGTTAACGTGTATGTTACCGGGATTATGACTAATGTGATCGATTGTAATTCAATAGAAAAATACCGTTACAAGACGAAAATTACCGTTAACAAATAACAAAAGTATTTAAATTTTATTATAATGGTAACTACATATAAGTTATATTTTCATTCCAGGTTGAAATCGCGTGCGACCTCAGAAAACCACTGTTCGTACACGAAAAAGAAGCTCAAGACGACCTACTGAAAATACTAGACGAGTTCGGAACCCGCCTGCCCCCCGTCGTCATCCACTCATTCTCTGGTTCCGTAGAACAAGGCATCAAATACATCGAGAAGGGATTTTATCTCGGGATAACGGGATACATTTGCAAGGATAAGTCGGACGGGGGGATAAGGAGGTTGTTGTCAGAGAGTATACTGCCGCTGGACAAGTTGCTGGTTGAAACTGATTCACCGTTCATGTATCCGAACATGAGAGCTTCTAAATTGCCGTTGCATGTAAAGGATTCGTTAACGGAGAGGTGAGTGCAAATAGTATTCAGTATTCATTTATTCACCATAAAGTAATATGTGCATTACATGGTATGTCATTTACAATATCAATTAAATTTATCAATATAATAACATAATAATTAATGTCAATATAATAATCATAGTACAATATTTCCATTTGTACTATAACAATAGTCAAATCATGTCATAGAGTAGTGTAAACACTCGCAATTTATACATATTTTGAATTTATTTAAAATCCTCATTATCGAGGTTGGTGGTAAAAAATTCTGTTACGGAGTAAAAGGCATGTCTCCTGAAATACATAGATATTTTTTTCTTAAAAATGTTAGCTGTTTAGGGCGGCAGTAACTTACAGACTGATTAACATTAAATATGGCGACGGCTGTCCTACGGGGTAGGTAGCGGACCCCAGGCATCCTTCAGGATGCAACTGTACTGGGATAACGCTAGGAGGATGATGATGGCGACGGCTGTCCAACCCACCCTTAGGCGCTCGGTTGTTTTATGAGTGAAACGCGTTTCCATATAAATCCAATCAACGCAATGCGTTTGACGCAACGTATTTATATGGAACGCATGCGTTTGACGCATAAAACAACCGAGCGCCTTAGTATCTTTTGAAAACGGACATGTAACTGAAGCCATACGATAAATAATAATTACGGATGTAAGGGGTATCGCGCACGTTGACTTCGTATGTAGCATTGCAAACGCGCGACTACTTTCGAACGATAGTGGGTAAAGGTAGGGTTTATGGACACCTGTAAAGATTTCTTAAAAACCGGCGAAGTGTGTGTCGGGCCACGCTCAAGGTAGGGTTCCGTAGTCGTCTACCCGTTACATTATGTGGACTAAAAAGTTCGCAAACTTATATTTACAATGTTTTAGACAGAATTAACAACATTATCTAAGGTATCAATGGAAATTGTACGAAAGTTTGCTTTTGCCAAGTACATGGGGGGGGGCACTTAACCATAACAAAAAATATCACTTCAAAGCTTAATATCACGCCAACAAATTCTTTAATCAAAAAATGCTTTTAGAAACCTTATTAGGGTTCCGTACCAAAAAGGTAAAAAAGGAACCCTATTGGTTTCACTTTGTCTGTCTGTCTGTCTGTCTGTCTGTCTGTCTGTCTGTCACATCGCTAAATATCTCAGGAACTACTTATCCTATCGATTTGAAATTTGGAATAGTTATAAACAAGGGTAACCCAGATACATAGAAGATGGTTTTTTAAATTATTTTATTTTATTTTCTGTGAATAATGACAGATAAAAGGGGGTTCAAAATTTTAAAGTCTGGCAACTATGTCAAGTGGGGTATCATATGAAAGGGCTTGACTTGTACATTCCAAAACAATTTTTAGTTTTTTTTTTTCGTTGGGGAAATTTCGATTTACGAGGGAAAATGTAAAAAGAAATACCATTCCCCCCCCCTTATCTCCGAAGTTTACGAAGAAAAAAATTTGAAATTATTACACAACATTAATATGCATGTATATTTTACAGGAAAATTATAGCCATAGCTCTATCTAGTTTTTCTTTTTTTTAATCATCAAAAAACTCTTCTATACTAAGTTTGTAATTTAATCACCTTTGTATATATTTTTGTTTTATATTTAAATTTACAAAATTACGTTGAAAATACCTTCTTTCAAATAAAAAAACAATTATTGAAATCGGTTGATGTGATAAAGAATTATCCTTGAAAAACCAACATACGTACTAAGTTATTCAGTCGCGCAAATTAGTAACACAATGCGCCGATAGATGGTGCTGTCATGTTTTTTTAAGATTGTTCCTGAATTAATGGGGTCGGGACGGGTACACAACTACATATACAAGACCTGTGTACGGAACCCTCGGTGCGCGAGTCGGACTCACACTTGACCGGTTTTTATATTTTTGAAAGAGCTATCCAACGATACCCCACACGATGGGGTTTGGAAGAAAAAAAATTGCACCACCACTTTACATGTAGACGAGGTGCCCTAAAAAAAAAAAAGATTTTATTCTACCGTTTTGTTGGCGTCATTGATATGTATACACATGCCAAATTACAGCTTTCTAGTACTAACGGTTACTGAGAAAAACGGGGGACAGACGGACGGACGTTCCTTGTTTACTACGGAACCCTAAAAAGTGATCCTTGAACGATAACGAAACCATAGAAAATAGAACCTCGCTTGCCTCTATATCCCTACAAATTCATAATCATAACAGACCAAAAAACTATAACTGGACGTGATTTTTTTGTCATTTCAACGTCCTATTATTAAACAGCATTTCCAGCCTCTTCTGTTTCCGATAATCTTGACAAGCACGAGCGCCCTTCTTACACACGGTGTCGCATTAAATAAATCCTTAATTTGTTCATTTCACACATATAACGAGAATCGATTGTGTTCAGATGTCGGGTACATGTCGGTATGCGGTAGTTTTTTTGACAATTATTTGAAGCGCTTTGTAATGGCTTGGGATACGAACGGTTTTTGTGTTACTTTTTTATCGGTGTGCTTTTTGTATGATGTAAAAGTATGTTAACTATATTTCTTGTTGCTTATTTGTGTTTTTCCCCTGCTACGAGGAGAGCAGTAGATACTAGTGTAGCGTCAATATATTTGATTCTGTGTATAATAATGTTACAAATACCAAGACTATTTAGAGAAAACACGATTTGAATTTACGTTGTATGTATGACACTTTATTGCATATAAGAAAAACATTTACTTAAATAAAACAAAATTATAAATATCTTCCAGCTAACCTTCGAGAAAATGAGAAAAGTGAATGTAACGTAACGCCCGAAGGCGATAGACAAACTAAGTATGCACAAACACGGATACTTAAAAGAACCAATTTATTTATTTTATTGAAATGGCATTGTATAACACAAACGTATCGAATTAAAAATGTAGTTCACACATAAGCCAAAACAGTTTCCACCAAAGGTTAATACATTTCAGTAAAATACACGTAATATTACGTATTTTTGTACTAATGTTTTAATTTACAAGTAACAATGACAGTAGTTATTTCATTCACGTTAACATGATCAGAAGGAAATTAAGTAGAAGGCAATTTTAACATTTAATTATCAATTTCTTATCTTGTTAAGTTTTATGTAATGCGTTGTATTGAATTGAAATGGCGTGTTGTATAGATTTACTATCTGCCCTACTATATGGACAGTCGAGGGCATAAATATGTATACATTTTTGAACTTTATTACAATGGTATAAGGTGAAAATATGTATATGTATTGGTGCCTTTGACTAGACAATCTAAAGGAATTTCTTGTGAGACATCACCTAGACTATTTATCAATGGATTTTTATTAAATTTAAAGTGTTAAATAATTGTATTTCAGGTCCATGGCTTTTGTGAACCGCTACTGCACGTTCCAACGTAACGAACCTTGCGCGCTGCCCGCCATAGTGGAACTAGTGGCCGGCTTCCTAGGCCAGAGCCCAGAGGACGTCGCGCTAGCCACCGCCTTCAACGCGTTGAAGATCTTCGGCCTCAGTCAATAAGGTTCAATTCAGGTCGAGGGCGTTAGTGAACTTGTGGCGACCGTGACAGCACTGACAGCCTTCAACACATTGAAGATCTTCGGCTTCAGTCAATAAGGTTCAATTCAGGTCGAGGGCGTTAGTGAACAAAGTTATGGCGACCGTGACAGCTTTCAACGCGTTGAAGATCTTCGGCCTCAGTCAATAAGGTTCAATTCAGGTCGATGGCTTTCGTGAACTTGTGCCGACCGTGACAGCACTGACAGCCTTCAAGACACCGAAGATCTTCGGCCTCAGTCAATAAGGTTAAATTCAGGTCGTAGGCGTTCGTGAACAATGTTGTGGCGACCGTGACAGCTTTCAACGCGTTGAAAGTCTTCGGCCTCAGTCAATAAGGTTCAATTCAGGTCGATGGCTTTCGTGAACTTTTGTACCGTGACAGCTTTCAACGCGTTGAAGACCTTCGGACTCAGTCAATAAGGTTTAATTTAGAACGACACCGTTCGTGAAAAAGATATTCGGCCTCGGTTAGCGATAACGTTCACGCCATCAACGCGCTCGGCCTCAGACAGTAGAGCTCACTGTAGTGCCATCCTCGAAAGACTTCAATGCGTTCAAGGCCATCGGCCTCTAACAATAAAGTTCACGTTTAAGTGGCGATCACGACAGAGTCAGTCAGTAAGGCAATAATTTTACTTGGTGAATTAAATGTTCGGTTCCCTCGTCCCGTAGACTCTAGGCTTGTCGAATATTTATGAGCCATAATGAAAAAATATGAATTGGGAATAATGACAATAATAATTAAGAAATAAATTAGTTTACCAAGTCAAAAGTAATGATCAGGTATTCTATGCAATGTATTTGAGAAATTAAAATGCATAATATATTTATTCTTGTAAATTAAGAAATAATTCAGGTCAAGTAAGTGCCTTTAATCGACAATTATAAGTAAATCTCGATTATAACGACCAAATATATTTTTATTTTATAAAAAATAATATTTATTGATTACCTAATATTATATTCTATATAATATGTAACATGAAATGTAGATTGCTATAAGCAAAATGGACGATATAAGCGAAAATAGGATTTCATGTACCTAAACCCATTCACTGCCGCAAGTAAAACTTAACCCTTTGACAGCAAAGAACAACGAAATCTATACAATATACTGCATCAAAATGATTTTGTAGCTATGTTAAACTGATAAAAGGCTATCGACGTGATAATGCGTCTAGGGCATTGAATGGGTTAAAGTTGTGAAAATGAGGTATTTATTGATTAGTATAGGCGTTTTTGATGGTATCTTCAGATGTTATTTTAAGGACACGAAATGGCCGTAGCTGTAAAAGAAAAAAAAATGAGGCTAAAGGTTCTGTTGTTTGACCGAGAACGGTTAAGTTCCTAGTTCTTGATCAGTATAACGTTGACAGTGTACCGGTCACTGTCTAGACATTTATGGGCCCAAATCTTGGTGACATGGTCATCTATTGTCATTTATTAAATTCTACACGCATTATAAAAAATTAAGTAATATTTAACTAGAAAACTATCCATGGCATTGAGTATTGGGCTCCTTCCATTGAAAACCTTATAAAAATAACCCTTTCATCGCAATAAAGGTCGCATAAATAACTCGAGTATAAACTGAAAAGTGTAGGCCATTGGCGTTGTGAGGGTTAACGCGTCTCAGCTACGGCCAGGCGAAAATAAGCCTCGATAAGCAATACTCAGATTTGGAAACTTATGCATTTCTGATCGAATAATTTGGCAATACGAAAGTTCAACGAATGAGACTAGCTATAATTAACAGCAATATGTAAACATTGATTTAGTGACTAACACATTGACGTCTGAGCGTTTTTTCGGACGGCATTTGCAGTCGGAAGTAAGGTTGAATAGAACTGATTGCATTCGAATAATCTTGCCATTGACTAATAACTAACAATTCAATCGGCTATGAACAATTATTGACTCGAAACGAGTTATGAAATTGCCTCTCTAGTATAGTGTCAATCATGACAGAATGAAATTTGACTTGAAATTAAAGATTAATATGATTGAAGGAATTAAAATAAAACGGTGTGTACTAGGGACTCTCGGCTATTTAATGAATTAGGTATGTGGCAACACTCAATTCTGACAATGGAATGTCACTTTGCTGGGCGAAATTCAGTATCATTCCTTATCCTCTTTTCGATCATCACACGATTCACTACGTGCGAGCGGGACGGCGTTATGTACGTATATCGTGCCGTCCCGCCCGCACAAGTGTGAATTCCGTTTCGTTATACCTAGACTGAAAGCAGGTTCCTAGTACCCGCGTTTTTTAATGAGCGTACCTGAACGCAATGTTCACTAATGCCATTTATTTAGCCGTCATCACCCGGTGACGGATATCTCCGTCTTTTTCCGCCGGAAGAGGGCGGGTAGACGCTCATGATTCGAGCATAATATGACGCGATATATTGTCTTTTTTTAAATTACGAAATGCTTTTTATGTTTAGTGTTTTGCACAGGTGTTTCCCTATAGTGGCAATGGTTGGCTTTAGTCAGAATGATCTCAACGAATCCGTGTGTATGCTTTTATGTGCCTGGGTTACTTGCCATGTGTGGCCTTTAATTTATAGTAGACCCTAAGCGCACTTATTTTTAAGCACAGCTTACTTGGTTAACTCTTTCGCTGCTCGGGAAAATCATTACGCCAAAAAGTCGTATGCTGACGTCATACGACGTCATGAGCAGTGAAAGGTTATCTGCTTTGCCGGACAGAATTTTTAGTATGTTAACACATTCAAAGTTTCAGTTTGTATCCGTTCCAGTGATAATTATATATACGTAACGTACCACGTGAATACTACTAGCTAGTTAGTTAGTGAAGCCACGCGAATACTAGTAAAATCTGGTGTTCTATTTAAAACGAACTTTGTAAAAGGGACTTGCAATTGCAAACCATTTAACAGTCTTAAATGCTTGCGCTGGGTCATTACAGTTCCAAATGTAAATGTTATTTGACGCAACGCGACTTCGATCGGAAATATGTCGCCATATTATATTGATTGATCTCCGGTGAAGTCGTCTTGCGTATTGCCATTAGATAATAAGCATAGTTCATATTGCCTTCAGTAAGCCATACGAGTCAAGGCCGCTATTTAACAGTGGAATTTGAATTAGTGTGTTGACGTCTATACACGTCATGCGCAGTAAGAGGGTTAATTTAAGAAATAATCGTCAGTTTATAAGGGTCCTTTATTACAGAGATACACTCTTTGTTTTTTTTTTAAAAGCTTGGTCACACCGCTTGCGCGACGCAAGCGGGACGCTGCGCTGCGCGCCAAAATGTATGAAACCGTCCCGCTCGCGTCGCGCAACCTGTGTGACGTCGCTAACCTGTTAGCATACGTTCCGGCGCGCAGCGGTCGCGTCGCGCGTGTGACCAAGCCTTAAAGGTGAGAGTTGGCTGTAGAAATATGCCTATCGCTCTTATGGCTTACTGTACCCGAAGTTCTGTTGCCACTATTTCTTCCGTGCACGGTGTTAGGTCTAGTTCTGCGCAGAGCTATAATAATATTATTTTATCGAATATTTTAAATAATAATCCTTGTTGATTAATGCTGGTAGTCACAACGAAATCAAAGACTGCAAGTATTAGAACGTGGAATTTGACATGTTAATTGTTTTGTACTGTATTTTTACATATTTAATCGCTTTATGTATAGAATAATTGTTGATTCCTTTATTTTTTGACAATCACTTTGTTGTAGATGTAAGGTTCGCGGGGTTATACCTATAAAGTGTATTTACTAAAGTTGGTGTTACAAATGATTATGTAAATGATATATTGTAAATACGCCCCGCGCGTGTAAGTAGTGCCTTCGACAAAACGTCCTTTTGTGATACGATATTATTTTCTGTAGATTGTACAGATTATTACTTTCAATATACAATTAAAAATTAAGTTGTCTTTTATTATGTAACTCGATCGGTAGGTTCCGTTCCCATTCCTACGCAATAACCATACTAGACGGTAGGCATCATATAATAATTTAAATGTAAAAAATAACAACATAAGATTGAAATTTAACTTTTTACTAGCTTTTGCCCGCGACTTCGTCTGCGTAGAACTCGCGTCATCGCGTTAGAATGTTATTTCATTCTTCTATTTCATGCGCTTACCTAGTTATCTCTCTTCCATTCTAACTTAAACCCCGTTAAGGGATGATTTCCGGGATAAAAGTATCCTATGTCCTTCCCTAGGACTCAAACTATATCCATAACAAATTTCATCTAAATCGGTTGAGTATTTTAAGAGGAAACAGGCAGACAGAGTTACTTTCGCATTTATAACCCGCCCCAGTTTCGCACGGGTAGTTAGTCCAGTTTTAAATTTATTTATCTAAGCTTTTGCCCGCGACTTCATTCGCGTGAATATCCATTATCCATATCAACTTCTACACCGTATTTCGCCGGGTTGTCTCGCCAAACATTGCGCACGCCGGCTCAATGCGCCCACATGAAACATGACAGAGGACTAAATATATGTTATTAACTTATTATAGATGTAGATGAAAACGCTCGCGAGCGAAGTGAGCGCGAAACTGTTCGGATATTCTGATACGGGTGTGGAAAATACTTCATACGCATCAAGTAATGAAGATAAAAACGCGAGCGTAGTGAGTGCGAAATGTTTCGAACATATGCAGGTGCGGAAAATACTCATCAAGTAATGTAGATGAAAACGCGAGCGCAGCGAGCGCGAAATTTTTCGAACATTCTGATGCAGGCGCCGAAAAGACTTCATACGCATCAACTATAATGTAGATGAAAACGCGAGCGTACGGCGCGCGAAAATTTTTTGAACGTTATGATGTAAGTGCGGAAAATGCTCATCAAGTAATGTAGAAGAAAACGCGAACGCAGCGAGCGCGAAATTTTTCGAACATTATGATGCAGGTGCGGAAAATACTTTACACTCATCAAGTAATGTGTATGAAAGCGCGAGCGCAGCGAGCTCGAAATATTTCGAACATTATGATGCCGGTGCGGAAAATAATTCATACGCATCAAGTCATGCAGATGAAAACGCGAGCGTAGCGAACGCGAAATTTTTACGAACATTATGATGTAGGTGCGGAAAATACTCATCAAGTAATGTAGATGAAAACGCGAGCGTACGGCGCGCGAAAATTTTCGAACATTATGATGTAGGTTGTGCGGAAAATGCTCATCAAGTAATGCTTCAATCAAAATAGAAGAAAACTCAAACGCAGCGAGCGCGAAATTTTTCGAACATTATGATGCAGGTGCGGAAAATACTTCACACTCATCGAGTAATGTGTATGAAAACGCGAGCGCAGCGAGCGTGAAATATTTCGAACATTGTGATGCCGGTGCGGTAAATAATTCATACGCATCAAGTCATGCAGATGAAAACGCAAGCATAGCGAACGCGAAATTTTTACGAACATTATGATGCAGGTGCGGAAAAGACTTCAAACGCATCTGTAATTTAGATGAAAAAGCGATCGTAGCGGGCGCTAAAGTTTAGTAAAGTGCGGAAAATAGTTCATATTCATGAAGTTATGTAGATGAAAACGCGAGCGCAGCGAGCGCGAAATTTTTCGAACATTATTATGCAGGTGCGGAAAATACTTCATACGCATCAAGAAATGAAGATGAGATCGCGAGCGTAGTGAGCGCGAAATGTTTCGAACATTATGATGCAGGTGCGGAAAAGACTTCATAAGCATCAACTATAATGCAGATGAAAACGCGAGTGTAGGGCGCGCGAGAATTATCGAACATTATGATGTAGGTGCGGAAAATGCTCATCAAGTAATGTAGATGAAAACGCGAGCGCAGCGAGCGCGAAATTTTTCAAACATTATGATGCAGGTGCGGAAAATACTTCACACTCATTAAGTAATGTATATGAAACGCGAGCGCAGCGAGCGCGAAATGATTCGAACATTCTGATGCAGGTGCGGAAAAGACATCATTCGCATTAACTTTAATGTAGATGAAAACGCGAGCGTACGGCGCGCGAAAATTTTCGAACATTATGATGCAGGTGCGGGAAATACTTCATTCTCATGAAGTTATGCACATGAAAACGCGAGCGCAGCGAGCGGGAAATTTTTGGAACATTATGATGCAGTTACGGAAAATAAATCCTACGCGTCAAGTAATGTAGTTAAAAAAAAGCTAGTGCGAAATGATTCGAACATTATGATGCAGGTACAGAAAATACTTCATACGCATCAAGCAATGTAGATGAAAACGCGAGAGCAGCGAGCGCGAAATATTGAACAAAAAAAATTTGTTGACCTATTAAGTGGCTTTGTAAAGAGGTAGTTGAATAGATATTTTTTTTGTTCATAAATTATTGGAATTTACGAAATTTTGTTCCGATGAATTTAAAATTTGGTAATAATGATTGTTATTACGTATTTTTTACCAACAAATACTAATATATTGATAAATTAGATTTTTTTCTTTGAAATTTCCTTATTTTTCCTATAAAAACCAACTTAACTTTGCGGTCGGTTCGGAACCCTAAATGTGCGAAGTCCGACTCGCACTTGGCCGGTTTTTTTTTGCTTTCCAATCCGCCTGTTCGAATTTGGTCATACTTGATGTTTATTGTTACGTAGGTATGTATGTTTTAATAACGAATACCAATTATATACCCTAAATTTATGTCTGTTACGCGCTGAACATATTTTATACATTTTGCTGACGGAAAACGCAACTAATCGGCACCTCGAAGAACCTTAAAGATGAAACTCATATCGAGTATTAAGAAAAGTAAATAAGTAAATGTCCGCCATCTTCAATTTGAAAATGGATAAGTATCATTCTTGTAATGAGCACCTCAAAAAACAATATTTTATACAAAAATGCGCATACTTAATATATAGGTAGTACATGTCGCAAGTGCTACCATGCAACCGAGAGCCCGCCGCTCTGCGTAGGTAAAGTACCCTCCATCGAAAACAAAAAAAACCGAGGTTGCGTAGTAAGGTTTGTGAATATTGATAGCGACTGACTGACCAGCATAATTAGATCTCTCATTTCAAACAGTTAATATGATTTGAGGGACTTTTGTATTTTTGTCTATAGCCTTGATAGGCAGAGGTATTGTTATTTCACCCCCCATTTTTTCAAATACTATCTGTTTATTATACAATGTTTGAATGAGGTTCTATTTACTTTGCGTCCATGTATATACTTACCAACTTTCAAGCCTGTAAATCATGAACTGAAAGACTTCTCATACAAAGTTTAACCCCTCTTTTCACCCCCTTTCATCCGTAACCTGTATGATTTTTATAGCCTATAACCTGGCCGGAGATCCAATAAACATATTAGTGAAGGCTGTATTAAAATCCATTCGCTAGTTTTCGCGTGATAGTTAGACATATAAACAGACAGACAAACAGACAAACAGACAAACAGACATGAATTCTAAAAACAGTTGAAACGTGTTCTGTTATCGAATCTTAGACCCCTCCATCGATTTTTTTACTAATATCTTCAATGTACAGATTTTCGACCCTCTTCTGCTTTATTATATGTATAGATTATGGAACTAAATACAAAGTATTTACAGGTTTTTCGGTTTTAAATAATCGCCGTCAATACACAGCCCGCTGGACAGTAACAAAAACGCATTTAGATAATAATGCAATTTAAATCATATTAACATAATTCTTTTTTCTCCGGTAATTACAGTCCACATGTTATGTATTTTTGTTTTTTTATCGGTAGACGATAAACACGTTCCCTGTCCCCATACAAAATGATTTGACAATGTCACAAATCCAACTAAAAGTTGGACTATGCATTCAGTATGGAGATGTGACCCCACAGCACAGTGTAAGCATGGACTCCTGAAAAGGTCACACATTGGGGCCATCCGGACAGGGAACGTGTAAATGGGCCAATTTTTTTGGCAATGTAGTTTTTTTTTATTTCTTAGAATTGCATGAAAATTGGTAGGTTGGAAACGCTCCTGATTCTGAACAATATGTGCACGATTTCCTACACTGTCCCACAATTTTTTTCCATTGAGTGACAAAACGTATGGGATTTTCGTAACTCAGTGGAAAAAATGTATGGGGGAAAAAATTTTTTTCGACGCCATGTTGTCATATTTTTTTTACTTGTACAGAATCAGGAGCTCTTCCAACCTATCAATTTTCATGCAATTCTAAGAAATAAAAAAAACTACAACGCCAAAAAAATTGGCCCAAATACAATGTTATATTATAACGTACGTGTTGTAACAATTTTGTATTTTATACCGACGCAGTTAAGCCACAGAATAAGTAATAGTACAGAAGCCTCACTGTTAACAAATCCCCGCGAGGCAAGCCAAACGTGGAGCGTGCTATTTGTGCGGCAGCGACTCAGGACACCAGTATGAGTTTCAATTGTTTAACATGCACGCCCCGCTGCACGCCCGACTCGAGCGTCCACTCAGGCCTTACACCAACAATCATTCATACACTAGCGGCCTTGATTTTCATACTGTCAACTGGCCGCCACCGCAGGCCGCTGTAATGCAGTGATCGGTTATTTGGATTTTCCCTCGTGGGATATAAAGTAGAAAAGTTAATATAGACACGACAGTTTCCCGCGATACCGATCAAACAGTACAAAAATAAAACAATTAAAATTATCTCTAAGGATTTTTTTACTCTTACGTGGCAACCAGTGGACATTGTTTTTCTCAAACTACCTCAGTTGAAAGAAGTGTAATTCACTTTTTGATAACGAATTCATTTATTCAAACAATTAACCCGTAGCAAATGAGCTGTCAGTGTAAACACTTGTGCTCATTTGTTAGATTTAGACAAAAGAACGGTGAGTAAATACTCGTCTATCAGCTACTTAGATGTTATAAAGTGTAATAAAATAAACACATTGTATTTTTTTGCCTTTTCCAACAACATAAAGCCCGGATTCCCGGGGCATATCCATACTAACATAATGATTGAGGTCGTTCACCCCATGTTGAATCCAAAAAACTGATCACTGGTAATTATACACACACAGAAGCAGTCGGCTTGTTTCGCGGCGAGATCTAGCTATCTCCCGCTGTCTTGTGTTAGCCATGCGGGGCATCACATCACATAAGACCTCAATTCTCAACACTCAGATACACAACTCAATCAATATCCACATCTCATTCTATTCACATCACAATAAAGTCCACATTCCTAACTCTTATCGAGTTTCCGTACGACGCCGGGCGGCGGTGACGTGAGCACCTTCTTGGAGAGCCGGATCTGTCCCGAGGCCGGATCACGTCCGAAGTACTTCACTTGGATCTCTGAGCCCACGTCTAGACCTAGCACTGATGGGTGCATAATCTGTAAAAAAGAAAAACAAGGGTATGAGAAGACACTTATAATGTTAGTAATACGGTATTTAACTCATAGTCAAATCAGCAACTTTTTATTAAATGTCAAAAACGATTTGTTAATATGAACTTTGCAGGGAAATACTGTCTTAGTGACGTCACTAAGACAGTGTGAATTGGTTTGTTCAAATCAGCGTCCTTTTTAAATCTTTATGCTTATAAAATCTTTCAATTAGCTAAAATAAATTAAAAAAGCTTGTATGGGACCAAAAAAAAATTCCGGCTAGAAAAGCCACAAATCGAGGAAACTTTTCCCTGCACCTGCAGCATCCTAATGTTTTTAGTTTTTTGAAAAATCTGATAAAGCCAATTTTCATTAAATTGAAATCGAGGGAAGGTCTTCTAAGACCATTTTCGCGTAGCTACACGGGATCTGGTAGCTGCCCTCACTGACCCAAAAAGAAAGTCCATCCTGTATAATTAAAAGTATTAACCTCATCATAACTTCAGTGAACTTGACCTTGAAGGTCAGGAACTCACCTTTCTATGATCCAACTGTGAATTATGAACCAACGCCGGCGCCATGCCAGGATACAAGGTCACCAATACTCCAATGTCCTTGACCTCGACGACCTTGGCCTTGTAAATAGCTCCGAACTCGAGTTCCGGCGTTCTCTCAGCGCTGAGCCACGAGTCTATACGCGCGCGAGCCTCGTCCATAGCGGCTTGAGATGGCGCGAACACGCTGTATTTGGTATCGTCTATCGGTGTGATCTGCAAAACATATATTGTATCAGTCGTGTAAATCTGGAAACTATATTCACGCTCAGGCACAGAATAGTATAATAGTATTACATACAGAACGGACACGAACCCCCCGCACCGAGGTCAGTTACCTCGTCCCTTGACAGGCCGGGTTACGATCGGGTCATTGTCAATCGGAAAAACAAAAGTTGTCCATTCGGTGGTCAATAGTTAACGGCTTGTGTGCATGTAATTTACGTTTTTATTACATGGATTTATAGACACGGAATTACAGATTATGTGGTTTAACAGATCAATCGAAAATTAAGCTTTGTAGCCCTTAACTTTTGACATGTCCACCGAAAAGACGCGCACCTAAATCTGACAATAACCCGATCGGGTTACCGTCGCGCCTCGCGATTCGTCCGCGCCACGCGCAAACAATTAACGGGTGTACCGACAGCGCACGCACACATACTTACCCACAGCGCTTACGTTCCTTCGCGTGTCACAGGTGTGGTTTAGGTATGAGATTGGCTGTGGAGGGGCGCGTCGTCGTGGTTGGCACTATCTATACCTGCACTCCAGTCTCGACGTAGAGTTTCTTCAGGTTGCCGCCGCCCAGCCCCAGCAGCTTGGCTCGCTTGTGAACTTCCACTTCCAATTCCTCCAGCACCGGCATGTTCTCCTTACGGCCTTGTCTGGTAACAATAACAGTACATTACTTAACAAGGGCGGTAAAACAAAGAATGTCTCAGATCGCAGGTATTTGACGCCCGAGCCGAAGGCAAGGGCAATAAATATGCGATCTGAGGCTTTCTTTATTACCGCCCGTGTTAAGTACAAAATTTTATGTCACCCCCTGGCGAGGAAGTGGGATTTCCCGCGCGCGGAGCGTGCGGTAATTGCCGGTCTATGGCCAGGTGTGACAATAGTACATTACTGCAGAGACCAGTAAGTAAGCCATCCTGGACGAGTATGAGTTAGCCGGCCGAGCCGCAGGCGAGGCCCGGCTATAATACGAGGCCAGGATGGCACTTACGGTCGAAGCTTGTATAGTGCTTTTCTCAAAAATGAAACAAATTGTATGAATAACGGTTAATAGTACCTGCATTCTGACCAACTAGTACTTTCATGTTCCGCTTTGCACTTGATGAACTTTTTATAAATGGTCAAATACCACCTTAGACTTGGATGGAAGTATTTTTTTCAGTACCTAGTGATATCTGTGTATGTATTGCAATCTGATTCATCTACATAAACTCATTTTTATCAATTATACTTCTTACTTTATATATTAAATCAATGAAGTCAATCCCGTCAAAATACAAGTGAACTTTTTTTTAGCTAGATGTTGTGTTAAGACACTGATATTATGCCACAACCCCAATAGAATAGATTTATAAAATCGTATTTAATTAAACGTAAATAGAAACGTATTTATTTTTCTGTTTACTATTAGTATTTAATTTCATTTAATCTATTCATGTTAATTTCTAAATTAGTCTCGAAATAGTTAAAAATATGATTGAACTGTATTTCCCGCCAATGGGGCATGCTGCTGCAAGCTTTGCCACTAGGTGGCGCCACTAGAGTATGCCACATCTCGATTGATGCACATTTAACTTTAAAAAATATTGTACGTTTAAAATACCGTTATAAATAATAATTATTATTAAACTTTGTATCTTAGGCTGAGACACTGTCGGTTAATATTTGAAAGCCATTCAAATACAAAACGTTTTGTTTAGACAGAAGGGTGTCAGTTATATTTTCGTAAACATATACTCGTCCGTTTAGCGCGATAAAATGGATCCAAATGAAAAATACGGACGTCTGACTCTGACACAGCTAAAAGCACTTTTACGGCAACGCGAGCAATCAGTAAAAGGACCGCAAAATTAAGGTGGTTGTAGTGGGAAAAATGAGGAAATTTCTGAAAAAAAAAACTAATTATTAATATATTAGTATGTGTTTCGTAAAATATACGTAATAATAAACATTATCAGCAAATATCAAGTTCATAGGTCTCATCCCAAAGAGAATAATAATCACGAACGAATGTCTTGGCACAGACTCAGTGGCGCCACCTAGTGGCAAAGTTTGGCAGCCGCCAACCCCATTAATCTCTTTGGGCTGAGACCTATGAACTTGATATTTGGTGATAATGTTTATTATTACGTATATTTTACGGAACACATACTAATACATTAATAATTAAATTTTTTTTCAGAAATTTCCTCATTTTTCCCATTACATCCACCTTAATTTTGCGGTCCTTTTACTGATTGCTCGCGTTGCCGTAAAAGTGCTTTTAGCTGTGCCAGAGTCAGACGTCCGTATTTTTCATTTGGATCCTTTTTATCGCGCTAAACGGACGAGTATATGTTTACGAAAATATAACTTACACGCTCCTGTCTAAACAAAACCTTTTGTATTTAAATGGCTTTGAAACATTAACCGACAGTGTCTCGACCTAAGATACAAAGTTTAATACTTATTATTATTTATAACGGTATTTTAAACGTTGTGACGAAGAGGGAGGGGGACGAAGCAGAAAGTACCCAGGTTACACGCGACTATAATTTATTTACTTGAGGCGTTACAATTTGTATGCGCACAATACTTCTCCTAGTGCATCCCAACTGAGGTGGAAGTACACTGAGAGCAGCGTTGTATTCCCTAGTACTATGACACCAATACGTCTCAGCTGAGGTGAAAGCGTTTAGTGTGCACGAGAACTAGTCCCTACTTGAAGTACAAATAAATCGTGAATCGGCTCCGGGGGTCTGGAAGTTACGGGAAACAAACGATAGCGCCATCTAATCGACAGTCAGCGCCATCTAGCGGCGCCTTTGGTAAGCTGGCCTTGGGCTGTGTTATTAGTATAGGCGAAGCGGTACTACTAACGCCATCTATTGGTGTTTCTTGTATATCGTGTTATAACGTTCAATATTTTTTAAAGTAAAATGTGCATCAATCGAGATGTGACAAACTCTAGTGGCGCCATCTATGCAGAGCTTTGCGCCGCCTGCCCCATTCACATCGTGCAATACGGACACGTCAACCTCCATGGAACCTACATTTTTTTTAAATGTCAAAAACTGCCAACTTTATTTTCTAGTTCTAAATTCAAATATTATGATATGTAATGGGATTTACATACTTACTTCCTGGACAGTAGGTGTTACTTCCTGGACACTTCTGGCAACTGTCCAGGATGAGCCACTTTCGAATACTATCTTCACAGATGTTATGAGAACATTACATATTATTTTTGAGAAAAGAGTATTTGTATTGTATTGTAAGTGTTGTGAGCTTACTGAAATACTAAATAAACTACATTAATTTGTGTAAGATTGCCCACTGAAATTGAGCTCTTTTTGGAACAAAATGGACATGGACATGTTCTGGAATAAATTATTTTATACATTCATTCATTTTACCGACACGACCGCTTTAGCTTAGTTGGTAGTGACCCTGCCTATGAAGCTGGAGGTCCCGGGTTCGAATCCCGACCGGGGCATTTATTTGTGTGACGAGCACGAATATTTGTTCTTGGGTCTTGGATGTTTTCTATGTATTTAAGTATCTATTTATCTATATAAGTATGTATATCGTCGCTTAGTACCCATAGTACAAGCTTTGCTTAGTTTGGGACTAGGTTGATTTGTGTTAGATTGTCAACAAATATTTATTTATTTATTTATACAAATTAAGTCGCTAATATCACCTACTTACCTGGGTTTGCTGATGCACTGGTTCATGATGTGGATGATAGCGCTCTTCGCATCACAGGCCCTCTGTACCGACTCCATCACGACCTTGAGCGGTAGACCGGGGATCTTGCCACCTGTAGTACTACGATGTCTTGTATCATAGTTACCTGGGTTTGCTGATGCACTGGTTCATGATGTGGATGATAACGCTCTTCGCATCACAGGCCCTCTGTACCGACTCCATCACGACCTTGAGCGGTAGACCGGGGATCTTGCCACCTGTAGTACTACGATGTCTTGTATCATAGTTACCTGGGTTTGCTGATGCACTGGTTCATGATGTGGATGATAGCGCTCTTCGCATCACAGGCCCTCTGTACCGACTCCATCACGACCTTGAGCGGTAGACCGGGGATCTTGCCACCTGTAGTACTACGATGTCTTGTATCATAGTTACCTGGGTTTGCTGATGCACTGGTTCATGATGTGGATGATAACGCTCTTCGCATCACAGGCCCTCTGTACCGACTCCATCACGACATTGAGCGGTAGACCGGGGATCTTGCCACCTGTAGTACTACGATGTCTTGTATCATAGTTACCTGGGTTTGCTGATGCACTGGTTCATGATGTGGATGATAACGCTCTTCGCATCACAGGCCCTCTGTACCGACTCCATCACGACATTGAGCGGTAGACCGGGGATCTTGCCACCTGTAGTACTACGATGTCTTGTATCATAGTTACCTGGGTTTGCTGATGCACTGGTTCATGATGTGGATGATAACGCTCTTCGCATCACAGGCCCTTTGTACCGACTCCATCACGACCTTGAGCGGTAGACCGGGGATCTTGCCACCTGTAGTACTATGATGTCTTGTATCATAGTTACCTGGGTTTGCTGGTGCACTGGTTCATGATGTTGATGATAGCGCTCTTCGCATCACAGGCCCTCTGTACCGACTCCATCACGACATTGAGCGGTAGACCGGGGATCTTGCCACCTGTAGTACTACGATGTCTTGTATCATAGTTACCTGGGTTTGCTGATGCACTGGTTCATGATGTGGATGATAACGCTCTTCGCATCACAGGCCCTTTGTACCGACTCCATCACGACCTTGAGCGGTAGACCGGGGATCTTGCCACCTGTAGTACTATGATGTCTTGTATCATAGTTACCTGGGTTTGCTGATGCACTGGTTCATGATGTTGATGATAGCGCTCTTCGCATCACAGGCCCTTTGTACCGACTCCATCACGACATTGAGCGGTAGACCGGGGATCTTGCCCCCTGTAGTACTACGATGTCTTGTATCATAGTTACCTGGGTTTGCTGATGCACTGGTTCATGATGTTGATGATAGCGCTCTTCGCATCACAGGCCCTCTGTACCGACTCCATCACGATCTTGAGCGGTAGACCCGGGATCTTCACGTCCGCCTGTAGAGCGGTGATGCCTTTGCTAGTGCCGGCTACTTTGAAGTCCATATCGCCCATGTAATCTTCTATGCCCTGTGGGGAATATAGATTTGTCAATGATAGTAAAATTTCAACTCTATACTTACATGGTCGCCATGTATCGCCATTATTCGAATCACCTTGAGTAAGAATAAAAATATGTTGTGATATCTTTCTTCAGTTATATAAACTGCGTGTGTACATTTGTACATACGGGTACTGTTGTTTTTCAATAGCGTCCCTTTATTTCGCCGAGAAACGTCTCATATAATCTATTGCTTCGCAGAATTTTTATTTAATGAAACTTTTAGTTTCAGAAACCATCTACTTTTTACGTATAGCTAAAAGATCGTTGTGTAGAACCCATTCGGTCTACCAGTAAAAAAAACCGGCCAAGTGCGAGTCGGACTCGCGCACCGAGGGTTCTGTACAAACCTGTAGGTATATAAGTAAAAGTTCACCCATCACGACAATCGAGTCATAGTTATGGTCCAAGTAAAAAAATTAAAATTATTTAAAATATTTTTATTATATGTTGTAACTAAAAATTTACGGTTTTCGCAATTTTTCCTTTATCTGTGCTATAAGACGTTGCTTCGTACCAAAATCCAAGATTCTGAGTTCACGGGAAGTACCCTGTAAGTTTTGATTCCCTTGCGAGTGTCGAAAATTTGCGACAAAAACGGCTGTATCTTTTGATTGCGTTGGTTTAGAAGTTTGAGTTTTTCACAGCTCCAAGGGACAGTAGACCTCAGTATTCGATATAAATTCCAGCTTGATACCTCCACGCGCTCCTGAGAAAAAGGGTCTTGACAGACAGACAAACGGACGGATAGACGGACAACAAAGTGATCCATAAATTCGATGAAACATTTGTCTGCAAATAGCAAACCTTTTTAAATAAATAATACCGTATTGCACCTAAGAGGTTTGCGAGAGCTGAAGTGGTAAAACCATACTGGTGACATTAAACTTGAGCCTGTGAAGCACTAGTTGTACGTGTGTTTGTTGTATGTGTGTAGCTGCTGAACGCCACGCCCGCGTCCATTGAACTGAAGTACTGTGAACTAGTAGGTGACTCACTCACTAACAAGTCGGTGAGTATCCTGTAGTCGTCGTGCACTGGGTCGGTGGGCGAGGCGCGGGTCACGAGCCCCACGGCCACGCCGGCCGCGGGGCTGCTCAGCGCTACGCCCGCGTCCAGGAGCGCCAGGGAGCCGCCGCACACGGACGCCATTGAACTGGACCCTGAACAAGTTACTTAAATTAAAAACTAAACAAAAACCCACACACAAAACATGGCTAAAAACCATCTCCACCATTAAGATATTCGAAACGCACTCAAATTGGTACATCCATATTATCCATAAGGCAGCTATGTTGCCTCAGACACACATATCATCATCATCATCATCATAGCAAAGGTGCGACACGGGTCTATCGGTGTGAACCGAGTGTCGGTGACCTTGGAACGCTACGATTCTATACTTTGCCCGTCCGAAGAGTGATTTCCACACACCGCGCCACCCTCGCACGCCCCCGCTCGCGTCCGGACACGCACACATAGCCGCGAGACGGGTTTACAACACACATGCTTCGGTGTCGCTTCTTGTTACGTTAGTATATATCTTCTTTGATACATTTACATTTGATTTGATCATAGTCAGCCGAGAGACCACCTCCACTGCTGGACATAGGCCTCCCCCAGAGAGCGCCACAACGATCGGTCCCGGGCCGCCCGCATCCAACGGATCCCCGCGACCTTCACCAGGTCATCAGCCCACCTCATGGGGGGCTTCTAACGCTGCGTCGACCGGTCCGTGGTCGCCACTCGAGAACTCGCTGGCCCCCCCGGCCATCGGTCCTCCGGACAATGTGCCCTGCCCCCTGCCACTTAAGTTTGGCAATTCTTCGGGCTATGTCAGTTACTTTGGTTCATCTGCGGATCTCGCAGAATAACTCCAAGCATAGCTTACACACATATACACATGTTAAACTTATAACACCCCTATTTTGCGTCGGGATTAAAAAAATACACTCACCAGAGAGCTGGAAGAATAATCAAAAACGGTTACAGTAACCAGGGTATATTGGTTTCACGAACGGATCGCAACAAGCCGATGAATATCACCCTCTCAGTTACGTACACATTTGAATTCGTTACAGTATCCGTAAGTAAGTAAGTTGTTTGTTTCGTTCGGTTACAATTATGAGTACATTTCGCTAATGAGTATTTTCGCATGCCCCGATGTTTTTAATTGATCTTACAAGCCTAACACTCACCGTTAGACTCGAGCACCTCGGCAGTGAGCCGCACGGCGTAGGGCTGCGGCGGCACCACAGGTAACAGCCCTCGCTCGGCCAGGGCTCCGTGCCCCGCCTCGCGGGCCTCTGGCTCCGGTGCGGGCCTCCTACACTCACCGTTAGACTCGAGCACCTCGGCAGTGAGCCGCACGGCGTAGGGCTGCGGCGGCACCACAGGTAACAGCCCTCGCTCGGCCAGGGCTCCGTGCCCCGCCTCGCGGGCCTCTGGCTCCGGTGCGGGCCTCCTACACTCACCGTTAGACTCGAGCACTTCGGCAGTGAGCCGCACGGCGTAGGGCTGCGGCGGCACCACAGGTAACAGCCCTCGCTCGGCCAGGGCTCCGTGCCCCGCCTCGCGGGCCTCTGGCTCCGGTGCGGGCCTCCTACACTCACCGTTAGACTCGAGCACCTCGGCAGTGAGCCGCACGGCGTAGGGCTGCGGCGGCACCACAGGTAACAGCCCTCGCTCGGCCAGGGCTCCGTGCCCCGCCTCGCGGGCCTCTGGCTCCGGTGCGGGCCTCCTACACTCACCGTTAGACTCGAGCACCTCGGCAGTGAGCCGCACGGCGTAGGGCTGCGGCGGCACCACAGGTAACAGCCCTCGCTCGGCCAGGGCTCCGTGCCCCGCCTCGCGGGCCTCTGGCTCCGGTGCGGGCCTCCTACACTCACCGTTAGACTCGAGCACCTCGGCAGTGAGCCGCACGGCGTAGGGCTGCGGCGGCACCACAGGTAACAGCCCTCGCTCGGCCAGGGCTCCGTGCCCCGCCTCGCGGGCCTCTGGCTCCGGTGCGGGCCTCCTACACTCACCGTTAGACTCGAGCACCTCGGCAGTGAGCCGCACGGCGTAGGGCTGCGGCGGCACCACAGGTAACAGCCCTCGCTCGGCCAGGGCTCCGTGCCCCGCCTCGCGGGCCTCTGGCTCCGGTGCGGGCCTCCTACACTCACCGTTAGACTCGAGCACCTCGGCAGTGAGCCGCACGGCGTAGGGCTGCGGCGGCACCACAGGTAACAGCCCTCGCTCGGCCAGGGCTCCGTGCCCCGCCTCGCGGGCCTCTGGCTCCGGTGCGGGCCTCCTACACTCACCGTTAGACTCGAGCACCTCGGCAGTGAGCCGCACGGCGTAGGGCTGCGGCGGCACCACAGGTAACAGCCCTCGCTCGGCCAGGGCTCCGTGCCCCGCCTCGCGGGCCTCTGGCTCCGGTGCGGGCCTCCTACACTCACCGTTAGACTCGAGCACCTCGGCAGTGAGCCGCACGGCGTAGGGCTGCGGCGGCACCACAGGTAACAGCCCTCGCTCGGCCAGGGCTCCGTGCCCCGCCTCGCGGGCCTCTGGCTCCGGTGCGGGCCTCCTACACTCACCGTTAGACTCGAGCACCTCGGCAGTGAGCCGCACGGCGTAGGGCTGCGGCGGCACCACAGGTAACAGCCCTCGCTCGGCCAGGGCTCCGTGCCCCGCCTCGCGGGCCTCTGGCTCCGGTGCGGGCCTCCTACACTCACCGTTAGACTCGAGCACCTCGGCAGTGAGCCGCACGGCGTAGGGCTGCGGCGGCACCACAGGTAACAGCCCTCGCTCGGCCAGGGCTCCGTGCCCCGCCTCGCGGGCCTCTGGCTCCGGTGCGGGCCTCCTACACTCACCGTTAGACTCGAGCACCTCGGCAGTGAGCCGCACGGCGTAGGGCTGCGGCGGCACCACAGGTAACAGCCCTCGCTCGGCCAGGGCTCCGTGCCCCGCCTCGCGGGCCTCTGGCTCCGGTGCGGGCCTCCTACACTCACCGTTAGACTCGAGCACCTCGGCAGTGAGCCGCACGGCGTAGGGCTGCGGCGGCACCACAGGTAACAGCCCTCGCTCGGCCAGGGCTCCGTGCCCCGCCTCGCGGGCCTCTGGCTCCGGTGCGGGCCTCCTACACTCACCGTTAGACTCGAGCACCTCGGCAGTGAGCCGCACGGCGTAGGGCTGCGGCGGCACCACAGGTAACAGCCCTCGCTCGGCCAGGGCTCCGTGCCCCGCCTCGCGGGCCTCTGGCTCCGGTGCGGGCCTCCTACACTCACCGTTAGACTCGAGCACCTCGGCAGTGAGCCGCACGGCGTAGGGCTGCGGCGGCACCACAGGTAACAGCCCTCGCTCGGCCAGGGCTCCGTGCCCCGCCTCGCGGGCCTCTGGCTCCGGTGCGGGCCTCCTACACTCACCGTTAGACTCGAGCACCTCGGCAGTGAGCCGCACGGCGTAGGGCTGCGGCGGCACCACAGGTAACAGCCCTCGCTCGGCCAGGGCTCCGTGCCCCGCCTCGCGGGCCTCTGGCTCCGGTGCGGGCCTCCTACACTCACCGTTAGACTCGAGCACCTCGGCAGTGAGCCGCACGGCGTAGGGCTGCGGCGGCACCACAGGTAACAGCCCTCGCTCGGCCAGGGCTCCGTGCCCCGCCTCGCGGGCCTCTGGCTCCGGTGCGGGCCTCCTACACTCACCGTTAGACTCGAGCACCTCGGCAGTGAGCCGCACGGCGTAGGGCTGCGGCGGCACCACAGGTAACAGCCCTCGCTCGGCCAGGGCTCCGTGCCCCGCCTCGCGGGCCTCTGGCTCCGGTGCGGGCCTCCTACACTCACCGTTAGACTCGAGCACCTCGGCAGTGAGCCGCACGGCGTAGGGCTGCGGCGGCACCACAGGTAACAGCCCTCGCTCGGCCAGGGCTCCGTGCCCCGCCTCGCGGGCCTCTGGCTCCGGTGCGGGCCTCCTACACTCACCGTTAGACTCGAGCACCTCGGCAGTGAGCCGCACGGCGTAGGGCTGCGGCGGCACCACAGGTAACAGCCCTCGCTCGGCCAGGGCTCCGTGCCCCGCCTCGCGGCGCCCCGGGGCTCCCCCGCGGCCCACCTCGCCCGTCGCGTACGACGGGAACTCGTAGTGGAGGAAGAAGCTCTTCTCCTTTATACCGCTGATGAAAAGATTTCAAGAGAATCAGTTGAGAAATGCGACATGTAAAAGAGAATAGATCGGCAGGACAGACATAGGTGCGCAAGCATTTTTGTCCAGTTGAAACGGAGATTTCAAGTTCGCTCGGCCAACGGGGATGTTGACACCAAATAAGATAATCAATAAGTTCGAATTTTCTCGAAAAGGAAGAAAGTCTCAATCAAATGGCGAAGAAAGTAACTCAAAAGAATAAATAATTACATAGTTGTAAGTCTTCAAAGTTTTAAGAGGTCACATTATGTCCATTATCCGCAAAAGGCACATTTGTACAATACAATAGTTATTTATGATACAAGTGTGGAAAGTAAGAAATCAAGATTAATAGTATATTTTGATGCTAGTGCGGAAGGTACCTATGTCATTTTGCACGAGTCCCGAGTTGTCTTGGCCCGAGCCGACGGGCGAGGGACAAGACTCGGGACGAGTGAAAATGACACTTCCGCACGTGTATCAAACGACGTTTTTTAATACAGTTGCGAAAAAATATCAAAGAAACTAAAATAAAACAGTAATTAAAAGATACAAAACACAATACTTTTATTTGCCATTGTGGGATTTAAGTACTTACCTGGTCTATCTGGCGTAGCTTACATACAGACATACACTTTATATACTAACCATCGTATAAATCACACATATCACAAAAACATTATTAAAACAATACAACTCACTACAAAATTTAATCTTGAAATCATGTACAAAGAAGCGGGAATTAAAAGTCGGTTTAACTTTTAATTGATTGACTTTTTTCATCAGGCGCTGGTTGTCAGCATTCAGCCGTGATTCAGCCAAATCAAATACTATTTTGGAGGAGATTTTATGTGACATGGTAGTTTAATTACATGTAAATATTAGTAAATCATTATTTTTCATTTTATAATTAATTTGTTTTTGAAGTTTAAGTAACTAAATGTATTTTTTGGCGAAAAAAGACAAGCGTTCATTCACATCCGGCGCGACGGTCTTCCATAATACTCTATTAATTAGAGGTCTCGCATAATACTGTTTCCGGTCATTAATTTACTCAATCCGTCAACTTTTTGAATGCAGTTTTAGATGTTTTAATATTTGATAACCATTTAACTTGTTTAATATGCATTTTTAATGCTTTAAATATTATAGAAGGTTACTTTTAATAGCCTTTGCTTTATTATAGTACATTACTTACCAAGGGCGATAAAACAAAGAATGTCTCAGATCGCAGGTATTTTACGCCCGAGCCGAAGGCAAGGGCGATAAATATGCGATCTGAGGCTTTCTTTATTACCGCCCGTGTTAAGTACAAAATTTTATGTCACCCCCTGGCCAGGAAGTGGGTTTTTTCGCGCGCGGAGCGTGCGATAATGGCCACTTTATGGCCAGGTGTGACATAAAATAAATAAGTAAAGTGACTGAACCTAAAACCCTTTGGCTTGGGTCAACAGTAAATTTAAAAAAGTTGGAAAAGTAAAAAGCACTAGTGCGCGAAATCCAACTTTGCGCACGATATACAGCTACATAAAGTACCACTTTTTGAGCAACTGTATTAAAATAGTACATTACTTACCAAGGGCGATAAAACAAAGAATGTCTCAGATCGCAGGTATTTTACGCCCGAGCCGAAGGCAAGGGCGATAAATATGCGATCTGAGGCTTTCTTTATTATCGCCCGTGGTAAGTACAAAATTTGATGTCACCCCCTGGCCAGGAAGTGGGATTTCCCGCGCGCAGAGCGTGCGGTAATTGGCGCTTTATGGCCAGGTGTAACATAAAATATATTTACAGTGCGGTTTTATTGTATAAAATACGATTTCAACGTGTATTTAGTTTTTACGCCCATAATAACCAATAACAAACTTTGACAGCTGGACTGAGAGCACGGTGGCGCCAACTGGTGAGCACAAAAACGGTAGCCCTCATTACAGTTCTATCACCTACCTAGTAAGCATAGTGAGAGTATCCATCTTGAGCGCGCTCTCTGGAGAATCAAAGGCCACTGTGCATAGCACCTGGGTTTGCCCGCGTTGGAACACCGCGCTGCCGTGTAGTGGCTCATATAAGCCCACCTGAAATAATGTTCTTTAAGAATACTACAGGAAATATTGTGACATTTCAGTATGTCATTTGTACAGTACAAACAGGCGGAAAAAATCTAAGGATATAAATAATTATTCTCTTTATTTATTTATGTGGTTAAGTTGGGTTTTTGCAATAATTACATCTATCTCGTCTCCGGAGTAACATACCTGACAGCTGATCTTCCTGAGCTCATCCAACCGCCGGCCATCGCACCGCGTGTCCGTTTCAAAGATCATATCCCTGAAGGTCTGCCGCAGATGACTGTTGAAGCACTCTTGTAGCTGAGCTGGGTCGGCCTCTTCACGGAGCTGGTTTAATACGGTCTGCCGAAGGTCTGAGACAGCGAGGTCGCGGGAGGTCTTATCGTGGGAGTAGTCACTGAAAGATAAACGACATTATGATACAGCTGCCGGTAAACATCTTGAACCTAACCTTGTGTGCGCAGTAGCGGATTTACGTACAAATTAAGCTGCAAACGCAGTACCAGTTGTAATATTTGAACTAATATGAAAAGGCCCCCACAGAACGCTTGTTGCCCGGCCGGTTTTCTGTGCGGACCCTTTCATATTAGTTCGAATATTACAACCGTTACCGCCTCCGTACCGCGCCGCCCCGCCCCGCTACCGCTGTCAGTGCGTTTCGGGCTTAACGCTACTGCGCAGGTCAATCGGGTTCAAGATGTTTTCCCATTTAATTAATGCTTTGTTTTGTTTGCAAGTAATTACTTATTTATTTATTTCAACAAAAAACACAACATTAAAAAAAAGAAAAATATTGTACGGCATTGTGCAATTTATAAATTATTAGTTCAACAGAATTATCTGTACTAAAACAGGCTTTAGAAAACAAACACAAAGTTGGAAAGTTTGACAAGTTTCTATGGGATGACAGCTGCCGGCGCCATATTTGACGATGACCGGTTTTTTTTTTTAATAAGTGTGCTCCTGTTTTGGCCTGCAAGCGGCCAGCGACAGATATAGAGAAGGATACCTCTCCCTGCGGCCTGAAGGGCCGGCAGGGGGGACGCGACGATGACCGGTCTGTGTTCGTACGTTGGTGCAACTGGCACTTAACTTACCTAAGGATCTCCCTGATCTTCATATTGGAGAGCGTTCTCACAGCGTCCATGACGCTTTGAGCGACGGGCGGTTGTGTTTCGTACTCTCTTTTCCTCTTTCCATGG
Organism: Cenopis cana; assembly: GCA_951800055.1. Lineage (NCBI taxonomy): Eukaryota > Metazoa > Arthropoda > Insecta > Lepidoptera > Tortricidae > Cenopis > Cenopis cana. Next base: position 15,391,097 of record OX637490.1, on the reverse strand, counting down.
GTCTTTTGTAGCTTCTCGATGCCACGCACTATTTGCATGGCTTCTTTGGTTCCTGGGAAGGTAATACTTTTATAACAACCGTAAAAAATATGTTCAGTAAACACATGAATGGAGTTGTGATCCGATGATTGCGTTTATGTTCGGCAAATCGAGCAATGCACTTAGATAGTGAAGGCTTGCGTTACGGCCGACATAAAGGCGATCCTACAACCAACCACTATTTAGTTCCGTTGATTTATTTGAAGTACGACTTTGATCCCTCATTCGAGGGCAAGACTTTTTCTGAATAGCAGATGTGAAAGTTAAATTTCCTGGCCACGTCGTATGGAAAGACATCGAGTTTGGTTACGATTCTCAGTCATGAGGGGAGGACAAAGAAGTCACTACCAGTACAGTAGCTAGACGTACCTACCTATGTTGGGTAACAAGGGATGATGATAGCCGTGAAGTGAAAGCCCAAAATACGGGTTGTTCAATTTCAATTTGTATTACATAGTACATAAATACATGCAACTTGCTAGACACAGTGCAAGGACTCGGTTGAGCATTTTTACATCCTCGCATCGCATCTTTTTCTCATGTGAAGGGATCAAATAGCTTCAAATAAATTTTCTTTTGCCAATATTTTGCCACCTCTAACCCTCGGGGTGTGGCTTTCATGAGGTCTTCCGTAGTGCACGGAGCCGGACATAGGGAGCACTGCGTCACATGCTGAGTCGTCTGAATGGTGCCACATTCGCAGAGTATGCCCATAAGTTTCCAGAAGAAAGAACTTACCGTACCTATTTTGATGGCTTTCAACAAGTCCTGCTGTAGTATGTCATTGGCGCTGCCTTCCAACATCACCACGAGGTTTTGGGCGGTCGCTGCGACCACCAGGTTGAGAAGGGAAGTCTGCAGGTCCTTCCGCGTCGGGTTGATTATCACTTCGTTGTCTATTAGACCCAGTCTGAAAAAGTATTGGAGTCTATTTCTTGGGATATTTTTGGCCACTATGACCAAAGTAAGCAAAATCGAGCCAAACTTAGGGAAGTTGGTACAACATACGGAAGAAAAATTAAGCTTGAACATTTTAGTACTGAGACTAACTTTTTAATGACTATATTTTTTGGCACATTTAGGTTCCGTACCAACCGCAAAACTAAGTTGGTTGTAATTGGAAAATTGAGAGAATTTGAGTGAGATCATCTGATTTATGAATAGGTATATTAGTATTTCTTATTAGTCAAAAATACGAAATAATAAAGATTATCATAGGTCCAACCGTTTGGCTGTAAACCTTGTACGACAGACGACGGATAGACCATTTGGGTACAGAACCCTAAAAATAGATTGTAAGTGATGATTATGTGCGTGCACATTGTCTTTGTATGAAATGTGTCATAAGGATGTAAGGGTGGGTTGCACCAAACCGTCTGTAAGGGCCTTATCACACTTGCGACTTGCGGGCGACTTGGAAGCGAGGCGAGCGTGCAACGAGCTCGCGGCGAGCGCGCAACGATTTCGCGGCGAGTGCGCATTTGCGCAACGATTTCGCCGTGAGCGCGCAGCAAGGTCGCCGCATCTAGAGTATAGAGAATTTCCCGTGAGTACGCAGCGACTTCGTTGCACGCTGGCGGCGAACTCGTTGCGCGCTCGCCTCGCTTCAAAGTCGCCCGCAAGTCGCAAGTGTGATTAAGGCCATAATTGAAAGAGATGTTTGATGTATTATTTGAGGTTGATCAGATTGTAATACCGACCGACGTACCGGACGACGCAGTGTTGGAAGGCCCCCCACGAGGTGGGCTGATGATCTGGTGAAGGTCGCGGGGATCCGCTGGATGCGGGCGGCCCGTGACCGGTCTTTGTGGCGCTCTCTGGGGGAGGCCTATGTCAAGCAGTGGACGTCGTTCGGCTGATTATGTGATGATGATGATGATGATGAGATTGTAATTACATATTGGTGCAATCTGCCCTAAATAGTTACCTGACAGCTCCAATAGGTCCATTCCATGGTACGTCAGACAGGGCCAGAGCAGCACTAGCAGCGTTGACGGCAACTGTCTCAGGCGGGTTCGTGGCATCTACAGCGAGCATGTTACACACTATTTGTGTGTCATAGAAGTAATTGTTCGGAAAAAGGGGTCGAAGTGACCTGTCAATGAGGCGGGAGGTGAGTATTTCACGTTCTGTTGGACCTGGGCGAGGATAAACAGATGAATGTTTAGTTTGATTCAACTCAATTGATAGCAAGTATTGTACACTCTAAATGTCTCTGTAAGTTTTTCTCTAGGTTGAGTCAATAAGCCAAATTCTATAAAATTAACATAATTGAGGTTTTTGGGAACTATGTAAATAGTTCAACTTTTTAAAGCTGCAAATTTGGTTGTACAGTCAGCTGCAAAAGATGAACACAGTTAGTCTGTTCAAGAATGGTGCAGTAACTTTGCTAGACTCTATTAACGGTTAATAGAGTCTAGCAAACTAATTAAAAAAATAATTTTGGATCAACAGACTAATCATGTACATATTTTTGCAGCTGACTATACACTTCTCTTCTCAGCATAACGTGGCAGTGAATCCACACTGCAAGTCTGACTTTCAATCACAACATCATCCCAAAAAAGCGGCTTTGTTCAATTTAGAAACTTACAGGAAAGAAAAAAAGGTATTTAATTTTTTATTTCTGAATCTACTTTTTCTGTACACCTGCAGCTTGAATTTTGTCAGTGTGTAATGCCACAAGTAGTATGGACCTAACCTGCCTTATTATTGCATATTCTTACCAATCAATCCTTCGTGCCTTCGAGTCTATTACAGACTATACAAGCAATGTCATGCAGGTAGACAACGTCTTTTGTGGCTGTGTAAGCCGATGCAAGAGCGGCATACACGACCTAAAGCCTGGCAAGTAAAGTTTGCCTATGGTTTAGTTCTTACCTAGTTCTCTCCTCAAGAAGTTGGTAGGTATTCTCCCCGCTGCGGCTGCCTTCTGCCGGTAATCCACCACTAGCGGCAGGAACGAGCTGCTACTCTGCTTTGCTTGGGACACCACCGTGGCGAGCACACTCGTGTCCCCGAGTGTTGCCACACATGCGCCGTCCGCGAACCGTGCATATTGCCCCGTTGATAACTTTAAAGTTGTTCTGAAGATGACATGGGAAAATTTAAGAAGAATATATTTAAGCACATTTCAAATTCAGCTCATATTGCATTTAAAGATAACTGGATATAGAGATTATTAGTTTCCGTCCTGGTGAATATAACAAAAGGAAATCTAGTGTTGCATTCAAATATTAAATTATACCTATTAAATTTGTCCATGAAAGCTATAAATTAGGCTGACATCCGTCTGGGTTTTACCGGATTTGTCCTAGTTTGGAGGCCGTCCGGGGGCCATCCGGGGGGGGTTGTCAAGAAGTGTCCGGGGAAAACCCAGACACTTTTCATGTAAGGAAGCACCTCATTGAATTTAAAGGTCTTGTTTTTTAAAAATATTATTTTCGGTCTCGTCCGGGGAAAAAATGCGATTTGCGCCAAATGTCCGGGTTTTTTTTAAATCTTTGTCCGGGTTTGGCGAAATTCGAGATGGCAGCCCTACTGACATGGGAACTACGGGGTCATTTATTAGGTTGAAGACCTAGGCATTAATAAGAAGGCAAGTAGACTGCTACTGCAGCAGTGAGCTGATTAACTAAAAGATAACAAGAATAGCTACTAGCTGTAAGGTGAATTTTAAAGGAATTGGCAGCTATATACTGGTATGCTAACCTAACCTATAAATGTAAATAAGAATACTTACTCATTTGAAAACTGGATGTCAGTTTTACCCACTGCGGCTTGTGTTGAGAAAACATTATACCGGAAACTAGCTCTTGCTTTTAATTTAGACAAAATCCTATGTTTAGATAACATTTTCAATTCGGCAATGGGTCAAGGAAGGACATGTATAAGAGAAATACACAAATATTTTTTGTGATCTACAATAAAAACTGCTTGGCAAAATATGTATGATTGAAATAATCTTTTTTTCCAGGAAAGATGCAAAGAAATAATATGATTTTAAGATTTTTAGGTACAAATATTCAACTCTGGCCGAATTGTAGGAGACGTTTTTACTTTTTAACTTAAAATAATGTAATGTTCACATGTTCACAAATAAAGTAAATGGTAGTAAAATTGCATTTCAGTGTATAAATGGCAAGGAAAAATGAAAAAGATTCCACCAAGTTATCGAATATGAAGAGAAATAATAACAAAGACGAGTTAATAAAATATCTAGGAAAAGAGTAGAATCACAGAATAAAGTAATTTAAAAACGCCTCAAAAACGTCAAATGCGTTTAATTACTGCATTTAACAGTTATTACCAAGTTTCTCCGTATCAACAAGTAAAGGGTTGGCTGGAAAAATTCAACTAAAAGAATAATAACCGCTTACTTTTATAAACGGTAAACGGCATCCACGAGATTTAGACCTAAAGCAGCCAGATATAAAATAATTAACGGTTACAACCGAAATAACGATAACGAGTTAATTTAACTGTTTACCAATGATAACGTCTACGAACGTAACGAACGTCAATCCACTCAGCTGATTGTCAGTCAGTATTTTCATTGTCACTTTGTATTGTAAAAATAAATAGTTTACGTGCATTTCCACCTCGTTGATGAATCATATTAAAATAATTGATTTTAATGTATGATTGAAAATAGCAAACATGAAGAAAGTTCAAGGAAATGATGCATTTCATCGGATAAATTATCTGTATCAAGTAAGTTAATAATTTCCCATCAACTTTTTTATGTATTATTTTATGTTTCAAAAACTTATTACATATTTTTCACTTTTGCAGATAAGTAAACACATCGTTAAAATGAATCCAGCCTTATCTTCGTACTATGGTAACCTAATGGTAAATGTCGGTAAGAAGAATGTCTTGAAAATGTGAGTGTATTATCATTTTGTTATATACTTGCTTCCCATACTCTTTGCATCTATTGCATTATTCTTAAGGTATAAAGATTCTAAGATTCCTAAAAATCTGGATTGTCTTCTCTGTAACAGGTCCTAGGTGCTCTTAAGGACGAATATTTATTTATTCATTTTTACATAGGCATTCTATTGAGAAACAGAATAAGAATAGGAAGACAACATAATTGAAACTAAATATCACTAAAATTATTACGGAATAAAACTTAAAAATAAATAATCTAAAACGTGGGGTTACCCAGCGGCATAGTGCCAAAGATGCATTACCTGTATAACAATGCTCTATGAGGAAGCTGCCAGCCCTTTGTTCAAAGTTAGTCTCAAAGAGATTAGTAGACACCCCTGTAATTATTAATATCCCCACATTGAAAATAAAGAAATATGTCAACAGATCTTTTAGCCTAGTTTTATTTAGGCAGGTGCCTGTGCCCTAGTTGGTGTGCCTGCGAAGCTGGAGGTCCCGGGTTCGAATCCCGGCCAGGGCATTTATTTGTGTGATGAATATTTGTTATTGGGTCTTGGATGTTTTCTATGTATTTAAGAATCTATTTATCTATATAAGTACGTATATCGTCGCTTAGTACCCATAGTACAAGCTTTGCTTAGTTTAGGACTAGGTTGATTTGTGTAAGATTGTCCACAAATATTTATTTATTTTGTTAAATTCCAGGCACCCTGACATAAAAAGACAGATATGCAAAAAATGCCGCTGCATGCTGATCTATGGAGAAACAGCCGCAATGCAAATCAAGACTAAGCATAAACAAAAGACTGTGCAATGGACCTGCAATACTTGTAGTACTAAGAAATCTCTGCCGGCGAGTACAGATAAAGAGCTTTTATGGGTAGAAAGAGAGGAAGCTGTCATTGAGGTTATTAATTAGTTGCTTTTTTGACTACTTGGGCTTCTGGAACTCTGGTGGCTATTCATAACTCCTGAAGAGTTAGAAGTAAGAGCATGCCTTCCAAAGGTCCGGGACCCCATGGTCCCGAGATATGGGGAAAAAATAAATAAATAAATAATAATAAGACATTTATTCAAAGTTTGTATACAATACACAAGACGTCAAAGTCCACCAATCACATTCATTGGTTCACATAGCATAGCTCTGGTGGAAAAGGGTTCAGCTATGTTATGTTTTTTATATGGAAAGATGCGAGCTGCGGATGCGTGCTATGGATGCGTGCTGTGGATGCGTGCTACGGATGCGTGCTACGGATGCGCGCTACGGATGCGCGAGCGCTTCGCCCCTCACCGCGCTGCCGCTCCCCGCACCCTCTGTCGATACATCGCATAGCTCGAGCTGCGCATCTTCCTCGCACAGCTACCTCGCGGCTGCGCATCTTCATAGCGCATCTACCTCGCACAGCTACATAGCGTAGCTTTAGTGGAAACGGTCGCATAGCTCGTAGCGCATCCTCGCAGCATAGCTGCGTAGCATAGCTCTAGTGGAAAACCAGCCTAACACGTAATAAGAGAACTGCGGTTGACACTCACTTCGATTGTTGTCCAAAACATGTCGCAAACAGTGACTTTTCCAAGTGAAGATCAACCATTGTTCTCTTATTAAGGTTAAAGTCAAATGCAGGTTCCTCAAATTCAGCATAGTACATCCTTAGGTGTCCTGACTCGCTACTAAGAACATCACCAGATGCGTAAAGAGAAAATAAATAAGTAGTGTTATTATGGCTGAGTCTTGTCAGGTGTTATCTTCCCCAGTTGGGTTGTTCATAATGTTTAAATCCTCCTCAAATATTTAAAACACACTTTTGTAATGTGTGTCTGTACTTATGTGTAATTTTTATGTTAAAACATTTTTGGTTTCCAAGATACAGGCACGGCCTAGTTTGGGATCCACTGACTATCTTTCCGTGTAAAATGTGTTTAAGTTAAATACATTATTCTTATTCTTAATAGAGTCCCTCATAATACAACCAGTATTTTTTTTTAATAAAGAAGATGACTGTAACGACATTTTTATTAAATCTTTTCCCGTAGGTATGTACTTGGAAAACCCACAACAATTCTTGAGATTATATAGGCAAGTGGACCCCGGGCTAGTTTAGAATCGGAGGATGAATGCAATTTTTATCAACACAGTAGCTTCTGCACTTGGTTTAGCTCCACCGAAGGTTGCCTGGAAGATAACACTTTGTGTTAAGACGAGTAATGTTGTTTTAGTTTTATCTTTGTCTCCAAATGATGCTTATACTTTATCGTCGACGGCCTCGGCCACGGCACGCTAAAACTTGACTTCATAAATAGACCATAGACTTTAGACTACCTATAATTTTGAGTGAAACCATACAGTTTTATCGTGCCGTGGACTTCCACGGTAAAGTATAAAAGCGACCAATAGGTATAGTTCGTACATAACTGTAAGGCCAAGTGCTGTCAAATAAACGCAAGCAAAAATCTACCTAACAGTCAAGAGCTCTAAGTCGAGTTTTGCTTGCGTTCGTTTGACAGAATTTGGCCTTAGGGTCGGTTTCCACCAAACGGATCGGATCGGAACGGATTTTACAATTTTTAAACGATATTTAATCATAGGACATTGTATTTAAAGTCTACATTACCAAGCCGCGATCGGACGGATACCTACGTTCGTAAGCGGCCGTACGGAGCCGTACGGACGCGATCGGATGTCGACGCATTCATTCGTATTCTTTTCGATCCGATCCGATGCGAGCCGATGCGAGCCGATCCGATCCGATGCGAGCCGATCCGATTCGATGCGTCGGCATGCGTACGGAGCCGATCGGATACGTCGACAGGCGAACGGAGCCGATCGCGGCTTGGTAATATAGACTTTGAATACAATGTACTATGATTGAATATCGTTTAAAAATTGTAAAATCCGTTCCGTTCCGATCCGATGCGATCCGTTTGGTGGAAACCGACCCTTCGAGTTTTGTACGTACTATACAAAAGATGAAAATTTATTGGATTTAGTGTAGGTAGGTAGATCGTAAGTTAACAGCAAATATGTACAGTCAGCATGAAAATTAGCTTGACATATGAAAACGTCAAAAGTCTTTATTACAAGGGAATAGGCACTTTTAACATCTTCATATGTCAAGCTACTTTTGATGCTGACTGTACAACGCTGGTTCGTACAAAAACCGACATAATAGGGATGTTGACACCAAATAAGAAAATCAATGAATCGGAAAAAGGATCAAATTCTAAATCAAATAGCTAAAAAAGCAATTCAAAAGAATAAATAATTACATAATTATAAGTCTTCAAAGTTTTAGGAGGGGACATTTTCTGTCCCTGTTCCGCAAAACGCACCTCCGTATTGAACGATCGTTATTTACTATGGCGCTCGAGGTCAGTGACGTCACTGATCTGTAGCGCTTTCTCTCTCGAACTAAAGACATTCTAACGGTTGTAGTTTCGTTATTTTTTGACATATTTGAATAGGATTTTCACTATTTGGCATAGTTTTATGTATTCCTTCGTGTGAAGTAATAATACATTTTGAGTCAACATCCCTATTTTGCAAGATAGACGATTCAAAATTAAATAAGTTTTATAAAATACTGGCCAGCACAAACAATCTCAACTACTTATAATTAAAGGTAGTTTTATAACATGCCGGCTTGCGACTATGTGTAGGCAGGTAGTAGGTACTTAGTGGTTTCCCTTTAACATTTAATTGGTCTATTAACCTTTCTAGGTATGCTTGTCCCATTTGATAGCCAGGGGACGTTTAATACACCCATTAAGTACCTACTGCCTACATCACAATCTTCAAACTGCGCCATATAATAGGCACGTACTGCGCGAATATTTCCCCCATAAAAAACCCGACATTAACTTTATCACAACATTTCACAATTCAATAATCACCGTTCCGCCATAATAATATTTTATTACCAAACAGTAGGTGTTTTAGTTACACTTTAGACATGTGAGAAACTAGAAAATGAAGAAAATTTTAATATCGTTATCTCTATTGGTAACGTTAGTACAAGCAAACGATCATAAACACTATGATCATAAAATTACAACGGAAAAAACTGCGTCTTGGTTGCGTAATGATTTAGCTGGAGATTTCATTCAAAAATATCTCCCGCAAAAGAGAACTAAGGATAAATTTGACTCTGAAATAGCAAGAGGCAAAGCAATGAAGCTGCAGAGGGCGCGAGCGTCCGATGAGCGACTTAATGAGAATACAAGCGCTTTATCTGAATATTTGGGTCGTGAATATAGCCCTGATAAGCCGTTGTTAAGAATGGGTTACCACGTAGATCCTGTGCTTAATCAAATGCGGAGAGCTAATTCAGATTCGAGTAAGTCGGGTACGGATTCGCGAAGCTCGAGCAGAGAGTTCAATGACTGGAAAAGGCAATGGGAGGATCAGTGGCTGAAGAGGAAGTTGGAGGTGGCGAACATAACTGATCCAGGCGGCGATAGGGTTAACATGATTGCTGCTAGTGAGTATTTTTACACGACTGCCCAAAAAAGGAGTGTAATGTTTTCAGGTTTCATGTATAATATATGTGAATTTTTGTTGTTCCCCCAGAACTTCTCAACGCCTTAACCGATTTAGATCATATTTAGATGTGTGAGGTATCGTTGGAATCCTTACGTCATCCCGGGTGATATAGATAGGATATGTGACGTTGCAATAAAAACAATATGGCGGACTTTGGGCTCCATTTTGTGCTCCGTATTTTTTTTTCTATCCTAGCAAGTGAGGTAACAAAATGAAGCATTTGAAGAGACGATTCCAAAAATATATATAATGTATGTGTTTCAAGCAAAAAAAGTTCGAAATAACATAATAATTATAAAAATTAAAAACACGACTGCACTAAAAAGATAAAAACAAGTTTCCTAATAAAGAACTCAAGGAAATATATATATTTTGTTTGCAGTCGGGGGGTGAGAGGAGGCCTGTGCCCAGCAGTGGGACGTATGTAGGCTGATGATGATGATGATGATGCAGTTGGGGGGCCTAGTATACAAGTAAAACCAAAATATTAGGTCCCTAATTATTTGTATACATTTTTATCTAAATAAGTGAGTTTTCTATATGCTATCTATTTTTCCAGGGCCATGGGGTGTCCCATGCGGGGACCCGGCCCAACACGACATGCCTTGGGGCAGCTGCGTCCTCGCAGTAGAGTGCCACGCCGATTATAGGATCTACAGAGGTGACTACTTCTGCGGACGCACACAGTTTATCTGCTGCGCCCTCGTGTACCACACCTACGACCTCTACCAAGGCTTCGACGTGTCCCTTGCCCGCTCCAGCATGGAAACCGACAGCGCAGAGAGACGGGAAAGATCCAGAATAAAAACCTCAAAGGAACGCAAAAAAAAAGCCGCCAGGAGAAAGAGACGACGCAAGCGCGTCAGAGAAGAAAGGAAACGCAAAATAAGAAGGACCATCGCGAAAATTGTAAAGGAGGTTCGCAGAATTCTCAATAAAGCTTACAGGAACGGGACTAGAATCAGAAAGAGGAAGACCAAGACTATGAAGAAATTCATCAAGTTTCTCAAGAGACAGTATAAAATGGATCGGGAGTCTGCTAAGGATATTCACGAGAACCAGATGTTTGATGTCGATCAGGACTTGATGAATAGATTGTTGAAAATCAAGGATTTCAACCAGGAGTTTATGACTAACGACACTTTCAGGAGCATTCTTTTGAACAATACAATTTCATATAAGGCTGCGCGCATGCTGACCGAGGCATACCCAGAACTGGTTGCAGTTATGCCCAAGGATTTAACTCGTCGGGGAGAATATGATTCTCTGACAGGCAGTGCTCGCCGAAGAGGGGACGGGGATGCCTCTCGACGGAGCGGGGACGCCTCTCGACGGAGAGGGGATATCTCTCGACGGAGAGGGGACGCCTCTCGAGGGAGAGAGGACGCCTCTCGAAGGAGAGAGGACACCCGTCGGAGAGACTTGGAGCGTTTACGATCTAGACGTCGGAAATATCTGGATTATGATGTCGAATATGGTTTGTTGTATGATTGAATAAAGGCTTTAAAATTTTTGGGAAAGTGAATCGGTACCTATGCTTCATTTAATTTTAATTGAATGAATGGTACGGATATAAAAATATTGCAATGTAATATTATACTTATGCTAGTTTTTCCCGCGAACTTAAGAAATGTACCTACTTTGCAAAAGCAAACGTTAGTACAATTTCCATTGATACCTTAGATAAAGTTGTTAATTCTGTCTAAAACATAGTAAATATAAGGTTGCAAACTTTTCAGTCCATATTATGTAACGGGTGGACAATGGACAACTACGGAACCCTGCCTTGCGCGTGGCCCGACACGCACTTGGCCGGTTTTATCGGTGTCGGATCCTACGCCGATATTGTATCTGATGGTGGGAACACAGCCTAACGCTAAAAGTATGATGATCTGCACTAAATATGTATGCTGTACGAAAATTACAATTTGACCTTGATTCATGCATTTTTGCTCGTCGTGTTTGGGCTACCTAATTAGAATCGTCTTAATATAACGAGAAGTTGATGACTATGGAAAAAGTAGGTACAGCCAGTAATAAAAACTTGTATTAAAATTTAATTTTTGACAGAAACTTATCATCAAATTTAGGGACTTCCAATGTGTTCTGTACGCGATGAAATGTTACATATTCTGATTTTCTGATGTAAAAGAGATACATCGAAGTAATACACTAAGGTGATAATGACCCTACCCTACCCTGTAGGTAGATAAAAGCCAATTTTCAGTTGTATGTAAATACTCTCGACCTTAATGATCAAAGACGACGTTTAAATTTGCCCTCTCCAGCCCTAGTTAGCCTGACCCGAGACTCGAGAGCAATCGCTCGAGTCCTTCCGGTCACGGGTCGCGCTCGGAGTCCGAAGTGTGCTTGCAATATTCTGGCGGAGATAACTATAAGGGCTCGTGCACACGTGTACCTGATTGCCTGAGTGGACGCTCGGAGCGGAGCGTTCGGCGGGGCGTGCATAATATTTGTGCAGCGGCGACTCGGGACACCAGTAGATATGAGTTTCAATTGTTTAGTATAGTATCCTATCTACGATATTTAAGGTACTTTCCCTTGATGTCCCATATTCTTGGGACAGTATATATAGGCCTAAAGCTTATATAGCGGCCGTAATATATAGTTTGAAAATGAAAATGAAAAATGAAAAATATTTTATTACCGTAAATAGTAATTTTCGTTTACAAATTACAGGGTAGAGGCTTCCTATTAAGAGGAGGGGTAGGGCAAGCTCTCTCCATACAAACTTTGTGCAGGATTTACTTCGTTTGTGTTTGCATTAAAGTTATGATTTTTGGTCAGTATGCTTATTTTTCTGATAGCTATTTCGTGATGTAATTTTTTTTTTAATTTTTTACTTTTGATTTTTTTTGAAATCTTTGAAAGTTTTCACATCACGATCTTCGCATATCTAATATTTACAACCAAAAAAAATATTATATTTGTTAGTGCCAAAACCGACGAATAAAACGTGCACAAAGTTTGTATGGGGAAGGCCTTGCCCTACCCTGCGCCTTAAGTATGCAATACCTGTATCAGGAAGCCCCGCTCCTCCATAGCAACAAATAAAGGTTTAGGTAGGTACCTATTACGGCCGCTATTATGACGGCACCGCTATGCTTGCGACGACATAGATTAAGTACCTACATACCCATCGATAAATAAAATCTTAAATACCTGGAAATTATCCAAGACTCAAGAACAATTATTCGTCCTGTGTACAGTACACACATAGGTAGGTAAATGCCCTGACCGGGATTCGAAACTGGGACCCCCAGCTTCGTAGGCACTTAGGCAGCGCAGCGGCATTACCAACTAGACAAAAAGCCCAACTAGTTAGTCAAAAGTGGGTGTCAATTTAAGTGGACACTAAATACTGTCCAATATACCTAATTGTTTTGCATAGTTTCCTTCTAAATGTGAAAGAGACGATTTTTATTGGCAATAAACGTCTAAATGCCTTATAAGTGCAGGCATTCTACCATGTTCTATATGACATTTATCGTCAAATATTACGGTGATTCATCGGAAATCGAAAGTATCGAAACAAAAGCCGAAATTCTCGGCCCAATTTCACCGCACACTTTTCTCACCGTAATAAAAGGAAAGATCTGGAAAGAAGGAGCAAAACAAAAGAGCGTGCAGTAATACGCATCGTACGATACTTACACTCTTTTGTTTTTTATCAGTTTACTTACATGTAGGTATATACATATGTGAGTTGGAAAGATGTGGTATTATAAAAGTTTGTTCCTTTTTGGTGTTGAGACGGCTGGTAAAGTTTTGATAGGACGGTTTGATGAGTTGGCGAGCTGATTTTACTGTGGCGAGATTATTTGTCCAAATCCAATGTTGTTTTAGGAATTTCATGATTACACAGCTAGAGTATCGTAACGAAAGACTGAAACTCTAGCTGGGTAACTAACTAGCTAGTCGAAAGTAACTGTAACCGGATGGTAACTGTAATATACAAACCTACCTACCTCTATACCAAATTTCATCTAAATCGGACAATCGGTTCAGTGGTTTTTGCGTGATTAGCTAACATACATCCAAACATCTTAATCTTTCGCATTTAGTAGGATCGACTTGCTTTTGCCCCCGACCTACATACATAATCTACATTGTCTACCTACGAGTACAACACAATAGAGAGTTCAAGTATGAATTTTCAGTAGTTTAGCTAGCATTAAATAGTACTAAAGACATAGCATTTGGCGCTGCAGTGCCTCAGGTAAGTATGTTTACCGCGTGGCGTGGAGCACTGACTGCTTCCATGCTGTGCTGTGCATTGTGCAAGCGCGTGGTGTCCCTGTTGGGGCCGCGTGCGGGGCAGCGTCAGCACACTCCTGAGGGTTAATGCGGAAAGGATGGACAGGATCATTACTTATTGGATGGCTTTGCATGTGCAATACAATGAACATTTCATGTTTTACTAACTTATTACTAATCTATGTCTTTCCCGTTCACGGGACAATGGTGTCCCGGACCTTTGGGAGGTGTGCGCGGAGCCGAAGTACCGAGGCACCGAAGTACCAACGAGTACCACATAGCCAACACGTAGAGGCCATTTTGACAATTTAATGAAATGCAAGGGATACACCGAGCGGATGCTGTCCCTGCCCGTGTCATGGGACGCACACAGAGACAGCACCCGCCAGGGTGTGTAGGAACGATTGCTGATTGATGGAGTCTAAATAAACTGGGCTATTGGGTGAATATGATGGACTAATGGCTGGGCTATTGGGTGAGACAACGGACGCCTGCCTAATAAAACTGTCTCAGATCTTTATTTCCGGCAGACGGTGACTCGCTCTCTGCTAGATGGGCCCCCATAGAATTTACTAAGCTATTAATTTGACTTGACCGTTATTCGAAGCTTATTTAATTGAGATAGGCAGTACGTTTCCCGCCGAATATTGCTATCTCTTTCTATTGATATCCCCTCTCTCGCACCCCTCTCCTTCCACCTGGTAGTGGGGATGACTTTGCTCATGCCCAAAAATCATTTTGTTCGTCATTGGCGTCTAGTTTCCCGCCGCGATAGGTCGCACTGTCATACTATTGACAACTAATTAGAACAAAGAACAAAGGATTTGGGTACAAGTAACGATTACAATTCTAAGTACCATTATAAAGTGCGACCCACTAAGCATTATCGAACAACCAACTGATTTACACTAATTGTGATCACCAATTCACGTAAGTCTTTATAAAGTTAAAGTGTGCTTGATATTATCAGTATTTGACTAAAGCAAACGATTTCAAATGGGTTTGTGTATTGCCAATATTGCCATACACGTTGTTTATTGGTTTATCTACCTTAAAGCGAAAATACATACGAATTTGGAATCTATAAGTAATGAATTGAAATAATTCTACCCTCAATTTGTTAAAAAATTTAACGGCTTTGCCGTTCGATTGTGTTTAAAGTAATAAATGGTTTTAAATGTTATAACCTAACTATTTTTGTGTAGAATTATGGACGATGCGAAGGGAGCGCATAGTAATGCCCGTTCACAGGCAGGCGCTTCACGAAATCGCGACCGCTCGTCCAGTTCCAGTTCGTCGAGCAGCACCAGCAGTTCCTCTAGTTCATCGACGTCAGGCTCGAGGCGAAAACGACACCGCAGGTCAAAGAAAAAGGGGGGCGCAAAAAAGCAGTTACTTAAACTATCAAAACAGGTGAACGAGTTGCAAGCACAGGTAGCTAGACCCAATGGTCGTAATCAACCGTGCGATAACATTTCGGTGGTTTCAGACTGTAGTCGTGAACTTTATGTGGAAAACGAAGTAGATCCTACGCCATCAGCTCCTCTGCCACCGGAACCATTTGCTTTTGGTCTCGGCACTAAATTGAAGGAGCCGGCTATGCCGAGTACTTCAGAGGCAGAATTAAAATTACTATGTGACATACAATGCTTGAATCACACTGAGTGGTTTAACCTTCGCTATGCAGAGATTCAAAAAGTTTATAATCACACTCCAGGTTATACTGACTTGGAAACTAACGACGAGGTTAAGGAATATGATCAAAATCCTCACTTAGTGCACTCAGACAGGGCTTTTGGTGCATTAACGTACTGCGTGATAAAGCAGCAGGAAGCCGTACACGCTGCTGTGCAGGATGTACTAGCTTGGGCCCAGGTAGGAACAGAAATTTCACACGAAGCTCTTCGTGACAAACTTCACAGTGTTTTTCTAGGTGGTGAGTATTACAAAGTGTCAGAAGATTTCTTACAGCTCATTTGTGGCCACAGGGCGGAAGTGATCCAAATGAGACGCAACGGAATCACTAAGCATGTGAAAGACCCGCTAGTCAAATCGGCATTGCGTAAGATTCCTCCATCAGGAACAGCGCTGTTTAACACGGAGACTTTTTCAGCTACAATTGAGAAACATGGCGGTATACGAAAATGTTTTTGGCCTTTGCAAAAGAATCCTGCTTCGCAAGCAGGTACTTCTAAAGCAACAAGCGCGCCCTCGCAGGGATTAGCGCCATATAAAATAGTGCCCTCGCAGGGTACTCGCTACAATCAAGCTTATGCTGCAGCCACGTATCAAGAGTGTCATGGTCATGGCCATGGCTATTCTGACACAAACAATATCCCACCCCCGCGGGGTGATTACCGTCAGCCCTACCCTTCGCAAGGGTATAATAACGCATATCAGGCTCCTCGTTCGAATACCAGGCCCGGAAACACTTCCACCTCCTTTCGAGACCGTCAGCCAAGGTATCAGCAAAGATTCCAACCTCAAGGAGGACGTAAACGTCAGTCGTCCCCCAGGGGGCAGAGACATGGTAAACGAAGGCGGTATTGACTCAACACAGTTCAGGGCGGGCCGTTTAGCAAGTTATTACGATATTTGGAGAGAAATGAAAGCTCCCGACTTTTTACTGCGGATCATAAAAGGGTATCGCATACCTTTTCTACAGAAACCACCACTAGTTTACCCAAGTCTTTTGGGAAACTCTTACGAATGTCCACATTCCATCGAAATGACATCGGTCATCAATCAAATGAAGACTCAAGGCATACTAAGAGTAGCGAATCCTTCGCCCAGCTTTCTCTCCACAATATTCCTTGTGCCCAAGAGCGACGGCACTGCTCGCCCAATCTTCAATCTCAAGGCCCTGAACCAATTTGTAATGACAGAACCATTCGGTTTACTGAATGTTCACCGCGTACCGGACTTTCTTCAACCAAAGGATTGGTTATGCAAAATAGACCTATCTCAGGCTTACTTTCATTTACCGGTGGCACAAGCGCACAGACGGTTCTTACGTCTTATTTACAAGCAGGAGTTGCTGGAAATGACCTGCTTACCGTTCGGTCTGAGCACGGCGCCCAAAGTCTTTGCATCAATTACCAATTGGATTGCCGGATTGCTAAGAGGGCAGAAAATAAGGGTAATTGTGTATCTCGACGACTTCCTGATTGCCCATCAACACAAAGAAACTCTTCGCCTCCATGTAGACATTGTTCTAGCACGATTGGAATCTTTGGGCTGGATAGTCAATTACGAAAAATCGGTGCTGACCCCACAAAAAGCGTTGGCGTATTTGGGTGTACATTGGGATCCTTGGACCAATCAAAAGAGTTTACCGAAGGACAAGTTACCCAACATCATCACAAAAATACGTCAGATGTTGCAGTCCAGCAAGATCAACCGGAAAGAATTAGAGAAACTAGTAGGACTCCTAAACTTTGCGAGTTTTGTGGTTCACTTGGGGAGACTGAATTACAGAGCCCTATTAAATTTCCTAAATACGATCCCGAAATTTTCGAAGAAAATGTACACAATACCACGGGATGCCAGAGACGACCTAATCTGGTGGCACCAGAATTACCTTTGCTCTTCTCCAATTCATGTACCGCCGCCGACACATTTTCTGACGACGGATGCTTCAGATCTTGCATGGGGCGCAAAACTGGACTATCAGTCTCTCTGGGGGTTTTGGACAAGTACAGAACAGAGTTTGCATTGCAACCAAAAAGAAATGCTCGCAATTCTAAACGTCTTGAACGATCATTGTCAGTACCTGTCTCATTCCACTGTACTAGTTCAAAGCGACAACAAGACAGTAATTGCATATCTCCGCAATCAGGGAGGAACGAAGTCAACACCTCTCCTAGAACTGACGCACAGAGTTTTTCACATATTGGAGCAATATCAGATCCAACTGAATCTATTTTACATTCCCGGAATATACAACGGTCACGCAGACCATCTATCGAGATTGCGACCACTTCCAGAATGGCATCTTCGTCCGGAATGCACGGAGGTTATATTTACGAAATGGGGAGTACCTGTAATAGACCTGTTTGCCTCAGCCAGGGCCCATGTTGTGATCAACTATGTGTCAATAGATCAGAACGACCAAAACGCTCTTTATCACAATGCCTTCTCAAGAATATGGGATTTCAACCTAGCGTGGGTTTTTCCACCCCCTTACTTGATACCAAAGGTGCTGGCTCACCTGAACGAAGCAAGGGGGACGTATTTACTAATAGTTCCACGATGGAACAGAGTTTTCTGGCGTGCGGATCTCAAGGCGCGCGCCGTGGCTCCCCCGTTTACAATACGTCACCTGGAAAGGGTTCTTCTGGACACGACAACAGGCTTACCACCACCCAATGTTCACGAGATGACTCTCGAGGTCTGGAAGTGTGGGGGTGGTCGAAGAATTTGACCGACTGGAACTCCGATCAAATAGCTCTTTTGAAGTCATCCTGGCGTCCCTCAACACGTAAAACGTATAACACAGCTTGGAAAAAATGGGAATCTTGGTCTGATCAACATAATATAAACCCTGCATTACCCTCAGGTGCAGATGTGGCTAAGTTCTTGACGGATCTTTATTTAATTGATAAACTGTCTTACAATACTATATGTTTGTATAAATCTGTAGTGTCAACTCTATGCAACATTGATTCATCAGAAAAGTTAAGTTCCAATGTACTTGTCAAACACGTGCTGAAATCCATAGCATTAAAGAAACCAGTCAATAATAAGCCTCCAATATGGAATATTGACGTTCTAACTGATTATCTCACCAAATCTAAAATCAACTGCGAAAGTATTTTCGAGTCATGCAGGCATACTGCGTTGCTTCTCCTGCTCTGCTCTGGCAGGAGAATACATGATCTTACATTACTTAATGTTGATTGCAATCATTGTCTACTAAACGATAATTCAGTGGTTTTTTGGCCCATTTTCGGATCCAAAACTGATTGTGCCAATTATAGACAATCAGGTTGGAAATTACTTACTAATAGTTCTTGCCAAAAGCTTGCTCCAGTTTTTTGGGTTAAACACATTATCGATCTCTTAAAATCTAGAAGAGAATCGTCTGATTGCAACAGTTTGTTTGTTTCACTGAGAGGTGAAGTTAAGAAAGCATCCCGTGCTCTAATTGCGGGTTGGATCAAATCTGTATTAAGGGAAGCTGGCATAACGGCAACGCCAGGGAGTGTGCGTGCTGCTGTAGCATCCAAAAGCTGGGTTGACAATTTCTCTGTTGAGCAGATATTGTCAAGAGGTAATTGGCGATCTGAAAACACTTTTAGTAAGTTTTATAGACGTGAAGTTATGCCAGCGTCCACATTCAATGTTACTGCAAATATAGCAAATTTATTTGAACCTGTGGATTAGATCAGATAAACATGATTATTTTCTATTTAAATCATAGATTAATAGTACCTACCTGTACTAAGAATTTGATTATTATTACATAATTGTGACATTAATTAAATGTCTACCTGTGGCATTGTCATGAATACAAGATAAATGTTATTAATTGTTTTTATTAATACCTGCAATAAAGAGTACTTTTCACCCATAACCTGTCACATTGGCATCTCTCTCTTCTCCTCCACCAGGCGATAACAAACATGTCTCAATTAAATAAGCTTCGAATAACGGTCAAGTCAAATTAATAGACGCGTTTTACCTACCAATAAAACGCATATTAATTTACTTACCTTATTCGAAGCTTATGAGTAAACTCTGCCTGGTTTAATTTCGATCCAATGACGAACAAAATGATTTTTGGGCATGAGCAAAGTCATCCCCACTACCAGGTGGAAGGAGAGGGGTGCGAGAGAGGGGATATCAACAGAAAGAGATAGCAATATTCGGCGGGAAACGTACTGCCTATCTCAATTAAATAAGCTTCGAATAAGGTAAGTAAATTAATATGCGTTTTATTGGTAGGTAAAACGCGTCTATTATTATTATTATAGTTAATTATAACTAACAATTTCTTGTGATGTGTCGTCGTCCTAAGTAAATGATTTCATTCATTCATTCATTAAAATACTGAAATCAACATGCAACGCTCTCGAATGCTATGCTAATTTGCATGCCAAGCTAGCTAAATTCAATTTCAATGTCCCGAATCCTTAGGAAACTTCACGTCGCATAAGTACGCGAATTCGTACGCTAAACTGTAAGTGGAAATGCTCCGCAAATACCTAAGTGTACTTTAAAAGGTAGAATGTCCACATGGTGGGGACCTATGCAGCGTTAATCTAGGTAAGAGTGAAACGAAATTAAGCCCGTCACAGACAGAGCTATAATATTAGACAACTAGCTTTTGCCCGCGACTTCGTTCGCATGAACATCCATCCATATCAACTTATAGTCCGTATTTTAATATAACATTGAGAGATAATTTCTGGAATAGTATTGTGACTTCATAAGCGCACCAAAAACCCAAATTTTTTGTTGTATACCTACATATTTAACGGCTAATCCTACATCACGTACCTTAACATGATAGGCGTTGCATCTCGTTGCATTTACTTTACACGTACCTACGTCGGTGATTGATGATTTTAGTTAAATTCCTAGTTCCTGGGATTTTTAACTCCCTATCAATGTGTAATACTGACACACTGCCATAGGGTATTCTACTGCAATTTTGCTCGAATTAAGACGCGTGAAAAGTCCAAAATTAAATAATGATTTTACACTTTGCCGACCGAATAATTAAAAAAATATCTGTTTTTCTCAGTTCATAAATTGGTGAACTTTGATCAGCAGTTAAAACCTGGAAAATAGCCGGAATAGGCAAAATATCTCTCTCTCTTCCCTCTCTCTTTGGGGGAGGCCTATGTCCAGCAGTGCACGTCTTTCGGCTGATATGATGATGATGAGGCAAAATATAAAATTGTAACAGTGAGCAATGTTGAGCATAGAGCGTAGATAATAATGTGACGTAGCGGTTTCCTTAGAGTGATGGCAATTTTGTCTACGATATATGCATGAGAAGGGCATGAGAAAAAAATAGTCCTCATGCCTAATTGCACGGCAAGACTTTTGCACACAAACTTCATTTCAGATAGGTAATTTAGGTAACAGTCAGCATTGACATAATCTACGCTAAGAAGAGCTCAGAAGTCTTTGAAGTCTTCACATGCGTAACTACTTTTGTAGCTAACTGTCTGTAACTGTAGTCGAGAACAATACAAAACCGCACTCAGAGTCTCAAAGAACGTCTGGTTTAAATTATGTTTGTTCTAGAGGATAGCACGTATATTTGGCGGATGTGAATTACCGTTGTACTCGGGCTGACTACCGCAGCCACAAAGCGTAGACTAGATGGAACAGATGTTCCATGTATAAATAAGTAAGAGATACCGCTATTATTAAACAAGGTACTTCCAAATATGAGGAGATAACTCCGTATAGTCTGTGGATAGATTGATTCTACTATATTCTACTATGTTTTGGTCTTGACTTCGTGTGCCTAATTTAGTTTCTTATGGTTTTGTAGGTATGTGTATGAAACAAAAAGTCGTAAGCCGTAGATCAAACACTTTACGAAGCAACAAGTTACAATTTTACAAGTCTATAGTGGCAATACTCCGGCGTTTGACATTGACATGCCTTTGAACATTTGAATAACGATTGGCCCATTTGATCCATGTCGCCGGTTTGACTTGTGAAGTCTACTTGTGTTGTGAGCAAAGGGTTGGCAGTTTCCCTACTCAAGCAAAGCGGGTGGAGGGGGTAGCCTAAACGATCACAGCGCTCGCTACGGCTAAAATTTACATTTTGTCGGTGACTTGAGCTGTCAAATCCATATTGCAGTAAACATTATATGGTATTATAAATTTAAATAATTTTATGATAAATTTAATATGGCCCTAGTAAAATGAGTTATTGTGAATTGTAACCACCACAGAATAGCGACTGTAAGTTTTACCAATTTTCAAGACCGTGGTGGAAACGAGACCAAAGAAATAAGTGGATAATTGCCGTAAGAAAAAAAAGTAAGTCACCTAACCTGACAACAACAACTGAAAACAACAATTTTAATGTTATTGGCAATAATGTTACTGACTACCATCGTCCAATATTGTCTAATATAGTAAAATAACACAAGATTTCATACATTTTTTTCACAATATTTACTTACTTCTCGCTTGACAGCTATGACATAATGTCCATAATGACCACCTGTCCGTGGCGCTGTCGTCGTGCACGGTCCCAATAGCGTAGCTGGGAAATGCTGTCAGCATCTTTTACACTATGCCGCTGGTGGGCGGTGGGCCCTTATTTTAGTACCTATTTATTTTTTAAGTTTTTGTAAGTATGTACTTGTTTACAGGTTTTAGTTTGCTTTTTCTTGAATAAATCATCTCAGGTTGGATTTACCTAGTACCTAGCTGTAATTTCGTGAAACATGCTTTGTGCTATATCGAAGTTGATCACAATTGCAACCACTGAATACGTCTTAGCTCTGATTATGTTCTTGGCAAGACAATGCGGTGCTGGAATCAATAACGCGTGCCTATCGCGTGTGACAGCCATAAATCCAGAGTTGTCTGATTTGGCGCTGTGCAGCAACCTAAACGTAATCGCTAGTCCAGCCAGAGCCAGACAAAGGTTAAAGCGAAGTAGCTGAGATGGCTGTAAAGTTGGCACTGAGTTAAGGCGATATATCGATTGAAAGAGACACCCTTTGTTTTTCGCTCACGACAAAACGGGATGCAACCCTCTCCGAGAATGGCTTTTTAGACAAATCTCGTTAAATATCTGACTGTGTGCAGTTTTATTAAATTTCCTCTTGTCAGTACCTAGATGAGGTAAAATACCATCATATTAACTTAATCGTGTCTTTTAATAATGCGTTGTTTTAGTAGGCCGAGGAAAAAAAGGAAAATATAGACTCGACTTTGGATTTATTTTCTATCGAGAAAATTTTAAGCAATCATGTTTCGCTATTGTCAGTACCACAATAATATAGTCAAGAATCATATATCTGAAAATCAGCCCCTACTGTTTGCTAGTCTGGGCAGGACAGCGTTTCAAAGTCTCCAAATTTCTCAGTGTAGCGCTTTAAGTTTCAAGAGACTATACAGAGGTTAGCTGGAAAAGATCCCTCATAGGGATAAGTTCGCCTTTGTACTTTAATCTTATGGGACATGTATATTATTTTAACCTGTTTTGTGTACAATAAAGTGCTTACATACATACATACAATTTTATTGGAAGTTTGGAATTAATAATAATTAAACGTAACATATCAGCTGGGCCATTTTACGGAATGTTGTACACTCGACTTTTTTTTTAATTTGGATAAAGTTGGGTTTTTTCTACTCAGAATCGAAAGCACTTTCGAATGATATAGGGGAAAAAGTGTCACAAATTTTTTGTATTCCATTCCGTTACCGTTTTCATACTAAGTTTGTAATGTTTGTATGGTGGTAACGGAATGGAAAAACTGAAAATTGTATGAAAAATTTTAGGGCACTTTTTTTCTCCTATTAGATTCGAAAGTGCTTTCGATTCTGAGTTGAAAAAACCCGATTTTATTCAAATTAAAAAAAAAAGTTGATTGTAGAACTTTCCGTAAAATGGCCCAGCTGCTGCCAGTTTCAGCAATAAATCCTTAAACCTGCGGTAAGCGTCACCATACAATTTTGCGTTAAAATTGGTGCAACCTGATGGCGGTATGAGGTACTCAGGCAACGTCTTAAGGCCGATTTACCTACATTGGCAAGAACTTGGATTGGATGCAAGTTTCTTTACATTGCAGGGCTGCGGGCTACCGAGGTGAGGTACGATGAATACGATCAAACCCTACAATGTAATGAAAATTCACTGAAAATTGCACGCAAGTTCTTGCTAGTCTAAGCCGCGCTTTAGCAACAAAATTACGTAGAATCTTCCTTGATCTGCGGCGTAAAAATATTATCTGCAAAAAAGAGGGTACCTGTTCATATTGTCAAAGACACTCCTTTAGTGTCTTGTCAGTAAATAAAACATGTTCATTAAAACATTGTAAAAAAAATCCTCGTTTACTAATAAAGGTACAAATAGGCAGATGAATTCGTCAGCGGAATTTTTCCGCATGTCCATAGATTTTGTATTAGACCAGCTGCGGTCGGAATCTGCCCAACGGAATTCGACGACCCAATTCGGTTAAGATCTAATCGGCATAGGATTCAAGCTAATACATAGAACTACAATATAGCAGGAATTGCTGGGGCATTGCTACGGAACCTCGTTAACTATATTACTTTTTTATGCACCGATTGAGAACCGTTGTGGTTTTAATGAGAGAGAACACTGCACAGAGTGAATTTAATAGGTAATTCATGTAAGTTCGCGGACTTCTTTAGGTGCTTCATTGACAGGATAGTGCGTTGGCAGCCAGCTCGTCTCCGTACCGCTGATTTCGCTCACCAATGGACCTACCACCTCAACAAGGCTCAACAGGAGTCAATTGCCTCCTATAACGCTTGTACACACTGTCCCAAAACGTCTTCCTTTTCCAATGCGGCCGCATCGCCACCACCGGGTCTTCGTTGAAAAGTAGGTAGCTTGGGTTGAGAGGATCTTCGATACGAGGCCACATGACTGGATCTGATTTACTGGGCGTTGGATTACTGGAAAACGAAAAATGGTAGATAATATACCATTGGCTGTCAAGCCTTGGCCGTGGGCTCCTCTACCACCTAGTGTTTTTGATGGAACAGCTCTTGGCCAGCATCTAGTCAGGGGGCAAAGATGAGGCCGACGATGAAGCGAGCTTAGCCAGAAGTTACCTATTCACTCGTGCGTTAGAAAAGGTTTTCGGAACTTACGTATGAAATACGGTTTAATATCTTACCCTTCATATATCCCTGAAGGGAAACATCTGTATAGAAATTCAAAGGTGTAAGTGAAGTCACTAACCCGCATTGGTCCAGTGTGGGGACTACTGCAGGTTCTTGGGCCTAGAGGAGTATTGTGCCTGAAAGTAGGATCTGATGATGAATAAACCGATGAAGCAGATAAGCTCCTCGAGTGGAAATCGTGTTTGGGCGATTGGGTTTAATATGGGTTTAGTTTGTGACCCAGTAACTGTTCCTTATATAAATAAATTAAAAATGCCAATACTTACTCATATTTTACAAAGTTGGTTAAAAACTCAGCAAATATCTCCACGGCTCGCAAATCGGCAAAATTCGTTATCGAATTTGTAACAAAGGCGTGGTGAGAAGCAGCACTATGCCCAGCCACAGTAATATTATCAAAAAATGGTTCATAAGTCCTCAAGTGACCCTTATAAAGGAACTCCATCATATATACGGGCATGCGATTCGAATGATATTCAGCCGATTTCAAAATACCTTGCAGAACTAGACTATCGCTAAAATATTCCAAGTATTGGATTTTATTCTCATCGCCTATTTTTCCGCTACCAAAGTAAAAAGTCCTGATCCATTCAGCTACAATCCTTTTAGCTTCAGGTGATCTAAAAGTCAAGTCCGCCGGTAAGAAGTTTTCAAAGTTAGTGTCCAATTTTTCTTTATACTGTTGATCATGGTACTGCGGATTGTTGAGGAATAGTCCTTCAAGAGTAGAGAAAATAAGCATCATTGGAACCTTTTCATATTTGCCATGTATTAGAATGTCGTAAGGTGACTCTGCGAGAAATTTCCTAATATAAGGTTTTTCACCAAATGCCGTCTCTATACAAGGTGCGAATGCCACAGAACCATCAGTCAAACTACTTTGAAACATATCATTAATTGCCGTTAAGTCATCCGGTTGCTTGTTTTTGTAAAATTGTGCCAAATCCCCTATATCCTTAGGGAGAAAATTGAGCATTTCTGCTAAATGAGCAGCTGCTTGGATTGGATCACCTTGGATAGACATAATGGACGTAGCTGATCCAGATTCAGCTATGGCCGATTTGAATAACCCATTACTCATATGTGATAAAACTAAAAGGTCGACAGAAACGCCACCGGCATCAGTCCCATAGATGACCACATGGTTTGGATGTCCGCCAAAGCGGATTATATTTCTTTGGATCCATTGCAGCGCTGCTATTTGGTCTTTCATGCCAGCATTACCCGGGATATCATCAGTGCCTAGACACAGGAAGCCTAGAACACCGATCCTGTAGTTGAAAGTTACAACAGCAATGTTTTGTTTTAGGAGATGCTCCATGCCGTTGGTAGGGCCTGATCCTCTGATGAAACTGCCTCCATGTATGAAGACTAGAACCGGAAGAGGGCGTTGAAAGCGTTCATACATATCAGGAATGGGAGTAAACACGTTGATTATGAGACAGTCCTCTTCGCCAGAGCCGGATTGTGGACATTGGACTGTTCTGTTCGCTTCTAATACTCCGGACCAAGGTATTGCAGGTAATGGATCCTGGGTAAGAATTTATTACATTACCATTTACTCTCCAGCAGCAGGTTCATGGAAGGAAATATTTTGAAGCTTTTATATTTTAAAGCTATCATGATTATTTAAAGTTCGATGTTCTAATTTTAAAGATACATTTTAGAAGTTCGACTCAGATGATGCATGGTTATTACGAATCTTGCAGCCCGATTATATTGGTATCGAGTAAAGTATGTTAGGATAAGTAGTGACTCGGTCAAGACTTAAAGTTAATTATACAGACCTTAAAGCGATTTTCTCCAACAGGTGGAGCAGCATAAGGTATTCCAAGATACGTCATATACGAGAATTCATTAGTGTCCACAACATATCCTTTTACAATTCCACTTTCAGTAGTCACAAATGGAGGCCCTTGAAACTGTATGTCTTCACTAAATACGTTGATAACTAAACCGAATGAAACAAAAATTAGGAACCAAAACATATTCCTACTTGAGAAACAGTGGTAACAGATAGACTACATACTCAAAAGTGACAGTATGATATAGATAAGTATAGAAGTTAGCTATTAAACTGGTACAAAACAATAACAATAATATTTATGAACGTGGTGATGTCAACGTATTGTATCCGACTATCAACAATATGAATCATCAGCATTGCTATTGGTAAGGAATTCAAATAAAGTAAGCCTGTATTTGCTGCTTTTGAATTGCTAAGTATAGGTATAGACGACCATAAAATGAAGGTACAATTACAAACGATGTACCTCTACCTACTTGCGCAGAAAGATTTTTTAGAAGTCGCGAATACATAACCGTAGGTTATCTAATCGACGAGTTCCACTGAGTTATGAAAAATAAATTATGTAGAATCATAATAACCTAAAATAAAAATAAACTAAACTAAAGACTAAATAAATAAATTTACAGGTAAAAAAACCGGCCAAGTGCGTGTCGGGCCACGCGCAAGGTAGGGTTCCGTAGTCGTCTACCCGTTACATTATATGGACTAAAAAGTTCGCAAACTTATATTTACTATGTTTTTGACAGAATTAACAACATTATCTAAGGTATCAATGGAAATTGTACGAAAGTTTGCTTTTGCAAAGTACATTTCTGAAGTTCGACTATTACTCGTTAACTAGTAATGTCTACTTAGCTGTGATAGTTTTCCTTTTAAATTCATCGTATTTACTACTACCATGTTTTTTTTCACATGCCTAGTAGCCACCGTTTAGCTGGCAGGGGGGGGGGGGACACTTGACCATAGCTAAAATTATCACTTCAATGCTTAATATCACGCTAGCCAATTCTACTTTTAGAAACCTAATAATATTTTTAAAAGAGCTATCCAACGATACCCCACACGATGGGGTTTGGCACAAAAAAAAATTGCACCACAACTTTACATGTAGGGGAGGTACCCTAAAAAAAAATTTTTTTAAAGATTTTATTCTACCGTTTTGTCGGCGTCATTGATATGTATACTCATGCCAAATTACAGCTTTCTAGTACTAACGGTTACTGAGAAAAACGGGGGTCGGACGGACGGACGGACGGACGGACGGACGGACATGGCGAAACTATAAGGGTTCCTTGTTTACTACGGAACCCTAAAAATGGGCTCAAGCTCGGAGCTCGGCGGTAGGGTGCCCAGAAGGCTGGCCTCATTGCCGCGCTGAACAGTAACGCTGATGCGCTGAGCAAGGTACGCACCAGCCTTAATTTTTTTAAATTTTAGAGCTACAGAGTTGTATTACCTTATTTTAATCGTCATGATATAGTACATTATATGTTATAATTATAACTAATTGAATACAAAAATAAATAGTATAGATGTTATTAGGCGTTGAACGTAGGTATTTAGAGTTGTGCCCCTAATCAGAGTAAGATTTTCATTAAAATTCGAGGGCACAACTCAAAAAGTTGACTAAAACTTAATTCAATATGGGCACAACTCAAAAATTATGCGTGCTGACTGTAGGCAAGGTGCCCTTATTGCAGGTAAGATATCGATGATTTTTCAATAGTTGCATAAGGGCATGACTCTATTTGGAGGCTTTAGAGGATTATATGCCTTGTGTTTATGACTTAAGGTAGTAAATCTAACTACCCTGAACACGAATTCGCCAAAATCTAAAAAAACAAAAATTTCGAATTATGCCCTTATTGCAGTCAAGAGGCGAAATCTGTTGTTGTTTTGATAATAAATGAATTTAGTCTGTAGAAATATGATTTCATATAATTTGACAGTTGTTTTTCGATGGAGGATAATATTGTAACGAAGCCGGCTTATCTCCAACAAAGTCTAGTTTTCGCTCTGTTCTACTTTTGCAAAGCTTGTGTCTACGCCAAATATTGAGATTAGGTGCCGACGGGAAAAACGCCAGGAGGAAGCAAAATAGCCAGCCATTTTCCAAATAATATTACCTCTCACTTTAACAGTACCTTGTCGGTCTAATTGTGCGAATGAAATAACAAATAACAGATTAACAGACACGTCGAAGTTGCGGCTATGAGACTTCCACGTATCGCGGATTACGATCACGTCGCCACGCGGAAAAGTTATCGGAAAATCCAGGGTACGGTAAATAGAAATATGAGTGTGGTGTTTGGATTGCTAACTGCTTACGATTTGCTAGTATAGGTAAGACGTAAGGGCATTTTTAGGTTCCTTACCCTAAAGGTTTAATTCCACAGCCGACAGCAGATAGCAACTGCACGTTCCGCCGCACTCCAAATTGAACCGTAATCATGAGACTAAAAGTCCCAATTTAGAGTGAGCGGCGTGTGCTGTTGCGACACTTCTCCGCTCATTTCAAATTGAGTTTTTTACGCATACCATTACGGTTCAATTTGGAGTGCGGCGGCACGTGCAGTTGCTGCAGCGGCAGCTCACTCATGCGACTGGCCGTCCGTCGTCTGTCACAAAATTTTGTTCCTAAGATGTTTTTAACTTCCCGTTGACCTATGAACTTGAAATTTGGTGATAATTTTTATTAATAACCTACGTATATTTTACGTGAGGATAAGCGCCAACGGGGCCGCCCGCGTCGCAGATGGTGTGATGATATCATCAAAATAGGAGGACCTACATGGACCAGAATAGCCACCGACAGAGAAAGATGGCATCAGATGGAGGAACTAAAATCCAACCCAATAACTGAAATTGTATCACATATATTTATATTTAATACTGAGAAGGGAAATAAAAGGCTTATTATTATATTATATTTTACCAACAAATACCACTATTACCAGCTATTATATTATATATACACACGGGCAAAAATAACGAGTACACTTTCTATGGAAATTCAATACAAAGTGTACCCTTTATTTTGAGTTTGGTTTGGAATTCCCTGCCAGCGTCTGTATGTCCGAGTTCATATAACCTGGACCTTTTTAAGGCACGAGTGAATAGGCATCTTCTGGGTGAGCTCACTCAGATGATGCCGCTTCACCGTCGGCCTCATCTTTGCTCCCTAGCCAGCGCCGGATCTAGAAATTTTTCTAGGGGGGGCAAAAACGACAAAATGCCGCCCCCGTCTGCATATATTGTCTTACAAATTGTTACATCTACCATTATCATAAATTACAACCATCAGGACACCCGATAGACATACTTATAGGCCTAACCAAAAGAACGCCTCAACGACCGGTCTAGCGTTTCTTTCTGGTTTTTTACGATATTTCACGAATACAGTTAATCTAGTCAGTCAGGACAGTAAAAGTAGCTACTAGTTAACTAGGTACTCTGAGGGGGACGGGTCATAAAGTCATAGCACACATACCCACAGATGAAAACGCGAGCGCAGCGAGCGCGAAAATTTTCGAACATTATAATGCAGATGCGGAAAATACTTCATACGCACGCGGAATTTTTTGTCCTGTCAAGACGTATTTTGGCCTGTCAAGAATTTCGAATTTGCCGCCCCCCTGCCGTTCCTAAATTTCCCGCCCCCTAAACTTGCCACCCGGGGCATGGACCCCGGCTTGCCCCCCCCCCCCCCCCTAGATCCGGCTCTGCTCCTAGCTAGATGCTGGCCAGAAGCAAGCCCATTTTTAATTTAAGAAAATGCGATTTTGTTTTCGGATAGATAGCTGATACAGAGGGTTCAAAAATGTTTACAACATGTTTTCTAAACACCACAGGATGGTTCGGAACGGGTCTATGAGTACCTACATCGCGAGCACAGAGTTAGCTACAAAGCACTAACGTCAAAACTAACACATGCCATGCGGCGCCGCCAAGACAATAATCCATAGTTAATATAGCTATGTTGACTCAAAATTTATTATTACTTCATACGAAAGAATACATAAAACTATGCCAAATAGTGAGAATCCTATTCAAATATGTCAAAAAATAACGAAACTACAACCGTTAGAATGTCTTTAGTTCGAGGGAGAAAGCGCTACAGGTCAGTGACGTCACTGACCTCGAGCGCCATAGTAAATGACGATCGTTCAATACAGAGGTGCGTTTTGCGGAACAGGGACAGAAAATGCCCCCTCCTAAAACTTACACGAATCCATGTCACCGACACCGAATGAAATCCATGGTAGGTAATTAGTTGAAAACTTTTCAACGAAAAGCTATGCCATAAAGATAAACCGAATGTGCTAAGGCAGTAATCCTGTTAGTTGCGTCTCATAATGGCGTCCCTACTTGCTTGGACAAACGCCAACAGGAAATTTATGACGGTTGCAACTCAAAAGTTTCGCCGTACGTAATCATATAAATGCAACTTGCCAAAGGAAATTGGGCCAGGAATAAGATGTTAGGTACACACTAAGGTAGGTAATACTCAGTTAAATTAACTAACAATACAATAGTACATTATTGCCGTGGCCGGGAAGGGAGCAATTGCAGGCTGAGTATTTTTTTAAACGGACGAGCTTGCGAGTCCGTTTAATTATAATACGAAGCCTGCAATTGCCATTCCGGCCTTGATCCGGATTTGATAAACATAACCTTAAAACGTCAAAAACATCATGCTTTCCCGCCGTTTATTTTTTTTAACAGAATTGCAAGTGTATTTTTCCACCGAAAAACGCAAATTATTCGAGACACATAAAAAAACGTCGCGTTTCCAACAGAAAAATATGATCTGAATTGGCTGAATACGACCTGTGCTTCCTTTTGTATGACAGTTTCTACTTTTTAAAAAGTTTATAACTCGACAAATAAAGGAATTTATATGTGACATTGCAGGCGGCCTGCAATGTTTTTTACTTTTTAATTTGGATCTGACCTTAAACTATACACTTTACCTTCCAATATGTAGCGACTAAAGTCCAGTTTGCGGACCATTTTTGAGAAAATACTCTTTCTTGCTCACGTCACATTCGAATCAGGTACAAAGAGATACAAAACAACAGGAGTTTTCTCTTTCAGACAACCGGTGGGCAGCGAAGAAAAGAAAATATCGATATCATTTATTTATTTACTATAAGGAGAACCAACAGCCGTATGTACAACTAAATAACAACATGAATATTAACAAAACAAGAGACAATCACAGGATCACAAAAAAAACGCTAGAATATAAGATTTATTAGACTGTCAAAGTTGTATGGAAGTGCAATATTAGGATACCTAGTTGATATTGCTAGATAATGAAAAACTATTTTACAATATATTGAATTGCGAAGCTAAAATCGTTAAAATTTCATTACTTAGAGAGACAAGAAGTTATAACTAAATAATAGTATATTACTTAACAAGGGCGGTAAAACAAAGAATGTCTCAGATCGCAGGTATTTGACGCCCGAGCCGAAGGCAAGGGCGATAAATATGCGATCTGAGGCTTTCTTTACTACCGCCCGTGTTAAGTACAAAATTTTATGTCACCCCCTGGCCAGGAAGTGGGATTTCCCGCGCCCGGAGCGTGGGGTAATTGCCGCTTTATGGCCAGGTGTGACATTTAAATGACATTTGTTCCATTTGATGGTAGTTTTTTCGGCTAAAAAAATTATGTGTATAACTATTGTATTTCGTCATTTATTAGACTGATCATTCTCCTGGCTTACTGGTTCTGATTTTTTCAAATTTATTAGACACGATGTAGAATAAAACCAGTTTTAAAATGAATGCATCTCTCCTAGTAAATATTGTTTCAAGTAGGTTAGATGTTAGCGGAATCACTGGATTGGCTTTCAGTTTAAGAACTGTTTCACTCTAAACGGCGTGTGGCATAACAGTACTGGAGACACTACAAATATATGAATGGGTTGACGGCTTTAACAGGTTTCCTGTACAAATTGTACAGTTCATCCCATAGTCGTTTCCGGGAACCGTTGTAGTACTTGTTTACGCTGAATTCCTGGTTCAGGACTAGAACCGAGAGGTTCCCGGGTCGTACGACTGGCCAGTTGATTGGGAGCAGCGGCGAGCGGGATGGCGTTGGGTCACTGAAAAATAAAATTTAATTTCAATACGACCAACCTAGAACTAGATAGCGGGAGTCTGCTGGATGTGTGTGGCGCAGGGCCGGTCATTGTGACACTCTTTGGGGGAGGCCTATCTCCAGCAGTGGACGTCTTTCGGCTGATATGATAACGACGAATTATGCATAGCTATGCACTACCTCTTTTAAAATTTGGAACCAACTAAGAAATCTTTCAGAGTTCGTCGGAGTTGTATATTGTACGCGGGGATTTACGAGGTTGTTATGATTATCACGTTAAAAAGCACAAGGTAGGTTCTTATACCGACTTGTTGAATACAAGGGAATCTTAATTGTGACGTGAGTGGTCGTGCATTCTTGAACCGACAATTAAAACCAAATGTCAATTACTAACCCGAACTTGGCAAAATTTCCTATCACTCGACCCAGTCGGTTCACCATCAACTTATCACTCCTGCTCGATACCGGTATAGTGGAAATGATGTTCCTCGCAATGTCTCCGTGTCCTGGCAGATTAATGTACTCGTAAAATGGGTCGTAGCCTCCCCTTTCGCTCTTGTAAGCAAATTCCATTAAATACACTGGCTTATCAGGCTCTGCGTGTTTCTCCACAGAACTGTACAGTCCGTGGAGAATAAGAGAGTCGCCAAAAAAATTCAGATAATCAGTTAAACGATCGTCGTCAACTATTCCCTTCGAACCAAAATATTCCCGTTTAACTTTATTAATAACTGGTTTTCTGATCGGCTCTCTATCGATGTAAAGATCTGCGGGCATGTATGATATAAAGTCTTCGTTCATACCGTGTTTGTAATCCAACTCGTAATATTCCGCACTCCTCAAATATAAGCCTTCGAGACTGCTGTAAAGAAACATTAAAGGGACATCGGTGTAGTTCTTCCTTGCTAGAGTATCGAGAGGAGACTCCAAAATGAAAGCATCGCGGGCGTTATAATGGTTCTCTATACACGGAACGAAGCCGAATCTCCCATCAGTTATAGTACGGTACAGCTTATAGTTTGCTTCGCTCAATTTCTTAGCCGATACTCTTTGAAAATAGTTAACAAGCTCATCCAGACTTCTGATTGCCTTACTTGGTTTAAGCATATTCGCAAAGTTTTTAGCGGTCTCTATAGGGTCCGAATCCAGGGCCCAAACCGTGCTCGCAGATCCAGATTCAATAATTGCCTTGTGAAAATAGTTGCCATTCCTTGCACCAAATAGTACATGGAACTCTACCGAAGCCGCTCCAGCGCTCATACCGTAAAGAGTCACCTGGTTGGGGTCACCGCCAAATTGTTGAATGTTTTTTTGAATCCAAAGAAGAGCTGCAAGCTGGTCTTTCAGACCTGCGTTACCAAGGGCTTCTTCTATTCCCAAGCAAAGAAAGCCGAGTACTCCGAGTCTGTAGTTGAGGGTAACTACTACGAAGTGTTGTTTGATCAGGAGACCAAGTCCTTCTGTTGGGCCTGAGCCCATTAGGAAAGATCCTCCGTGGATATAGACCATGACTGGTAGTTGCGTTCTCATATGGATGGGAGTGAAGACATTGACGATGAGGCAGTCTTCTTCGCCGATGCCCATTTGAGGACACTTGACGGTTCGGTTGGCGTCGAATGTGTCGGGCCATGGTTTAGGTGGCTGCGGTGGCTGAAAAATGGATATTGAATTAAAATATGTTTCAAGGAATTTTAAAATTATTTTTTTTTGGTCACTATGATAATTAACAATGAGAAGTTACGTGTTTCAGTTTACGTGTTTCATTTATTTTTATTTATCTTATGGCAATTATTTCGAACCGTGAGATCGTTGACAACATTACGTTTGCCAGTTATGTTGCACTTTTAACACCATCCAGGGGTTATATATGTAGGGTAGCGGTGGGTACCTACACCCTACGGATAACTGCAACTTCAACCCCCCTTTATCAGGTGAATGGGCAACTTGTCTGTTAGAAGTTCTCAAGCCACCCAAAAGGCCTCCAACTTGGCTAAACGACTGCTGCCGTAGACAGCAGCCAGGGGTCAACGGCATAGGAAATAGGTGATAGAGGCCAGTTTTCCTTTCTCGAAACTTAATACATCGTTCAGTCTAATGAAATGTGATTGAAAATTAAGATTCCTTTTTTTGAAGTCGGTTAAAAATATTCAAATTTTGTTGGAACCTCCCAACATGATGTTCTCATCATCATCCTCCTAGCGTTATCCCAGTACATTTGCATCCTGAAGGATGCCTGGGGTCCGCTACCTAATCGCAAGATTTGGCGTAGGCACTAGTTTTTACGGAAGCGACTGCCATCTGACCTTCCAACCCCGAGGGGAAACTAGACCTTATTGGATCCCAACATGATGTTCTCATTAATAAAATAAATAAGTAATTAAACTATTTACTAACCATAAATCGACTGATTCCCGTCGGCGGAGCAGCGTAAGGTATGCCCAGGAAAGCGAAGTACTCTGCATCATTGTCCTTCCTTAAATATCCTCTCACCAACCCACTTTCGATCCTCACATCTCTCGTACCACAAGACTCGCGAAGCGTCCAAATTTTGAGTTGAGGCAGCGACCCCTGATCTTCAGTAATCTTGTTGCTAGTAGTTACTGGGTCCATGTCTTTCGGGCTTAAGGCTACTACGCATCCCAATATTATAACCCCAAAAACCGCTGGCGTCTCGAGCATTTTTAACATGCTCTTCCCTAATTCGACAAGCACTGAGATGAATTTCGACTCATCTGTGACTTATAACTGATGATGCCGCTATTGTTTGTAATTAGCTATTGTGCGCCTCATAATCAAAACAAAATAAATTTCGTCATGCTCTATTGTACCTACAAAGGTAAATAGAGGTGTTTAGGCCGACTAGAACACATTAGCACAAAATAAAAAATATACAGAAGGTCCGTTCCCGCCGTTCTTGAAAATACATACCTAAACTTGCCCGACTCACAGGGTTGTTTCTGTATTGATTCTGAATTTTAAAAAGGAGTAGGTATAATAAAAATTCTTCAACATGACATTTAAATATGAACCAGCGTATCTTGGTAAAAAACCCGCCAAGTGCGAGTCGGACTTCGCACATTTAGGGTTCCGAATCAACCTCAAAAATATGATTTATCAATATATTAGTATTTGTTGTTAAAATATACGTAATATTGAACATTGTCACCAAATTTCTAGTTCATAGGTCAATGAGAAGTCTAAAAATTCTTCGGAACAAATTTTGTGACAGACGACGGACGGACGGACGGACGTCTGGGCGACACCAATAGGGTTCCGTTTTGACCCTTCGGGTACGGAACCCTAATAAATTGATGCGTGACCCGCTGCGAGTTGTGAGTTGTGACCGGCGGCGGTCGAGAGCGCCAACAAAGAATATAAGTACCTAATTAATTAGGTACCTACTTAACTAAACCATAGTACTTAAATACTGGCGTTTTACCAGCGAACGATAAGATGAATGTGTAATGGTTGATCGTCGTTATCAAAGCGGCTAGTTTCAAAAAATTACCTACCTACCTAGGTATTGTAACTACCAAAATGAGAAAACCGTTTTATTTACCTTTCAATATCGTTTGAAAATTTGAAGAAAGTGTAGGCACAGTTTTTTGTTGTATTTAAACAATAAAATACATTCCAACTGTAATAATATCGGTTATTCATTTTGACGTACGTGACACAAAGTTACCTACGTAGCGGCGGCGACGTCAAGTGGTCAACGCGCGCACAACTAGCACTCGCGACGCGACAGTGACAGTCGCGACTAAGCTCGTCCGAAATCAACCGAGAATGCCTGTAAATGGTACGTCTGTGTGCGTGCGGCGAAAATGGCACTTTGTACTGAGCGGACTCTCTGCTCCGGCGCGTGCCGCCGCTATTTACTTTGTGACATTAGGTCATGTTTGCAATCCAGCGAGGAAATACTGCCAGCATCCTCGGCACCATGCCGCTGGCGCCCAATTTTTAGATATTTTTAGGCTTATTTAGATTTTAGTTTAGTTTAGTTTTGTTTAGGACTAGCTTTTGCCCGCGACTTCGTCCGCGTGACCTTGTATTTGAGGGATGATTTCAGGGATAAAAAGTATCCTATATGTTAATGCCGGTTATAAACTCGTTGCGTGTTCACGACTCCAATAGTGAATTGAATACGTTTCGAAGCTCGCGTTTGATTTACGTGGCTGTAAACAAGGGGATTCCGCATCCAGGCCGATTTCTGGCTTCAGTCCAGCTCCTAGTTTGTGAGTTTCATAATACAGGGTGGATTTGAGGACGCCCTTTTTTTAAAAAAAAAAGTAGTATTAACTAGGTAATTAATACTTTCGTTGCTAAGCTTTTCGTAGCAATATGCAATTTTCTCTACATAAGGGGAAACGCGTATACGAGCAGAACGTTGGGTAAACGGGTTACTGGCAGTGAATGTATTATATATCTTTCCCGTTTACGGGACAATGGCGTCCCGGACCTTTGGGAGGCGTGCGCAGATCCGAAGTACCGAGGTAACTAAGTACCATCGAGTACCACATAGCCAACACGTAGAGGCCCATTTGACAATTTAATTAAATGCAAGGGATACACCGAGCGGATGCTGTCCCTGCCCGTGTCATGGGACGCACACAGAGACAGCACCCACCAGGGTGTATACTGTGTATAGGGACTATTGTTGGTTGATGGAATCTAAATGAGCCGGGTTATTAGGTGAAGATGATGGACTAATGGCTGGGCTATTGGGTGAAACATCGGACGCCTGCCTAATAAAACAGTCTCTCATTTTAATTCCGGCAGACGGTGACTTGCTCCCTGCTAAATGGGCCCCTATTAAACAGCGACATTAAAAAATGGCCTAGGGGCAACACCGGTCAGAGACCTGGGGGGTAGAGAGGTGGCACTGGACTTTAAACAGTATTATATATATTATTAGGTACTTCTATTTAAGGATTTTCGATTGTCACTTTGTGTTTTGCACCCACCTTTGTAAGCTTTTTCGTTGGTTCCAAGAGAATGCTTAGGTCCGCTCTTTGTAACAATTGTTTCAAGCCGCCAAGTTTTCCTTCGTTGACGGTACTAACTTAACTGTCAGTATTATATTTACGCGAGTTAGTTTTTGGTATAGATAATAAAAAGACCCTACCAGGGCCCATATGAAACTAATTTATACCTATTATATAGGTAATACCTGTACAATTATGGATGCAATACCTAAATAAATGAAATGAGATAAGACAATTGTGAAATCAGTCAGTGTTTTTATATTTTTATAACAACTGTTGTTTCATTATAGCCGTTATAATAAACTTTGAAAACTAGAATGACCCTACAAAATACGTCCTGTATAAAACAACTTTATTACTTTAATTGTGCGATTCTGAAAGTCTTATTTCTCTGCAGCTTAAGGATTAATTTGGGGAAATTCAACGTTGTTTTCAAATGGCACTTGGTCTCGGCGGTCGATGAGG
Source organism: Cenopis cana (assembly GCA_951800055.1). Taxonomy (NCBI): domain Eukaryota; kingdom Metazoa; phylum Arthropoda; class Insecta; order Lepidoptera; family Tortricidae; genus Cenopis; species Cenopis cana. The sequence continues at coordinate 15,353,113 of OX637490.1, read as the reverse complement.
CGTGTAGAAGAGATGCGAAATATGGATTTCTGGTTCCGCAAATATTAAATTTACAAAGCATGGTCTATTTATTTTCTAACTAGCTTTTGCTTTCGACTTCGTAGTAGAACTCGTTTATCGTGTTTGAATTTAATTTGTAGGTAGGTAGTCTTTTATTTCAGGCGCTTACCAAGTTATCAGTCTTCCATACACACTTCCACTCCCTTAAGGGATGATTTCCGGTATAAAAAGTATCCTATGCCCTAGACTGGGATTCAAAGTATCTCCATACCAAATTTCATCTAAATGGGTTCAACGGTTTAGGTGTGAAGAGGTAGCAGACAGACACACTTTCGCAATTATATTATAAGTATGGATAAGGGCTGTTAAGGAGACTTAACTGAGGGGCTAGCATAACATGCATCTCGTCTCTACTCGCGCGCGAGATAAGCTACCTATCACTTTTTGACAGCATTAATCAGACAGTGACAGGTAGCCTATCTCACGCGCGAGTAGAGACGAGATGCATGTTATGCTAGCCCCACTGATGTCCCGATGTTACGATTCTATTTAAATTAATGATAAACGGCGGGAAAGCATTTTCGCGTTTTCGGATTATGTATATACATAGAAGCTTTGTTTCAATTTAGTCTTTCATCCCCTATTTTTGGGAAAAAACTATTCTTAACTTAGCTGGAATTATTGGCATTATTGCAGGCGTTGTATTAATTAAATGAACTCCTAAGGGCACTTTATCAGTTAGACAGTTAATTACGCTCATCTATCAAGATTTTTTTTATACATATTTTGACATTTTCTCTTTTATCTATGAGTTTGCAATGTTTGCATTACCATACTCTCTAGCGACTGCGTAAACGACTCAGTATGGCGATTCTTATTTCTAAATTGCGTAACCGCCAGAGGCGCTATACTTATGTCCATACTAAATCATTTAATGTCGAAGTCGCTTGCGAGTACCTACGGTAATCCAAAATTGCAAACTCATGGTAGGGGTACAGGGGTCTAGATACGTCGGTCGCGTGATAGCGACAAGACAACAAGACGACAAGATAAAGACACACACACACACAAACACACACTTGCACACACACACACTTGTTTGTACACTGTATTTTATTTTGTGTGTGAACTTTGAATAAATAAATAAATAAATAAAGCATCTGTCACTTTCTGATACCACTCTATACTTAAACAGTGACATTATGCTTTATATTGTTATTTATCACGCTATTGACGCGACCATCATAGATCCTCAGAACTATTGTTGTCTAATATCATAGGTGACTATGTAGTTTTAAGAGCATTTAAGGAGATATATTGATTCGGTAAACCACGCCCCCCGTGAAAGAGACACGCTTATATCTTTTGCGCAAGGCAAAACGGTATACAACACTCTTCGGGAATAACTTTTTTAGACAAATCTCGCTAAATTTATATCTGACTGTGTGCAGTTTTATGAAATTTCCTCTTGACAGAGTTTAGATGTGGTAAAATGCCATCATATTAACTTATTTGTTTCGTTTAATAATGCGTTGTTTTAGTAGGCTGAGTGAAAAAGGAAGACTAAACTTTGGTTTTTTTTCTATCGAGAAAATTGTAAGTAATCATGTTTCGGCTATTGTCAGAAACACAATCATTATATCTGAAAATCAATCTCTATTGTTTCCTCGTCTGGGCAGAACAGCGTTTCAAAGAACAAAGAAATTTCTCGTTATAGCGCCTTAAGTAATTTTCGAAAAGTGTTACATCTCGTTTCCTCCTGCACGAAAGGCATAACCGCAGCGTTTGAAGTGTGAGTGTGACTCTTAGGCGGGGGCGTGGTTTACGGAATGAAGACTATACCAACTAGGCTACCGCATATTAATGGAAAACCCACAGCCCAGTAAACACTAACTGTAAACAAAATCACAATTTTATTATTTCATCAGTGTTTCTGTGAATCGAAAACGAACGCCGAGGAAAGGTCAACACTGAAGTATTCATTTATACGCCGAATCAACATCAATCAAGCTGTATTTTAAATTGTCATGGAGTTTTGGGAAAATTCGGTCTAAGAGGCTCAATATTGAAACTTGAAAGGATTATAATAAATTATATGATGATGATGATGATGATGATGATGATGATGATGATGATGATCATGTACGAGTATATACTATGTATATACTTGGAAGATTAACGCAGTTACATGTATATTATTTGATTTCCTAGAATCAGGGATGTACCGAGTTTGCAATGAAACTTACGTGTTCCTCTGTCTTAATATAATCATCAGAGAGGTTATTGAGAAACTACTATTATACGAAAAAAATATAATTATTCAAACTAGTCTTTGCCCGCGACTTTGTCTGCGTAAACTTCCACTAACTTTTTCATGCCTTTCAGGGGATGAAAAGTATCCTATATGTTACTCGTAATCCAGGCTACACTCTTTTTTTGCGTGGTCGGTGGTAGAGTAACAAACATCCAAAAAACGAAACATAAACTTTCTCATTTGTAATATTGTTAGAATTGATGTTGTTCGTTGAATAGTTTTTTTTTAATTTGACTATGGTTTTAAGTATAGGCCGGGTCCAATAAAGCGATCAGAGTGCGCGGTTGGAGCGTGGCCTGGAGAAAATCCAGGGGAAAATTCCGACACGACCACGCGTTGAATACTATGGTGTAGGTAGGATAATAAAAGTTGAAATCTTGTGCACATAAGTACCTACCTTAATTGGATTAATGGACGAGTGAAAGGCGAGGACTTATTACGGCGTCATCATAAACTTGATCTGCTATTTTTGATCACTTGATCACTCCCCGCCCCCATTGCGGTGCATTAATCGATATTAGGGTTGTCACTTTCCGTTATAAATTTATTACTAAGTAAATAGTTTTTTTCTGTTAATTAAAAATAGGTTTTCTCTTGGCCAGCATCTAGCCAGGGGGCAAAGATAGTTAATGAATTACTTGACCATGAACAATGATAATACCCCTTTTTGTGTAATACGTTTGTTGCAAATAAGCATACCGCTCTCCTGATAAACTCTAGCCTATGGATGCTTTCTTTTATTTTAAACAATTCGGTTTGCGGAAATATCACTACAGAGTCGCGTAAAGGGAAATTTTAAGATATCTACCTTTAAGCCACAAATAGAAAAAAAGTACAGGAATACAAAAATACAATATAAATATTCAAATAATACAAGACCTAAAACCAAATTAAAATGAAATTCATATTCAATATTCATTTATTGTTCATTAATCATACACTATAATAGATGATAAAATTTATACTAATAAAATAAAAATATGATCAATTAGCATATAATATTAATATTAGTAGAATTAAAATTGTCAGTTCATCATAATTAAGCAAATTACAAATTATTCTGAGATACATTAAGCTTTGCATAGCGTATACCTTTTAACAAGTATTCATTATTAAAATATGTACATCCAATCTCACAAGATACTTAGGTAAATATTTAAAAACTAAAATATTTTTACAGACCTTACGAAGGATCATATATGTTTATGCGTGTTTTCGGTAGACAGGCGATTTCGTATTTTTAAAAAGAAAACTCATTTATTTTTATACAAATTCAAATATAACCCTGATACTCATGTACCGGTACCGCGTCCAAACATTTTATTTTATTTGGTCCACAAAACTGAACGTTACACAAACTTAATAGATATGTCGACCGATATTCGACCTTAAAAACGTGAAAGACTCTTTCATTATATTTCTATACGATTGGCTCTCGGGTTTTATAGCCTCATATGCACCCTCATATGATCCAACTGTCCGAAAAGCGGAATCTGTAGAGGAAAATAATTTTATTTACGAGCGAAACTTTTGGAGGCCGAAGTTTTTATCGTCAACCCTGACCATTAGCGAATTCAATCCCGTAAGTGGCTGTGATCGGGAGAGTTGAAACCTGCGATGATTTGTGGCTTGTGAAATGGTAGCCCTTAGGCTTTCAGTTGATCCTATCGTGAAACAGCCCTCGCATTACAAAATGGAATTGAAATTTGAACTAAACAGAGAAGCAAATAGAAGTGAACTGTAATAACAACAATTGTAGCCATAGATCCATACTTAATATTATAAATGCGAAAGTGTGTCTGTCTGTCTGTCTATCTATTTGTCTGTCTATCTGTCTGTTACCTCTTCACGCTTAAACCGCTTGACCAATTTAGGTGGAATTTGGCATAGAGATAGCTTGAGACCCGGGAAAGGACATAGGATACTTTTTATCCCGGAAATCATCCTTTAAGGGAGTGAAAATTTATATGGAAGAGCGATAACTAGGTGAGCGCCTGATATAAAAAATAACAATTACATCCTATCGCGATAAACGAATTCCACGTGGACGAAGTCGCGGGCGAAAACTAGTATTGTATATATACAAGTAGTTACAGAGATGCCTCACCGAGCGACCGGGGGTAAGAGAAAGAATATCATATAAAATGTATACTATGCAATTTTTATACAAAATTGCATAGTATACATACTTGCTCATATTCATACAACATTTGTACTACGCAATTTGGCCGGTTTCGTTTGCATGTCCAAAGTATTGCTTATGGAAGTGTGCCTGTGCCTATAACCCGACCATGAAAAAATGCTCGGTCGGTGATAGAGACGAAACACAACACTCTTTTCTATTTCCTCTTATACGAATAAGGCTATCTTTCTCTAGCAAAGCGTGTCAGGCCCTTGAATAAAAAAAAATATTGTCGGGCGTTAAGGAGTTTCGATACCCTTAATTTTTTGCACTTAACTGTTAACAAAACTACGATTCGATGTTTTTTAGTTTCAGATATAACATGATTTTTTTGCTTTTATTTTGTTTAGTAGATATTGAATGGTAGATAGAATAGATATTAAAAACAGATTTTAGCTCGCTCGCTTTTGTCGATTAGGAGTGGAATTTGAAAGAAGTACCTACGTAACTAGTACCGCCGAGTAAGTTTACCTATATCCTAACTATAATAAACAAATACAATTAGACGGAATGGCGACCGGAACAGGAAACGAGATAGCGGCTCTGCTCCTTTTAGATTAGAGGAAATGACAAGCAGAAACTGTAATGGCGGAGAAATAGGACGGAAACCGGACTACACCGGTTTTACTTTTATCGGTAGATGGCGTGGTGGAAAGCTAGGTAAAATTGGAAAAGGTGCCTCGTATCATCGTCCTCTTTACGTCCCAGTTTTCCTTGGAGCCCGGGAGTTCCAAGGTCAGGCGCAGGCACTAATTTTATAAAAGCGACTACCATGGATGGAAATCTATACCTTGTTGGGGTTAGATCGGTTTTCTTAAGAAGTTTTCCTTCAGCGAAAAGAGAAAACATCATAATAATCCGTCTACTGCACATAGGCCTCCCCCAAAGGGTGCCATAATGACCGGTCCTGCGCCACCCGCTCCCAGCGGACTCCCGCAACCTTTACCAGGTCATCAGTCCACCTTGTGGGGTCTACCCACGCTGCGCTGGCAGGCACTGTTAAGTTTTTTTTTGGCTGACTGTGGCTTTATAAGCCGGGCCCATCAAAGCGATTGGAGTGCGCGGTTGGAGGGTGGCCTGAGGAAAATCCAGGGGAACCTCCGATACGACCACGCGGGCGGTTTTAACACTGGAATACTCTAAGAGTTTGCGCTCCAGTGAGATTGGTTGAGCGGTTTCAACCGAATCTGAAGTGTCAGTGGAATCGAGCTACTGGGAGTTTTGTCGCTGGTTCACTTCCTAGCCTAGCTGAGAAGAGCCCAGCAAGAAACGCAGCTAGGCCCGACCTGGGTCGGACTGACTCTACCCGGTATGCGGCGGTACCGGGACGTATAGGGACTAACGTATCAAATGTTGTTTCGTACAGTTTTATGGAAACTCAGTGGTACGGGCCGGAATTTGAACCATGCAAGTCCCGTGATTTACCTCTCGGCTACAGTGGCCCCACGCCATGGTTTCAGTGGCGTTCTCACACCGAAAAGTATCATTAATACGTCGTTATTATGTCGGTCCTCGAGCAAATGATGAAAAGTCATTTCACCTAACGATGTCATCAATTTCATCGCAAAATGGTCGAGTTGTTATGGAGTGAGTTAATATCTTATAAATATGCCGTCAACGAAGACATTTTTAAACTGTAGGGTCTCTAATGTTAAAATAGATTGTTAAAAAATAATGTTTTGTGAATTTAATGTAAGGTCAACTCGGCGAAGACCGGCATAAAATAAAATAAAATAAAAAATAAAAAAGCCTTTATTATTCCTTAAAACCAAGTAGCTTAAACGATAATATTACATTAAAAAAAAAATTAAACGTTTTAATTTTTTTTTTTTCAGTACATTTTGGAATTTATAATAAACTATTTTTTTTTTTTTAACTACATTAATTAATATTTGTTTTAAGGACCCCTCTTAGGGTGAAGGCCTCCTCCAGTTGGTTCCATTTTTTTCTGTCCTGTGCCTCTTGTCCCCATTTCTTTCCAGCGATTCTCTCGACCTCGTCTGCCCATCTTTCAGGCGGTCTCCCTCTTTTCCGCTTGCTTTGCGGGCCTTTCCAGAAGGTTGCTCTTTTCGTCCATTTCTCATTTGACATTCGTGCTACGTGGCCTGCCCATTTCCACTTTAGTTTTTGTGCGTGTTCTGCGGCATCTATCACTTTGGTAGTTTTCCGTATGGTAGAGTTTGGAATCTTGTCTTTTAATTTCTTTCCCAACAGACTTCTCTCTATGCCTCTTTGGCAGACTTGTACTTTGTTTCTTGTTGAGTTGTTAAACACCCAAGTTTGACACCCATAAGTCAAGCAGGGTAATAGGCAGGAATCGGCAACTTTTTTCTTCACATGCATAGGTAGAGTGGACTTAAAGATCTCTTTATGACTCCAGTATTTACTCCACGTTTTATTTATGCGTCTTTTTAATTCCTCTGCGTGTCTGTTCTTTTTGAAAGACATTAGTTTTCCGAGATATACATATTCATCCACGTAATCAAGATTTTTGTCGTTTACGACTATGGGAACAGTAGCCCCGTTCGTCATTATTTTTGTTTTCGTTGTATTTATCTCGTATGCCGGTCTTTTAGATAAAAGACCGGCATACTTAATTTAAAAAATGACTCATTGACAAATTTTGCTTATCCTATTGCCTGAAAATCCAGTTTTCTGAAACTGGTTGATCAAATATTTAGTTGGTTGCTGTCTAAACTTGCGAAGCTCGTATAAAAGGCATTGGTTAATTAAATAAGCACTCTTTTTTAAAACACGGCGCGAATGGACGAACTTAACGCCAATGTCGGTTAAGATCGTCTAATGGCGAATTTACCTACACATAGGCAGCTTGTACGTAATTACAGATATTTTGTACGTGTGAGGATTACAATAACAACTGATTGTGTAGCCTCAGCTCTCAAGAATAAGGTTCATAATGGCTAATTTCGTCAAAAGAAATGTTTTTCGGGTAAGACCGGCATACATCACCATTCATCGGCCAGTTTTTCTCTTTATGCCAGACGTAGCGCTATCTGTGTAAATTTGTAAGAACTAGAACTGTTTTATCATTTAGTAAATTTGGTACTACTCGTAGCTTTGCAGAATTTGCTGTAATTGTTGCTATACGATCTTCGCCGACAGACGGTCTTCACCAAGTTGACCTTAGGTACTTTACTACTAGCAGATCGAATCCGTTGGATCGTAGTTCTTACCTAACCTCCTCAAGTAGACGTTTAGTAGTACAGTTAATGCTAGAAATACGAGTAGTTTATTACTAGGACTTTGTAAGTCATCATCATATCAGCCGAAAGACGTCCACTGCTGGACATAGACTAGACCTCCCCCAAAGAGTGCCACATGACCGGTCCTGGGCCACCCGCATTCAGCGGACTCCTGCGACCTTTACCAGGGCATCAGTCTATACGTGGTTGCCTTTCGATACGTGGTCGCTATTCGAGAACCTTTAGATTAGATTAGATTAGATTATTTATTTCATGATAAAAAATTACATTATAAATTGTCATACATGTCAAAGTTATAAGAATAAAACAATGTCTACAATTAATAATCATAAAGAAAACAATAATCAAATTCAAATATATCTCCCGCTAGGGATCGTCATTCACTTAATAATATACAATAATGTCAATTTCAAAAATAACATAAAAACAAGTGAATGGGTACCTACACATTACACAATTTTAATAACAATAATTTACATGTCAAGTTCAAGGTACTCTTTAACTGAATATAATGGATTTTACAATAAAAGGCATTTCAGGCGGCGTCGAAATGCTTCGTCAGAGGGTTCTAGTCTGAGGTCGGCGGGCAGCCGCTCGTAGTAGTAGGCCCAATGACACGCGGGTTCTTGCATGCAAGTGCCATGCGACGGGGAACTGTTCTCAAACGCCCAGTGTGGCGGAGTGTTTTGCCAATCACATTAACTTTATTAAAACTAGAAATATTGTTTCTTACGAACATTATAATTTCGAAAACGTATAGTGAGTAGTGCGTCATTATAAGTATTAGAGTAAGTGTCCTCTACACGATGTCCTCGAGTTTGCTCCAATCATTGCACGCACGGCACGTTTCTGCATGAGCAGCACTCTGTTGGCATCCGTTGAGTTTCCCCACATGAGTGTGCCATACGACACCAGGGAATAAAAATGGGCAAAATAAACCTGTTTCAAGGCATCGTCAGATATAAGTGGCTTAAGCTTCACCCCGACGGCCATTGGTTGTACGTGCAATGTACGCGCGACGGCCGTCGATTTTTTGTACTAGAAAAAGGGGCGGCCCGGTCACAGAACGGTCTAGCGTGAATCATCCTTTATTCGGAGGGTTTTGTCGGTGACTTTGGTTCTGCTGCGGATAAGTTCATGTTTATCTGATGCGATCAAGCAGAGAAACATTTTTAACTATTCCACGGTTTCCATCTATCTAATGGAAAACTTCCGAAACTCCCAAACTCGCGAACTATGTTACTCTGCTACAGTTCGTCCGAGTTGTAATTAATCCTTAGAGGATAGAGGATGCTGTCGCCATACATCATCGCGGTTTTGTGGACTATCGATCGATAAAATAAGACTAAAGCGTACGCTATACTAAGAGAGAGACTAAGTGCCTTCGAGATGTGGTGCTGGCGGCGAATGGAAGATATAAGCTGGACTGAAAGAAGAACGAATGAAGAGGTGCTGAATTTGGTAGGAGAGAAAATAATTATGCCTTTGAGGACGATCGAGAACAGAAGAGTAAATATGCTGGGGCGCCTGATACGACATGACAATTACATAAAAACTATTATCGAAGGAAAGATAGAGGGGAGGCGAGGCAGGGGAAGACCGCGACGTGCGTTTATGGATCAAGCTAAAGAGAAGGTCAATGTAATATAGTACCAGGAGCTCAAAACATTGGCAGAGAACAACGGAATGGCGATTACTCCAACGGCAAGAGCTAGGCTCTTAAATATATGATTATGTACGCTATACTGTGTTCAATAGAGGTTTCGACCAGCCCTAATTATCCAACCCCGCGCCGCGCATTCCTCGCGTTCGTCTTCACCCGGCCGGTACGATAATGCATTATTATTATCGGGCGTAGAAATCAATATACAATATACTTCGGTAGTCGTGCTAACAATAATGCTTGCCAAATTTTGGGATTAGGTAGTGGATCCTGGGCATCCTTCAGAATGCAATTATACTTGAATTATAGGAGGATGAAGAATAAACGTACTAACTGATAATGTCCTTCACTCTTGGCTCCACCACCCACCATAATGTAGCGTGACTTATAGTTTAGCTGTCTTTATTATTAATATGCCATTCGAAAAACAAGGTAAACGACCCAGTGCTCGACACCTTAGTAGAATATAGATGACACCTATAAATCACCTCTGTCATCGTGACATAAGTATGAAATTGTCATATAATATAATTAACTTCAATCCACTTAGGAAGTGCTGCTACGCTACCTGCTACGCCAGATGCCTCGTAGCCGCTCGTAGCAGGTTTATTGGTGCTACGAGTGCTAGTGCTACGTACAAGCACGCAATAAACCGTGATGCCATTAATGAAAGATAATTAATGAAAGGTCTGTCTTTCTATTATCACCTCTTAATACGTAGGTATGGTCATTGCACTGTTTACGCGGTTAGCCTCAGTTAGTGACCACATGGAGAAGGGCATGGTTTCTATAATTAGTTTAAAAAACATGTCATTTACTTAAAATTTCTGCGCATAATATTACTACTGCGCAAATGTAATACTGACAGTATTCCGTCAAGTGGGAATTTTCGCGACATCAGTAAGTTTACGTCAAAGAAGTTGCCGGTGACTTCCTGACTTGGCGGGGCGGGATCGATATGTGACATTTTCTTCTTTGACGTAAACTTACTGGCGTCGCGAAAATTCCCACTTGACAGATTACTGTCAGTTATGCGCAGAAGCGGACCAGTAGGTACTGCCTTCGCATCGTCCCGCTTCCGCGCATCCCGTGCCAGTCAGAAAGCACTCATTTAAATGTAGGGGCGCAGTAAAAAGTAGTATTGAGTTTACTGACAGTTGACACTGATATTTGACAGTTTTCTCATATCGTACCGCCTCCGCACCGACAAATCAGGAAGTCGCCTTAGCAGACCTGTGCTAACTCGGGGCGTCTATAATAAAATATATCGAAGTTACTGTCAAGATCTTTATATAATTATTCAACATAAATAAATATTATTAATGTTCTCTTTATTTGAATATAAAAACAATAAACAAATTAAAAAGTTTATTTATTAATTTTAAAATAGTACACAGTTTTTTTTCCATATTTTCGGTATTAAAGATTACGTCTAGATAAAAATATAAACTAAACGTCCTCTCAAAGTGGTCAAAGGGACGTTTTAAAATTTTTATAATGACTCAAAGCCGATTTCACATTCATGTTGGTTATTGAAATATCCTGTTACTGACTGACTACTTTTTTCATAGTGTCGTAACCAACATTTTCAATGATCACATGTATTAATATTTATCGACATATTTTTTATCGATATCAAATCCCTAGAACGTGCCCCGAGTTAGCACAGGTCTGATTAGCAAGCTGTCGCGCACACTAATGGATCGCACAACAGAGAGCGAGCAAGACCGACCTCGCTGTTACCGTTGGGGCACTATTCGAAATTTAAAATATGATGTCCACTCCACGGTATATCATAATATTTTCGAAACAGCCGTTGTTTTTCCGGGCTAAGAGGTATAGGCATTCAAACGTTGCCGTTGGTTTACGGCTATGAAATTAACACAATAAAATACGATAAAGTGACTTAAGTTTCATGACGTCAATTTATAATGAACCGCACCGCAAATACACAAATCAGACAGTGTCCAAGCGATGATGCGCAAACAAAATTATATCGTTAATGGGTCGTTTAAGGGAAAGTCAAAACGGCATTCTGAAGGTCTTTATTACTTTTATCATTTTGTCTGTGAAATCTGTTTTTTTGTGGCAATTTTTTTTTTCTATTTCTTCTATTTTTATTTCTTTATAGTTTGAAATAAAACATTTGAATTTGAAAAACCGGCCAAGTGCGTGTCGGGCCACGCGCAAGGTAGGGTTCCGTAGTCGTCTACCCGTTACATTATATGGACTAAAAAGTTCGCAAACTTATACTTACTATGTTTTTGACAGAATTAACAACATTATCTAAGGTATCAATGGAAATGGTACAAAAGTTTGCTTTTGCAAAGTACATTTCTGAAGTTCGACTATTACTCGTTAACTAGTAATGTCTACTTAGCTGTGATAGTTTTCCTTTTACATTCATCGTATATACTACTACCATGATTTTTTTCACATGCCTAGTAGCCACCGTTTAGCTGGCAGGGGGGGGGGACACTTGACCATAACAAAAATTATCACTTCAAAGCTTAATATCACGCCAACCTATTCTTTAATCAAAAAATGCTTTTAGAAACCTTATAATATTTTTGAAAGAGCTATCCAACGATAACCCACACGATGGGGTTTGGAAGAAAAAAAAAAATCACCACCACTTTACATGTAGGGGAGGTACCCTGAAAAAATTTTTTTTTTAAGATTTTATTTTACCGTTTTGTCGGCGTCATTCATATGTATACTCATGCCAAATTACAGCTTTCTAGTATCAACGGTTACTGAGAAAAACGGGGGTCGGACGGACGGACGGACGGACGGACGGACGGACGGACGGACATGGCGAAACTATAAGGGTTCCTTGTTTACTACGGAACCCTAAAAAAGTCCTACATCTTCAAGGCGAGGCCCCAAACCTTGCTATGCAATCGACGGACCCCTAAGCCATTTGCGACACTTCTTCTAGACTGTTTGAGCTCAACGAGAACCTTCAAAGTGAAAACAAACAGCTCGAGATTTCCCTGTAATTAGATAACCTGCCGCGGTCCATTGAGACTGTTTGTGTAGCAGCGATGTCGACGTCTGTGTTTTTACTTGAGTGCAGTGTAGCTCTAGTATAAGTTTTTTCGAATCATTAACTAATTGTTCATCAGTTAGCAACAAATGTTATACTCGCTGTTTTAGTTTCCACTAGTAACCACCAGAGGCGCTGTTCACGTTTTCATACCACTTTCATACATTTTGAGACAAAACGCAAACGCGTTCGAATTAGTTAATGTTTCGAAAAAACGTCTACTAGAGCTATAGTAAAAGGGGGGAGAAGTTTTTATGTCTTGAACACACGTACGAGTACAGTCGCGAGAGAGTGCCCTGCAAAATGACCGAGCGAGTCACTCGGACCTTGTACTCAATTGTACTCAGTCGGTACCTACGTATGATCAAGGCATTAAAGTGCAACTATGAATAGTCAGCTGACAAATGTAGCATATCCTTCTGATGTTCAAAGTGACATTAAGTTCGCCTTTTGTTGTGTATGAGTAATTTGTGACTATGGAATAAAATGTAAATAATTAAATAAATAACTCAAGAATAATTTCACTTCAAGGGAGTTACTAAGATACACTTTGCAATAGAAATAAATACGAAAAACCCTAAGCCTAGTTAATTCCTTTCAATGGAATTTATCTTTCAGAGAACAGAGTTTCAACAGAGTTGCATTTGTTTTGTTTCATTCAATACCAAAACAAAACAAAACCAACCATGCTATATTTCCTGTTACAGGATATTAAAATTTCACTGCCTATTTTTATATGGTGCCGGCTAGAGGTAAAGTGTATAAATATCCAAAACTCAGGAACAAATATTCATGCTCATAGGATAAATGTAGGTATACTTACTTAAGATTCAAACCTAGAACCTCCAGCTTCGTGCACTAGGTCACCGCCAACTAGGCTCAAGTGGTTTAACCATATTAAGGCGCAGGGTAGGGCAAGGCCTTCCCCATACAAACTTTGTGCACGTTTTATTCGTCGGTTTTGGCACTAACAAATATAATATTCTTTTTGGTTGTAAATATTAGATATGCGAAGATCGTGATGTGAAAATTTTCAAATATTTCAAAAAAATTCAAAATAAAAAATAAAAAATATATAATAATAATAAAAAAATTACGTCACGAAATAGCTATCAGAAAAATAAGCATACTGACCAAAAATCATAACTTTAATGCAAACACAAACGAAGTAAATCCTGCACAAAGTTTGTATAGCTTGCCCTACCCCTCCTCTTAACTCAAAATTAGGAGCCAATTACAACGTAATTCAGCGTTAAACCTAATTTCATTTTGCTTGTCATTGTAATTAACAATGTCCGTTTATATCTGTCAACATAACAAGGCAGGCATCTTGATTAAGGCCAAACACAATTGATGGGGTCAGAGCGCCAGGCGAGGGCTGTAAATATCACTTATACCCTTAACCCCCCTTAACTGTACGTCACTTTATTTTTAGGGACGTTTTCCTTCGTGGTGTGGTTCGTTTTTGCGCATTTTCCAAAAACTAACAGGGATTTTTGATTACCTAGTAAAATTTTGTTTTTTAATCAAATACGTCACGAAATGTCGTGCGATATTCGACGTTAAAGACGTGAGTGACTCGTTTATTATATTTATTAGGTATATTTCAATTCTTGTATTGTATTTTTTTATAATTTTGATTGACGTTGGTGCAACGGCAAGGGATTAAGTAGTTGTCCTTTCTGACCCATTTGAAGACCCATCCCGTATAGCTTAACGAGGGCAATGGGTCAAGACCGGGGTCGCCAAGGACGAATACCGCTTTATGTTCGTTCTTCACACTTCTTGTGCTAGCCTCCTGGGCACACTGTCCATTGATGGCGATTTGGCCAAATTTATTTTTAAGAGCCCACATATGCACTTTTGCCAATGTTTATCGACCTAGATCTCAACATCTATAGTGATTAAATATCTGTCCTTTCAGTATCTAATAAACCAATAACCTAACCAACCTAATAACCCTAATCCAATCTAATCTAATCTTAATCTAATCTTGAACTATTTTCGTCCAGTCTGTTAAAAGTGAAAACACGATTTACAAAAAATTTCTCGATACTTTTATTTTTCAAACATAACCCTTTTTTTCGATGTTTTTGGTTGGATCTTTAAAACCCTCCCATCTTTAATAATGATTTTTGGTTTAATAGTTGTAAAACGATAAGTTCTCAAACATGATAAAAAAGGTTTAGAATAAACATCAATATTTATGAAAAACACGCGCTGAGCTTCCGTAGAGAGCGAGATAGTTAATTGAAAATTCACGCGTGTTAGAGCGGGACTTTTGCAATGCCATCTACGCCCTCTTAAGATGTTTATATTGTTTGAAAATATTTATTATTCACCCCTTTCACTATGACATAAGATTGAAAGTGCCAAGCATTGGGTCAGTGTTGAGCACTGGGACATTTACCTTAAGGTTTCAATGTTAATTATCTACACACATAAGCGCATCCGTGAACAAATGGACATTTTCACTTTAAAGAGTACCCCCACTTTTGTTTAAGATCTCGGTAATTTTGGGTTTTCTGGCTCAGAATCACGAGTATTATCTATTTCCGCGAAGAAAAAAAGTATCCCACAAAAAAGTCATTTATGTCACACCTGGCCATAAAGTGGCCATTATCGCACGCTCCGCGCGCGAAAAAACCCACTTCCTGGCCAGGGGATGACATAAAATTTTGTACTTACCACGGGCGATAATAAAGAAAGCCTCAGATCGCATATTTATGGCCCTTGCCTTCGGCTCGGGCGTAAAATACGTGCGATTTGAGACATTCTTTGTTTTATCGCCCTTGGTAAGTAATGTAATATTTTAATACAGTTGCTCAAAAAGTGGTACTTTATGTAGCTGTATATCGTGCGCAAAGTTGGATTTCGCGCACTAGTGCTTTTTACTTTTCCAACTTTTTTAAATTTATTGTTGACCCAAGCCAAAGGGTTTTAGGTTCAGTCACTTTACTTATTTATTTAATAAAGCAAAGGCCATTAAAAGTAACCTTCTATAATATTTAAAACATTAAAAATGCATATTAAACAAGTTAAATGGTTATCAAATATTAAAACATCTAAAACTGTATTCAAAAAGTTGACTGATTGAGTAAGTTAATGACCGGAAACAGTATCATGCGAGACCTCTAATTAATAGAGTATTATGGAAGACCGTCGCGCCGGATGTGAATGAACGCTTGTCTTTTTTCGCCAAAAAATACATTTAGTTACTTAAAAATCAAATAGAAATTAATTATAAAATGATAAATAATGATTTATTAATATTTACATGTAATTAAACTACCATGTGACATAAAATCTCCTCCAAAATAGTATTTGATTTGGCTGAATGCTGACAACCATGGCCTGTTGAAAAAAGTCAATCAATTAAAAGTTAAACCGACTTTTTAATTCCCGCTTCTTTGTACATGATTTCAAAATTTAATTTTGTAGTGAGTCGTATTGTTTTAATAATATTTTTGTGATATGTGTGATTTATACGATTGTTATTATAAAGTGTATGTCTGTATGTAAACTACGCCAGATAGACCAGGTAAGTACTTAAAGCCCACACTGGCAAGTAAAAGTATTGTGTTTTGTATCTTTTAATTACTGCTTTATTTTAGTTTCTTTGATATTTTTTCGCAACTGTATTAAAAAACGTCGTTTGATACACGTGCGGAAGTGTCATTTTCACTCGTCCCGAGTCTTGTCCCTCGCCCGTCGGCTCGGGCCAAGACAACTCGGGACTCGTGCAAAATGACATACCTTCCGCACTAGCATCAAAATGTACTATTTTGTGACGCTTTTTTATGCAGTTTATATGGCTCGTCACAAAACTGAAACAGAAATTTGGATGGAAAATCAATGTAATTTTTTTTCATCCCTGCTTTTTTCGGATCAACTTACCTAGACCCGAAAAAAAGTAAGGGGTACACTTTATAGTGAAAATGGCCAAATAACTGTGTACATCACTTAAATAAATAGCTTTATCGGGATCCGCCACAACTAAGCTAAATACACACAGGCGTCAGAACGCTACGGGTGATTTTAGCTACGTACGGAGATTAAGCTGCTACGGACTACGGCGTAGCGCTACGAGCGTAGCCAGTTATTAGACATGTAATGGTTTTTAGGGTTCCATACCCAAAGGGTAAAACGGGACCCTATTACTAAGACTTCGTTGTCCGTCCGTCCGTCCGTCTGTCCGTCCATCTGTCACCAGGGTGTATCTCATGAATCATAATAGTTAGATAGCTAAAATTTTTACAGATGATGTATTTCGGTTGCCGCTATAACAACGAATACTAAAAATCGGGATACAGTAAATCTTTAAGGGGGCTCCCATACAACAAACATGATTTTTCTTGCCGTTTTTATAGTTAATGGTACGGAACCCTTCGTGCGCGTGTCCGACTCGCACTTGGCCGGTTTTTTTGTATGTAAAAGAAACTCTATTACATTAGCATTAAAGTAGAGTATTCAAAGAATAAGAGCATATTTCAGTTTCAAACTTAAACTAATCGTGTTGTATCACGCAATTAGCATTAGTGTATCATTAATAATGACGTAATAATGTAATAATGTCTGTGAACGCGGTGGTGACGTCACTAATTCAGTTAACGGCCGCCTTGACACTGATTTATTTGAGGCCTGTTCCTTGTTGTGAAGAGAGATTAGTAGTGCACACCTGTGTCTGTAGGTATAACCTAGGTAAAGGTTACTAGAAGAAAGGTCTAATTGAACATGAAAGCTGAATGTAGAAATTATTCCTACACTCGAGGTCAAACATTTCGGGTCACCCTAGATTAAATAACGCAATCGGTTTTTAAAAATATTTTACCCTCGTAGGGTAAATCGCCAGTAACTGGCCACTTAAGAAAATGTCATTCAGTTACTAGTCACGGAATTTGTGCAGTGAAGACCGCCTTCAACAAAATAAAATACATGAAGTCGGCTCTAAACCCAATTTCAATTTTATTTATTTAATTGCAGAAATACCAACAACTAGTTGCTTGGTGTATATTTTTGCGAAGTGGCCAGTTATTGAGGGGGGGGGGGGGGTGGCCAGTTACTGGCGATTTACTCTATTATTTACATTATCAACAACTGTTTTGTAACCGTTAGTATACAATGTCCTTGTCCTGGGATTCACTAAAACTTACTAATAATTAGTATTTTTCTCTCTCACTGTTTATGGCATCCTACACTCGCGGACAAAGAATACGGGTCGGTAAAAAACCATTATATTTCCTAAAATACTGCGAGTTTCTAAGTTTTTGAAATCATGTGATTCATCATAGTCAGCCGGCAGATGTCCACTGCTGGACACAGGCGTCCCCCAGAGAGCGCCACAAAGATCGGTCATGGGCCGCCCGCATCCACGGAACCCTACTACTGATTGTATGGTTCGAATCCCGGCCGGGGCATTTATTTGTGTGATGAGCAAGAATATTTGTTCTTGGGTCTTGGATGTTTTCTATGTATTTAAGTATTTATTTATCTATATAAGTATGTATATCGTCGCTTAGTACCCATAGTACAAGCTTTGCTTAGTTTGGGACTAGGCTGATTTGTGTAAGATTGTCCACAAATATTTATTTATATTTATTTAAATATTTGTGGACAATCTTACACAAATCAACCTAGTCCCAAACTAAGCAAAGCTTGTACTATGGGTACTAAGCGACGATATAGGTACATACTTATATATTATATAGATAAATAAATACTTAAATACATAGAAGACATCCAAGACCCAAGAACAAATATTCGCGTTCATCACACAAATAAATGCCTCGGCCGGTATTTGAAACCGGGACCTCCAGCTACGTAGGCAGGGTCACTACCAACTAAGCTAAAGCGATCGTCAAATACAATGTGATAGTGATTATCCAAATGAACCTCTAGAGCTAATTTTATTGCAATTTTCACCTTATTGTCACCTGTTATTTAAGGAATTCAATATTGTGAACATGCCCCGAGGGAATCAACTCAAACTGAGTTAGCTTTAGTTACGTGACTGTACTTGTAATTTGATTAAAGGCTAGGAATCTAGTTTTGTGTAACTATGCTCAATATAGGTAGTTTAAACAGGTATATTGGGAGAGTACCGAGTTTAAATAGTTATACAGGATAGAAAAAATCTATGGGCCCTGGAGGGAACTTAACATGTTTTACTTAAGGCGCAGGGTAGGGCAAGGCCTTCCCCATACAAACTTTGTGCAAGTTTTATTCGTCGGTTTTGGCACTAACAAATATAATATTTTTTTTGGTTGTATATATTAGATATGCGTGATGTGAAAATTTGAAAATTTTCAAAAAAAACTTAAAATAAAAAAATAGCTATCAGAAAAATAAGCATACTGACCAAAAATCATAACTTTAATGCAAACACAAACGAAGTAAATCCTGCACAAAGTTTGTATGGAGAGAGCTTGCCCTACCCCTCCTCTTAAAGAACATCTTTGCCCCCTGGCTAGATCTTTAATAAAAAAAAACATTCTTTTATTTTTAAAAAGTAATAAAACTGCATTCCACCCTGTATACTTTTTTTAAAGAAGCATTGAGTATAATGGAATAAACATCTATAATGTATTATGTGATAACGAATTACACGCCATAACTGTCTTAAAATCTTGAATTCTGCTCAAATGGGTGGTATAAAAATATAGCAGATTCCCTAAGAAATGAAGCAGTAAGTAATACCTACAAGACGAAGACGTCAATTTAAGTATATTTTCCTAAAAGGTTTCATTTAATTTTAAGCATTTAGGCGAGGTCTTGTGAAATTGATATCGTTTCCATCGCGCTGCCTTTGACGGCCACGTCAAATCACCTGGTGACGCCAAATTACCCCGCGTCAAATTACCCCCAAAGGATCTATTTAATTAAAGGTATAAGATTGAAATAAAATTTGTGTTTGTGGAACGCACTTGTCTGGCGCGCATTGAAACGAGAGCGCAGAGTCAATATAAATTTGATTTTGTTTTAGTACGTTTAGTAATTTTAGTCTCAAGTCGGTTATAATGAAAACGCTCCTTTGAAATATTAAGCTGCATCAATCAGCGAATTTCATTATATACCAGTCGTCCGCCTAAATTATTATCTCTGGCGACATAACGAGTTCGCAACCGAGGCGACGAGTCTATTTGGAGGATTACCCTGTATAAACTTAATTATACACTTTGTATATAATCATAATTCATAGATAAAGTTTGTTCAAGTTCTAACTCTCAGCTTTAACTTTTAATATTACACCCCTGGAAGCTACAAATGACAATATAACAACTGCCAACTCCCTAACTTACTAGAACTTTCCAATAATTTTTAAACTAATATATAACTTAGCAAAGCTAAATGAACTTTTTTAGTCAACGCCGAAACTTGAGCCGCAATACGGTGATAGCTACAACAGTTTTGTTAACATTACAGCAAGAACCTTAAGTGTTCGTATGTGAGAATTTAGTTAACCGCGAGAAGCCTCCATGGTGACGGGGGGCGCGCGGGGCGGGGCGACGCCGTCGCGACGTTCAGTCGGGCGCCGGCTACGACCAGCGCCGGTCGCCGCGCATGGGTCGCGTCAGGTAACGCGGCATGCGGCCCGCGCTCGCCGCGCTCGCGGCCTGCTGCGTGGTGGCCCGCGCCGAACCCCCCGCGCGCCCCGCGCCGCGCAACGCCACCACCCCGCACCGCCTCAAGTGCGCCGAAGGCGTCGTGCTCCCCGTCTGGTACCCCCTCGAAGATGTCCCGACCCTCGACATCGCCATCCGCGGAATTGTCTACTTCGTCGCGCTCATGTACCTCTTCATCGGCGTGTCCATCGTCTCCGACCGGTTCATGGCCGCCATTGAGGTCATCACGTCGCGCGAGAAGGAGGTGCGCGTGCGACGGAACGGCAGCGACCAGATCATTGTCGTGCGAGTTTGGAATGAGACTGTTGCCAACTTGACTTTAATGGCCTTAGGGTCTAGTGCGCCTGAGATTTTGTTGTCCGTTATAGAAATAGCTGGAAAGAACTTCGAAGCGGGCGATTTAGGGCCGGGGACTATCGTGGGCTCAGCCGCTTATAATTTATTCGTGATCATGGCGATATGCGTGGGAGTGATACCTGATGGTGAGGTGCGGAAGATCAAGCATCTCCGAGTGTTTCTCGTGACCGCCACTTGGTCTATATTCGCGTATGTGTGGCTTTACCTCATCCTAGCCGTTATTTCTCCGAAAGAAGTCGAAGTATGGGAGGGCGCTGTCACCTTCCTTTTCTTTCCAGCGACAGTTATGACAGCTTACATAGCAGATCGCCGACTGCTAGTATACAAGTATCTAAAGAAAGGGTACCGGGTCAATGAGCGTGGAGTGATCGTGGAAGGTGAAGGTGACGGTTCAGTGGAAATGGCCTTGAAACCAGGTGATGACTTCGCTTCCGACGATGAAGAGGGTCGGGAAGTAGAGAAATCTCGCCGTGATTACGTCGCTGTTCTCCGTGAATTAAGGAAACAACATCCAGACGAGGATTTGGAGACTGTTGAGAGAATGGCATTGGAGACTTTAATGTCGAAAGGTCCTAAGTCTCGCGCGTTTTATCGGGTGGCCGCGACGCGAAAAATGACTGGCGGTGGTGACTTCTCGCGGAAAATATCGGAAAGGGCTCAGAGTGATCTTAGTGAGGTCAAGGCTGAGTTACAGCGGCGGGGATCAGGCTCACCATCGATCGAGCCCCGTGGCCCGAATGTCCGTTTTGAGCCTGACCACTACACTGTGATGGAGAACTGTGGCTCGTTTGAAGTGAGAGTAGTCCGAGCAGGAGACTTGAGTGGAGAAGTCATCGTGCAGTACACTACAGAAGATGGAACGGCCGAGGCTGGGTCTGACTACGTTGCCGCCCAGGGCACTTTAGTCTTCAAGCCTGGAGAGACGGAAAAGACCTTCACCGTTCAGGTTATTGATGACGACGTGTTTGAAGAAGACGAACACTTTTACGTCCGCCTCAGCTCTGCTAAAGGAGCTTGCTTGGCATCGCCTTCAACAGCCACAGTCGTGATATTAGACGATGACCATTCCGGTGTGTTCTCTTTCGCACAAAGGGACTTTGAGCTGACGGAATCAGTTGGGACGTATGATCTCCGAGTGGGGAGAACTGCTGGTGCGAGGGGGAAGGTACGTGTGCCGTACTGGACTGAGGACGGTACTGCCAAGAGCGGGGCTCAGTACGAGCCTGCTGAAGGACACATCGTCTTTGACAACAACGAAACTGAGTGAGTACATTTACTATTCCACTACTAGAAATTCATAATAAGGCTTCAAGTGAAATCAAGTGTGACAATGTAATTACTTATATCAGTACCCGGCGTTTAATAGCATACTCGTACTATTTACTGGTATTACATGAATCGCCCGCGCCTGCTTTGTTTTCACGAGCGGTAGTGCTAACTTGTCCAATACCAATATCAAATCAATATTTCGCGTCAAATAGGCCTCCATGTCAGGGAATGGGGGCTGACTTTTAAATGCATTGTTTAAGTCGGAGAAAGATGAAATGATCTGGTAACTTTTGTGATGTCATGACTATATTGGCTATGTCACCAAATAAGCAATGTCTTGAGTTTTCAAAGACAAAGTCGAATATCGCATTTTCAGATGACGATTTTATTATGTCGCTAGTTGAGTACGTAACCAAAAACAAACTTACGTTAGGTAGATTTAAATGTCTTTTTAAATCAACCTTCGTACGCTCGAAAACGTTACGTAATTACCCCCCTGAAGTCATGAAATAGCGTAGTGTGGGGCGTGCCTTTTTGTACCGATACTAGTTATATTACCTACTGGCATAATGCAGAAAGTAGAACAACTTCCTTAGCTATTCAATATTTCAATGGTACAATACAAATGATTCTTGTTTTGCAAGGATTAGGTGCCCTAAATCGGACTCGATAACTCGTTTCTGGGAGATATAATACGTAAGTATGTTACGTGTACTTGAAAATTTAGAACGATCGTGTCCGCATGTACGTAGATTTTATTTATTTGGAGAACAAACTTACTTAAGAAATAACTTACAGATGAATTATAACTAAAACATGCATCTAAGCCCTAAACAGTTTCCCAGATAATTTAACTCAAACGTTTTCATTCACACCAAATTTCACACTATATAGAGACCCATAAATATATATTGTTAGTGACAATGTGACTTATGATGTACCTCTAGGTATGTTAGTATTTGCAGTTAGGTTACATAGAGGTAAAGAGTACTAAGTAGCAGTGGCGGCGAGTCAAAAATATTCTTAGGGTAACCGGAATTAATTTGCCTTTCTTATTCTTCATGAGCCGTAGTAAAAGAACTGGACTGGCTGAAAATTAGTCAAGCCGGTGGGAATCGAGTTGTATGGACGCTCCGCCACTGCTAAGTAGTCAAGTCCCAATTGACGTTTGCCAAAGTGCCCAAAGTAGTCCACGCCGGACGTACTGCGTGCGTTTAAAAAATAATCAACCACCTTCCGAATGCACATGAATAATAAACATGGCCAAAACAGAGATTACCAATACCAACGTCCTATATTGATTGATACGCGCGTATGTTTTTCGTTACGACAAAACGGGATGCAACACTCTCTGGGAACGGCTTTTTTAGACAAATCTCGATAAATATCTGACTGTATGCAGATTTATTAAATTTCCTCTAGTACCTTGATGAAATACCATCATATTATTAACTTAATCGTGTCTTTTAATCATGCGTTGTTTTAGTAGGCTGAGTAAAAAAAGAAAATATAGACTCATCTTTGGATTTATTTTCTATCGAGAAAATTTTAAGCAATTATGTTTCGGCTATTGTCAGTATCACAATCATATAGTCAAGAATTATATACGTATATCTGAAAATCAGTCCCTATTGATTCCTCTGTCTGGGCAGAACAGCGTTACAAAGTTTCTAAATTTCTCAGTGTAGCGCCTTTATCGGAAATGTCGGAATCCGCTGAGTAAGTAGGATTATAAAAGTATAAAATACTTGTGATTTAATGTAGTCAATACAATAGATAATAGCAAACGGTGGAATGAATATCCTACCATTACAACACTCAATGGATCCATAAATATGATGGTCCCTTAATATATTCTTGCATCTCTTGTTTTCGTTCCGGCTTTCGTATGAGTTATGGGTGGTATGATGACCCTTGGTTACGAGTATGTCATTCACAGTTTTAAGGATTTTATGTTTATGTTTTTGTTCCAAGATTTAATTGAATAACTACGGCGTCCTTACAGGGTTAACTGCATTCACCAAAGTTCATACGTTTGTCATCTTACCTAGGTATACATACCTAGGTAAGATTAAGTTAAGGAATATTGGGCAACGCACGGCGAGGGACGATTGAAACGTTTCGCAGCCTTACCCTAGTATGTAAGACTAGTATGTAGTATGTGAGAGTATGTTTCACAAGTACTGAATCTTAATTTAAACACGAAACGCGTGCCAGTTTAACTATATTGCGGGCTTTAATAGATCGATAGAACTCATTATACCTCGGTAGCCCGCAATGAATGTATAAGCCCATTTGCATGATACAAACTTGCATGTCACTTTCATTACATTGACGACCACTTTAGCCTAGGTATCCTGCCTACGAAGCTAGTGGTCCCGGGATCGAATCCCAGTCAGGGTATATACATATGTATGATAAGCACGATTAATTAAATAAATAAATATTAAATTTGTGGACAACCTTACACAAATCGACCTACTTAGTCCAAAACTAAGCAATGCTTGTACTATGGGTGCTAAGCGACGTTATACATAGATAAATACATAGAAAACACATAAAATACCTACATACATTCTGAGTCTTGGATATTTTCTATGTATTTAAGTATCATACGAAGTAAAATCTATCCACCATCTTTAGCTTTCTAGATACCTATCATCTACCATATTTAATAGTAAAATCTACTTAGTTAGGGACTACTTTGTGTAAAATATTCCACGAGTATTTATTTATTATCGCATATTACTACTATACTATATATACTATATATGTATTATTGTGTTACTTTTGTTGAGGTTATGCAGTAAAGAGTATTTGTATTGTATTGTATTATATGAAATGGCATGCAATCACTTCGGATAAGGAAGATGGCATCCGATTCTTGTTCGTTTGTAAATAGGTTTTATATATTTCAAATTCCGATTTTAGTACATAAATACCTACTTCGGTTTAACAACTATGAGAATGGAATGTTGTGGATGCTTAATGTAACTGTAAGCATTGTTAGTTAACCGCATAGTGTATTGTATTCGACAAAGGGTATCTATTGTTTGAAATCAGAAATCAGAAATCAGAAATCATTTATTTGCTTAAAAACACGGTATACATAGGATGGTTAGATTTCACAATAGTTTCACATGTTTTGTCATAAAAATGACATGCAAATTTGAGTTGTTATTAAACTATACATTTGGACATATTATAATTTAAGAAACTAATAATAAATACAATTCAGAATGTCAATGTCATCATTAATAAATTATTTCAATTAACAAGAATACAATCAATAGCTGCGGCGAATTTGTTTCCGTTTCAAAAACTCGTCAATAGAGTAGAAACATTCGTTCTGTAACCAGAGAGTCAATTTTTTTTTGAGATCTTTAAGAGACAGGCTTTTAAATCCTCTGGGGAGAGCATTAAATATTCGAACAGCCATCGGATAACAATTATTTTGATATAATTTAGTTTTGACTTTAGGTAGGCTCAGATTATCCGGGTACCGAGTATTGAAATTACAGACGTCATTATTTCTTTTAAATAGTTCTTGATGAGATTTTACAAAAACACACATTTCGTATATGTATATTGATGATACAGTTAGTAATTTTAGACTCCTGAATAAAGGCTTACAAGAGAGATACTGACGGACATCACAGATGCCGCGGATGCATTGTTTCTGAGCGATAAAAACTCTCTTGATATGTACCGAATTTCCCCATATTAAAATTCCATATCTAAGTATAGAGCATACATAGCCGTGATAAGCCTGGATGCTTGCTACTAATTAAGCGGAATTGGATTTTAGTGTGCTGTAATATTTCGTTATTTATTAGTTTTATTACAAACGATCTGATTAAACGTCAATTATTATTATACAGAATAGGTAGTTAGGGGTGTGGCGTGGATTTTTGCTTTTTATGGTTACGTGAAACACGTTAATAATCTGAGAAAATTACGCCGAATATAGGCAATCAGGGGAAATAATTCGTGTAGTTTTGAAAATTGGTACAGTTGTTCCCTGCGGTATCCAGATGAACATACTAAATGTCCTCCAGTCTGCTAAAAGTGAAAACACGATTTGCAAAAAAATTCTCGATACTTTTATTTTTCAAACATAACCCTTTTTCTCGATGTTTTTGGTTGGATCTTTAAAACCCTCCCATCTTTAACAATGATTTTTTGTTTAATAGTCGTAAAATGATAAGTTTCAAACCTGAGAAAAACGATTATCCTTATAAATGTACACGTTTAGAATAAACATCAATATTTACGAAAAATACGCGCTGAGCTTCCGTAGAGAGCGGGATGGTTAATTGAAAACTCACGCGTGTTAGAGCGGGACTTTTGCAATGGCATCTACGCCCTCTTAACTTGGTATCTGATGCTGAATGTCTTTTTTTAGGGTTCCGTAGTAAACAAGGAACCCTTATAGTTTCGCCATGTCCGTCCGTCCGTCCGACCCCCGTTTTTCTCAGTCACCGTTAGTACTAGAAAGGTGTAATTTGGCATGAGTATACATATCAATGACGCCGACAAAACGGTAGAATAAAATCTTAAATAAAAATTTTTTTTAGGGTACCTCTCCTACATGTAAAGTGGTGGTGTAATTTTTTTTTCTGCCAAACCCCATCGTGTGGGGTATCTGTGGATAGCTCTTTTAAAAATATTATTAGGTTTCTAAAAGCATTTTTTGATTAAAGATTGGTTAGCGTGATATTAAGCTTTGAAGTGATAATTTTAGCTATGGTCAAGTGTCCCCGCCCCCCTGCCAGCTAAACGGTGGCTACTAGGCATGTGAAAAAAATCATGGTAGTAGTATATACGATGAATTTAAAAGGAAAACTATCACAGCTAAGTAGACATTAGGTACTAGTTAACGAGTAATAGTCGAACTTCAGAAATGTACTTTGCAAAAGCAAACTTTCGTACAATTTCCATTGATACCTTAGATAATGTTGTTAATTCTGTCAAAAACATAGTAAATATAAGTTTGCGAACTTTTTAGTCCATATAATGTAACGGGTAGACGACTACGGAACCCTACCTTGCGCGTGGCCCGACACGCACTTGGCCGGTTTTTCAAACTAGCGTCGATCTTTCCGGCCGTATTTCCATTTATCTAGTATTACTCGTACAAAACGTTCAAAATGAGTAGATCGCTTATTACCACGACACCCAAACGGTGGATAATCCGAGATTACCGCCCGAGGCCGGCGTACTGGAGCGGCGCTGATACGAGCATGGCTTCCGAAGCCCCGAACAAAATGTGAAGGAATGTGGAGTTTTGCGGCCTGTTGTAGGTATACCTGATTGGTTATTAGCGTCAAGATGAACGCGAATGTTGCAGAGCGTCCTTTTTTATAAAATGACGGCTCCAAACAAGCGAACGGCCTGCCTATGGTAAGCAGACACCGCAGCCTATGAACGCCTGCGACTGCAGCTGAGTCACAAGCGCGTTGTCGACTCTTTATTCTTCTATTTTTTTTCTTCTTTTTTCTGCTTTGTATGCATAATAATAAAGTGTATTAACCGTGGTACCACGGCTTTTGTACCACGGGGGACCACGGGTAATTTTTTTCCCCGTAGACCCCTCTGCTCCAGTTTTAAGTTATCTTTTTGAATACGAAACTTTCCGTGGGCTCACGGGTCATTCCTCGGAGAAAAAAAATCCCCGTAGTTCCACTGCAATAGATATGTCAATATAGAGTACGGAATTCGTGATCATGGACGTTTTAAAGAAATAAGGACTCAAACGCAAAGAAATTGTCTTAGAGGGTCACTCTAAGGCAGGTCGGTGTAGGTACGACGACGAGCGAAGCGAGGAGGAGTGTTAGTAGTATTGCGACCCAAGCGCGCGTGCCGCGGCAGCGGCCGGCGAAGCGCCAGAACCGAACTTTTTTTTAACCCATAATCTTCTAATCTGCAAAATATGACAGCGGTGGTCAACGGGTAAAACACAGTTATTTTCAATTACCCGTGGTCCCATTTTGGTGCAGTCAGTGCCGGATTAACCCTTAAACAAATTAAGCAATTGCCTAGGGCACCACATCTAGGGGGGCACCAGAAACACCACGAAAAAAAAGGTCATTTATCTATTCAACGAGCTCTAAACAACGACCGGTCAAATCATAATTAATTTTTTC
Source organism: Cenopis cana (assembly GCA_951800055.1). Lineage (NCBI taxonomy): Eukaryota > Metazoa > Arthropoda > Insecta > Lepidoptera > Tortricidae > Cenopis > Cenopis cana. Next base: position 15,325,287 of record OX637490.1, on the reverse strand, counting down.
ACACCCTTAAAATGTTTTTCGATAATTTCTATGGCTTTGGGTAAACCGCATGCTTTAAGCTGCGTTTCCACCAGAGATGTGCGAGGATGCGTTTTCATACATTTGACACCTCGCAACGCGCCGAGCGAGGAATAGTTTAAACTATTTGAAAACGGAAGTTCGATTTTTTTTTTTTAGTGTCGATTTTTACTGGGTATTCAACAGCTGCTATTTTTACATTAATTATGTAAGGTTTTTTTATGCGTGCCTGCATCATAATGTTCGAAAAATTTCGCGCTCGCTACGCTCGCGTTTTCGTCTAGATATGTTATGACTTGATGCGTATGAAGTATTTTTCGCACCTACATCATAATGTTCGAACAATTTCGCGCTCGCTACGCTCGCGTTTTCGTCTAGATATGTTATTGACTTGATGATGCGTATGAAGTATTTTCTGCACCTGCATCATAATATTTGAAAAATTTCGCGCTCGCTGTGCTCGCATTTTTGCGTATGGGGGGCCCACAGGCGTGGATTGCCTAGGGCATAAATTGTCTTAATCCGGCACTGGGTGCAGTGGGTCTACGGGGAAAAAAAATTACCCGTGGTCCCCCGTGGTACCACGGTTAATACACGAATAATAACTATAATGGCTGCAATAGTATCAGCAACTACTTTTATTCAGAGCAATAACTGATCAGACTGCAACTTATAGGACCCGCAGTTGTAGCAAAACGTACTACTTAGATGTAATGTAATCGTATTATACCTACCAATGCAATAAAAATATTCTTTACTGTTCTGCAAAAAAAAATAGTTCACAACACAAATAACTAAAAATCTATAAGGGCGGGTCATGTTGGTATTTGGGAGGTGGAAATAATGCTAAAAATGTTACTATGTTGTTGTATATAAATATGTATAGTAATACGGATTCCAGTAGATAACGAAGTTGTCTATCACAGCGTACGCTTTAAATTGTTTGTGGATCGAATTAACATATGTGCATACATATTGGTAGATTACTAGTGTAGTCGACTAGTCGCCCGTATTTTTTAAATCGAAAGTCTTGTTGGAAGGGAGCAATCCCATTTAAAACAAATACAAAAGGGATGATTTTAGACTGTCTTGTGTTAACTTTTTAAATTCTTTTTTGTACTACAAAAACAAAAATTCATGTCGGAAACCATGTACCAAACCAGTTCAGTTGAGTCCACATTTAGACAATGAGGGCCGCTGATAGGTCTGACTACTTCTTGACTCTGCTTTACCGACAGCATACTGATGGCGCCTACATTTTCTTACTGATCGGTATACTGCAAGTATTAAATTTGCGCAGTAGCAGAGAAGAAAAGAGTAGAAGCGCATCCCGTAGTGTTAGTCAACAAGCATTCAGTAAATAATCTGTACCGACTTGATTATTTCTCATTTTTCGACTCGATAGTAGGTAAGCTATTGATATCAGCCATAGCGACCCCACAAAGCCAAATACGGAAGTAGCAAATTTTTAATTGCGTAAGGCGACTTCCTGACTTGGCGGGGCGGGATCGATATATGACATTTTCTTCTTTGACGTAAACTTACTGACGTCGCAAAGATTCTCACTTGACATAATACTGTCAGTATTACGTTTGAGCAGTAGTAGTGTTAGTAATATTATGCGCAGAAGCGGACCAGTCAATGCTACCTGCGCATCGTCCCGCTTCCGCGCATCCCGCGCCAGTCAGGTAGCACTCATTTAAATGTACGGGCGCAGTAAAAAGGAGTACTGAGTTGACTGACAGTTGACACTGACATTTGACAGTTTTCTCATTTATTTATTTATCGTATGGCATTTATTTCGAACCGTGAGATCTTCGAGAAGACAGTACGGTTGCCAGTTTTTGTTACACTTTTAGAACCATCCAGGGGTCACGTGTAGGGTAGCGGTGGGTACTTTCCCTACGGACGTGGTGCAACTTCGACCCCCCTTTGTCAAGTGAGTGGGCAACTTGACTATTAGAAGTTTTCAAGCCGCCCGAAGGCCTCCAACTTGGCTTAACGACTGCTGCCATAGACAGCAGCCGGGATCAACGGCTTAACGCGCCTTCCAAAGCACGGGAGCGCTCAGTTAGTAACCACTCAAAGCGGTCACCCATCCATGTACTGACCGCGGCCCACATTGCTTAACTTTGAATAACGCTTGCGGCACTACTGAGAGCGCTCCTACGAGTTTTCTCATATCGTACGGCCTCCGCACCGACAAATCAGGAAGTCGTCTAAGAAATGTGTTATAAAACAAACTTTGTCTTTCTTTTTCAGTACCGAGTAGTTAACGGCTTATTTGCATAAATTATGTTTTACTGGTTACGGGCCTAACCGTTAGGTATGTCTATATATTTATCTGTGAGATCCAATTTTATTTAAATGTATCAAGTAGGTAAAGAAGCACGTTTTCTAAACCTTTGCACTTCATTGCTAATCATTTTGGATGATTTGTAGCTAGCTTTTATAAAAAGCTACGACACTACTTAAATGCTAAAGTCAAGCTCGAAAAAATCCTATTCAGACCGCCCATTAATTTTAACCATCAAATTAATATCACAATGCCTTGCACAAAACTATTAGGCTGGGATAAGGGTAAATCTATTAAGGAAGGAAAATTACGCCATTTTTAAGGAAAATTGTATCGTGCTAACGTTTTATTTGTTGAAAAATGTCGTAAGTTCATTTGAATATTGAATTATTTCATGCTTTTTCGTTTTGAGGTTATTTTATAACACGAAAGGGTGTATAAGCCGATTAGTTTCTCGAATGCGAAGGATCGGTTGGTTTACTGGTCATATTTTGTCAGGATTTTAATATGTACTTATTAAAAAAAATAACAAATAAACAATTTTGTATTTGTAAAGAATGTTTTTAAGCAGAATTTTATTCGTCCTTCAATTTTTTGTTACTAATCATAGCAGTCTTACAAAAAATGCGTTCCGTATTGCTAAATTTAAAAGCGTTTTGTGTACAAATACAAATACCTACTCTTTATTGCACAACCCATACAAAACACAGTGCATTAGGTACATAGTATAATAATAATGCGTACAGGCAAACAACAGGCCGTATAGATATTAAAGCAAACAGTAGCAACACATACATACATGTAAACTTACATAAGTTCATTGCATCGGTAATTGGAGTCACGCGGTTTGCGGGGTCTGATAGCCCAGTACACAGACAATAATAGTATAGTACCGTCATCATTGTTTTTTGCTCAAAGGTTAGCTGAAAAAGATCCCTTAAAGGATTAGGCGAGCTGCCTTTGTACTTCATCTATTTTTTGTACCTTTTCCCTTTGTTGTGCTTTCTGTACAATAAAGCGTTACATATATACATACATACATGTAACTTAAAGCAGTAAACAAATCCGTAGGTACCAAACTGATTCTCCATGTTTGGCATCATTAATAAGTAATTTTCAGAATTACCCGACATTCGGATTTACCTGCACTTTACACTTTTCGGTTAAGGTGTTAAAAAGGGTACCCAATTTAAGAAATAAATGGTTCTGGCGCTTACGGTCGCAGTTCTACCTAACCACGCCTTCTCGCTTCGCTCGTCGTCGTACCTACACCGACCTGCATTAGAGTCCCAAGAACTTCAAGGTTCAATATCTTGGCCATTTTTGATTTTAGGAAAAGTTTTTTATTTTAGCATGTATCCAGTTCGATAAAATCATTAAAAAAGTGTCATAATTACAAGTTACAGCCCACCATCGAAAATGTGTCCTTGAGTTTTTTTTTGCCCCAACCCGGTCTTCTGTAAGGCGGAGGTACGTCTACAGTTGAGCTGCTCTAAACACGAGCGAGGCGACTGTCACATGTTACGTTACGTAGGTAGTTGATGTTGAGATATACCTACTGTTTTTATCCTATTTACTGTGCCGATAGGATAAAACGCGTTTTGGTCACGCTCTGCACTGATTGTGTTCATTTCAGCCCCGAACACAGTCAGCTAAAGTGCCACTTTGCTGCAGCAGCGTCACCGTTATAGTATGGTAGTTGGTTTGTATACTACTTATTTATTAACACTTTGAACGTCAATAACACCTAAAGATGTCGTCATGCTTACGGCGCCATAGACGACTGTACAATTCAATGACTTTGATTTTGACACTGACATATTAGTCACAGCATAAGTTACATGTAACTACTAACATAGTTTTTAAAGTTCATTGTCACTAATACGATATAGACATTTCCGAAATCAATTAATATTCGTCCTCATCAATCTCATAATCATACAAATAAATGCCCTGACCGGGATTTGAACCCGGGACCTCTAGCTTTGTTAAAGTAATTTACTCTCGTATTATATTATAGGTGTGTTATGTTATTGCGTACGTTTTCAAAATCACCTTCGAGCTTCACACTAAGGTTCACATCTAATTACTTATGGAAAATTAGTTGGCATATGACATTGCCGGCAATGATATAGGTAGGTATAACATCCAAACATTTAAAATTAATAAACCTGCCTTCCATTTTGTATAAATACTCGCCTTGTATTGCTGAATCATTTCCATAATTATTGTTCATCCCAAATGAAGATATTATCGAAATTCTTTTGCATGGGTTGTATTGAATTCGTTGTGTATTCCATTTGGATTGAACATTTCATGGAAACACATTCACTTTATGTACAGGTACCTACAGGCAATGCCGCAATCAAATATATCTGTTCACTTTAAAGTGCTTAAAATGTATAAAAATACACTCAAACACCTGTATAACAGCCTCGTGTTAACATTTGATCGAGTGAGCGAAGCGATCGAAAGTCTCCGTTTCAGTTTGGACAAAAATGCTTACGTATACCCAACTGTTCATTTTTATAGATCAGTCCCAGTGGCATTAGTTAGGACTGTAACATGTAGGTATCTTGTTTTCGCAGATTATATCTAACGGTGACTACAAATTCAATTACTCACGTAACGATGTGGCAATAAATAGAAATTAAATGAAACAATACGGGTAATCCTTCAAACTTGACACTGGAAGCCCGAGCCAAAATGAATAAGTCGAATCTTTCATAATCCAAGCTGTCATATACGAAGTGACAAATCGTCCAAATATCCTTTTTAATACGACAACCCATTACTCATCGAGATCGGAAAATGGTACCATTCGTCCAAAAAAAAAGGGAGCGCTCGCGGCCCAGCGGCGCCGGGTACGCTTGCGGTATCTAAGGTTAAGCAACGTGGGCAGCGGTCAGGACTTGGATGGGTGACCGCTTTGAGTGGTTACTAACTGAGCGCTCCCGTGCTTTGGAAGGCACGTTAAGCCGTTGATCCCGGTTGCTGTCTATGGCAGCAGTCGTTAAGCCAAGTTGGAGGCCTTCGGGCGGTTTGAGAACTTCTAACAGTCAAGTTGCCCACTCACTTAACAAAGCCTAATCCCAATAAGGTCTAGTTTCCCCTCGGGGTTGGAAGGTCAGATGGCAGTCGCTTCCGTAAAAACTAGTGCCTACGCCAAATCTTGGGATTAGGTAGCGGACCCCAGGCATCCTTCAAGGATGCAACTGTACTGGGATAACGCTAGGAGGATGATGATAAGTGACAAATGGAAGATGTGGGTGAAAAGTATTGTTTTATGGCAAAAAAAACGGTATTGATATCTACAGAGAGTCATTGTCGAAAGATATTGAACTCGATAGAACAATTACGCGGGGGGCTTATCTAAAATACATTTTTATACAACGATGGTGGCGAACAAGCGTACGGTCCATCTGACAGTAATCGGACACCGCAGCCTATACACGCTCGCAACTCCAACACAGTAATGTCCACGTTGCCGACCCCTTATAAAATTTGAGGATTCACCGTGTTGACAGCAGAAGGGACAAATTTAGGTCCCTCGCTCTCAACACAGTGTATCTTTGGGAGCTCTGGCAACCTTGGATATTTCCAGGAACTCAACACATGTTACCTGTTGGTACACGCAAGTCACGCAGCACATTGAAATAATAAAAAGCAAATCAATTTGTAATATGATGTAACGTAAATCGAATTAAGGGGCCTTATAAGTTTTTTTTATAAATGGGATTGCTCTGACCTGCATCTAGCCAGGGGGCAAAGATGAGGTCGACGGTGAAGCGAGCTGACCCAGAAGGGCCAGAAGATGCCTATTCACCTACTCGTGCCTTAGAGATAAATCTGTCGAGCTATAGTCGAAAAATGACATCGAAAATTTGCTTAACGTTAGTTCATCAGTTAAAATATTTTAGTAGTAGTAGTTAAGTACGTTAGTACATGATTTATTGGAACGTTCAATACTTTTTCGATAATAATTTGAGTTCAAAATATTTTAAAAATTTGAAGGATACTTAAACCACATTTATTGATTTATTTCCGTATTTTAAGAGAAGAGTTTATTGTAAACATGAGGGTCATAAATTATTCAAACAGTTTTCTTGTAGGAAAACTCTCGTAATACTTACTTAGAAATTCAAGATTTTGTTCGATCTGTTTGGACACCTTCGCCATTAATTTTAATGAATGCCAAAACTTTAAGCCTCGAGCAAATTTAAATGAAATTAAACTAACAATTGGGTGTAATTGTGTTATTAAATCGCTGCTCGAAAGAGGAATGTACAGACAGCGTCATAAACATGTATATGTTATTGTTCAGTGATATACGGTATGGATCACCTGTCCAACCCTACGGTCACCTGTCCAACAGTCACCCAGGTATACACAATCAACCAGAAGGCTGGACAATATTTCGCGCAAAGAATAAGGTCGGTCGCACATTGGACACGTTTTCGTACGAAATTACTCGTCCGAACACGCATGAAGAATGTGCGACCGGCCTTACCAATTTACCATTCAGCGTGGTAATGCGGCCAGCCTTCTGGGCGGGTAGGGTCGCTGACGGCGATTTGGATATTTTTTTTTATCTTTATGTTTTATTGTATATACGCCTAGTTTAAGTTTTTATTTCATTGTTTTTTCACTTATAAGACGTCCACAATCAACCACGGCTTTATTTTGTAAACGCGTCGCCACCATTTCATTCAATCACGCGATTTAGATATCCAAGAAATCTTTGATGTGAATTGTACAAATCGCCTTAAACGATATTTCTTCGTCACGGAATATCAGGATTTACAGTTAATCCCGCATCCAAAGAAGTTCATTAGAAATTCAGCATTAATTAAATTCCAAGTTAATCGGTCAATGAATATGTATTGCGTTTTAGGCTTTTAGAATGGAAAAGTTAGGAAAATATTAACTGTTAAATTAATTCCAAACTGACGGATCTTTACGATTTCTCTCGCTTAGCGCATGAGTTAACGATGTTTAAGAATTCCTTTGATTGGTGTCAAATAGAATATTTCATCATTCATTATATTTGTCTTTCTAGATGACTTACGCTTAAGCATTGGTTTTGTAATACTTTTAAAACGACATCTATAGAATGCGGCACTTACGCACTTACAAGCGGCGAGAGAATGCAAACGAAGTTCGTTCGTGTATTCTACTCCCTTTTTAACTTCCCAATTTGAGCAACACAGAGCATACACGAACGAACTTTGTTTTCTGTTTGTGGTTGCCGCTGAGGCTCGTCAAAGTAGACACAGGGCGACAGCCAAGATCGCTTTGGACAATTAAAATGTGCCCGACGATGTTACGAAAAACGGCACGATGGTGTAGGTCAGAGTTTCGTTCGGTTGATAAAATAAAAATTATACTTTTTTAAATAAACTAAAAAAACCTTTTTTCTTCAACATGCTAGGAACAGTGCATCTTACTTTTGCGTCAACAGACTGCGAAAAATCGGATTTTGTGTCACGAATTTAAAATAACAATGGGATTTATTTTGAACAAGGTTTTCCCCTCGTAATTGGAAGGTGAGACGGTAGTCGCTTTCGTTAAACTAGTGCCTACCGAATCTTGCACCCACGCAAACCACGGGCTTTTCTGAGATCATCACATGGAACTCTCTCCATCTGGATTCTATCTAGGACCGCCTCATTGACCTCCTTACGACACGACTGGTAAAGATCTTCATCTTTACCCCCTGGCCGCCGGAAATTCAATAAAGAGACAGTTTTATTTCCTCCTAAGAGTTTATCTCAAAATAAAAAAAAGTGTTATTTATTATTCAATATAGGCATGCTCCATTCCAATTTCTTTTAAGCCGAATCTTTTTGAAGCTCGAGTGAATACTTAGGCATTTTCTGGGTGAGCTAGTCTCGTCTTTATTACCCTTAAGCTAGTTGGGCTAGATGCTGGCCAAGAGCAATCCCATTATTAATTTAAAAAAAAACCGGAAAATGCTAGAAGGGTGATGGTATCAAAAGCTACATTTGCTTTTACTAGGCACGTGCACAACGATATACTTTACCCCTTGATCGGATGCCAAGTAACAAAAAATACCAAGTATTCCGCAAGATTCATCATCATAGGCCTTTGCGTCTATTGCAGACGATTCAAGCATTGCTGTGTAGTTGCGAACATCGTTTTTGGTGGCTGTAGATACCAATGCGGGAACGGCACGATCTTCCACAGGTATTACAGGGAAAGTTGACGACAGAAGCTCTAGTTCCGATTTGTTTTCTGCGGCAAGATTCATAGGTGCACGTAATATATATAAAGATATATTTGAGAATGCGCTTGCTCTTCGCCAGCATCTAGCCCAAATAGCCCAAGGGTAATAAAGACGAGACGAGCTCACCCAGAAAACGCCTAATTATTCACTCGAGCTTCAAAAAGATTCGGCTTAAAAGAAATTGGAATGGAGTATGCCTATATTGTATGTATAATAAATAACACTTTTTGATTTTGAGATACACTCTCAAGAGGGAATAAAACTGGCTCTTTATTGAGTTTCCGGATTTTCCGGTTTATTCATTTTTTTGCTTATTATATGGTGTATTAAGTGAAATATCACTAAATATCCCTCGTGCTCTCGGCGCAAAAAGATCATTAACGACTCTTCACCGCTCGTTAGAGGCCTATTCATAAAGTTTACCGCGTTTTAGGCGCGGGGTCGAAATATGAAGTCAATTTTATTAAGGGAACGTTGTTTCTTTTTTAATTGGACTAATTTTAACAGCTGTTTCATTGATCAGGACATATTTAGATTTTAGGTAAATTATAACTTAAATGGACATTGGTTTCAAATCTTGGCACTGAAATATATTTGTAACTTTCCTCGGAGAATTAAAATAAAATAGCGTTTATGTCACACCTGGCCATAAAGTGGCCATTATCGCACGCTCCGCGCGCGAAAAAACCCACTTCCTGGCCAGGGGGTGACATAAAATTTTGTACTTACCACGGGCGATAATAAAGAAAGCCTCAGATCGCATATTTATCGCCCTTGCCTTCGGCTCGGGCGTAAAATACCTGCGATCTGAGACATTCTTTATTTTATCGCCCTTGGTAAGTAATGTACTAATACAAATACAAATACAAATACAAATATATTTATTCTGCATAAAATGTGGTACAATAGATGGCAACATTGTTAAAGAAGAAAACTGCACATTTTACCAGCAACTGGCATGCAAAAATATAAAAAAATGGCGGAGATAAGTGGCATTGAAGTCCTATTTAATAATTACAATAAAATGTCATGAAATAATGTTAAATTACAATGTGAAGTCAAATTTACTACCTATGTCTAATTACAGAATAATGTCGCTTAAATTAATCAAAATAATATAAAATAATAGGTAAGCAAATTTTTAATTTCAATGTCAAAATCCATATATCTAATTACAAAAAATGTCGTCACTTGTATTTAAAATAATCAAAATATTCGTTAATGGAGTAAAAACATTTATGTAAAAGCCAGTTTTTTAACTTATGTCTAAATAATCTAAGCGGCAAATCTTTTATATCATCTTGCAGACGATTGTAAATGCTAATCGACATGCAATACGCATTCTTACCATACAATCTTGTCTTTTTTGGAGGTATAACGAGACGATCTGGGTATCTAGTATTAAATTTACATGTATCTTTGTTCGTTTTAAATAATTCAGGATGCATTTTAACAAATAAACAAATTTCAAAAATATACATGCTTGGTACAGTCAAAATCTTTAAATCTATGAATAGAGGTCTACATGATGTCATGACTATTGTTGCACACCTATAAAAAAGAACGCAGTCTAGAGGTAAACAACAGGTGGTCTTTTTGCTAAAGAGCGATATCGTTCAGAAAATATATAGTCACTGGACACCGGCCTGTTGGTACACAGCCTAGATAGTTTAACAATCCGTATCCGTAAGATTCGGTATAGGTATAAAAAAAAAAAAAAACTAAATTAATTTATTCTTCAATTTAGGCATATTACATGCACATACGAATGTCCAAAAACTACCACCGGTTCGTAAACAAAAAATCTCTGCCTCGAGAAGAACCGGCGTAATAAACTGGGCGAGGTGTATTTTAAAAAAAATATATACATGTACAAAGTAAATGTAAAATCACAATTCTACTTATAAAAGGTACGTAAATTTAGCATAATTAATATGCTTTCATGCAATACAAAACAATTCAAATACTCTTTATTGCACACCTCAATATTTAAAAATAATACATGGCTATCATAATGCTTAACACAAGAAAATGCATTTTTAAAGTATCGTAGTACTTTGTGCACAAACGTGTAAACTTCCGTAGACACCGGCGGCGACTCTGCCACGAGCATTCCGCCAATCGCGTTGTGTAGTGGCTAAGTGCCAACCTACTTGCTGCAAAGTGCACTAGGACGAAAAATATTTTACACTTTCAAAAACAGTAGAAAAAAATGTTTCTACAATCCATGCCCTGATTAAAGATGTAAGCGGGTATATATACTGGATAAGTTTGATTACACTGTATATTTAAAAAAAAACTAAATTTGTATGTGCAATAAGCTAGTAGGGTTTGACTTGTAAAAGTGCCATTGCGGCCTACTTACAGAATAAAGTTCATTTTATTCATTTTTTTATTCAATAAAGTTTAAATAAATAAATAACCTACGGATTATAAATATGTATGGAAATTACAGGTGTCAGGATTGAGTCCTTTAACTTGTGGGGACTGTATATATCATAATTTAAGCAGACACAACCATTTATATTCTTGTCCACTTCCCCGTTTACATTTATTACTAAATTAAAAATTAAATTAAAATTGCATATCAATCACAGGCGACTTCTTGACTATACCTACCCTTTTTTATCTATAAAGTATTGTCATAGTAAAATGTATGGCGTGTTTATTTATTTCTTGCGAGTTCTTGTATAGGCTAGTATGCTCGTAGGTCTTAGGTACTTTAATACATAACAAAACAGACTATTGGTGGGGCGGGATCGATAATTGCTATTTTGTTCTGTTGATGTGCGTTTACTGATGGTGGTGTCGCAGTGTTTTCCTCTTTTGACGGAAAACTGACAGTATTACATTTATTTGGGCAGTAATATCATAGTACGCAGAAGCGGAGCAGTACTGACTTCTTATCGCCGTGCGCGTAGCGAAGCCGTTGAAAAAACAAGCCATTCAATTCCTACGAAAAAATGTTAGAATGCAATATCTAGTTGAATAAGACGACAATTCCTTTATAAAGGCTGGGACAATGCAGGGCTTTCTCCAATAAAATATGCAATGCAACGTCGGATTCTTTATAGTCCAAGAGCCGGTGGGAGGGGAGTTGACTCTCACCTTTTATTTGAATGTTTTCAAAGAATACTGCCATCTTCAGCATCTACGTAATTCTCCTGTCATTGTTTATTGTCTGTTGTGTGTATTTCTGCGATTGTCACTCATTAAATATGTGTGAGTCTGGCATATATAACCACCTTTATTTTGCATCTATGTAGGTGGGTAAATTACACAATGTATTTTGATACAAAAAATGTTCGATTTTGATTCTTGGGTAAGTAAATTAACTTTAATTAATGAAAACGCATACCTAAATAGTGATTTGCTCGGAACTGTGAATTCGTGATCTTCGATGACCCCTGGACCGATTTCAACAAATTCTATTTCTTCGATTAATTCGCTTAGATACCAAGTTTTCGTTGAAGAGTACTAGAGTTATCAGCAAAAAAGCATTTATGGTACATTAATTCGGATGGAGAACGGACGGTCAGGACCTATCCTGACCTCTTATTCTGCTACTCTTTGACGTATCCCATCTTACCATCTATCAAAATCAAATATATTCATTTTGCAATGATGCTGAACGCGGTGTGCGGTGTTAACTGGAGACCACGGCCATCAGTTTAAAACTAACGGGGCAACTATCCCTCTTGTCGGATCTCGTATCACCTTAAGCATCCTCTGAAGGAATGTTTAATGTATATCTCAAGTTACTTTAAGTTTAAAGTTTGTTAAGTGTTGCCAGCAGCTATTTATGAAACATTTGCTGGAGCCTCTTTAACGTATTTTTAAGTACATACTAAAATCCTTTTTATTACTAAGAATGTCTCCCTTCGCGCTAATCACTAAAGTGAAATTTTGACGCTCAACCTGACACATAGTAAACAAAATGCAAATCTAATGGTAATGTATGCCTATAGAATAATAGAATAGATTTTTTTTTCAATAGCCTATTTAGTGTCCCACTGCTGGGCAATGGCCTCCCCTCTTTTCCGCCACTTGTCTCGGTATTTATTTATTTATTTAATCTTTATTGCACAAAAGAAAACCTTATCGTACAAAAGGCGGACTTAATGCCATATGGCAAATATATAAATTATAATATATATATAACTAACTTAAACTATTAAAAGTAAAAATAAAACTATTAAAAATCTAAAAAAGGCCCCCGTGGCATGGTGCCAAGAACGCTGGCAGCGTTTCCTCGCCGTATGGCGATACCAAGGCGTTGTGCCAGGAAACTGCCAGCCCTCTTGTCCCCGGTGACGTCGACAGTCTCTTAACCAGTTGACGGAAGAGCTCTATTGCCCCAGGGCCCCACGGACCAAGGGTCTCGACGCCGAAAGCAACGAAGTTGTATCCGGCGTCAAGACCCCTGTATTTCCGTATTTTGTTGGCTTCGGCCGCCTCGGCCGCTGCGCCGGCCCTTTGGATTGTACCGTGGAGATGAGACGGAGCTAGGGTGTCCACGCAGGTTGCATCCCAATTTTAATTAGATATATTTTATGTTTTTACTTTATTATGTCCTTATAATATATATACGTATATATATATATATCAGTGGCGGCGCGTCAAAAATATTCTTAGGAAAGCCGGAAATAATTTGCCTTTCTTATACTTCATGAGCCGTAGTAAAAGAACTGCACTGGCTGAAAATTAGATAAGCCGGTGGGAATCGAGTTGTATGGACGCTCCGCCACTGATATATATATATATATATATATATATATATATTAATAATATGTATCATCATCATCATCATCATATCAGCCGAAAGACGTCCACTGCTGGACATAGGCCTCCCCTAAAGAGTGCCACAATGACCGGTCTTGCGCCACCCGCATCCAGCGGACCCCCGCGACCTTTACCAGGCCGATGCCGATGCACCGATGGCCGTTGGGGCCGAAAGGTTCTCGAGTGGCGACCACGGACCTCCGGTCCGCGGAAGGCGCAGCGTGGGTAGACCCCCCACAAGGTGGACTGATGATAATATGTATAAATTATCGTAAATATTAGTTGATACATTTTAATTGATTTTTGGAATACTGGATCATATATGAAAAATCTATCCGTTTATTGTGTTAGAAAAATAAAAAGCAATCCTTTTTGTAAAAAATACCATAAGTAGGTACCACTTTCGTTGACAATTACGAAATAGTCAACGTGAAAGTTTGTTTTCACGATGATATTTAGGATTTTTTGTCAGAGTTATTAAGCCATTATTCAATATTTTTTTCGGTTGTAATTCTACATTATTTCTTCACAAGAAAACTCAAACTTCAATATTTTCGTCAGATCTTGAATAGGCTTTGCCTTAAATTCGTACAAACTTCGAATATTCCAGAAGCTAATAGCCGCTCCGGGTAAGGAATTGCACTTTGTAGAAAAATAGGGGCAAAAGCAAAAGTTACGAGTTACAAAAAGGAGAACGGGAGGTTGCTGACACGCCCGTATTTTACGAACGTGGGGCCAAGAAATGGGGAAAGAAACGCTGCACTTTACTAAAAAGCAGGACTCGGAAACCGGTTTCGTCGTTATGCACAATTAACCGGTTAAACATTTCGGTTGAGAGAATGAGGTCAACTAGAGAATTACTTGAGGGAGGTATTTCAAAAATAGTAAAAACCATTTCCGAGCCCGATAAGGCGAATTCCTGACTTGGCGGGGCGCGATCGATATGTGATATTTTCTTCTTTGACGTAAACTTACTGACGTCGCAAAGATTCCCACTTGACGGAATACTGTCAGTATTACATTTGCGCAGTAGTAATATCATGCGCAGAAGCGGCCCAGTATTGCCTTCGTATCGTCCCGCTTCCACGCATCCCGCGCCAGTCAGGAAGCATTCATTTAAATGTAAGGGCACAGTAAAAAGTAGTACCTACTGCGCTGACTGACAGTTGACACTGACATTTGACAGTTTTCTCATATCGTACCGCCTCCGCACCGACAAATCAGGAAGTCGCCTAAAAAGTATAACCTTTTATTAGGAGGATAGTAAACATGCTATGTCCAGCCAAAATCATTAATGTAAGACAAAGTATATGCTTATCGCGAAATAACACACATAAAGTGTTTCTACAATAATAAAGTGTTTTTCTGTTTTGATTTTTTTCCATAATCTAATGATCTACTTCTTTCACAATAGAGATTGTGTTCTCTTTGATGTCATATATAATTATTTCGAAAGATGTCTTTTTGATCATAATTAGCAACAAAATAAGTTTCTTGGTCGCTGCGATAGACAAGCCCCTAAATGACAATAGAAGTTCCGATAAAGAAAGTTTCTCATTAGCGAAAGAAGGAAACGCCACACTAAATAGTAGAGCAGAAGTTGAACATCACGCAAGTCAGTAGGAAAATAGTAGGACCCGGCATACTTTGAAATCGGCATCGCGAGAAAGTGTTTGATTAAATCAAATAAACATTTTACTATATAACGTATTACGGAATACTATTCTAAACTTTTCAGACATGACAGAGGCATCAAAGAAAGAAATATAATACTTACCGATATATGTAATTATTATTACAAATAGAATACCAACCAGTATGGGATTTCTATACAATCGTTCATTCAGCTCGCTGATTTATACTTCAAAATTGACATTAAAATTTGCCTAACGTTAGTATATATAAGGTTACATGATTACTCCACAGTTCTACTGTCCATTCTGAACACTGACTGACTCCATTCTGAATCTGAACCATACATTTATGTTTACACTTTTCCACCTTAATCCATTGTAAAAAATGTAAAGTTGACGTCCACTCAACGAACTGTTTTCGGTTATTTCGTTATGAAATGAATTAAACTACTGCATTTTTTATTTTCTGTGCTGTCTTGAAAAAGGCTTAATGTGGTGTTCGGGCTGAACAAAGGTGCGTAATTGCATTATTGGAAATAGTTTTATCACACATGACAATTTACACAAGTTGCCAGTGTTGCTATGCTACGTCCAAACTCCTACTTGGTATAGCGAATAATCCAATATTATTCAATCTTATGGCAATGCCACTGTACTTATAGCATAATATATGGCAATGTTTGTACTTATATAATTTGACACACTTCATATTAAATGCTTCCTTTAAAAAAATGAGCTTAGATTTTTTTAAACAATACGCTCAGTAAATTTTCCAGGACGTTACGTATCGCCAGGAAACATCAGAAAAGTGACGACCGTCAGTATAGTAGTCACGACCCTCAGCAATGAGGATAAGGCTCAGAAAAATAGCTTATCAAAAGCTGGCATTTCCATAATTATCAAACAGCGAGTGAAGTTGTCTGGAAATCAAATCGTCATGCTATTAGAAACACATAGTAATGAAAAGCGATGCATTATTATACAAGTTTCAGTTTGCATGTTCACGACGGGCTCTCGAAACTAGTTTAATTTAACTTGCACAGAACATGCACATAATTTAACTCCAGAACAAATTTAATGACAACCAGTTATCCTAGTTAAGGCGCTACAACGAGAAATTTAGAAATTTTGAAACGCTGTTCTGCCCAGACGAGGAAACAATAGGAACTGATTTTCAGATATATATAATTCTTGACTATATGATTGTGTTTCTGACAACAGCCGAAACATGATTGCTTAAAATTTTCTCGATAGAAAAAAATACAAAGTTGAGTCTATATATTCCTTTTTTTTACTCAGCCTGCTAAAACAACGCATTATTAAAACACATGATTAATTTAATATGATGGAACTTTACCTCTGTCAAGACGAAATTTAATAAACCTGCACACAATCATATATTTAACGAAATTTCTATAAAAAAGCCATTTTCGAAGAGTGTTGCATCCCGTTTTGTCGTGAGCGATAAACACAAGGGCGTCTCTTTCAATCGATATATCGCCTTAATACTGTTTTCTTATTCTTCTGCCAAAAACAAAAGTTGTCATAGTGTACGCTTGGTGTACATACGCTTTCGGCGATAATGTACATAAGATAATCAGTTGAAGTGTCTAATATGCCTTATTTCTTTGAAATAGGGTTCACGGTTGGCAAGTTACCCGTGTCGATAGTTCACTGCTTAGTGCTGACATCTAATGCATAATCAATGCACCGGGTGCCAATCGTTTTCCAAACGCCCGCCATTTTGCAACGGGCCATAGAGTTGACTGCCAATTGTTTTTTATTGGTTTGTTACCGTCTGTTTTATTATAACGATTATTTGATTCAGCCAATACATGAGCGTGCAAACTGTGAATAAATACATTCAATGATTTTATGTTTTCCATCACCATCCTCCTCCGTTATACGAGTAAACTTGCATCCTGAAGGATGCCCGGGGCTAGCTAGATTTTATGTTTTCAATAAAGATATTAAATTGTATTGCGATCACGAAAATTAATTGGCTAAAACGTAAGCATCCGTGGTAAAATAGATACTTTTTACCTCAAATACCTACTAAGTACGTTTTCTTTCATGATGAAAGAAGAGTACCTAGCTTGAAAATATGAACTTGAAAATCTTTAAAAGGAAAGAATAGATGATAGATGTTCGGTTATTATAAATTTGGACTTTTTCTCGATTTAATTACCTAGTATATTTATTTTATTCATAACGGCGGAGACAGGGGTTGATAAATAAAAATATATATTTATGTCACAATTTCCGCATGATACGCGCGCGAAAAATACCACTTCCTGGCCAGGGGGAAAAAGACAAAATTTTGTACTTACCACGGGCAATATAGAAAGCCTTAGCGCACATATTTATATCCCTTGCCTTAGGCTCGGGCGTCAAATACCTACGATCTGAGACATTCCTTGTTGTTAAGTAATATAGTATTTCCGTTCCGTATTATCTATGTAGGTACCTATGTCTAAATGTCGGGCAACCTCAAAAATGGTGAATAAATTACAATTGTACGCGATTAAGTTCCGTTTCCAAATAATAAAGTAGCTTTATGCTAGACAATGACACATTATCTCCAGAGACTAAAATCGCAGGATGTTTGCTTCCCACCTCACTTCAGCCTCATAAATCACAATCCAGGAAGGCACTCAGTAACTGTCCTTACGCTTGCTCCTGTTTGTATAGGAGTAAGAAAATATGCTCTCAGATCCGTAAACAAATGCTGAGATGAAGTGGAATCTGTTACTTAAGCTTAATTAAGTGTTTTTTAATTAGTGTTCTTCTCTTGTTTAATTAAATCTGATAATGGTTAATTAAATCTTATTTATACGGCAATAAGATCCATTCGGTGGCTACTTTACCCCATCGCTCCGTGTGCATTCGGCAGACTTGGATCCCACAGGTGACAGGATGGCTATCGAATCAGACGCTTCACCGTCGGCCTCATCTTTGCCCCCTGGCTAGATGCTGGTCAAGAGCAATACCATTTTTAATAATAAAAAACAGTACACAAAAAGAATACAGTTGACTTAACGCCTTAAGACATTCTCAACCAGTCAACCATAAGCCAGAGATAATTTTGTCAGAAAAATGTTCCCTGTAGATACCTAGAAGAAATAAAGGTGATATTTTCTACCCCTATTAACAGGCGTGATGATATGTATGTATGCCTTTAACATAACTTTTCATGTATGATTGGTTATGTTCCCTACTATTTGATCTGTGAAGATCTAACACAATATTTCAATTCCACTAAGTACTAAGTCAATACTATCCTTATCGCCTGTGTTTAGTTAGGCGTACGAGTAACTACATATGGAAGGTTTACTTTGCCGATTAAGTAGGGTAAAGGTGAAATCAATGTCAGTCTTGTAAAGTTATTGGTAGATTTTACTTGTTTTTTCAACCAAATGGTTCTTTTTTGGCATTGTTAATATATATATCCCCATTTCCTTTCTGACGCAGTTATATGATACACAATCCTCATTTTGTAGGGCATAAGCCTTCTCTCGAGAATCAGATAGTAGTCCCCACGCTGGACCAGTGCGGATTCACATGCATATTTGAATTTCTTCGCGTCTCACCAGCTTGCACCGGCTCCGAGCTAGCACCAAATCCTTCCAGCGATTCTTGGGGCGACCCACAGGACGTCGTCCGGTCGGTCGGCCCAAGTATGCTCTCTTCACCTGATGATCTTATCCCATCCGATCCTCTCAAGGTGGTCAAGCCAGCGATGCGCTGCGCTTTGGTTTCATATCTATAATGTTTGGTTCGGCTACCAGCTCATCTATTTCGGCATTATTACGGAAAAATATCTTAACAAGACTTTACTATCAAGGTGTCATTTATAGAAATATGTTTTAGCACTCCTGAAGAGTAGGTATCAGATATATTTGATGGAGCTTGTACCGGCGAGTGCATATACAAATCCTCCAGGCCAGTGTACTCTCGACTACAATGAGATGTATCTACTGTTGGACCATATTAAAATGACAGTGGGTAATAAAATGTAAGTATAGATCTCTCTGTAGTTGTCTGTACAACATCTAAATTCTGTATATGCAATATACGTACAAACGGGGGCGAAGTAATTTGATTATAAACCAACCAAACCAACTGTTTGAGGCTAATGGATGCACGATGACAAAATTTGTATTTCAACTAGTGATGCAGGGTTGATTAGAGATGATGTACAATCAAAGTCATACATTAAGGCCATGTTCGCAATTTATGACACTTAGTCCGATTCGATATTTTTGATGTTGACTGTACAGTCGAAGAGTTCATTCATCCCGGTTTGAGTTATTACGCCTAGTTTCTTTAACCTTTATTTTAGGTGAAATTTGAAAACAAACAGCCATGTACAAATTAATACAAAAATGGACGCCAATTATGTTTTAGTAATAGATATTCATATATTACTTTACTATATAGCGATTTCCTTTTTTTATTAAAAATGGGTTTGCTCTTGGCCAGCATCTAGCCAGGGGGCAAAGACGAAGCCGACGATGAAGCGAGCTCACCCAGAAGATGCCTATTCACTCGTGCCTTGAAGAAGTCCTACTAACTAAATAAGTTATAATGTAATTTCTCGACATAAATCGAAATATAACCACTCTATTAACTGTTTAAAAAAATGCGTACAAGCCTTTTATGTGATACACTTGACCTAGTGACAAGAATTTGAAAAAGCTATCTTTAGACGTATCTCGACGCTGAAATAGAACCGTTTCTGAGCATTCAAAGAGCGCAGATTTGTATGTAAAGTTATATTCCTCTTTTCGCCGGCTCCCGGGGGAAATATAGGAGAACGGCCGCCATGGACAAGAAAAGGATAATTTGCAGAAGCTCTGCTTTTATCTAAAGATTTTTAAGCGGATTGCATTTGTGTGTCTCAACACTATTTGAAAATTTACTAAAAAACATCTAGCTTCAGATATGATTAGAGATTGTAAATTTGAAAAGTTTATTCCTACTCCTACTTTAAAATGACAAATTTTGTGGGTGGATTTCCGGCTCTTAACTATTAGATACAAATACAATACAATACAATTCAAATACTCTTTGTACACCTCACACAAATGGATCAGTTACATATAGAAATAATACAGCAACATGTTAGGTAAAGGTAGACAACAGGCGGCCTTATCGCTAAAGATACAAATACTTAGGTACTCTAAAGCTTCGATTCCGCAGCCGACAGCATACGACAACTGCACGTACCGCCGCATTCCAAATTGAACCGTAATCATAAAACTAAAAGTCCCAATTTAGAGTGAGCGGCATGTGTCGTTCCGACACTTTTCCGCTCATTTCAAATGGAGCTTTTTATGCATACATTTACGGTTCAATTTGGAGTGCGGCGGTACGTGCAGTTGTCGTATGCTGTCGGCTGCGGAATCGAAGCTTAATAGTAAATTTTTAGAAAACCCTCCGATGTAAATTAGTAAAGAACTAATTAAACTGACAAATTTAATCAAAGAAGAAACTTGAGTAGATAATGAACATGCAGAAAATGTATCAATATAATCAGGTACCTACCAGTGGCGGCGCGTCAAAAATATTCTTAGGGAAGCCGGAAATAATTAGCCTTTCTTATTCTTCATGAGCCGTAGTAAAAGACCTGCACTTGCTGAAGATTAGGTAAGCCGGTGGGAATCGAGTTGTATGGACGCTCCACCACAGTGAATTTTTGTACACCTAAATGTACATGTTAGTGGTAGCCGTACGATTAAAAAAACCGCAAATCGATGTACAGTTTAGCCGTTTGGCACACGCATACTAGAGGTCAAAACAAAATTTTTGACCCGCAGTTCCTAAAAAAATTTCCCTTAGGGGGGGAGAGCCGAGACATTCTTTTTTTTGTATGAAAAAAACAATATTTTTTTTCAGAAACATGTCGTGTGTAGTATCATATGAAAGAGCTTTTTGAGGCGATTCTGAAAATATACCACATCATTACATTTCAGCTATTTTTATTAAATTAAATCAAAAATAATTTTCGAAACATACCAAGTTTGAGGTCCTCCAGACACGATACGGCTGATTTTTATTTTGTACAATATACCACAAATGATACTTAATATCCTCATATCTAACCTTAAAAAAGCAATTTCGAAATGATTTTCGGTAAGTATTTTTTTTTAATTTTTCAATATTACTAAGTGACACGGTTCTACTTTAATACCAATTTTACGTGATTTATGGAACTTTAGTGCAGATACGGTACATATTAATCATAAAATGATACGTAGTATCCATATATCCAACGGAAAATACCTCTTTAACCCTTTAACTGCACCTTGTCATCAGTTGGTATAGTGGGTAGGTGGTGGGTGGGTGGTTTGGTTGGATGTAACCTTTTGCTAGCTACTACAGCTTCAACGTCTGATGCTGTTCTGAAGAGAGTATAAAATTGGCATATTTTACGAACAGTATCGGAGACACGGTACACATTTGTCCTCATATATCAACCACGCTTGGTATCATTACGACTAAACACAGCTAGGGTTCATTCTCAGATTAATTTGTCGTTTAGCCGTAGAATTTTCGATCTAATCCAGCCTTAGAAAGCTTAGTGACTGGAGGCATCGTAAGCAAAGTTTTTCGGGCACTCTCGTCTAGTTGCCTCCTCACTTCGCGTGACTCTTATCACTCCAAAATGCATTAAAACCAGTACCGATATCTAACGACGATCTCTCACGGCAGCCCTACCCACAGCCCTATTCTAACTCACACAAAGTCTCCGTCCCTTTCTAAAAAGTTGAAACGAGCGGGACAGACGCTTTAGTCGTATTGAAAAATGCTGTCGACTTCCTCAACTTTTCAGAACAAATTGCCTCGACCTCTGTCACTTTCGAACGATTTGAAATGGGAGAGACAGCGTTTAGGACTTACTTAAAACGTCTAGGGCTGTCAATAGAATGGAATTCATTAATTTATCATAATGCGTTATTTTTGATACCACGTCGGTGGTAAATAAGCGTACGGCCTCCTCATCAGGCCCTTATTTACCACCGACGTGGTATTAAGGCGGTCACCGCAGCCTATAGACGCTTGCAACTCCAGCGGGGTAATCACGTAACTGTTCGAACGTACGGTAGGCATACTTTAATGTCATTTTTAGTATGGGACAGATGGGACTTGACATTTAGATCTTACTTACGAATGGTCGAAAACGTTCCGTATATAATCGCCCCGCAGGCCCCATGTGGAAGTGATGCTTTACATTGTCGGTTATTTATCACACTATCGCGCGACCATTATATTATATTATATCCCCAGGGGAGAGATCTTCGAGAAGGCAGTGTGGTTGCCAGTATGGAAATGCAATTATGGAAATTCGAGAGTAAGCGTGCGAGAGTACTTGTGGACACCTTGACCAAGAAAAAAAAATTGACTGAGTTATTAAGTGTTCGATAAAACAAACCTTGATTCTTTGCCGGTCGCGAGCTAAAATCATCATTGTCTAACGCTTAACGCTTGTTTGAAAGTTACGCAATTGTTTTTACGGGATGTTGACTATAATAAATAGTTATTTGTTCAACAAGAGAGCAAAGTAGATTTTTGCTGCGAGTGTTGATGTTGAGTCCCGAGGAAGCGAAAGATTCTATAATTATAATCTTGAGCGTAGCGAGGGACTCAAAGACACGAGATGCAAATATCTTTGCTCTCGCGTGATACATACAACTTTTCACCTCAGCGGCGAGAACATATTAAACTTTAATAACATCATTTACGGCTTATCATAGGCTTTACGTACGTGTCTCGTGATAAATCAGGCAGATTTAATTCAGCATTGATTAGGAATCTCCTGCTTGTCTTAACTCCTCAGCTAAGCCAGCACAAGACGAACGCAAGCGCGCGACTCGAGTTTAGGCGCGGCAGATTTCAGGTACATAATCGCGCGAACTAATTCACATGCACACTAAAAATTAGTTGTATTGTTGTTAAAATACAGCCTATGTCAGTGTCACAGATTTCACTTACCTACGTATTTTAGTTACTTGAACAATATATGTAGCGCAAGAATGAGACAATAACACTTTTTAAGTAGGTACTCTTCTCACTCGAGCCAGCTCGCGTGTACACTAAGACGCACTGTTTTCTAAGTCTAAATACACCCTTCATCACTAATGTTTTCTAGATATTTTTATAATATTCAACACTGATTATTAATTAATGTCTGTTAGCGCAAGACAGAATAAAAGTAAAACGAAAAAAAAACGCAATAATTTTTTAAAGGGTGCGTTCTGAAATGGCTCCGCTTTTATTCTTCTACTAAAATAAAGATTGTTAAAAGTAAAACTAATAATTAAAGTGATAAACTTTCTGTTTTTTTTCTGCAATAAAGGTTTTATTTATAAATATGTATTATCATTATAATATTGTATTTAAAAGAACCGTTGCCAACAACTTCCTGATAATTATAACTCTTAGGTTACTTTATGAGTTTTCGAACGTGTTTTTACGTTACTTTTAGCGCCTTTTTGGGAGTCGATTTGAGTCGATTAGAGAATTTGAATATCAAATTAAGAATCGACCTATGTGGGCCCTCTCTTTTTTAATATAACGATTTGAAAGGGACAGAGCGATTGAAGGTCAAATATATCGAATTCGTAATATACCCCGAACTACGGAGTGGCAGACCTTGGCATTCGTGGACCAAAAATTAAAATAGTAGTTTATGCAACTGGTACATAATGAGGGGCATTAAAACACGAGTGTGTTTTATGAAACGAGCCGAAGGCGAGTTTCATAATAAGGTCACACGAGTGTTTTAATGCCTAATTATGTACAGTTGCATACATTACTTTATCTACACACATATTATAATTACTCTAAGATGGGTTCAGAAACCGTAGTAAATAAATACAATAATAGGGTATTAAACTAAGGTAAAAATAAATTATTTTTTAATTGACTAATAAAAGATCTAACGAAAATACTCGAAAAACATCAATTATTAATTTATTTTAGCTAATTGAAAAATTTTATAAGCATAAAGATTTAAAAAGGACGCGGATTTGAACAAACCTACTCACACTGTCTTAGTGACGTCACTAAGACAGTATTTCCCTACAAACTTCATATTAACAAATCGTTTTTGACATTTAATAAAAAGTTGCTGATTTGACTAGGGGTTTAATACCGTATTGTGTTAATACAACCTTTTTTGCACGGTTGCGGAAATATCGAAATCAGAACTGGCAACCGATACCTGAATGTTATTTTAAAAAGTAAAGAGTCCTTATTCTGATGTGATCATGTCGTTCTAGCTCAAATTTCGTGCGATATATACTAAAAAAACATCGAGCTGACATTTCGCATCGACTGAATTTAAATTTTCAGTGATACTAGAATAGGGATATGTCAACTTTGACATTTAAATTTTGACATTTTTGTTTGACGTAATATTTTAACATCATATATGAGATTAAAAGGATTCTGCTTCGAGCCGTTGAGTGGTGCACGTGTGCGGAATAATTTAAATCTGAGATTTGCGTTAATAACTGCTGTGTTATTCCTGAATTTGTGTGTGTGATCGTCTTTTGTATTGTTTAGTGTCTGTCCATCTAATTATCTGGTAAGTGGTTAAGTAGAAAGAAGGAGAGGGCGGCAACTTCTCCTATGTGAGTTGGTTGCCTCCTTCTCCTTGGGTCCTCAGGATGGGGTCCCATCAATTCGACCCAGGTATTCCTGGGCTAGAAGAAGATCCGCCCTCACCGGCGTTTCATATGGAAATAGAAGATTCTCCGGTTGCCCTGACGCAAATTTTGTCGGCAGTGGACCCTAGTCCAAAGAGTAGAATATGCCCTAGTTCCTCTATATCTGGCACAGAGGTCTCACTAATTAATAAACACAAAAAAAGAGACTTGTCGGCAATTAAGGATGATTATGGTAGTGGTAGTTTGATCGATAATAAGAAAGACGCACCTAAAATCCCCCGATTTGACGAGCCTTCTCCAATTTTGCAAGAGTCATCTGATGACATTCCCCGCATCCCCCCCTCTCAGTTTAGACCTAATGAGGAAATTGACAACTCTGCCACAGTGGCCCGGTGTAACCCCACACCCCAAGAAAATTCTTCTGGTGAACTTCAGCCCCCAAATACAACGCAGGATCTGACTCCCCCTACTCCACCCTCTCAGTTCCAGACCCGGAGTGAATACAACAACTTAGACAAGGGCCCCTTCATTGTTCATGTGTCCCATGAGACAACGGAAGCCGACGCAGGTACCTACCTTCACCCGGTTAAGTTTGGCCGATTATTATTTTCAAAGGGCATTCAAAATATCAAAGACGGTGGCATAAAAAAGATAGGTCGCAACAGACTAAGCATTGAGTTCTCCTCCGCAGCCGGTGCGAACCGGTTCCTGAAACTGCCACTGGAACCCGATAAATATAAGTGCTTTATTCCATCTTATCATGTCACAAAGACTGGCTTAGCAAGGAACATTCCCACGGAATACTCCAATGAAGAACTCCCGGACATGATACTTCAACCACACGGATTCGGTAAGGTAGTTAAGGCCAGACGCCTTAATTTCAAAAAGAAAAACCAAAATGACAACACAACTCAATGGGCTCCTTCGGAAACAGTCGTGCTCACTTTTGACGGTCAGAGCTTGCCTGATAGAGTGTTCCTCTTCCATTGTGCTTTGGAAGTTGTGCCATATTATTTCCCGACGGTACAGTGCTACAAATGCTGCCGGTTTGGGCACGTTAGGGCCCAATGCCGTTCCCGCCCTCGGTGCTCCAAATGTGCGCAACCTCATGATGCTGAAGACTGCTTTGAGGACCCGTTGTGCCTAAATTGTTCTGGCCAGCACAAGGCCACGGATAAAAAATGTCCAGAGTATGGGAGACAACAAACGATAAAACGGATTATGGCTGATGAAAGTATCTCCTACCAGGAAGCCGAGAAAAAAATTCCCACATCTCGGAAGCCATATAATGAAGCCGCCCAGGCCCAAACAACCTCTTACAGGAAAACAGTCTTCATCAAAAGGAAACCCCATACCCCTGCTAATCCTCATGGGTACGACCAGAGAGCACATAGATCCCTTATTGCGGATTATAGTCCACCCCAACCTTCCAACGGCGTGATGTTCAGAAACCCGACGTCTCCTACACCTTCTCCCCCTGCATTAGCCCCTATGCCCCCTTCTGCGCCCTCCATGGCTACTATTTGGCCCCTTCTCGACTCGGTTATCTCCTCTCTGGTCTCTATTATACAGCAGAATGCTGTCCCCCTACCGTCCAACGTTGCCACTAATCTAATGACTTTGTCCTCTTTATTCCCTCGTGGCCCTTCTCCCGGGCCCTATGGATCCCAAATTTATCCAATGGAACATCAGGAGTATCAGCCGCAACAAGGCTGATCTCCTTCATATTATTTATAAGTATAATCCTGCTTGTCTAGCAATCTCAGAAACGTGGCTTAAACCTAATTCGTATTTTAACTGCCCAAACTATATATGCATTCGTCAGGATAGTCCGGATGGATACGATGGCTGCGCTCTTCTTATTAGAAAAGGCTTAAACTATAATGTCATTAACATCCCCCCTCACCCTTCATTCTTTATTGTTGCTTGTAAGATCTTGGATTGTTCGCTTATTTCAGTGTATATACCCCATCCTTCGCCTAGAATCATTGCCGAATTCTGGTCATATATAGAAAATGTCCCTGGACCACTCGTCATCTTGGGAGACTTTAACAGCCACCATTTTTTGTGGGGCTCCCATGACTGCAATCCCTCGGGTCGTAAGCTAGTCGAGATACTGGACTCTTTGAATTTGTGCGTGCTGAATGATGGCCGACCCACCCGTCGCTCTTCTCCTTCACAAAACCCTTCTGCAGTGGATATTTCCATTTGTTCCCCAGCCCTGGCGCCCCTGATTTCATGGAATATCCTATGTCAAAGTTTTGGTAGTGATCACCTTCCTATTATTATAACGTATACTTCTGATCACAGTCTTCAAACGGCCCCTACTCCTCTTCAGAAATTCAGGCTATCTAAAGCTGATTGGCCCCTTTTCTCCGTCACGACAGAAGCAAAAGTTAAGTCTCTACCTCGGATTTCCCTATCTAACTGTCTAGAATGTTATTCTCTTTTCTCTGGGTCTCTTTTAAGTTCTGCTGAATTATCGATCCCTTTAAAAAACATTTCGTCAAACCGGCGTCCGTCTCTTCCCTGGTGGGACTCTGACTGTACTTCCCTGGTAAAAGATAGAAAGGAGGCAGAGAAGACTTTTTGTTGTGATATGTCCATGGAAAATTATTTAGCTTTCAAAAGGGTACAGGCTAAGACAAAAAAAATACTTAATTTTAAGAAGCGAGAAGGATGGTCCAAATTCTGCGAATCCTTATCTCCTTCTACTCACCCCTCTGTAGTCTGGCGTAATATTAAATCCTTCCGCAATGTCCGTTCTTCTACGGCTCCGCCGTCCTCTTTCTCTGTTACTCCCCCGTGGCTGGATGACTTTTCAGATAAATTAGCTCCCCCTTACGTCCCTAATCAAAATGAACTACCTCTTGTCTCAGAGATATCTCATGACAATGATTTCTTAGCTTCTCCATTCCAATTGTCCGAATTGCGCTGCGTTCTGGATTCTTTGTCCGATTCGTCGCCTGGCCCGGACGGCATAGTTTACTCATTTCTATCTAGAGCCAATCCAGTTGCTGTATCCTACTTCCTTGACCTCATTAATGTTTTCTTTGATTCTGGCATTATCCCGGAATCGTGGAAAGAACAGTTTGTCATCCCCATTCTTAAACCGGGTAAGGACCCTGACGTTGGTTCCTCATATCGCCCGATTGCCCTATCTTCCACCCTTTGTAAAGTTATGGAGCATTTGATTAAAAATCGTTTGGACTGGCTACTGGAAAGTCGTGGAATCTTACCCCGTTTCCAGTTCGGGTTCAGAAAGGGCAAAAGTATTATGGATAGTCACAGCATCCTTTCCACTGATATTCGTCTGGCTTTCTCACGGGAGGAATCCATCGCTGCTGTTTTTTTGGATATTTCGGCCGCATATGATAATGTACTCCTTTCAGTGCTCAGAGACAAAATGTCCCAGCTGAGCATCTCTCCTAAGGTTGTCAATTTCATTTCAAATTTACTTATGTCCAGAACCATCATGGTGAGATGGCAGGGTAAAGTGCAGGCCGTTCGTAATGTATGGAGGGGCCTTCCTCAGGGCTCCGTTTTAAGTCCCATTCTATTTAATATATACTCTTTTGACCTGGAGAAGTCTGTCAACTGGTCATGCAGAATGCTACAGTACGCGGACGACGTAGTAGTTTACTGTGCAGATAAAAATGCCCCTCGTGCTGTGGATAAGGTGAATGGTGCATTGCGATCGCTAAGCTCGTGGCTGAATCTCCACGGTCTCTCTCTTTCATCTTCCAAAAGCTCTGCCATTATTTTTTCTAGAAGCCGTGCTCCCCCCCCTTGTCAGATATTTTACAATGAAGAGCCCATCCCTATGGCGGACTCCGTCAAATTCCTTGGACTTATTTTTGATCGCCGCTTCCAGGGAGTTGCCCACCTTTCCTACATTGCAAGAAAATGTGAAAAAAATTTAAACATGCTGAGATCCCTTTCTGGTTCATGGTGGGGTGCTCATCCCTACACTCAAAAACTGTTATATAATGCCTTCATTCGTAGCCACTTAGATTTTGGTACGTTTATTTTTGAACCATGTAACAAAGCTGCCCTCTCCACCCTGGAAGCGATCCAAATGAAGGCACTGAGGCTGGTGACAGGCGCAATGAAATCTTCTCCTAACAGAGCCATTCAAGTAGAATGTGCTGATCCGCCGCTTGACTTAAGGAGACAGCTGCTGTCTGACCGTTACCTTTTCGGAATTTCTTCTCAGTCATCACACCCTTTAATGCCAAAGCTCCGACTCCTTCAGCTGTACGGTGCAACTAAAGCTTACTGGCGCAACAAGGAAAAACCAAATCTAGTTCAGAGTCTTGAGAAAATAGCATCTCTCAAATGTCCGATTATGAAAACCTCGTCCCTTCCAGTGTACTCTGTCCCTCTCGAAGCCCTTACTCATTCCCCCACAGTAATTTCCAATACTGGTATTGATAAGAAATCCCCCCTGGCTAATTCTAAGTTCACAAAATTTGTCAATAATCACTTTCAGAGCTACAGACTTTTTTTCACGGACGCTTCTAAGCTATCGGACCAGGGCTGTGTTGGAGCTGCTTTTGTTTTGGCTAATTCTCATATTTATGCCAAATTTAAACTACCCCCAGAGTCGTCCGTGTTCTCAGGTGAATGTTTAGCTATTTTGAAAACTTTAGAATATATATTTACACATAAACTGTCTAGGGCAGTTATTTTTTCTGATTGCCTCAGTGCTCTCCAGTCGATCTCACTTCGCCCTATAAACAGTTGCGCCCGTAACTTCCTTGTTTGCCAATTAAAAGATTTATTATTTAAATGCCATTCATCCGGATTGGAGGTGGTGTTTGTATGGATTCCTAGTCACTCCGGGATCCTGGGAAATGAGAAGGCGGACCAGATTGCTAAAGAAGCAGTCTTAGACGGTGATGACTCTTTTTTCAAAATTTATTCGCCTGACGTCACCAACATTCCATACAAAATAATTCACAAAAAATGGTTGTCTCGCTGGTCTCGATCTAAAAAATGTTTCTTCTCTCAGATTCAACCAATTATTCCAACCCGCCCCTGGTTCTTCAAGAACAGATCCCTTTCTAAGCGTCATACTAGCATAATAATAAGACTTCGCCTAGGTCGGGTCTGCTCGCCTGAGCAGCTCCACAAATTTAAAATTAAAGAATCTCCCTTGTGTGAGTGCGGAGAGGAAGTAGGTACGATTGACCATATTTTCTTTAATTGCCGCCTTAACAATAAGTCCCCAGATTTATATACGGAGATCTCTAAACTCAAGGTTCCTCTGCCTATTAATTCGGCTTCGCTTTTATGTTTAGTAGATAATAAAAAAATTGTTTGTGCTTTGAGCAATTTCTTGGCCAAAAATAACATCAAATTGTAACATCTGTTTTCATATTTATACCTAGTTTGTCATGTTATATTTTATTCTAAACTGCTATTGCTATTTGTTCTAAACTGGTTGTGGTTGTGTATGTCTACTAATCTTTGTTTTCAGGAATCACCCGCATTAGGATTTTTATTAAACTCGCGTAAAGAGGGTAGCGTTTTTCACCGTGCAAAGCTTGATACTTGATGTTGGCAGAATTGTGCTTGAGTTGCACAGTAGCCATAAATAATAGAGTGAAGTGAGTGAGTGAGATTAAAATGAAATATTTTATTACTGCTGTAGCCTTAGCCACAGATAAGAAAATTGCCATAAATTCATTGAATGTTGAAATGAGAGTCATTTTCTACGGTTTCCGAACGCATATTAGAGGATTTATGATATGTGTGTAGATAAAGCTACTTTGATCCACGCTCGCAGCAAAATTGCATTTTGGCCACTGGTTTCAAGCAGCAAAACAGCCGTGTTCGAGCCGCTGAGGTGAAATAGTTATTTGTTCAACAAGAGAGCAAAGTAGATTTTTGCTGCGAGTGTTGATGTTGAGTCCCGAGCAAGCGAAAGATTCTATAATTGAATCACGAGCGTAGCGAGTGATTCAAAATTAGAATCTTGAGCGTAGCGAGGGACTCAAAGACACGAGATGCAAATATCTTTGCTCTCGCGTGATACATACAACTTTTCACCTCAGCGGCGAGAACATATTAAACTTTAATAACATCATTTACGGCTTATCATAGGCTTTTACGTGCGTGTCTCGTGATAAATCAGGCAGATTTAATTCAGCATTGATTAGGAATCTCCTGCTTGTCTTAACTCCTCAGCTAAGCCAGCACAACACGAACGCAAGCGCGCGACACGACACGAGTTTAGGCGCGGTGGACTTTAGGTACATAATCGCGCGAACTAATTCACATGCACACTAAAAATTAGTTGTATTGTTGTTAAAATACAGCCTATGTCAGTGTCACAGATTTCACTTACCTACGTATTTTAGTTATTTGAACAATATCTGTAGCGCAAGAATGAGACAATAACACTTTTTAAGTAGGTACTCTTCTCACTCGGGTCAGCTCGCGTGTACACTAAGACGCACTGTTTTTTAAGTCTAAATACACCCTTCATCACTATATTGTTTTGTAGATATTTTTATAATATTCAAGGCTGATTAAGATTATTAATTAATGTCTTTAAGCGCAAGACAGGATAAAAGTAAAAACTAAAAAAAATCGCACAATTTTTTTAAAGGGTGCGTTCTGAAATGGCTCCGGTTTTATTATTCTACTAAAATAAACATTGTTAAAAGTAAAATTAATAATTAAAGTGATAAACTTTCTGTTTTTTTTCTGCACTAAAGGTTTTATTTATAAATATGTATTATCATTATAATATTATATTTAAAAGAACCGTTGCCAACAACTTCCTGATAATTATAACTCTTAGGTTAATTTATGAGTTTTCGAACGTGTTTTTACGTTACTTATTTAGCGCGTTTTTGGGAGTCGATTTGAGTCGATTAGAGAATTTGAATATCAAATTAAGAATCGACCTATGTGGGCCCTCTCTTTTTTAATATAACGAATTGAAAGGGACAGAGCGATTGAAGGTCAAATATATCGAATTCGTAATATACTTCGAACTACGAAGTGACAGATCTTGGCATTCGTGGACCAAAAATTAAAACGCTACTTTGATCCACGCTCGCAGCAAAATTGCATTTTGGCCACTGGTTTCAAGCAGCAAAACAGCCGTGTTCGAGCCGCTGAGGTGAAAAATAAATTAGTCTTAGGCGACTTTCTGACTTGGCGGGGCGGGATCGATATGTGACATTTTTTTCTTGTATTACGTTTGCGCAGTAGTAATATCATGCGCAGAAGCGGACCAGGGGGCCGATTTTTGAGTGTCGAACGCTTGACTTTTCATTCGACATCTGTCCAAACGTCATACTATTTTGACAGATCTCGAGTGAAAAGTCGAACGTTCGAAACTCAAAAATCGGCCCCCAGTACTGCCTCCGCATCTCCCCGCTACTGCGCATCCCGCGCCAGTCAGGAAGCACACATTTAAATGTAGGGGCGCAGTAAAAATCGGTACTGAGTCGACTGACAGTTGACAGTGACATTTGACAGTTATCTCAAATCGTACCGCCTCCGCACCGACAAATCAGGAAGTCGCCTTACAATACCAATAAATCACACGCGCGAAAATGCTCCAAATAATAAATAAATTTTATACATTTTTAAATGTGGAAAAACGTATAGATGTTTCACGGTTTGACCATAGAAAAGTGATGACGTCACTGATTTCTATTTCCCTACAAAATTCATATAACAAAGCATTTTTGACATTCCATAAAAGTATTGATTTGACCATCGACATAACATAGCGGGACTATTGAACCGCGTATACATATAATATTATACGCTTAACTATCAGTCAACATCCGTATTGCCCAGCTGACCTACCTTTTTCCAGACAATGTTCTCAATTGTACCTCAGCTATCATGATAGGCGCACGAACTAAATTGAGGGCAACGTGCGATGCATTTACCACTAAATAGGAACTCCACCATTTACAGACATTCTGTAAGTATCAAGACAATTGCTGCTTTGAAATGCGATTATCTCCTGCTTCGACTAGACCTTAGGGTACGAATTTGAATGCGCTAAGCGGAAGAAATGAGTGTGCAATTTTATTAAGTCGTTAAGGAGGACATTTCGGAGAGTGTTTCCATGTAAAGGTATTTAGGGACATTCGAGTAAGTACGAATTCATTTAAGTACCTAATCATTGTGCAAATTTCGTATAGAGCTGGCTTTAAGTGAGGAGGAGGTTATATTGAAATGGTACATATACTGTAAATGTGTGATGGTTTAATTTAAAAATATCTATGAATATTGTACAATTATGTATGTACAATTACGGTTAACTTTAATTTATGTTTGACACCGTCCGTTTGAATGGTCAGATTTGACACCGTATAGGAACTAGTTGTACGAAAGCACTTGCCATCTGACCTTCCGACCCAGATGGAAAATTAGACCTTGTTTACTTATGTATTGAAACAAAATACAGTCGGGGAATTTGAATGTTTGTCACTTTTGTATTTATTTCTTTTGTAATAGAGTCCAATTTGGCCAAACATTTTGAGTTCCTCGATTGTACCTACTTGAAAGAGCTACATTCACATTTCTGCCTGTTTTCGTTAACAAAGTTTTGATAAGGGTATGAAAGTGCTATGCATAGGTATAAAAGATATTCAGTTTTAACCCGTTCTCTCCCAGTGAAAAAAAAAAACAAAATAAACAATATTTTATTATCCGGCCGGGGATCCCAGTCACTGGGAGCGGACGGCTTTGAATAGGTATGAAATTGGCGGGTAATAACAGGCATTTTTGGTACGGCTTTTATAAACACAATTTTTGATGATCAAATTGACATAGACTTGGAATTGTGCCCCATTGGACGGCCTCGTCGTCGACGGCACGGTAGAACTCTATCGTTTCATTCATAAATACACCATAGACTAGACTACAGACTAATTACCAATGAAACCAAAGAGCTTAACGTGCCGTGCACGTCCACGGTAAAGTATAAAAGCGACCATTGATTTAACAAATTGTCATCCAATATTACATAAGAGGCTCGCCACACGCCCCGACCGTCACGCGTTCCGCGATATTTATCGTATGAAGCGATAATTAACGCCACAAATAACGGTGCGTGAGTAGACCGCTTAATTGATAATTTTAGTTTAATTGATGGAGGGCGTTTCCATGTTCATTAATTTGAGGTTATGATTTCTTGGTGATATCATGAGCATTTAACATTAAAGGGCCTGACACGCTTTGATAGAGAAAGGGGGTGTAATAGTAGATTGTTAACCAAGGGTTGAAAGCGACCCATTTCAGACGAGATATTTTGGCGCTCGAACGTAGTGAGAGCGCCAATAGTTCGAGGCTGAAATGGGTGGTTTCACCCGAGTTAAACACTCTGCTTTTCATTCCGAATACGAGGAAACTAAAAAAAAATTTTTTTACTTAAAATTCAAAATTATTATAAAATTTTAAATTCTTATCTCAGCATAATGCTGAGACAGCAACCGATTTGCTGCCGCGAAGACACACATTATTTTATATGTTCTGAGTTTGTACGTCTATTATTTTTTGTATCTGTGTGTCTTTTGTGCAGTAAATAAATGTTTCTTCTTCTTCTTCTTCTTCTTCTTATCCCCGAATTAGTCCAAATCGATACTGATGATTTTTCGCAAACAATTTTTTTTTAACTTACAATTGAAAATTAATGTAAAATTTGAAATCCTTATCCCCGAATCAAAATCGAGTATAATGACGAATTTTCGTAAAAAATCCATATCCATATCCATATCCATATCCATATCCATATCCATATCCATATCCATATCCATATCCATATCCATATCCATATCCATATCCATATCCATATCCATATCCATATCCATATCCATATCCATATCCATATCCATATCCATATCCATATCCATATCCATATCCATATCCATATCCATATCCATATCCATATCCATATCCATATCCATATCCATATCCATATCCATATCCATATCCATATCCATATCCATATCCATATCCATATCCATATCCATATCCATATCCATATCCATATCCATATCCATATCCATATCCATATCCATATCCATATCCATATCCATATCCATATCCATATCCATATCCATATCCATATCCATATCCATATCCATATCCATATCCATATCCATATCCATATCCATATCCATATCCATATCCATATCCATATCCATATCCATATCCATATCCATATCCATATCCATATCCATATCCATATCCATATCCATATCCATATCCATATCCATATCCATATCCATATCCATATCCATATCCATATCCATATCCATATCCATATCCATATCCATATCCATATCCATATCCACATCCATATCCATATCCATATCCATATCCATATCCATCCACATCCACATCCATATTCATATTCATTTGGCTGTCGACGTGTTTTGTGATTGGTGGATTCAACGTGGTGAAGCATTTGGATTGGTTAATTTAAAATGTTTTGGAATCAAAAATATGTATACATGTTAGCCCGTGGGGCGCAATGGCCCACTTTCAAACCGCTCCTTAGGTCAAATATGACACACTTTCAGAGTATGAGGAATGAAATAGTTATTTACGATACAAGGGTTGTAAAACAAAGAAAGGCCGATATCGCAGATGTTTGGGGCCCGAGCCGCAGGCGAGGGTCTCAAATATGCGAGAGAGGGCTTTCTGTTTTACGACCCGTGTTTTGTACACAATTTTACGTCACCACTTGGCCAAAAAGTGGGTTTTTCTGATCGCGCAGCGTGCAGAAAAACGCGCTTTTTGGCAAGGTGTGGTGTAAAGATTATTTTCACATCACCTATTCGGATAAGGGCTTTTTCTTCCCTGCTAGGAAGGATCAAAGTGGCACTTTTCTGTTCAAGGATATTTCCGTTGCCAGTATATAGTAGATTGTGTCACAAGGGAGCAAAATGACATATTTACGGCGTGGGCGTAACTTGAATCCTGAACGAAGAGAAGGATTATATAATAGAATCCTGAGCGTAGCGAGGGATTCTAAAATAGAATCCTGAGCGTAGTGAGGGATTCAAGAATTAACGCCCAAGGTGGAAATAATTTTGCTTCCATGTGACACATACTGCTTTTCACATCACCTATTGAGGATAATGAAAGATCTGAAATAACAATGGTTGTGCATTTATTTTATCATAATCGATACTAATAACTTATTACTCGTTACAGAAAAGTGCCACTTTGATCCCTCCTAGCAGGGAAGAAAAGTGCCATTTTGATCCCTCCTAGCAGGGAAGAAAAAGCCCTTATCCGAATAGGTGATGTGAAAAAATATTTAATAAATATAATGAAATAATTAAAATTTGAAGCATCATACAAAACCAACAAAATTCTAGTATCACTGAAAATCAAATTCAGTCGATACGAAACGTCAGCTCAATGTCTTTGATTGCGAAAAATTCTTTACAATGCATGTGCTTGAAAAGTGCCCTTTCTAAGCAGTCAAACTGTGCGGAAAGTGCTACTTTTCCGCACTAGTGCTTTTTACTTTTCAATTTTTTTTTAATTTTTAAGTCTGTCTTCAGCTCGACGTAAAGAGTTTTAATTATTTGAAAAACATTTCACAAATTAATCAATTATAGATTACCGTTTTTATAAACAGGTACATAAATATTAATACTTCTTAAACGTATCATTTATCATTTTAGATTTTATTTATTACCTATAAATAAATTGAAAATTTTCACTTTAGGTAAATGCGTGGCTGAAAGCGCATTAAGCCATTGCATACTTAGCATTTTAAAAACAAATGTGCACATGCGCAGTAGTATAGATGTTGAGCGCGCATGTATTTAGAAAAATGCCGCCATTTTTCATTTCAAGTATACTAATTTCTTGTTTACCTAGTTTTTGATAAAAATATCGAGTGAAAGTGACGAATTCGATCAAATTTAACTTCAGAAAATAGTTTTCAAGAAGCACAAAATGCCAACAAAGGTTCCTTGGCCGCTAAATCCAAATTCAAAACCTATACTTGTGATGAATTTTGCGGTGCACTTTTAAAAGTTTTTGTGTTAATAAAATGATCTTACGATGGTTTTATGTCGAAAATAAATAGCACTCAATGTCAAGAAGTTGTTACATGAAGATGCTGATAATAAGTAACATATCGAGCAAGGTAAGTTATAACCTATATATTTGAAATTAACTTTTCTATTTTCTCGCACAATGCATAGTAAAACTTTGTATGATACGCGCGCGTAAAGATGATTTCCGACTCGTGTCTAATTATAAACTCGCTCGCTACGCTCGCTCGTGTATAAGAAAGACACTCGTCGGAAATCACTCACTTTCCGCACTTGTATCATAAATAGCTATTTTTTTTTAAATTATAAGTAAAAAATTTTTTTATGAAAAATCGTCATTATACTCGATTTCGACTAATTGACAACATTTCATATTTTTAACTACTTTATTTTATGAACTAGTTAGAAAATAGGTAAAAATTTAAGCCACCCGTATTTTTTCTTTTTCAATTTAACTCATTATTTCATACAAAAAAACCACGTTGAAAAGTAGGTCATTCCAAAAGGGCGTAAGTAAAATATGACGTCATCTTCCCAACAAGAATCCAGAGCGACTCCAGAGCAGCGATTGTCTGTACTCTGTACTAAGGTCTCCCTGAATACAGCGAGGAAGATGACGTCAACTTTCGGTTTACAGTAATTTGCGAATTTTTTCAAAATTAACGGAGAAAAAAATCTAAAAAAATGTTTTTTGTGTACTTCACACGTTTTTACCGAAATGGTTTTCGAATTAAGACTTTTGGAAATTATGAAATATTGTCAATTCGGGGATGAGGATTTCAAATTTAATACTTATTTTGAATTTTAAGTAAAAAAAATACGAAAAGTCATCATTATACTCGATTACGACTAATTCGGGGATAAGGATTTCAAATTGTACACTTATTTTTAATTTTAAGTTGGAAAAAAATTTTTTTGTGAAAAATTTTCATTATACTCGGTTTCGACTAATTTGGGGATAAGGATTTCAAATTTTACACTTATTTTTTAATTTTAAGTTGAAAAATTACTTTTTGTGAAAAATGGTCATTATACTCGATTTCGACTAATTCGGGGATAAGGATTTCAAATTTTACACTTTTTTTAAATTATAAGCTGAAAAATTTTTTTTTGCAAAAAATGGTCATTATACTCGATTTCGACTAATTCGGGGATAAGGATTTCAAATTTTACACTTATTTTTGATTTAAAGCTGAAAAATTTTTTTTTGCAAAAAATGGTCATTATACTCGATTTCGACTAATTCGAGGATAAGGATTTCAAATTTTACACTTATTTTTGATTTAAAGCTGAAAATTTTTTTTTTTGCGTAAATTTGTCATTATACTCGATTTCGACTAATTCGGGGATAAGGATTTCAAATTTTACATTTATTTTTAATTTTGAGCTGAAAAAATTTTTTTTTGCGTAAATTTGTCATTATACTCGATTTCGACTAATTCGGGGATAAGGATTTCAAATTTTACACTTATTTTTAATTTTAAGTTGAAAAAAAATTTTTTTGCTAAAATCGTCAATATACTCTATTTCGACTAATTCAGGGAAAAGGTTTTCAAATTTGATATATTATATTAGAGCATCTATAAATATGTTACCGGTAGCACTTCAGATCTTTCATTATCCTCAATAGGTGATGTGAAAAGCAGTATGTGTCACATGGAAGCAAAATTATTTCCACCTTGGGCGTTTATACTTGAATCCCTCACTACGCTCAGGATTCTATTTTAGAATCCCTCGCTACGCTCGGGATTCTATTGTAGAATCCTTCGCTTCGTTCAGGATTCAATGTACGCCCACGCCGTAAATATGGCATTTTGCTCCCTTCTGACACAATCTACTATTTTCACTTCTCATGCTCGAAAAGTGTGTCATATTAGACTTGTGAAGCGGGGCTAAAGTAGTACATTTAAGCCCTAGGGAAAATATGTATACATATTTATGATACAAAACATTTTAATTTGACCAATCAAAATACTTCACCTATTAAATACACCAATCACAGGACAGTAATTTGACAGATTAAAAATTATTTGGTAAAAATATCAACCAACCAGAACACAGCTGTACTAAAATTGACCAATCAGGAAAGACGTTTTTCAGTTGTCTAAAGATTAAGCGGTGTTTATGGTCAAAGCAATTACTCCTCTTAAAAGAAAAAAAAGCGCATGTTGCTTCTCTTTCTTTAATATAGCAAAAGAAAGGGAGGCGAATACGCAAAGCGAACACGCATAGCGAGGCATGGTGCTGCCCTTAGGAAAAAAAAACAAGCTGTCAAATTAGACATACGCCCGCTAATGCGTTAAATTATTCATTTTAGGTAGATAATTTGTGTTTATGTGTTTTCTCGCAATTGAAGTGAAAAGTAGGGTGTATAACTCGGGCCTAAAAGCCATATTACCACTCGAACAATTTCCCCTCACTGCGTTCGGGAAAATAACTATCTCGTGGTAATATGGCTTACTTTAGACCCTTGTCAAACAATCTACTATTTTTTAGTTTTTCGTAAAGAACTCGTAAACCGTGGCCCATATCATAAAATGGTCTTAGACATAAGTAATCTGAGGCCTAATAGTCTAAATGAGTCCACTTATAACTAACTTTCCCCCTTTAAAACCTCATTAAATATTCATCCTAGCGAAAAAGTGCGTAGAAACTTGTAGAGAATTTTATGTAAATTACTCATGCCTAAGTAAAATTTTTGCTATGGGGGCACCGTTTAAGAGTGTTTACGAAAAAAAATACCTTTACACCCCACTCTACCCGTTATCTCCAGCCCCATCCCCCACGATTTTTAGTATGTTGTTAAGGACATTTATTTACCTACAACTGTGCCAAAATGTGCTTATACACGAATTATTTCCGCCAAATTTTCCTTCATTACTTGAAGAGATTTTAACTGCCGAAGAAGCTTATTTAAAGTTCAAAAGTGACTGGACTTTCTTGTGATGGCTGGACCTATATTCTCGAGCTGTCTGCATTTTGGATTGCCCTAAAGCCTACACGCGTTATGTAAGCGACATTACCGTGAAGCGCCCAAACTACACTATATTTGAACCAATAGAACGTGACTAACAAACGCACGCCAGCCTTAACACATTCCAGTTTAATCGCAGCTGAATGGAATAATTAATACCTAGCCTGTATGGAGATTAGAATTTGAAGCTTAATAGATAACGATACAGCGCTCTTATTGGCTAGTTCCGTGTTCCGTGCGTTACTGTTTGTACGTGGCTCTAATTTTATGAGTATTGTACGGTCAACCATGTCCACGCCAGGATTTCGAGAAACTAGGGGCCCATGAGCTTGCTAATTTCTAATGCGAACCCTCCGGGCGTGCACAAGGGTACTAAAAAAATACAAATACAAATTTGTATTTTTGTATTTGTATTGTATTAATCCTATCCTAATCAAGATAAGTAGAAACGGACGATTTTCCCGAGTATACTATTCGCAACAAATGTAAAATACATTTTTAATCCAGTGTGCAAATTAAGATGGACTCATACAATAACCACTGGTTAGGTTAATTGACGCGCATAAGGCTAGACACACATGAATGCATGATGTGCGTTTGCACGTCAATGCGTTGTGCACTCACATGAATGGTGAGGGTTACATTACAGGTGGATTGATTTGAATAAGGGACAAATCAATTGAATAAAATTATTATTTTACCATCAAAAATTTTTTATGACACGGTCGTAAAGTGGCAATTACCGAACGCTATGCGCGCGATAAATCCCACTTCCTGGCCAGGACGAGAGATAAAATGTTGTACTTACCTGTACTAATGGTGATAAAGAAAACTTCAGATCACATATTTACCACCCTTGCCTTCGGCTCGGGTGTCAAATACCGCAGTTGAGAGATTCTTTGTTTTTCTGCCCTTGGTAAGTAATATACTATTACAACCAATTTTGCGCAACTTACTCATTCTAATATGACTGGCAGGACGATTATTAGTACCTACACAACTTTTCTATAACCAGCGTCCATATTTTTATGTGTATGTTTAAAAAAAAACTTTCAATAGCAAATATAATAACCATATTGATAATGCTGTATTGGTACGGCTTTTAGCCGGACCAGCTAACGATTAGGTAGGCCGTACACTTGTTTGATTGGATGATGGGATGATTATATTAGTGAAATATTCTTAAAACTATGCCAGTTTCAGACATGTTGTTTCCTTTAACTTTATGTTATTTGTTTTATATTGGAGTAAGTACGTATATAACGCTACCAACCAACGCAACGCAACCGAATGCGAATGCGCATCGCGGATCAGCCAATAACATGTCGAGTGATATTCGACCTTTATAGTGACGTGGGAAACGCATTTCAATATTATACGCCGTGTATTCGCATGAAACCTTATAAAATCTAGGGCTTTACAAACAAAACCAATTTGAAACATTATAATCCTTTAGTGGAGCCAGACCGACCCACATCACTACTCCATTCATATGACGTCACTTGATAGCCCGCACAAGTCTGACGTGGTTATCATGTAACCTATCCCTAACAATACGAGTATACCTAATCCCTTTGAGAACGCCCGGCATCTTAGACTGGGCTGTACATGGAATGGAAGCATTTAAGCCCTCAATTGAGAGTTTAAGGCTGTCAATACCATACTTCTAGCGTTATTAAAGTACAGTTGCATCCAAGCATGCCCGGGGTCCGCTGCCTTTTTTTTTAATTTATTGCTCATATAAAAAAGTCTTATTCTAATACAACAGTTTCGCCAAACTGCGGTGCAGTTTGTTGGCGCCTGATCCCAATATTTGGCGTAGGCACTAGTTTTTAGGGATGCTGTCATCTAACCATCCAACCCAAGGGGAAACTAGAGCTTATTGGGATTAGGCTTGTCAACTGTGTTGGCACCTTGAATGTTAGGAGTTCTCAAGCGGACACAAACGTCGAACAGTGTACCTACCAAAAAGAACCCAACGTTTCGATTGGCTGTCGATGTGTTTTGTGATTGGTGGAATTAATTAATTTGGTGAAGTATTTTGATTGGTCTAATTAAAATGTTTTGTAAATCATAAATATGTATCCGAATTTTCCCTAGGGGCTAAACGTACCTACTACTTTAGCTCCGCTTGGTAAGTATAATATGACGCAGTTTTCGAACATCATCCTCCTAGCGTTATCCCAGTACAGTTGCATCCTGAAGGATGCCTGGGGTCCGCAACTGAATCCCAAGATTTGACGTAGGCACTAGCTTTTACGAAAGCGACTGCCATCTGACCTTCCAACCCCGAGGGGAAACTAGACCTTATTGGGATTAGGCTTTGTCAAGTGAGTGGGCAACTTGACTGTTAGAAGTTCTCAAGCCGCCCGAAGGCCTCCAACTTGGCTTAACGACTGCTGCCATAGACAGCAACCAGGATCAACGGCTTAACGTGCCTTCCAAAGCACGGTAGCGCTCAGTTAGTAACCACTCAAAGCGGTCACCCATCCAAGTCCTGACCGCTGCTCACGTTGCTTAACCTTAGATACCGCAAGCGGTACGCAGGCGCCGCTGGGCCACGAGCGTTTTTCGAACATGAGAAGTGAAAAACCCATTTTAGCTAACATAGGTTTGTTATATTTAATTTACTTACCGTGTACCTTCGGTACATGACGTGTTTATAATTGAAACTCTTTCATTAATTTATGTTTTCTTTTTCGTTACAGGTAAGTGTTGCAGCCACCTTTAACCGCTTTAAAAAACGGATATTGTGAGTAAATATAAGTATACTTGGAACTTATAATTTTAATAATTTTGTAATTACCGTTATACAAAAAAGAAAGTTGTTCTAAATCATTTCTATCGTTACGTATGACGATTTTTGTGAGGTCTTGCTTTCATAAAAAAATCATCTGTAGCGATTTTTTTTGCAAACTAAAACTTAAGTTGGTAATTCCAAAAAAAAAACAATTTCTTTACTATTTAAAGGCCCCTAATTTGGGAGATCAGTACATTTTCCGCTGTAAATAAACCCGTTTTAAAATACATACTTTTCATACCTTTCGATTTTGTATCAGATTTCCATACACACTAAATGTGATATAGAACTCAAAAGGGTTTATTCCAACTCGTTCCGTACAACTCTGCGACTCAGATTGAGTGCAATCGAAATCCGTTAACCAACGATCCAATAAAAACAATCGTCACCCAACTCGCACACGAATCGGACTGGCTCAATTTTTCCATTTTTTGATTAACGAATTCGCCGTTGACTACTCTCAGGGGACGCAATGCTTTTATTATGAGGTACCTACTCTGGAAACGATATTGTTTTCTGCTTCGAAATATTTCTAAGGCCCTTCTGGGATGAGAAATAAATTTGTTCGGGAGCTGTGAAATTAAAAATAATGAAACGGTGGATGCTTGCAAATCTTCCGTTACAAGAAGCTTAATGCTGTGTTGGTTGTTGTTCCTCACCATCGTATAGCATGTTTAAAAATGATAGACACGTATTACCTCGGCATTAAATCGGTGTATTAATAAAATAAAACAATAGTTTTTATTTTTAATTAAAATAAAGACCAGGGGGTCGATTTTTGAGTGTCAAACGCTCGACTTGTCACTCGACATCTGTCAAAACATCATAGATTTTTTGACAGAACTCGAGTGAAAAGTCGACCGCTACCTAGTCATGTCATTCTACCACACCTTCTCATGTCGCAAGTAAGTAGTGACTTTCCAAGTGAGTGTCAACCGTCCTTTGTCGTCGGGAATTAATCGCGTACAGCAACCACGAATGTTGCGATACATTCGAAACGTCGGGCAAAACCTTACAAAAGGTAAATCTACGCGATTAAGTCCCATTTTTCAATAATAATATCGAGGTAGTGATCAGCAAACACGAGTTATTGCTGGTTAATTGTAATTTTTGCCACAAAAACTTCTGTCTGATCTTTATAGTCTCTCATACCTAATAAATTATAGAAGAATATCACAAACCACATGGCCGCCACGCCAAGAACTGTGTCTGAAGCGTGATAAATGCGGCGTTAGAATTATATACGACCCCAGCTACACCCCCTTTTTTACCCGCCATTTCTTACGAGAGCTCGGGTTAACCGCACAAGTAGGGCATGCAAACCGGGATCCCGATATACCGGGATCTGGGACCGATTTTTACGGAATTTCAATACCGGGATTGAAACAGACCAATACTGAAATATCGGAATATCGACATTGGAGATTTTGCATTAAATTTTAATTGAAAAATATGAAAATTTACGAATCTTTATAATTTATAAGAAGGCAACAATAAGGGAGTTGAGTATTTATAATTATTTCGTTAGTATTTGTTTATTATTCTCTATCCTACATATTGATATACCTATTACAACACAAGATAATTACAATGTGACGGTAAATTGTCACTTACTCGTAATCTCAGGTGAAAAATTTCGGGATCCCAAAACACCGAAATCCCAGGATTGAGGTCCAATACCGGATTTCTATCCCGGGATTGTGAAGTGTCCGGTATTGCATGCAGGGCTTGAAATACCGGTATTTTCAGGTACCGGTACCGTGACCTTGAACTAGGTACCTAGGTACTCGAAAGAGTGAGCAAATGAGAGAGAAAGAGAACACAATAAGTTATCGCGAGTTACGACGTTGCGGTTGTGCGCGCAAGCAAGCGTGAGCGTCGGATGGATGAAAAATTATACCTAGGTCGCATACACGCGTAGCAACCTTTATAAAGTACCGGTATTTTTCGGTACTAATACCGGTATTTTGGAGTACCGGTATTTTGAAGTACCGGTATTTTCGAGTACCGGTATTTTTCGAGTACCGGTACTCTGAGAACCTATAAAATACCGGTATTTTACCGGTAGTTTTGGTACCGGTTCCAAGCGCTGATTGCATGCCCTAGGCACAAGCTATTTTAAGGCTCTTCCTCGAAACTCCTTTGCGTTACAGCGGGATAGCACGATTCGATGTCTTATAGCTGTCAATTGGATCTATTCGATAGACAACCTTACATATGTACTGTTCTGTAGCTTGAGTTACAATGAGGAGTAGACTGGCCACGTCTTTGGCCCAGCGCATTTTTTTTTAAATATGGGATTGCTTTTGGTCATCATCTAGCGATGGTGTCCGC
This sequence comes from Cenopis cana, assembly GCA_951800055.1. Taxonomy (NCBI): domain Eukaryota; kingdom Metazoa; phylum Arthropoda; class Insecta; order Lepidoptera; family Tortricidae; genus Cenopis; species Cenopis cana. The sequence goes on along the minus strand of OX637490.1, from coordinate 15,280,472 downwards.
GATCATGACTGACTCCTTTGGAGTTGCGGGCGTCTATAGGCTGCGGTGTCCATTTATCATCAGGTAGACCGTACGCTTCTTTGCCACCGTCGTTGTATAAAACAAGATTGAAATAATTTATTTCGAAAATTGCAAATGCATAGTCAATCGTCTATTCTGCCTGTACCATTACCAAGAGTTTGCAATGTTTGCATTACCGTACTCGCTATCGACTGCGTAAACGATTTAGTATGTACAAAAGTACAGCGCCTCTGGCGATCACTCATAGAACCAAGGATCGGTATTATGAGTTCTACGGTAAATTACCTATCGAAAACTAAACGCTAGCGACTAACGTTCTGTAACAGTCAAGTAGCCGTTTCTGTAGAAAATCGGTACCATGAGTTACAAATTTGACAGACGCTATCGAACAATACGATATCGACTGTAGAAAACTATTACTATACTCGCTAGCGACTGCGTGTTTACGTATGTAATGTGTAATTTGTATGGACAACAGTACAACGCCTCTGGCGGTCACTCATAGAACTAGGGATCGGTAGTATGAGTCATAACAGTAAATTACCTATCGAAAACTACGAGTATCAACGCTAGCGACTGACGTTTCCGTAGAAAATCGGTACCATGAGTTACAAATTTGACAGAAGTTATCGAAAGTTATCTTAGTTACCTAGATCTCGGATGCCGGAACTTACCCGACGCTAACTTAAGATTAAATTGAGCCTGATTCGGGTACTTACTTGGGACTTGTTTAATTTGGAAGAAGAAAGTTTATGTTGTTATTTTAATGAAGTTTGGTTGAGTCTGGCCAACGAAAGTTGAGATTTAGTGTCAAATGTGTCAAAATTCACTTCATTTTCGTGTCAGTTGGAGACAAATTATATATTGCAGAAAGAAGGTAGTAAGTCGCATCATAGTACATTATTCTTCTATTGCGACTTCGATATTCAGACTTAGAATATTTAAATATAGTTTTTACTTTACGTAGGACAAAAATTTTATACGTAGTGAATACCTATGTTGTAAAATAAATTCTCTTAAGAAAAGTCGTAAGAAAAATATTCCATGCTTATTCCCTATTCCACTCCACGGTTACCATTCAAAATTGAATTCACTTCTAAGGTTTCATTTCATAAACTAGGGTTGTCGCGCGGAAACCGTCTGCGACAAAGGCTCCATGTTTCGTATCAAATATTCAAATGTTACGAGCCAACCCTGCGTATTCAATTCGCGAAAAAATACAATATCCAAGGAATATCATCGAAGAGTTTTTTGCGCTTATTGAACGTTTTGTGCTTCGTTACTGTTTTCTGTATTCGTTTCGGAATATTCATGTAACCCATTTTCTCGTATTTATTGGCCTAGATAAAACGCCAATTGGGTCATACAGACTCGGAAAATAAAAGTACAATACAACGCAAATACTCTTTATTGCACACCCCAAAAAGAACACAGTACAGAACTCTTGCAAAGTACTTTTTTTATCGTAAACACGTGTTTGAAAGGGTACACGATTACCCTAATTAAAATAGTAAACATGATGTACGCAGCTGCAGAGAAACCAGACCCCCGTGCATACAAACTTCTATGCAGGGGTGGGGGGGAGGGCTACCTTTTCTCTGCAGCAGCCAGACTGTACTTCTATGCGGGTACCTACAGGGAGACGAATGAGCATTAAACTGTAGGTAACTACTAGTTCCCCGTGCCTCGCCCGTACCGTATCTCGCAGATTTCGGCAACCGGATCTCGTCAATGGCCGTGATTTTCTCTGAAACCGTAACTTCTTCAAAGCTATAATAGCCTAATGAGTCCACTAGCGCCACTCCTCAATAATTGTCATTAAGTATTTAAATTTAACGATACTTAAATATTTAATAAGGGCAAATGCTATGTAGGTACTGCATTTTGTATTTAAGTACCTTTTGAATAGGCATCAAAGTATTACGTTACTAGATTCACCGATCTACCCTCTTAAATATTGTAAGTATCAAGAACCCATCAATAGTACGAGAACTTCTTTACATCAACATAGGAAAGTAATATTGTATATGCACGTATATTTAGTCTCTAATACGTAAAAAAGGAGAAGCGTAAAAAACCATAAGATCTCTTCAGCTCGACGAGGCAACAGGCGTCTTCTTAAACGAGGCTAAGTGTTGTCCTCCACTCGAGGCTTTCATACACCGCTTAACATAAAGCTGTGTTCCCATTCGAGCAACCCTGTATACACATACTGTGTAACTATGTGACAGCGTAATTGCTAACTTTGATTCAGTATTAACACTTTTTTCGTAACGCTACGCAATTTGCTCTATATACGGTGAAAAAAATGTATACAGTTTTAAAAGGTCGGCAACACACATGTGACACCCCTGGAGTTGCCCGCCGTAGGCTTAATAGGTGACCGCTTACCTGACCATTAGGTGGGCAGCAAGCTTGTTTTCCACACGTGGTATTAAAAAAAATGCTACTGTACATGTATACTAGCGCCCGCTTGGCGGGTCACCGGCAATGAATTTGTTAATGGCGCCATTCGAACCAACCAGTTTTTAGAGATTATGAAATCTCTTTATGAGACTAACTACAAAAACTGAGTTAATGCAAAAAAACGTATTTTTATTTTCGTGTGCGCCTATATGGATCATTGTCAGATTTAGATGCTCGTCTTTTCGGTGGAGATAAGAAGTAAAGGCCTACAAAGCTCAATTTTGTATTGGTCTAACCCGCATAAATAGTGTCTCCGTTACTATAAATCAATGTAATAAAAACTTACATGACCAAAGGAAGAACAACTTTTGTTTTTTCAACTGTATGACTCATATCCTACCGTTTGCATTTGATCTCGAGCGTTCGAAACTCAAATATCGCCCGCCGACCCGTCACTTCAAGAGTTTAACAGTGTATTAAACACGACACATCAGTAACGCAAATACACCGCTGAAATATATCACGTTACATTAAATTTAGCGTGTTCATCTTCCGCATGTGTCAATGTATAATGCAATTCGTATTATTATGGAGATGTGTCAGTGAATATCTTGTTCTCACGTGTAGTTCCCAATGTTTGACAACTTTAAGTTTGATTTTATGAATATGTCTATTATGAATATATCTATTAAAGTGCAACAAAACTGGAAACCGCTGTCTTTTCGAAGATTTCACGGTTTAAAACAATTGCCTTACATTACACAAAAATACTAATAATTAGTATTTTTTCGCTCAGTGAACAATAAATAAATAAATATATCATTAAGATGTACTCTGTAAAAAATCTGTACACTCGTATACAGACTCTACTAAATTAACACTGACAGCTCAATGCTTGCTGAAACCACTCGTAGATACCGAAAAATGTACCTAAATCAAAACCAAAGCGTTAAACTACATGCTTATTAAAATGTGTCAAAACATACGGGCACATATTTCCCCACAAAAACTGGGCCAAGGTCCACCCTAATCGTTTTCAGCGTTATTTTTCATAGAGCTGTCGCCAGCAATATTTTTTAACTAGCCTGCAGCGTGGACGAGGCAGATGTAACGGTTCTTATTCAAGTTAAACCCTGACTTTTTTCAGCTTTAATTTTAACACACTATGAAAACTAATAATGGCTCTGTTACTACCTAAAACTTTAATGAAAGCATCGTATCCTACTTTTCTCATAATTTGAGTTAAAAACGATAAAACTTGCAAAAAAATGGCTAGGACATCCGGGGACCATAGCTTGTTTGCTTGGGGGCTTGTTTCCCGCCCAGCGGATCATATATCTAGGCATAGCCATCCACAGGGGAAACGCAGCCAGTCTTATGGGAACCAAGCTCCAGGGATCCTAGCTGGGTGACATTTTTTATTATTTTTATTAACCTAATTTAATTAGGTTACGTTATTCTTATATTTTTAATTTTTCCTTTATATTTTTTTTTCAAAAATTAAATAGCAGGAAAAATGCACAATCGGTTTTCAACTCACGTGTTTTGCATGTAATTAGAGCTCGATTGGACTGTTTAATTGTGGTCATTAGGCTTGATTGAGTCTGGAAATTCTGTTAGTTGTATAATAATAAATGCATAAACGAGTGACGTAGTCATTAACTAGCGGTAGTAAATGTGGGAATGTTGGTAAATTGTCGAGGTATTAATGATACTTTCTGTTATAAATTATAATGATATAGTGCGTGTCAACCACGAAGGCGCGCCCCCGCACAACCCAATCTGTACAACTGCGCATAGATTAGTATATTAGGATTCGCTGTAGAGGGTAAGTCTGAGTTGTCGTATGGTTGACGAAATATAAGCTGCACCGATTCGCCATACAAGTTGTTCGAGGAATCGGTGCAGCTTATATTTCGTCAACTATACCTCAGTTGGCTAGAGCAATTGATCGTTTATGCCAGGATGTCGCAGGATCAAATCCTCCGAGCTTAGGTAAGTTTATCCTATCAGTAGTATCAGTATATAATTTATAAATTACGTCGGTAGATGTTACTACTTAATAGGTACCTATAAAATTTGATTTAGTAATCTTCTTCAACAGTATAACAACCTAGCGGTGAAATAACAACAGACAAAACTATATTACACTCGATCTCAACTCTCAAGACGGCAATGCATCATGCAAAACTAAACTGACACCAGCATTAAATTTCATAGCAACATTACGCTCCCCGCTCTTCCCGTTTTTCTTCGTTTCATCGCACAGCATAGAATATTCATCCTTTATTTATTTACATAAAGGATAATAATCTGGGGGAGGAAGGGGAATTATGACATCATTTGCCGCGGGCCTGATTACAGAAGATGTTAAAGTAAACAATTTACTGGAAAGGCCTTGGGACGGGAATGTGATATCATAATTTGGTTCGAGTTTTCGGATGAAAAAAGATTCGAGCGTAATAACCGCCATATTAGATTTGTGTAACACTTTTAAATCAAAATAACGTTGTTTTTATTATTTTTATTTATCGTATGGCATTTATTTCGAACCGTGAGATCTTCGAGAAGACAGTGCGGTTGCCAGTTTTTGTTGCACTTTTAGAACCACCCAGGGGTCACGTGTAAGGTAGCGGTGGGTACTTACCCTACGGACGTGGTGCAACTTCGACCCCCCTTTGTCAAGTGAGTGGGCAACTTGACTGTTAGAAGTTTTCAAGCCGCCCGAAGGCCTTCGACTTGGCTTAACGACTGCTGCCATAGACAGCAGCCGGGATCAACGGCGTAACGTGCCTTCCAAAGCACGGTAGCGCTCAGTTAGTAACCACTCAAAGCGGTCACCCATCCATGTACTGACCGCGGCCCACGTTGCTTAACTTTGCATAACGCTTGCGGCACGCAGGCGCCGCTGGGCCACGAGCGCTCCAAATTGATTGATTTATTGACAATTGATTTATTTTATCCGTTTTATAGGTATTTCATTATAATTATTCAGATTCGGTGCCTGCGTAGCGCAAAAGGATAGACTTTAAAGGGTAGAGGACGAGGAATGGGCGGCAGGAACCTTTACTAAAAATGGGAGCAGCATATAGCCGGGGGGCAATTATGAGGCGGACGGTGAAGCGAGCTCACCCGTTCCACCCTTCCTCTTTTACGCGGCGCACCGCGCAGGAATCGTCTAGTTTAAAGTCGGACAAAACTTGCGTAGTCATTAAAAACCTTTGAGCTCTGCGCGGTAATCGCGTAATGTTTTCGACCGTTAGTACGATAGATTTAAATGTCAAATCCCATACTAAAACTGACATTAAATACGTACCAACGGTAGTACATATCGTTACGTGATTACCCCGCTGTACTCATGAAGTATACCTATTTCTAAAGTGACGCACAGAGAGGAATCTTGCGACAATAAGTGTATATTGTTCAAACAATTCGATAGTGTAGGTGGTGGTCCTAAGTGGTTCCTGAGATACAAAACTTGTGACAGACGGACAACCGAAGTCACACCTTAATGAATCCTTTTGTATCTTTTTTTTGTATGGGACAGTAAGTAATAAGATTCGCAATTGTGTGCGCATTGTGTGATTTCTTTCTCAGTTCTTACCAAAACCATTTATTATGGTGGATAAAGTTTGAATCTGTTTGTTATTCTTAGTTAAGCCGCCTATAGAGGCAAAGGCAAGGCCTTCTCCATACAAACTCTGTGCAAGTTTTATTTGTCGGTTTTGGCACTCCCGCATATAGTTTTTTTTGCTTGCTTATTGGATACGAAAAATGTCAAGAAAAAAAATCAAAAATTTCAATAAATGAAAAAAAAAAAAAGAAATCTTTTCTTGAGGTTCTGGCTAATAGAAAAATAAGCATACTGATCAAAAATGATAAGTGTAATGCAAACACAACCAAAGAAAAACTTGCATAAAGTTTGTATGGAGAGTGCTTGCCTCTACAGGCGCCTTTACGCAAGGATTTTCTTTTCTTGGCTGTCTAAATTCTCCTCCGCGTTGGAAGGTGACAGACAGCAGTCGAATTCGCAAAAACTACTTAATGCCTTCACCAATCACTGAGATTCTTTAGCAGGAGGACCCTTGGCTTCTAGGATGAAACTCTAGACTAGGGTCATCCTTAGATGAGGAGAATCAAATTTTAGTTATTTCAGTAGCAAAATGCTCGAACAATGACCAGTAACTTTAACTTTCGAACAATGACAGCCGACGGGAATAGCTGATAGTCTAATTCTCCTTTTATGACGTCAATGTGTAAATACCGCGTAAAATGTGTCATAGATTTCCGTAATCCGTGGTTTCATTATCATTATTCCGCCAGGAAATTGCGTGCGTCAAATACAGGGCGAAACTTACGATAATTATACCGTCGGCGTTCAGTATATGTTTACAATTTCGCACCTTATTTATTTGTAATAATAATAAGGAGAATAATGTACATATATCTAACGTTGACTGTACATAGAAGCTTTATTCCCCTTAAAGCCTTACTATAGGCTAGTAATATACTCTTTGGTTAAAGCTGGGCTACTCTCAAAAGATATCTATTAGACAAGTAAAGAAACGACTACACGCTTGTGATTCTTCTGAGGCCACAAGCGTCCATAAACTATGGTGTCAGCTAACCATTAGGCATTCCGTAAGCGTGTTTGCCACCGTCGTTGTATAAAAAATATTTGTCAAAATTTTAATAATTGTCATGTAGTTATGTAATTATTGTTGCAACTTTTTTCTTTATACGTATAGCACACTATTACCTAATCAATTAAGGAAACTGTAGGTCTATTCCTAAATCCCAATGTGTACACATTATTGTAGATGACCGTTTGTTTCTTTCTCAATAAATAAAATAATTTCAAACAAACTCAAACAACGTCAAATTTGCGTAAATTGAGCAGCGGTAATAACAATGATTTCTTATGGACGCAACCGCACCGGGCGACGTATAATAAACGTTTCTGCGTAATCGGTGCGTCAGCGAATTGTGAGCACCGTTGTGGTCGGTCCTTAATGTTGCTTCGGCAAGACGGTTAATATTCAGTGGAATTCAGTGGAGTTTTAAGGAAATGCTATTTTTTGACATTCAATTTTTTTGACAAAAATTTTTTTGACATTACACTTTCATTTTAATTGACATAATTTAATTGCCTATAATTCTATAATAATGTTATCAATGACATGTAATTTTTATATTTTTACGAATATAAATGAGTATGAGCATGAGTATTCGGGTGAGCTGTAAGTGCTATTTATATTGTATTCGTTTTACAAATATTTATATATTTAACATCAAGGGCAATTGTGTATATTATATTGCTACTTATAATTATGATCGTCGAGTTCTTTGAAAACGATAAAATGTAAAGTTCTACAAGTATTGGAAGCGAACATTTTCCAGCGTTACTGGAGCCATCAATTCCATGAAACTTCTAAAGTACTGCAATACTTACGGCACCAACTTAGATGGAGTTGTGATAACGACACTGAGCTTTCAGCCGTTGAGTTCCCATTTTTAGGGTTCCGCACCCAAAGGGTAAAACGGGACCCTATTACTTATACTCCGCTGGCTGTCCGTCTGTCACCAGGCTGTATCTCATGAACCGTGACAGTTAGACAGTTGAAATTTTCACTGATGATGTATCTGTTGCCGCTATAACAACAAATGCTAAAAAATTGAATAAAATTAATATTTAAGGGGGCTCCCATACAACAGACATGATTTTTTTTCCGTTTTATAGATAATGGTACAGAACCCTTCGTGCTCGAGTCCGACTCCCACTTTGCCGGTCTTTAACTTTTTAGAAAAACCAAAATGTTCAGCTAGTAACAATAGGTATTTAAAAACTCATACTTAGGTACTTACTCCGCTGGCTCAGTGACCCAAAGTGGGTCTTGGCCTCCAATACAAGTGCACGCCATTGATCCAGGTCTTGTACTAGATCTTTCCACGACTCAGCTTGAAGCTCACGTAGGTCAGCCTTCACAACGCCAGCCCAACGGCATTTGGGGCGGCCGACCGGCCGTCTCCCTGTCGGTTTACCCTGGTAGGCTCTTTTGACAAAATCTTCGGCACCCATTCGTTCCAGAGATGACCGAGCCAGCGAATTCGGTGCGCTTTCGTTATTCCGATGATATTCGGTTCCGCGACAAGGTCTTCAATTTCGGCATTCCTACTATAAGAAGGCAGAAGGTCCATAACAAATGAAAAACAATGTCAACTTCAATTGGAACGTATATTATAATAATTACACCGCTAAATCACAAATCACAATCTACTTGATGTTGTTAGCTTGGCTATCAGGTAACAGAATGCCTCAAAATGGCGTGATTCGTGTTTTTATAACCTACCGCCAAAAAGCATAGTAGTTATCAGTAACATTTCCTATTTCTCTAAGTTTTATTACGACTGCTTACTTAAACATAATAATTATTCCTTAATAATTAGTACTATTTAATAAACATATCACGCAGTAGGTATAGCATTAAATTAGACAGCAACTGCCGAATATTGTTTACAAGTGTGAACCGGAAGTCACCCACCGACTGTTCATACCAATGATTATGAAATCTAATATTCGGCCTTTCCTGACTTAAGTTTGTCCTCAAACTTACAAAATTACTGTTGATACAATTACTTTAACATAATAACATGTATACAAACTAACATCAACCAACAGATAAACGCCTGGGTACATAATTTCCATAAAATAATCATATCTAATATACTAACAATTAAAATAAAGCTTACAATCTGCAAGTAATTACTTACTCACTTAACTCATGGTGTAACAATTTATTATATCGACAGGTGCTCTATTAATATGTATATCTCGTACATTTAATATTGGCACCTACACACTACTAATATTATTATTACACTGAAACATAGTTTTAAGCATCGTGAAATGGATCTGTCAACATTACAGATGCTTTCCATAAAGACATTAGCATTGTCATAGTGTTATGACATTAAACTTAATTACAACTTGATTCGTATATGTTTGGAATATATATACTTAGATGGAAAATGTCGGATGGACCTTTCAACATCCTCATACCTCGTCTTTCAAGTTAGATGGATCTATCAACATCTCAATTTCATTAACAAAACCTGATAGATGGATCTCTCAACATCTGAAAATACTTTAGACGGATCTCTCAACGTCTCAGATTCTTTTAGACGGTTCTCTCAACGTCTTAATCAAACATTACATGGATCTATCAACCTCATTTAGTTTACGAACAGATAATTCGTACAAAATCATCATGAAATTATTTATCATGAAAATATATTTAATGATCATAATTTACAATAAATCTAATTATCGTCTTGACCACTTGATTCGCTACTAGAGTTGTCATCATCATAGGTGGTGATCCAAGGTTTTATACGATCTGCGGCCCAAGTGTTACAATAATTCTTTTGAGTGATTGTTGTCCCTTCAATGCTAGAGACTTCGTATCTGTCATTTCCTAATATTTTAGTGATTTTGAAGGGGCCTGTGAACTTAGCGAGCAATTTTTTACTTTTGCCGTCGTTATGTGGTGCCGGCTTGAGAATTTTTACCAGATCTCCTATTTTATATATTCGAGCTTTCAGTTTGGTCTTATCGTACCTAGACTTTTGTGCTAACTGATCCTTCTCTATGTGACTACTGATCTCGTCCCTAATCTCTTGTAAAGACCCCGGCTGTCTAGTTTCTGCGAGAACTTCTGCAAAAATATTTTCCCCCCTATTGACTAGCTGGATTCCATATAGGGCTTCCGAAGGTGCTTTTCCTATCCCTTTATTCAGCGTGTTGTTTAACCCCCATTGCAGTTTTCCTAAAACGGTATCCCATTTCTTTTCTCCTATTTTGTCTGTAAACGCGGTTAGCGAGTCCAACACAGTGCGATTGTACCTCTCCACTTGCCCGTTGGCGCGCGGAGAGGCAACCGCGTTAAGCACGTGTCGGATCTTGGATTCTTTGCAATACAATTCAAACTCTTTAGAGGTAAAAGTTGATCCCTGATCAGAAATGAGTCTGTAAGGATATGCAAATGTTGTGAAGATTTCTTCCAAAGCGCGTATAGTTGACCGAGATTTAAGATCCCTGAGTGGTCTTAGTAGGCAGAATTTGGTGAATCCGTCCACCAATACTAGCAGATAAGAATTACCTTTTGCACTTGTGACGAAGGGTCCTAAGTGATCTACGTGGAATGTGTCAAATGGCTTGTCTACCTTGTGAATTGGATGCAACAGTCCTTCTTTCGGTCCACTTGGCTCTTTAGCGTAAGCACACTCAATACAATGTCTAACGTATTTGGTAACGAAACGTTTCATTTTTGGGAACCAGAAATCTTTACTTATTTTATTGAGAGTTTTTTCCACACCAAAATGACCGATATCATCGTGGTTCAACTTACAGGGTTGAAATCGTGCGCTTTTGGGTACAACCCATTTTGGTTGTCCATCAACAAGACGGAACAATTTATTATTTTTAATAATATAATTCTTTTTTGTTTCATGATACTCCTTGTCTTCTAAAATATTTCGAATATGTTGAAGTTTGTGATCTTTCAACTGTAAAGTTAACAGCCAATCATCTTGTGTTATTTTAAATACTGAAGGGACCGGGTCTGGTGTAACATCAAATTCACAAGGCAGAGGATTCCTGCTTAAAGCATCGACATGCGACATATATTGTCCGGGTTTATATTCGATTTGAAATTTGAACTCTTGGATTGCAATCCACCATCGAGCAATCCGGGGAACAAGATCGCGTTTAGTGAATGTATCTCTGACGGCTATACAATCCGTCACTAAAGTGAATACTATTCCTAGCAGATAAACACGGAAGCGTTGCAGGGATGCTATCACAGCGAGAGTTTCTAACTCATAAGCATGGTAGTTTTGTTCGTCTACTGTTGTTTTACGACTAAAGTAAGCTATAGGCTTTAGAGGAGAAGATTCGCTCTCTTTTTGTAATAGTATCCCTGCCAGACCATGTTTGCTCGCATCGGTATGTAAATGCGTCTCAAAGTTGGGACTATATAGTCCTAAAAGGGGTCTCTGAACTAACGCAGTCTTAAGTTGGGTAAAAGCTTCTTGTTGTTCTACGCCCCAAGCCCACTCACAGTCCTTACGAGTTAAATCGGTCAACGGCTTGGCAACCGTAGCGAAGTTTCTTATGAATTTACGGAAATAACTAGCTAATCCGACGAATTGCCTAACCTCATGTACATTAGAAGGGGTTGGAAATAGATCTACGGCATTTATCTTAGCCTTTCCGGGTTTAATTCCCTCCTCGCTTATCTCATATCCAAGATATTCAAGCTGTTCTTGAAAGAAATTACATTTTTTGAGATTCAATGTTAATCCAGCATTTTGCAACATGGCCAAAGTTTCTTTCAGTCTTTTATATTCTTCATCAAAATCCTTGCCGGGTATTAATATGTCATCCATATAAGCGAGGGTGGACTTAAACCTGGAATTGCCCAGTATCTTATTTATTGTCCTTTGGAAGACTGAAGGTGAATTAACTAATCCAAACGGCATTTTTTTAAATTGGTAGAGTCCGTCTGGTGTTATAAAAGCCGTCAGATGCCTACAGTCAGGGCGTATAGGAATTTGGTAGTAACCGCTGGCTAGGTCAAGACTAGTATAAAATCTGTTTCCGCTAAGCATGTCTAAAAGGTCGTCGATTCTGGGTAAAGGGAAGTGATCCTTTACGGTCTTCCTATTCAATGCTCTAAAGTCTACACATAGCCGGTACCCTCCTGTTTTCTTAGTAACTAGTATAATGGGACTAGCATAGGAGGAACTAGACTCCTCTACTATATCATGATCGAGGAGTTCTCTCACCATCTCACGAACTTTTTCCCTTTCAACGTAGCTTAAGCGATAGGGTCTATATGAAACTGGAGTTCTATCATTCAGCTCTATCACCATCTCCGCTTCATCGGTGCAACCTAATTCAGCCAAGTTCTCAGCAAAACAATGTCTATACGAATTGATCAAGGTGACAACCGACACAGTTTGTTCCTCCGTAAGATTTGGATTAATATTGACCTGGCTCCGATCAAAAGGGACAAGATCTGCCTGATTGGTGATTTTATTGCATGCTACCGATCCTTTGGTTTCAGAGAAATTGCATTTTCTGATAACTCTAGCTCTAGTAAAGACTCGACCGCTTATCAAAGGTACCGGCTGGCTAGTTGGATTATAAACATCAATTTTACATGAGCCTTCATGAAGTCCATATACCCCTCCTACCACACAATATGCAGTATTGGCTATCTGTCTGGTACTACTTTCGACAAGGATGTCGCATGATGTTTTTTCTTCATGTGAGCATTCTACATAGTCGAACTTGTCTATAATTACATCGGAACTAATCCTAAGGACTATTTTTTCGTTATTCTCATTAGGAAGATACCTAATTTCCCCGGGTATGTCCCTTTTCAAAATGTCTAGGCGATCATTAGTTTTAATGACTAACACGTCTGGTCTCTCAGTAAAATCCTGTCCAATTAAAAGTGGAGTAGACAGTTGTGCCGTTTCCACTACAAACGCGTCTAAGTCCGCCGTGATTTCTCCTATCTTTAAGGTAATTTGCGTCTTTCCCATAGGAGTATAAACTCCGTTACCAAATCCACGAATGACGGGCAAGTTTTCATTACTTTGTGCCAGAGAATGCTTATCGACTATGTCCTTACGGATAAGAGTACAATCGCTTCCAAAGTCCACGAATGCCTCACTTTCTATAACCCCGTTTATCGTTACATTTTTAAGATACTTTGAATCAGCCTTAATGCTTTGAGTTACCATTGCTTTAACTTCTTTGTCCCCTTTATTAATATTTAGTTTCTTATTTTGATAGCATTCAGCCGATTTATGACCCAAACGATGACACGTGTCGCATTTAATAAGAGGCTTAGTACAATTAGAAGACACGTGCCCTTTCTCTTTACAATTGTAGCAGGTAACTTCAGGTCCACTGCTTCGACATTGAATCGCACGGTGGCCTGGTTTTTTACATTTGTGACACACAATGTCAATGGAAGCGTTTGTACTCATGCGCGATTTGTTATATGGTTTTAAATTGGTCTCTTTACATAAATCTTTTAAGAATTTAAGTAAATCTTCTGGCTCTTGAAACCTGCCCGACGACGCGCCTGCTCTAATTGTGCGATCTTCTATCCCGTGCACTAGACAATCCACTGCCCTTTTCCCCGTTATCTCGCACGAATTTAAAAGCATCATCTTTTCATAATAGTATTCATCAATACTTTCGCCTACTCTCATACGACGATCCAACATCTCCGTCAACATAGTGCCGTAATTAGTTTCGGAAGGGAAAGCCCTAATCAGGTGTTCCTGCCATTGTGCCCACGTCAACAGAATAGACTGTAGTCCTTCGTACCATTTTTTAGCATGCCCCCCTAACTTTGGTAAGGCGTAATGAATCGTCTGTTCGTCTGTCCAGTGGTAAATTTTGGCGCATTCGTTAACCTTGGATAACCATCGCTCTATTTTCTGATTCTTTTGGGAGGGATCGTACACAGGTATTATATTTTTATCGAAAGCTATACTGGGTACATTCGGTCGCATGATAGAATTTAACAATTGCGAAAATTCACTTATGTTAACAAGTAAATTGTTCGGCATACCGGGTACTGATGTAGCGTTCCCTGACACATCCTGTGGTGCAGGTAGCTCGGGTAGTCCACACGTAGCCGGGGTTTGCGATGACTGCGGTGCCCCGGAAACAGCTGTGACGCCTGCTGGTGCCGGTGTGGACTGCCGCTCGCTTAGTGGTTGCTCAGGCAGTCTTTGCTGTTGATTGTGGCCGTTTTCAACCAACGGGTGCACCTGTTGTTGCTGTGTAAAATCCTGCTCGATTATCCATTCTCCAACCTGGACTGCTGTAGCAGCTGTTGCAGGTTTCACTGCCTTCTTCCTTTTCGCTGAATGTTTTCTTGATCTGGAATGTAGGCGCCTTGGCTCGACGGATCGTTCACTGCTGGAACTTTTTGAGCGGCGAGTACGTTTCCTAGGTTTAGCCTCGCGGCTCCGTTTTGAAATTTGATCGTTATTTTCCATTTTTTTAAGGTCCTTTATCCGCACTTCTGATATAAGAAGGCAGAAGGTCCATAACAAATGAAAAACAATGTCAACTTCAATTGGAACGTATATTATAATAATTACACCGCTAAATCACAAATCACAATCTACTTGATGTTGTTAGCTTGGCTATCAGGTAACAGAATGCCTCAAAATGGCGTGATTCGTGTTTTTATAACCTACCGCCAAAAAGCATAGTAGTTATCAGTAACATTTCCTATTTCTCTAAGTTTTATTACGACTGCTTACTTAAACATAATAATTATTCCTTAATAATTAGTACTATTTAATAAACATATCACGCAGTAGGTATAGCATTAAATTAGACAGCAACTGCCGAATATTGTTTACAAGTGTGAACCGGAAGTCACCCACCGACTGTTCATACCAATGATTATGAAATCTAATACTACGTACTCTCCAACTGCCATCGGGTCTCCGAATGGGGCCGAAGATTTTACGGAGGATCTTTCTTATATAGATTAAAAACTTATAGCAGTAAATTCGGCTACCAGCTCTTCTATTTCGGCATTTTTAAGGATCCTTCAATTTTCCTTGCAATACCGAGCTGATCTGATGCTGGAGACAGAAGGTGGCCATATCAATTCCTTAGATACACAAGATAGACTCGTCGAGTTTCAGCTCATTAGAACCCTCTCGTAGTTGATGACTGTGGAATGAAATAGTACAGTCGGTAGTGAATTTCACTATTTATTACTGATAAAGTTTCATGTATCGCGTTACTTTAAAGTAGGTACCTGAATTGAAATACAAAACACATTTTAAGCTTAATAAGAGCAAATAACATTTTCGCACTGAACCTTGTTTGGGTACGTTTGGGCGACCTTTTAGGGCGGACAATTAAAGCTTTTGAGTGCTGGACTGTGTCACAGTTTGTACAAATACAGTAGAAATAATACCGATAATATTCAGTCAAAGATCTCTTCATGATTAAATTTTATATTACCAAGAAAACATCACGAGGAAATCGGTCAGGCCATCATCCATCAATAAAAAGTTTGGAAGGCCTACCGGGAACTGAAAACGAAGTATCTGCCTCTCTGTCGCACTTGCATATTGGCAGTCGCTTTCATAAAAAATCCATCGCCTAATCTTTGGAATACGTGTCAAACCTGATAAGCAAGCATGTACCTAGATTTAAGTTATCTAATAATTATACCTGTTTTGTAAGAACCTATATTTATTTGTGATCTATCTAACTTGACCTTAAATCGTGCAAATAAAGATTATGATCAGCAAAAACTGAAACACTTTCTATCAAAAGAAATTGACGCGCTTCCGTTAGTCTTGAGTATATGTATATCGTTAATAAGGTTATTCTTAACACGGGACGACCTTCTGTTAATTTAACCACAAAAAGCAGGGAAGATGTCACGTTCTAAAATAACATCGCCCTAATGAGCTTGTTACCTACTCGCGCCACATGCTCCGTCCATATTGCCCTAAGCACCCTTAATTTCCTATACAAAAAGCCTTTTTGTAGCTGTTGCTAGCTAATGGGGACGTCATAATGTCAGATTTAGGGTAAATTTTAGACTAGAATTTACCTGTTACCACGTCCGTAGCGGTGGAAACAAACCTCTTTATTCTGTTTTAACTTCGCTGAAGTTGTCGAATTATATAATTTTTTTCACGTTATTTCGTTAACTCTGGTGTTTTTGTCTGTCAGAACCGTTTTTAATTCTGATCAGATTTAATCTAAATTGTTAACTGAACACTGAACAGTAAGTAGTCTGTGATAATGAATTTTTATTTTCTATCCAATTTCCCAATTGAAGTTTTGTTAATGTTAGTCTAATGTAAACTAAGGTAAACGTCAACAAGTGAATGTCACGACTTTGTTTATTAGTGTCTAATGTCGGAATTACTTATTTTTAGACGTTTTACTAAAAATAAATAATTCTGACATTACCAATAAACGACACTAACAAAAATACACGGAACATATCCTCATCATGTTTCTGCTACATATTTGTATGTTTTTGAAATACATGAACATTAAAAAAATATATACTACTAGACTATAAGAAAAAGAGTAGAACCTACCTGACCTATTGCAATTTTCCTTTTACATAAACAGAGCATATTTTATGGTCTTGCATAAAATGAACCTGCGGGGTAATCACGTAACTGTACGTACTGCCGTTGGTACATATTTAATGTCATATTTTTAGTATGGGATTTGAAATTTAGATCTATCGTACTAACGGTCGAAAACGTTAAGTGATTTTACCCTGCCGTTTTGATTATTATTATTATTCTCCAGCCAACAACCCAGGTGGGCCCTAGTACCTAGGCCAGGTGGGTTCCGCTAATTGTACGCTTTAAATATGTGATGCATTAACGTAGCCAGAATATTTTAGCACTACCTCCTAATGTAACTTCGATGTACCTAATAGAAAATAATCTTCCTTTTCTTTCTTTTTGTTCGTTTGTATCAATGTATCAGTGTGTCATACACAACTTTTAGCTCATTTTAATTTTATGTTATAGTACTAAAATTGTCCACGATTGCTGTGTCGATACAAACCCGATTAGGGTTTAACGACACTTTTCTGTGTAACCTAAAATAAGAATTTTTAAATCTAAATAAAAAAAAAAAAAAAAAAAAAATAGTCAAATCACAGCAACTTTCTACGGTTGTTTCAGTTCTTTTGTTTTCATCTTTTATTAGTTAACCTTTACCGTAAATATATTGCAGTTTCATGTTTCCCGAGTCCTATATTTTCAAAAGTTTTGTTTATAGATAATGTGAAAATAATAAATTTGTACTGTTGTTGAATATTTTACTTGTAGACTGATGAAGTTGATGATTGTAAAGTAAAACCACACGGTATTGTTTTAAAGCAATTACACCACTTCCTCTAATCCGACTACAAATAGTACGAAGGCCGGGAAGCCATACACACTTCCGCCATACAACCTCGACGGTAATTCAATTACACGGGTTTTGCATTAATCGTTATGTAATCATTTGTGTATGGTAATCATGCGAGAGTTGACACTTTGAGACCTGGTTTCCCCCTTTGGGTTGGAAGGTCAGATGGCAATCGCTTTATTTATTTATTGTCCTTTAAAGACTACCTACAATACAATGCAATAAAGAAAGAAAGCTCAAACTATCTCCATACCAAATTTCATCTCAATCGGTTCAGCAATTGAAGAGATAACAGACTTACTTACTTTCGCATATATTATATTTGTATTTGAACTATGACGATGACTATGATACTACTATGATGATGATGATGGGATGATTTGAACTATGTTTTGGTGTCAACTTGTACAGCACGGAATACATAGTAGGAACAAATTTTATCCCAATGTAGGTCGCGGAAAATGGGTCAAAATTACCATTATTCGGGTAAACTTCCCAGAACGCCGGTTGAAGCTGTCATATTAGTCCGGTTTTTCCGCAGAAAAATTCACGTGTGGTGATAAATTTTTCTTTATGTCAGGCTTTCGTACGTCGAGGAGTGATTAAGCAACGTTTCTGAATTTGCGTAAAGTACATCTACTTTAGTAACTCATGTAACTATAAATGACAACTAGATGTACCGTAGAATGGGGTGAGAAGGGACAAAACCGAAGTTCAACCCTGAATAAAAGTTTATATTTTTATATGTGGCACATTGATGTGAAGACCGCCTGTTGGTTGCCTCTACTCATTGTTATCATTTACTGTACTGTGTTATTTTTGTGAGGTTATACAATAAAGAGTATATTTGTATTGTATTGTATTGATTTATACACAAAAAAGTATTCCGGTTGTCTGTATTTTAGTTTTTATATGATTTTGTTTTCATAACTTTAACGATGTACACAAAATAGTTGGAAATACCACCTCACCCCGTAGTTGAGTTAGGTTGGGGTGGAGGTGGAGTTCCATACTAAGGTGAGTTGGAAAAAATATTGGATCGACACTTTGGGATTATAAATATAAACATTATAATGGCTTGATTTGTAATTAGAATATATAATTTACGTAGCAGTAGCCTATAAAAACCAACTCACCCCCCTGTCATCCCTACTGTCCACATTCATGACCCAACTGCCCTCGCAATCCCTACTCGCCCCATTTTACGGTACCTACTAAAGTAAAGCCTTATATTTACACACGTGCGAGACTCGCATGCGAGTTTAAGTAGATTGCTCAGTTTTATAGAGCGATTAAACTCGTTATACGTTCGCGACCCGCAATGTACGTGAAATAATCAACTTAGCAGGAGATATTGGGAAGTCCTTGGAAGGTCTACATTGGCGCCCGATGCTAAGACTTGGCGTGGGCGTTAGTTTTACAAAAGCGACTGCCATCTGACCTTCCCTAGAGGGAAAATTAGAAAATGTTGGAATTAGGCCGTTTTTGTTTTATAAGCCATGGAAAATAGTTAACTTTTTTCAGGGTTTCATGCCTCGGTAGTTATAAATAGTGGGAAGCCCTGAAATTACCAGTACGGTTGTTTTCTGCTGACGTGGTATTAAAGCATCTGTAAGTAAATTATACACCTAAAGGCAAAGGCAAAACATATTTATTTAATGACTTCATGAGAGTTTTTCGAATTCACTACAAATTAGCCAATTGAGAAACTTACGTAACACAAATTGCGTTGTTGCGTGCGTCTGGAAAGCCTATTTTTACCACCTAGGGTGAAAAGGCAGTATGATTGTTAGGTTCGTGTAGGCCGGTGACCGGTGCTTGTCAAGGCTATTAATAGAAATCGAATAAACATATTGAATATTTAATGCTGAAGGGTAAAAAAGAGTTTATTGATATGAAAAATTTAAGTTTTTGATACTCTATACCTTTTTCTTCGTTTTAACAATCAACGTTGAAAATAATTGTAATGGTGCATGGTTGTAAAATATTCTAAATATAAACAGGGAAAATGTCTTTATAATATAGGGATAATCTTCTGTATAAAGTTACTTGATTACTTACCCCGCAGGTTTCATAAATGTATGGATTTTTTTGTTAGTTTTTGGAAAACCTTTGAATAAAAAACAACACGTGTAATCTCGAGCTAACAGAGCCTCTAGTATGTATTTTTTTATATATTATACTAGCTTTTGCCCGCGACTTCGTCCGCGTGACCTTGTATTTGAGGGATAAAAAGTATCCTATATGTTAATCCAGGCTATAAACTCGTTGTATACCAAGTTTCGTCTTAATCCGTTCAGCCGTTTTTGCGTGATTGAGTCACAAACACACTAACTTTCACATTTATAATATTAGTAGGAAGTAGGATTAGTAGGATTACTTCCATGGCCTTCTGTTTAACGTCACTATACTTAATGCTTAGCCCAAACCATTATAACGGTCATAAAGTATTATATTACGGTTTTTAATAACGTTATAATGGATGCTAGGACCATTATTATTTGGTTTTAAGTGACCAAAACCTTCATTAGTAATAAATGATTATATATGACAATACTCGTTAAGTTTTTATCGTGCATCGTGTTAAATGCATGTGGATCGGGGTTGCAATGGTACAACCACCGTTGTAAGAGTATGGTAATACGGTTAAAGCCCCGCCGGCGGGGACGTCCACCGCGCGACCGCGACAACACAGACACATATAGTCCCTATTCGTCCCGGTACCGCCGTATACCGGGTACAGTCAGTCCGACCCAGGTCGGGCCTAGCTGAGTTTCTTGCTGGACTCTTCTCAGCTAGGCTAGGTTTAGTGAACCAGCGACAAAACTCCCAGTAGCTCGATTCCACTGACACACTTCAGTTCGGTTGAAACCGCTTAACCAAGGAGTGCGCTTGGTTTTTGTCGTTGTACTGGGAGTTTTGTCGCTGGTTCACTAAACCTAGCCTAGGTGAGAAAAATCAAGCAAGAAACTCAGCTTAGGCCCGACCTGGGTCGGACTGACAATAAACTGTACTAACTAAATCTATTATGACCATAAAACAACCATAAACTTCACGATAATATCTAACCACATTTTGTAATCGATACATTTCCACCCTCAACAAAAATGGCCATAATGATAACAAGAATACAAGCATACTTTTAGAGCAATGTTAAATGAACCGAACTCATTTATACA
Organism: Cenopis cana; assembly: GCA_951800055.1. NCBI lineage: Eukaryota > Metazoa > Arthropoda > Insecta > Lepidoptera > Tortricidae > Cenopis > Cenopis cana. Next base: position 15,259,859 of record OX637490.1, on the reverse strand, counting down.
CATGCGGACTATTTGGTTCTAAACTTGCTATTGTTATGGCAAGGAATAAAATGGAAAAGTTTATGTGTGTTAGGGCAATTTCAGCAGATTTCGTTTTATTTCAGACCCGGTGGACGTACATAAAAGGGCAATTTATTGAGCCGTGTACACGCTAGCGCGTTGTAGACACACACAGATTTAGGTTAGAGTCTTTCCTGTTGGTAAGAATTCTATCTAAGGCGACTTCCTGATTTGTCGGTGCGGAGGCGGTACGATATGAGAAAACTGTCAAATGTCAGTGTCAACTGTCAGTCAACTCAGTACTACTTTTTACGGCGTCCCTATATTTCAATGAGTGCTTCCTAGGATTTCGCCCGTCGCCGCTTTGGTGAACACACGTGCTCTTCACGACGACGGGCTGAATCCATTACCGTACAAAACCAGTTGCCTACTGTCATGGCGTCGTTACCGAACAACGTCTGATGAACACGTGGTTGAAAAATGCGACTTGTAAATGAGAACAGCTGGGCATAAGTACAGTCAGCGTCATATACTATGTAGCAGTCAAAGTGGCCGAATAGTTCGTTACACCATATACTTTGTACGGTGCACCGAACTATTTGGCCACTTTGGCTGCTAGATACGTACTATATGACGCCGACTGTACCAAAGTATTATTTCCCAAGCTAAAACGGAGACGCCACACTCGCTTCGCTCACTCGATCAATCACTTGTGTAAGTTGTTACTAATGGGTGCTCTTATACTTTACCGTGCCTTGGACGTCCAAGGTTCCATCGGGATCGGTATTGTTCACGACGAGGCGCCCTCCACAGCGAATCTCTAATAATCTATGTGCAATTGTACGGATTGAGCTATGGAGGGGCGCGCCTTCGTGGATGACACGCATTATACCACCTCGGCATCGATAAATCAAGATGTCGCCTATTAAGGTGACTAAGCTATTTTTTTCGATTTTCAAAGGGTGTCTGTGCCCACGCAAAACCTTTGACATCATTCGATGGTATCATAAATTATGTGACGTTGATAAATGATAAGTATATATTAGTATATTATATATAATCTTTGCTTGAAAGAGCAAGTGTGAAGAAAATGAGCATAATGAAAGGCCAATGACGAGTCGAACCGGAGGATAATTTTATACTTGAATTTAAACTTTCGTAAACATGTTATAACTATATTAATAATAATTTTATAATTATTTTGGTAATTTTATATTTATTATTCAGCGAATGGGCAATAATTCGTTTGTTAAGTAGTTGATTTGTTGAGCTCGAAAGACAAATGTGGATAGTACTTACCTATAGTAACCTATAGTACTTGCCAATCACCTCGCGATCTAGAATGTTGTGATTGTGACACATAAAAAATGGTGAATACAATAGGTTAGCTGGAACAGATCCCTTATAGGGATAACGTCGTCTTTGTATGTGTTTTAACTTGTTATTGTGTACAATAAAGCGCTCAAATACCCTACATACATACAATGCATTATTACTCTTCATTGCATACCTCACATAAAAGCACCTAATATACTCCCTTGAGCGGCGTCCCGTATGCGTTGGTTTTATATCTAGAGCTGAATGAGGTAATTTCGCTGTCGATAGTTTTATTGATTTGCGTGCATTGCACTCTACTCGATACGTAACTTTCTATCCAGGAGTAGGCTAATCCTCTTATTCCATATTTATATATCTTTTCTAAAAGGAGCTTGTGACAAACCGTGTCAAATGCTTTTGACATATCCAGAAATAGTACACCTACTAGAGTGCTTTTGTCAATGCATTTAGTGATGAGATCGTTTAATTGGAAACAAGCTAACGCAGTAGATTTTTTCCCTAAAACCATTTTGTTCGGATTTTAATATGTTATAGAACAAACGTAGTATTCTACACGTAGTAAACTACGAAATAAAAAAAAATATATTCGCTAAAATTAATAAAAAAAATCTAACCTAAACTACGAAATTTTCTATTTGCTAATACATTGCTTTTTCATATACTTTTGATAAGATGGGAATCAAAGATATTGGTCTATAATTACATAATTAAAGCGCTCGTGGCCCAGCGGCGCCTGCGTGCCGCAAGCGTTATTCAAAGTTAAGCAACGTGGGCCGCGGTCAGTACATGGATGGGTGACCGCTTTGAGTGGTTACTAACTGAGCGCTCCCGTGCTTTGGAAGGCACGTTAAGCCGTTGATCCCGGCTGCTGTCTATGGCAGCAGTCGTTAAGCCAAGTTGGAGGCCTTCGGGCGGCTTGAAAACTTCTAACAGTCAAGTTACCCACTCACTTGACAAAGGGGGGTCGAAGTTGCACCACGTCCGTAAGGAAAGTACCCACCGCTACCCTACACGTGACCCCTGGGTGGTTCTAAAAGTGCAACAAAAACTGGCAACCGTACTGTCTTCTCGAAGATCTCACGGTTCGAAATAAATGCCATACGATCATACGATAAATAATAAATAACAGGATTGTACAAAACATTTAATTTGTTAAAGAGGTTATAGGTTAGAGACAATGAAGAATTATGTGGAACAATGAGGTACATTTATTAATAAAACATAATAACCAATACTCTAATGAATTAATGACTCGCAAAATATGGGTAAGGAAAGGCTATTATACTATCGGTAACAAAGAAAAACAACCCTTATCCTAAGGGGCCACTCACACATAGAGGTATTACCTAAGTTCATATTTGAAAAAGTATTCCGATAGGATTTGGTTAGTAATAAAACGATTTCATACGTCGAACGTTATGGCATCAATCATGCAAGATCATTGAAACTATTCCGACCGCCGTCGATCTGTTTCAACCTTCTTTGAAACATAGGTACATCTATTGTCAAAGTGACATTTATAGGTATATGTAAAATGGGATTTTGATCGTCGCCGCGTTGGTGAGCACACGTGCCCGGGGCGACGACGAGCAGAATCCATTTACCGTACAAAACCTTATCTACTGTCATGGCGTCGTTACCGAACAACGTCATTGAACACGTGACATTGGCGAAATCATCATAAATTTTATGGAAGCCATTTTTTAAAGAATTGAATATGTAAAATGCTTAATTTGAAGAATAAATAATTTTTCTTCCCTTTACAGAAGAAACGAATCGGAATACGATCCGATATATGGATCCGCAGGCGGGGTCCACCGCGCGATCGCGACCACACAGACATATACCTAGTATAGTATATATGTAGTCCCCATTTTTCCCCTAGTGACACACACCGGGTAGTCAGTCCGACCCAGGTTGGGCCTAGCTGAGTTTCTTGCTGGACTCTTCTCAGCTAGGCTAGGTTAAGTGTACCAGCGACAAAACTCCCAGTAGCTCGATTCACACCTCAGATTCAGTTGAAGCCGCTCAACCAACCTCACGGGAGCGCAAACTCTTGGAGTATTTCAGTGTTTAAACCACCCGCGTGGTCGGAGGTTTCCCCTGGATTTTCCCCAGGCCGCTCTCCAACCGCGCACTCCTATCGCCTTATTGGGTCCGGCCTACAAAGCCACAACCAGATAAAAAAAAAAAAAATTGTTTCAGAATGTACAAGTCAAGCCCTTTCATATGATACCCCACTTGACGTAGTTGCCAGACTTAAAATTTTTAAACCCCCTTTTATCTGTCATTATTCACAGAAAATAAAATAAAATATTTAAAACAACTATTCCAAATTTCAAATCGATAGCATAAGTAGTTCTTGAGATATTTAGCAATGTGACAGACAGACAGGGAGACAGACAGACAGACAAAGTGAAAGCATAAGGGTTCCGTTTTTGCCATTCAGGCTACGGAACCCTAAAAAGGAATACGATCGCAAAATGAAAATTATACGCCCCTTGCCTAATTGAATAACTGTCCGGATTCTAGCATTTCACTCAAATAATAGGTATAACTGAGACAGAAAATCAGAGCTGGATAACACTTTATTGACCTTGTCATGAGCTGTCAACCACAACACGACCTGATTTGGTTTAACCACTCAATTCAATGCCGTTTAGTATATCAGCCGTATGTTTGTTAATTTAATTATGCATGTACCTACTTACCACAGAAGTATTTAGCACAGAAGTTGCACTACATAAAAGTTAACCATTCAGATTATTATGAGGGCTTTCACAACTAGAATAGTAGTTTATGCAACTGGTACATAATGAGGGGCATTAAAACACGAGTGTGTTTTATGAAACGAGCCGAAGGAGAGTTTCATAATAAGGTCACACGAGTGTTTTAATGCCTAATTATGTACAGTTTCATACATTACTTTATCTACACACACATATTACACATATTATAATTAGTCTAAGATGGGTTCAGAAACCGTAGTAAATAAATACAATAATTGTGTTAATACAACCTTTTTTGCACGGTTGTGGAAATATCGAAATCAGAACTGGCAACAGATACCTGAATGTTATTTTAAAAAGTAAAGAGTCCTTATTCTGATGTGATCATGTCGTTCTAGCTCAAATTTCGTGCGATATATACTAAAAAAACATCGAGCTGACATTTCGCATCGACTGAATTGGAATTTTCAGTGATACTAGAATAGGGACATGTCAACTTTGACATTTAAATTTTGACAGTTTTGTTTGACGTTTTTATATTTTAACATCATATATGAGATTAAAATGAAAAATTATATTACTGCTGTAGCCTTAGCCACAGATAAGAAAATTGCCATAAATTCATTGAATGTTGAAATAAGAGTCATTTTCTACGGTTTCCGAACGCATATTAGAGGATTTATGATATGTGTGTAGATAAACAAGTTTTCTATGGCAAGATTTTGACCCAAAACACAAAAAAGAATTGAAGTTCAATAATATCTAATAGGTAGTGGTAGTTAAGTAGCCTGATTATTTTTATTTATATAGTAGGTACTCCCGTGGTAAAATGTAACGCGTGTTCATTTGTTTCTTGTCAATTCTTGCATAGAACTTGTATAGGAAAGTGTTATTTGGTCGAATTTTGCCTAATTTAGCTATTAAGTGTGGTATTACTGTTAATTATTGTGTTGACATGATGTCAGATTTAATATGAAACACTGGTTGCGGTCTGCTAATAGATGTAGCGTGCATATCATATCGTATTTCATTAATTAATGTCACATTGTTAATATTGTTTGTCACGTAATTTTTTGAGTTTGTATAATGTACAACGCTATATGTATAATGTACGAGTTAAAACAACGCCTTTTTATAACAGAACTTTATTTTCAAATGCAATTGCGGTATTTTTGAACATAAGTAGACACCATAGTCCACCATATTAATCATAGGTATTTTTTTTTTGTAGGTATTTCATAGTCAAAAACGAATCTTTAGTTCGCAACTTTCGTGAATAGGTGTTATTATTTAGTTCCAATAGGATTTGTTTATTAGCATGAAAACAAAGCAGAAAAACCGGCCAAGTGCGTGTCGGATCACGCACAATGAAGGGTTCCGTAGCGACACCTAGCACTTTTAAAACGGAAGTCACGGCGCTTACGTCCTTTTGTTTGGGTAAAACAGTTTTTCAGTGATAACTCCAAAACTCTTAATCCCATCTTGTTCAAACCAAAAATCGTTGAAAGTACTTATTAATGTATACCACCTCAATTATTTTCAGAATTTTAATCTTCATACTTTGGAAATTAGAGGGGGGGACACATTTTGTACGACTTTCAGAGCGAATGTCTCACCAAGGGTTCACTTAAATGGAAAACTGTTTTAGTAACCTCTACATAATTTTTAAAGGCCTATCCAAAAATACCACTCACAACTACTTGCATTGAAAAAAAAAAAAATCATCCCCCGGTTACATGTAAGGTAAACCGGTGGGGTGCCCCCCGTAAAAAATTTTTTTCCTAATTTTTTTCATCGCATTTATGTAGCGGTTCATAGAATACATCTTCCTACCAAATTTCATAATTGTATTACTTATAGTCTCCGAGTAAACCGGCTGTGACATACGGACAGACAGACAGACATGACGAAATTATAAGGGTTCCGTTTTAGCCATTCTGGCTACGGAACCCTAAAAAAGGGCCAATGGCAAAGTCAAAGTATGAAGTACGTTAGGCAGTCACTTAAAAAAATACTAATAATATAATAATATTTAGAAGTACAAAAAGACCCACAAAAATCCCCCAAAAAAACCTCGCTTCAAATAACCTAATAGGGTTTCCGCTGTCCACTTTTAAAAGTATCGAATTTCTTTCATAAGTATTCCATTCCCATAATTGATACGCTGTTATTATAAAAAGCTCTTGTAAAAGTTGATTGAAATCTGAACTTTATTACAATCAAATTAGATTGGAAATTGAACACGATTCATAAGAGATTTCTAAAGTTGCGGCGAGGGTGACATTTTATTTTAATAATTTTGTAGCGAGCGCTTCAAATTTAAATGGAGTTAGGCCGGAGAAATATATAGAAGTTCACTAAGACTGATGTTTAAGACGTGAAAGAGGTTTATCAGCTTAGTATGTAATGTCAGCTTAGAAAATTTCGAGTGAAAATTAAGTAGGGGGCTTGACGAAAGTTATGCGGGTATCAGTGTTTGCTTTTACATTTAAGTACACAGAAAAGGGTGGGAAATCGTTCATAAGTTTTTATATAAGCAACGGCTCCTGTGCTAAACATTAATTTTTCATCGAAAAAAAGCACGCATAGAATTAGTTGCCATGGAAATCCCAAAAAAAAACGTAATGGTCGAGACTCCACCGTTATAACTAGGTTGATACCTAATTTCATAGTTAACCTAACCTAAAAACCTAAAAACATTACACTCCTTTTTTGGGCAGTCGTGTAAAAAGTGAATATCAAACTAAATAGGATGTCTTACATGATTATGGCTCATATACATTTTATGTTTATCCTAACATATATTCATCCTAAAGACATGATTCCTGAAATAGTATATCACTTTAAATGGCGGAAGTGAAATTTTCCGCGCGTGGAGCGTGCGGTAAGTGCCACTTTATGGCCAGATGTGACATAAAAAATAATTTTATCTTAAATTACTAACATCTAAATGAAACAACGACGATACAACGCCACCACTATTTAAAGTAGTTAAATATTCCATATTTACCTACGAAACACGAAGTAGGAGCTCAAAAGTTAGCTTGTTAGGTCGCAAATTAGTATTTTACACCGACTAAAATGTGTTCACATGCACTCGACATATCGCGCTGAACTACCAATAAAGTAGAACAACTATAGTAGTACTACATTTTATTCTAAACTTAAATAAAGCATACAGTAAGGTTGAAGTCAGGGATGGCGTATTGTTGATTTAAGTAGTTTTTGTTGAAAATGATCGTTTTGTCTTTGTAATATTAAGCGCCGAAAATTGTAGGTTGTTTTGTGATACCTAATATAACACTATTTATTTTGTTAAGCAGATTGTGTGCACTCAATAACGAGTGCATTAGGTACAGCGGGGTAACGTAAAAAAAAACAAAAATTATGTTTCAAACGTAATATAGTGCGCGCTATCCACGACGACGCGCCCCTCCATAGCGAATCTCATACTAATCTGTAGCTCTAGTATAAGTTTATTCGAAACATTAACTAATTCGAACGCGTTTGCGTTTTGTCTCAAAATGTATGAAAGTGGTATGAAAACGTGAACAGCGCCACTAGTGGAAACTAAAACAGCGAGTATAACATTTGTTGCTAACCGATGAACGCGCGTATTTCAAACTCGGTGAGAGCGTTTTCATACATTTTGAGACAATACGCAAACGCGTTCGAAATAAGTTATTGTTTCGAAAAAACTTATACTAGAGCTAGTGCGCAATTGTACGGCTTGGGCTGTGGAGGGTCGCGCCTTCGTGGATGGCGCGTACTATACTTAGCTGGTTACAATAGCGCGGAAATCCGGTCTAGAATGTTTCTACCCCCAATGTTGTAGCCGAGCATTCCGTACGGTATTAAAAACTTATGCTACGAAATATAATTTGATATTTTAGGCAATGGTCCCACCGCCGGCGTGTAGCGGGTAGTCTCAATAGTAACCTTGCTCGTGTTAAGTTAAGTAATACTTCTAATAAGGTTTTCGTAGGCTTAAAAATGTTACAAACAAATATAGATGTAAGTTTTAGATAAAGAGTGTTGTTTTCGCCAAAAAACTGTGATGCAGTTTGGCGAAGTTAAGAGTAAAGTATATAAGTGTAATCTTTTGTAAAAAATAAATTAAAAAAAAAAGATTGGCCAGCAACTTTGCGCGTAGTTTTCGGGAATTATAAGTACATATTGATTGATTTTTGGAATACTGGATCATTTTATCAAAAATCTGTCCGGTTATTATGTTAGAACAATTAAAAAGCTACCCTTTTCTTAAAAAAAAACATATCACTGCCGTTAACAATTACGAAATAATCAGCATGAAAGTTTATTTTTACGACGATATTAGGATTTATTCACGAGATACCAAAGCATTTTTCAATGTTATGTGCAGTTGTTTTGTTACTTTCTTTCTTTTCAATCTACAGTAATTTTTGTGTAGTGTAATTCAACATAATTTCTTCACACTCTTGAGTAACCTCAAACTTTAATGTTTTCGTCGATTCAGGCCTCGCCGCCAGCGCGGGGCCTGTCTGTGGCAATTTCTGTAAAGGGGACCTTGGATTGCTATAGGATTTTTTATGAAGTTCATGGTATTCAAATTTTTTGGTGCGCGGGACCCCCAAATGCCCCGGGCCCGTAGCATTTAGATAGATAGATAGAAACATTTATTAATTGCCACAGAAGACACACAATATTACAAAAAAACAAAAGAAGAAAAACACACAAAAGCACACGTGTGTCCCCGCGGCAGTGAAACGGACACTGGCTCAGCATTATGCTGAGGTGTTAGACACCTACAGCGCTGATTTTCAGCCAGTACCGTCGGTGACTCACGGACCGGCATATATAATAGCAGGAAATAATTTTGTTTTATTTCCTGCTATTATATATATTGTATGCCGGTCCGTGAGTCACCGACGGTACTGACGGACGATTCTATATGTAGGCAAGCACTAATTGTAGTTTTTTTTATTAATATATTGCAGTTAATTTTGTTTTAACTGTTTTTTTTATTAATCTATTATTAATAAAAAAACTACAATTACTGCTTGCCTACATACAGCATCTAGGGTACAAAAACAAAAGAACTAAAAATTAAATAGGTTGGTAAATTTTCTGCTGCTGTGCTGGATTAGGATTTGGTTTAATTTGCATAACATTGCAACAACATTTGCTACTCTTTCTATGTGGCTAATCCACCACTGGGAGGGACGTTTCCACCCTCGTTCGCTTGCCTGAGATAAATCAACGGGGAGTTATGTGAAGCGGCAAATTGATGCCGCGGGACGCGGAATTAGAGAAGCGTTTATTTTCATAGGGAACTAAACCGGCTTTTGTTATATGGGAATTAAAGTGTTGTGGTATCTGGGCGAAAGAGGGACCTAAATTTGTCGGTTAGGTGGTTGTCACACTGATGCGGTTTCCGGATGGTTTCGGCAGTGTCGCTATGCTAGCGCTATGATGCGGAAACCGTCCGGAAACGCATCAGTGTGACAACCGCCTTAAAGCAGCGGAAAGTTTCGCGTAGGGACAAATTGCCGCGTTACAGCTACACGTGTTAAACGCGCGTTTGACAGATAATCCTATCCGTTAAATGCTCTCAAGGAAGTTCACAGGTAGCAGAGCATATCAGTATGATATAATATGAACTCCGACCGAGCATAGCTCATCTGCGTTTTGATTACCTACAGATTGTATTGTGCGTAAGGCAGAACTAACTGAACTCCCATGTTAATCTTATATCTTTAAACGGGCAATTCTTGTATATTTATTTATTTATTTCGGGGATCTCGGAAACGGCTCTAACGATTTTGATGAAATTTGGTATGTGGGGGTTTTCGGGGACGAGCAATCGATCTAGCTAGGTTTCATGCACGGGAAAACGCCGAGCAAAGCTCGGCCGCCCAGATATTTACTTTTTTATAAGGGAACCAACCAGCGGCGGCGTGGCCTTGCAACTTGATTCACACCGGCTTGCCTAATTTTCAGCCAGTCCAGTTCTTGTACTACGGTTCATGAAGAATAAGAAAGGCAAATTATTTCCGGCTTCCCTATGAATATTTTTGACGCACCGCCACTGGAACCGACTTCAAGTTATATACCAAACCTTTTCCAGAATGAAACAAATGCTTTTCTGAAAACCGCATCAAATTCGGTTCGAGAGGTCTATGCCCAGAGGGTGGAATTTAAGTGGGTTAATGCTGATAACAACTCGTACAAAGAATCAATGGACATTCCCGCATCCAAAAAGTTTTTGACCCATGCACCTGTGTGCCTATGTGAACGCTCCTTATAATCTGTGTGCTAGGAGGAATCAATCAATTTGATGGCAATCGTGTTCCGAACGCGGTCCCATTGTAAGGGCACGTCAGTCAAGCGGCTTTTTTCCGACTTTTTCATCCGCTTTCAATGACGAAGGTACCTCTCATTCATTAATATCGTCACAATTGATGTTAGATTTTTTACATTCGCTGCCACCCTTTTTAGGGTTCCGTAGTAAACAAGGAACCCTTATAGTTTCGCCATGTCCGTCCGTCCGTCCGTCCGTCCGACCCCCGTTTTTCTCAGTAACCGTTAGTACTAGAAAGCTGTAATTTGGCATGAGTATAATCTACATATCAATGACGCCGACAAAACGGTAGAATAAAATCTTTAAAAGAAATTTTTTTTAGGGTACCTCCCCTACGTGTAAAGTGTTGGTGCAATTTTTTTTTCTGCCTAACCCTATCGTGTGGGGTATCGTTGGATAGCTCTTTTAAAAATATTATAAGGTTTCTAAAATTTTTTGATTAAAGAATTGGTTAGAATGATATTAAGCTTTGAAGTGATAATTTTTGTTATGGTCAAGTGTCCCCCCCTACCAGTTAAACGGTGGCTATTAGGCATGTGAAAAAAATCATGGTAGTAGTATATACGATGAATTTAAAAGGAAAACTATCACAGCTAAGTAGACATTACTAGTTAACGAGTAATAGTCGAACTTTAGAAATGTACTTTGCAAATCAAACTTTCGTACAATTTCAATTGATACCTTAGATAATGTTGTTAATTCTGTCAAAAACATAGTAAATATAAGTTTGCGAACTTTTTAGTCCACATAATGTAACGGGTGGACGACTACGGAACCCTACCTTGCGCGTGGCCCGACACGCACTTGTCCGGTTTTTTTTGCTTATTAGATATTATTGTATTTATCAGCTGTCATTTCTTGAAGCCGAAAAGGAAGCAACATACTATTTTTTTTATTAATAAAGGGATTGCTCTTGGGTCTTGGCCAGCATCTAGCCAGGCCAGGGGTAACAATATAAATATTTTAGTCCGAAAAAGATGCGAAGGGATGAATAAAAAAAAAAACAGATTGTATAGATATTTTCGATATTCGCTATAAAGTAACACCTACTCGTACATGTAGGTAATAATCTACAGTTGACTGTACAAGCCAAAAACTTCACACCCCGTCTGTTGAAATCTAACACAGATTACGTACGTGTTTCCACTCTACTCGTATTAATCATCCAACGGATTACTGTGAGAACAAAGAACTTTATTATCCAGGCATTAAGAACTATTATCTGGTGAAAAGGCTTTGACAGGGGTAACTTGACGAACTAAACCCGTGGGATCTTTTCATCGTGAAGAGCGTGAAAGGGCTTCGGAAACAGCGTTTGTTGAAGGCTTTGAGTATGGCTATAGGTATTTACTAGAAAAGTCGCTATGTAATGGGCTCAGACAAAATTAATGAACATGTAGGTATAAATTCTACATAGTACAAACGCCAACACAGTTAACTGACCGTTGGTGACCCTTATTACAAAGCGCATAGAATGTACGAATAGTCAGTTTATTATGTATTGGCGATGGTACAATGATGTATCTATAAAACTCAACATAGGTACATGACTATTATATATTAGCGATATGTCACTCTCTTAATTTTATCTTTTATATATTAAAAGTTTCTATTATACTCCTGTGGTCCTGCCTCTCTATTCTTAAATTTTCCCTTCTATAAAAGTCTTAAAGAAAAGGTGTCTTATCATAAGTCCCATCATTGCTCATCTTCGGTTTTCTATTTCGACAATAGGGTTCAGGGCATGCGTATTGCTTATCATATTCGAGCGTTTATATTTTGTCAATAATACCTATGTTATTGACAAAATATAAATATGATGATTCAATATGACGATATTTTAATAGCCTTGGATATCTTGGAATCTTTGGACACTGTGCTCGTTTCATTTATTTCTGTAAAAGAAATAGACACATTTTATGCCGATATTCATCTCGAAAGTGGACTCATAAGTTGCTTAATAGACGTAGAACAAAGTCATTGGCTACAACATAGGGAATTTTCTCATAATCTAACAATACAAAGTCGCGCAAAGATTACAGAACGCAGAACGCAATTGTATGCGAGATTATACCTACACATATATGGGTGCAGGGAATCCTTGAAATGCGTAATATTGCGAGATAGCGTACAATTGATGAAACACTTTTATATCTATATCTACTTACTCTTATGAATTACTTATACCTGTTATTAAATTTATGTCGACCACAAATCGTATATTAATTTCGGCAAAGAAAAATGACAGGCGTTTTTTTCATAAAATATGTGTAGAAAACTTCCCAACAGTGGAAAAAGGCATTAGGCGACTTCCTGATTTGTCGGTGCCGAGGCAGTACGATATGAGAAAAGTGTCGAATGTCAGTGTCAGCTGTCAGTCGACGCGATACCATTTTTTACTACGCCCCTACATTTAAATGAGTGCTTCCTGACTGGCGCGGGATGCGCGGTAGCGGGACGATGCGAAGGCGGTACTGCTCCGCTTCTGCGCATGATATTACTACTGCGCAAACGTAATACTGACAGTATTATGTCAAGTGAGAATCTTTGCGACGTCAGTAAGTTTATGTCAAAGAAGAAAATGTCACATATCGATCCCGCCCCGCCAAGTCAGGAAGTCACCTTAGTCCCACCGCTCGCAAGCAGCGAGTAGGTATTTTCATAGTAATTCTACTCGTTTTCTCGCTCAAGGGAGTAGAATTAGGTATTATAAGAGTACTCGCTACTCGCCGGCGGTGGGACTACTTACTGCCAAAAGGGATGGTAAAAAAACCCTAATATGACACGTATCTTGCTTATTTTCAGCATGTTAATGTTTACCCTTACTCCGCGAGTTACGTTTATTTTACCCACAAAACACATTTCTAAATCAATTATGTTCAATTTTATCTCGTTTCCCCACCAATACGTTTAGCTGAGCATTTTCCTTCAGAGATACGAAGCTGTCCCAAACTTCCAGCTCTCGGGCCCGTGATAAATGATCCCACCCAAGCTGACTTACGCATCTTTTTACTTTTACTTACATTGCTTTCACAACATCATATTTAACTTGAATGAATCATTCGAAATCCAACCTTATCCCATTTAATACTAAGTGAAAATTCTAGGCACTTATTCATGTTTACTTATACGTTTTAAAAATGCGAGGTAAGATGCGTATTGCGTACGCCGCACGCTTATAAGCTACGAGTGTGAATAATTCATTGAACGTATTTTATGAGATACGTATCGAATTTTTTATCAGATTAAGGGCTTGAGGTTAATATTAATGGATTAAATGTACGTGGATTTATTAACTGATACGTGACGTGACGTCTTCTCTACTCGTGAATAAAGACTCTCCCCACACTCTTGTAGGTGAGGCAAATGCCAGCAGCTTCTTCCTCTGTTATTTCCTTTACTTTCTGGTATGACACGACCTTAACTTTCTCTTTTATTTGTGCATTTTTTCGAAGTAGTTTTTCCTATAGGTCTACCCCTGTTTTCACTCCTTCAATGTTCTGTTCTATAATAGTCAGATTAGCCTTAAAGAAAAGGTCGTGCCTTAGTCCCATTAGCACTCCTCTTTGGTTTTCTATTTCTGACAGTTAGGTTCTCTTTAATTGAATTCCGTTTAACTTGTATATTTGATGTCATGTACCTAATATAAATAGGTACAGGGGTGTGATGCCCTACCCACATGAAAAGTTTCTTATTATATCTTCAAAATTCTTCAAGACACGATTATTTTGATCAAACGTAGGCAAGTCTAATATAATGTATTTACCTATTACTTATATAAAACAAAATCCCTAGGATCTTAATCCATTTAATATCCTCAGCATATCAATTTGATATTTACTGACACACGCGCCTGCATTGAAAATTTACATAGATGACGCTAAACTTAAGTGGCAGTAGTGGGTGGTGCTCATTGCACGTCGAACCGATGGCCGTTGGAGCCGAAAGGTTCTCGAATGGTGACCATGTACCGGAAGGTGCATCGTGGGTAGACAAGGTAATGACTGGTGACCTGGTAAAGGTCGCGGGAGTCCGCTGGATGTGGGTGGCGCAGGACCGACCGGTCATTGTGGCACTCTTTAAGTATGATGATGATGACAATAGACGATGGAAACAAATTGAAAACCGATTGCGATCTGAATTCACGGTTAAAACTTAACCCGAAATCATGGAATTGCATTCAAAAGAATCGAGAACACAAAATGGTTGATAAAATTCGACGGCATTAAACACCACTCATACCTACAATGACATATGACTAGGAAACTATAGAAATGCTGAGATATAAGTAAACGGAAAGGGAACATTAGGACTTCGTTTGTAGCGATTAGGAAGACGATGTCAACGGTAGTGACAGGGAATATCGATGTTGACTGATAGGGGCGAATCTTGTATGTACGGTCGGCAAAGATTTATACACAAGGGAATACAAAATATTTTCTTCTTAAGTAAGGCAGTGAGCAGGAGAAGAATAGCAATTAATTCACCTTAGAATCATGAATCATGATTCATGATTTCATCCCATTCTCTTTTCTTAACTTGTTTCCATGTCGAATCCAATCAATCCATTTATAAGTTATTATTGAAGGGCGATAGCCGCACAATGCGTAGTAAGTGATTCACAATACTGGCTAAGTGTATCGCTGAGAACGCCCATTGTTACGGGATAAAGAATATTCAGAAACTTGGAAATGTTGTGAGTAGATTCACGCTTTCAATTACTATGCAAGTAAGTATATATAAGGTGCTTTGCTTTGAATTATGTGTGGTCAATAAGGCCTTAATATATTTTTTTTTATTTTGACATCACTTTAAATATATACCTATCATTTTTTGACCGAATGAAGGTCTCCGCTTCAGATTCGACAAAAATGCTTTCGTATGCCCGCATTTCCTGATATCCGGGTATCAACCGATTCTCGTGAAATTTTATCAGCAGGTTCGATAACTATATACCTAGTACTTATACCTGTATACCTACTTACATTTTTATCGACCAGAATTGAAAATTAAAAAAAAAAATTAAATAAACGCACTAGGTCTCAGCTCACAAAGTCATTAGTAATAAGATAAGTCAGTTTTAATTTGATAATTCCTAAATTCACAATCCGATTTTAATGAAAGGGTTTTATCTTTACGTTTAGTTAAAGAGTGTCAATTAATGATTCATTTCAAGTTAACCGAATAAAGGACGACTTAAACTCTGGTCCACCATTCGGCGGAGTTGTTTGACAAGTCAAAATGCACAAATATTGCCACAGTACGGCCAGTGCTGTTCATATCGATATTATTTAAGGCCTCACTAGACGTACGGATCTTACGGACCAATTTATCGGGTACCCCTTGGTGCTTACCGAAATCATCGAAATTAGTAGTATTTCTCTCAATCTAAAATGCTCTCAATTTGACTAATTAAAATGATTATTAAATTTTATGTTTTTTTTCATATTTCTTTTACTTTTGTCCCCCTTAACTTAATGAGCCTTTAGTTGCCGAAAAGTAGAAACTTTTACATTTATTAAATTAGGCAGTCAAGTAGTAGGACTTAAAACTTGATTGAAAAAACTTCCTATCGAATAGTATATCGCTTTTAATATTCCGATAAATGCTGGCACATTTTTGTTCGTGAATAAGAGGGTATAGTTAGTTACTTTATACTTATCGACATATTTTTATCGATATATACCGTCACTATTTATTTTTTTCTACTCCTGACAACATCTCATCTGTCAGTTTACTCCGCCGAATTATGGACTTGACCTTAGTAAAGATGGAGCAAGGATTATACGAGTATAAAAGTTGTTACGCTGACGCAGGACCGCGTCGCGCCGACAAAACGCCTCGTCTAATTTTACGACGCACTGACGCATACGTTGACATTATCTGTCATAAACGAGCCACGGGACAGGGAATGTGGAGCGGTTTTAAAAGTGGAGTGAATAAAATAATAGATTATTAACCAAGTGTTGAAATCACCCATTTCAGACGATGCGAGCCTAAATGTGTGGTTAAGAAATCTGTTTCTGACCTCCAACAGCACGAGGGATTTAAAAAAATGCCAAACACATATTTAAAATCATTTCCTGAATCAACTCATATTCTGCTAAATCAATTTTAAAATAGTATGGATCATTGTCTGGAAACTTCTTCAGGATTTTTTGAATCGGCTTCGTGACTTCATTACTTATTACGGTATCTCTTATAGTTTCTATTTTGCCCACCACTGCCAATTTAGTTTACCTATACCTATATATACATTCTGTATACCTACCAGTGGCGGAGCGTCCATACAACTCGATTCCCACCGGCTTGCCTAATTTTCAGCCAGTCCACTTCTTTTACTACGGTTCATCATGAATAAGAAAGGCTAATTATTTCCGGCTTCCCTAAGAATATTTTTGACGCGCCGCCACTGATACCTACTTACATATAAATATGTGTCCACGTTTTCATACACACTTGTCACCCCTTGCGATGCAGCATTCATTAAATGTCGGGAAATAGTCCTTCGAACTCAGCTCGCTCGTAAGTTCACTCTACCGCCAAACCTAACTCACAAACATTCTCAGCCAGTGTTGTGAGTTGTTGTCAAGGTTACCGCGAGTTTTCTTGTATGGCAAATAGGTAGACTTCGCTTTATCGGCTCGAGTCTCTAAGGCCGAGTTATAAGGCGACTTTCGGACTTAACGGGGCGGGCAGGCATTTGTCCCACCGCCGGCCAGCAGCGACACATCACTCTATTTCCAGTCATTACTCTTATCTAGTATATCACTATTCTCCGCCCAAATCTGGCAGATAGCCAGTGCTATACGCAGTTTAGCGCCGGACTATTATTTAGTTACGACCATTTCAAAAAGACGTATCAGTCACGAATGTCTACTGAGATTCGTCCTTTTAACAAAATTACAGTCTTATCTAGACCATAACAATGCCGTTTGCGGGTGAGTTACGCCAATGTCTAACTTATTTTCATACCCATAAAGCTTCTATACCTACTGAGTGTAGGTACTTAATTCCCTAGGCGCTCCTCCGATGCTTATGCAGACGAATTAGTCAAAATTAACCCTTCTGCAGTCGCGAATTAGGTCTGTATCAACTTTAATTTAGCAATTTTGTGACATTGGTAACTAGATACTCTGAAATGATAACATTTTGGTCAAAGATTTGTTTTGAAAAACCCTTTTTTCTACATATATTATACTTGCGTTCGCCGATACTGTCTATTTACGTATCGACCCCAACTCGAACACGATCAAAGGAAAAAAGCGAATCAGTAAGCCTGCATGAATGATTTGCCAAGATTGTCTATCAACGATGACGCGAGGCTACGCCTCCACATTATAAAATGTAACAGTAGCTTAAAATTAAACAACGAATAAATAGTAGGAAACAAACTAATACGGAAAGCCCGTCCTCTCCCAGCGAAAAAAACAAAACAAATCAACCTTTTGTTATCCGACTTATTGTACACAACGTTAGAACAATATAAATCCTACTATCGTACTAATATTATAAATGCGAAGGTTAGTGTGTTTAGATGTTTGTGACTCAATCACGCAAAAATGGCTGAACGAATTATGATGAAACTTGGTATACAACGTGATTATAGCCTGGATTAACATATGTGATAATTTTTATCTCGAAAATCATCCCTTTTACGCGGACGATTTCGCTGGCAAAAGCTAGTGTCACATAAAATTAAAGTACAAAGGCGAAATTTATCCCTATAGAAGTAAAGACAATTTGCAGGATGACAGGACGTAACATAAAATTATGAAAAAAATGCATAAATTGACAACATTTCATATTTTTAACTACTTTATTTTATGAACTAGTTAGAAAATAGGTAAAAAAGCACCAAAAGTAAAGCCACCCGTATTTTTTCTTTTTCAATTTAACTCATTATTTCATACAAAAAAACACGTTGAAAAGTAGGTCATTCCAAAAGGGCGTAAGTAAAATATGACGTCATCTTCCCAACAAGAATCCAGAGCTACTCCAGAGCAGCGATTGTCTGTACTCTGTACTAAGGTCTCCCTGAATACAGCGAGGAAGATGACGTCAACTTTCGGTTTACAGTAGTTTGCGATTTTTTTCAAAATTAACGGAGAAAAAAATCCAAAAAAAATGTTTTTTGTGTACTTCACAGGTTTTTACCGAAATGGTTTTCGAATTAAGACTTTTGGAAATTATGAAATATTGTCAACGTGAACTTTAATGGTGATGGAAATTTATGTTCAAATTAATTAATAATTGGACAAGCTCAATAATAATTGGACGGCGTCCAAACCCCTATGACCTACATCAAGGACATGGTCAAGTTCCCCTACTGCCGCCACGTGTTCTGTCCTCCCCGAAGGACGGCTGTCGGCTATACTTAGCCCGTATGGTGGCGATGGGAATCGATATCGCCTTACCGATGCAGCGGTCACCGGTTTACCAATTCAGAATGGTATATAAAAATGGGCATACGTAACTTTGTCGTTTTAAAAGAAAAAAAATCTAATTATGTATTTCTGACCATTCATTGTTACGATTATCATTAACAATTCTGATCCTATTATTTTCATTCCCATTAAAGAGGAATTTTTCGAAGGTGAAATTTCCTCATTTCCTCATTCAGGACTGAAAAAAATTGCATACGTACCTATTTTCTTTTCGTAAATAAAGGTATAATTTTACCTATTTTTTATTGTTCAGGTGAATAATACTATAATGCTTTTCAAATAGCGTGGATACGATGACACACGTCTTTTAACTGTCATTACAGATTATTACAACCGTGAAACATCAAACATGACATAATTTGTACTGGAATGAGAAGCATTATAGTACCTATGCTACGTATAAGCGTTATCAAACCTTATATCCCTTTCACCCTTTCCCTAATCTCCTTACAAAGTTATTACTAACCGCCCTATTTCCAGCATAAATCGTTTTAAGTTTCCTCTTAAGGGTCCCACACGTCGCGGCGCCGTCGAATAAGGCTAATATTTTTCACCTAAACGAGTTAGCCTTATCGAGTTCCCTGGGGTCTTTAGTAAACTGTTGTGAAGGTATTTGTCTGTCTTTTTATGGACTTTGAGATAGCTTTACTATGTGCAATGTCAATGGATCGTTGTCTGACAGAGACAAATCTATTTTTTTTAAATGTCTGTTTATTTATTTTTGTGTCTGACTACCTATGTGCAATTATTAAATTATTTAAATTAGCAAATTAGCACGTAAGGTTCAGCTGTAAGTGTTAATTTTATGAATGAATAATTTAAAATGTAGGTACAACTTTTAAACAGCGGGATGTTTTCGGAACGTTTTCGACCGTTCGTAAGGGGATCTAAATGCCATTTCCCATCCTAAAAATAATACTCGTTTCGTACGTTCGAAAAGTTACGTGATCACCCGCAGATGTTATTAAAGAAGTGTGGTATTTATACGTATTACAATATGTAGTACTTATAGCTTATAGTAGTACTAATTAACATTATGTTTTATATCTTATAACCATCACGGCTCGCACAAGGTAAGCTATGCGTCAGTTTCTGCGTGTACTAATTTAAAAACCGGCCAAGTGCGAGTCGGGCTCGCGCACGAAGGGTTCCGTACCATTATCTATAAAAACGGCAAAAAATCATGCCTTATATGGGAGTCCCCTCAAATATTTATTTTATTCTGTTTTTTAGTATTTGTTGTTATAGCGGGAACAGAAATACATCCACTGTGAAAATGAGATACAGTCTGGTGAAAGACGGACGGGCGGACGGACAGCGGAGACTTAGTTTTACCCTTTGGGTACGGAAACTTAAAAAGACGGATAGTCTCTCTTGCGGCTAGATAGCTCGCGCGCCATCTTGTGCAAACCGTGCGTTCCTGAACTTACGTTTAGAGACCCATCTATGTTAAATATGGCGCCGCTCCGATTTGATATATGTTTAAAATGAATTATGTATTGTTCCAGAAAGTTCATTCCGCTTCACATCATAGAAGAGGACAGCTACGAAAAGGATGTGCTCTTCTACGTTAACCTCGGAAACCCGGAGTTAGTCGGTGGTATGTACCATTCATAACAATACCACTAATTAAACCAACTTTTAGAACAATGCCGCTTTCCTCAGTTAATAGCGCCCAAACTCATTTTAAAGTGTATAACAGCGCCTGTGTAAATTCGGCATACTTTGCTGGGTATGTATAACCAGGTTTTTGGGCGGTACTAGTGAACCCAGCAGTGTATGGCAAATTATCTTACCTCATTGCCCCAAATCCCCACATTTTTGCATTTTTAGATATTCTAAAAAGTAGGTATTTGGTTGAGATTTCCAAAAAGATGGCAATTTTTTTTTTAATTGGCAGATATTCTTTTTTCAATGCTGTCAACAAGAATGGATTGCAAAATTAGGTAAATGGGTGAGCCGAAAAATGGCACGGGTGCGAATTCAAAACTTAAGACTTTAATGATATACTATTGTTTAACTCGGGCATTGCCTGCGCGGTGCGCGGCACTACCTACTTAAGAAGCAGATTACTAAATTTGATTGGGTATTTAATTTTAATTGTTGTTGCATAATTATCGCGAAGCTGCTCGCGATCGCAAGAGATTGAGATAGTATATCATAGCCTTAAGTTTCGAATAAAGCCACAGTTCCATTTTCAAACTTTGAAAACGGCCCAATACTGACAACCTAACGATAACGCTCGCTCGCCTAACTTAACCGGCACACTCGTGCCAATTCACGAATGTGAAACTTGGCCAACATACTCGCACAAACTTGGACTGTAATGTTGGCCTGTGAGATTTAAACCTGACTAGCTTTCGCAATATCTCGTTTTGTTAGTTTGCTACCTATCACTGGAAACCAAGCCCAAGGAAAAACGCGTAAAGTTCGCTTTCCGTTGACTCAGCAAATAACATACGACATTGCGAAATTTAGAAATGTTCAACGGAGAGCTTACTAATTCTTATTTTGAATTTATTATTGTATTTTACTAGTTTATTAGAGGATAAGTTTAAAGCATGGCAGAGATCCAGTTAGTTCGTCGAGTCGGCAAGTGCATTCACTATGTTTTATATTGTTCAGTCAAAATGGTAAGAAATTTGATTTACAGTAGTAAAATATAATTAATAATACAGAAAAGAAGCTGCGATCCCGGATGATTTAAGCAGTTATAGGTCTATCATTGTACTAGGGTCATTCGGCAGAAAACGACGCACATCTTCTGAAAGGAATTTGAACTTTCTACACAGTAGTTACATTCCATATTTAAATGAGAGCGCCGCGCGTTCGCGTCTGGTCGCGGTCAGTGCTGCTGCCATTTAAATATGGAATCTAACTTCTGTGAGAAGGTTCCAATTCTCCTCTCTAGTAATAACTCCTGTCGTTCGTGAATCCTACGCAATAGGAGATACGGGACGCGGGTAGCGAGGTAGATAGCGGGGCAGGTCCCTTGCCGCTCGCACCCGGCCCGCTAGCCGCAGTCGCCACGTCCTCTCTTGCGTAGATTAGAAACCGTTTTAGTTAATCAACAAGCTTTAATATATTTGTAACCTATATATGATTTGCAGTTTATAAAATAGATTGAAATATTTCGGGTATTTTATCATTTTGACTGAGCATTAGTTAGCTATTGTTTTGTTTGGTAAAGCATAGTCGATGCATTTGACCTAGCCTAGAATTACTCGCTTCTAATACTAGTTTATGCATGAATTAATTTTGTCCCGGCAGAAGTATTTGAGACATTCCTGCCTGATGCATCGGCTACTGTCTCAGTAGCGTTTGCTCCCGGTAAGTTTTGTGTGAACTGGGTTACACTTGTTCAATAAGTAAACTAAGTAAATCTTGTTCATAGTAAGCGACATGCTTCTACATCACAAGTTTTAGTCTCTAGAGTTCCTAAAGCTCAATTTAAGATTGAGTTTATGGGACAATATTGACATAACTTAGTGATACAGAAATCAGGTAATACGAGAAATAAGAGGTCAGGCATTAACCAGACCATATGGGCGTTTTCACTCAAGTGTACATCTAATTAGCTCAGCATTTAGAAATGTTTGGTATTTTTCTGTTCAGAATAAGAGATGACAGTCAAAAATATATAAATTGTATTCTTATTCAATTCATATTTAACAAGTGTAACCCAATAAGTTTGGTTTTTTTGGCTATTACTATTTCCGTTTGATTAATATTGTTTGCTATTAATACAGAATTTTACTTCACCTGTTTGGATTTTACTGCACTAGAGTTACAATCCAATGTCAGCCTATTGATGACGAGTCGAAACATTTTGTTTTTAATTTTATTTAAATAGTACAAACATATGAGTTTAATTCTTAAACTAGAAGAGAATGGCGTCTGATTATATCAGGGTAATAAGTTTGAGGCATAAAACAGTAGGTTTAACAATAAGCGCAACGCAGAAGGAAACAATTTATAACGAAATAGAAACTTTCATGTATCTTGTATAGGATAGTTGACAAATTGTAGACGACAGAATGTATTGTTTTCCAAACCGCAATAATAATAAAAACACGAGAACCAATCACACTTACTTCCAAAATGGTATATATATTATAAAACATCCTTACCAAGCTCATTTGGCCGATGGGAAACTCCCCAAAACCTCTTATTTTGTACATGTTGTCGACTAGTCTTAACTAGTGATGCCTCACTCGACAGCACGGTTAAGTTTGTCATATGTTACCGTAAAAATGTATGTCATTTGAACCAGGAAGCACATGTTTCGGGGAGAGATAAAGATGAAGTTTGTTCAACAAGAACACACTGTAACTTCGCCATTAGAGAGATTTCCGTGATTTGTTTTTTTTTTTAATTTCAGCTTTTTTTTCAACGTGTAACTTGAAACTACTTTTACAGACCTTACACCCCATTATATTATAAGAAAACCGTTTTCAGCGATTTTGGAAATTCACCGTCTGAAGGAGTGAAAAGTGGATTGAAACAGTGTGCGCAGCCTGAGGTTTTTTAAAAGTGGGTGAGCTTATACTTGGCGGGCAGAGCCTCAGTTAAAATATAGGAATAGTAATTTCAGCGTTTTAGAAAATTTATCCCTTAAGGGTGTAAAAAAGGGGGTTGAATGTTTGTATGGAAAACGAGTAATATTCGAAGTGAGGGACTACAAATTGCGTTTATAGTAGGCAGGTAATAGTTAAGTAGATCAAACATTAAAAACTGGACTAACTACCCGTGCGAGGCCGGGGCAAGTCGCTAGTACTTTTAATAAAACTCGCATTATCGCAACGTAACCCAGGAATTAATCCCTCTTAAGCCTAAATATAAAATGATATCGATGCACATATCTCACAGGATTTTCGACTATTTGTTCATACAATTTGGTTCACGTAATGCGCCATTTTTGCTTAGCCTCGGATACATTGGATATTACACATGACATAATACACCCTGATCCGGGTCCGGACCTTGAGGGCATTGACCTAATTCTCTGATTAAGGGCCGATAAGGTTCGAGCAGGATTGTGACGTATTTAATTTCCTATATCGGGATGCCAGGAAAATTTATAAGATTCCGGTTAGCATACATACATTAGATATACTCGCGCCCGTATCTCCTCGTCCCTTAATATTCATTTTGTTTCAATCACATCCATACATCTCCGGTTTTTTTTTAATTTATTTATTATAAGAAAAATTACATTTGATCTTATGATAAAAACTCGCCAAACTGTAACGTTTGATGGCGAGATACGCTCATTTGTTTTAAATGCTTTAACTTAACCTATTTACTCGGGTTGTGCGGGTATAGTGTGTGTCATCCACGAACGCGCCCCTCCACAGCCCAATCCATCCAATTGCGCATAGATAAGTACAGGGATCGGAACCGGTTTCATAATACCGGTTTTCTTATGTTCCAAAACCGGGTTGATTCCGTTCTTACATGATACCGGTTTATCAAAATACCGGTTATGGAAAGAACGAGCTATTTCGGTTATGGGTATTCTAGAAGAACGAAATTTAAACGTTCCGTGAAACCTTACTAAACCGGTTTAAATTGTATGTAAGTGTAGTGTGTAGATAAGTGAGAAAGAACGATTCGCTCGACTCGTTGTCTCTGTCGAAAACCGGTTAATTTCGTTCAACGGAACGAAATTGGGCCAAGAACAGTTCCTCCATAAACCGGTATAAGTAAGTGCTGACAACCAGAAACAAGAACGAAACCACAAACGTTATTCATTACGCTTTGGGGTCAATGGCCGAAACCGGTTCGAAAAAAATACCGGTATCCGATCCCTGGATAAGTATGCGATTCGCTGTGGAGGGGCGCGTCATCGTGGATGACACGCACTATACACATCTCACCTCCTATTAGCAGACCCGAGTAATTATTTAGGTTCAAATACATGTACGTCCTCAGACGAGTTGAAACGGACTAAATTTGATTTACTTGTCTTTAAGTAATTTAGGAAATACCTACCTAGTCACGAAATCATATTTTCTAAAGTACCTATACTGTTACAGTGTTACTGTATTAACCTATATTTTTAGTGTATCGACTACTACAAACAATATACAAGGTCAATCGATTATTCACTCAAATGCCAGGCATTATGACTAATGACTAATTTAATAATTACCGTGGTTTTCTAACTACTAGGTTCGTCGCAAACATAGGTACCTATTTATTTTACAAGCTTAAGGATGCCTTTTCATCAGACCTGAGCTATGCTACGTTGCTATGAATGCGTTAATATCCACCAATCATATTCATTGGTTCACATAGCATAGCACTGGTGGAAATGGATATCTACCACATCCTCGCAGCATAGCTGCATAGCCACCATCACCACTTCATGGTTCAAAATTTATGAATTGATTGGTTGAAGATGAAATGCTTCATAATATTATTTCCCTAACTGTATTAGATGACAGCCAAAAAAAAACATGCCAGGACGACGAACAAATGAAGGAATAAAATAAAACAGTTGATTAGTAAAC
The DNA here is from genome assembly GCA_951800055.1 of Cenopis cana. Classification (NCBI taxonomy): domain Eukaryota; kingdom Metazoa; phylum Arthropoda; class Insecta; order Lepidoptera; family Tortricidae; genus Cenopis; species Cenopis cana. The sequence continues at coordinate 15,234,490 of OX637490.1, read as the reverse complement.
TTTTTTTTAAATAATACCATAATAATAAGTTGTTAAAACATCTCTACAGTCCGAGTCCATTAACTATTAGTCACATTTTTAGTGTAAAACTGTCCCTAAACTGAGTGTAAGCGTTAACCCGAACCCTTCGACCATTGCTCCGCTCCGCCCTGATAAATTGGATTAGCCGCAATATGTAAATATCGGCTAATTACCTACGACCGGCAGCCATTTTGTTTGCAGTACGTCAGTTACTGGCTCCGAAAGACTATTCACGAAAGACTATTCAATTTGGCATGTTAGACGGTAATTGACAAGTTATGTATGTTAACAATTACAAGTAGGTAGTAATGCGGTGGCCCTAGTGAAAACCTAGGGACTTGTATCTTTTTCACTAGGGCCACAAAATGGTTATCAAGGATTTACATGAGATTGATACAAAAAAGTTACTGAAAGGAGACTCTAGGCTTTGAAGCAGTAGGCTGTGCCTAGCAATGGGGCGTGTACCGATGATGATGGTTTAAAATAAAAAGTGAAATATAAATCTGTCAAATATTTCCCGAACAAAAACGGCAGTAGAAATGGCGCCAATTCCTCAAACTACGTAACTTATATTCAAAACTGTCAGAAATGAATCTTGTAAAGTCGATATAGCGCACGGCACGGGCAGAAAACCCGCAGAACCAGAACAGCTCAACATTAAGAAAATTTAAAGGCACATACGTTCTGAAAAAAGTAATGTTTTATGTACCTATGCCCAAAGACTACAATATATATACTAAACCTATGCCCGAATCTCGATTCAAGTACGGACGAGTTTATTTACATTTGATCGTAGGTCGGGCTAGTTCGTAGAGCCACGTTCTGAAAATATGCCAAGATATTTTTGTGAAAAGTTTTTGAAATGTTTCGCTGAATAGGTTTCTTGGTACGAATTACTTGCATGTTGGAATTCACCGAAAATGCAAAATGTGAAAAGGAAATAGACTTGTTAGTGCTACTGGCTAAAGGCGGTATTTTTCTACAGCAGAAACAGTTTCTGCATCATTAGCGTAATGTATCAGAAGAGTACCTATCCAATTTTCTTGCTTTAATGTGCATTTTAATACAACGGCAATAACAACAATAGTAGATTATTAACCAAGGGCTGAAAGCCGCTCATTTCTGCCGAGATATTTTGTTCAATAGTTCGAGGCTAAAATGGGTGGTTTCACCCGAGTTAAACCCTCTGCTTTTCATTTCGAATACGAGGAAAGTAAAATATTTAAAAATAAATAAATATTTGTGTACAAACTTACACTAAAATCGACTTAGTCGAGGAGGTTGATTATGATAAGCAGTCAGGCATTTGAACAAGTATAGGATCTCTGTAGAATTTGTAGGTACTATGTAGCTGTATAGGTTAGTGCCGTTCCCAATTTAACTCGGATTCACCATACAATTTTTTTTAGTACTGTTCCAGACCACTTTCAGCACGCTACTTAGATGAACAATGACTCACTTTCAGAGTATGAGAAATGAAATAATATTAAGTAAGGATTTGTGAAAAAATCACTAAAGAGGTTTATATGCGATTCAGAATCTACAAAGAAAAGAAGCACTCTACTCGATCCTAGGTCATAAAACACAAACTACACGCAATGAGTAGTAGTGCGGTATTATTTGGGTTGGGAGATTAGTAACGAAGATGAATCTTTCAAGTTGCTGAGACGATAGATACCCTTTTATTATTGGCTAGCAAACTTCACGAAAATTACTTCCTTTTATACGTACGTAAAACGGAATACTAATACAATTTATGGGTACAAACGACAATCGTATTTGTCTTTATCTGTTAGGTAAGTCTATTTGTTCACCTGTCCTGGTCATCGGGCGGAAAATTGACAAATCGAATCTCTTTACCAACGACATCGTTGGTAACACACTTTTGTTACAGATATTTCTTGTTTGACCCTTCAGTTCTATCTCGTTACGCTGACTGGACACTGTACTGTGTCGCCATATTTAATGCCTTTTATTGTTGTTCTATTCCGTATTGTAAAGCAGCTTATGATTTAAATATATTGTATGTGAGTTTCACAATATTTTGTTCCATTACAGTTAAGTTTGTTGTATTTAATTAAATGTCATAACCAAATTTATTTATTTAATAAAATGAAGATAAAACTGCATTATTAAAATACCACGCAATAATAGTACATTACTTACCAAGGGCGATAAAACAAAGAATGTCTCAGATCGCAGGTATTTTACGCCCGAGCCGAAGGCAAGGGCGATAAATATGCGATCTGAGGCTTTCTTTATTATCGCCCGTGGTAAGTACAAAATTTTATGTCACCCCCTGGCCAGGAAGTGGGTTTTTTCGCGCGCGGAGCGTGCGATATTGGCCACTTTATGGCCAGGTGTGACATAAAGTAATTCACTTCAGGTTCACTTCAGGTTTAGGTTGCTGTTTAAATTAAAAATATCTGGGCGACCGAGTTTTGCTCGGCGTTTTACGGGCATGAGACCTAGCTAGATCGATTGCTCTTCCCCAAAACCCCCACATGCCAAATTTCATCAAAATCGTTAGAGCCGTTTCCAAGATACTTGAAATAAATATATATACTTATTGCAAGGGAATAGGATACAAATCGTTCACTGGATACAAAGGTGTAAATGTATCTATGGCAATACTAGATCACACAGACAAACTGTTCCGACGGTTTTGTGAGACCCTGTTAATTTTATGTTTTTATACCCTGATTATTAAATAAATAAATAATAAAAATAATACAAGAATTGCTTAAAGATATAAGATATAACAAAGTTCTTTATCTGAAGAAAAAACAAGGAAGGGTCCAGGATAGGTATAATTCGTTCACAACTGTAAGGCCAAGTGCTGTCAAATTAACGCAAGCAAAAATCTACCTAACAAAATTCGTTCGACAAAATTTGGCCTTAGAGTTTTGTACTAACTATTACCACAGATTATATATAATAGACATTACGTAATTTTTCAATATATCGTAATTAGTTGTAAAGTTTGCTTTTGATTGAATTTTATCTATTCTATTCTACATATTTTTCCTTGTACATGGTAACAAAGCTCTGTAATTCTAAATATCCTATCCATCCAATTTATTGCGGTTTTCCGCAGGCGAAAACAATTTTGTATCAAGCCGAATTCAGTTTAAACTAAAAATATGGACCTTTGGTAGAGGAAAATTGAAAATATTCGTAAAAGTTGAACTCGATTTTTAAAGAATTTCGCTGATAACGCTGGCGCTGTAGCTTTGATACGAAAGAAAATAGTGAAGCAAGAATAAACTTAAAATTTTGCGTCGTTGAAATGTTCTGCTTTTGTCATTCTGCTCTAAGTTATACAATTTCTGCTGGCATAAATTAATTGCTCTGTTTTGAAATTTAATTAAGTCTTTGTTTTCATTTCTGCTATTGGTATAGAACATGCAAACAGTACAATTTTAAAGTATTTTGTTCAATTCATGAGTGTTAAATAATTATACAATGCAAATATTGCTGTATGTCTAACTTTTACCAAAGATCATTGCTTTTACGTAACATTGTTTCTTGAGCATAACCTTGACTTTGAACTTCAGGGCAGACTAAATATCGTCGCCTGGCAATGATCTGGCGTAAATTATTATCTTAAGTGTTATTTAAGTTTTAGTTTAGTTTTAGTTATAAGTAGTTAAATTTGTAATCTTTAGTCTTATTTTTTAACAAACCCTGAATGAGCATCCATATTTTAATTAACCGATAGTTCGTGAAAAAAATTCAATATTCTGCTAATAAGTAATATGTTTGGATTTTGTTACATAATCAAATATACCTAGGTGGGTAAACGTTGGAAAAAATTAATACCTATACTTTAATTAACTTTAATAAAACCTAGTTTTTAACCTAGATCGTTTTTCCCTATAAAAGAATGAAATCAGCTGTGGAAGTTGTAATAAAGTTCAAAAGTTAAGTCGCAGACCCTAAGCTCCTGGCTTTTTGGTATTTTTTTTAAGTACCTACATTGGTCTCTATAATATCATCAACAAAAATAAAGATTTCAAAGGCCACAAAACAAATTAAAAAAATCTCTCGCTTCACGTTCAAACAAAGACTTCACAAATGTTTTCTTTCGAGGCTTTTGTAAAAAAAGTTATTCACCTTTGGCTCGTCTTATAAATAATTCAACAGAGCCTGTACAGAGGCGAATTGACACCCGGCGTTACACAAATTGTGATAAATGTTGGGATTCGTATAATTCGATATCGCTATCCTATGTTATGTCTTATTCAGGCCTTTTGGGTGACGTAGGCAAATATTAAGTGGAATAGTGGACACTAGGCATTTTCGGAAGCCCGCCAAATAGTGTTAAAGTTACTCATAGGACGACCACAGAAAAAGATTTTAAGGTTTCGTAAACAAGAAACCCTACATTGCGCGTGGCCCGACACGCACATGGCCGGTTTTAAGGGATCCATTTTCATTTTGTTGAACATTTGGTAATAGAAGAGAAAAGGAAAAATAACAGGCAAGTACAGCATAGAACATTTATTTTCGTTCAAACTTTTTGAATAGGCATTGCCCTCTTGAGAACAACGCATTCAAAACAATTATTTTGGCGCTCTCTCCCTAGAGGCAATAAGTAATAATGTTAGTACAATAAATTCGTGTTTTCTTTTTTTGAGGATTTATTCCTTAAAAGGTATAAACCTTTTACAATTTTTACATAATTAGCCCCCCCTGCCAGTTAAACGGCGGCTACTAGGCATGTGAAAAAAATCATGGTAGTAGTATATACGATGAATTTAAAAGGAAAACTATCACAGCTAAGTAGACATTACTAGTTAACGAGTAATAGTCTAGCTTAAGAAATGTACTTTAAAGCAAACTTTCGTACAATATCCATTGATACCGTAGATAATGTTGTTAATTCTGTCAAAAACATAGTAAATATAAGTTTGCGAACTTTTTAGTCCACATAATGTAACGGGTGGACGACTACGGAACCCTACCTTGCGCGTGGCCCGACACGCACTTGACCGGTTTTTTTACTTGCCCTTTAATAATAATAATAATAACCACCGGTAGTTTAGGTCCTGCCTCGCTGCCGGCGGCACCCTAGGTTAGGTTTTTATAATATTTTTGTTTTGTAAGTGTATTTTTATATTTTACTTTTTATAACAATATTGTAAAAACCCAACCTAAGACTCAAAATAAATAAAGAGCATAATAATAATAATAAATATTCTTTATTATTATATTATTATCCCTTATTATTTCCCTTGTTATTTATTATTTTCCCTTTCAACGTTATTCGAAGAATATCGCGTTAGACCCGTTAAAACAAACCTGTTAAGTAATTTCACGGAGACGCTTTGTACTTTTTTATAATTGTTATTTGCATAATAAGTTAAACTTTTATCGAAAACTATGCAAGCATTATCCTAATGGAATTATAAAACACAACTCAATACGTTTCGTAAAACTTACAAACGAGTGATAGGTACATGAAAACCGTAGTGTTCGTAGTAAAAACATAAAGATACTAAAGATACCTAAATTAAATTGTAATGGAAATGCACGTTTATTAATTAGTCATTACTTAGGCTGACATTTTGTTTCCAACCTTTACTATTTCTTCTTATTAATTGTATTCTTTTTCTTGTCTCTTCTTCCGGCGGCTTCTTCTGTTTTGCAACAAGTAAGATTTCTTTTGTTTATGGTTTACCAGTATAGTTCGTACAAAACTCTAAGGCCAAATTCTGTCAAATGAACGCAAGCAAAAAACGACTGAGAATTCTGACTATAAGGTAGATTCTTGCTTGCGTTAATTTGACAGGATTTGGCCTTAGAGTTTTGTACGAACTTTACCTATTTAGTCTATTTTGTATTTTTTTTGTATGCTGTTGTTGTGTTTGTATGTATTTTGTTTGTACTTAGTTCTTGAAGTTTAACTTGTGTTGTTTTGCTTGTGATTTTAGGTTGAACTTGTATCTATATGTTATAGTTTATTAGAAATTCAATAGGTTTAGGTTACGAGATATAAAATCATAGATTTTCTGGCATGAGATGTAACCAATTCGAACCACCTGCGCTCAAAATTTTACATTACGATGCAGTCTGCGTAATAGATAATTTGATACCCTCGTTCGTTTGCATCGCATATCGCTTAAATTTTGAAACATGATTAATATAAACAGCATAGATAAGTAAACAATGATTAGGGTAGAAAGTCTCTAATTTATTTTTCGTTTCATTAAATAAGGTAAATAAATAATAATATTAGAGAACAATTTTTACACAAATCGCCTATTAGTAAGATAGTCTCATAGTAAGCTCAATGAGGTATGCATTAAAAAGAATATACGGGCCATTTTACGGAAAGTTGTACACTTGACTTTTTTTTTTTAATTTGGATAAAATTGGGTTTTTTCTACTCAGAATCGAAAGCACTTTCGAATGATATAGGGGAAAAAAAAGAGTCCCAAATTTTGTTTATTCCATTCCGTTACTGTTTTCATACTCTAAGTTTGTAATGCTTGTATGGTAGTAATGGAATGGAAAAACTGAAAATTGTATGAAAAATTTGGGACACTTTTTTTCTCCTATTAGGTTCGAAAGTGCTTTCGATTCTGAGTAGAAAAAACCCGATTTTATCCAAATTTTAAAAAAAGTCGAGTGTACAACTTTCCTTAAAATGGCCCATACACTGGCAACCGTACTGTCTTCCGAAGATCTCACGGTTCGAAATAAATGTCATACCTACGATAAATAAAATGCAGTTCTACTTACAAATCAATGTGATAATGGTCATCGACGTCCTCGACGACCTCTTTAGCTTAGTTGGTAGTGACCCTGCCTACGAAGCTGGAGGTCTCGGGTTCGAATCCCGGCCGGGCCATTTATTTGTGTGATGAGCATGAATATTTGTTCTTGGGTCTTGGATGTTTTCTATGTATTTAAGTATTTATTTATCTATATAAGTATGTATATCGTCGCTTAGTACCCATAGTACAAGCTTTGCTTAGTTTGGGACTAGGTTGATTTGTGTAAGATTGTCCACAAATATTTATTTAGTTATTATTTATTTATTTATTCATAGTTCATATTATAACCGAAACAGTTTCTAGTAATGTATAACGTATAACCGTAACCAAGAGAGACGCACGTAGAACCTCCGTATTTGTTTCTGAAGTCTGTTAAATATCCATTCAATAATATAATGATTAAAACAAGTTTTTATGTTCCTTTGTTTTCACGAAAACAGGTCGACAAGTCAACATCTAATAGCAGCTCGACTTTAAACGTAACAAAGAACGTTCAAACGCTTTAGAGGTTTACAATGGTTCGTGATCCCTTTCATAAAGCCAAAGGTATCATTAAAGTTAGTAACGGAAGCCTTGACACAGTGGGCATTACTTGAATTTAAACTTTCGTGAGACATGTTATAACTTTATTTTACTAAACGGATAAAACTCACGTATTAATTGTCACTTCGGGCGACATGTTCCCCCGAAGACTCTCGACACGACATGTGACTCCCGACGAGTTCGAAACATGTCGCCCGAAGTGACAATTAATACGTGAGTTTTAACCGTTTAGTAAAATAATGTTACAGTGGGCATTGTAATACCAGCAGGGCTTGTTAATAACTTCTTTAGCCAGGAGTCAGAGGAATTTGCCATCCATATCCTTTGCTCCTGTGGAGCACTTATGCGCAAAAGTAGTACCTATCTACCTAGGGAGGCACATCATGCATCCAGAGGAGATACAACAGGTTGCAACCTAAAGAGTCTGGAAGTTCCTGGAAGCAACGGGTTTAAGCAAAGATCTTTAAGGGCTGCCACAATAGATCAATGACTGGTCGACGCGGCATACAAGGCCCACAACAAACCAATAATAACATAATAATAATAAACTTACGTAGCACCAATCATAAAGTGAAAGGCAACTAGGGACAAAAAAAGACCTAATAGTTATGTTACGTACTGTTAGAATTTGTTTACTCTTCTTGAGTGCCAGTAACGCCAACTGCAATTTGGAGCTTTTAGGTTTTACTCTGAAATCAACAAAATTAAAACGATAGAAGCACTTGAATAACTTAAACTTAATAACATAGGTGCCGTCGTTACAGACGGGAGGCTTCTAGAATATCTGAACTACTTATTCTAATTTTCAAGCGTTAGATAATTGTTTAGCCTAGTGGCCTTGCTTATTAAGCTGACGGGGTGATCCTTGAAAGGCATTTTACTTACAAACCTTTTGCTCGTGAGTACAGGACCTTGGAGAATTATCCTCCTCTCTATCGCTCAAATACGCAAGTATAACAGAGAGGCAGACATCACGTTTTCGGCCATCTGACGTACTGTTGCCAATATACCCATTCCCAGCAATATTGCTACTATGCAATATCCCGTTAGGCCTAAGGACCCGGCCTCAGAGAAAATCCCTGGGGGTTACTCCTAGGATACATCGACGACCAATAATACGCCATTGGGTGACACCTCGATTTTCAGACAATGTCCATATCGCGTTAGTAACAATTTAAAACTTAAAGATATTATGCTAATAGCGTTAGAAGGATGAGCCAAACATTTACAGGTCCCGCACTCTCATTCGCAACACATCCTCGGGAGACAGGAGCCGTGGTGATCGTTCTTACGCCATTATAAATGCGGTCTTTCGGTCTTAACGTAAATATACTATAGGTTGATAAAATCTAAATATGAAGTTATGAGGCTTATTACTCATGCAAATAATACATTAACTTAAAAGAAATATTTCAATTACCTACTTAACGACTATTTAAATAATTATTGCTACAATAATTTTAACCTTCTGTAAAACAGTTTCGTGTGTTCATGCAGTTTAAATGGTAGTATATGTTTCGTAGTACAAGTAAAATTATTAAGAGTTGGTACTTATTTAGTTGTTCAAGTTAGTTACTAGTACATGATGATTAGTTGTTTTAGCTGGCCAAGTTTTGAAATGAAAAAATAATGTAGTAACCATAATTGCATTTCAGTACATTTTTTCCATTCTCCTTAACTCTTTGCCAAATCGCTCTCAAGTTTAAGACTCAAATGATACAAAGGTTGATACATTTGACATGATTGAACGAACACAAATACTTAGGCGACTTCCTGATTTGTCGGTGCGGAGGCAGTACGATATGAGAAAAGTGTCAAATGTCAGTGTCAGCTGTCAGTCGACGCGATACCATTTTTTACTGCGCCCCTATATTTAAATGAGTGCTTCCTGACTGGCGCGGGATGCGCGGTAGCGGGACGATGCGAAAGCGGTACTGCTGCGCTTCTGCGCATGATATTACTACTGCGCAAACGTAATACTGACAGTATTAGGTCAAGTGAGAATCTTTGCAACGTCAGTAAGATTACGTCAAAGAAGAAAATGTCACATATCGATCCCTCCCCGCCAAGTCAGGAAGTCGCCTTAGGCGACTTCCTGATTTGTCGGTGCGGAGGCAGTACGATATGAGAAAAGTGTCAAATGTCAGTGTCAGCTGTCAGTCGACGCGATACCGTTTTTTACTACGCCCCTACATTTAAATGAGTGCTTCCTGACTGGCGCGGGATGCGCGGTAGCGGGACGATGCGAAGGCGGTACTGCTCCGTTTCTGCGCATGATATTACTACTGCGCAAACGTAATACTGACAGTATTATGTCAAGTGAGAATCTTTGCGACGCCAGTAAGTTTACGTCAAAGAAGAAAATGTCACATATCGATCCCGCCCCGCCAAGTCAGGAAGTCGCCTTAATGTAAAGTGTCAGCTTATTTCTAAGTGACATTTTACTAAACTTGTTAATTATCGGCCCATGCCTTCTTAATATGAACAACGAACGGTACCCTACCGATGTGGCCAAGGAAAGTCAGAAAGTCAGTTTTCTGTCGATTGCCGATTGGCGAGCGTACGGCCCTACCGATGTGGCCAAGGAAAGTCAGAAAGTCAGTTTTCTGTCGATTGCCGATTGGCGAGCGTACGGCGCCTTTTATAGCCTTCGAGTCTTCCGACCCATTCAGTTTCCGTGCACGTTGTGAGGCATCGGAGGGGAGGAACGATTTAGCTGTCAAATGTTTCGGAGATATATCGTTCTTGGCAAATGTATAGATAACAGAGGAAATGTTTGTTGTAAATTCAAGCGTCGCTAGTTGGCAAGGAAACATTAACAACTAAGACATATTGTAAGAAGCTTATTTTGTGCGTTTTTTTATGTTTACCCGCTTACAGATTCAATCTGAAATTACATATACATCAAAATACCATAATTATATTCATTTAGTTTTCTTCAATTCTCAATTGGAACTAAAATGGCAAGAACGTAGAAACAAATAAATTCAATAATACTATCAAAAATCTAACCGTATCTCATTATAATTTTAATTAAATAAGAAAACATTTGTGGACCCTACACAAATCTACCTTGCACGGAATGTCTTTGTGTCAGAAAATAAAGTCCCGTTAGTTATGTGATCTATAAATATCTACACTCCAGTGACTCCAGCCCTTTCTTCAAATAACGTCGCTACAGCTGACCCCACTCAGCTTTGAATAAAAAGACTTTCTGGGTCAGTAATCGAACCAGGAACTTTTCGGGCCGATTCCGTCTCCATGGGGATTTATATCAATGCAAACATTCTGTAACTTGTAACACCTAACGGTTTGTGTAAACTATTTCCAATGGGCTTTTCAAATAGTTTATAAACAGGCAGGAGTTTAATAAAGGGTGATGAAATAATTTAGCAGTAGGTATTGTGAGTATCATCGACTCAGGTCGGGCCTAGCTGAGTTTCTTCCTGGCTCTTCTCAGTTCTCTAGGCTAGGTTAAGTGAACCAGTTACAAAACTCCCAGTAGCGCGATTCCACTGTCACCTCAGTCGGTTGTAACCGCTCAACCAATCTCACTGGAGCGCAAACGCTTAAAGTATTCCAGTGTTTAAACCGCCTGCGTGGTCGTGTCGGTGGGTCCCCCTTGATTTTCCCCAGGCCACTCTCCAACCACGCACCCCTATCGCTTTATTTGACCCAGCCTATAAAGCTACAAAATAAAACTAATCTTTGCGCAATATTTCATAATTTCCAAAAGTCTTAATTCGAAAACTATTTCGGTAAAAACGTGTGAAGTACCTACACAAAAAACATTTTTTTAGATTTTTTTCTCCGTTAATTTTGGGAAAAATCGCAAATTACTGTAAACCGAAAGTTGACGTCATCTTCCTCGCTGTATTCAGGGAGACCTTAGTACAGAGTATAGACAATCGCTGCTCTGGAGTGGCTCTGGATTTTTGTTGGGAAGATGATGTCATATTTTACTTACGCCCTTTTGGAATGACCTACTTTTCAACGTGTTTTTTTTTATATGAAATAATGAGTTAAATTGAAAAAGAAAAAATACGGGTGGCTTAAATTTTTACCTATTTTCTAACTAGTTCATAAAATAAAGTAGTTAAAAATATGAAATGTTGTGAATTGTAAGTGGATTACAATACTACAAACTACAACTAGGTATATCTTTAGTTCCGATTGTTTTTAAAGTTATATTGAATAACTTACGAATATTTTTTTTTCAGTTCAGTAAAAGTTCAGTAAAAGTATATGTGTCTTTTATTCTATTCAGGCGTGACCTGGACTAGACTGGCTGCCGAAAGAGAACTGTGGGGCCAAATGGAGGAGGCCTATATCCAAAAATGGACAAACCCAATAATCGTTTAAGTTTTAACTTTCAACAATGTATAGATTTTTTAAACTTGATTTTTTTTTATTTTGTTATCTGTCTAGTATTTATTATACCTCTGTAAATTTAATTGGTATTGGGAAATAAAAGGCTATATTATATTTTATTATTATAACACTTTTATTCAAATCCAAAAGGCGTTTTTTGTCGGACACGGTGTAGGTTGTATTAATATAAAATTTCAATGGAACATTAAATCTGCAATTATTAGATAGGTAATGCTGGATCTAGTAGGTACCTATTGCATTACAGTTTTACATGCTTTTAAATAAACGCCATATTTAATAACAGAAAATTTATTATATGCTGGTTATTTAACAATTTTCCGCTCTCACGATATATTTTAGTCCGTTTAAACACGTTTTATGTCAACTGGCATCAACTTATTTTACAAAGATATAACCACAAACTTCTCCACTCGGTCAAATGAAACACGTAATGCTCTAATTCCCACAGATAAACTGAACGGCATTAATAAAAAATCGCGTTAACACTCGGAAATGAGCGAAAAGCGCCTACAGAAAACCGGCAGAATTTCCAATGCATTCCCGGGAACTATTTCCACGGCGTACCCGGGAATTAAGAGCTCTTTATGCTTTCATTTTTTATCTGGTTAAGTGTTCGCCGTGTATATTTCTGCAGAGATATGCGGCCATTTATGTTGTTAAGCTTAAACTAAGATTTTATCTTGGATTCTTTTAAGATTGCGAAAGGCGGATGGCTTTTTTAATTCATATTTATTTTATGCAGAGTACTGTCAACAAAAAATCCACGGAGCATTTTTAATATTGACGTTTTGACAAAAGCTTCATAGAACCATTCGAAATGTTAACATCACAGTTTTCTTTTTGATCTTACCTACAAAAGATTCATGGAAAAATATCAATCGCATTATAGATTTACTCATAGGTTTTTTCAACATTAGCCATATTTAAAATGACATCAACATCAATTTTACATCAGAATACAATACAAGACAAATCTCTTATCTTCAATGCTTTGAAGACAGTGTATTGATCACATTGAAACAGCTCTAAACAACTACAATGTAATTTTACTCACACATAAAGATACGATAAAATCGTAGAAGTGGTTTTCATTGTTACTTTTATTCAGATAGTTTATGGTTTTCACAGAATGAAAGATATTGTCTAGACGTGAGTTGAGTCCATCCACAGCCTTTTTAAATTAATATTACTAGGTACCTAGAATACTTTGATGTGATGAGATTAACATTAAACTTAATTTTTAATTTGGTAAAAAAAATATTATTTTGTTTCAAAAACTTTTGTTTTATATAAAAGAAATTGAGACATTTTGCGCAGTCAATAAATATAATCAACAAATTTCAAATTCATAGGACAATGGGAAATTAAAAAATCTTTTGTGATATATGACGGACAGACGGACGGACGCGTGAGTGACAGCAATAGGGTTTCATTTGGACCCTTCGGATACGGAGTTCTAAAAAGAGAAAACAGTTAATAGAAAATATTATCATTGTTGTTAGAGATTTATGAGATCTCCAAGCGTCAAAATATAATAAAAGTAATACTCGATTAGGAGCATGGCTTTAAGGAGATTAGAAATGAACCTATTTTCGGTTTGCGTCTTATCCGTGTGGCTTTCACGCTTAGACGGTTCTGCGTAATCGCTCGTGAAATATTTCATATTTCATCCGTTTTGTTGGAGATGAAGATTATTGTTGCTCCTTCAGATAAGACGTAAAACGCGTCTTATATTTGTAATCCAGTAATTTATGTACTACTAAAAGATGATCTAGAATTCCATGAATCAACTCATTCTAGCACTTGTGTGCGCTACTGCATACTCACAATCTCATAAACTCCGTCGTAATCTTTTAATAAATAAAATATTATTAAGAGGACAATCTTCCGTAAATCTATCTAGCCACATAATACCTACGTAATGGAGTAGCATAGGTACTTATTAGGGCATTATGTAGCATAATTGGTTACTTTATCCAGAATTATACGTTTAAGGCGACTTCCTGACTTGGCGGGGCGGGATCGATATATGACATTTTCTTCTTTCACGTAAACATACTGACGTCGCAAAGATTCCCACTTGACAGAATACTGTCAGTATTACATTTGCGCAGTAGTAATATTATGCGCAGAAGCGGACCAGTACTGCCTTCGCATCGTCCCGCTTCCGCGCATCCCGCGCCAGTCAGGAAGCACTCGTTTAAATGTAGGGGCGAAGTAAAAAGTATTACTAAGTTGACTGACAGTTGACACTGACATTTGACAGTTTTCTCATATCGTACCGCCTCCGCACCGACAAATCAGGAAGTCGCCTAAAGTATTCGCTGCTGCGTTTACGTCCATATAATTTTATTCGTGAAGCAGGCGTGACCTGATAACGCGAAAGGTTGTTAATTGATACCTCATCGCATGGCGACCCTGCGCGGAATCCCTATCGGTGAAATATCATTTGTCTTTTGTCAGAATTCCGAAATGATTCTATAATATAATGGAGCAAGTAAATTTCCATAAAGATGCGATTAGAAATCGCCTTTATTTACAAAATGCCTTTTGCATGAGATTGACACTTTTGACGCAGTTGCACAATAAAGTACCTGCATTATGGAGTACAGCCAGCATCAAATGTAACTACGTAAATGGTCAAAAGCTCTTATTCCAATGAACTCTTCATATGTTTAATTTTTTTTTAAATTTATTTATCTCAAAAATATATATATTACAGTAGGCATATTATTTGATCTCGCCAAACTGTACATACAGTTTGTTGGCGAGTGTTGCGCTCTCTCACAGGTTTGTTTTTGTGCCGTAAGTTTTGCTATTGATATTATTTTGTGTTAAATGTGTTTTGTGTGTGCAGTATAATAACTCTATTACAAAGTCAAAACTACCTACATGGGTGCTTAGCTTATGCATAGTTCTGTGATGAATTCTGATAAATTTATTATATCACCTTCAATCTGGAGATCATACCACTACGTTTAAAAAAAAGTATGTACATACGAAATATAATTTTCTATGACCAACAACATAGTGAGGAAACCAGTCTAATCTCAATAAGGTCTTGTTTTACCTCTGCTGGAAGGTAGGTAGCAGTCGCTTTCGTAAAACTAGTGCCTATGCGAGATCTTGGGATTAGGTTTCAACCAGCAGATCCCCTGCTGATTTAGGACATAACCGGATACACGATAGGAGGATGATGAGGAGGGGTACAAGTTTTTATAAATATCTACCACGAGCCCTACAGCCCCCTTTTTCTGCTACACCATCTCTTTTTACTTACTTAAAGACCTTAGTCTTTCCCCAATATCCCATTCATAGAAATTAACATGCCTTTTTAGCTAAAAAAGCTTTGAAGAACGTCATTATTATTATTATTTAGGCTGGAAACAGTGCTCGACCGACGGTTAGTGCGTACCGTCGGTCGGGCGCCGACCGACGTATATATATCTATGCAAGTCTATGGCTGGAAAAAGAGCACAACCGACGGTCAATGCGTATGGTCAGTCGGCTGACGGTGAGTATCGCTCTGAACGCACGTATGCTTTCGTACAGCGATAGCTAGGCCCGACCGACGGTACGCACTGACCGTCGGTCGAGCACTGTTTCCAGCCTTAAGAGTTTCACTCTTGTCGGCGCAGAAGAACGTCGTTCATGCAACGTCGTTTCTTCCAAACAAGTAACTTATTAATAGAGTTCTCTCCAGTCCGTTCTACTTAACGCCAGTACTTTGACTTCTCGATACGACACGATGCCCATCTTTTTCTTTGAAGAACGTTCACGCATTATTGTTTCTTCCTCACAAGTAACTTATTAAGAGTTGCAAACGGATAAATAAAAACAATAACATTTCGGTTACAATGTGTTCTGACAGTATGGAACACTGGAAGCGTGTCACTCAGTATATGACCGCTTGCCTGCTTTATGTTACGTCCAACTAAAAAAACATTTTTTTTCAGATGACGACAACCCTGTCCACAATGAAGCTAACCACCTGGCGACCCTGCCTGAGGAAGAAGCAGCCGTGGCCATGATGGGGCTGCCGCGAGCTGGTGAAATCACCAGGGCGCAGCTGAGGATTAAAGAGAGCAAGGAGTTTAAGGTAACAACACAGAATAGGTGGAAAACGCAGGGAACAATCATTGTGTCGCTAGCGCCGGGTGTCCACCACACAGTTAGCATCAAAAGTAATAAATACAAATACAAAGTTTATTGGTAACAAAGTTACAGGTCAGTAAGCGCAATAACCGCCGAGACGTGGACACTTACAAAAGGCCTCATCCACAAGTTCCAAGTCGCTCAGCGAGCTATGGATAGAGATATGCTCGGGGTTTCTCTGAGGGACAGAATCCGGAATCAGGATATCCGACGGCGAACCAGGGTTACCGACATAGCACTGAGGATAAGTAAGCTGAAGTGGCAGTGGGCGGGGCATATTTGTCGAAGAGCCGATGGTCGATGGGGCAGACGAGTTCTGGAGTGGAGACCGCGAACGACGCGGCCTGTGGGACGACCCCCCGCCAGGTGGACCGACGACCTGAAGAGAGTGGCGGGAAGCGGTTGGATGCGGAGAGCTGAGGACCGGGTGTGGTGGCGCGAATTAGGGAAGGCCTATGTCCAGCAGTGGACGACTACAGGCTGAAGATGATGAAGCGTAATAAATGTCTTACTATAATGATCAAATATCTGGGCGACCGAGCTTCGCTCGGCGTTTTCCCGGGCATGAGACCTAGCTAGATCGATTGCTCGACCCCGAAAACCCATACATACCAAATTTTATCAAAATCGTTAGAGCCGTTTCCGAGATCCCCGAAATAAAGAAATATCCAAGAATTGCTCGTTTAAAGATATAAGATAAACATAAATTGACATTATTAAATATAAAAAGCTCGATATTCTGCTATTAAATTATCATTATCCATAAAAAATATTATTATCTCTATAGCAATATAGATAGGTTAATGAAATCATCGTAACTATAAAATAGCTCCTTCATCAACCAATTTCGCATATGAAAACGCCAAAACTCTTTATTATAGTACTTTTATCTCACGAGCGCGGGTTGGCCATTGTTGTAGTAGTAGTGACACATACGAACACATATACAACGTGAACTCATAGCTCCTACGCTCACGCACACATATACAATGTGCATGTATAGCTCAACACACAACCATAGCTCACACGCGCTCGTGACATAAAAGTACTCTACAAGGGAATAAAAACTTTTGACCTGGTTCATAATGCAAGCAACTTTTAGTTAAAACATAAGTCCGTATTGAAGACACATACTGTATAATAAATTAAATACTATGACTATGAGATGATGTTTGCAAACTCTGAGTACCAATTTTATTCCTCAGTAAAAACCGACTTTTATCGACTAACGCTTAAAATCACTCAAGTCTTGAGAAACTCGAGCTGAAGTTATGAAAAGAAAGCGTTTAATGGTGCAATCAAACTGTGAGAGATATTATCCTTTAGTGCTGACATCGATCCTTTCGAGTGCATTCGACAACTACTTACTCTGCGTCTAGTGGTAATAATTAGGCTGTAGTGCTTTGCGGTCCAAGTTCTACTAGCAGCATAAAAGAAACGACGTGAATATTCGCAAAATATAGTCGACGTTAGGTTTACGGGGTGAACGTGCATATTCGCAAATTGTATGTCAACGTTCAGTTTAGAAGGGAATACATTTATACTGTCTTGTCTGTATGGGAATACTTCTTCTGCCGTCCCGTTTCACGATTTTTTTTTTGGGGCCGGGCCTTCCTGTGCGCCTGCGCCAGGTTGATTTGTCCTGGGTTGTCAGCGGTGGGATATTTTGGGTTCGCAAATCTCTCTCGACTGTAGACCACCACGAGGTTGGCGGTCTACAGTGGAGTTCGATTTTCACAGAGTAGCTATCATCTCGCCTCAACACGTGACCTTACCATCTAAGCCTACCGTAGAAAGAGGATATATAGAAGGAGGGTTAGCAAATCACACACAAGGACGGAGATATTGTGACAGTTTTTTCTGGGGTTACCACAAAAAGAATAATCTCCCCATTTTTACTGACAAAGTAGGTTTTTAATTATTGGGAATGTTCAAAATAAACTCTTAGTAAATATTAGCGGGCAAACACAAAACATCCGATGTCCTCCCAATTACGATATAAATGTGTACTAATTTAATACCTACATTAAAGTTAACAAAATCACGATTAGATTAAAACGTCTTAGTTATTCAGCCATTATAATAATGAAATTCACAATAGTATTCTAATCACGTCACAATTAAATTTTTTATCTGTTATTTTTAACATTCGAGCCGGTTTAGTTTACCCAACATTATGGGTAACATATTTTTTTATACTCTGGCCACTGGTTCATCGATGACATTTCGGTGACAACGGCCGGTGACAAATAATCGGTTCCTTATACGCGATGAGGGACAGAAGATATGTCATTTTTTCTCGCTCCCACGTGTGTTATTGTCTATGCTTACAACTCCTTCACACACCTTTGTATGTGTGTATCGCCAGTTCCATCTTATACTTGTTCCATGAAGCCTACCCTCTTTGACTTGTCATTTATTGGTGCCACTTTGAAACATCCTCTCACGTGAATACAAACGCATTTTAACGGACGTAACTTACAATTACCAACGCTTTGAAGCCACCCCTAATCCGCATTTAGTCGATTGTCAACAATGTCATCGTTCGTCGAAATGGAGTATAGGGATGTCGACTCAAAAATGTTTATTACTTCAATAGAAAGAAGACATAAAACTATGCCAAATAGTGAAAATCCTATTCAAATATCTCAAAAAATAACGAAGCTACAACGGTTAGAATGTTCGTAGTTAGAGAGAGAAAGTGCTACCTAACCGTGACGTCACTGTTAAGTAGCGCCATAGTAAATGACGATCGTTCAATACAAAGGTGCGTTTTGCGGAAAAGGGACAGAACATACCCACTCTTAAAACTTTGAAGACTTATAATTACGTAATTTTTTTTTTTTTTGAATTACTATTTTCGTCATTTGATTGAGAATTTGAGCCTTTATGTAGAAAATTTGGATTTATTGATTTTCTTTTATAGTGTCGTCATCCCTATTTTAAATTCCGATTGCTATCAGGTGGTATGGAGCGATAAACGTTTTCATCGGGGCTGGCTGTTAAGCTCGTTTAGTATGGGGCGCGCATTCGACCTTCCTAGAACGGATATTGATATTTAAATTCTGCCCGAGTTGTGATGAGCGGTGGAGCATAATGAGAATGCTAAACAATGTAACAAAAATAAAAATTGAATAAAATATAAGTTTCTATTAGACTGTGGTAGGTACCTACTGATGATTCAGTAAATTAAGGAAAACTTGGCGGAAATAATTCGTGTATAAGCGGATTACTATTGTGTTCCTGTGGAAAAATTTATTAGGTACTCTCATGGGACTTATCTCAGCATCTTCTGAACTTTTAGTGTTCTTTGCGGGAATGCTAAAATTCGCTTCCCCGAATTACTCCCTCTACGATAGTGGAAGTGGCGAGAAAATGCATGAGCTAGGTACACGGATAGTGTTCGCGATTTTCTTGTTTTAATGGGATATCCTTGTCCTGTTTCCAATTTAAACATTTAGTTTTTTACCTGTGATTTTTAGAAGTGAAATCTTCTTTAGCGGCGCTGAGCACTTTTGTATGGGGAAAAATTGTTAAACTCGCGACAGATTCGATTCTAAGATCAGCTAGTTGACCCCTCCTAGTATCGTGATTGCGATGTTAGGAGGGGTCAATTCAGCTAAACTCAGCTGGTCTTAGATGCGTAAGACACAATGATACTCGGGACATATTATGTATATATGTAAATGGATTATGCGAATATGAATATGAACATGAGTAAGAATATGAATATGAATACGGATACCGATACCGATACGGATAGGGATATGAATATCTTTGTTATTTACTTTCTTTATTGAGTTTTCACTTCTGCCGGCACTCCCGGAGTGCAACCCGTTGTTTTTTTACACGACTGCCCAAAAAAAGGAGTGTAATGTTTTCAGGTTTCATGTATGTATGTATGTATGTATGTATGTATGTATGTATGTGAACTTTTTTTGTTCCCCCAGAACTTCTTTTAGTTTTATATTCTGGTATTATTTTTACATCATCATCATCATCATCACCTATTGGCTGCCCATTGTATTTTTCTAGTGAACTCGTTATATTTTTTTTTAAATCATGGCACGAGTTTAGGTTCAATATCATAATGCATGCATTATAAAAGTTGAGGTTAATAACGTCTCTCTCTGATGAAAGTATTGATTGACTTGACACAAATTTCGTATTGTAAATTAGGCTTATATGAAATGAGACTAGTAGAAATTAACCGTGATCTCGCACGCAGTCGAAGAAGGGAATCGAACACAATTTTCTGGATTATCAGGCCAGCTTCCTACCACTTATCCAGAACACTACGTCATCACAGAGAATAACTACTCTTTTGTATTTTTTTGTTTTGTTTTGATTTGAATATTTGATTAGTGATAAAGATTAGCAACCTAGCAAGCGTAATAAACCGATGTTCACTTGACTGGTAGCAAATCACGCGACTCACTTATAATAAACTATATAAAGGCAATTAACCGCCCTTGTTACTGGCACGCGGACAACCGACACACGATTTTATTCCTTACATTTCGAAAATAGGGGTGAAATTTGTGTGCTCTAAGTCGTTAAGATTGCTAAGTCGTTAGGCACAGGCTTCTACTCCGATCCTTGGGAAAGTCCGCCATTCAGCTGATTACATATTGACGAGCGAAGGTCGGGAAATGCGGTACTCAAGAATGTTTACTAACGAAAACGTTCATAATATATTTAGTTTTTATACTCTGTGTAAGTTTTATTTTTTGAATTGTGCAATTCTTTTTATCAAAAATGAGATTGCTCTTTGCTAGCATCTAGCCAGTTGGCAAAAATGAGGCCGAAGCGAGCTTACCCAGAAGATGCCTATTTACTCGGTGCCTTAAAAATGCCTAGGTTATATGAACTCAGAAATACAGATGCCGGCAGCCAGATTATTTGTATTGAATGTACTTAAATTTCCATGTAATAGGTAGTCACGCCAATGTTAAATGTAAAACTGTATTGATTTTTGATACAATAATTTAAAGAAGAAAGAAAGAAAGAAAACATTTATTCACTGCACGAAACGAAAGACACACATACAATTTTTTTTACAAAAAACACAAAAACTATGATGCGATTTTTGCAAATTACCGCGCGGGCTGTTTAGACGGCTATGTTGCCGAAATATGATTATGATTTTCTTTAATATTTTATGGCCAGGCATTTAATACTTGTTTTCTGCACTAGAGTGAAATACTTTGGCTTCGAATCTACGCTGTAGTAACGCCATTGTTCTTTTGTTTCAGAATACAGTGGACAAGCTGGTACAAAGGGCCAACGCATCAATAATCATAGGCACGTCGTCCTGGAAGGAGCAGTTTTCTGAGGCGCTCACTGTCAGCTCGGGTAAAAAAATATAGGTTAACAGCCTCAGGTCAAGAAAAAAAAGTTAAACGGAGTATGCATGGTTAAAATTTGGCTTCACTAAGTTGCAGTGGCGGTCCATACCACTCGATTCCCACCGGCTTGCCTAATTTTCAGCCAGTTCACTTCTTTTACTACGACTCATGATGATTAAGAAAGGCTAATTATTTCCGGCTTCCCTAAGAATATTTTTGACGCGCCGCCACTGCTAAGTTGTCCGTAATGGCGCATGCGCACAGTCAACTAGGTATTTAGATTTCTGGGCTACTTCGTACTTTTTGTCACAGTGAGATTAATACGAGATCTCTAGCGGCTTTCATACAGATTTTCACTGGGACAAGGTACGTAGTGGCCCAAAAATCAAATTGGTGGAGCGTACACATAGAAGGTCCATTTTTACAGGATCTGTTTTAACGGATAGCGCTACTACTACTTACTTGGATCCGGAATACTGTTTTGTTTCAGAACTCGATCATACAATTACATACACCATCAAATAACGGATCTGTAAAACGAATCGCTATGTGTACGCGCCCTAATGCTGCGTCTATTTTATTCTTGTCGATTGCTTTAAAAACTGAGATTGCGCAAGACGAAAGCGGGCGGTAGGGACCTGCCGCCCGCTAAGCGGGCAAAGGGACCTGCCGCCCGCTAAGCGGGCATAGGGACCTGCCGCCCGCTAAGCGGGCAAAGGGACCTGCCGCCCGCTAAGCGGGCATAGGGACCTGCCGCCCGCTAAGCGGGCAAAGGGACCTGCCGCCCGCTACCCTTCCGCTACCCTTTGACGTCTCCCCTCCTACCCTTGTCTCGTCATTAGACGCCGTCTCAGTTAAACAAACCTAGTATGTTCGTATCAATAATACAGTTACTTATCTACCAATGATTTCATGTAAAGCCATGCTGGAAAAAATAATTTAAAATGTAAAGAAAAATCTATTATATTTTCTCGGTAGACAGTTAGAAATTTCTTGCACCAACTTACTTCGTCCGTCGAAATAGGTAGTTCTTTATCTCTTATACTGTGTTTGGTCTCTTTTGTAACGATAAAATGACACTAAATACGTAATAGCTGATGGCTGATGATAAATGATATTTAAGGGGAGGTATCCTCAACGCAAATGTCCCGCTCTAACACGCCTGAGTTTACAATTAACCATCACGCTCTCTACGCAAGCTCTGCGCGCAGTTTCGTAAATATTTAGCTATTGTCATTAAGCCAATCATTTTATCAAAGCAAACCCAGCGAATTTGTCTAAAACTATTTAGGATCTTTAATTGAGTACAAAAATTTAGTTTAGGAGCGCTCGTGGCCCAGCGGCGCCTGCGTACCGCTTGCGCTTGCTAAGGTTAAGCAACGTGGGCAGCGGTCAGGACTTGGATGGGTGACCGCTTTGAGTGGTTACTAACTGAGCGCTCCCGTGCTTTGGAAGGCACGTTAAGCCGTTGATCCCGGTTGCTGTCTATGGCAGCAGTCGTTAAGCCAAGTTGGAGGCCTTCGGGCGGCTTGAGAACTTCTAACAGTCAAGTTGCCCACTCACTTGACAAAGCCTAATCCCAATAAGGTCTAGTTTCCCCTTGGGGTTGGAAGGTCAGATGGCAGTCGCTTTCGTAAAAACTAGTGCTTACGCCAAAATCTTGGGATTAGGTAGCGGACCCCAGGCATCCTTCAGGATGCAACTGTACTGGGATAACGCTAGGAGGATGATGAATTGAGTACAAAAATTTAATGTTAAATATCAGTAATATAGCCGTAGTATTGAAAATACATTCTAATAACTTCGCGATTTTTTCTATCGAGTGAATTTCATCAGATCATGTTTCTGACTGCAAATTTGACTAGACAAAATCCTTGTGTAACACATATATTTCTTTTATCTACACACATATCATAAATCCTCTAATATGCGTTCGGAAACCGTAGAAAATGACTCTCATTTCAACATTCAATGAATTTTGGCAATTTTCTTATCTGTGGCTAAGGCTACAGCAGTAATAAAATATTTCATTTTAATCTCATATATGATGTTAAAATATTACGTCAAACAAAACTGTCAAAATTTAAATGTCAAAGTTGACATGTCCCTATTCTAGTATCACTGAAAATTCAAATTCAGTCGATGCGAAATGTCAGCTCGATGTTTTTTTAGTATATATCGCACGAAATTTGAGCTAGAACGACATGATCACATCAGAATAAGGACTCTTTACTTTTTAAAATAACATTCAGGTATCGGTTGCCAGTTCTGATTTCGATATTTCCGCAACCGTGCAAAAAAGGTTGTATTAACACAATTATTGTATTTATTTACTACGGTTTCTGAACCCATCTTAGAGTAATTATAATATGTGTGTAGATAAAGTAATGTATGCAACTGTACATAATTAGGCATTAAAACACTCGTGTGACCTTATTATGAAACTCGCCTTCGGCTCGTTTCATAAAACACACTCGTGTTTTAATGCCCCTCATTATGTACCAGTTGCATAAACTACTATTTTGATTTAAAGACACTATATTCTGTCTCAGATGGTTTTCAAAAACTCAAAAGTAGTACTTAATACCCGGCCTTAATATAGAGTAGCAGTAGATCTATAGAAATTTAACATCGCGGTTAAAACTCATGTTTCGAAATTAAGTATAAAATGTTTGTGCGTAACATCCAAACTTGTCATAAAACAGCCATTAGGCAGAAGCTTTTAACCTAAAAACTCTTTAAAGTTGTAGGCGCGAAGTTGTTATAAAACTTCTCCGCTATTCTAAAAACATAAAGTCATTTCAAATGTTTGTGGACATTTCTGTGTAGCAACTTTTACCTGTAGTAAAATATTATTTCAAACAAGTTTTTACTTAGGTACCTAGCTTTCCTGAGAAAGTTTTATGAGATTCACCGCTTCCCAGCATAAGATACATCACACTGTGGTTACTGCGGTTGCAACTTGTTTCCAAGCTGGAGTTTATTGTGTGTTGAGTAGAAATAAGAGTATTTCTCCTTTAAGGAGGTGTATTTTTATTTCTAACTTCGCATTTTTATGAACCTACCTGTTTTGTGCGCTCGACTCACGGCCAGCTAACGTAATGGAACAAGCGTGAGAAACGCTAAAATAAACTAATGAAGTAGTAGTCCCTATAAATAGGCCCTAGATGTGGTTCTTCAGTTTATCCCTTTGTTCTTTTAGCAAGAACTTTTTAAAAATGAGAATCGCCTTCAATATGTATACCATATCCGTTTCCAGAATGTAACTAATGTTTTTCTGAAAACCGCATCAAAATCGGTTTATCCAAACGCGAGATAATCGCGGACAAACATACATAATTTTTTTATGAAGTTGGTTGGTTTTAAGAGTATTTGTTGTTGTTGTTGTTGTTAAAACAAACTAAGAACCTCCTTTTTTTGAAGTGTGTTAAAACAATGTAAGTGACTAGAGTCATGTTGTGTGTGTTGCTGTTGCAACACTAAGTCTATATTAAATAATTTTTCAACACCCGTCACAAATGTATAGATACAATAACATATGACATAGACTGGCCAAGTTTATTCTATGCAAACTTATCACAGACGGACTTTAGGGTTGTTGGCTCTTATTACGAACTATTTACCAGATTATAACAGGGTGAATCATTTTTGACTCACTTATGATTAGGTTTGATAAACCCTAGCAGTCATTCGAAATTACACATAATATATTTTTGTTTTTATACAGGATCTAACAAAAATAGTGTTGATCAGTCTAATGGCATATTCGGTATCTGATTAAGAAAAAACAGAAGAAAATTTTTTAGACGTAAACTTTATCGAATATGGCGTTAAATGGATCAACACTAATTTTGTTACACCTGTATATCTTCAATCTTTCCTTGTTTCAGGTTCCGATGACCCTGACGAGCCACCATCAGTGTCAGACTACATACTCCATATAGTAACGCTCTTCTGGAAGATACTTTTCGCTCTCATTCCACCTACAGGTAATGTCTATCAATATTATATTTCTTGTATAATCGAAGAATACAAATATTCGCTACATTCGACTTTATTTCCTATTGCTATGAAGGTACAGATGCAATTAATAAATATCTTTATTTATACCTTTTCGTTCTGTAAATGCCGGAATCTTAGAAGCAAATAACAATTTGCTAACTTAATTTGAAGAATCCATATAACCCATTGAGACTTTGAAGTACCTAATTTGTAAGATTCATAATTTACATTCCAAATTTACGAACTTCACTAGAACAATTACAAAAGTAACTTAAATGCGTTTACGATTAAACCCATAATTACTTAACAGTGCTAAGGAAGTATGGCCCAAGTATGGCCTCAAGAAGTATAGAAATTCGTGTTCGTTTACTAATTACAAACAAGACTTTAATGCGTGTAAGATAAAACTCATAATCATTTGACAGTGCTACTTAAGCTAATTCGTGTGCGACTCATAATTTGTCCCTCGACAAAAACACGCTGTGGTCTAAATTAGACGGTAATCAGGGTTGGTCCCAAGGGCGCTATAAATGTGTTGAGGTTTTAAAGAGTGTTTTTAACGTGGGATTTTGTGCCCTTTTTCGGTTATTTTCTCTGTAATTTAACATGGTGCTGAGCAATCTTAATTATTAAAGTATTCGGTGTTTTATGAGAGATTTTGAAAAGTATAATCCATAATAATATCCATAGTAAATGCAAATACTTCTTTACGCTTAAACCGCTGAATAGCTAAGTATTTACATGAAATTTGGTATGGAGATGTTTTGAGTCCCGGAAGCACATAGGATACTTTTTATCCCAGAAATCATCCCTCAAGAGGGTAGAAGTTTCTATCGTAAGCGCCTGATATAAAAATATAGCCATTAAATTCTATAGTGATGAAAGAGTTTCACGCGGATGAAGTCGCGGGCTTTAGCTAGTTACTAATAAATAGATAGGACCTACTTCTATATAGTTTCCAAGCATGATTAGAAATTCAGGATCAAAGAAAAAATAAAGAAAAGAGTAATTTTTACCCATTTATTACTACTTCTCATAGTGAACCACCAAAAAACTGACGTCGTCAGTTCAACTTGTATTTGTTCAATGATGAAGCCTCAAAACTCCATTATATATTTTGGTTATTTTAAATATATCTACTTAAATCTCCATGAGCCTGTCTATTTTGACCAAAACTGATGATGAATCATTTCAGATCGATGAAAGTAGTTTTTTTATGTACCTACGTGTTTGTAATCAAAACGTTTTTCTACCAGATATCGGCGGTGGCTACGTGTGCTTCGTGATTTCCATCATCTGTATCGGTCTAGTCACTGCTGTCATAGGAGACGTGGCCTCACACTTCGGCTGTACACTTGGCATTAAGGACTCTGTCACAGCTATAGTCTTCGTGGCCCTAGGGACCAGTATACCAGGTAAGACTTCGGTAAGAACTGTAGTGGTCATCGCCATCATAGAAAAAGTGACTTCATACTTCGGCTGTACCCTGTGCATCACTCTAGGTCTTTGGGGCCTTGCGAACTAGTACACTTTGTAAAACTGTATAAACTGTATTGGTTACGCCGTAGGAGACGTGGCGTCCATCTCCACGACGTTGTGTAAAAAGAAACAACTACTTACCTCGTTTGTATTCCTATATCCGTAACGTTAACTATAATAATAATAATAAAGCCTTGTAAAGAAATACTCAAAAAATTGCCACTAAGTATGAATTGGTGATTATTCTTTTAGTAAGAAATTGTACCAATTAATACTCAAGACTCACGGATTAAGTATATCACCCTTATTGTCTTAATGACCCAAGGGACTTTACCCTAAGGACTCGTAAGTGGTGTGAACGTGACTTTATCAACTTAAGTACGTCGTGTGGGTCTTCAGGGAGATGAGCAGAGGCTTTTAGCTCTTTGGGACGATCTAACACAGCGTGCTAAACTACAGTATTTATGTATGTACTGCTTCTTCTATACTATATAAGGATAGATAAATCCGACAGCAATGATAAGCATAGCGATGACAGAATTATTGACGTAGTGGACCGGTCATCCCAAGATACACTCGTTTCCTGGCCTGCTCTACTTGTGTGCGCGTTTTAAGGCGAGGTGGGACCATTACGAATGTCCCGCTCTAACACGCGTGAGTTTGAAATTAACCATCCCCCTCTCATCGGAAGCTCTGCGCGTAATTTTCGGAAATATTTAAACATAGTCATTAATAAGACGATCATTTTATCATGTTTATGCGAATTTTTCTATAACTATTTAGTGTGTTGAATTGAGGACGACAATTAATTGTATAATATCAATAATAGAGCCATAATATTGAAAAAAAAAACAAAAAATAGTAACTTTGCGATAACTTCTTTCTATCGAGTGATTCATCAGGTCTTGTAAGTGAAGGGGATTTAAGGGGTTAGGGGAAGGGGGTTTAGGGGACAAGATCCTTGCGCCTATCCAGCCTCAATAACGGTGAAATCTAATCCCTCCTAATTTCATCCAGACACGTTCGCGAGCAAAGTGGCAGCCATCCAGGACAAATACGCCGACGCGTCAGTCGGCAACGTGACTGGATCCAACGCGGTCAACGTGTTTCTGGGCATCGGCGTCGCGTGGACCGTGGCAGCCATCGTGCATTGGAGCAAAAATGAGAAGTTCCTCGTCGATCCGGGGAAGTAAGTATTCCATCGGACAGGTTCGAGAGCAAATTAGCACTCATCCAGGATAAGTACGGCGTCTTGTCGGTCAGTAACGTTGTGATCCTGGGGACAGGCGTGGAGAGATCTGTGTGAGTGAAGATATTAACAAGAAGTTCCTTGTCGATACGGGGAAGAAAGAAATCTTGAACATCAACTATTGCGACAATGAATGATATGCAAGTAGCTCGCGAAATTGTATTTTCATCGTGCCATTGTATATTAAGCTGGTGGCTGTAAGCGTGCATGACCTTTATCAATATTTTGGTATAGCCTTTATCATGTATAAATAAGAGTAAAACAATAATGTAATTTTAATCCCGAATAACCATAACCAGTTTCAAGTTCTTGAGAAACATTTCCCATAATGTCTCAAACTGCCAATTTTTTTCTTTTTTTTTATTATATATTTTTCACCAACCCCCTTTAATACGTTTCTCAAACCTCCAATTTCTCCGCAGCCTCGCCTTCAGCGTGACCATGTTCTGCTCAGAAGCAGCCCTCGCGGTTCTCGTCCTAGTCCTGAGGAGACGGAAGTCCATCGGCGGCGAGCTCGGCGGCCCGCGTGGCATCAAGATATGCACATCCATCTTCTTCTTCTCTCTCTGGCTCATCTATCTCACCATGTCCAGTTTGGAAGCTTATCACTTCATACCAGGTTTTTAATTTAAGCGTGTAATTTTTTAGCAGATTTGAGCTGTAATGTAACTTTTTATTCAACATTTATTTTTATTACGAATAATATAATTACAACTCTCTTTCTCTGCCCTAAACATAATCCCTTATTCAAATTCATAGTTAGTTCACGTAATCAAGCTTAGCAGAATTAGGTAGAAAACGAAAAGTCATTGGTTAAATTAAAATTTTTAATTTACAACTGGATATCACAAATGAAACAAAAAGTCAACGTGCCATAATATGACCTGCTAAACATCAACATCATAAATTACTACGTTCGTAAATTATATTGCTATTATAATTGTTTTCCAATGTTGTTCGTACTCAATAAGTACTTAGTATGACTTATTAATCCAGACCTGGAAATATATTTTAAAAATTCCCAATAGATGGTGAAATCTATATTATGTCTAAACACCAAGACAAATACCTGACAAAAAATACATTTTATATTAAATTAATTTCACAGGTAAGGATTTTTAAGAGTTATTTTAATTTACATAATATAGGTTAATAAAAAATAAGGAGCCGCGACTTATTTTTTAGACATTTTATTGTAGATAAAGCCAACTCAGTATCGTAGTTTATTTATTTAATTCGATTTTTGTAAATAAATTATGTAGGCGTAAATAGTTTTGTTCAAGTAACAAGTGTTCAATAGCGTACCATGAAACATAAAATTAATTAAATATTGTTATCATTTTAACTAACGGTAATTAATGATCACAATAATTAAATAATTAACTAGAATAAATAGCCTGGAAAACACGTAAGTTACGAATGTAAATAGCATAATGAAATTATTATTATTTTATTACTTTTTAGATGCCTAGCCGTGTAAAATAGCCAAAGATTATAATAATAAGATTCGAAAACATCAGCTTGTGAAAACAGAATAAAAGAGTATTTCTTACTACATATAATTATTCTCTTTGTTTAGTGAGAGGTTTTTTATTGCTTGTAAAAAAATACGCATTAGAGTTGGGTGATAAATAACTTCACGATGAAAAAATCACGGTGATCCGCCGTTAAAAAGTAACAGTGTGACTTGTCACGAAGTAACAACGTTACAAAATAACGTTGTTACTTAGCGACGATATCACTGGAACAGTGTGTAAGCGACGCGTCGCGTCGTGCCTCGTGACCGCTGTTACTAACTGTGACTGTGACTGAGGTGCGCTGTCACAGAGTAACATCAGTTGTTACAAAAATATCAGTAACTGCCGGGAACGATCGACACGCCAATGTCGTGACACGAAATAACCGAAGTGACAAAGTCACGGTGATTTTTCAATGTGATTTTTTTGGAACCGGAATAACAATAACGGTGATCGAAAAGTAACGTTTTTCCCCATGTCTAACGCATTGAATTGTAGTCTCAACAAGTACTAAACGGTTTGAGAAGTCGATTTTTATTATATTTTGAGAGCAATGCGTAATTTTAAGATTGTGCTACGATCTGTATATGTCTTAGGTTTGAATTTAAAGATTTTAAACTTATTTTGAATAATGTGATTATATGTTTGTTTCGTTTGTTATTCAATTTTTTTAATAAAGTGCTTGCGCGTAGGATTCTATAAAAGCATCACATTTGTAATAAAACCATTATCCTTTTTTTAAAGATAAATATTTCTTAAATAGATTATACTGCCATTTAGTGTTATTTGCTTCAAATATATTTTATATTTGAGTTAATTTAAAAATATTAAAAAGTAAATAATGGCTTTCGATGACAGCGGCACGGTTCTCTTTATACTTATAGTGCTATCGACCTTTAGATTAATCCAACAAGCCAGTGTAATTATAATAGATTTTATCTATCAGTTTATAGACAAGGCACTTCTGAAGAACGTCACTTTTTGCGAATGAAGCATGAATTGTAAAAAAGAGTTTTGCTACTGTACCTATATTTAAAAGCATTTGTTAGAGAACACCATACGGACATTGAGTCAATCGTTAATTAAAATATAGGTAGGAATAAAGTAGAATTTTCATCATTTACCACTTACGGTCATTTCAACCTAATCTACTCTTTCTAACTTAATGAAACAAATTTCTGCCTAAATTTGGACCAAATTAATTTCGAATTTATTTAAATTAGAAATTTTCTAAGCTGCTCTCAGCGAATTTTTTAGATTTTCTAAATTTTCAATACAACTTAGAGTGTACTTCGGTATTTCAAATTTTTTTAACGTTTTAATTTGGAATTTTAGAATATCAGAAATATTAATATTTAAAGAATTTTTATCTCTATTGATGAAATAAACCTTCCCTAAATTTAAATTCTATCTTAAGTGGAATCAAACTTAACTTACTGCTTTTTGCGATTCCAAATAATAAACCCATTTTCTACGAGACTACGCCACAAAAGACGCTTCTTCTAATCATTGAATCCTTACAATACATTTCTACTTTTTTTATCTAGCCTATAGGGGTGTTTTTCCCTCAATATTAGCCGCATCAGTAAAAAATAGATTCTAAAATGTCGACTTTGGGACCTTAAATTGACACTCCTGACAAACCAACTGTATAAAATTAAAAAATAGTGGATATAATAGGTAGCTCTATGGTGGTAGTGAGATGGATTTTAGAGTATATTTTTTATTGGCGCGGCTTATATAACAAATTATAATTATTCGAACACTTATATGTAATACTAGTTAAGAAGCCTCGATCACACCTTGGATCAAATTCTGAGGAAATTGCTCAATGGATATTTGCGATTCAGGCTACTTACTTCTTTCATGTAGCCTTCTTAATAAGTTTTGGACTTTCTAAGCTCTTTATCATGTTTATCGATTTGAAATTCACAAATTAAATTTGAATAGTAATTGAATATTGCATTATTTTCATCAGTAGGTAGTTAAAATTAATTGTGATTTTTATTGATGTTTTTTTGTTAACTATTTTTATTGATTTCTTTTTTTTGATATTTAAATTTATTGATTTTTATCAATCTGGATGTCACCGTTGAAAAATATTCTAGACCACTAAAATGGTTTATATCACGTATTTACCTATTGGCACTACAGGTATTATATTTTGAACCCTTCGGGTTCTTCTGAACAGCATGTGAACTCTGAAGGATTCGAAACATGTTGATCGAAGTGGCAATGAATACCTACGTGAGATTACCTATTTTTAGTAGTACAATTTTAAGCACGATTGACGGCACCAAAAATTTATTTACTCTTTTAAACCTCTGAATAAACTTTTATTAATAATATTTTATTATAATATTCGAATCGATAAACTTTTCTATCTTGTTGTCGTGAGACTCGTGAGTGTATAGATTTCTCTGGATTTCAAATTGAATGTAGATATATTAAACAGATTGTGTAAATAAGTTTGAAGTTAGTTACTAATATATGGGTTATTAGAGAAAATTTACAAGTTATTACGTAAATGAACAAGATAATATATTATGACAACTAACAAGATATATTACGAAAATTATTTTAATTCAGTATTTTTGTAATAATTTCATTAACTGAGAGACGTATTTCAATGCAATAAATTATGTTTTTTGTAAAACCGTCCGTTGAATTAAATATTATTTTTTTTATATTTATTACGCGCTTTCAAATAAAAATAAAATAAATTATATTTATTTCTATTCAAAAATACTTTTTTACACATGTACAAATACAACGAACTATTTTTAGCTGATTGAAGCATGTATTTTAGTTAAAAGAATATATAAAGAGATTCATTGGCGTGATATGGTTTGATTGTAAAAATAATTACCTATATTTATATCAGTAAAACATAATTTTTAATGTTACACCCGTCAAACGGTTGATTACAAACTTTTGCAAAATTATAAGTATGTATGGAAAAGGTGGAGTTTTATTATCGTGTAATTTTGTTGTAATTTTGCAAATTGTTATGTATGCTAGCCTGAATATTCAAGGCATAATTTACTAAGCGTTAGCTGCAGAAAAAAACAAATATTTATGGAAAAAAGAGAATCAATCAGCTTTATGTAGGATATTAAAAATGGAAGATATTGCCATGTATATTAAACTAATTATAGCATAGTAATAATAATAATAATCGCCAGAAAATATGTGTTGTCGAAAATCTTCTGAAAAATACTAATGAGTATTTCTATTGTAAGGTAGATGTCTTAATCTCTTTAAATCTATAAAAATATTGTATGAAGAGTTGCTATTACAATAATGTTTTTAATTATATGGATGTGTTTTTTGAAATATTTAGGTATCATAAAATTAATAACAAGATCCAAAAATATAAGTTTAATTATTATGTATTTGGTTGAACTCAAAAAAGTACTTTAAATAAATTTCAGTTGGCTATTTTTCAGAAAAATAAAAATTTCGTTTTTTTTTCATGTGCGTAATGTATTCACGTTTTAGAAATTTAATAAGCCTTTGTGTACATTCATCCCGTAATCTCTGCAAACAAAATAAAAATTCGAGGGCATGTTTTAAATTATGGCGGGCATAAAACATTTCACTTGTAGCAGCAATTCTCTAACAATGTTATGATTGTACGTTTCTCCTGTTAGTATTAACTACTAGTACTTACTTTAAATCTTGCGGTTCCTATAAATACTCTACAATTTCTGGCCTAACTATACTTTAACAAAATTGTTCACGTAATAAGTTGACTTTCTAATTTACTCGTTTTCTCATCAAAAGCTCTATGTATTATTTATTATAGCAATTGTAGTGTTCATATACTTATTATGAGTTTGTGAAACAGTGTCACCGTTTTTGGGTTAAAATAGGTAAAATTTTGTGTAACACCCATTTAGTATTAAGTATAAGCTTTTGAGTACCTGCCTTTATATTATACATACAATCAGTCATACAATTACAAGCGTTGGAGTTCAACTGCAACCTTAGGCGGGATTTTATCCGCAATATTTGACAGAAAGAAACATATCATTATGATTTTGAAAGACAGAACCATCAAAATAGAGACATGTCACTTTCTCTTGAATATACCTAGCAGATTATATAAGTACTTTTATGTCACACCTGGCCATAAAGCGGCAATTACCGCACGCTCCGCGCGCGGGAAATCCCACTTCCTAGACAGGGGGTGACATAAAATTTTGTACTTAACACGGGCGGTAATAAAGAAAGCCTCAGATCGCATATTTATCGCCCTTGCCTTCGGCTCGGGCGTCAAATGCCTGCGATCTGAGACATTCTTTGTTTTACCGCCCTTGTTAAGTAATGTACTATTATCTCACGAACGCGGGTTGGTCATTGTTGTAGTAGTGACACATACGTACACATAGACAACGTGAACTCATAGCTCCTACGCTGACGCACACATAGACAATGTGCATGCACGTGTATAGCTCGACACACAAGCATGAGTCACCCGCGCTCATGAGATGAAAGTACTTATACCGAGTTGAACGTATGCATTTTTCATGTTGACAGACATTTGCATTAGATTCATGTTACCGTTTCTTCCGTTTTTAATGTTAGAGAAAGAGGAAGAATCTTAAATTGTGACACTGTTCCAAATGTTATATTAATTTTATATCGACAGCATGCGGAATGATAGATTGATTGTGTTATTTTGATAAATTATTGTTATATTATTAAAGTGTTTGTTAAGTAATACATTCTGTGTTTTATTTAGTCTTGTAATAATTACATCGATTTAATTATTTTGTGTAAGATCCCTCTAAAGCGGCAATTACACTTCGTCGTTCGCCGCATGCTGCATGCGGCGACCGCAAAAGTGTAAAGAACACGTTAGTCGGCCGCATTCGGCGATCGACAGCTGCCTAGTCGCCGTAGCAGGCGGACAGACTAGTGTAAAGACGACGTTTGTTGGCCTAAGTAGTTTAAAATGAATTCGGCGACCGCATTAGGTGAACGACGAAGTGTAATTGCCGCTTCATATCTATTTATTTATTTACGTCACCACGATTTGCTGCAGCCGCCGCCGGTCTTGCTGAAGAGTTTTTACCCTAACTACAACACTCCAAAACTCTCAAGCCATTTCAAGACGTTGCAACTAATTTGGCCGGTGTGCCGTATCTCAGCTGCAACTTTGATGGCGAGTGGCCAATGGATCTATCTGGCACTTACGTTTCGCATTTGCGTGACTAGTGCTGCGGCCGGTACCTACAGTATTTAAAATAAATAAATAAGTATTTGTGGACAATCTTACACAAATCAACCTAGTCCCAAACTAAGCAAAGCTTGTACTATGGGTACTAAGCGACGATATACATACTTATATAGATATAAATATATGCTTAAATACATAGAAAACATCCAAGACTGCCCCGGCCGGGATTCGAACCCGGGACCTCCAGCTTCGTAGGCAGGGTCACTACCAACTAAGCTAAAGCGGTCGTCAATTTTATCTCACGAGTGCGGGTTAGGCCTAGTTTTAGTTGTGACATATAGGAACACATAGAAAATGTAATTGTTAACTCATAGATCCTACGCTGACGCACACAATAGACAATGTGCATGTATAGCTCAACACACAACCATGGTTCAACCGCGCTCGTGAGAAAAAAACTGTACGAGTAAATCCACCCTCCTCTTTCTAATTTCCTTAGTTTGAAGGCGACCGCAGACGCACAGTCAGCAAATAGCAACGGAACCCTATTGCTGTCACTCAAGCGTCCGTCCGTCCGTCGTCTGTCACAAAATTTGTTCCTAAGGATTTTTTAACTTCCCGTTGACCTATGAACTTGAACTTCGGTGATATCTAATATTTATTATTACCAGACATATGAATCAGCGGGGCAAAATTGTTTGACAAGTAGGGAGTTCCTATATCGATAAACTCAACTATCGATGCTAGTTCTATATACTAGTGATCGCCCCCAGCATTGTGTGTTTTTTGTTCTATTGTTCAACATAGCATATTTTAAATCATCGCTAGGTTATAAAGGTAGGGCGTAATACCTATTGCACTACAAAATAGTTAATGTTATCTCAACCTTTTTAGAAGTAAATTACCTACTTAGACACTCACTATAAAACAATAGGTACTTGTCAATGTTCTCTTTTACTTTAACAGTAGTAGATGGGACATTCACGAAGAAAAAAAATTGGGAAGAGTAAAATTATAAAATTGACTTTAAAAACGAAGAAGAGTATTGAGTTATTATTTAATTTTTTTATTTTAATAAAAACATATTTTTACCAGCAAACCTCAAGAGTAATCACTAGTATATAGAACTAGCATCGATAGTTGACTTTATCGATATAGGAACTCCCTACTTGTCAATCAATTTTGCCCCGCTGATTCCTATGTCTGATTATTACGTATAATTTTACCAACAAATACTAATATATTGATAAATCACATTTTTGAGCTTGGTTCGGAACCCTAAATGTGCGAAGTCCGACTCGCACTTGGCCGGTTTTTATTTTTTCACGTGCATCTGACACAAGTTTAGCCCTGCGTGGAAGCGACTGGATCAAACACACTTCGAAATTGCAATGCAAAACATTATTATCTGATCGAACCCCAGGTCTTAATTAAGAGGCCGCATTTTAACTCTTCCTCCTTAGGGATACGTAACCGTCGTTATTAATTTTCAACCATGATGTAAAGGAATAAAGTATCATTTTATATGGCAAATTTGACTTAACCCATCATTTTATTTTCCTTCTGAGTAGTTTTTAAAAGAAATCGAAAACTGTAGTCTAGTTGACTCAATGGCGCGATATCTGCACTATTTTTTTTCCTATGGATAATTAATATCAGAATTTCGGCTTCATAACTTGTACCTATCTATAAAATATATTGCTAGCGATATCTATCAGATCCCATCAAAAACATAAATGTGAAAAAAATGCTGTTCGTAAACGGTTTGACTAATAAAAAAAATGGGGTCTAACTGCAAACTAGATTTTTTCGAAGCTCTTTAGATCACAGCTCCTGTCATGCATTACGTTTTTCATTTGCTTTAAATGATTTGTTATGTTATTTTCTACTTGGCGTGTTTTTACGCACCAACTTTAATGTTAAGGTGGGACGCTTTCCATACAAAACGTATTTTGACATTCGCAGGCTAACGCGTAATATTTTAAGATACTTATCAGAATGTCATTTATTGTGTATCACAGGTAGTTCAATACAGTAACAAACTTTCATAAATTCATTCACACATGTAACAAACTTTCATAAATTGGCTTTCCATTTGCGCGAAATGCCCCCTTTACTAGAATAAACTAAAATAATTTGAAAAAAATGATGTCACGTGATACTCACGTGACACATTAATTTCTCGAATTATATTATTAGTTTATACAAGTTTATTCTAGGAAAGGGGGCATTTCACGCAAATGTAAAGCCAATTTATGAAAATTTGTTACATAAGTATCTTAAAATGTCACGCCGTTAGCCTGCGAATGTCAAAATACGTTTTGTAGGGAAAGCGTCCCACCTTAATGAGTATAATTAAATTAAATTGAATTTATTTCGAGACCAACTTGGATCATTATTGTTAGTAGATGCTTACAAACTAATGTTATGTCATGAATTTAAAATAATAAATGATGACAATTTTTAATAGCAAAAAAACATTAATTAATAAAATGATATTGAAAAATAAAATTGTAAAATTAAAATGCAAAATGAAATTGTAAAATTGGATTGTGAAATGAAATTGTAAAATTGGATTGTGAAATGAAATTGTAAAATTAAAGCGTGTGTCAGGATCTATCTAGCGCAAGTTTTACACGTTACGTAATCACCCAGTCCCTGCAAGATAAGAAGCAAAAAATCCTGACACCTCCCATTTCCAAACGTTTTATAACCTTCAATGGCATACAAGGCTTTATTAGAAGAGTGTAATGATTTGAAAATGTACCACCACAAGGGTTACCCACGGTAGCTCAGTTGGTTAAGAGCAATGGACGGATTCCAGAGGTCGGGGGTTCAAATCCCATCTGTGGTTCATATTTTTTTTTTCAATTTGATATAAAATTGTTTTATAACCTAAAAGTCACTTGTCTTGTAGGTTAGGAAAATACAAGTGTCAGGATTTTCTTCTTATCTTGGGGGGGGGGGGGGGGCTATAGCCTGGTAATAGTCTACATGTATTGGTTTTTAATAGAACTTTGTATAAGCTTCCAACGCTGAGCATGTGTTCCAAACCAGTGAGCTCGGATACAGTAATGGAGTCTTCAGTGTAGTCCGTACAATCGCGTATAATTGAGTGAGACCCAATCCAGTGCAGTACAGCAAAAGGATTAGGATATTGATTGCTTACAACTCACGCTGTACTCGTAGCGTGTAGGTACTGCAGTAGCTAGATATACTCGACGGCAAGAGCTCTTCGCGAACTTCTTGGTATCCAGTTAGGTGAACCAGACGTTTCGCGATTTCACTACATAACTTGTGCGCGCTGGGAAAATTCTGAATATACATAAGCAGAATTTCAGTCCGTGATTTTAAACATCCCGAGCGATAGAATCTTAAAGAGTACGTCTAATAAAATCTTAACATAACCAGACCAAAAATAAATATAAAAGACGACATATCTCCAGTAATATATTACCGCGAGTGCCCCGGGCTTGTATCTCCGAGTGCAGTATATTTTATATTCCAGGTCATTCATTCACATAACGTAACTACCTTCAGATAGTTCTAGTATACTTTGAGCCTGACATTCATAACAAGTATGTACATGTAATCAGAGGGCAGACTTAAATCGTCTCTTTGTCTGTTACCTCTTCACGCTTAAACCGCTGCTGATCCGATTTTGATGAAATTTGTGCTGGAGATAGTTTGACTCCCGGGGAAGGACATATAACACTTTTTATTCCGGAAATCATCCGCTAAGGTGTTAGAAATTTGCAGGTAAGTGCCTGAAATAAAATAATAGCAATTAAATTATAATAGCAATGAAATTATAAAGCGATGAACGAGTTCTGCGTGGAAAAAGTCGCGGGCATAAGCTACTAGCTAATATGTTTCACGTTTACTTATGCAAAACGCGGATCGAATTGAACGCACGAACCAATTGTCATATACAATGCAAATCGAGATCAGAAGCGCCGGACATAAATTCAACTCTTGTTCTGAAGATGCTATGCGACGGAACGTATTAGCCGGCATTTGTAATTTAGTTTCAAGTTCATTGACTCCGTTATTCGTAGTTTAAAACTAACAAATGCAATGTTTTTGTGTGTTTAATTTGCTTGAATGCTTCTGAAATAAGAATGAATTTAATATGAATACGGAATTTTCGATGCAATGCTTTTGTGACTCTATTTTGTACTAGCTTTTGCCCGCAACGTTGCCTGCATGAAACTCGTTCATCGCGTTAGATTTTTTCTATTAGTTTATTTCAGACGCTTACCCAGTTATCACTCTCCCATGAACACTTCCATCCCTTTTAGGGTTAATTTCCGGGATTAAAAAGTATCCTATTTCCTTTCCCGGAACTCAAACTATCTCCATACCAAACTTAATCTAAATCGGTCCAGCGGTTTAAGCGTGCAGTCGTAACACACTTTCGCATTTATAATATCAGTATGAAAATAGGGATATAGTAACATAGTATAAAATATAGTATACTTACAGGATAGATTTTCTTTTTGGGTCAGTGAAGGCATTTACCAGATCCCTTGCTGCTATGCGAAAATGACCTTAGAAGACCTTCTCTCGCCTTCAAATTAATGAAGATTGGCGTTTACGGATATTGGAAAAAGCATTCAGGCGGCGATAAAAAAGTAATTTTTGACAAACATTTTTTTTATGCCAATCGATCCCATTCCTATCCAGGATAAAAAGCTTGTATTGGGACCAAATAATATCCGGCTAGAAAATCCACAAATCGAGGAAAACTTTTCCTTTTTTCCCAACTCAATCGGTTCAAAAGTTTTAAAACACTCACTACGTTCGTATTTTAAGATCACCGAAATTCGTTGAGAAAAAGCCTACTTTCCACACTCGTATTATAAACTATTTTTTTGCACTTAGTTATATGTCACAGGTACCTACAATTTGAGAAACTTTTTTGCTGTAGATATAGTTTATCAATAAACCAAAAAAATATTTAGCGCCGAGAACACGATATCGGGCTCTCCGTTCGGAGGCAATTTTCGCTACAAAGCAGGAAAACCATGTTGTCGGCTACGAAGATAGGGTGTTGCACTCGACGGCAATGAATGTGTTAAACAAAAGACAGTTTTTAGGGTTCCGTACCCAAAGGGCTAAGACTCCGCTGTCCGTCCGTCTGTCACCAGGCTATATCTCATTAACCGTGATAGTTAGACAGTTGAAATTTTCACAGATGATGTATTTCTGTTGCCGCTTTAACAACAAATACTAAAAACATAATAACATAAATATTTAAGGGGGTTCCTAATGTTCCTATACAACAGACATGATTTTTTGCCGTTTGTATAGATAATGGTACGGAACCCTCCGTGCGCGAGTCGCATCGGACTCGCACTTACCAGTTTTTATTATAGTCTATTCCTTACGCTCGTGCAAACGAATTGCATCGAATTCGTTCACTAGTTAATTCCCTCGACACTTATTAATTTCGTGCTGAGACATTTCATTTCAAGTGAAATATGAAAGGTGATTTTTACCAGCGAAAGAATATCGTATTACCCAATTGCACATTTTTAGAAGCGGTATACGTTACAGGATAGGTTTTATACGAGAATAGGAATTTCATCATTTAATTTTTTTTTTGTCTTGTTTCTTTTGAAGTAGGTACTAAAAAAAATTGTGTCATCTACTCTATTACAGAAAGTTTCGTGCAATCGATCCTAAATGATTAAATTCAAAACGCACACACTGAATTTATATAGTTACTCATTTTAATCAGGCAAAATACTAACCCCTATTCCATACTATTATTGTTATTGTATTACATTTTTTCTTGTTTTCCGCTTCTCGCTTCCTGTTCTTTGTTAAGGCTCGTTACCTTTTGGTTGTTTTCTTTGTCTGTGAATGATGTTCTTGTTGTAAGTAAAACATTCTCGACAATATCATTTTGGGAGGCTTTTACGTAAATACCTTGCATTGTAGTGAAGAGGACTAGGAAATAAACCTTGACAAGCTCTCCGTTTATGACTTTATTACCTTTTGCGGGATAAGTGAAGTGTTTTTGTCAGCGATGGAGTACTCTAAGGGAGAGTTATTCTAAACCGTTTGTAATCGTAGGTAAGCAGTGTTCGTTAAAGTCTGGGTGTATGGATTTGACAACTGTCTATGGGTTGACAGCAGCTGGCACCACACTGAAAAAACGAAACGCTAGCAAAGTACCAATTTGGCTCGGTTAAATAATAGTTAGTTACATACAACCAAGATTTAATTAAAATGCGAAAAAATGCTTAGTAAATGATAAACAAGCAAACTCTGTTAAACGTTTTTGGTTATTGTAACAAAACACTTATTAATTTCCGAATGAAGATCTCGGTAAAGATAATCTTTACCCGACTCGGTTAGAAATAACGAATTTTACACTGTCATTGTTTAACTAGTGCATTATTTAATGACAGACCTTGCACGACTTGCTTAATATTAGATATGTTGTTTTGTTGCAAATAACTGCGTGAATCACTAAGAAACAAACAAGTTGCTTTAGTAAATATAATCCTTCCTAGGCAACGGTCAAATCTGACATGTTCTGCATCGCGCTATCGAAGTTTCTTAAGTCAGTTGCGTATATAGAACTTCCAACCAACTCTCATTGGACTTCGGTCCCTGAGAGATCTCTCTATTGTTGTTTCTTCCTGTGTCTCCTATCTATTGTATATATGTATATTGTTTGTAGATATCCCTTTCATGTATATATTAACACTGTATATTATTCCTATATAGGAGCACATTTCTCTTCTACAATGGTGACCCCGACGTGATTTGAACACGCAACCTTCTGGTATTAGCTGACAACTGCATTATTTAATTTTAAACATGTAGTTACCGAATAAATCGTTTAAAAATACTAAATAACTGGGTTAGTTTTCTCTGATTACAAAGTAAAAATTGGCTAATTGCAGCCAATTTAACTTTAACAATTTTTAACCAAGTGTATCGGTTACTATTTGATAAGTGAGAACAACAAAGTTGACTTATTTTATTTTAGCTACAAAGTTTGCAGGTGCTATATTGACAAACACGGTGGGTTATTTTTGACAGTATTTTTGTTATTTTTAACCCAGACGTTTTTTCAGTGCATACCTCCTTGATCGGTCCGTAATTTGGTGCAACCCGCCTGAAGACTTAACTTTTAGTAGATAGATAATCAGGCCCATGAAATATGGGCCGAAATAATAAAATTAAAAATCAACTTTCATACAAAGTGGCTGGTCACGTGACTAATTGACTATGTGAAGTAGGTTTTTTGTTTTCACATTTCGACCTATTCCTAGGGGGTAGTTGTTCAGTATCATGGGCCAGTTCATCTACCTGATTCCTGATACACGGCCGAGATGTCACCCTGTATAGGTTATCAAGATTAAGACGAGAAATGAGTATTTCAATACCTATTACGTGAACTCTCGTACACGACAAAATAAAAAACATCGTGCGTTATCATAGCCATAAAGTAAACTGAAATAAATTGACATCGCGTAAACCACAAATATTTATTGATATCTGATATGATTTTTCGGCTAGCTTCGTAGGTATCACACAAAATGTCTGCCTTACGTCATATAACCGTAAGTCCAAATTTCTTACATACAAAAAACCATATACGATCTTTTTAAAATTACTATTTACCCCAAATGTGTCTCATCGAAAATCGCTCTTACGTTATACCTCTTACTTCAATAGTGTACCTATATCATGAAAAATAGGGAAAAGGTAAAATAAACTCTAAGTTAAGTTAATTAGATTGCTTATTGGCAGATTTTAAGCAGTTACCCGTCGATTATAAATTAAAAAAAAAAATTCTAAATTATACGATCTTTTTATACCTAATTACTACCTACCCCAAATATATCTCATCGAAAATCGCTCTTACGTTATAAGTACCTCTTACTTCAATAGTGTACCTATATCATGAAAAATAGGGAAAAGGTAAAATAAACTCTAAGTTAAGTTAATTAGATTGCTTATTGGCTGATTTTAAGCAGTTACCCGTCGATTTCTAAGGATCCACTATTTATCTTGGAAACGTGACCTCATTCGGAACTGAATAAAATCGAATTTGCATTTCAAAGTTGTTTGAACAGGATCTAATTAATAGTCGCATTAGTTGCAGAGGATAGGGATAACATACCGACTGTACGTACAATTGCCCTCGAGCAGGGAAATTGTATTTTTGCGAAACGAAAGCTAAGTATCAGTTCTACAGACAATTCCTGTGAAAGTAAATCAAAACGAAGGCCAATTCATCCCAATTCTGCCTGGCGCACTGTAGCTCTAGTATAAGTTTTTTCGAAACATTAACCAATTCGAACGCGTTTGCGTTTTGTCTCAAAATGTATGAAAGCGGTATGAAAACGTGAACAGCGCCTCTGGTGGTCACTAGTGGAAACTAAAACAGCGAGTATAAAATTTCTTGCTAACCGATGAACGCGCGTATTTCAAACTCGGTGAGAGCGTTTTCATACATTTTGAGACAAAACGCAAACGCGTTCGAATTAGTTAATGTTTCAAAAAAACTTATACATACTAGAGCTACTGATGAGTCGGTACTGACCATCCGCAAGGACGAGCTGATGCTGTACTGGACGATGCGAGGGTGTCCAATATACATTTGCGATATTTTTTTAGCGCGACGAACGGGCTTGCGCCGCAAGCAGCCATCAAAACCTTCAACTGGCCTTTATAAAATGTTAAGAAAACGAGAAAACTACCCTATATACATAACCGTCGCTAATGAAAGCGTTCTTTTTCAAGATATATGAAAATAACATGCATTAAAAATAACAAATACCTAATTAATCTAAGCAATGACGTCAGGAACCAACACCGACCTAAGATCTAACCGATCTTTAATAAATAGAGTATAATCCATACTTAATATTATAAATAAGAAAATGTTTCTGTCTGTTACCTCTGGCGCATATAAACTAAAAACGATTTAGATGATATTTGTTACGGAGATATTTTGAGTCCCGCAAAAGGACGTAGGATATTTTTTATCTCAGAAATCATCCCTTAAAGGATGGAAGTGTGTATGGAAGAGCGATGACTAGGTAAACGCCTAATATAAAAACCGGCCAAGTGCGTGTCGGGCCACGCGCAAGGTAGGGTTCCGTAGTCGTCCACCCGTTACATTATGTGGACTAAAAAGTTCGCAAACTTATATTTACTATGTTTTTGACAGAATTAACAACATTCTCTAAGGTATCAATAGACATTGTACGAAAGTTTGCTTTTGCAAAGTACATTACTGTAGTTCGACTATTACTCGTTATCTCGTTAACTAGTAATGTCTGCTTAGCTGTGATAGTTTTCCTTTTAAATTCATCGTATATACTACTACCATGATTTTTTTCACATGCCTAGTAGCCACCGTTTAACTGGCAGGGGGGGGGGGGGGGGACAATAAACAAAAATTATCACTTCAAAGCTTAATATCACGCTAACCAATTCTTTAATCAAAAAATGCTCTTAGAAACCTTATAATATTTTTAAAAGAGCTATCCAACAATACCACACGATGGGGTTTAGCAGAAAAAAAATTGCACCACCACTTTACATGTAGGGGAGGTACCCTAAAAAAATTGATTTTAAGATTTTATTCTACCGTTTTGTAGGCGTCATTGATATGTTTACTCATGTCAAATTACAGCTTTCTAGTACTAACGGTTACTGAGAAAAAC
This sequence comes from Cenopis cana, assembly GCA_951800055.1. Classification (NCBI taxonomy): domain Eukaryota; kingdom Metazoa; phylum Arthropoda; class Insecta; order Lepidoptera; family Tortricidae; genus Cenopis; species Cenopis cana. The sequence goes on along the minus strand of OX637490.1, from coordinate 15,190,119 downwards.
GGGTCGGACGCACGGACGGACGGACGGATGGACATGGCGAAACTATAAGGGTTCCTTGTTTACTACGGAACCCTAAAAAAGCAATTAAATTATCTCGCGACGAACGAATTCCACGCGAACGAACTTCCGTTGGTACAGCTAGCTAGTATAAAATGAATAAAAAAATGACACAAGTACCTTACAAATATTCACCCAAATCGGAGGTGACAAAAGCCAAATTTATCAAAAACACCAACAAAGAAAGAAGCACGTCCCTTTAATGCAAATGTCGAGAAGTATAGACATTTTTTGAATGTATAAGGGCGACCAAGAAAAGTCGTTGGTTTCGATGGCTGCTGTAATATTCTGAAGTAGCACGCATTATTTTGATTTACAACCTTTTTAAGTATCGCGCGAAGGTAGAGATGAAGCGAGCGCGTGCTTGCCAACAAGAATATTATTTGCATTTCACTTAAGTAATGTCTTATGTTAAAAATTGAAGTCTTAGCGATGTTGACTTGAAAAAATTTACTTCTTCAATAGAAAGAAGGCATAAAACTATGCCAAATAGTGAGTATCCTATTCAAATATCTCAAAAAATGACGTAGTTACAACGGTTAGAATGTTCGTAGTTAGAGAGAAAGTTGAAATGCCAGGAGGCTTGAGCAACGTGTACAATATTGACTGGGTTAATTATTAATGAAAGACACTTCTTACCCGTGCAATAAAAGTGTAATTTAAATTATAAGAACACAAGGAAAAGCAGTTATAGGATAACAAGCTCAAACAAAACGAAGCAAACATGAAAAAACAAAATAAAAATAATAAACAATGGAATAAAACAAACTAATAAAGAAATAACTTAAAATAAACAAAAGAAAAAAATACAAAAAGGTATTTCGATGAGCGTAGGATCGAACTCCCGCCCTCTGTGTTGGTAAGCCGACGTCTTCCCACTGCGCTATGAGCGAGTTATGAGAGCACTTGAATTTAGGCTACTATTTCTCAGCCAACCAGTCCACCAGATTTCCGTAAAACAATTACGTTTAAATTACAGTGACCACATCGCAGCCATGACCTCAGGGATGATACGAAAGTATTTCTAAAGGGCGTCACCACAGGCTGTGGACAAAATACCCCGTCAATAACATGACCCAAACGTCTGCCGTATATCACATGATTTTAAGCCTTAAATGGTAAACTTACCCCGTGTCCTCTGCACACACACACAAATCTATGACCAATAAAATTCATGGCCCGCACTTTCCATTTCAATTAAATATCGATACGGAGCACGACATTATTTGCTCGTCACCGTGACCGTTGCCGAAAGTCTCCCGTCACCGCCGCTATATCTCGGCCTACCCTCCACCTCCATTATGAGATACCCTCATTGTTTTTATCAACGGTGCCCGTTCCAAATCAAACAGCATTACATTATCCCCCTTCCCAGAGAGAATCCGACCCGGATTCATCTATGCAGCATATTACTCGTTTTAGATCACTAACGTGCCATTTCCCCAAATCTTTTCCTCTTAGGCTCTTAAGTATATATACGTTGTCCGACAACTTCTCCGAGATTACAGCTTTTTCGTACTTGGGTGACAATTTCGCCATAAAGTTCTTGCTCGCGTTCGATAGCGGCTTGGTTTTCTTCCATACCAAGTCGCCTAGATCAAATGTACATATTCGTCTTCGCTTATTGTAATGTCCACTATTAATTTCATGTGCCCTTTTTAATCTTTTGACAACATCTTCGTAAATTTGGTTCCTTTTTTCTAATCTGGCTGCATGAATGTCTCTGTTAAATTTCAAGGGAAGATCGCGGTCAATTGGCATATTTTTTCTCCCGTGGTGAGAAGTTTCACGGCCGAAAAATAGGTACGAGGGCGTTCTACCCGTGACTTCGTGCACAGCCGTTCTGATGGCATACCCTATGTGTGGAATGTGTTTATCCCATTCCCGGTGGTTATCCTGTACGTATGTCGCTATGGCCGTCCCAATAACTTTGTTTACTCTTTCCGTGGGATTGGCTTGTGCGTGATAGTAGGGAGTGTACCATATTTTAGAGCCATAGCTCCCGACCATGTCCTGAAACTCGGCGGCGACAAATTGTTTACCGTTGTCGCATATGACGACTTGTGGAACTCCAAAAACCAAAAATACTTGTTCCTCGACTATCTTGGTAATATTAGATGCTTTACCATTTCGTAAGGGAAAGAGCAACACGAATTTGCTGAACCAACAGGATATCACCAGCAACATAGTGTATCCTGCCTTTGATCGTGGAAATGGTCCCATTAGATCCATCGATATTAACTGAAATGGCTCGGTCACCTCTCTCAGCTTACCCATATGCCCCTGCTGCGATAGTTGAGGTGTTTTGTGTTTCGCACAAGTTTCGCATTTTCGTACGTGCTCCTTTACGTCTTTTATGAGCGAAGGCCAGTAATATCGTTGTCTTGCCCTATTGACTGATTTTTTGACTCCAAAGTGCCCCGCCTGTGGATCGTCATGGCATTCTTTTAGTACTTTCCACCTGAGGCCCTCTGGAATGACCATTTTCCAGGAATCAGTTTCATCCGGGAATTGCTCTAGTTCCAGATATTTCCATAGAATATCTTGATTTACGGCCCAGTCCTTTCCCTCGACACCTTCTTTGACCTTCGCTTCTTTATCTTTGTACCACTCGTCTTTATCTTCGATCCTGATATCTATTAAGTCGATCTCCTGCTCTTCTATCGCTCTAGATAGTGCATCTGGGACGATGTTATCCTTCCCTTTTCGAAATATGATTTCGTAATCAAACTGCTGCAATTTCATCGCCCATCTTGCTAGTCTCCCATGAGGATCTTTGGATTTATACAACCACTGTAGAGCGCTGTGATCAGTTATCACCTTAAAATGTGAACCTTCCACGTACGGGCGAAAGTGATCAATGGCGTGAATGACGCTCAGTAATTCCCTTTCCGAGGTAGAGTATTTTGTCTCTCTTTCTGTCAGCTTAGTGCTTGTGAACGCTACTGGCTTCTCTATGCCATCTACTAGTTGTGTGAGTACGGCACCTGTACCCCTGTTGGAGGCGTCACACTGGATAATAAACTCTGCCGAATAATTAGGGCAACTTAACACTGGTGTTGATGTCAGAGCAGTCTTCAGATCGTTGAATGATCGCTCGGCTTCGTTCGTCCATTGTATTACCCGGCCTTTTTTACCCCCTTTCGTAAGATCATGTAGGGGAGCGGCCACCATAGCAAAATTTTCCACAAAGCGCCTATACCAACTGGCAAGACCTAAAAAACGTTTCAATTCCGTGAATGTCCTAGGCTTCGGGTAATTAATGATGGCGCTGACTTTACCAGGGTCCGTGCGTAGTCCATCCTTATCCACTATATAGCCAAGATATTTAAGTGAGGGCCGTGCAAATTGGCACTTCTCAATGTTGACGGTGAGACCTGCTTTCACCAATTGATCCATTACCCAATTCAGGGTCTCAATGTGATCGTCAAATGTCTCTGTGCATATGACAATGTCATCCAGATACGTAAATACTTTACCTTCATACTGAGGTGGAAACAACTTGTCCATCAGTCTCTGTTGCGTCTGGCTTGCATTTACCAACCCAAATGGCATGACTTTAAACTGATACAGGCCTTTGCCTGGCAACCCAAATGCCGTTTTCTCTCTACTTGCCTCGTCTAAGGGTATCTGCCAAAATGCGGATTTTAAATCAAGTGTGGATAAGTAGTGAGCATTCTTCAAACTGTCCAGTATTGTAGTTACGCGCGGTAGAGGGTAAGTGTCCCTTTTGGTCAGTCTATTAAGTTGCCTGCTGTCCAGACATAACCGATTCTTACCGGAGGCCTTCTTTACTAACAGCACTGGAGAACGCCATGAGCTGTACGATGGTTCTATAACATCTAATCGGAGCATTTCCTCAATTTCCTCGCCAAGTTCCTTCATGATCTGAGGGGAGAAGGGATACTGCCTTTGATTGACTGGATCATTGTCTCCTGTATCTATAGTATGCTCCAGCCAACTAGTGCGTCCAAGTCCCGAACCAACAGTGTCTTGCATGCGAGTTATCAGCCTATCAAGAACTTGCTTTTGCTCCGATGGTAGTTCAAGTCGTGAAATTACTGACGGAGGTTTGCTAAGTTCTAGTGCCTCTATGTCCTCGGCAAATCGATGTATCCCACTACCTGCTAGCTTGTCCTCTCCGCTGCCAATGACCACATTAAATGCCTCGAAGAAGTTCATGCCTAGTAAGATATCATGTTTTAATCCTTCCATCACATAAAATTGGATAACGTTGTAATTTTGGCAGAATTGGATAGGTAAGTATAAAATACTGTCAATCAGATGTGCCGTACCATCTGCCGTCGAAAGTTTGGTCTGAGGGACTTCCTGCGCCGAGAATCCCATTGCAATTAGTCTCAGACTCAGACTCTTTGAAATAACGGAGGTGGTTGCGCCTGTGTCCATTAAGCCTACGAAATCTTTCCCTAGAATTTTTATATTTGCATAGTACCGGTTATCATTATGTACTTTTATTAAGTCGCATATTTCACCGGTCGCAAAAAACTTAGAAATAGTGTTTAACCACTTCTGCCATTCATCTCCTGCTGAAACAGTTCTGAGATCTATGCATCGGGAAGACGTGCGGCAGCATTCACGTCGTCCCCTCTTTCGTTTCCCGCCTTGTTGGTACCACACGGACAGTTGTTAGTCGTCTGCCCAAATTTCCCACACCTATAGCAGAACAGCCTCTGTGCTGGCAACTTACAGTTTCTAAAACCATGACCCGTAGCCCTGCAGTTCCAACATTTCATTCCAGTGGTATTGCCACTGTAAGTTCTCTCACCTTGTTTGAATGAGGACCTGTGACTAATGGCATTAATCTCGTTGTTCGATTGGCCCTTGTACGCCAAGTCGGGCTCTAAGGCATTTACCGAAACACTGGGTTCTCGAAATAAATCACAATTGGTTTTGGTACGCTCTATAAGTCTCAACACGGCTACCAACTCTGCCACTGAAGCGAATCTGTCTCGACATACGGCTTGCTGATAGTAAGGTTGGATGTTTCTCAACAATATTGCAATTTTTTGATGCTCCTCCAGACTATCTGGTAGCCTCTTAAACATATTTTGCATTATTGAAACATATATAGTTATATTCTCTTCTTTGCCTTGGGTTCTTGCCTTTATTTCTTGTAACAATTCATCCTGGTAGTACGGCCTTTGGAACGTGGACAACAGAAGTTCTTTGAGATCATCCCAATTCCTCGCATAATCTTTATTGGCCCGAAACCAAATTAGGGCATCCCCTTCAAAAAAATCAATGGCATATCTCCATAGATCTTCCTTCTCCGCGTTTCGTGCCTCTTTTAGCTCCTCTACTCGTTCCAAAAATGCGTTAATGCTAATACTTCCAGTGCCCGTAAATTTCACACCCCAGTCTTTGATGGGAAATAATTTCCTGCTTGTAATCTCTTTTTCTATGGTGGAGCAACGTTCAAATTTGTGATCGCGAATTGTATACTTTGGTTGTTCGGACTGCGAACCAGAACCCATTTCGCCCTTAAGATCCTTCAATAACTTATTTTCCTTCTGGCACCGGCTCAGTTCCAAAACATTCCCATCACACCCTGCCCTACGGATTGTCTGCCAGAGTGAAGATCACCTGATGCTGTGTGGGCCTCCCCGTTATGACCCTGTTCTACAGTCTCCCGGTCACGGTGGTTGTCACCCGACGCTGAGCTGCCAGCTGGATTGAAACACTTTTCCTGTACCTCTAATTTTGCGATTAAATTTATGGCTTCCTGACCCAGAGATTGATGTAAGATATCTTTGTCTTTTTCAGACAGCATACCTTCCTCTTCCTGGATCCCAGCCTGAAGCGTGGAAATAATCTCAAACAAGCTCGTGACGTCGTCACTAATCTTTGTGAGGCGATCACTCTCCTCCTGGCACGTCGCCTCAATTAAAGAAATCCTATTTTTTACATGCAGAAGGCGTGATATAACTCTTTTGAGCATGGCATTGTCGGGGGTGTCCAACATGTCGTTCACCGTCTGCGAAAGTGTGGTGATTTTCCCTAGACAAATGTTTATTTCAGATGCAGCCTTACCAACACAAAATTCAGGAGCCTCGAGTGAAATTGAAGACTCCCCTTTCTTTTCCGAACTTAACATCTCCCTAAGTATCTTCCTCATAGGATCGACCTTGCGTATGTTATAGATACGTCTACACGCCAACTCGAATTCGAGCTCATCTTTTAATAAGTCACCCGCATCCATTTTGATTGGCAACATCTACCAAAACACCTGATCAAAAAATATTAACAATAAAAGAAACGTTATCTTATCTTAAAATATTAATTAATTACACGCAACACAAACTTGCAAAGTGAATGAACAATATAAAAAAAAAAAACCAAAACTCATGGACACCCTACTGTAGGACTTACTGTGTTAGGACTGTAAAAAGGTATCTTTCATCAATTCCCGTTGGGCGCCAATGAAATGCCAGGAGGCTTGAGCAACGTGTACAATATTGACTGGGTTAATTATTAATGAAAGACACTTCTTACCCGTGCAATAAAAGTGTAATTTAAATTATAAGAACACAAGGAAAAGCAGTTATAGGATAACAAGCTCAAACAAAACGAAGCAAACATGAAAAAACAAAATAAAAATAATAAACAATGGAATAAAACAAACTAATAAAGAAATAACTTAAAATAAACAAAAGAAAAAAATACAAAAAGGTATTTCGATGAGCGTAGGATCGAACTCCCGCCCTCTGTGTTGGTAAGCCGACGTCTTCCCACTGCGCTATGAGCGAGTTATGAGAGCACTTGAATTTAGGCTACTATTTCTCAGCCAACCAGTCCACCAGATTTCCGTAAAACAATTACGTTTAAATTACAGTGACCACATCGCAGCCATGACCTCAGGGATGATACGAAAGTATTTCTAAAGGGCGTCACCACAGGCTGTGGACAAAATACCCCGTCAATAACATGACCCAAACGTCTGCCGTATATCACATGATTTTAAGCCTTAAATGGTAAACTTACCCCGTGTCCTCTGCACACACACACAAATCTATGACCAATAAAATTCATGGCCCGCACTTTCCATTTCAATTAAATATCGATACGGAGCACGACATTATTTGCTCGTCACCGTGACCGTTGCCGAAAGTCTCCCGTCACCGCCGCTATATCTCGGCCTACCCTCCACCTCCATTATGAGATACCCTCATTGTTTTTATCAACGGTGCCCGTTCCAAATCAAACAGCATTACAAAGTGCTACTCAACAGTGACGTCACTGTTGAGTAGCGCCATAGTGAATGACGACCGTTCAATACAAAGGTACAATTGCGCAAAAGCGACAGAAAATACCCACTCTTAAAACTTTGAAGACATATAATTACGTAATTATTTATTTTTTTGAATTACTTTTTTCGCCATTTGATTGAGAATTTGATTATGTAGAAAATTTGGATTTATTGATTTTCTTTTATAGTGTCATCATCCCTATTACCTGTATTCATTATCGTTCCTGAAACCTATTTTAATTAACTTTGCGCTAATATTCGTTTGCCCTTATCTGTCAGTTTGACATTTATTACTTATACATATAAGTACGTATTGTTCAAGGGCCTGACACGCTTTGATAGAAAAAGATTCCTATAATATACGAGGATATTGAAAAGAGTGCCATGTTTTGTCTCTATCACCGACCGAGCATTTTTTCATGTCGGGCTATATGTAGATACATGCACACATCCATAAGCAAAACATTGGACATACAAACCGACATCAAGCGCATTACAAATTTTGAATATTCTTTCTCATACCCCCATATTGATTCCCTATGGTATAAAATTCAGCAAATACACTGGTACACCAATAATGTACCTCAGATTTAATTCCTTTTACCAAACAGTCAAGGTCAAGCAAAATGTCGGTAAATAAGAGAATACACCTATCCCCCACCAACTAAAACATTCACGGCTTCCATTTCAAGCACCAACTGTGATTATGTGTAACTGCCTTAACCGCCCCTTAGAGAGTTCTACCAACTTGTGCAATAAATAGCCATTTACTTCGGACTCTTTTCGTGCATTTATTTTAAAACGACTTTTTTTTTGTGATTGACTTACCGAAGGAGAAATATTTATTTACAAGGAACATAGTTAATATAATATACAGGGTTACAAGAAAATACATTATATACAGAAGAAAGAAAAAATCAAACCTAAAATAATAAAAAGTATAAATAACAAACTAAAATCTGACAGTTATAAAAAGAATATCGCCTCCAACAGCTCCGACTGCGGCATGGTTCCCAGCATTATGCTGGCGGCATTACCTCTCTGTATTGCAAGGACAACGCGTTGTGAGAGCATACCTCTAGCTCTCTCAGCTCTAGGATCCCCCGAACTGCGGATCAGCCGTGACGACAGGGCCCTAATGAATGCCTTCATGTCCGCTGACCAGGGTCCCAAGGTCTCTACCGCAAGCGCCGCAAACTCGTAGTCTTTTACTAGCGACGAGTATTTGCAGCGCTTGAGGATTTGGGCCTGGTCAGCTGCAGCGCCGGCTTGTGAACGGGTCGCCTGGATGTGGGCCGCGGCCAACGTATCGACGCACGTCGCGTCCCACACTATACCTAATTTCCACAGCACCAATGTGGCGCCATCCGGGCGCTTGCCATCATCCCTTGCCATACCCACTGGTTCTAAACCTGCGGGCACAGAGGCAGTGGCAAGCGCACGGCGGACCAAATCGTTAAGGGTGCCGTGGCGATATAAGCGGCCGGCGCTTTTAATACAAGAGAGCCCATGCCGCCCCAGCTGATCCACACTTTTGCCGCAGGTGCATGTGTGGGAGACACATATTCTGGATCCAAGTCTTAAGCAAATTGCTATTCTTAAGCAGCTTGGATCCAGAACAGTGCCTACATTTCGGGAGTGGAGAGCGTGCAGCCAATAGCCCGACTCGTTTACTGAGACGGCCAGAAGACGGGCACGTTCTGAGTCGTCCTGGCTGTTTTCGAGGAGAAATGCATGGGTTGCCTTGAGACGAGGAGCGTCCCATACCCTCCGGTTATGTTTTAAAACTGGAATGTCCGCACCTGGGCACGAGACACACCAAGCTTCCCTGGCCTCCACCAGGCTCGTTATCTCCGCGTCAGATATCTGTGGTTTATTTATGGAATGACACTGACGAGAGAAAACGAACTGTAGGCGGAGGACAGGACTTATTTACTTCGGAATTATGGGTACTGCTCCGCTTCTGCGCATGATATTACTACTGTGCAAACGTAATACTGACAGTATTATGTCAAGTGAGAATCTTTGCGACGTCAGTAAGTTTACGTCAAAGAAGAAAATGTCACATATCGATCCCGCCCTGCCAAGTCAGGAAGTCGCCTTACTCGAATGCCTACTTTTGGTCATGCTATCGATTTTAGTAACTAACATACTATCAGCGCTTTGCATCATCTTTTAATAATGCGCACTTCTAAGATTTGGAATTCTCTGCCGGCGTTTGTATTTCCGACTTAATATAACCTAGACCTTTTTATTAAGGCACGAGTGAATAGGTATCTTCTGGGTGAGCTCGCTTTATCGTCGGCCTCATCTTTACTCCCTGGCTAGATTATAGCCAAGAGGAATCCCATTTTTAATAAATAATATTAACATCGTTTAAATAGGTACGACGTATGTACCTATAGTGCGCGCCATCCACGAAGGCGCGCTCCTCCACAGCCCAAGCCGTACAACTGCGCACAGATTAGTATGAAATTCGCTGTGGAGGGGCGCGTCGTCGTGGATGGCGCGCACTACGTTTGCATAATTTCAAACTTTACTCTCCGAAGAATACCTATTGATGATTTACTACATTCTGCATAGGCACTGAGACGTAAGAATATTTAGTCAAAATAATCGAGTAGTAACCCGTCAGAAATGCGTCAGGAAAAATATATTTTCAGTAAATTTGGGACCCAGTCACGTAAACTCGGAGCCCGTCCGTCTCCGGCCTTATCTTTTCACCCGCTGGCTTTTACTATTGAAATTTAGCCTTATCCTCGGGGATTCCATTTGCGTAATTTTTAGTGTAATAAAAAAAATCTCGCTTTAGTGGAACTAAGAGAGCTTACTGTAGCCGAGCGGACACGAGATTTTCAATAGCGGAGGTCGTGAGTTCGAACTCCGGCTTGTCTACCTACCAATGAAATTATTTTTTTTCAAATAAAACCGGCCAAGTGCGAGTCGGGTTTCGCAAATTTAGGGTTCCGAACCAACCGCAATATTAAATTGGTATTTATAGGAAGAATAAGGAAATTCAAAGACAAAAACAATATCAATATAGACTCAATGGCAGAAAATTTGACCCAAAAACTTTTCGTAATTTCAAACTATACTTAAATTGAATAAATTAAATAATAAAAAATATAAAAATGCATTTTTCTAATTTGGGCCAATTTTTCTGCCCGTGAGTATATTACCTAGTATTTGTTGGTAAAATATACGTAATAATAAACATTATCACCATATTTTAAGTTCATCGTTCAATAGGAACTTAAAAAATTCTTCAAATCAAAATTTTGTAACGGACGACTGACGAACGGACGGACGGACGTGCGAGTGACAGGGTTCCGTTTGGACCCTTCGGGTACAGAACCCTAAAAAGAACACAACCGAATTGATAATCTCCTCCTTAGACTTAGATCGGTTAAAAAACCCAGTACGGTTTAGTTGCAGAGAAACCTCATACAAACTCCTATGCAGGGGGGTCCTTTTCTCTGCAGCTGACTGCAAGCAAGCAACCAGGGAACCTAACCTGTGGCCTCCAGATTGTGCCTTACCACTCAGCTACAGTGCCTCTACTAAATCACGGTTAAAGGAAAATTTAATAATGCACGCCGATATTACTTTCCCCGCCGCCGTGTTTGTTTGGAGAATTTCGCCGCCGCGCCTCCAAAGGAAACTTTCCCATCGATTGGCGCCTCCAACTTTTTACGCCCTACTTAATATGCTTTAGGGAACTTTTTGTTTACCTTTGTGAGCGCATTGCCTTTTTATTAACACGCTTTTATTAGGTCGACTTGTATGTAACTATGTAATGGAATCTAAGGTAACTAATTTCACCATCTTCCAAGCATCGTAGCGTCAAGAAAATTGGCAGCTGTATGTGGTTCTGATGACAATACAATAATATGGTGCTGTCGAACTGATCTGATGATGGAGCCGGAAGATATGAACTGGAACTTCGTGATGGAACATCGTATCATAGCTGTGTTTGGATTTGTTAGAAAAGTCTTGCAATGAACTTTGACCACGATTAGGTTTCAAGGTCTGATGATGTAGCCGGAAGATAGGCACTGGCATTCCATGATGGAATATCGTATCATAGTCGTGTTTGCACTTGTGAGAAAGGTCACGTAATGGACTTTGAACACGATCAGGTCTCAATTATCACGCAAAGCGTGTTTTTCTAGTGTTTTTAAACTATTAATTTATTTTTGCTAGGTTTTTACAGTACCGGCCAGGACTTATGCTGTGTTTTATAAAAAATAATTACCTAGACCAACTGTTAGATAAAATTTTGGTAACGCAAAATTGATTTTGAACGAAGCAGTAACGCTGCTAAGGCGACTTCCTGACTTGGCTGGGCGGGTTCGATATGTGACATTTTCTTCTTTGACGTAAACTTACTGACGTCGCAAAGATTCCGACTTGACTACTGTCAGTATTACATTTGCGCAGTAGTAATATTAAGCGCAGAAGCGGACCAGTACTGCCTTCGCATCGTCCCGCTTCCGCGCAGCCCGCGCCAGTCAGGAACAGGAAGCACTCATTTAAATGTAGGGGCGCAGTAAAAAGTAGTACTGAGTTGACTGACAGTTGACACTGACATTTGACAGTTTTCTCATATCGTACCGCCTCCGCACCGACAAATCAGGAAGTCACCTAACGCAAACTAAAAATCCCTCGGACTTGCAGCCAAAATGTTTAAATTTTTCCTATATTAAAAAAAAATGTTATTATAACACAGTGCATTTTTTGACATAACTAACCCAGAAAGTCTAACGTATGTTTATAAAACTTTATCTACACACATATCATAAATCCTCTAATATGCGTTCGGAAACCGTAGAAAATGACTCTCATTTCAACATTCAATGAATTTATGGCAATTTTCTTATCTGTGGCTAAGGCTACAGCAGTAATAAAATATTTCATTTTAATCTCATATATGGTGTTAAAATATTACGTCAAACAAAACTGTCAAAATTTAAATGTCAAAGTTGACATGTCCCTATTCTAGTATCACTGAAAATTCAAATTCAGTCACTGCGAAATGTCAGCTCGATGTTTTTTTAGTATATATCGCACGAAATTTGAGCTAGAACGACATGATCACATCAGAATAGGGACTCTTTACTTTTTAAAATAACATTCAGGTATCTGTTGCCAGTTCTGATTTCGATATTTCCGCAACCGTGCAAAAAAGGTTGTATTAACACAATTATTGTATTTATTTACTACGGTTTCTGAACCCATCTTAGAGTAATTATAATATGTGTGTAGATAAAGTAATGTATGCAACTGTACATAATTAGGCATTATGTACCAGTTGCATAAACTACTATTGTAGTCACTTACCTACAGTATACGTTACTGATTACAATCACGGTGCTACCTAAACATATTTATATTTGTGTTGCATATACCTATATGATATTTGTATTATTTAGAGTATCTATGTTTAATAAATTATTTTATGTCACACCTGCCCATAAAGTGGCCATTATCGCACGCTCCGCGCGCGAAAAAACCCACTTCCTGGCCAGGGGGTGACATAAAATTTTGTACTTACCATGGGCGATAATAAAGAAAGCCTCAGATCGCATATTTATCGCCCTTGCCTTCGGCTCGGGCGTCAAATGCCTGCGATCTGAGACATTCTTTGTTTTATCGCCCTTGGTAAGTAATGTACTATTTCTACTCCTACTTGTTCGTAATGACACAGTTTCGACTGAGCCACTTTCATCGGGCGGGCATGGGCATGTGAAGCTATTGAACAAGCCTACTCTGCCTTTTACAAACATAAGAAGTTCGTCTGTTTTAAGGCCCCTTCATGTTTATGGCAAAAAAAGCGTGACAGATGGATTTTTGACGTCTAAGAAACAAAAAAGTTATTATAAATTGTGATTACTTATTTGCCTAAAGGCCCATTTACACGGTGCAAGAATTTGCGTGCAATTTTCATTACATCGCGGGGTTTGATTGTCCTCGTCTTACCTCGTTAGCCCGCAGCCCGCAATGTAATCAAAATTGCATGCAAGTTCTTGTAAATCCACCTTAATACAGGTACTAAATATACCTAACAAAAAAAAACCCTAATCTAAAAAACCGCTACCAGTCGGTAACGTTCCCAAAATGCTGGCCGCATTGCCACGTTGGATGGCAATGTTCAACCTTTGTGCCAGATAAAGGCCAGCATTTTGGTCACGTGTTGACAGGTACTTATTTTGTAATCATACTTAAAAGATTTGTTCGTGCTCGTGGCCCAGCGGCACCTGCGTACCGCTTGCGGTATCTAAGGTTAAGCAACGTGGGCAGCGGTCAGGACTTGGATGGGTGACCGCTTTGAGTGGTTATACTAACTGAGCGCTCCCGTGCTTTGGAAGGCACGTTAAGCCGTTGATCCCGGTTGCTGTCTATGGCAGCAGTCGTGAAGCCAAGTTGGAGGCCTTCGGGCGGCTTGAGAACTTCTAACAGTCAAGTTGCCCACTCACTTGACAAAGCCTAATCCCAATAAGGTCTAGTTTCCCCTCGGGGTTGGAAGGTTAGATGGCAGTCGCTTTCGTAAAAACTAGTGCCTACGCCAAATCTTGGGATTAGGTAGCGGACCCCAGGCATCCTTCAGGATGCAACTGTACTGGGATAACGCTAGGAGGATGATGATGACTTAAAAGATTTGTTTTAACGGGTCTAACACGATAAAAAAGAAAAAAAAAGAAAATACATAAATACCGCGATAGACCCGTTAAAACAAATCTTTTAAGTATGTTTACAAAGCGCGAGAGTTTAAAATTTTGTTTTGTAATTTCTAGCTAAATGTCATTTAAATCCAGTTAACGTAATTAAATAGCATCATTACGAGTATTAAATAATTGTCACAGTAAACAAGAATTTCGAATGTCTACATTTTTTTACGTTACCTAATCACCACCAAGATGACCAAGATTAACACCGATAACAAAAACTATGTCAACGCTTAATGGCCGCACGTCCTAATAACATCGTTTCCTTCGCAATCATTAGCGTGATGGACAATCGGCCTTATCGTATAGGTACGGGGTCCTTATTAGATTCAAGCCTTATTGGAATTAGATTCTAAAAGTAGACAGTAACTTATTGAATAACAACTAAAAACAGGATAACCTTTACTTAAATAAATAAACATAAAATTAGGTACCTACAATAACAAACTTAAACTAAATATTCACAAAGTATAAAATTAAACCTACTGTTTTGGACTGTAACTTTTGAAATGACCAAGATCTAAAGTTATGCGAAATTGGGCCAATTTTTCTGGCGTTGCAGTTTTTTTTTCGTTAGAATTGAATGAAACTTGGTAGGTTGGAAGAGCTCCTGATTCTAAACAATATAGGCACGATTTCCAACAGCGTCCCACATTTTTTTTCCATTGAGTGACAAAACGTATGAGATTTTCGTAACTCAGTGAATAAAATGTATGGGAAAAAAATTTTTTTCGGCGCCTTGTAATTTTTTTTTACTTGTACAGAATCAGGAGCTCTTCCAACCTACCAAATTTAATTCAATTCTAACAAAAAAAAAATAACTACAACGGCTGAAAAATTGACCCAATTATGGAAAATGTGTTATGGGAAATGTGTTCCAAGCATTTCCCTCTATATTGTTATACTGTCAACAGGCCGAACCGCAGGCCGCTCCAGTGTGTCAAGGTATGTAGCACGCTTAATAAACTGACGAAATTTGTAATGTATTGTGTTAAAACAGAGACAATTAGTATAGATAATTAAGTAAAGTATATACTAGTTGTGAATAACTGATGAAGCAGCTGTAAATGACTCCATTGATATTTTTTTATGTAAACCTAAAACCCAAAATCTTGTTGACATATTCAAAACTTTCATCACATTGAAAGTCTACAACATAAGCGTGTAACAAAAAGTAATCAATTTGGTTAGCACAAAACGGTCCTTTCAGCCCGAGTGAATAAAGGATATAATAAATAAAAGCCTCCCATGATGGAAAGGCACCTTTTCCATTCGCACTCAAACTGACCTGGAATCGCCGACGCAAGTTACTAGAAACGAACGTATTTTAGTAATAATTCATCAATCCTCTTAAGAGGGTGCGAACAATTACGAGCGCGTCCACTAGCGCCACTCGTGAATAATTGTCATTATTTAAATTTAACGATAGAATGATATGTACTGTATTTTGTATTTAAGTTCCTTTTGAATACATCAAACTGGTTTTTACGTTGCTAGAGTCGTCGACTGTCGCTTTATAAAATAAAACGGCCGTTTTATTCGGATCATCCGAGTAAGCGATGCGACCATAGTAAAAAAAACCGGCCAAGTGCGTGTCGGGCCACGCGCAAGGTAGGGTTCCGTAGTCATCCACCCGTTACATTATGTGGACTAAAAAGTTCGCAAACTTATATTTACTATGTTTTTGACAGAATTAACAACATTATCTAAGGTATCAATGGAAATTGTTCTAGTTTGCTTTTGCAAAGTACATTTCTGAAGTTCGACTATTACTCGTTAACTAGTAATGTCTACTTAGCTGTGATAGTTTTCCTTTTAAATTCATCGTATATCCTACTACCATGATTTTTTTCACATGCCTAGGTGCCACCGTTTAGCTGGCAGGGGGGGGGGGGGGGGGGACACTTGACCATAACGAAAATTATCACTTCAAAGCTTAATATCACGCCAACCGATTCTTGAATCAAAAAATATTCTTAGAAACCTTAAAAGAGCTATCCAACGATACCTCACACGATGAGGTTTAGAAGAAAAAAAATTGCACCACCACTTTACACGTAGGGGAAGTACCCTAAAAAAAATTTTTTTCATGATTTTATTCTACCGTTTTGTCGGCGTCATCAATATCTATACTCATGCCAAATTACAGCTTTCTAGTACTAACGGTTACTGAGAAAAACGGGGGTCGGACGTACGGACGGACGGACGGACGGACGGACATGGCGAAACTATAAGGGTTCCTTGTTTACTACGGAACCCTAAAAATGAATGCTCATCGCTTACTAGAGTATAACATTTGTTGCTAACCGATGAACGCGCGTATTTCAAACTCGGTGAGAGCGTTTTCATACATTTTGAAACAAAACGCAAACGCGTTCGAATTAGTTAATGTTTCGAAAAAACTTATACTAGAGCTACTGAAATGATATTTGTAAAATTATTGCCTGAGTTAAATAAATAAATAAATAACTGTATGTTTTCTTTCAATATGTATTAAGTTTTGTTTCTGAGTCTTGGATGTTTTCTCTGTATAAAGGTATGTATTTATTTATCTGTTTAAGAATTTTAAATGTTTGTCAAGCGGATGCGTCCACTAGCGAAATCTCAATTTTTAATAAAAGTGAAAATTGAAAATTTAAACACCACAGGTGGGATTCTGAAGTTGTAACAGCTTCACGGTAGATGTCGCTATGAGCCTCCCTAATAAGGCTTAATTAGAAAACTGTATAAGTATGTTTATCGTCGCTTAGTACCCATAGTACAAGCTAGGTCGTTTTGTGTAAGATTGTATACGAATATTTATTTATTTTATTTATTTATTATTCTATTAGGTGTATTTTATTTTCTTGGTCCTCCACTCTCTTGACACTTGGACACGCCCTGTCCAAATTCGATACTTGTTGCCGTCAGAGGGGTGATGGATGGTTCACGCGCTGTAGCGTGCAGGTAACTTGGATCTTTACATGGTCAAATGACCTGACTGACAATTAATAACACCGCCTATGGATGTTTGCGACTCCAAAGAAGTCAGCACCGTTTCAGGTCACTTATAGATTTAAAGACACGTGGGGTTAAGGCGATATATCTCATGTTTTTCGCTCATGACAAAACGAGATGCAACAGTCTCCGAGAATGGCTTTTTTAGACAAATCTCGTTAAATATCTGACTGTGAGCAGGTTTATTAAATTTCCTCTTGACAGAGTTTAGATGAGGTAAAATACCATCATATTAACTTAATCGTGTCTTTTAATAATGCGTTGTTTTAGTAGGCTGAGTAAAAAAAAGAAAATATAGACAACTTGTTTTTTTTTTCTATCGAGAAAAAATTAAGCAATCATGTTTCGGCTATTTTCAGTACCACAATCATATAGTCGAGAATCATATATCTGAAAATCAGCCCGTACTGTTTGCTAGTATGGGCAGGACAGCATTTCAAAGTTTCTAAATTTCTCGTTGTAGCGCCTTAAAGCAAGACATTTAGGCGACTTCCTGATTTGTCGGTGCGGAGGCGGTACGATATGAGAAAACTGTCAAATGTCAGTGTCAACTGTCAGTCAACAGTACTACTTTTCACTGTGCCCTTACATTTTGAATGAGTGCTTCCTGACTGGCGCAA
Source organism: Cenopis cana (assembly GCA_951800055.1). Lineage (NCBI taxonomy): Eukaryota > Metazoa > Arthropoda > Insecta > Lepidoptera > Tortricidae > Cenopis > Cenopis cana. The sequence continues at coordinate 15,172,453 of OX637490.1, read as the reverse complement.
GATGCGCGGAAGCGGGACGATGTGAAGGCAGTATTGGTCCGCTTCTGCGCATGATATTACTACTGCGCAAATGTAATTGTTGTAACTGACAGTATTCCGTCAAGTGGGAATCTTTACGACGTCAGTAAGTTTACGTCAAAGAAGAAAATGTCACATATCGATCCCGCCCCGCCAAGTCAGGAAGCCTTGCGGGTGCCTCATTTTCAACATTTTGCATTCTCGGTTGTACATTCACTCTGCCCAACCTCCGACCAAAAACTCTATGATTTGATTCATAAATAGTCTGAAGCCTATGATCTGTTTATGAATGTAACCATACATTTTTACTGCGTCGTAACTTGGACCTTATTAACAAGGTCATACGGCTTGACTGGTGGTAACACCGTAGACTATGGACGCTTGTGTCTCCAGTCTATGCCATACTTCCTTAACGCATTCACTGCCACCCTCTTTTCCTGGACATTCGGCAGGTGCCGCACTTTGCTGTGTGCCCCAAACGCACATGTGAGTTCAACCGACTATTTTAAGTCTAAGGCACTAAGGCACAGGGTACAAGTGTCAAATATTATGAACGCGTCTGTGCGTCGAAGGCACTGCGTGAAAGTAACGGTGACGCATATATGCGGCGGTGGCAGTGAATGCGTTAAAGAAAAAAAATCGCTAAACTAAGATACCCTCCAATCTCTTGACACATGGACATGTCCAGTCCGAATTCAATAAGTGTTGCCATCAAATGTGTGATGAATGGTTCACGCAGTGTGGCGTGAAAGTAACTAAGACCTTAACACGGCAACAATCAAGTTTTTTTTTTCTTGAGTACATACCTACATTCAATTTATTATTTCTTGGAAGATTCAACCAGCGCCATTACATATCATATATTGCTATTGGCATTAAGTATGCTGAGAGAAAGAATGAAAGAAAAGAAAGAAAGAAAAACATTTATTCGTGGCACAAAAAGAGGTATCCTTTTTGGTGTTAATAATCCATGTTTAATTTAGTTTAAATGTTAACATCATTTCATGTAGCAAATATTGAGCAATGATTTAACACCAAATAAATATTTTTCTTCTTCTTCTTCTTTTAGAATATATACAGGGTGTCCCAAGGCTATGGCACATCAAGGGGAAGTACCTTAAATATCGTAGAAAGGATATTTTGCTGAAAGAAGACATTATTAATTTAAAAAATAATTTAAACTGCATTCATAGATTTTTAAATAATTCTTACATGATTGTAGTTACCGGGAATCGAACCCGCTACACGAGAAAAAACAATACCCTGTAGTTTTATCATACCGATCGAAAGGCTTCATCATAAGGATTATATGGTGATCATAGGAATAAAAGGAAGACCATGAATTTTTACAAAACATTTTTTTTTCTCGTGTAGCGGGTTCGATTCACGGTTCAACCATCTAATTATTTAAAAATCTATGAATGCAGTTTAAATTGTTTTGGAAATTAAAATATTGTCTTCTTTTAGTAAAATCTTCCATCTACAATATTCAAGGTACTTTCCCTGGATGGCCCATAGTTTTGGGACGCCCTGTATATATATATATATATATATATATATATATAATATATATATATATATGTACAATAATTGCTCGTTGTCGTGTTACGTTAAGATATAAGATACCATACTTAAATAAAAAACATGTGACGTCACACATGTTCTTTTACATTGAATATGCTACTTTAACACTTATATGTACAATAAAGTTTCTATTACAAAGATAGGATTTTTAGACAGTATGTATATAATAGCAACTCTATTACATCGATGTTAAAGTGTCATATCATTAGTGTTCGGAGTTTCGGTGGCAAATTTCACACAGTGGGTAATGGAATCGTTTTTATGATTAACTTTTTAAGATTTGAATAAATAAATTATTCATTTACCTGAAGTACTTAGTATGACATTAAATGGCGGCAGGCATAAACATTATACTGTCCCGACTGTTTAGGTGACATGTTTGTACAGTATGTAATAAGTAAAAATAAATGAATTTATTACCTACATACTTGTGTTATTAGTAGTCCTGTGTTATCGTGGTGTAAGTAGGTACTTAATGCTCGCAAGATAATTAAAAGGAGTATTATGCAAAGTTAATCATTTAATCGTTATTCGTTTAATCAAAAAAATTGTTAGGCGACTCCATTTACCTCTGTAAAATTTTCCACCGAAACTCCGAACACTACATATCATATATTCAGTGTCATACTTGAAGTAAATTACCTGTACCTAGAATATGCAAAACAGCCGAGAAATTTATTTGCCAGCTGACAGCTCCATTTTGCCTAAATGGTTTCATGTTTGTCTGCTATAACTATCATGTCAACGCATGAGAACCACACCTAAAGAGTGTTACAGGAATATGAACCTTGTACAGTTACATTAAAACACAAATCTGCATAGACGATAAGAAAGTTTGATAAGCGAGACAAATTGGTTGAGACACTTTTTTAACTATCTTTTGCCCGTGACTTTGTCCGCGTAAAACTCGTTCATCGCGTTAGAAATTAATTTTGCTTTTATTTTATTTCAGGCGCTTACCTTGTTATCGTCTTACCATACAAACAACCACCCCCTAAAGGGATGATTTCCTTGATAAAAGTCTTTCGACTGGGCCCAAACTATCTCCATACCTTTCATCTAAATCGGTTCAGTGGTTTAAGCGTGAAGAGGTAACAGACAGACACATTTTCGCATTTATAATATTACTAGCGTTTAGAGGTTTAGATATTTAGTTGTTTTGATGTTTGTTACTCAATCACGCCAAAACAGCTTAAGGCACCTGTATACGCAAGCACTCCTCATACAAACTTTGTGCAAGTTTTTCTTCGCTTGTGTTTGCATTACACTTATGATTTTTGGCCAGTACGCTTATTTTTTAGTTAGCTAGAACCTCAAGAAAAAAACAATGTTTTTTCTGAATTTTTTTTTTTATTTATTTTTTTTTTTTTTTGCTTGTGTGCCAACACCGACGAATAAAACTTGCACAGAGTTTGTATGGGGAGTGCCTTAATCGTCCCTCAAAGGGATGAAATAGGGAGTGTAAATGTACGCGGACGAAGTCTTGGTTAAATACTGTATATAAATAAAGTTTGTAAACTCGGCGCCATATTTAATGTTGGTACGACCCACCCTAATCCAAACAACAGACTGTGTCGCACACGTGTAGGCCCAGCTACGAGCTAGACGGTTAAACGTGCTACGAATATTCGTAGCACTACAGAGTTGGAATGAAATAAAAGTTGACTTGATTTTGTTTCCTACTATATATATATCTACTATTATAAAAAAAAACTCAAAACTGTTTATTTCATTAATATTGCATAAATTACATGATAATCTTAACTACTAATCTTAACATTAAAGATTATTTAACATATTCGCTGCCGCGTAGCTCTGCTCGTAAACGCGTAGCTGATAACATGCGTATATAGAGGAAATCGCGTAGTGCTACGAAATGCTTGGAGTTCTACGAGATTTTCTACGGAGGGGTTTTCGTGATGAACAATAGGGATGTTGACTCAAAAATTATTATTACTCCATACATAAAACTATGCCAAACAGTGAAAATCCTTTTCAAATATCTTAAAAAATAACGAAACTACAACCGTCATAATATCTTTAGTTCGAGAGAGAAAGCGCCATAGTAAATGACGATCGTTCAATACAGAGATGCGTTTTGCGGAACAGGGACAGAAAATGCCCCCTCCTAAAACTTTGAAGACTTATAATTATGTAATTATTTATTCTTTTAAATCACTTTTTTCGCTATTTCATAGAGAATTTGATCCTTTTTCGAGAAAATTCGGATTCATTGATTTTCTTATTTGGTGTCAACATCCCTATTGATCTATCTAGGCCTCATTACGGGTTCGATTTCGGTCAGGGCATTTATTTGTATGATGAGCACTAATATTTGTTCCTGAGTCTTGGAGGTTTTATATGTATTTCAGGTGTCTATTTATATCTATATACTTAAGTATGTATATCGTCGCCTAGTACGCATAGTTCAAGCTTTGCTTAGTTTGGGACCTGGTCGGTTTGTGTATTTCCGAATCATATAACCTGCACCCATTTTTAAGGCACGAGTGAATAGGTACAGTCGAGGTCATTAATATGTATACACTTTTTAACCTAATCGAATGCGTTTGCTTACAAATTGTAGGCGACCGCATTCGATTAAGTAAAAAAGTGTATACATATTAATAACCTCGACTGTATTTTCTGGGTGAGCTCGCTTTGATCTCTGGGCAGATGCTGGCCAAGAGAATCCCATTTTTAACAAAAAAAATATTTATTTATTTATACATTTCATTAATTCATACTAATATCATAAATGCGAAAGTTTGTCTGTCTGTCTGTCTGTCTGTTACACCTCTTCAAGCTTAAACCACTGAACCGATTTAGATGAAATTTGGCATGGAGAAGGACCGGGGAAGGACATAGGATACGTTTTATCCCGGGAATCATCCCTTAAGGGAGTGGAAGTTTGTATGGAAGATCGATAACTAGGTAAGCGCCTGATATCAAAAATAGAAATTAAATTCTATCGCGATAAACGAGTTCCACTCGGACGAAGTCGCGGGAAAAAGTAGTTGTAAACCTAAAGCAAAACACAATCTTTGATGCGTATGTTTGTATGTATTTATTGATATTTAGTTGGTGTGCTTACATGCACGTTCGTGTTGGCTGCATCTGTCCAGGACGTGACGTCACGGAGCGGACATGTGTGAAATTGGACAACATTGGCTTAATCAAAGACATGTAGCTGGGTAGATCACGCAAAATTTCCTACTTTATGAGCCAATGACCTATACAGAATACTGACATTTAGTAAGGTTGTCTGGAAGAAATAAGGTTGTCTGGAAGAAATCGCTCTTTAGCGATAAGACCGCCTGTTGTTTGCCTCTACTTACTGTGATTTTGTATTGTACTGTATCCTTTAAATGAGGTGTGCAATAAAGAGTATTTGTATTGTATTTGTATTTAGGTATTGGTAAAATATATAAATATTAATAACAAAATAATAGCGGTAATAGCGTGAAAATTTAATTCGAGCAAAAAGTTTAACCATATAAGATTAGATTAGATTAGATATATTTATTTCCTTTATAAAATTACACAGTGTTTTACATTTTTATCACAAAAGGATTGTCAACAGGTTTAAAATAAGAAAAATATTAAACAATAAAAGAGATTAAATAATGTCGCATATGTCAAAAATAAATTAATAAATGTTAGATTTGTATACACGCGACTAGGAAATTCTAGGTAATATCTAACGTCAATAGTCAAGTTTCAACATACTATAGTGTATAATAGTGTAATCATTCAAGTGACTGTTTTGTTTTGTGCAATCTATGAAAAGAAAAAAATATTAGCAAGAATAATTGGATATGACGATAAAATATCAAATATATTTAGTTTTAATGCGAGCAAAAAGTTGTTATGAAAAGTTTATCATAGTAGGTCCAAATATATATAATTTTCGAAATTTAACACAAATTTAAGAGCGCCATCGTACCTGTAATATCTAACTGAAATGCGAAACGAAGTTGTCAAATTGGCCTCGAGAGCACCTTGGACGTCTGAAACACCGCCGCCGACGATTATGAAGTTAGAGCCCTCATTTCGCCGATCTCGCCCGTTCAATTACCGGTAAATACTTTACCGATACGTTCGAGGCCTAGTGATGGGACTTGGGTCGTTTGGCACGTATTGGCCCAATCGAGGTTTATACCGAAAATGTTCTCTCCGTTCTTATAAGCGTCAGTGTCGAAATGATGTTTGAAAACGCCGTTAGATGGCGCTGTACCCTGATGATTCCTGAATCACGCTATTATAAGAGGGCGTAGATGGCATTGCAAAGGTCCCACTCTAACACGCGTGAGTTTTCAATGAACCATCCCGCTCTCTACGGAAGCTCAGCGCATGTTTTTCGTAAATATTGATGTTTATTCTAAACGTGTACATTTTTATAAGGATAATCTTTTTTATCAGGCTTGAGAAGTTATCATTTTACAACTATTCAACCAAAAATCATTGTTAAAGATGGGAGGGTTTTAAAGATACAACCAAAAACATCGAAAAAAAGGGTTATGTTTGAAAAATAAAAGTATAGAGATTTTTTTTTTTAAATGTATTTAAGAACACAAACAGTCGCCTTAAGGAAATTGGTGACATCATATCGGAACCTTTAGCTGCTATATTTAACCTAAGCATGTCCACAGGCATATTTCCCCAAGATTGGAAGACAGCTACTGTCACACCGATCCACAAAGATGGTCCAAAGGACGTCCCTAGCAATTACCGTCCAATCTCGCTCCTAAAAGCCTACTCGAAGCTTCTGGAACGAATAATGAATAAGCGACTGATTAACTTTTTTGAAAAAAAAACAATCTGCTTTCGGAAAAACAATTCGGTTTTCGTCAAGGGAAGTCGACGGAGGATGCCGTTAAACGTCTGACAGAAACTGTAGCTTCCCATTTGGATGGGGGTCGCAACTGCATCGGCGTATTTCTAGATTTATCAAAAGCCTTCGATACGGTTTCGATCCCCATCTTACTTCGCAAGCTGGAGAGCTTGGGTATAAGGGGCACAGCTTTGAACTGGTTCTATAGTTACCTGACCAACAGATTTCAATGTGTGAGAGTCAATGGCTTGATCAGTAGCGAACTTAGTGTCTCTTTTGGGGTTCCTCAGGGCAGTATTCTGGGCCCCACACTTTTTCTGGCATATCTTAATGATATCCTGTCTCTGCAGCTTCAAAATAGTGATATGCAGTGCTACGCGGATGACACAGCCATTATCTTTCACGGTCTCTCGTGGCAGGATGCCCAGGATACGGCGGTCTCGGGACTTAGACAAGTTTTCGTATGGTTGAACCAAAACCTCCTCACATTGAATGCAAAGAAAACAAAATTTCTTTGTTTCCATAAGACTGCTTTGTCTGAACCTCCTCCCTCTCTAACGACTTTGAAAACTCATTCTGAATCTTGTCCTTCTGACCAGAGCTGTAATTGTGTAAGCATTCAAAGGTGTGTCTCTCTTAGATATCTGGGTGTAGAGCTAGATGACAATTTAAATTTCAAAAAACATATTTCTCTTACAGCGGCTAGGATTCGTAAGCTCATCTACACTATGAAGTTATTACGAGAGGCTACTAACGGGCAACTGTTGAGAACTGTATATCTCGCACTGTGCCAATCCATAACCAACTACTGCATTCTTGCATGGGGAGGCGCCGCAAAAACAACCCTGATAGCGCTCGAAAGGGCCCAAAGAGCAGTATTAAAGGTGTCGTTGCGTAAGCCTCGCTGGTATTCCACTACTGACTTATATAAAGAAGCGGAGGTACTTAGCGTTCGGAGGTTATTCCTGCTACGTGCTGCCATGTACGTGCATAAGGCAACACTGAACCTGCCATGCTACAGCGTTTTGGTCAGTAAAAGAGTTTTTAAAGTACCCGTTCCGAAGGTTAAGACCAAATTTGCGAAGCGTTATCCTGGGTTCCTGTTTCCGCATATTTATAACAAATTTGCAAAAGCGATTGAACTCAGACATTGCAGTGTCCAAGAAGCTAAAAAGAAAATACAAACGCTCTTATTGTCTTGGAATTATGAACAATCAGAAACGATACTTCAGGTAGTGTCATAATATAACGCTCCAAGTCACGCACATACACACGCACTCACACATGCACACACACATACATATATACACACACACACACACACATACTACTCATGAAATAAAATGTTATATCTTGTCTTGCTCTATTTTTAAGCCGCGCAATTTGTTAATCTATATTGTTTGGTTTCCACGGGACAGGCCCAGCCTAGTGTGGGACCATAGCCACTATGTTGTGAATTTATCTTTTTTCGTAAATAAATATATTTTCATTTTTCATTTTCATTTCACATATAACAAATGTTGTACACGTAGTGTACTAAATAACGTAAGTACAAAGACCTGGAGGTTCATTTATCAATACAAATTGTTAAAATTTTTGCAAATCGTGTTTTAACT